>CM023539.1:15438222-16823222 GCA_013350335.1 Chimonanthus salicifolius
GAATGAATGAGGCGTCTCATGAAGATGTATTGGCCAAATGGATGTTTTCACAATGTATGTAATGACCAAAGATATTCATTCAAGAGATAGCCACAACATATAATTCAGACATGAAAATATTTTCAAGGATGCTCAAGGTATAATCATCAAGCTATGAAGCACAGATACTCTGAAACCATTCGAGTATCTGTGTCGGATACGTTTCCGACACGGATACGGCCGGATGCGGCTCGGATATGTGTCGGATACGTATCCAATTAAATAAAACATTTTTTAAATACGGATACGTCAAGGATACGATAGCAAACACGGAGGGATACGGTGGGACATGGTGGGACATGGGAGGCGGAACACGGCAAGGGATACGGCAGCACGGGAGAAAAGGGGAAAAAATTATATATATCTTTTTAGTATTATTTTTTTAACCTCAATAATCACTCAATAATCATTCACATATTATATACTGTGTTATTGTAAATATTTTTTAAACATATTATGAAAAACATAATACTAAATTGCTAATAGTCTAATCTTTATAATATATCTTTTGTAATGTATTATATATATATATATATATATATTGTATTCATTATAAATATAAAAATATAATTTTCTAATAATTTTTATCTCATAGTAGAATTTATGATATTTTTTTGTAAATGTTTGAATTTATTTTGTTGATATATATATATATATATATATATATATATATATATATATATATATATATATATATATATATAATGATTTTTTTAATTCAGTGTATCTCGCCGCACCTATATCCTAGTTTTTAAAAATTTGCCGTATCTCCATTTCGGATACGTGTCGTATCCGATACGCATACCCGTATCCGTGCTTCTTAGTCATCAAGTCAAGCCAATATGAGGATTTTTAGCACAGAACCAGAGTTGCTGCAGTTTGAAGTAACTAAAATTTCAGCATATTTTGGTAATGACTGAAATTGAATAAGAAAGGTCCAGTGGATTAAATTATGTTCATGAAGGAGAAGATCCATAATAATCCTTAGACGACAGTCATTCAATCAGTTGTTATAGTCATTTGGATTTTACTTTAAGGTATACTCAATCATGCTCATACAATCCTTTGGACATGTTTACAAATTAAAGTTATCCAGATCATATCTCAAGTTTATCAAATGTGAGACCTACTTCTAATTATCCATTTCAGTCTTTCCAGAAATATCAAGATTCCTCAATTTATCACTTAGTGAAAGGGGCAGATGTGTATAGATGAGAAAGTGGAAATAACCTAGTATTTATCCATATCACAAACATTTTGCATTGTGTAATGGTATTAATGTTTCTGTTAGTCATTCATCAATAATACCAGACATAAGACCAAAAATTCCAGCAAGTAGATATCCATTATGTCAGTCAGTAATAGCAAGCCATATATATATAGTCATTCCTCAAGTATGGTGCTCATATAAGAAATAGAGCATATACAGATTCATCAAATGTAACTAATAAGGCAATGGATGATTAAGGCAAGAAGAAATCCAAACATGACAGATTCTAATGTAAATGTAAATGTTTAAGAGCATATACAGATTCATCAAATATAAGTAATAAGGCAATGGATGATTAAGGCAAGAAGAAATCCAAACATGACAGATTCTAATGTAAATGTATATGTTTAAGAACACGAAATCTGACTGAGGTTCAAACTCAAGAGTGTCAAGATCTAACCCACTCCCCTAACCTTGGAAACCCATTGGGTGATAGAGAAAGGTCTACGGGGTCCAGGGATATCAAACACATGAACATTTGACTTTCTCTTTTTAGTGTTCTTGTTTGTTTGACAGAATTTTATAAATTCATTTCAAGCTTTAATCAATTTATGAGTTAAGGTATAATTTAGATTTCGATTTAAGTTGTTATGCCTTTAGCTTTGATTACAAGCTTTTGGTGGATTGTTCTTTCCATTTTGATTTACAAAGTTCTTTCTTCTTTTCAAGTTTAGGTTATCATCTCTTGACTTTTCATTGTGAGTCTTTTGCCTTTGATATGTCCTTTTTGTTTAATTTGCATTTTGATATTGATTATCTCTTCTTGATTTGCATTCAAACATAAGGTGCCCGAATTGTCCACAATGAAAACATTTTATAATTTTAATTGGAGGAGTCGAGAGAAACTTACTCTTTACGAAAATTGTTGGTTTGACGGGTTCTTTGACATTCTTCTTGTCATATCCAAGACCCGCCTTGTCTCCAAATGGTTTACTTAATTTCAAGAGTTTTTCAAGTTTCTCCTCTCCTTTGGTGAACTTCATTTCAAATTTTTCTTTATACCTCTTTAACTCATTAACTTCTTGATTTAGCTTTTGATTTTCAATTTCTAGATTAGATTGTATTTTAGGAGTAGAGGTTTTTACTTCATTAAGTTCGTTTCTAATCTTTTCATTTTGTTTTCTCTCAAGAGCCAATACATTTTTCAAATCTTCATTATCTTCTTTTAATGAGTTAAGTTCCACTTTTAATTTTCTAACTTCATCTTCAATGTTCACTTTTTCATTGATTTCAATTTTTAAGCATTCTTCAAGTTTTAGACATTCTTTATCAATGGTCTTTGAATTTTCTTGATTTTTGGCTTCTCTAAATCTCAACACTTCTTCTTTAGCTAATGCTAATTCTTTTAAAATGTTTTCATTTGTAATCCTTTCATGCTTTATTTCATTTGAAAGTTTTAAATTTTCTTTACCCATTTTCTTAAGCCTTTTATACATTTCTTCTAAGACCTCATAAATGTTTTCATCTTCTTCTTCATTAAGATCTTCATCTTGGGGTTCAAGTGTTTGAATGTGTCCAAGGCAATAGACATTATCTATGTCTTCAACTTTCCTGGGCTTTTCATGAATTTTCTCTAATATGTCCCATGCCTCGTTTGCGGTTTCACAAGATATGATATTTTCTAAAAGACTTGGTGAAACGGCATTAAGTATGGCATATAGAGCATTTGCATTTGCCAAGTGCATGGTCCTTTCTTCATTGCTCCAAGAGTTCGTCGATGGTATAGTCCAACCGTATAAGGTTATTTCCCATTGAGCTTCATCCAATGTCATTAAATACATTTTCATTTTGGCTTTCCATATAGCATAGTTTGAGCCATCAAGAATTGGAGGACACATCACGGCCATACAATCACCCTTAGACATTTCTAGATTCATGATAGACTTTAGACGGTTAAGTCGTAAGCAAGAGACCTCGCTCTAATACCACTTGTTAGTCCAAGCCCGATATCTAGAATATTCCTAGAGGGGGGGTGAATAGGACTATGGAGGAATTTTAAATTTCTTTAAAATGTGAGTCCATTAATTTATTGGTCTTAATAAATTAATCCAATTTATCCTCAAATTGTGTGATTAAGATGCAAGATAAAACAGAAACACAATAATGAGAGGAGATGAGAAGAGATGAAATATCTTGACACGAAGATTTTTACGTGGTTTGGCAACCTTTTCTACATCCACGCCTCTAGTACACCACTTGAGGATTCCACTAACCTTCTCCTTCACGGGTGGAGAAGAAACCTATTACAACCCTTAATCTCCTTTATGGTGGAGATCTGTAACACCCCGGATTTCCTTAGATTATAATATATATTGGCTTGGCCCATTTGGATTTCAATTTAATGGAATTTGAAATTAAAAAGTGAAAATTGACATTAGATGGGCAAGAAATGGGTCAATTACCCAATTAAGACCCAATGGGTCATGGATGAGCTTGATTTTAAAGTAATTGGGTAAGTTTAAAGTAAATGAGTCAATTACTCAATTAAGACACAATGCATTAAAGACCACCTCATCAAGTGAGGTGGCATGTGAGTGATGTGGCATTGCCATGTGGCATGCATGTTATCACATAGAAGCCAACTAAGCAAGGTGCCACATCATCAAGTGACATGGCCAAGTGGGACCCAAGTGCCATGTGGTGACCGAGTCACCACATGCATGGCCGGCCAAGTCATGGTTGACTTGGTCAACCACAAGTGAGTTCAAGTGAATTAAGTTATTGCTTGAGTTGAGAAGATGAAGAGTTTTCATCTCAAGACGCCTGAAACCAAGGGTCTCCTTGGTTAAGCTAAGGGACACATTGGTTAGACAATCTTCAATGAGGGAGAGTGAAGGGTCTAAGGTTGTTACATGAAAACACAAACCAAAGGGGCTGCTCACATCCATTGGCCGACTCCTCCACTTGTGAGCAAAGGACTTCCTCTCCTCTCCTCTCTCTCCCACCTATACCTCTATGCTTGGAGACTTTGAAGAGCAAAGAAAGAAAGAAGAAGAAGGATTGTTGTGATTTTAATTTAACTCGCAAGCGCATGAACCAATTACAGTGAAGTGAATGAGTGCGAGATCGTACCCAAGGGAAACCACAATAAAAATGGTACCATTAAAATAATGTGATCTAAGAAAATAATTTTCTAAAACATGGAGTTATAATCTTAATTTAGCAAAATTCTAGATTTAGATAATCAATATTTAATTAATTATCTAACTTTGGAAATTAAATAAATATAAGATCTACTTTTATTATTGATTTATAAATTTTGATTAAAATGGTGAAGTGAATTTAAATTATCTCAATCTAAGTTAAAATGCAAATTTAAGAAACACATAAAATATTTCTAACGTAGTTAAATCATTTTAAGGATTTGTATGAATAAATAAAAGAATAAAATAAAAACAATAATAATAAATTATTTATATAGTTTACAATGGAATCGAGACAAGTATTGAAGGCGGCATGTTATCCCATTTAGAAAGAAAATCATGGCCCAGACTATGAAATATTCTAGAATTATAAAATATAATTCAAGTTCATCATTTATTAAAATTCTAATTAAAAAAATTACATCGTCTATTAAATTAGAAATTTTCAATTTAAGCCTTAGGCTTGAGCGGGATTTACACTTGCATTTTCCAAATCTAAAATAAGCTGTTCTTGAAAAGAACCTTATACTGAAAATAAGGTCCAGTCCCATCGATCCTAACAGAGGTTCTATTTTTCTTTGAAAAACTCTAAACATAATTTGTTTCATAACATTCATAAAAAGAATTAAAATAAAATTAAAAACCATCACCATATAATATTTAATGAATTGGGAACACCATAAATCTAAAGAATCTACCATGAATTTCATTTGAAAATTGAAATATAAGAAAATACAATCCTTTGGAACTCATTACATAAAAATAAAATGAATAACTTAAAAGAAATTAAATATTTTTCTCTGTCCTTAGCCGTCCAACTTCAGCCCCTTCAATGCTTTGCCCGATTCACCTTTTCCAATGGAGTCCATGCTCTATTTATAAGGAAAGAAATGGACAAGTAAAGAGTCCTATTTCAAATTTCAACCGATGGTACACAACAAGTGCCGTGTAAGCCCTTCTTTATCCCCTTTAATCGGCTAACACTACACAGGTAGCTTTTCTCTGATCTTCCTTTCTATCCTTTTCTTCCTTTTTCTTTATCTCATTCATATCTCACGGCAAACCCAACTTTTCTTCTTTATCTCTCAGCTGGCAACTCTTCCTTCTTCCTTATCTCTTTCAATTATATCTCACGGCAAAACCCTCATTCTTCTTATCTCTCAGCTGGCAACTCTTCCTTCTTCCTTATCCTTATCGTCTCTATCTTCTTCTACTGTTGCTGAGTTTTAAAAACTAACGGAACTGGGTTATAAGTTGGGTTGCTCGGCCTTCCTCTTTTTTTTTTTATCTTATCTTTGCTTATCGACCATTAGAACCAGACCAAGAAGCCACAAAGCCACCACAGACGTCCTTATTGGCGACGGCGTCCAATCCAACTGCTGGAAAAGACGGCATCTGAGAGAAATTGGGCGGACACATGAACCCCAAATCCAACTCCTGTGGGGGAATGAAAGATGGGTCGGCTGATTTTTGTCGAGGGATCTCTTCGTCTTCGTTTGGAAAATTGACTTTGGCTTTCTTGCCTCTTATCTTGCGCGCCTCCTTATCGTACGCCCTTGCCGCCTCCTCCGCCGTGTTGAAGGTGCCCAACCAGATACAAACACCTTTTCTCGGATCTCAGATCTCAGCTGCCCATTTGCCCCAGGATTGTTCAAATGGTAGAAGATGTGATTAGCTGCAGCACTGGGTAATTGCCTTCTTCTTTGCTTCGGACCAGCCTTTGGTTTTTGAGAAGAAATCACCCGTTTCCCGCTTCCCCAAACAGAGCCCTTTGTTCAGTTCCATTCGTATCCTTTTCCCTTGACTGGTTGACTCAACTGCTGGTCTTTTCAGCCCCACATCAGGCTTTACAACTGTTTCCTTCAGTGCTATAGTTGCACTTGGATTTTTTCGGCTTCATTTCTGTAGCAGTAATGGCTGGTGAGATAGCTATCTCAACTGAAGCCAAGTGAGCATCATACATGTTCGTCGAAGTGCTCTGAGTTTCCAGGAGCCAACTGGACTTCGATATTTCTCAAGTGAATTGGATTTCATGGGTTTGCAAATTGACTTTCATACTTTGGACTTCAAGATAAAACAGTGGGTCCATTGAAGTTTTTGTAAAATTAACCACCGTTGTAAGAAAATAGAAAAGGTATTATTTTAATTCAAATTCTCATAATGGATATGAATTAAAATAATTTACAATGAGTTCCAAAATTAGGTGGTAAAATTACAAACTTTCCAAAGTTGACATTGTGGCCCCTTTTCTCCAATTTTTATTCATATTTCTTGTATTTTCCTAAAATATTCTACACAATTCAAAAACATATTAAACATATCTAATATTTACAAAATAAAGACTAATTAATCTATTATTTAAAGGGTAAAATGGTAGTTTTATGGTGCTCACCAAGGATTAATAAAGAAAAGTCAGATTAAAAGAGAAGAAGGAGACTGAAGTATGGTATGTTTAAGATTTAACAATGTGGAAATGAGTCGAAGGAAACTATAGATTTGGCCATGGTGTGGCCGAACCCATGGGTTCCATAATTGGTTGGAATGGATGACCAATTTGTTATAAGGCCATAGGAGTTGAAAATCCATCAAAGGGATGGTTAGGGGATTGAAACAAAAGAACCCATGCCATGATAATAATATGATTGAATGGAATCAGGTGGGGACTGATTTTAAGGTTTCAAAATCACTAAATTTAGGACTGGTTGGTGACTGATCTTAAGACCAGAAGCTGGTTGATTTTGGATCAGTGCTGATTTGTCTTAGGACTAGTTAATGGCTTATTTTTGGGGCTAGTTTTCAGCCTTCAAACTGCTGATTTTGGTGACTAATCTTAAGACCAGATGCTGGCTGATTTTGGATCAGTGCTGATTTGTTTTAGGACCATTTAATGGCTGGTTTTTGGGGCTGGTTTTCAGCCTTCAAACTATTGATTTTGGTGACTGATCTTAAGACTAGATGCTGGCTGATTTTGGATCTGTGCTGATTTGTTTTAGGACCAGTTAATGGCTAGTTTTTGGGACTGGTTTTCAGCCTTCAATCTGTTGATTTTGGTGACTGATCTTAAGACCAGTTGCTGGCTGATTTTGGATCAGTGTTTATTTGTTTTAGGACCAGTTAATGGTTGATTTTTTGGGGCTGATTTTCAGGCTTCAAACTGTTGATTTTGGAGACTACTTGGGCCTCATTTTAATTAAGTAAGACAACATATGGTTCCTTCACTATTTTGCAAACCTATTTCATAAAGCCGAGTACTAGTTTGGAAAACTCATATTGATGGTTTTTCTATGGACATGGACACATCTAAAGGAAAGAAATGGGACAATAGGGTTCAGCCATGTTGTATGGCCGAACCCCATTGATGGTTTTTCTATGGACATGGACACATCTAAAGGAAAGAAATGGGACAATAGGGTTCAGCCATGTTGTATGGCCGACCCTATTGATGGTTTTTCTATGGATATGAACACATTTAAAATAATAAATGGGACAATAGGGTTCGGACATGTTGTATGGCCGAACCCCATTGAGGGATTTTTGTTGAACATGATTACACTTAAACGGAAATGGGGACAATAAGGTTCGACCATATGGTATGGCCAAACCCCATTGAGGGTCTTAAACGGGTTAAGGATAAGGAATGCATAAATGCATTGGGAAACAAACATGTAACTAGATGGAGATAGGGATGATGAAATTAAAATGAAAAATCAAAATAATATGTATGTTTGAATTTGATGAGATAAAGAGGTTCTCAAAAGGATTGTGATTCGTCTCACGAGACCATTGGTGTCATCCTTACGAGATAGTATATCGTATATTGGTAGAATTCCTACCTCGTTGAGAACACTATGAGTATAATTATGATATTGGTTTATATTCAAAATATGATGATTACTTTGGTTAAACAAATTGTATATATTTATGAATTGATTTTTAAATGATATGGCATTATTGCATATATTACCTTATGCATGGCATGGGAGGGAACATATATGACCAGCAAGCCAAGTTCTGAGCGGTCAGGACATAACTTGGGCTTGAGACTAGCTTGTATGAAGCTATGTGAACTATTGAGATTTGACATTGTCCATTTGAAAGGAAAGGTACGGCTTATTGGGCCAAAGAGCTCTTGGGTAGGTAGTGGGAAGAGTCCACACTCCATCGGTAATCCCGATTAATTTGTGGATGGGTATACAATGCCCTGGTGATTGTTGCCTCAAACACTGTGGACGTAATTGGCCAAGGAAATCTTGATATCACGATTTATCAAGGAAACCATTGATATTTATTTATGATGTGATTGGATATGGAAATTGGGTGAGAGTTCATTGGCATTGACACCCATGACATGACACATAAGTAAGCATGATTATGATATGGACATCATGCATTGTTTTTACTGCTTATGAGATATTTTGGAAATGTGATATGATATATATACCCTTGATTTATATTACTCCTATGTGTACCATAACCCTACTTAGAATACCTACTGGGCATGTTGACTGATGCCCTACTTCTACCCTATAGATGATGGAACAGGGAATGGTAATGAAAAGGACAATGGACCGGAAGGGATCCAAGCGTAGGAGCTTGGGAGATTGAACTTTTAAATTACTAGTTTTGTTTTCAATGATGTATTTGGAGACTTGCATTTTGGATTGTAATAACTTAGACTATTTTGGGACACTTTAGACTTATTTGTTATGGTTGATAATCTTAAGTTTTTATTGAAGATATATGGTGATTGGCTTTCCTTACCTATTGATAACATGAATATGAATATTATCTTATTCATATAGATTATTCCTCAAGTATTCAGAAAAGCGTGTGAAATGTTTAAGTGGACTTAGTCCACGCACACGTAATGGTGGCCAGTTAGGGGTCGGGTTTTGGAAATTCGGATTTGACTCGAGTTGTGACGACCCCCTCTCTCACTTATTTAAAAAAAATATATATACTCTGATTTTGGACAAGAGAAAAAGGGCGGGGCGTTACAAGATCGAACCTTTACAACACTTTATCTTCTTCATGGGTGAAGATTTGACCGATGACACACAAAAGAACACCTCTCTTGAGATTTCACAAGGGTTATACCAACCTTTTACAATCTTCTCAATAAATAATGGAAAGAATAGTTTTTGAGAAATACCAAGAATACTAGCCTCGAGTTTCTTGAAGTAACTTCGGTGTGCTCTTGAATGTCCTTCTCCTTGCTATGCTCCTTGGTAATGAGTAAATGTCCGTTGAATGTCAAACCAAATATTAGGAGAAGAGGTTTAGGGAAGATAAATTGTTTTCCTATGAGAACAATCTATCCGTAAAGGTTTTCTCAAATAGACACTCAAGAATGAGCGTAAGATGCTCAAGATTTGCCTATGAGAGCTTTGAGTGTGTGAGAGATTGAGTTCAAGAACTTTGGTAATCTAACTATAGAGTTTTAGTGCTCTTGAAATGATTGGGAGTCTTGGAGAATGTTAGAGAGGGTTTTGCTCATCAAGAATCAACCTTTGGAATACCCTAAGGTCATACATTTAAAGCTCTCTTGAAGATATGGACGTTGGAAGTCGAAATCACAAGAATAAAGCCATTAAAAACTTCCCGTTGCGATTTCAGTCGACTGAACTTGAAGATTCAGTCGACTGAAATGTCCAGAAATGACTGTTAAAACCTTTGGGCACAATTCAGTAGACTGAAATCAAAGATTCATTTGACTGAATCTTATCTGAGGTTGAAAAGACCATTATGAAGCACTTTCAGTCGACTGAAACATAAAGTTCAACCGACTGAATCTCGGCAGTTTTGTACACCTCCACTAAAACAACCATAACTTGGGTTCCCAAACTCGGTTTTAGGAGATCTTTGGCTCGTTGGAAAGCTCATTGAGAGATCTATTCTACTCACAAAATTTGGTCTAATTTGAAGTCCATTTGATATATTAAATAATCTCTCAAAGTGAGGGTATATGACAAAAGTGTTTTGATATGTTTTGCACCATTTCATTGTAATGCCGATAACTTGAGCTATACATTTCCAAATTGGGTGTTCTTCAACTTTTTAGAAATCTCTTTGAGTGCTCTATCAAATTATAAAGATTTTACTAATTTTTGAGCACATTTGTTATAAGCAAAAACTTCTCCAAAACAGGGCAAAACAAAACTAACCTGAGAAATCCAATTTAGTTCTACTAAATTCAAAGTTATGGATTCTAAGGTTTATCCCAAAGGTAAGTCTAGGTATTCTAAGTCAATCTTAAGGTCCAAATACTTGTGTAGGTTGGCATTCATGAAGTTCTTCCTGTTTCGGTGCGATGCCTTCTAAATGACGCATCTTCTGGAGCTTCAAACTTGATTTGACTATGTAAGTTTTCTAGAGGCGCGGTCTTGGATACTTAGACGGTCACGACTCAGTCAAATGAATTGGCAACTCGGTACTCAGTCAGACACAGTCATGGAATTGACAACACAATCTGACTAAGGGAGGCAAATTTAACTTTTAGTCCAACACTTCTTCTCTTGTTTTGTTCCTTGCTTGAGTTTCTCTAATGGGGGGGAAGAGAGGATGAGAAAATCATGTGCATAGTGGAAGAAGAGGGTGCACGGCGGTTGAGAGTGGAGAAGGGATAGGTTGCCGTGTGAAAGAAAATGGAATGGGATAGGGAATACCATGTGAGTGAAATAAAATGAGGGTGGTGGCTTTTTCCCTCTTTGTTTTTTGGTTGCCCCTAAGTTATTGGGTGTGGTATTGGGTCACATCTTTCCATGTGGCATGCTACATCATTGCCCATGTGGCATGATGCGACATTATCAATTTATTTTCATTAAATTTCATAAATTAATTTCTCATCGCACCACTTGACATTAAATCGTATTTTAATCTCTAATTTAAATTCCACTTAATCCTGTCTTAATTACTTAATTAAGTCTCCTGTAATCTCAATTAATCATTAATTATCCTTTTTAATCCAATTAACAAATATTAAAAGTTTCGAGGTGTCATAGGAAGATGGGCGAATGTCGCCAGCGTTAGATCTGGAGCGGAGAGAGGCTATGTAGAATCCAAATCTAGGTTAGGTATCTAGACAGCGGTTGGGAATGCTTGTGATCTGGGCAGAAGGGAGTATACTTCGATCGACTAGAGAAATTGGTAGGTGCGATTAGGTGTGCAATGATGACATAAACAACACAGGCGGCAATAAGGTGCAGGTGGAAGGAGTGGCTGATGCCTATGGTGGGATTCGAATGTCAAGGCAATAAGAGCAGATCTGGTGGGCAAATCAGAGGGTGAAGGCAAAGAGTAGGAAGGGAGCACTCTACTGTAGATCAGATCTAGTGATGGATCAAAAGTAGTGTGCTACGGAGGAGATCTGTAGGGGTGTTGTGCGACTAGATCTGAGAAGACTGCTCTGAGATATTTGCAGGTGAAGTTCTGTTGGGAATACATACAATACATGCGAGAGTGGCGAGGGGATCTGCCTCAGATCTTGGTGGAAGGGAGGTGGTCCAACGAGCCGGAGAAGGAGACTGCTAAAGGGGGGTGAATCTGAGGACAATAACTCAGATTTAAGGACGAAAACAAAAATCAAAACAGAACTCATGTGTCCCCTCCCTCTGTCATGCGTTTCTGTCGTGGTAGAGGGAGAGAAGAGGAAGGACAATTTACTCTCTCTCTCTCTCTAAACATAGGCATGATCGTTTTTTTAGGCTGATACGACATTAGAAATCAAGAGTCAATATTTACTAAAATCTATTACACATATATATAGCATCTAGCCGACCCTAGGGCTATTTCAGTCATACTAAAACTTCTAATTCTAAAACAACCATATCTCTTAATAAGAGATTAAGACAAACTAAATCCTAATTTAAATCCTAATTTAAATCCTAATTCTAATTATATTCAACAGTTACCATCCTTCTTTGACTCCTCGACCGTTCCCATCCTCTGATCCTCTCTGCAGTTGTTTCTCTGCAGATCTAAAGGTACGCTCTCTATCATACTTCTCTCTTTCTATGTCATTCTTTTATGCTCTCTTTCTCATCTCTCTATTTTTTATCCTCTCTTCTCTCGTCTCTCCTCTGTCTTTCCCTCTCGTTGATGAGCACAAGAAAATGATTGTTTTATCCTTGATATTTAGATTAGTTAACTCTTGAATTTTGTATATATTATATAATTAATGAGATTTTTAAATTTTGCAGGAAAAATGGAGATTTTAAAGAAAAGAAATTAAAATGGAAGAGAATTGATAGAAAATGTGCTTAATGCAAAAGGGCCCTTCAAACTTATCATTGGAGTCCAGCCTCAATAGCTTTAGGCCTTCAAAACTCGTAAGTCCAAGCCCATTTGTTGCCCATTGAAAGAGTCCACAGTCACAAACAGTAGAAAAAGATGAAGAACAGAGGACAAGCAGTGGTAGAAGCGGTGGCAATCAAAAACAAAGAAGTAGTTAGTATTGCAACCGATTGTGCAGTCAGCAATACATGAAAAAGCTATACAGCCAGAGTGCAGAGGAATAATCTGAAGAAGCTTTGCAAAAGCAAGCCATTCTTGTAAGTGGGTGAAAAACACAACACTTAAAGAAAATAATTGAATTTTCTTAACATAATGGATTTTATAATTATTATAATAAAAGTTTTAATGAATGAAAAAATGGAATGCATGATTAATAATTTAAGTGAGCTCCATATTCTAGGCCTTAGTATTATTTTTAAAATATGAAAAATAAAGCCTCCATAATTCTTTGACCCAAGTTCCACTAGTAAATATGTACAGAGGTAGTTTAGGTGTTTTAAATTTAATTTTTGTTTATAAATTCAAAAACTCTTGAAATTGATGAACTAGGTTGGAAATAAACTAACTCAAGTATTCTAACTGGGCCAGATCAACAGTTGGGCCCAGAGGTCACACATGATCCCAACATGTGGACTCAAACACATACCATAAGTCTACCTAACAATAGACACAAAATAACACATACATGATCACATAATTCCAACACTGAATTGTTATTTCAAAATCACATCAGAGTAACTAAAGAAGCATAGTAGTTTTCAATACATAACATTGATACAAACTAAGTACCACACCCGGTACTTTACAAAACAAGATGTTCCAAGAACCAGAAAGCAAAGATAAGGGTATTCCTCTCAGTGGGAATCCCAAAACTACTGCCGCAGCTTATCCACCCTAAGCTTGAAATAGAGGGTTCTCCTCCTCGGATTCATCTCCTGAAAAGGTGAGTGGGGTGAGCTAGCTAGCCTAGTGAAGGAAATATAACAGTACAGTTTTAAGGTAAACAACAAGTTAGTATATAATCAACAGTTTCAATAATATCTCATGCTTGATAACAAATTCTCAACATCAAGTAACATATTATCAACATTCTCATAATTCATCATCTCTTCCAATACTGCCGTCATCCAACGTAACGTCTACCGACTACGCTGAGACCATTGTAATAAGTCCCGACATGGTCAAAATACATCATTGCAAGTATATCTCCGGCTCTCCCATAGCCGATACTGACACCCTCAAGTCAGCAATTGTCGACACCCATGGTCCAGTAGACGTAAACCATCTCTCATATGGCCGATATTGGTTCAATAGCCAAGGGCACGTGGAAGCAGTCTTACACATTTCATATGATCAATATCATAGCATTTACCAGCATCATAAGTACTCTTACCATAGTGCGTCAAGTCTAGGCACATGAGTGGGTTCATCAAATCTAAAATCCACTCATTGCTCAATATCCATATCAAATAAACCTGTTTACATCAAGCTGCAAAGTTAAGTTCCATCACCGTATATGTGTTGTTTCGCGGTCTCTGTTCAACAAACTAGACAAGTGCACAATCAATATACATAGCATCAAATACATACACATAAGTAGTATTTTGAAATCCCACATTTTCCCAAAAATATCCAAGGTACATGGAATTGAGTCTCCTACTTGGTTTCTATCCCTTTTAAATTATAATAATCCACAAGATAATATAATAAAAAGGGTGCTCAGTTCAAAACTCATATTGTCTTCTGGGCATTGACTAGATTGACTGATTGAGTTGGGTCTACATTCTCAGGTCACTTCTCGGTTGTCTTCTGGATAGGACCAGATCTGACATTTTGAGTAAGGCCTCGAGGTCACTCAGTGCCCGATAAATATGGCGTCAGCCTGAAAGTGAGATCACTCAGTGCCCGACCATTAGAGTCGGCCTGGAAGTGAATACAATAGTAGATACACTATAGTAATAAGAGAAAGGGGTTAGTACAAATTCTAATTTAACAATAGGGGTACTAACATCACATACAAACAATAATAATCAAACAAGATTTACACTTAAAAACTGAGTCCCTCGGAACGTGCCTCGGAAGGTACTGTGGCTTCGGATCATCCGAACTATACCTAAACTAGTCACTGACCTCGGATCATGGGTCTGACTTCAGATCATCCGAAGATCGGGTCTCAGATCATCCGAAGTCCATCCGAATCGAAAAACAGAGAAAAATAAGTCTCGGTGGGTCTGTGCACTTCGGAACATCCGAAGGGAGGTTCGGATCGTCCGAGTGGGGTTCGGTCCTTCCGAACTCTGCTCGGGTCGTCCGGGTGGGTCAAGCTAGTCTTGGGCATAATTGGGCTTCGGGTGAAGCTCGGAACGTACGAGGGGTTGCTCTCGGACCGTCTAAAGGGTCGAACCGTCCGAAGATCGACTCTCGGACCGTCCGAGAGTCGTCTTTCCTCACTGTCTGCACCAGCAGACAATGACGACAGACAACATATGAAATGCGAATCCTGAAACAGTGGGTTTTCCGGATTCGGTTTCCACATCTAGCCGGTCCAATGGACTCCTCTGGGAGTCCTCTTTCCATAGGGAGAGGTTTGGAGCTTTGAAGCTCAGTAAGCCACTGGATTTTAACATTGAAAGCTCACGAGTACAAGAAACCCATGGTTTTTCCTTAAACTTTGAAACCATTTTTCTTACTCAAAACTAAACCAAAATCGATTTTTCTTGATTCTAAACCACCTAGAATTTGAAAAGGAACACAGTGGTTACCTTCACTGGAGTTCCTTAGGACTGAAAAATCTAATTTTTGAAAGAACTTCCTTCTAAGCTACGGTAACTGAAAAATTGGGAAACAGAGAAGGTGATCGGCTGGTCTGGTTTTCAGGCAGCTGGGACAGAGACAAAGAAGAGAAGAGATAGATTTTTGTGGGAGTTTGCTCAGGCTGATGGAGGGCCAATTTATAGAGGAACCGGCAGGAAGAAGTGGCCGTCGAGCCACTGCATGCTTCTGCATGCAGTCGATGCTTACGCTTGCAACAGTAACTCTTGGGTTGGTTGTAGATAAGTCCTCCAACAGTTTCTCTTTTGCCAAATTAGTCATCGTTTTCATAAAAACTAGATTTTTAACTAAAACATGATTTTAAAGGCTCAAGAATTTTAATCCAGCCTTACAAATAAGTTGGGTTTTGAAAACTTTGATCATCATAAAAATTTTAGGATTTAACTCTTACTAAAAACCATTGATTTAAAATAAAACCATAATTTAATACTATTTACTTAATTAAACAAATGTTAAATAAAACAATTTAGAAACCTTATTTTGGGGTGCAAAGGAATAAGTAGACCATAATTAAAATGGTCTAACATAAAATACTAGTTTCGAAATTTATCTCATTTTCAAAATCATTTAAAATAATTATTTCTCCCTTTCGGAGTTTTGACGAGCGGTTTTAAATACCATTTTCTGAAAATAAAATTATTTTAAAATCAGAAATACAAATCTTTATTAAGGAGAATATTATCATCCATTAATAATCACATAACAACATAATGTATAAAATAACAACAAGAAGCGGTAAATTACCGTTTTGCCCCTCCAGTTGGAAAAGCTGGAATTACTAAGCTTTCGAGCTCGGATTGGACTACACCTGGGCTTTCCTCAAAGCCCTAACCGTGATCTTCGAGATTAACCGGTCAAACAAGATTATTAAGCTAAAGTACGCCTAATCTAGGTCAGGGTATTACAATTTTTATATTAATTCCATCATCTTAATTAAAATTAGTTAAATTGTTAAATTCTATGTTTAAATCTATAATGTTTCTAAATTAAGATTAAAATTCATAGATTAGATAAATTATTTCATATTTATGATTTATCTCCACATTTCCTAAAGTTCTTAAAATACTTAATTCAATGGTGTATTTTCATGGATATATTTTCCTAAGTTTCGATTGGTTCGACCTCGCACTTAATCACTATATTATCTAATGGTTCATGCGCTTGCGACTTATAAATTTAAAATTTGCACGATAAGTTTTTGGCGTTGTTGCCGGGGAACTTAAAACAAATCGCCATTGAATTGTTTATTTTTGTAAATAATGTTAATTTTAGAAATATCTATTTTTGGCAACTCTTTAAAATTATATGTTTCTATTTTCTTAGAAATTCTAATTTTAGAAGGTTACCTTATTTAGAAGTTTCTAAAAATAATAAAAAAATCAAGAGATTATCTAAATTTGGAATCACTGTTAAATTTAGAAATTTTTTATTTTTGGAGACTTCTATTTTTAGAAACTTCCAAAAATATCTAGTTTTTATTTTTAGTATTTTTTAATCTTAGAATTTTAATCCAATTTAGTCATGTTCTATTTTTTAGATCTAAATTTGGAAGGTTCCAGTTACAGTGTCGAAAAAAAAATAATGAAAAATCATAGAACAACTTTGAACTTACTTAAAAATCTGATTTGGATTAATTTGGTGGATATTAATTTAGAAATTTTTATGGTCTTAATTTAATTTAGAATTCTTAATTAGGTTACAATCATTTAATTTCCTCCACTAGTTATAGCATTAGAAAATCTGCATTTAGTTTAGGAATCATGCATGTTTTATGTGATTAAATGCTTCACCATGGTTTTGAGTTTTGATTTGTGCAGGTGCTTTGAAAATTCTACAGGAAAAAAATTGCTGGAAAAAAAATAAAAAAATAAAAATTGCGCTTGCTAAATAAATAAAAACAAAAAGCCAAGGGACATGCGTTCAATCTCTTTCTTTAATTTTTAATTTTCATGCATTCATATAGACTTTATTGGGTTGTCTTGCATTTATTTTGCATAAAAAAATTGCATATTTAATTTGCTCATGCATTTAAGTTGCTAGTTCATGCATTAGGTTAAATTGTTTGCTCATTATTTTCATATTTGCTAGAATCTTGCATTGGTATATTAGGCTTGCATTCAGAAAATAGAAAAATTAAAAAAGATCAGCAAAAAATTGGTTCATACATTACCCAATTAAAATCAATCTAGAACCATTGATTAGAGTTGTTCATGCTCATTAGGACCATCTTTGATTCAATTATTTTACTTCAACGGTGAATAGTTTTTCTTCGAGTACGGTGTCTAGGCTAATTTTGTCACCAAGGTGTAAATAACAGAAATGATAAGTGGAAGCTTAAATCGATTGCCATTGTGCTCCTCTACTTACCTGGAAACTTACCTGGCCGTGTTTGTAGTTAAACTCTCATTGGATGTTTAAATTTTCTAGAAAGGAGATTAGGAGCAGTCAAGAGTCTAGGATCCCTGTGTTAATCTAGGTTTAGGTCATATTTTGTGTGGATTTGATTGAACGTGAATGATCGTGTCTGTGTATGAATTATTGGCATCGTGACTCTAACAATCGCTTGGCTCAAGTTACGTTTTTCGTCGATTTACCGATTATTGAGTCCGGAGCTCAGTCCAGCTCAGCCATAGATATAGACAATCCACCTTCACCACCACCACCATCACCTAACATGGCCGGAGAAGGAGTCGAAGAGAAAAACCTCCAAGACTACTTCTCACCAGTCACACCCAACACACCATCCGACATAGTTGTTCTAGCAACTAATGTGGCCTTTGAACTCAAACCAGCACTGTTACATCTTTTACCCGCATTCCATGGACTTGATCGTAAGGACCCTTACCTACATGTTAAGGAATTCTTGGAAATTTGCGCCACCATCAAACTTCAAGGATCACTGATGAATCAATTAGACTTCGTTTATTTCTTTTTTCTCTCAAAGAAAAAGTGAAATCTTAGCTAAATTCTCTACCTACAAATTCCATCATAACTTAGGATCAGTTGGCCAACAAATTTTTGAATAAATTTTTCCCTGTTTATCAGAAGGAGGGTGAACAATTCTGTGAGTCATGGGAAAGATTCAAAGATTTATTGAGTAAATGCCCCCACCACGGCTATGAAACAGGGAGACTCGTGCAATTCTTTTATGATGGTTTAACCACATCGAACCGCACCATGGTCGAGTCTTTGAAGGGTAGAGAATTTTTACAGCTAACTGCAAACAATAGATGGAATTTCTTAGAATTATTGGCGGAAAGTTCTCAGTGATGGGACTTCTCCAAAAAAGAGAATTCAGCACAAACCTCAAGGAGAAGAGGTTTGTACGAGGTTAATAATGACTTTGACGTTAAGATTGCGATGGCAAACCTAACAAAAAAAGTAGATGTCTTAGCGATGTCTCAGGCGATGAACCCCTCACTAGGATTGCATGCTGAAGTTTGCGCATTGTGTTCTAACCCAAGACTCATTCTCCAAAACTGTCCTTCCTTAGGATCGAATGTTGAGTGCTCAACAGATCAGGCCAATGCACTCAATAATTTTGGAAAACAGCAGGGAACCCCTTTTTCTGCCACATACAATCCTAATTGGAGAAATCATCCAAATTTTCGTGGCATCAGAATCAACATCCAGTAGGTCAACGACCTCCTCAATATCAAGTCCAACCATATCAACCTCCCCAGTACCAACCACCCAACCAACCATACTGTCCATCTCAAAATCATCCACCCCAGCTAAATCTATCCTATCAGTCCGGTCCTTCTCAACAACGTAAGCCCTCTCTCGAAGATACGTTGTAGCAGTTCATGCAGTCCACCCAACAGGCTATGTACAAGCTTGAAACACAGCTTGGACAGTTAGCCACCGTGATAGGAGATAGTGAGAAAGGCAAGTTCCCTAATCAGCTTATCCCAAATCCCAAGGGCTAGAATGAGATTTCGTCATCTAATCCAGACAACGCTAAATCGATTACTACCTTGAGGTCTGGGAGACAGGTAGATAACAAGGTCGAACCACCTAAACAATTGGAAGACCAGATTGATGGTCAACCAAAGCATCAAGAGGTCCCGCCTAGTCCATCTTCTATCCAAAATACACCTGACACATATGCTAAAAATACTTTTGTGCCTAAAGCTCCATACCCTCAGAGGTTAACCAATCCTAACAAAGGAGTACCCTATAGTGACATATTAGAGGTATTTAAACACGTCAGTATCAATATACCTCTACTTGAAGCTATAAACCGGGTACCCTCCTATGCCAAATTTTTGAAAGACCTCTGTTCAATGAAACGGAAAACCAATGTTCCCAAAAAAGCAATTTTAGCAGAAATTGCTGAGTTCACTCATCCAACATGGGTTTCCAATAAAATACAAGGATCTTGGGTGCCCTACCATCGCTTGCACCATTGGTACATTTATATTGATAGGGCCTTGTTAGATCTTGGAGCCAATGTCAGCCTACTGCCATACTCTGTTTATGAGCAGTTAGGATTAGGTGAGTTGAAACCCACTACTATCACATTTCAGTTAGCTGATCGTTCTGTGAAAATCCCTAAAGGTATGATAGAAGATGTTCTGGTGAAAGTAGACAAATTCTACTTTCCGGTCGATTTTGTAGTGCTAGATACACAGCCTGTTCAGAACGAAAGTGGGCACATTCCGGTTATTCTTGGACAACCATTCTTGGCCACCGCTAAAGTTGTTATCAATTGCCAAGATGGTATGCTTAGGTTGTTGTTCGGAGATCTGACGATAGAACTCAATGTGTTCAACCTGTGTAAACAACCTCCCTGCACAGATGACTTGTATGATGTTAATATGATTTAGAGTTCTGTCGAAGAATCCTTTCTTCACTTTATTTGCGACGATCCATTCGAGAAGTCTCTGTCCACCTTTGGCATAGATTTCAATGAAAGTGGTGAGCAAGAGGTGAACGCTCTACTAAATGAAGTTCCATTTGTTGATGTTAGAGCAACGAAATTCGATCCTTTCCCTGTGAGTCAATCTATACCAGTCATCTCTGTCGAGAAGCTACCAAAATTAGAGCTCAAACCACCCCCTGAGACTTTAAAATATTCTTACTTGGGACCATCAAAAACTTTACCTATCATCATAGCTTCCGATTTAACTACAGAGCAGGAGTCTAAACTCCTTGCTATTTTGAGAGAACATAGAGAAGCTATTGGATGGTCCATTGCCGATCTTAAAGGAATTAGTCCCTCTGTGGTCATGCACAAATTCACCTGGAGGAGAACTCCAAAACGTCTAGAGAACCACAGAGACGACTGAATCTGGCAATGCAGGACGTGGTAAGAACCGAAATTTTGAAACTTCTCGAGGCGGGTATCATCTACCCGATTTCTGATAGTGCATGGGTGAGTCCGATACAGGTTGTCCCAAAGAAGTCTAGTGTGACGGTAGTCAAGAATGAGGATAATGAACTAGTTCCAACCCGTGTCCAAATAGGCTGGAGAGTTTGCATTGACTACTGAAAGCTGAGCACTGCGACTCGAAAGGATCACTTCCCTCTCACTTTCATTGATCAGATGCTTGAGCATTTAGCCGGTCATGCATTCTACTATTTTCTCGATAGTTATTCCGGCTATAACCAAATATGTGTTGCTCTCGAGGATCAGAAGAAGACCACCTTCACCTGTCCATTTGGTACGTTCGCCTACCGTCGCATGCCTTTTGGGCTGTGCAATTCACTTGCTACCTTTCAGCGGTGTATGATCAACATATTTTCAGACATGGTAGAGCGATATCTGAAAGTATTTATGGATGATTTCTCAATCTTTGGTTCTTCATTTGAACAATGCCTACATCATCTAACCCTT
The DNA here is from genome assembly GCA_013350335.1 of Chimonanthus salicifolius. Classification (NCBI taxonomy): domain Eukaryota; kingdom Viridiplantae; phylum Streptophyta; class Magnoliopsida; order Laurales; family Calycanthaceae; genus Chimonanthus; species Chimonanthus salicifolius. The sequence continues at coordinate 15,459,638 of CM023539.1, forward strand.
GTGTTAGTCCGATATAAAGAAAAGTGCCTATTACTCAATTGGGAAAAGTGTCACTTCATGGTGAAACAAGGTATAGTCTTAGGTCACATTATATCAGACAAAGGAATAAAAGTTGATAAAGCTAAAGTCGATTTGATCTCTCGTCTTCCACGACCCCAAACTGTTTAAGAGATCAGATCATTTCTAGGTCATGCTAGTTTCTACAAGAGATTTATCAAAAGTTTCAGTAAAATTTCTAGACCTCTCTGTAGACTCCTGATTAAGGATTCAAGTTTTGATTTTGATGATGAGTCCGTCCACACCTTTAAAAAATTGAAAACTGCATTGACCTCTACTCCGATTATTCGACCTCCTGATTGATCTGTTCCTTTTGAGATAATGTGTGATGCTTCTGACTACGCAGTAGGAGCTGTTTTAGGTCAAAGGGTCAATAAGTTACCTCATGTTATCCATTATGCGAGCAAAACGTCGAATGATGCTCAATTGCACTATTCCACCACGGAAAAAAAAGTTGTTGGCAATCATTTTTGCGCTAGACAAATTTCGATCTTACCTTATGGGTTCGAAGGTCATTATCTATTCTGATCATGCTACTCTCAAGTATCTTCTATCTAAGAATGATGCTAAGTCTCGCTTGATTAGATGGGTTCTCTTGCTACAAGAATTTGATATTGAAATCCGGGACAAAAAAGGTTCCGAGAATGTGGTAGTAGACCATTTGTCTAAATTGGTAACTGAATGTTCTGATGACCCCATACCTATTACTGAATCATTCGCTGATGAGCAACTCATGTCAGTTTCCCAATTACCTTGGTTTGCAGATATTGTGAATTATCTTGTCACTGGTTTGATGCCTGAGCATTGGACTAAGCAAGATAAGTCAAAATTTCTGACAGAAGTCAAATACTTTATCTGGGATGATCCATACTTGTTCAAATACTATTCGGACCAAATCATTCGTCGTTGTGTCCCAGAGTCCGATCAACTCAGTGTCGTTAAGTTTTGTCATGATTAGGCTTGTGGAGGTCATTTCAGTTCGAACAAAACCACTGCGAAGATTTTACAGTGTGGTTTTTATTGGCCTTCTATGTTCAAAGATACCGATATCTACTGTGTGTCATGTGAAAGATGTCAAAGATTAGGTAGTCTGTCTCGTCGGAATATGATGCCTTTGAACCCAATTTTACCTGTTGAGCTTTTTGATGTTTGGGGCATTTATTTCATGTGACTGTTTCCTAATTCCTTTGATAATCTTTACATTTGGTAGGGGTCGATAATGTCAGTAAGTGGGTAGAAGCAGTGGCTTGCAAAATCAATGATCATAAAGTTGTCCTCCGTTTCTTAAAAGAAAATGTTTTATCTAGATTTGGCATACCACGAACTATCATCAGTGATGGGGGTAAGCACATCTGTAATCGCCCGTTTAAAACATTGATGAAATCATCTGTAATTCCTTTGTTGTGTGTTTGTTGTTTTTGTTTTTGTTGTCCATTTGTTTTTATAGGTTTTGAAAAAAAAGAGCCCTCTCAGGTATTTTTCTGAATTTTTAGTTGTTCGTTTCTGATATTTTCTCCTAATTTGCAACTGGCCATTGTAGATTAGGAAACATTGAGGACAATGTTCAATTTAAGTTTGGGGGTATTGAGGGGTCACACTTGTTAGTGTTATTTGTTCGAAGTCAAAAAAAAAAAAATTGTTTGTCTTTGGAAAAATTAAAAATTTGAAAAAATTTGACAAAATCTTTGATTTTTAGCATTAATATGTGGATTAAAATTTCTATATCATGCTTTTCCATTTGAATTTTGTGAAATTTATACTTTGACAATCTTTACACTAGCCATATTAATGTTATTTGAAAAAGAAGAATATTCATGAGTTGAGTAATCAACGGAAGAATACCAGTAGAGACTTATACCCAGTGAGCTTTTGAGCCATTTGATTCTTTATCTGAGGGTTATAAGTAAAGTCTTATTTTCTTTGATGTCTGCATAATTATTATATTTCGTAATATCTCATTATTATTTCATTTTGGTCAAATACTGAGAACAACATCAAAATTGGATTATTACACCTGAAATTTTTCTGAATTTATTTGAAGCTAAAAATAGTCATATTAAGCTTAGAAAGTGATATAGGTCATTATTTCTGATCGTTTGAGCCTTTGAAGCCTACCTATATTGGTCATCTTATCATGTTAGTTCCCACCTTTGAGCTTTGAATATAAAATTAGCCTATTTTTGTTGTAAGCCTACATTGAAAAATCTGTGACCTATTCTAAGGACCCAGGAAAGATTAGAGATGACTATTATTGGGATGGTACTCTGAGAAAACTATGGCACTTGAATTTTTTTTTTTATGATGATTGATGTAAAAGAAAGAAGAAAATCATCAATGAAAAAAAGGGAACATCCAGACATTATAAGAAGGATGTGAAAAAAAAAAATTATAGTGAAAATGATGAAAAAGAGAGGAAGAATATCCCATTATAACATTTTGAAGACCTCTAACTTTTTCTTGTCAATGTATTAATTTTAAAGTCTTTTTATTCTTCTGTGATATGACCCGGTCCTAAGCCACGTTTTGTCCTATTAGAAAATCCTATTGATCCTCAGTTAATATAGTATTTAAGTGAAGAATAGATGAAGAGCAATTATGGTGTATTATTTTCAACGTACTCAGGAAAATGACATCCATTCATGAGATCTGTGATTTCTTTGTTATTAGTCGTTCTTTGATGATAAATATGTGAGACATTTGCTTTATTAACATAAATTCCGCTCACATATATTTTTGAGAGAATTTACCTCAATCTCTGAGCGAAAGCCTTTTTAAGAGATATATCTAGTGAGATTTGGAATCGAAGCACATTTTCAACTGGTAGTTGCAAAACTTGTGCGTATTTTGAAAAATAAGGCTATGATAATATTTGGCTATCACACACTACACTCCGAGTATAAATTTTGTAAAATAATTTTGGAGTTGTAAGATTTTTAAATTTTAATTTGGATAGTTTTACTGAAATTTGATGTTTGTGAGTATCATCTCTGGAAGCCCTCACGAGGCTATAACTCGTCCACTAGTAGTGAGCTAGGGGTTTAAAGGCTTGTTGCATATGCTAAATGCAATCGAAAGTGCCAGCGAAAGTGGTGTAGATTAGTTGTATATTAGGATCAGTTTAGAATTTTAATTTTTAATTTCTTGTTTTGCTCGAGGACCAGCAAAATCTAAGTTTGGGTGTATTTGATGAGCACAAGAAAATGATTGTTTTACCCTTGATATTTAGATTAGTTAGATCTTGAATTTTGTATATATTATATAATTAATGAGATTTTTGAATTTTGCAGGAAAAATGGAGATTTTAAAGAAAAGAAATTAAAATGGAAGAGAATTGATAGAAAATGTGCTTAATGCAAAAGGGCCCTTCAAACCTATCATTGGAGTCCAGCCTCAATATCTTTGGGCCTTCAAAACTCGTAAGTCCAAGCCCATTTGCTGCCCATTGAAAGAGTCCACAGTCACAAACAGTAGAAAAAGATGAAGAACAGAGGACAACAGTGGTAGAAGCGGTGGCAATAAAAAACAAAGAAGTAGTTAGTATTGCAACTGATTGTGCAGTCAGCAATACGTGAAAAAGCTGGACAACCAGAGTGCAGAGGAATAATCTGAAGAAGCTTTGCAAAAGCAAGCCATTCTTCTAAGTGGGTGAAAAGCACAACACTTAAAGAAAAGAAAGAAGCAAGCAAGAGGACCGCTATCTGCTGAGGAGCCGACCCATGTCTCACACGCCCAAGCTTTAGCAAAATCCAACGAGAATATGAAGGAAAAGAAAGGAGGTGCTGCTCTGTTGTCAAAAGAAAGGGGTGTTGACTGATTTAGCAAATTTGAAAGAATAGAAGAAGCTGTGAAAAGAAAGCAATAAAAAAAAAAAAAAAGAGTTTCGGTCCGCCAAAACACAGATTCGGCTGAATTATAGAGGGTCCCACGTGGTTGCCTAATTAGTCTTTCCCCAATCTCTATAAATACAAGGGTCCTCCTACGGTGCAATTTGAACATGGTCTTGGGAATCTGGAGCAGTTGGAGTTTTGGAGAATTTTAGATTTTAAGGTTAGTATTTTTATTTTATTTTATTCTTTTGTAATTAGTTTCTTTTATTTTTATTCATGTCTTGTAAATTAGTTCCATTAATAAATAGTACAATTTCTTTGTCTTTAATTTCTTCAATTCATTAATGTGATTAAATTCAGTTATAAATTAAAAAAAAAATGTCCATGAGTCTTTTTGTGTTGTTTTTATTTAAATACAAAATTCCAATGCATTATAATTCTTAATTCATATTTTATTAATAAAGAAAAGGTGGATTTATTTAGAATCATGGTCGTCCAATTATTTAATTTATATATGATGAGAGTTTGATTTTGTTCTTATTCTTTTTATAATTTTATGATTGAAATTATTTTAAAAGATTCGAGGAGAGTGGATGAAATATTTAGGATAGATAAAACTTGATTTTTCCGATTCAACGCTCTTTTTAAAGAGTGGATGAAATATTTGGATTTGGAATTATTAGTTGAAATTTTATCTAAACTAAGGCTTGAATTGAATTTTCTTAACATAATGGATTTTATAATTATTATAATAAGAGTTTTAATGAATGAAAAATTGGAATGCATGATTAATAATTTAAGTGAGCTTCATATTCTAGGCCTTGATATTATTTTTAAAATATGGAAAATAAAGCTTCCATAATTCTTTGACCCAGTTCCACTGTAAATATGTACAAAGGTAGTTTAGGTGTTTTAAATTTTATTTTTGTTTATAAATTCAAAAACTCTTGAAATTGATGAACTAGGTTGGAAATAATTTAATTGCATCTTAATTTATGTTTTCTAAGTTAAATTGAGATTGTTTATAATTTTTATATTAATACCACAATCTTAATTAAAATTAGTTAAATTGTTAGATTCTATGTTTAAATCTAGAATGTTTCTAAATTAAGATTAAAACTCATAGATTAGATAAATTATTTCATATTTATGATTTATCTCCATATTTCCTAAAGTTCTTAAAATACTTAATTCAATGGTGTATTTTCATGGATATATTTTCTTAAGTTCCGATAGGTTTGACCTCGCACTTAATCACTATACTATCTAATGGTTCGTGTGCTTACGAGTTATAAATTTAAAATTTACACGACACTCATCTCTGTTGTGCAATTTTTAAATTTATAACTCGCAAGAGTACGGACCATTTAATAGTATAATGTTAAGAGTGCGAGGTCGATCCCATAAGGAAACAAAAATATATATGCAAAAACAAAGTATATGAAATTGAAACATTGTGATTAAAAAAAAAAATCTAGATCTTTAGAAATAACCTAAATATGAAAATCAAATTCTAATTTTTACTAATATGATTTTAAATTAGTGGCATTCCAATTGTAATAGTCAAATCTAAAGTTAGAGTATCATCATCTAAATCTAAAATCTAACCAATAAATCTAATTTAATGAAAGCAATAGTATGGATCTAGAATTTGTAACTAATCTCAAACCAGTTTAAGAGAACAAAATTAAAATGCAATTAAATCAATCTCAAGCTACTTCAAAAGGATTTGAGAGAATAAGAAAACAATAAAAAAATAAAAAAATGAAATATTCACATAATGTACAATGGAATTGAGACAAGTATTTATAGAGGCATTTTATTCCATTTAATGATAAAATCGCGACCTAGACTATGACATCTTCAAGAATTATCATATACATATTCAAATTTGCCTTTATTAAAACTCCAATTAAAAATATTATGGTTTCCATTAAATAAAAAATTCTCAATTCAAGCCTTAGGCTTCGGCAGAAATTTATACTTGCCTTTTCAAAAAGGATTTTGTTTTTCCTTGAAAATTCTCAAAATAATTTCTAACATAACATTTATAAGAGAAATAAAAATAAAAATTCAAACTATCATTACACGATATTAATAATTGAAAAACCATACATCTAAAATAAGCTACCATGAATTTTATTTAAATAAATCAGAATATGGGATTACAATGCCTTTGGAGTTTTGAATCAAAGACAGAAAACACAAGAACTTACAAATTAAATTAAAAAAATCCTTTATTCTCTAGTCTCTTCAACCTCCAATCTTCAGTGCTTCTTCAATCCCTACTCAAATTTGAATTTGAATAGGCTCTATTTATAGACTCAGGTTTGGAATAGACGGTTGGGATTAAATCTGAGCTAAGTTGTGAATCGATGGCTTAGATTAGATCTCCTTTAGAAGTGAAAGGAGGAGATTTTAAGTTGAAAAGGTTAGGGTTACAAGGCATACACGAATTTTGGGGTGTCTTGGCTTGGAGGCTAAGCAGAGAATGAGAAAAGATAGGAATTTAGAGAAAAAATTGGAATTTAGTGCAAATCACATTTTTCTACACATGTTCTATCTTAAAGCTCCATTTTGACCTAGTAAACGTCCGAATCTTGAAATGTTTTGAACTAAAAAGTTGTAGCCCTTGAAGTCTTCTTTCCAACGCAAGAAGAATAAACGCAATCGGATATCGTAGTTGAAAGTTATTGTAAAAATACAAAATCTGTGTCAAAATTTATTTTCCAAATCCCATTTTTTTCTCTATTTCTTGCTTCACACGAATTTGGATTGCTTGGGATTGGGTGATGAGGTGTAGGTGATGTGGCATGAACCTAGACGGGATTTTGGCTTTATTCTTAATCCTAGGGTTTTAAATGAATGGATGGTTATGATTACTTTGGCTTAAGATCTATTAGTTTTTAAGGTTATTTGGATGAAATAAAATATAGGACTGATGAGGGTACCTAATGGAGGGTTATGATTTAAATGTTGAGATGGATAGATGATATGATAAATGACCTAGATTAAATGCAAAGTAATTTATGAGACGGATTAACATGGAGGCTCTAGAGTTTTAACTAATATGCATGTATGGGATAGATGGTTGTGATGAAATGTCCTAAGATCTAATGGTTGTCAAATGGGTAACTAAAATTAATTATGAAATTGATGAGATGATTTATGAATGAATGAGATTCTAAGGTCAACCTATACGATAGGTGGATTTGATGGACAAGATCTAAGATAATGCATGTATGGATTGGATATAGTAAGTGGATCTAGGGTTTCATATGATTAGTGAGATGAGATGGATGGTTTGGATTAATGGATGAAAATGAGTGGTTAAGATTATATAAAGAGGAGATTGGGTGGTGTGGATTGACAAGGAAATGGACAAGGCTTGGGCGTGTGAATGAGGTATGGACTTGAGTTTTGGACCTATAAATGAGTACATGGGCCTCCATTAGATCTTGAACTTGAGCTTAAGGACTGGGGCCTTTGTTGAGGTATGGCCTACTGGGCTTGACTTCAACTTGGACACTGGCCTGGTTCACTTTGCAGAGTACAAATGGATCACCTAACCTAGCTCAATGGATTGGCATTCTAACTCATGGACTTGCAGTCTTCGGGCTTCATTCTTCAAATTTCAGCAGGTTCTCTTCTGGAATTCAATAATTAATCCACCATTATTCTAAAAATTATTGGACTAATCCGAATTCTCATAACTGAATCCTGATCTGCTAATTTACAATTGAACTCCTAAAATGGTGAAATAATCATCAGAAATCCAGCTCTTTCAATTGAAGCTCCAAACTTGCAATTATTCCCAGTTTTAGGCTAATTTCATGATTTCTCCATTTTTCAATACAAAACTGAAAATAACATTAAATGCATCTAATAAATACAAAAACAAGGGCTAACTGGACCATAATTAGAGGTAAAATAATCATTTTACAGTATTAATCAGTCTCTCTTCTCTGTCTTCTCCTATCTCTATTCACTCATCTCCGTGTGTCTCTCTCCCTCTCTCTATTCTCTTGTCTTTTCTCCCTCTCCCTCTTCCATTCATGTTCTCTCTTTCTTCTTTTGTCTCCCTCGTCTCTGTTCTTCACCTCTCAATTTTTTTTCGATTCTTTAGATTTTTAAAACTACATTTTCTTTTTAAATTGAAAAGATCTCTTATTCTTTTAATTTTTTCTTTTTCCAGATCAAGATAAAGGTGTTTGTTCAACCTATCATTTCACAATTAATTGTCCAATCACCAACATTTCAGATCGCCAAATAAAAAAAGTTGCATAATCTCTCTCATTCATTTCTTTTATTTTTATTTTTTTTTGCTTTTGGGTTATGAAAAAGGTGCATAATCTCTCCCGTTCATTCATTTTATGTAAAATTTTATTTTTATTTTCTTTTCAGTATTGAAAATCCAATAACCAACATGTACTGAACCAATTCTTTTTGGTTATCTTGATTAGAAATTAATTAAATTCGGAAATTCGTTCATTTATTTCAAGATTTATTCGATAGTATCGACTTATTCCTTTTGCATCTAGGACACAAGATGGAGAAAATGCAAAAGGGAGAGCCATTGTCAACAATAGAGGAGCTATCACGTTCCAGACCAATAGCAAAATCGTCATTGTGTGGCAAGTGATGAAACAATACTTGTTTTGAAGCTAACGGCCATGAGAAAGAGAAAAATAAGGGCCATCCATCTATGAAAGGAGGATAAGAAGCTAAAATATTGGAAAGCTTTACTTTACTTTTTATTTTTATCGTGGCTTAGGAATGAGACCAATGTCTTTCTACTATTTAAGCAATGAAGCAATCCACAGAATATAACAGTGACTGAAACTACTAATTACTAATGAAAACATCATTAGAAGTGTGCTAGACACTTTGAAGCATGTTTTAATGACAATAAGAAAGGGACGATGAGTGTTGTTGATGTTGGTGAGCTAGGAAGGGAAGGGAAGGGAGGAAGGAAAAAAAAAAAGACGTAAACAAAATGTGGACAAATCAGCTAAGTTAGCAAACAATCCATTATTTGGATGACAAATTACCCAAAAAATCTATTGGATGGATAAGAATGATCACAACTCATTTTCTATCTCAAAGATCCTTAGAAGAACTCTCTAATAGAGGTTACTGAATGAATCATTGATAGGATATATACATCAAAAGATATGAATTGATAAAGTCTGATGGATTGAGCTATTCAAAACCCATTTGGCCCATTGCAGGTGACTGAAGGGATACAAATTAGATGCAACTTGGAAAAAATTCTATTAGTAAGACTAAAAAACTTGTTGATTTGAAACTGAGATCTGTAAAGGAAGATGAAGCCGAAAACATTATCAACCATCTAAACGCACTCTACGATCCAATGGGGCACATACTTGTATAGTATAAGTGTCATAAAGTATCGTTTGAAATAGCATTGACTCAACTATCAAATAAAGAAAGCAGATAAAATATTGGAGTTCGATTGAGAGAGATATGGCCAAAAATCGAAAGATTGATACCCTAGCCGCCAAATTCAAGTGGCTTGAATAGGCCTAAATCAAACATGTCCTCACATGGCCAAGCCTTGATTTGAACAACTAATGATTCTGGAGTTCAAAATGAGATCCTTCCCATGGCATTGTGACAAATATCGTTTTTGATATATTAACAGCGATTGGTAATATCAAGACATTTTCAAATTCTCAAATTTTTACTGAGAAATTAACAGAAAAATCTCGTGGAAAATATAATATTTAAAAAATAAAAAAATAAAAATAAAGTATTAATAAGAAATTTATCAGTAATTTATCAAAAATTTATCAGAAATTCATTGGGATATTATCATGATTTTATCGAGAATATATCGGAAATATTCCACAGTGCCGTCTCGAGATATTAACAACAATTGGTATCTTGTCGATAAAAACGTATTAAATTTAATAATATCACCGATATTTGTGACATTGCCCATGAAGATGACTATTTAAAGCCCAAAAATGTGCAAGGTTGATTGAAAGATCCAAACTACTAGTGTACGTTTGTTAAAGTTTATCCAGATAGCCTTAATAGGCCCAAATCAGGCCCGCTTGCCATTTCTAGAGACCAAAAGTGGCCCACTTCATGCAAGAGACCCATTTAAAGCCTATACACTACAGGGTTGGACAAAGAGCCGAGCCGATAGGGTGGTTTAATCTAGGATCAATTAAGATGACCAGAATAGGCCCAAATCACGTCTTCAATCCTATTTAATTAGTGTTAAGATGGGCCTTTGTTCAACCAAGTAACCCATTTTTAGTCCCTAAAATATACGGGATTGATGTGAAACCTGATCTGATTGAGTGGGCTGACATGGACTTGACCCAACTAGCTTTAAAATAGCTAGATTAGGCCCACCTTGACACTGAATTTTTGGGCCCAGATATAGCTTGTCTAGCTTTATGGAAAGGCCAAAATAGCTATTAATTCAAGTAGACAAGCTATATCCGGGCCCAAAAGTTTTCAACGTTCATTTTGTAAGGCCCAAATATGTTAATGCCAAAATTTGTGAGGATATGCCAAATGTGTAGTTGACCATATGTACAAATATTTAAGTATTATTTAATCATCATAACCTTATTATTTTATCATATAAAAATTTAACTTTTTGTAAAACATTGACTATTATGTCCCATACTCCCATTTGACACGAGTGAGATGACTTGATGAGCGTAAAACTTCATTTAAAACATACCAATGTTGTCTTCAACACAAGTCATTTTAGTATAGTGATGTTAACCTAATTAAACCTTGCAAAGGCCATTGCTTTTTATTTTTTATTTTATGTTAAAGTATCATTCATGTATTGCCCTTACAAAAACCTAATTCCAATCAATTGTTAAATGTTAAGGATGAAAGTTATTGGCATGTGGGTCTATTTGGGAGCCACATGTTATGGCTCAAACTTGTGGTTGACTTAGTCTTTGAGATCGAAAGTTCCTTAATGAGACTGGAAGTTTCTCAAATAAATGGAATATTAAGCAAAAATCTCATGGCATGCCATTTTCATGAAGGGAAAAATATTTGTATAGATACATGAACCAACAAAGGGTATGATACATTTGAAAAATCAAACACAGACACTTCTCTTTGAGAGATCATCAGTCTAATGACACTCTCCAACGATCTTACCATCTTCTTCCTTACTTTATTATTATTATTATTATTCTTTTTATCTCAATTTAATTATCTTATATGTATTTTGAAATTGTTCTAAAATAGTTGTCTCATTTATATTGGAGTAGCATAAAGTGTGTTAAAAATAAATGAGATCACATGAAGTGCTAGCCTTATATAAAGAGTTACTTAAAAAATACAAATGTTTCAAATGAGACAACTAAAATGAGACAGATGAAGTATTATTATTTAGAGTGGCATCACTCAAACTAGTCTTCAGAGGGGATTGGGCATTTTTTCGATGCAGCCGCAACTCTCCTCTTTTCTTCTTGTGCATCCTTCATAGTTCATATTTCTTTTAAAAATTTGAAATTGGGTTTGTTGTAACTCAAAGTTCAAACAGTCTTCAGAGGCCTTTCAATCTTTTGCTACTTTTGCAAAAATAATTTCTCTTGGACAAGACAACAAACTTAAAAGTGAAAATAAAATTAATGATACACATGTTTTTTTGATTTTTTATTGAGAGAGGTCTTGAGTTCAATTTACGATTAAACTTTTATGAAACAGTCTTATAAAATTATTCTTCATTGATTTAACCAGTGTATATATTAAGAGATTTATACATGTTCGTAAAATTAATCTCATTTCTTAATGAAGTGAGAATACTTATGTTTCAAAAATAAAACCTTTATAATTTTTAATTTTATATATTTCAGGTGAGAGATATTGGCATGTGGACCATGTGGGACCATAAGTCATGGCTTAAATAGCCTTACAATGTTTGTGTTTGACTTGATCTTTCATACCTAAAGTTTCTCAAGGAAAAAGAAAATTGAGAAGTTGTTTCCAATTTCGTTTCATACAGCAAAAATCTTATGGAGGGATGTTTTTACTTCTTGAGTGGGGAAAGATATCTCTGTAAACACACGAACTTACCCTTGACGATCACTGATCACTGGTCCAACGACACTTGCCCTTTTGACGATCTTACCAGTCGATTTATTTAATTTAAATCTAATCATTCAAAATTAAATTAAGATCTTAAAATTTTGTTTTAAACCATTTTACAACTTTATTAAAGACGATTAAGTTGAGTGACTCACAAACTCTATTAAAAAAAATTATAATTTCTTTTGTTTTAATGGCTTCCTCTGTAAGAGAATCTTTCGAGTTTTAAGAAACAATCTAAATCAAATCTTTCATTTACTTCTCAGGTTTCATACTGTGCCGACGAAGAGTCCCGTTTGCATATTTCTTATTTATATATCTTTATTATTTTATTAAATTATTATTTATAATGGCTCCATTCGATGGATCTTATACTTGAGTTTTCATTAGCATTCACATTATTATTCTATTTTAATAAATTATACTTTTTTTAATCAAAGTTTCTAAATGTCTCACGCAAATTCTTGAGACATGGGTGAATTTTCCAATCCACACGAATAAGTTCAATGGAAAGTGACCTTTTAGATTAAAGTGTGAATCGAACATAAAACCCCACTTCATAAAATGAATTCTTGACCATCGCCAACTCCTCCAGGTTAACAAATTATACTTTAATGCTTTATACATGTCATTGTTAGGTGGTAAAGCATAGTCACAAATATCGGTGGTATTTTCAAATTTACAACGTTTTTATCATCAAAATACCATTACTGCGTTAATAACACGTATTTATCGGCAAGACAATAAATTTCCGATAAATTCGTGTTAAAAACGCGATAAATGGTAATATCGTGATAGCATCCCGATATATTCTCAGTAAATTCCAGTTCAATTCAATATTAGGATTTTTATTTAATTTATTTTTATTATTTTTTAAATATTATATTTTTCATGAGATTTTCCTGTTAATATCCTAGTAAAAATCCAAAATTTTGAAAATATTCCGATATTATCAATTGCCGTTAATATCTCGAAAATGGTATTTGTGAATATGGTATAAAGGATCAATTTGTCTTTGATTTTCTTGTTGTATATTCTTATTCTTTTAGAAACTTTTTGACATTTTTCATATTTTAGACACTTTTTTCATATTGATATTGTTGGCTCCGATGGTCCTAATAATTTATTCAATTGATTGAAATTTAAAAAAAAATAAAAATATAGATTTTCCAAATTCCATATGTCTTCAGACTTTTTCCTATGTTTTTTTCCTGTATTTGAACCGTTCTCATATGAGCATGTGTTTTATCGACAAAATACCAAACCACGTGCATACACACCGACCGCTGCCAATTGCCAACGTTGCATAATCTACGTTTACAACCTTAATTTATACAAGCTATATTTTTAATCTGTAGCATATAATACGCATAAGTGTGCACAGTATTTTTAATAAAAAATTAAGATAAAAAAGAAGTATTTATCATCTTATTGAAATACATTTAAATTAATAACTATCCTAGTATCAATTTTGATACAACTAAATTTAAATTTTAAAATATTTTTATCCAAATTTTCGATTTTAAAATATTTACATTTTTATATTTAACATGATGAGTCTACTGATCTATAAAAGATATATATTTGTATTATTTTAATAAAAGCATTCTTATTATGTTTCCCGACGTGCCTGACCGACGGGCTGACCCAACATTGAGTCCATTACCCGCCATGAGCGGACTAAACGAACGGCAGCGACAACGTTCACGTAAACAGAAGACCGACCGAAAAGTCCAAGATTCTTCCTACCTCGCCGTCCGCAGTAAGAAAGCCAACGGACCAAAAGGCACACAGAGTCATACCGCGGAAACTGAGGAGTCGACACGTGTCCGGCTAGCATAGTCCTTGGCCCCACCACCACATGGATACAAACCTTCACGTGCAAGAATTCAATTCAATTTTGATCTTGTGCCTTTTCCATTCAAATTCCTAACTCCACATATGCCGCGAATCTTCTCTCTGCTTGCCAGCCGTCTTCTCTCTTTTTCTCTGTATATATATATATATATAGACCTGACATAATAAGAAGAAGAAAAAGGAAAGGAAGTAACAGTTAAAGGTAGAAACATTAACAATGGCAGTGGCAGTAAGTAGATTACTTCCTCCGTCTAAGCCATGTTCTGCTGGGGTTGTGCCTCTGCCATTTCAAGGGATGGCAGCAATGAAGAAGGGAATGCCAAGACTGGGAAAAAGGAAGGCGATAGTGGCAAAGGCTTCATCTGCATCCAATAATGTGATTGTAGAACGAGGAACGGCGGAGGAAAGAGGGAGTCTCACTTCTCTAGCGGCGGCAGTTGCAGAGGCGGCTTTTAGAATTTTTAAGCCGAAGCTGAAGAGGAGAGAATGGCCAATTCAGGCGGAGCTGCTAGTAGCCAGAGTACGTTTAGTCTCATTTAATTTACATTTTTACATTTTTTTTTCTTTTCAATTTTACGCTGCAATAGAATCAACATCTATTAAGACTTGGCTTCTAGCCCAAAAGATTAGTCTTATAAGTGAGTTAATCAGTATCTTATAACTCCTTAGATTTCTTCTTTTATAACTTATGTGGAACTCTTGTTCGCACCTCAACAGCATGCATGGTCCACTTCTATAGCCAAGTTGGAGAAAAATTAGATCTTTGCTCAAATATGTTATTTGTTGCTTCTACTGTAATTCTAAAACAAACAAAAATATGCTGGAGACAATTGTCATTTTAATTTATATACGCCCCTTGGAATAATAAATTTAAAAATCCAACTTAAATAAATTATATTTTAACTAATGCGGCGATCCTAAAAATATAGGTTCCACGTGCTAGTTAGTATATTATACAAGTTTAGAGAAGGGTAAAATTGATATAGACACGTGTATTTTTAATAATAAAAATTAATAAATAGATAAAAGAACAAATTCCTTGTATCTTATTATAAAAAATATCAGTATCTCTATCATTTTTCTAGACAAGTATATTGCCTCGCCAACCCATATTTAAAAATTAATGTATTTGAAAATTTATACACCAAATATGTATACATCATTTTATGTGCCTGTGAGATGTGTGAGATCCATACAGACACAACTGACGATTCTCTCTTCTCTTCCCTTACACATATATTTTTATCATCTTCAGGACAAACATAAGAAATTGTTTGCAAAAACTCTAATGTAACGTGACTAAATTGTGTTCTTTTCTAACTTAATGTTGATTTTAATGATGTGCAGTATTTTAAAGACAAAATATCTTTATTAAACTAAACTAAAAATTATTGATATCTTAATTATAAGAAACATATTTTGTTTAAGTATCTTTATCTATCAGTTTAAATAGATGAAGATGATGGTTGGCGGGTAACTACATATGAACCATTTATTTAATTTCTTTTATATTCTCAATCAGAATTTTCTATTTGATTTTATAATTTCATCAATTTTTATGTAATTAAAATTGGCTCAGTTCAGTTCGAGATGATAGAAATCTTTACAATATCTGTTCCAGTAATATCTAAATAACTTTATCATAATTGGTTTTGCACCAGAAACTTAGACAAAATCATAATATAAAAGAAATTTGGAAGCTCCATTTGATTTTTCTTGTGAAATACTGGTGCAGGGAGTCATCAATTGTCGTTTCTTCACACTATTCGCAGTTGCAGGAACATTAATAGGATCAACCTTATGCTTTATGGAGGTAATATTTTCATAATATTGATCATTAATAGGATCACATAAGACATATTTCTTTTCCTTTACCAATTGCATTGAGAGATTCATTATTTAACTTGGATTACTTACTTAGTTACTCTTCTAATTTTGTCATTAGGGTTGCTTTCTTGTGATAGAATCATTCATCCACTATTTTCGTGCCATGGCACTAAGATCAGACGGAGGAGATGTGGTGCAATTGCTAATAGAAGCTTTGGGTACTCTCTCTTCTTCTTTTGTTTTTGCTTTTGCCTTTCTTGTAGGCTACAAACCTTTCCTAACCAACTACAGCAGACATGACCGAACTTTCTCTAATCGAAAAAGTTCACGTACTCATCTTACCTTATAAACAAGGCTTATAGGTGGTTTTGTATATATGTGGGATTAGTCTCATCTTTAATGTGAGGTGGAGATACTCATGTTGCCTAAAAAAACTAGTAAAATGAATGGTTAAGTTAATAATGTGTAAATAAGATGATTATTATCAACAAAAAAAGAATTCTATCTATCCGCATTTTGAGTTTCATTTTTACATTTGATCCTATCATTAGTAACATTGTCAATCACTCAACTATCCACAATTTTTTTATCTATTCCTTTCACATTTTGAGTGGTTTACTCCCGTTCTTTATATTTGACTTTGGCCTTTTACTTATATGGCCAAATCATCATAAATGAGTTTATCTTTTTTATTTAGTGAGACTATTTTAAACTATTCTTACAATGTGATTTCTAGCACTATCCCTTAGAATTAACCTAATCGAACGTAAGATTCGTAGATTTACAACTCTAACTTTGAGTAGCTACCTTTCTTCATTATCTAATATTCTACTTCATAGAATATTATACATTTGATAAATGTTTTAAATTATGAATTATATTATAATAGAATTTTCCCTAATATAAAACTATTTTTTTTTTCAGATTTGTTTCTGATAGGAACTGCCATGCTTACGTTTGGAATGGGCATGTACATCTTGTTTGTGGGCTCCAAAGATGGTAAACGAGATGAAGGGCGTATGATTTCCGGGTCAAACTTCTTTGGGTTATTCCATCTTAAGGTAAGCAAACACATAACTGTCACAACATTTCATGAATTGACAAGTAATCTTCAGAATGTTTTGAATTGTATACATGCATTTGATCCATCTCTCTGTCCATATTGTTGGTGACTATAGTTCATGTTTTTATTTAATTCATCACAACATTGATTTAAAGTATTTTCAATCCAAAACTATCCATTCAATACGTATGTTTTATTTGATTCGATCTATTTATTTATATACTATTTGGTATCTAGAATCATTTGAAATAAGAATTGTTCTAAAAAAATAATGCGTTTGGTTACTCAAAGTTGGGTAGTTCAACTGGTTATTTCTCGTCTCAAAAGAGGGAGGTCACTAGTCAAAAGCGTAAGTTGGAATGGGATCAAGAGTTTCCACGCATTAAGGTAATTGAGAATCACTTTAATTCTTATTTCTTATATCCTTTTTGAATCTTCTTGAAAAGTAGGTATTATTTCATTTTGACCTGCCAAAAATGTCTTTGATGAAAAACTCCATGGAGAATGGATTCAGGCTCCATGGATTAAGAGGAATAAGATAAGTAGGGAACACATGAATAGAATGTCTGTAATGTTTATATGATTATTTTATCCTTATGATATTGATCATTAGAAATTGCAGTCACATAAACCTATAATTTGATTTGACTCATTGGATGAGGTGAAATAATTGGATAAATATCAAAATTGCACCGATATCCTATCCATGTTGTCCTTCACACATCTCAAGGCCATGTGCATGATTCATTTACTCTATGTTTAATGAAAATCAACCCAAAATCAAAATTTAGAAACATGAAAAATCTTTCCTCCTTTTTAACCACTCCTTCGTATCGGCTCAATACCAAAGTGTGATTGATAAACTTGTCATTGTCTTTATCATTATCATCATCAAAATGCCAAAATCTCGTACGAATAAGAGGTTTGATGATAAAGCTAACCATGTATTTGATTGTGCACATTATGTGTATGCTAGTATGTACTTTATACGTATGACAGATTGGTGACAGCATACATTGTCTAGTATTAAACTCCTAACATATCATTTCTATTCGTTTGCATTTTTAATCACCATTAGTACTTGTCACTCAAGATTTTTAATTCGTTTTCTTGGATCTTATTTCAGAGATACCCTTCATGGATGGAGATGGATTCATTGTCAGATGCAAAATCAAAGATCGGACATTCATTGATAATGATTCTTCATGCAGGGGTGCTAGAAAAGTTCAAGTACGTGCCAGTGGCAACTGGGTTGGATCTCGCTTGTTTTGCTGCCTCCATACTAATCACCTCAGCCTGCATATTCCTACTTTCTAAACTCTCTAAACACTAGGAATTGCCAACAGAGATAATCGAGAGAAGAAATTCCTTCAAATTGAACGTAGGAACGAAAGGAGATAACTACTTGTAAAGGGAAAAAAAAGTGCAGAGTTCAGAGAGCTTTTAAAAATGATCAGTGTCCAAACTTTTTACAGCATAGCACGTGCAAGTTTCCTTACTGATACATAGTGTACCAGATAACTCTATAGAGAATGACCTTTTGGAGTGGAAGTAACAACTGCGACGTCACAATTAGAGAAATATATTTGCATGAAAGAGATATTTTTTTGTTCTCCTTATTTTTTTTTTTTAATTTACGGTAAATGACGTCGTTGTTGCCTCTACTCATTTCATTTATGTATTGCAAAAGTATGGACTTAACCTCAATATGTTTGTACAGCATCGGGTTTCTGCTTTCTTCAATAATTTATTTAGATTTTTGAAGATCGAGTATCAGTTCTGTATCAGATATTAGGAATTGCAATATGGATGATGTATCTGTGAATCGTAAAAAAAATCAGAAGAATAGGTAAAAATTGTGAGTCTTTTTACTTTTATGTATGGATTACTCGTTCTCCTTTAAGTAAAGGATATCAAAAAGTAACTAAATGATCCTTTTAAAGAAAATTAAAATATAAAAATAAAATAAAAGATGCAAAATGCTTTATATGCTGGACATCGTCTAGTGTTGTAGATTTTTTAACAACTATTATAGTCTTGAAATGACTGTAATGGCATTTACTGATTGTTGACACTATAGATTTTGTGGTACAACAGATATGTCTTTCGTTCAAGGTGAATCATACTTATCTCCACCATGTGATTTACCACTATAAAACTCAGTAAAATCTTCATTAATAATTTAGTGAAAGTAGCATGTCACTCTTGCTTTAGAAAGTGTAGGTGATACCAGGGATTTAAAAAATGTCCGGGTCGATATATCGGCCGATATTTTTATTCTCTCTTCCGATATCGACATTTTCTCTCTCCTCCATTATCGGAACCGTGAAAAAACCGCAAAAAACCGTGACGAACAGTGACGAATCGTGACGAACCGCGAAGAACCGCAAAAAACCGTAAAAGCCGTATCCTGACGAACCGTTACGAACCGTGACGAACCGTGATGAACCGCAAAAAACCGTTAAAAACTGCAAAAAACCGTGAAAGCAGTATCCTGACGAACCGTGCCGAACCGCAGAAAACCGTTAAAAACCGCAAAAAACCGTGTAAAAACAGTATCGGTGTTTTTTTTTTTAAAAAAAAAAATTTAAATACCAATATTTCTGAATATCAGCCGATATTGGGACCGATATTTCGGTCCGAATATCGGCCATATCGGCCGATAATACTACTGTACGGCCGATACATATCGTATCGGCCGATATTGTTCGGTTTGAAAAAACCGATATATATCGGCCGATACGATATGTATCGGCCAATATTTGAACCTTTGGGTGATACTATTAATAATGAAAAACTCATTCAGTTAAAAAGTATTTTTATTTAAATAAAGTAGATCATATAAATTTTAAGAAAACTTATGATCATTATTTAGCTATTTATCCCATCAATCTAAAATATTATGTGAGTGCTATGTGACAAAAGTGTATCTTATAGATTGAAAAGGAAGTTCAATAAGACAATTGTCCAATGAAAAACCAATCATATGGATTGAAAAATACTTGATATAAGCTATCAAATTTATTCTTAAGTTTAATTTTCAGTCACTTTATTTTAATACTCGAAATCACATACATCTTTAAAAAATATTTAAAGATACCTTATTATCTCAACAATTACGATCAAGTAAATACAAATTGAGTTTCAAATTGAAATTGGGTTGAATTGTATTTCATTAGTGTACTTTTAATATACATGGTTTATTTTATAGGCTTAAAAAAATGAAAAATAAAAAGATCAGGTGTGACCCAAAAAATTTAATTTCTAAATTCAATTTTTAGACACTCGATTTTAATAGTTGAAATCACTAGACACCCTTAAAAAAGATTCAATGCTGCTTTGTTACCATAAGCATAAAGATCAAGTGACTAAAAGATGAATTTAGGGTTAAAATTCGTTCAAATTGTATTTCATCAAGTGTACTTTTAATCCATATGATCTATTTTTGTGGGCTTAACAAAAATTAAAATATAAAATAGATCATATGTGACCCATATGCTAGTTGCTTCTAATATGGACTCGTGAAATCAATATTGACCATTAAATTATTAAATCATTGACCTAGTTTTATCCAATGTAATAATGAATATTGTCCATTAAATTATTAAATCATTAACATACTTTTATCAAATGTGATGGGTCCATTGCAAAGATCTTTAACTTGTGTAGGAGCATGAACAATTATCTTGATCTAATCCACATGGGTGTAGTTCAACTGGTTGCCTTCCTGTCTCAAGAAGTGGGAGGTTGCGGGTTCACGTCCCCATGGCCTAACCTTGATGTGTCCTAAGGGTAGTGGGCTCACTTGTGAGGGTTTTTGTAGGACTGTGTCTGAGTTTTCCACACGTTAATCTAAAAAAAAATTATCTTGAACTAATTACATAAGCGAAGGAAATTAGACATGAATAGAAGATCATGCTGAAATTGATCTAATTCGTGTAAGAATTTTAGATTGTCAAATAAGGTCGAAAATGCTTCCTATGGGGATCAATCATCCAGTGTATTGAGTCAGGCCTCCAAATACATAAAAATCGGCTCAAATGAGCTAACGCAGGCTGGAAGGAGCAGTTGTGACTTGTGACAAAGAACATCTATGAGAAGATTCCTCCCACCTCATATCTATCCTCTCTTCTAGACCCTTTTAGATCAAGACCACATGAACTACAAAGAGGACCACAAAAGATCTCCAAGAAAATTCGTCCAAGATTAATTAGAATTATGATATAATATTTTTTATTTTTAGATAGGACACATGTCACTTCGGGATTAACATAAAGCATTGTATAAATTTGCAGGTATATTTGATATATCAATTGATATTTGATTTTTATAAAATTAGATTTATTGAAAAGCTTATTGAATAATGTTTCAAACAAATCCAATTTTGCACAATTCTGATATAAGGAGACAAAGTTATGACCAGTTTTATAATCAGGTATAAAAAAGTGAATATAAACTGTTTTTTTTTTTTTAATCTTTCTATTTTTTTCCAACTAAGAACCACTATAAGTTAGAGGTGTGGATGACCATTATAATTATCCTTTGCATAAGTTTTGTTCAATCCAACTTGAAGATAAGAGTCTCTTTTTGCCTTTGTGCAAGTAAGTTCTTTGTTTCTTTTGAATGCAGTTCTGATTTATGTTGAATTATTTTACAACATAAATCATTTAGTAGGCGGGGAGCCGAACCTCATAAAAATCATTGAGTTAACCTCTCCATCTCTTTCTCTTATCCTCTCTTATTTGTGAATTTAATTAATTTGCTTATCACTTACACACATAATTTGTATTATTTGATTATTTCTCAAAAGTTTGCAAAGATCCAATTCACTCCCTCTTGAGTCGATATCTGGGCAACACTATGGTTCATTGAAACCAAAACCATTTTTTAGAAGTAGACTCACTGATTGATTTCTAAAACCTTCTGGTCAAGGCCCATTATGGTGTAGGAACGTTCCTCAATGGTCACGGAATGTCACGTCCTAACCCGGTGAGGGCCTAGAAAGCGACAATTTTTTAATTTTTTTAAATAAATCCCACTTAAACTAACTCCATGGGCCTCTAGGTAGGTCACTAAGCCCATAGAAAATGTCAAATATGCTCATAGGTCTTCTAAGTGTGATCCATTACATCGAACCAAGCCCAAGAAACCCAAAATCCACCAACAGATACTATCAAGGTATAGCCCCACGGTAGTCTCTGAGCCCCTCGATCAGAGATTAAGTCTGTAGTTTTGGTTTGCTCCCAAGTCGAGCCCCTCGCCAACCCTCGAGGCCCTTGACCTGAGCCCTATATGTTATTTTGCATTTCTTCCAACCTGATGCAGGCCAAGCTGCACTTTGAAATTTAGACTCGAGATTTTAAACCTGATCAAGATCTCAATGAATGAAACCCGAAGGGACGTTCTCTCAGTTCACTCGATCACTCAAGGAAAAATGAAAGATGGCACCACTTTAAATGGGATTGTTGGCGCAATTAACCTCACCAAAGAAATTGGGTGTTCAATAGAATTCAAATCAAATTTGGAATTGTTATTCTTGATACTTGAATTTAATTGAAAGTAATCAAGAATTAAATCCAACACTAATTCAATCTGAAAACACTGAACCTTCTTAAATTAATTTGAATGCGGAATTAATTTAATTAAGTGGATGGGAAAAGAAAGACATGAATAATTTAAAAATTCACCATGCAAAACCAAACCAACACTGTAATACTCTGACCCAAATTAGACGAATTTAGCTTAATAAATCCTTCTTAGACTGATTAATTTCGAAGATTACGGTTAGGGATTTGTAAAAAGCCCAGGTGTGGCCCAATCTGAGCTCGAAAACTCAGTGCTCCAACTCGTCTAGCTTGAGGGGCAAAATGGTAATTTACTGCTTATTGTTATTATTTTATTAATTGTGTTATTATGTGATTATTATTGGATGATATTATTTTCCTTAATCAAGGATTCCTATTTCTGATTTTAAAATAATTTTATTTTCAGAAAATAGTATTTAAAACCAGCCCGTCAAAACCCCGAAAGGGAGAAATAAATATTTTTAAATGGTTTTAGAAATGAGAAAATTTTGAAACAAGTATAGTATGGTAGACCATTTTAATATGGTCTAGTTTATTCTTTCAAACCCCAAAAATGAGGACTTTAAATCGTTTTATTTAACACAAGTTAAATTGCGTAAATAGTGTTAAATTATGAGTTTTATCTAAATCTATTGTTTAATAGCGTTTTATCTAAATCTATTGTTTTTAGTGAGTTTTAAATCTCCAAATTTTTATGGTGATTAGAGTTTTTAAAATCTAACTTATCTGTCAAGTTGGATTAAAATTTTTAAGCCTTTAAGATCATGTTTTAAGTTGAAAATCGGACTTTATCAAATTTGTGGGCCTATTTGCAAAACCGAAAGTCTGAAGGGATTTATCTGTAACCAGTCAGCCAAACAGTGCCGTTATTGTTGGAGACGTAGGCTGCAGCTGCATGCAGCCTCCGGCTAGGCCTCCATGCATTGAGTAGTGTTTTCTATAAAGCCTCCTCCTCCTCCATCTGATTTTACTCCTAGATAATTTCATCTCATCTCCCTCTCAGTCTCAGCTGCTTTGAAAACCAGTCGATCCCTCTCTGTTTCCAAAACTTTTTTCTTCACCGTAGCTTAGATGAGAAAATTTTCAAAGCTTAGATTTTCAACTCAGGAACTCGAGTGAAGGTAACCACTGTGTTCCTCTTTGAATTTTAACTGGTTTAGAATCAAGAAAAAATGATTTTGGCCAAGTTTTGAGTGTGTAAAACAAATTTGAAGTTTAAGGAAAATGTGGGATTCTTGTACCTAGTGTGGTTTTGGTATTAAAATCCTTTGTCTGCCAGACGTTCCGAGTCCTGTTCGGAAGGACCGAACCCCTCTCGGACGATCCGAAGCTTCACTCGGCATGATCCGAGACACACAGACCTATCAGAGACCTGTTTTCTGTGATTTTTCGGTTCGGAAGGACCTTCGGACGATCCGAGACCTGATCTTCGGACTGTCCGAAGACAGATCCAAGTTTCGAAGTCTGTGACTAGTTTAGGTTGTGATTCGGATGATCCGAAGCCACAGTATCTGGTTCCGAGGAACCCAGTTTTTGTATGTGAAGTTTTGATTGATTGGTGAAGCTTATATGTGATGTTTATACCCCTTAATAAGTTAAAAATGTACTAACCCTCTTCTCTTATTACTATAGTGTATATACTATTGTATTCACTACCAGGCCGTCTCTATTTGTCGGGCACTGAGTGACTTCACTTCAGGCCTGACGCTATATCCGTCAGGTCACTGAGTGACCTCGAGGCCTTACTCAACATGTCAAATTTGGTCATATCCAGAAGACAACCTGAGAAGTGACCTTAGTATTTAGACCTAACTCAATAAGTCAATCTAGTTCATGCCCAGAAGACAATATGAGCTTTGGTGTAATGTCCTGCCCCAAATTAGGCGTGTTTTAGCTTAATTAATCCTGTTTAATCAGTTAATCTCGAGGATTACGGTTAGGACTTCGAAGGAAGCCCAGTTGAGGCCCAATCCGAGCTCGCGAGCTCAGTGATCCAACTCGTTCAGCTGGAGGGGCATTCTGGTAATTTATCACTTGCTGTGTTTATTTTATAAATTTATGTTGATGAGCGATTATTATTGATTGATAATATTTTCCTTAATAAAGGATTTGCATTTCTGATTTTTAAAATGAATTGATTTTCAAAAAATGGTATTTAAAACCCGCCCGTCAAAACCCCGAAAAGGAGTTTTAATTATTTTAAATAATTTCGGAAAAAAGATACATTTTGAAAATGGAATATGTTGTTAGACCATTTTAAGAATGGTCTACTTATTTATTTCACTTCAAAATAAGATTTACAAATTTGTTATTTTAACATTTGTTTAATTAAGTAAATATTGGTAAATTATGATTCTTATTTAAATAATTGACTTTTATTAAGATTTAAATTCCAAATTTTTATGATGATCAAGATTTTCAAAACCCAACCTATCTGTACGGCTGGATTAATATTTTCAGTTTTTAACTTATTACTTTTAGTTTTAAAATCGATTTTTATTAAAACAAGGGGCTAAAATACAATACCAGAAATCCTAGAGGA
This sequence comes from Chimonanthus salicifolius, assembly GCA_013350335.1. Classification (NCBI taxonomy): domain Eukaryota; kingdom Viridiplantae; phylum Streptophyta; class Magnoliopsida; order Laurales; family Calycanthaceae; genus Chimonanthus; species Chimonanthus salicifolius. The sequence goes on from CM023539.1 coordinate 15,484,490, forward strand.
CTAATTTGCAAAAATAGAAAAGTTGCAGGGGCTGATTTGTAACCAACGTCCGAAACAGTGTTTACACTGTAGTGGACGTCGGCAGCAACTGCATGCACTTGCATGCAGCGGCCGTTGGCCCCCTTTCTCCAGCGATTTCTCTATAAAAATGGCCCCCAGCCTACTGGTTTTCTTCCCAGCAAACCTTCTTCTCTCTTCTGCTCTTCTTCTCTACCTCTCAAGTTTTCTGATTCCCTGTTTCAAAACCAGAAAAACCCAGCTGAGACCCCTGCTTTAAGCTTCTGTTTTTCAGTAACAGTAAGCTTAAGAAAGCATTTCAAATTCCGGATTCTAGCCCAGGAACCTCAAGAAAGGTATCCATTGCATTCCTTTTCAAATTTCAATCGGTTTTGAATCCAGAAAATAAAATTTTGACCCTGTTTTGATCGAGAAAAACTAGTTTTAAATCTAAGGAAAAACCATGGGTTTCATGTACCCGTGAGCTTTCACTGTTTAAATCGGATGGCCCAATGAGCTTCAAGGCTCCAAACCATTCCTTATGGAAAGAGGACTCCCTGAGGAGTCCATCAGACTAGACTGGATGTGAAACATCGAGTCCGGAGACCCTCCATTTCCTAGATCGCATTTCACTGCCCTGACTGCCGTCACTGTCTGCTGTTGCAGACAGTGGGGAAGACGACTCTCGGAAGGTCCGAGAGACGGTCTTCAGGAAGGTCGAACCTTCGGACGGTCCGACAGCTTCACCCTCGGACGTTCCGAGCTTCACCCGAAGCCCAGTTACGCTCGAGGCAGACCAGACCCTTTCGGACTGCACCGTAGTCAAGCTCGGAAGGACCTGAACCCACTCTGATGTTCCGAACCTAGACTTCGGACGTTCCAAGCATACAGACCCACCGAGACTGTTTTCACTGTTTTATCGGTTCGGATGGACTTCGGAAGGTCTGAGACCCAACCTTCGGACAATCCGAAGTCAGACCCATGTTCCAAGGTCAGTGACTTAGATTAGGTGTGGTTCGGATGATCCGAAGCCACTGTACCCAGTTCCGAGGTATGTTCCGAGGGACACAGTTTTTAAATGATAAAATATTATTTGATTGTTGTTTTTGTCTAATCTTGATTATTATTTGACGTGATAAATGATGTGATGATTTATACCTTTTGTTAATTAAAAATATACTAACTCCTTTTCTCTTATTATTTATAGTGTAAATACTATTGTATCTGCTTGCAGACCAACCCTATTGGTCGGGCACTGAGTGATTCACTTTCAGGCCGACATTATAGTCCGGCACTGGGTGACCTCGAGGTCTAACTCAAAATGTCAGATCTGGTCCTATCCAGAAGACAACTGAGAAGTGACCCGAGGATCTAGACCTAACTCAATAAGTCAATCTGGTCAATATCCATAAGACAATATGAGTTTTGGACTGAGCCCCTTTCTATTATTATATTAATTTAAAAAGGATAGAAACCAAGTAGGAGACTCAATTCCATGAACCCTTGATATTTTGTGGGAAAACGTATGATTTCCAAATACTACGTATGTGTACGTATTTGTTATGTATATTGATTGTGCACTTGTGTGTTGTTTGAACAGGGACCGCATAAACCACACATCACGGTGAGGGAACTTAACTCTACAGATTTTGTAAACAGGTTTTATGATGAGATGAGTATTGTGCAATGAGTGGTTTCAATTCTGATGAACCCATTCATGTGCCTATATATGATGCACTATGATAAGAGTCCTGATGATGATTGTGATATTACGATGTTGATCGTATGAGTATGTAAGACTGCTTCCACGTACCTGGACTATTGAACCAATATCGGCCATATGAGAGATGGTTTATGTCTACTGGATCATGGGCGGACCATGCTGTCGTCAGTTGCTGACTTGAGGATGTCAGTGTCGGCTAAGTCAAAGCCGGAGATGTACTTGCAAGAATGTATTTTGACCGTGTCGGGACTTAATACTGGTCTCACCGTAGTCGGCAGGCGTTACGGTGGATGATAGCAGTATATGATGATGTTGATGTATTACTTGAGATTATGCTTATTATTATTAAGCATGTGATATTTTGAACTGTTGCTAACCTGTTATATCTTTACTTAAACTGCATTATTATATTTCCTTCATTGGGCTAGTTAGCTCACACCACTCACCTTTCAGGCGATGAACCTGAGGAGGAGGACCTTCTCTTTCAGGCTTAGGATGGATAAGCTGCGATGGTAGTTTGGGATTCCCCTGAAGGGGGAATACCCTTATTTGTGCTTTCTAGTTCTGGGAACCTTTGGCTTTTGTAAAGTACCGGATGTGGTACTTAGTTCTTTTGAAAACATTATGTATTGAGACTACGACGTTGCTGTAGTCATTATGATGTGATTTTGAATGTTGAAATAAACAGTTGATTTTCTTATGCTATGTGTTGATGTTATTATGTCTCTTTGTGGGATCATGTGTGACCTCTGGACCTAATTGTTGATCCGGCCAAGTGAGAATGCTTGTGAGTTGGTTTAGTTTATCTTCCAAAAAATAAAAAAATCAGTTGATGAGCACAAGAAAATGACTATTTTACCCTTGTATTTGGACTAGTTAGCCCCTTGTTTTATGTGTTTTATAATATGTTTAATGAGATTTTGGATGTTTTGCAGGATTTATAGGGAAATACAAGATATGAGAATTAAAAAGGAGAATTTTGCAATTTATGGGTATAAGTTTATATTTTGGAAAGTTGGAATTTTTAATAATTATTTTACCTCAATTTTAGGGATTTTATTTGTAAACTTATTAATTCAAATCCATTTATGAGAGTTTGGATTAATTTAGTACATTTTTAGAATTGATTGTAAGTGGTAAAATTAATTATTAGATTTTCCATACTTTGAAAAGCCCAATTATTGAGCCTATTAAGAAAAACCCATGAAGAAATCCACATGTGTGAAGACTATTTTTATTATCTGAAGAGGAAATTCGAAATTTAGAAGTCAATATAAGAGGATTTTCGAATTTGGAAAGTGGATTAAGGAAAGAGAAAGAAAATAAGAAAGTGAGAAAAATAAGGAAGGTTTGACACATGTTCAGTATTTTAGTCATAAATTACCACTCTAATATCCGATTACTTTGATTCTTTTTGCGTTGGAAAGAAGACTTCAAGAGCTACAACTTTGTAGTTTATGACTTTTCCTGATTGGGACATTAACAAGGTTAAAACTGAGCTATAAGATGGTATATGTGTAAAAAAATGGGATTCTACACCCACTTTCCTTGTACGAATTTAGCTCCTTGCCTCCTTTAAGTCATTCCATATTTAGTATAAATCATATCCGCCCTCCATGTGTCCCTTGCTTTATTTAAATCTTTGAATCCAATCCATTCATTCCACCTCCTTTCATCTATAAATACTAGCCCTCTCCCATTGAGAAAACTGAACTTGGGCATTGAAGAAAAGGAGAGGAGAGGAAGAAGAGAAGGAGAAAGACTGTGGGATTTTCAATCCACATTGGGTTCTAAGGTTGGTGGATTTTGATTTCCATTGTATTTTCTTATGTCTTTATTCCAAAATTTCATTGATTTGTAATTTTTAATTCCATGTTTTAATTAATAAAAGAAGGGTGTGCTGAAATATTAGTCTATGGTTTTCCAATTATTTAATTCATGTATTATGATGGTTTGATTTTATTTTAATTCTTTTTTATAAAATACATGTTGGATTTAATTTTAGATTTTTCAAATTAGATGCACTGAAATATTTAGATTAAATAGACTTCATTCTCCGATCTAAGGCTCTTGTTTTCAAGAGTGCACTGAAATATTTAGGTTTGGAGAGAAAGTTTAAATTGTATTTAATCTAAGGTTTAATTTGAGAAATTGATGATTATTGAATTCATGGCTTTTATATTTGGAATTTTAATCAATGAAAAATTTGAATGCAAGGTTAGTAATTTACGTGAGCTTCGTAGGCTAGACCTTTGTTTTATTTTTAAAATATGAAAAATAATGCCTCCTTGATTCTTTGAGCCAGTTCCACTGTAAATATGTATATAGGTAATTTAGATGTTATTTATGTTTTCTTTTGTTTATAAAAATTCAAATCCTTGAAATTGATGAACTAGGTTGGAAATAATTTAATTGCATCTTAATTCTGTATTTTAAATTAGATTGAGATTGTTTATATTTTTATATTAATGCCACCATCTTAATTAAAATCAGTTAAACTGTTAGATTCTATATTTAAATCTAGAATGTTTTTAAATTAAGATTAAAACTCATAGATTAGATAAATAACTCCATCTTTATGATTTTTCTCCATACTTCTCAAAGTTCTTAACATATTTAATTCAATGGTGTATTTTCATGGATATATTTTCCTAAGTTCCGATGGGTTCGACCTCGCACTTAATCGCTATACTATCTAAATGGTTCGTGCGCTTGCGAGTTATAAATTTAAAATTTGCACAACATCAGTCGCGTTCCGGGCCCACCATTCGGGTCGGGGCGTGACAGCTTGGTATCAGAGCATAGGCTCAAACTCTAGGACTGTGATGGGTACTACCCAGTTAGACTTGCTTTTGCCTTAGTATTGCTATTGTTTTTGATATCTTCTTGTTTGATGATATAGATATGTCAGGCAATACCGAGTATTTCCAGGGGACCCTTAGCGACCCAATCATCTTGGATTCTTCAGATGACTCCGGTGTGCCCAACTTCGACGAGGTTGCACCTGGAGAAGAGATAGAAGTAGCATCCCCAGAGTACCATGTTGGTGCTGAGCCTGTAGAAGAAGAGGGAGATATCCCGATTCCTGAGGAGTCAGTAGTGGAGAACAGCTCTCTCCGAGTATATTCCGGTTATTCCGCCTTTGGACGAGTACCCGGATTATATGTGCGAACTCTGCAATCAGGAGGGGCACAACTTTACCTACTGCCCCTATCCGCCCGGTGTAATTTGCCCTGTTTGCGGACTCCGCGAGCATGGGGGTGCAAGGACAAATTGTCCTTATGTAGGAGGACCAGTGATTATACCCTTTTTAACTTGCGGAGTGCTCGGACACAAGTCTGAGGCATGTCCGGACAACTTCTATTACTTTGGTGATGAGGCAGGATCTTTTTCGGAAGATTAGATTAGTGTTTGTTGGGGCCTTCGGGGAGTTTGTTTTTGTATGGGTTGAGTTTTGTTGTTTTGAAGGGTTTTCATACCCTACTAACCCTTTTACTTGTATTTGAATTTTGAATGAATCCTAATGAGATTATTGCAACTTATGTGTTTTACTTTAATAAAGATCTTAAAATTGGTTAATGATATTTAAAAGTGTAAATAACAGATGTCAGGACCCAATGGAAATGGAGTCAATTACCGTGGGAGATACGAGTGGCGGTTGAAGCATTTCAGCAGATAGCTGAAAACATGCGACCTCCGCCAATCCGAAAGCCAGAAGAGAGGGCCACCTATGCTCTCAAAGAATTCAAGCGTCTGAACCCGACTAGTTTCTCGGGAACAGAAGACCCCAGCGCTGCGAGGAACTGGCTAACTCAGATTAGCCGAATCCTCAACACCCTAGCAATCGCCGACGATTTGCGAGTGACCTTGGCAACTTACCAACTTAAAGGGAACGCCTACGAATGGTGGGAGGCGAAGAGCTTAGTTCGTAATCACGAGCCGATGACTTGGGAGGAGTTCTCTGCAGCCTTTTTGGCCCGTTATTTTCCAAAGACGGTGAAGAAAGTCAGGAAGAGAGAGTTCCTCAATATCCAGCAAGGTTTAGACACCGTGGCACAGTATGCCATGCGCTACATCGACTCGATGCAGTTTGTGCCATGGATTGCCGCTAATGAAGAGGAAAAGATCCAACACTTCGAGAACGGACTTAGACCCTTCCTGCAGCGACAAGTGGACAACTTAGTGTTCAATACTCTGGAGGAGATTATCGAGCGCGCTTCAAAGGTGGAGGCGGTGGACTCCATCAACCGGAGCACTGACAGCACCCAGAAACCTTCTTCCAACAAGAAGGCGAGGTTCAACCGGCAGAAGAGGCCCTTCTTTAAGAAGAACCAACCTAGTGTGAGCCAGTCAAGTCGGTCTGACTCTCGGCCAGTCGTGTGCTACACCTGCAATCAGCCGGGGCATACTTATAAGTTCTGCCAATCCAGAGGAGAGAAGGCATGCTTTCACTGCGAGCAGACCGGGCATCTGTTCAAGGATTGCCCTTATTCTGGTAAGACGTTACCCTCGCAAGGCGCAGGAGTTTCCTTCTCTGTGGCGCAGCCGTCTGTCGGCAGAGGTTCTCACCAGGCTTCCAGAGGTTCAGTGGCATCGAGGAACAGACCATCTCGGAACGGTCAGGGGAGAGGACAGGGCATCCTCAACGGAGAGTCTATTCGATAGGGACTCAGAAGGAAGAACCGGTGGAGAACACGGTGATGGAAGGTACCCTTAATCTTTTCAGTCTTTTGGTTCAGTGTTGTTTGATACCGGTGCTTCGTATTCCTTTATCTCTAGAACTTGTTGTGTTAGATTGGGTTTGAAACCGGTAGAAGTAGTTAACCCGCTAATGGTAGTATCACCTTTGGGTAAGAAGGCTTTAGCGAACCAAGAGTGTAGATCTTGTGTTTTAAAGATTAGCGGAGTGGAGTTGTCCTATGATTTTCTGGTTCTAGAAATGACGGACTTTGACATCATCCTTGGAATGGATTGGTTGTCAGTTTTTGAGGTCTTAATAGACTGCTCTCAGAGGAGAATTCGTAGGGTCTCCCCAACCGGTGAGAGGTTTATGGAGAAGTTAGTACCCTATGAAAGGATGAAAGTCACTTTCTCTAGCCTTAGGGCGTATCCCGGTAGTGTGGTGGCAAGCATGGGTTGGGAAGATGTAGGTGGTGTAAGGTCTGTTACTCCTCAGGTGGTGTGTGAGTTTATGGATGTTTTTCCTGACCAGTTGGCTGTGCTACCTCCACGCCGAGAGATAGAGATTGTTATAGACCTACAGCCAAGAACATCTCCAATTTTCATGGCACCTTATCGGATGGCGCCGTCAGAGCAGAGAGAGCTAGATACGTAGGTAGAAGAGCTTCTTACGCTTGATTTTATCCGTCAGAGCAACTCGCCGTGGGGTGCACCTGCTCTCTTTGTGAAAAAGAAGGATGCATCGATGAGGATATGTATAGATTACCGGCGGCTTAACCAGGTAACTATTAAGAATAAGTATCCGTTGCCTAGAATAGACGACCTCTTTGATCTTTTGAGGGGATCGAAGTGTTTTTCGAAAATCGATATGAGGTCGGGTTACCATTAGTTGCAGATTCGAGGGAGGACATTCCAAATACTGCTTTTCGGACGCAGTATGGCTTGTACGAGTTTGTCGTGATGCCTTTCGGTTTGACGAACGCGCCAGTCATGTTCATGGACTTGATGAATTGCGTGTTTTGACCGTATCTGAAAGAGTTCGTGATAGTCTTCATCGACGATATCTTGATCCTTTCGTCGTCAGAGGAGGAGCATGAGCGTCATCTGCGGATTGTTCTTCAGGCTCTTCGGGAGCATCAACTGTTTGCTAAGCTGAGCAAGTGTGAGTTTTGGTTGACTCAAGTGTAGTTTCTGAGACATGTGGTGTCTTCAGGAGGAATCTCGGTAGATCCAGCGAAAGTAGAGACCGTGAAGACTTGGGAGAGTTCCAAGAGCGTGTTCGAGATCCGGAGCTTTCTGGGATTAGCAGGATATTACCGAAAGTTTATCCCTCACTTCTCTCAGATCGCGGTACTAATGACTCGGCTGATGAGGAAGAACGTCAAGTTCGAGTGGAGCGAAGCTTATGAAAAAGCATTTCAGGAGCTAAAGGAGAAGTTGACGACGTCTCCAGTGTTGGTGATACCCGAGAAAGGACGAGGTTACGATGTTTATTGCGACGTGTCCAAGTTTGGTTTGGGTTGTGTGCTGATGCAAGAGGGGAAGGTAGTAGCTTATGGTTCCAAGCAATTGAAGGGACATGAGCAGAACTACTCGACTCATGATTTGGAGTTGTCAGCTGTTGTATTCTCGTTAAAATTGTGGAGACATTACGTATATGGTGAGAAGTTCAATGTATTTTCTGATCACCATAGTCTCAAGTATATCTTCACTCAGAAAGACTTGAATATGAGACAGCGTAGGTGGATGGAGTACCTGGGAGATTATGACTTCAGTCTCTCCTATCACCCAGGGAAAGCCAACGTAGTGGCCGATGCCTTGAACAGGAAGTCTCACAGCGACGTGGTGAGGATGGCATCCTTGCAGTGGAAGATGCTCGAAGTTCTGTACGAGTACGATCTGGAGCTGATCGAAGGAAGCGGGTCAGCAAGAATCCATAGTTTGGTTCTTCAACCCGAGGTAGTTAGATTGGTGTTCGAAGGACAACAGAGCTACCTAGAAGCAAAAGGAGTTGGCAACTCAGCTTTCAGGAGGAGCGACTCTAAAGGACTGGAAGATCAAGGCAGACGGAAGTCTAACTTTCAAAGATAGACTGTTTGTCCCAAAGTCGGACGAGTGCAGGAGAAAGGTGCTTGATCACTTTCATCGATCTCGCTTTGTGGTGCATCCTGGTGGAACAAAGATGTATCATGACTTGCGGCGACTTTTTTGGTGGAAAGGTATGAAGCGTGAAGTAGCAGATTTTGTGTCCAAGTGCCTAACTTGTCAACAAGTGAAGGCGGAGCATCAACGACCTGGCGGAAAGATGCAACCTTTAGAAGTGGCTGAATGGAAGTGGGAGCATATCACGATGGATTTTGTTACTGGTTTTCCTAAGAAGAACGACGCTATTTGGGTAATAGTCGATCGATTGACGAAGTCAGCTCACTTTTTGTCAATCAAGAAGACGGATTCTTTGGCTACTCTAAGTAGACTGTATTTGAAGGAGATAGTCAGATTGCATGGAGTGCCTATATCCATTGTATTGATAGAGACCCGAGGTTTGTATCAAGGTTTTGGCAAGGATTGCAAGAGGAGTTGGGGACTAAGCTGTGCTTCAGCACTGCATTTCACCCTCAGACGGATGGTCAATCAGAGAGAACCATTCAAACCTTAGAGGATATGCTAAGAGCTTGTGTGATGGATATGCAGGGAAGTTGGGAAGATCACTTGCCTTTGATCGAGTTCGTCTACAACAACAGTTATCACTCCAGTGTGCAGATGGCACCCTACGAGGCTCGTATGGCAGACCTTACAGGTCACCTCTTTGTTGGACAGAGGTAGGAGACAAAGCGCTGGTAGGACCTGATCTAGTGCGTGAGACGTCAGAGCAAGTTGAAGTGAGCAGACAGCGTCTCAAGACAGCCTAGAGCAGACAAAAGAGTTATGCTGACAAGAGGCGACGACCTTTGGAGTTTGCAGTTGGCGACCGAGTTTTCTTACGTGTGGCACCACGTCATGGAGCGCAGAGGTTCGGGCGCAAGGGAAAACTATCACCTCGATATGTTGGACCCTTTGAGATCTTGAAGAAGATAGGTGAAGTGGCCTATCAGTTGGATCTTCCTCAGGCTTTGGAGAGAGTGGATAGTACGTTCCACGTGTCTATGTTAAGGAAGTACGAGCCTGACCCGTCGCATGTAATCAGTTTTGAAGAGATCGAAGTGTCAGAGGACCTAACTTTTGAAGAAGCACCAGTCAAGATTCTAGAGCGTCGGACTCACGAGCTCAGGAGGAAGTCTATACCTCTAGTGCGAGTGCTGTGGCAACATCGCGACGTGTAGCATGAGACGTGGGAACCCGAATCGACGATGCAGAAGCTGTACCCTGGTTTATTTACAGACCAAGGAGGTAAATGTTTTTTTTAAATTTCGGGACGAAATTTTCTTTTAGGGGGGTAGGATGTAATACCCTGCCCCAAATTAGGCGTATTTTAGCTTAATTAATCTTTTTAACCTTTTAATCTCGAGGATTATGGTTAGGGCTTCGAAGGAAGCCTAGTTGAGGCCCAATCCGAGCTCTCGAGCTCAGTGATCCAGCTCGTTCAGCTGGAGGGGCATTTTGGTAATTTATCACTTGCTGTGTTTATCTTATAAATTTTGTTGATGAGTGATTACTATTGATTGATAATATTTTCCTTAATAAAGGATTTGCATTTCTGATTTTTAAAATGAATTGATTTTCAGAAAATGGTATTTAAAACTCGCCCGTCAAAACCCCGAAAGGGAGTTTTAATTATTTTAAATAATTTTGGAAAAGAGATAAATTTTGAAAATGGTGTATGTTGTTAGAACATTTTAAGAATGGTCAATTTATTTTATTTCACTTCAAAATAAGATTTACAAATTTGTTATTTTAACATTTGTTTAATTAAGTAAATATTGATAAATTATGATTCTTATTTAAATAATTGCTTTTTATTAAGATTTAAATTCCAAAAATTTTATGGTGATCAAGATTTTCAAAACCCAACCTATCTGTACGGTTGGATTAATATCTTGAGTTTTTAAATTATTACTTTTAGTTTTAAAATCTATTTTTATTAAAACTGGGGGCTAAAATACAATACCAGAAATCCTAGAGGACTAATTTGCAAAAATGGAAAAGTTGCAGGGGCTGATTTGCAACCAACATCCGAAATAGTGGTTACACTGTAGTAGACGTCGGCAGCAACTGCATGCACTTGCATGCAGTGGCCGTTGGCCCCCTTTCTCTGGCGATTTCTCTATAAAAACGGCCCCCAGCCTACTGGTTTTCTTCCCAGCAAACCTTCTTCTCTCTTCTGCTCTTTTTCTCTACCTCTCAAGTTTTCTGATTCCCTGTTTCAAAACCAAAAAAACCCAGCCGAGACCCCTACTTTAAGCTTCTGTTTTTCAGTAACAGTAAGCTTAAGAAAGCATTTCAAATTCCGGATTTCAGCCCAGGAACCTCAGCAAAGGTATCCATTGCATTCCTTTTCAAATTTCAAATCGGTTTTGAATCCAGAAAATCAAATTTTGACCCTGTTTTGATCGAGAAAAACCAGTTTTAAATCTAAGGAAAAACCATGGGTTTCATGTACCCGTGAGCTTTCACTGTTTAAATCGGATGGCCCAGTGAGCTTTAAGGCTCCAAACATTCCCTATGGAAAGAGGACTCCATGAGGAGTCCATCAAACCAGACGTATGTGAAAACCGAGTTCGGGAGACCCTCCATTTCCGGGATCGCATTTCACTACCCAACTGTCGTCACTGTCTGTTGTTGCAGACAGTGGGGAAGACGACTCTTGGAAGGTCCAAGAGCCGGTCTTCGGAAGGTCCGAACCTTCGGACGGTCCGACAGCTTCACCCTCGGACGTTCCGAGCTTCACTCGAAGCCCAGTTACGCCCGAGGCAGACCAGACCTTTTCGGACGCACCGAGCCAAGCTAGGAAGGACCGAACCTACTCGGACGTTCCGAACCTAGACTTCGGACGTTCCGAGTATACAGACCCACCGAGACTGTTTTCTCTGTTTTATCAGTTCGGATGGACTTAGGAAGGTCCGAGACCCAATCTTCGGACGATCCGAAGTCAGACCCATGTTCCGAGGTCAGTGACTTAGATTAGGTGGGGTTCGGATGATCCGAAGCCACTGTACCCAGTTTCGAGGTATGTTCCGAGGGACACAGTTTTTAAATGATAAAATATTATTTGATTGTTGTTTTTGTCTAATCTTGATTATTATTTGATGTGATAAATGATGTGATGATTTATATCCTTTGTTAATTAAAAATGTACTAACCCCTTTTCTCTTATTATTTTAGTGTAAATACTATTGTATCCGCTTCCAGGCTGACCCTATTGGTCGGGCACTGAGTTATTCACTATCAGGCCGACACTATAGTAGGGCACTGAGTGACCTCAAGGTCTAACTCAAAATGTCAGATCTGGTCCTATCCAGAAGACAACCGAGAAGTGACCCGAGGATCTAGACCTAACTCAATAAGTCAATCTGGTCAATATCCATAAGACAATATGAGTTTTGGACTGAGCCCTTTTCTATTATTATATTAATTTAAAAATGATAGAAACCTAGTAGGAGACTCAATTCTATGAACCCTGGATATTTTGTGGGAAAATGTATGATTTCCAAATACTACGTATGTGTACGTATTTGTTATGTATATTGATTGTGCACTTGTGTGTTATTTGAACAGAGACCGCGTAAACCACACATCACGGTGAGGGAACTAAACTCTGCAGATTTTGTAAACAGGTTTTATGATGAGATGAGTATTGAGCACTGAGTGGTTTCAGTTCTGATGAACTTACTTATGTGCCTAGATATGATGCACTATGGTAAGAGTACTGATGATGATTATGATATTACGATGTTGATCGTATGAGTATGTAAGACTGCTTCCACGTACCTGGGCTATTGAACCAATATCGGCCATATGAGAGATGGTTTATGTCTACTGGACCATGGACGGACCATGCTGTCGTCAGTTGCTGACTTGAGGGTGTCAGTATCGGCTAAGTCAGAGCCGGAGATGTACTTGTGAGGATGTATTTTGACCGTGTCGGAACTTAATACTGGTCTCAGCATAGTCGGCAGGCGTTACGATGGATGATAGCAGTATTTGATGATGTTGATGTATTACTTGAGATTATGCTTATTATTATCAAGCATGTGATATTTTGAACTGTTGCTAGCCTGTTATATCTTTACTTAAACTGCATTGTTATATTTTCTTCACTGGGCTAGTTAGCTCACACCACTCACCTTTCAGGTGATGAACCCAAGGAGGAGGACCCTCTCTTTCAGGCTTAAGATGGATAAGCTACGATGGTGGTTTGGGATTCCCCTGAAGAGGGAATACCCTTATTTGTGCTTTCTAGTTCTGGGAACCTTTGGCTTTTGTAAAGTACCGGATGTGGTATTTAGTTCTTTTGAAAACATTATGTATTGAGACTACGACGTTGCTGTAGTCATAATGATGTGATTTTGAATGTTGAAATAAATAGTTGATTTTCTTATGCTATGTGTTGATGTTATTATGTCTCTTTGTTGGATAGACTTATGGTATGTGTTTGAGTCCACATGTTGGGATCATGTGTGACTTCTAGGCCTAACTGTTGATCCGGCCCAGTGAGTTGGTTTAGTTTATCTTAAAAAAAAAAAAAAAAAAAATCGCGTTCCAGGCTCACCCTTCCAGTCGGGGCGTGACATTTGGATTTAACACCTTATTATTACTTTATTGTGGATTATTGTAACTTAAAATAGTTAGAAACCAAGTAGGAGACTCAATTCCATTTACCTTGGAGTTTTTTGGGAAAACAAGTATGGTTTTGAAATACTACTTGTATGTATACATTTGGATGCTATGTATGTTGACCTGTTAATGATTGTGCACTTATTTGCTTGTTGAACAGAGATCGCTGATGTGAATTTTAAATTACTCGCAAGCGTACGAACTGATTTATAGTATAGAGTATGAGTGCGAGGTCGTACCCAAGGGAAATCTACAAAATATATGTACGAAATAAAAAAATCGCACTATTTAAAAATGATGTGATTTAAGGAAATAATTTTCTAAAACATTTAGTTATAATCTTAATTTAAAACAATGAATAGTTTTGATGAATTTTTGAGAAAAAGAAAAAAATAAATCAAGAATAAATTTTTTTACATAATCTACAATGGAATCGGGTTAAACATCCACGCGGCATATTATCCAATTTAAAAAGAATAAAATCACGGCCTAGACTATGAAATGTTCTAGAGTTATAAAATATAATTCAAATTTATTTTCTATTAAAATCCTAATTAGAATTTTTATGTCATCCTTTAAATTAGATTTTTTTCAATTCAAGACTTAAGCTTGAGCGGGTTTTATACTTGTGTTTCCCCAAATCTAAAACAACTGTTCCTGATAAGAACCTTAGATTGGAAAGACGGCAAGTCCCACTGATCCTAATAGGGGTTCTACTTTCCTTGAAAAAAATTCTAAAATAGTTTCTTACATAATATTCATAAAAAGAATTAAAAATAAAATACAAATCATCACTATTAATATTTTAATAACTGGGATCATCATAAATCTAAACAACTGCCATGAATTTTTATTAATAAATTGGAAATAAAATACAATTCTTTTGGATTTGTCATAAAAATAAAAAAATGAAATAACTTACAAGAAATTATTTATTTTTCTCCGTCTTTCGTCGTCCAACTTCAGCCTTGAATGTCTTACCCGGTTCAACTTTCAATGGACCCAAAGCCATCAATTTATAAGAGTGAGAAGAGATGAAATAAGGGACCCTTCAAATTCAACCAAGATAAGGGATCTATTCAAATTCAAAATTTCTCTCTGTGGAGATCGGTTAACTCATTTATCTCCTTATCTCTGTTCTTCCTTATCCCTCTCTTTCTTATCTCTCATTCGGTTCAAACTCTTTTATCCAAATCCACTGTCTTTTTCAAGCACTGAATTTTGCAGATAATGCACCATCTTTCAAACGAAATTCACTGGTTCCACTTGGTCTTTTGGACTTGGATCCCATACTTGGACTTTTATCTGGCCTGGAATACTAGTGGACTTTGGCTCATTGGCTTCCAATTGCAGACTTTGTCTTCAAGCTTTAGATTCGAACAGTGGGTCCATTTGTGTGTTTATAAATTTCTACCACCTTTACAATATAACACAGTCTAAAAAATATTATTATAATTCAAACTCTCATATCTGGATCTGAATTATAATAATTTACAATAATTCCAAATTAAATTAGGTGGTAAAAATTATAAACTTTTCAAAAATAGGACTATGGCCCACTTTTCTCCATTTTAATTCATTTTTCTTGTATTCTCACAAATACACTGCAAAACTTAAAAACTCTATTAAACGTATCTAATATTCACAAATGAAAGGCTAACTAATCCAAAATTAAAGGGTAAAATGGTAATTTTCAGTGCTCAACAAATACCCCCAAACTTAGATTTTGCTAGTCCTCGAGCAAAACAAAAACTAAAAACTAGACATTCAAATTCTAATTTATGCCACTTTCGTTGGCACTCTCGATTGCATTTAGCGTATGCAACAAGCCTTTAAACCCCTAGGTTACCCCTAGTGGACGAGTTATAGTCTCGTGAAGGTTTTCAGTGATGACACCCACAAACATCAATTTTGTATAGTCTTAGTTTCAGGTTCGGCAAAAACAAGTTCATAAAGATTTAGACATCATACGATTCCAAAATTTATTTTATAAGACTTATATTCGGAGTGTAGTGTGTGCTTAGCCAATATTAAATTTAGTTTTCTTTTCCAAATAGACACAAGTTTCGTACCCAACATCGGAAAATACGCTTTGACTTCAAACCTCACTAGATATCTCTCAGAAAGATTAACGCTCAGAGGTTGGGTTATTTTCTCTCAAAGGTATATGTGAGAGGAGTTCGTGTATTCAAATTCAAAATTTCTCACATATGTATTAGAAAAACAGTACATGACAAAGAAAATAATTGTTGGATCTCATGAATAGATGCCACTTTCCTGAGAACGTTGAGTTATACATTATCATTTTTCTTCCTCTATTCTCCACATGAAATACCATATTTCAACTTAAGATCAAGAGGACTTTTAATAGGACGAAACATGGCTAGGGATCAGGTCAAATCAAAGAAGGATAATAAGACTCTAAGAATAAATATTTTGATCAAAAGGTTAGAGGTCTTTAAGATATATGACGAGATATTTCTTCCTCTATTTTTTTTTCAGCATTTTTCAAAATATTCATCTTTTTTTTTTTTCTTTCTTTTTCATATCCTTATTTTGATGTCAGGATGTTCCCTTTCTTTTTGTGCTGTTTTCTTCTTTTACTTTCTTGTGCCTTTTTTTTTTTTGATATCATCCCAATTTTTGTCATCTCTAACCTTTTTTATGAATAGGTCAAGATATATTTTTAATGAGGTTCAAACTCCAAAATCGGAGTTGGGTTTGGTAAATATGGCTTATCAAGAAAACATGCTAACTTAAAGGCTCAACTGGGAACTATCAGGATAAATTTTGACCAAAGAGAGGTAGGCATGAAGGCTCAAACGATCCGAAAATGGCCTAAATCATATCCTAAGTTTCATATAGTGATTTCCTTGTTTTAAATAAAGTCTAAAAAATTTCAAATGTACTAAATCAAATTTGATGGCGTTCTCAGTAATATGACCAAAATTGAAGAATGATGAGATCCACAACGACTTAATGCACTTCAGAAAGAAAAATGGATTGACTTAAATCTCTCAGAAAAAATTGAAAGGCTCTAAAGTTTACTGGGTTAAGTCTCTACTAGTATTCCTTTGTTGACTATTAGACTCATGAAAATTTTTCTTTTCTAACTCAATTTAAATATGGCTGTGTAAATTTATTCCGAATATAAATCCTATAAAAATCTTGTCGAAGAAGTATGATATGAAAATTTTTATTTACCTATTAATGCTGAAAAATCACTTAGACTCAACAAATCTTTTTTTTTTCACAAGGGGTAGTCTCAGTGTTCACTTACTCTTCCCTTGAATTTTATTTTTTTAATTTTTTATTTTTTTTATTATTTTTTTTATTTTTTATTTTATTTATTTTATTTATTTATTTATTTTTTGACTCACAAAAACTTTTAGTGGACTCATTTTTTTTTTGACTCAACTAGTGTATCCCATTTCGATACTCCAAACTTAAATTTGACATTGTCCTCAATGTTCATTAATTCACAGTGATCAGGTGCAAATTAGAATTTTTTTGGAACAGTGTTAATTAAGGTTCAATTGTATTTAAAAGGGTTCACTCATAATGGACCTAAAACAAGAATCATAAACTAGACTGACTCTAGACTGACGGACACAACAATTGACCTAAGATGGTGATTATGGTGATTTAGGTGACTTTGGTGGCTCTATATAGGGAAGAAATGGTATAATGGTCAGACTCTCCTCACTATGGTTACAACGATTGGGTTCTAATGTAGGTTCTAACGTTGAAATTACCATGACCCCACAAACCCTACTGTCGCCAATAATGGATTGATGACTGACTGGATGTTCACAATTTGGGGACTCAATTCTAACCAATTGCTTGGTCGAATGGCGTCTCCAAACACTCATTTTCACCAACAAGGACAAAACAAGACTAAAACAAATTCAAACAAAATAAATGACCTAAAACTAAAAATAAAAACCTAAACTAACCTAGGTCTCTAGACTGGCTCCTACTTTTCTTTCCAAATAATCTAAGTCTCCGATGAGAGTTTAACCACAATCATGGCCAGGTAAGTTCCCAGGTAAGTGGAGGAGCACACGGCATCTTCTTAAGTTTCCACTTATCTTTAGGCTCTTTACACCTTGGTGACAGAACTAATCCTAGACACCATGATTGAAGAAAAAATATTCACCGGTTACAAAAATTAATTTAGATTGAAAAGGTTCCTATTGAGCATGAAACCCTAAAATCGAGCCTAACGGTTCCTTAATTGATTTTATTACGAAAATGCATGAACCAATTTTACTAATCTTATTTTTCTAAATATTGTGAAAATGCAGTCTTAAATTACCATACAACATTCATAGAAATATGCAAACATTAATAAAACAATCTAAACTAATGCATGAATACTAACAACCTAAATGCATGGACAGATTAAATGCAAACAATAATAAAGAACACCTTAAATAAATCTATATGAATGCATGATATATATAAAATAAAAAGAAAAAAAAATTAAAAACTCACCTTAGCCTTTCATGCGTATTTTCAGCAATTTTTTTTCAAGCGCGCAATTTAAAGCTTCTTAGCGTGTTGTGCATATCTCCATTGATTTTTAAGCGCGACATAATTAAAATTCCTGCAAAATAGACAATACAAGCTTTGGTGAAGATTCTGACTCAAATAAAAAAAATAAATAAATAAATAAATAATACTAATCTAAGTGCACTTCTCCTAAAATTACAACTACTGGAAGGAAAAAAAAAATTAAATCAAGTCAAACTTTATTTCAAAAAAATAAATTTTAATTTTTTTTTTAAATTTTTTTAAATTTTTTTAAATTTTTTTAAATTTTTTTAAATTTTTTTTTATTTAATTAAAAAAAATTCTAAGTTAGATGAAATTCTAAATTAAGACATATCTGCAGTATTAGATTTATTTTCAAAAATCACATAATTTAATAGCACATAATTTTATTTCGAGATTTTCCCGGCAACGGCGCCAAAAACTTGATGTGAATTTTAAATTACTCGCAAGCGTACGAACCGATTTATAGTATAGAGTATGAGTGCGAGGTCGTACCCAAGGGAAATCTACAAAATATATGTACGAAATAAAAAATATCACTATTTAAAAATGATGTGATTTAAGGAAATAATTTTCTAAACATTTAGTTATAATCTTAATTTAAAACAATGAATAGTTTTGATGAATTTTTGAGAAAAAGAAAAAAATAAATTAAGAATAAATTTTTTTACATAATTTACAATGGAATCGGGTCAAACATCCACGCGGCATATTATCCAATTTAAAAAGAATAAAATCACGGCCTAGACTATGAAAAGTTCTAGAGTTATAAAATATAATTCAAATTTATTTTCTATTAAAATCCTAATTAGAATTTTTATGTCATCCTTTAAATTAGATTTTTTTCAATTCAAGCCTTACGCTTGAGCGGGTTTTATACTTGTGTTTCCCCAAATCTAAAACAACTGTTCTTGATAAGAACCTTAGATTGGAAAGACGGCAAGTCCCACTGATCCTAATAGGGGTTCTACTTTCTTTGAAAAAAATTCTAAAATAGTTTCTTACATAATATTCATAAAAAGAATTAAAAATAAAATACAAATCATCACTATTAATATTTTAATAACTGGGATCATCATAAATCTAAACAACTGCCATGAATTTTTATTAATAAATTGGAAATGAAATACAATTCTTTTGGATTTGTCATAAAAATAAAAAAATAAAATAACTTACAAGAAATTATTTATTTTTCTCCGTCTTTCGTCGTCCAACTTCAGCCTTGAATGTCTTACCCGGTTCAACTTTCAATGGACCCAAAGCCATCAATTTATAGGAGTGAGAAGAGATGAGATAAGGGACCCTTCAAATTCAACCAAGATAAGGGATCCATTCAAATTCAAAATTTCTCTCTGTGGAGATCGGTTAACTCATTTATCTCCTTATCTCTGTTCTTCCTTATCCCTCTCTTTCTTATCTCTCATTCGGTTCAAACTCTTTTATCCAAATCCACTGTCTTTTTCAAGCACCGAATTTTGCAGATAATGCACCATCTTTCAAACGAAATTCACTGGTTCCACTTGGTCTTTTGGACTTGGATCCCATACTTGGACTTTTATCTGGCCTGGAATACTAGTGGACTTTGGCTCATTGGCTTCCAATTGCAGACTTTGTCTTCAAGCTTTAGATTCGAACAGTGGGTCCATTTGTGTGTTTATAAATTTCTACCACCTTTACAATATAACACAGTCTAAAAAATATTATTATAATTCAAACTCTCATATCTGGATCTGAATTATAATAATTTACAATAATTCCAAATTAAATTAGGTGGTAAAAATTATAAACTTTTCAAAAATAGGACTATGGCCCACTTTTCTCCATTTTAATTCATTTTTCTTGTATTCTCACAAATACACTGCAAAACTTAAAAACTCTATTAAACGCATCTAATATTCACAAATGAAAGGCTAACTAATCCAAAATTAAAGGGTAAAATGGTAATTTTCAGTGCTCAACAATCGCGATACCATATATTTTCGGTGAGGGAACTTAACTTTGCAGTAGCTATAATCAGGTTTATGAGGTGAATCTTGAGCAATGAGTGGTTTCAAGTTTGATGAACCCACCCATGTGCCTGGACATGATGCACTGTTGTAGGAAGTGCTTTTAATGATGTTGATTATGAGTTATGTGATACTGCTTCCACGTACCTTTTACTATTGAACCATCGCCGAGCTGGGTGTGTCGGTTGCATCTACTGGACCAGGTGGGTCGACAGTGATTGACAAGGTGTGTCAGTACTGGTTTTAAGGTGTATACCAGAGATGTACTTGCAAAGAGTATTTTGACCGTGTCGGCACTTAATACTATTGGTGTCAGTATAGTATCTAGGGGTTACGGTAGATGACAGCAGTTATGAAAATGATGATGAGATTATACTTGATGATGAGAATTTATTGTCAAGCATGAGATATTATATTGCAAATGTTGATTATTTACTAACATGATGTTTTATTAGACTGCATTATTATATTTCCTTCACTGGGCTAGTTAGCTCACCCCACTCACATTTCAGGAGATGTGCCCAAGGAGGAGAACCTTCCATATAAAGCTTAGGATGGATAAGCTGCTGTGTTGCCTTGGGATTTCCACTGAGGGGAATTTCGCTATCTTTGCTTTTTGGTTTTTTGAACCGTTTACTTATGTAAAGTACCATGTGTGGTGCTTAGTTTCTTTACACTTCATGTATTAAACTACCATGTGTTCCGTAGTTACTCTGATGTTATTGTAATAATAATTCAGTGTTGAAATTATGTGTTTGTGGTTGTGTTTATGTTGGGTAGACTTATGGTATGTGTTTGAGTCCACATGTTGAGATCATGTGTGACCTTTGGGCCTAACCTTTGATCCAGCCCAGTTAGACTTCTTGAGTTTAGTTTTCAAAAAAAAAATCAGTCACGTTTCGGGCCTACCTTTCGGATTGGGGCATGACAAACACTTAAAGGAAATTCAATTCTAACACATTATACAAATTAAAATTAAGAACCATCCAATGAATTAAATTTGAATGTGGAGTTGAAATTTAATTCAACACAAAAACAAATTAAATTCAAAAGGAAATTAGACTCACCTAAATAAGGACGTCCAAACAAAGAATAAGCTCCAATATTTCAAATACAATTTAATCACTAAATGCAATACATAAGCTACCCTTAAATAAGCTAAACTAAGGCCCTTAAATAAGCTAAACTAAGGCCATGATCGGCCATCAATTGCTAAAATAAAGAAACAAAATAAAAAAAGAGGCTAATTTCTAATTTAGAAAACACACCAACGATCCACATAACTTGTAATACCCCGACCTAAATTAGTGTCTAATTATGTGAATTTAGCTGTTAATTCTGATTAGTGATCAGTTAATCTAAAAGATTAACAAGTGGGCTTTGTTTAGAGTCAAAGTTTGACTCAATCCGAGTGGATCCGACTCATTTAGAGTATAGTGACAAAGTTGAAATTATCTAAACTTTCTTCAGCTGAGACCCTTAAAAATTATTTGTAATTGGAAATAAATTATTTGAGGTATTTACATTCTCAAATTTGACTCAATTAATTTGTTTTAAAATTTTAAAATTGGAAAATTTTACCGTCTGAATTTTAAAAAGTGTGGATTTTGTTTTAAAATGTTAATTTTAAATATTTGAAAGTGTCAAAATAGTTTTGAAATTTTGAGGTGTTTTTATTAGTTAAATTTTGTGAACCGAACGAAAAACTAGAATTTTTACAAAGAATAAATTGTTATTAGAGTTAGTATGTATGTAGTTTTAATGTAATTGAATTTTGGAAATACAAATATATTTTAAAGGTGCGTTTTAGTTTTATAACAAAGAGGTTTAATTAATTTTAATCAAATTATGTTGTTATGTAGTTTTAGCTTATTATTACAAACTTTAAAAATATATAGTTTAGTTTATTTTTAAGAAGATAAGAAGGGAATTAATAAGCTACAATGTAGCTAGGCTAACGTGGGAGAGAGAAAGGAAAAACAACCGACATAGGTGGGTTTTGATTTAAAAGAAAAGAAGAAGTTGAAGGAGTAGAAAGGAAAAGAAAAAAAAAATTAATCAAGGGGGGGCGGGGGGGTCTGTTGATCCCTCTTTTTTTTCCTTTTCACCTTATTCCTCTTTGTCTTCTTCAACTGATCCTCTCTACTTTTGTTTCTTTTACTTCCTATATTTCTTCTTACTTCTTCTTCTTCCAACGGTTCCTTCAGCAATAGTGTTCAGATTTTGGGAGTTTTTGTGGGTTTTCAAAAAGGGTCATTTCTCCACCGAATTCGATAACCAATGTATGAAAATTCATCTACTCAAAATTTTAGGAGCTCAAGAACAATTATTTTTGTAAAACACAGTAGTTTTGAGTTTCAAATTTTGTTCTCAAAGATTTTAGGTCCCTTTTAAATCTTGAATGGCCTCTTCTAGATTAGTTTTTGAATTTAAATTAATGATTTAATTATACATTTAAGTTAGTTTAAAATATAAAACATCTTATTGACTTGTTGTGGGTCATGTACGCCCCCCATTTAGAAATGTCCAGATGCCATAAGCAGCCAACAAGCATCCTTTTTGAGTGTTTTTATAAATGGTTGTATGCAAGATTCTCATTTACAATCATGGGTTTTGGGAATTTAATTGAGTTTTAATGGCTTTGTTGATTTGTTGAGACCCTATGCCCAAGGTACTAGTTTCATTCCATTGCTAACTTAAGATTTTTAATATGTTTTTATTTTTAATTACTATAGCTTTTAGTTATTTATTTAGTTTTAATCATTTTCAATGATTAGTTTTCAAACATAGACATGATGGAAGATTGGTACTTTAAAATTGATTGGGTTGTTTTCACTACAGTTACTTCAATTCAGTAAATGTTAATTATGTAAGTTAACTAGTTTATGTACCTTATCATGTAAGTTGTTTTTCAAGTTAGTTAAATAAAGTAAATATTTACTTGATGCTATTTTAAAAATAATACTAATGACAATTAATTTTTGTTATTATGAAACAGAGAGTTTCATTATTATGTTTTTGGTAGTTGATATATATACATAGGAGTAAATATTTAGTTTTGTTTATTATATTAATATTGAAAAGAGATATTTAATAGCAACTTAAAAATATAATAAACAATAGAATATAGTTTTTTTAGAAAGTTATATTTTTGATGTTTCTAAACTATGATTTAACTAATTTAATTGGAAGAAGGTGTTGTTCTTTTTGGAATTCAAACAAGATAGATTAGTTTTAAATTATATTATACAATTTTGGTTCCATGGGTTTAAATAAATGATGTATTTTAGTTTTATGTAATAATAAAATATTACTAAGAAGATTGGGTTTGTAAATCATTTTATTTGATTATGTTATTTCAAAATAAAACAAAAACTAAGTATTATTTTGTTTTGGCTAAGTTGTTTCAAAATGAAATTTTAGAGTTTTGATTTTCCCCTTTTTCATTCTCCATTCTAAGAACTATCATAGACATAATAGTGTTATGTAAAGTCAGATCCATCGAGTTGTCTGTCCAGTCAACTTAGGTCAATAAATAGTGTCTAACTCCGTCAATTATCCAATTGAAACAGTTGGGCCGGTTCTCTCTCGTTCATGCAGATCGAGAAACTCATGTAACTTCGTTGATCAAGGTGAGGTGACTCAACTTAACATGTATAATGGTTGTTGTGAAAACATGTTAGATTTTAGATTGAAAATGGGACCTATGGTATTTTTAAGATGGAAAAGACCAAGTGGGACAAGAAAGTGAGATTTGACAACGCTTCCATGTAAGGGACGGTATTTTTGTTCTAACTATTAAAACGGAAGAGCTTAAAGGTGTCAGGGAGCCGAGGCCTAGTGGTCTAAAATGCAGTATGGGACCCATTGGAAGTCTAGAAGGTGATAGGTTTAAAGGTTTGGACAAAAAAGTGAAAAGTCCAATGACGTTGTGATTAATGAAAAGGAACATGTAAATCATGTTAGGATGTGTGCATGTGGTTCATGTTTTGGTTAGTGGTGCATATAGTATGTGTTATACTAATTCATGCATGTGATTCATGCATTGGTTATATGAATATGTGATAAATGTGGCTTTGATCATGCATAGAGTTCATGCTAGGATCAGTGGTGCATCTGGTATGTGTTGTATTAGAACATGCACGTGGTTCATACCATAGTATAGGTGTATGTGGTGAGTGTGATATTTGATCATGCATAGAGTTATGTAGGTATGTAATTATTCCTGTACTAATAAGTTTGTGCAGGTAATGAGATGAAAATATTCTAGGTTATTAAACCTGGACGAAACTAGTGGATGGTAAGTGAAACTCCATTGTTAAACCCTCGTGGAAAGGGTATATGGATAAAAGATATGTGAATGGTGATTTTATATTGTTTCTATGTTTATGGATAATTGATAGTTTATATACATATTAATGTATATGCACACACTTGTATGTTCGGTCGAGCTCTTTCAAGATGCTGCATTCTGTCTACCTTGACTTAATGCATTCGAGGATGAGTGAGATTGCCCGACAGGGTTGAGTGGGATATCCTGGACCTGTACAGTTGGGGTTGAGTGGAATACCTCAACGGGGTTGAGTGGGATACCCCAGTTATACAAGTTTCATTGTAACCTTGTAAATGGTAAATATGATTTATTTGCTTATCATGTTGTTAAACATGCATTGTGATATTGATATTATGAATACATGTGTGTGTTTGCAGGTGCAAAGGTGAGAATGCATGTGTGAGTTTGCAGGTGCAAATGTGAGAATGCATGTGTGGGTAGCATTTGCATTTGTGTGTATACATGGATGGGTTTACATGTATATGCGTGAGTTTGCATGGGTGTGTGTGGATAGAAAATAACAAATGGTAAAGTTATCCCGTGGTGTTCTAAGTGTTTTCCTCGTAGATTGCATTGTAAATTTGATATTCTGAAAATTTGGAGGGACTTGTTAGCTTGAGTTCTCTTCACTAGGTTAGAGCTCACGTCTCTTATAATATAGGACTTGTGCTGGGGGAGGGTATGGAAGATCCCTCTGCGATGGTCTAGGAGTTGGAAACCCCAAATTCCAAGAAAACTGTCCCAGGATATGCTGTCTTTAGAATATTTGGAGGATATGTATATTGAATATTGGTGCCACCTGTGGTACGAAAACCCAGGTATGTAAGTTATTATGCTTCGTATGATACTTAGATGATATTATCTGTATTATGGTGTGTTTGGTGAACTTATGTGTAGCAAGTGGACCGATATTGTCAATGTTGAAGGATTCGACCAAGACTGTGATCGTAGTATCGATTGGTGGTCGTTGAAGGTTAGATTTAGCCACCCTGATGTCCACATGAGCATGTGTGAATTTTCTATAGGCTTAAGTGAGCTCACTTAGAGAACCATGGACTTGATAATTGGATTTGTTTTAAAAAAAAAAAATTAGTTACGTTCTGAGCCCACATCTGAGTTCGGGGCATGACACAACTTGTGGATTTATTTTCCTAAAATAAAAACCACACAAAATAAAAGACTTCAAAATGAGCTCAACCTTTTCATTGTCTTTTTTCTAATTCATTTCCATGCATTTGATATTTCTCTGTTCTCAAAGTCCTACATCTATGCACATGGGTATCCAGCTCCTTTATTCTTTTACTTTCTATTCTTTCCCTAGCTGGCTTGTTGAATATCTCACTTCAATTGTGATTGAAATTCAGTGACTTTCTTTCCAAAGGTTTCTTCTCTTATCTCTTTTGCTTTGTTTTGCACGATCTTGGCAAGGCAGCCCACACCCATCTTTTATTTTTTCTATTTTAATTCTTTTCCACTGTTGGCATCTGATGTGGAAAATTAAAATGGATCCTCTCTTTCCACTGTCGGTTCTATTATGGCTTTGGAGAAAAAAAATTCAACAATGACGTCAAAACGGGCCAGCTCGTCTTCAATAGAACTCAAGTCGGGTTGATCGGGTTCGATGCCTACATCATAGCCCGAGGCCCTTGACCATCTTGGAGGCTCTCGAAAATGACAACATTTGAAATTCCATTTTGTCCATGTTTTGGTCCCCAAATTTTTTACACAAATACCACATACATACCATAACACAAATATCACACTAGAGTAACATGCAAAAACTTAGCGGTTTGTACATGCACAGGTTTTCATGCCACAGGGTGCATGTTTATTACAAAATCTAGAAAAAGCAGGTATATTTAACAAGATTCCCATTCACTGGGAAAACATGGCGGAATCTAGGAATTTCCATCTCCTAAAGTAACACTGGAGGTTCCTTGATCCCTTCCTTAGGTACTTATCCTTCACTGTAAAGGACATGAGCAAATAACCCAGTGAAGAGAACCCAACAAATAGAAATATATATACATTAATTGAAACACAAAGCAGTTTGTATTATTTTCAAAGACAAAGCATTACTTTAACCATGATTTAGATCTAACATGTGTTCATTAGCTTTTATCAAACACTTCCTGTCTTTCATGTTATTTCACCATGAGGTTCTCACTAAGCCTCATTTCAAACTGAGTTTCCCACTAAAAGCCATTTTAAATAGAGGTTTCCACTAAGCCTCATTGAGGTTCCCACAAAGCCTTGAATGCATCAAGTCCTGACACGGTCAAGATGCAACAATTTGCAAGTGCTTTACAATTCATTAAACAAATTTGACTCAATGGTTAATCATGACTCAATGGTCATGTGTGTGAAGGCACTTTACCAAAATTCCATTACTCATTTTTTAACATAACTTCTCTTAACGTAGGGACAACTTACCACCTAAGATTGTGTAACAACCCGTCCCTTCAGCACAATATTGTTCGCTTTGGGCCCCACATGGGTTGGCCCGCACGACTTTGCATTGGGCCTGGCCCAAAAGGCCTTCTGCCAAGGAGAGGGGAGCACCCTCTTATAACCCCACACCCCCTCCACCTCATGGGCGATGTGGGAGTTTTTCCCACACCCCCATGTGAGTGGGGTGTTACAATACATTCCCCCCCCCCCCCCCCCCCCCGCTTTAAGACCAGAGCCGTCCTCGGCTCTATCACGTCACACTGACAAGGGGTCTACACAAGTAACACAACACAGAAGGGTAAGGGGCCCACACAGTTCGAGTGTTGAACCTGCTCTGATACCAAATGTAACAACCCGACCCTTCAGCACAATATTGCCCGCTTTGGGACCCCACGTGGGGAGGCCCGTACGGCTTTGCATTAGGTGTGGCCCACAAGACCAGGCCCAAAAGGCCTTGTGCTAAGGAGAGGGGAGCACCCTCTTATAACCCCTCATCCCTTCCAACTCATGGGCAATGTGGGACTTTTTCCCACATCCCCATGTGGGTGGGGTGTTACCGATTGTCCTTCCATCACTCCATGTGCCCTTTTTTCCATAGGGTTTCATAGTGGAGAATACTTACCACCATCTGGTTTGCAATTCCAGTCTCAAGACCTGGATTACTCACATTCAATTCCCTACACAAACACTTCATAACATAATATACAATATATATCAATTTTGAATTGATTACTAACGCCTCGCGCCTTCGTCCAATCCATTAAACCTATTAACCTCTAGACGCCTAAATGAGTCTCATATTGCGTTGTAGACTACTAGATATCGGCTCCCTGACACCTTTTCATGCTTATGTTCTAACAGTTAGAACAAAATACATCAGTTACAAGTAAACGATGTTAGGTTTCACATTTTGGTCCCACTTAGTCTTTTCTATCCTTATTTTATCCATGGGTCCCATTTTCATCCTAGATTTAATGGTTTTCAAAATAAATTTGAAATAAAGATAAAATTGAGTCTCATCACCGTTGTCCGATGAGTGTTTACGATAAATCTGTAAATTGGAAAAACACTTAAATTTTTTGTTTATAAAATACACACAAGATGCCCCCATACTCTAGTGTTTATTTTCCACAGGAAAGCGAGGTAATGGTTGTGAGCTTACTAATTCTCTTTCTAGTTCAAATTAAATTATGTTAGAGGGGTTAGCCATTCAAAACACTTAAAAGAACTAAAAAGTATTCTTTGCCTGGTCTCGTATTTCTCTGGGAACCACGGGGAGTATTGAGAGTTCAGCTCAGAAGTACACTATGGAAAAATTAGTAAATTTACTCAGTGCCTCATCTCGTATTTCTTCAAGCATCAGATACAAAGAGTATTGAGAGTCAGCTGGGGTTAGATTGCAATTGTCTCGATTATTTTTGTCTTGCTGTTGTCATAAAATTTGTCTTGTGAACAAGGCTTTAAAAGAAAAAAAAAGGAGAATTGATTTATGCACAAGTACTTTCTTTTAAAAAAATTGATAATATTATTATATTTTTATTTTATCTTTACTTTTATATTTAAAATAAAGAAAAAAATGAGAAAAATATTAAAATGAAATCATATAATTCTCTATTTTAGAGAAAGTACTGGTGGTCAAATCAATTTTCAGGAGAAAAATCTCCCAAAACCTTTACTTTCTCTTCATCCTTGGGTTTGTTCAAAGTTCAAACGTGGATGCACCGAAGCACCACATCAAAATTGAAATTTTTGAGTTGAGTTCATCATCAGCTGCAGGTTTGGGATGTGGCGTTAGAGCATAGTTATCAAATAAATTCAAATTGAATCTAGGAGTTAAGTTTGATTCCAACAACTAGCAATTTAGATTATTGCATTCACTTAAAAGTTCAATGAACGTGTGAATAATTTTATTTCTTACTGATGATTTTTCAACTTGAATTCATGTATTTTTAATTTTTAATTTTTAAATATTTTGAAATTTATTTTATCTTTTAATATCATTATGCTGTCATGCAAGCATCAAGATTCAGACGGCCACTTTGTCCAGCCTCTTTTTATACTTTGTCCAATACGGAGGAGACAATCACTTCGGTGATTATGGAGTCATGGACAGGCGGTACAAGCCAAGCCACGTACATCCGAGTTTGAAAGAGCCACTTAGTATAATTGTAGCTTTGAGGATACGTGACTTAGCTTATTATATATCAATAGACACTAAAGTGAGGTTGAATAATTTCTTTAAAATTAAAAAAGTAACTCTTGATATATAATATAAGAAACTAATCTCGTTATACAATTCAAATAAGATAAAATCAACGGCTATAATCAAATTTCTTATTATATCGATCGATATAATTTTCTCTCTTTTTTTTTTTTCAAAATCTTAGCCAAAATTCATTTCTTTATTTTTTTTAATTTTTTTTTAAAAAAGAGAAATATCGGCGATATATCAGTGGAGCGAACCACTTATATTTATTTTTTCAAAATTAATATTTGACCGACATTTATACATATCGGCAGATATCTTGGCCGATATGTACCGCTCATATCAACGATATTTGTCTGGGATGGCCGATACATATCCTATCCACCGATATTTGTACCCTTCTTCAAACTTAATTATACAGGTTCTGAAATTGGAATTGGACTTTTTTATACTTGTACGTAAATAAAATGGACAATATTTGTTTTGGAACATGGGTATCCCCTCCCCACATTGGGACGATAATTGAATTTCGTTGTCTTATCCTTGGGTTGTTTTATCCTATTTTATTAGAGTTGGCATTGATTGAAATTGATTTGCTTTGATAGAGGTTTCCCAAATTGTTGATATTCCACTGTAATTATATTTGCTTTCCTTTACCATTCTTTTAATTTTTTTTTTTTTTTTTTTGTATTTTATTTCTATTTCTGTATTTGGTATCTCAATTCATCACGACTCTCTCCTCAATTGAGGAAGAAATCTGTGTGTCATTTTATATGGTACATAGCCTAATTTCGATTCATTTTCTTACGAAGATTTTTATCCTATTTGAACTACCCACCCCAAGCTCCTCCCTCCTGTCTTTGTTTTGGTCTCCCAAACCACGACCTGCAATCTTCTTCCCAATCGACGCAGCTGCAGTCCTTTTCTGGGTCCTAGCGACTCAAATCCAACTCCAGTACATGCGTCTTTGTCATTTCTTAGATCCAGGCATGCTTCAATCTAAACGTTATTGTTGTTCCCACCTGGATCGTAGACTCTTCCTCAAATTTTTTTTTTTCAGTTTCAGCCAGCGACCATCGACAATGCTCCAACCATTCTTTAGAACTCATCGTTTATCCTTTTTTTTTTTCTAGTCCATTTTCGTTCCTGCTACCTTAATTGAGCAGAGCTAGAAAATGGATTTTTTCTGTAATACTTTATCATAATATCAGAGTTTATTGATTGAGAATCAATCGTACATTCATTCATCATTAAACTTAATGTTCGACATACCCGAACAATATAACTAAAAGATCTAAATTGATTAATGCTTGAAACACTGATCAATCTTAATGCGGAAATCATTAACGTAATAATTATAAAACATACATTGATCCATTGATGAAGAAGAGTGAGCTTTGGTCTTCCCTTTAATATGCCAATACTTCTTAAGTCCAAAAAATGAGAAAACACCCACTTTGGAGTTTCTGTCACTTGCCTCCTTAATGCCCTCTCCCAATTTCGTGAATAGTATTTTTAAACACTAGAGTTGGCTTAAGTTGATCGATAATTATAGAGAGAGACTCTTTTATAGGCAGAGGGAAGACCCCTAAGGTAATTAGAACTTTCCATTCCTACTTTCCATCAAAATAGGAAGCTAACCCCCTTTATAACTCTCTTAAAATAGACCTTATTTAAACACAGTTTACCTGATTTAATATCCTCTTTGCAGAGCCTCAAATTTAATGTGGGTCATGTTTAGTTTTACATTCTCCCACTTGGCCCACATTTATACTTCATGAGAATTAAAACAGGTATATCAAAAGGTGTATATGTAAACTGGATTTAACAATATAATGTGGTTAACATCATAATGTTAATACTAAACAAACCACAAGTGCGAGCAATGGCGGTTGCACATCATCTTATCCAGACATGATCCATTCCATTAGTACAACACAAGTGACCGACCTAGCATAACCCTTAAATGAGAGAATATTCATAATGATCCACATATGTGTCATAACATAATAGCTATTCCTGTTAGTGTTAAAATAAACATACATAATGTATATACATAAAATAAACACACATAATGTATATACATAACAATAATGAACATGAACAATAATCAGAAATGCATATATGAGTACTCAAATGTCAAATAGTGCACATTTATTCATAATACAGTCCAAAATACATAATTACATCATAATAGATTGCGTTCAAGACCCATTCTATTGGCATGTTCTTTAAAGGTCTTTATAGGTAATCCTTTCGTCAACGGATCTGCCACCATAAATAAAGTACTTATGCGCTCAATAGACACCGTTTGTTTCTGAACTTCTTCTTTCACGACAAAGTACTTCAATTCCATGTGTTTCGATCAATTCGAATACTTGTCATTATTAGAGAAGAATACTGCTGCAGAATTATTATAGTAAATTCTCAGCGGCTTGGCAATGCTGTCGACAATTTCAAGTCCTGAGATAAAGTTCCGCAGTACATTCCTTGAATAGTGGCCTCATAACACGCCACAAATTCCGCTTCTATGGTTGATGTTGCAGTGATAGATTGTTTGACACTTTTTCATGATATTGCTCTGCCAGTCATAAGAACAAATAATCAAATGTTGACTTTCTGCTATCAATGCAACCACCAAAATCTGAATCTGAGTAGCCAATGATCTCGAGATTATTGGACCTCTTAAACGTAAGCATGAAGTGTTTAGTACCCTCCTAAATACTTCATTACTTTCTTTGCAGCTTTCCAGTGATCCATTCGAAGGTTGCTTTGATATCTCCTTAGCATACTAACAACAAAAGTAATATCGAGTCTAGTGCAGGTCTGGGCATACATCAGGCTACCTACAACTGAGGCATAAGGAATTCCCTCCATTTGTTAATTTTCAAGCTCATTATGCGGACATTGATTTAAGCTAAATTTATCTCCCTTCTGAATAGGGGCATCTTGATAAAAGTAATTTTACATACCGAATTTCTCTAATATTCTTTCTATGTAGCCTTTCTGAGATAGCCCTAACACACCATGTGTTCTGTCACGGAATATCTCTATTCCAATCACGTATGTTGCCTTCCCATATCTTTCATTTCAAAATTATTGGAGAGATACTTCTTGGTTTCAAACATCATACCAAGATCATTAGTGACAAGCAAAATACCATCAACATATAATATTAGAAGGATAAAACTTATTACCACTGACCTTCATGTATATACACCGATCAACGGTGTTTTCCTTAAAACTGAAGGATGTAATGATATCATTGAACTTAATGTACCATTGCCTAGAGGCTTGCTTAAGGCCATAAATTGATTTCTTCAATTTGCATGCCATATGTTCCTTACCCTCTATGGAGAATCCTTTAGGTTGTTCCATATACATTTTTTCATCTAAACTACCATTCACAAATGTGGTTTTAACATCCATTTGGTGAAGCTCCAAATCATAATGAGCCACGAAACCCATAATGATTCTGAAAGAGTCCTTTCTGGATATAGGAGAGAATGTCTCTTTATAATAAATGTCATCTTTCTGAGTAAACCCTTTCGCCACAAGTCTTGCTTTATATCGTTCGATATTATCCTTAGAGACTCGTTTGGTCTTAAAAACCTACTTACATCCAACTTTCTTACATCCCTCAGCCAATTCTACTAGATCCCAGACTTCATTCTGGGCCATGGACTTTAGCTCATCTTTCAGGGTGTCTAACCACTTACTAGAATCATCACATTCTATGGCTTCTTCATAAGTGACCGGATCCTTAATAGCCCCTAAATCATATTCCGATTCTTGTAGATATACCACATAGTCATCCGAAATAGCATGTCTCCTTTGTCTTTCAGACCTTCTTAATGCTATTTCTTATGGTTGTTCCACAATAGGTTCATTATTGGTAATGGTTTCGTCATGGAGTGATTCATCATTCAGGTGTTGTTCATCAGGTTGTTCAGTAACATTAGGGACAACAATTTCTGAAGTTAAGGGTATAGGCACTTGTACCCTTACTTCTTGCACACCGACGTTTCTCATTATATCACTCCCACTAGCTTCACCATTTTCAATAAATCTAGCATTACTGGTCTCCACAATTCTCATACTATGGTTCGGACAATAGAACATGTACCCTATAGACTTTTCAGGGTAACCTATGAAGTAACCATTGATTGTCTGTTCATCAAGTTTCTTTTCATGTGGATTATAAATTCTTCCTTCTGCAGGACAACCCCATACATGTAGGTGTCTCAAACTAGGTTTCCTTCCCATCCACAGTTCAAAAGGAGTCTTAGAAACTGACTTATTAGGAACCTAATTAAGCAAGTACATTACGATTCTTAATGCATACATCCACAACATAATGGGTACAATACTATTACATAACATACTCCTAAGAATGTCCATAAGTGTGCGGTTACGCCTTTCAGCAACACCATTTTACTAAGGTGTACCGGGCATCGTGAATTGTGCAATTATACCGCGACTTTCAAGTAGTCTAGCAAAAGGCCCCGGGTGTTGACCCGTTTCATCATACCTACCATAATATTCACCACCTCTATCTAACCTTATGACTTTCATCTTTCTATCTAGTTGCCTTTCAACTTCAATGATAAATATCTCTACGGTGTTAACTCCTTGAGATTTATCATGCAACATATAAATATAACCATAATGCAAAAAATCATCAATAAAGGTGATAAAATAGGTCTCTCCACCAAAAGA
The DNA here is from genome assembly GCA_013350335.1 of Chimonanthus salicifolius. Classification (NCBI taxonomy): domain Eukaryota; kingdom Viridiplantae; phylum Streptophyta; class Magnoliopsida; order Laurales; family Calycanthaceae; genus Chimonanthus; species Chimonanthus salicifolius. Next base: position 15,517,933 of record CM023539.1, read on the forward strand.
TGGAACATCAAATGGGCCACAAATATCAGTATAGATCAACTCAAGTAGCCCTTTAGATTTTATTGCTCCTTTTTAGTGTGTTTGGTTTGCTTTTCCTTAATGCATTCCACACACACACCAGAATCTTATCTTTTACCAATCTTTGAATTCTTTTGCGGGATATATGTCCCAAATGTTTAAGCCACAAAATAGAGGAATTTTCATTAATCAACCCACGTTTAATACCAACATTATGATGCAGGGTTAGGACAGAATTAACAGAGAAATCATCAAACTTTAAACAGTAAAGGCTATCAATCAATAATCTAGACCTAATAAAAGAAGTACATTTAAACAAACGGAAGGCATTATATCCAAATTTGCAATAATAACCATTAACATCAAGTTTGGAAATTGAAATAAGGTTTTTGGCAACAGAAGAAACATAAAGACAATCAAATAAATCTAAGTGATGGCCAGTGTCGATGAAAAGACGGTAAGACCCGATGGCTTCAACTGGCACCTTTTGTCGGTTTCCCATGTAAATGAAGGCTTTATTTGGATCGATGGTCTGGGTCGTAAGATATCCCTGCATTGTATTAGAAACATGAGTTGTAGCCCTAGAATCAAGCCACCAAGTGTTAGAGGTAACTTCAGTGAGATTAGATTTGAAACATACAGAAATGGAATGGTTACCTTTCTTTTCGAACCACAATCTCCTTTTATGGCAGTCTTTCTGGAAGTGCCCTTTCTTCTTACAGAAATGGCACCTCACACTACCTGTCCCCTGACTTTGAGTCCCTGAAGACATACTGGGCTCAAATGGTTTCTTTCCGGCTTTCTTAAATTTCTTGGGCTTCTATCTTCTTTTTTTACTGGGTTCTTGATGTGTCAGATGGAGTGAGTGATGTCCCATCTGCTTAAGTTTGCCCTCCTCTTGAATCAGCATACTTTACAGTTCATTTACTCGCCATTTATTTTTCATAGTATTGTAATTTACTTGAAATGACCCATATTGAGGAGGCTGAGAATTCAGAATGAATTGGACAAGAAAAGTATCATCAACACTCATCCCTATATTATTCAGCTGATCAACAATATTTGTCATATCCGTCATGTGCTCATACATGCCACGGCTTTCATCGAACTTAATGGTGGTCAGCTTGGCCATAAGTGTCTCTGCGAAGGACTTGTTCGCTGTTTTGAATTTATTTTCAATATTTTGGAGGTATTCTTTAGCACTTTCAGTTTTGAGTAGCGAAGTCTTAATATTATTTGCCACCGTCATGTGTATGAATATAAGGCTGAGTCTATTTGACCTGATCCATGCTTCATATAATTTTTTCTCAGAAGTCATACTTGTGCCCGTTATAGTAGGCTTATCAGAAATTAAAGCTTTGTCAAGATCAAACACTTCCGAGGTAAAACTCAACTTGTTCTTTCCATTCAGAGAAATTAAGTCTAGTCAACATTGGAACAATAGAAGCTTACGAATGCAGTCTAAAAGGGAGAGATGCTGCAAAAATTATATAATTTTATACTTACTTACATTACACTATGAGTTAAACTTAATTGAAATACACAAACAATCAACATTAGTAAACAATATTACCGGGTCTACCTTTGGATAATCTTATGGCATACTATTTCATTATGGTGATTCCCAGTCACCGATAGAACTGACCAACAAAATACAAGTGATCAAATACCGCCCCCATCTTTGGGTGTCCAAATAAATACCAACCACAAGTATCCGCCAATCATCATATCCCAATCCGTTAACCACTCGGAACGGTGCACATTTGGACCAACCTAATATCTCTGTGATTAGGGATTGTAACGCCCTGCCCTTTTCACTCGCCACATATCATAGTATATTTTTTTTCTTAATAAGAGTGAGAGAAAGCGGGTCGCCACGACGCGAGTTAAGTCCGAGCTTCCAAAGCCCGACCCTTAACTGGCCACCTTACTTGTGCGTGGACTAAGTCCACTTAAACATTTTACACGTTTTCTGAATACTTGCGGAATATAATCATGTTATCATTAAGCAGGGAAAAAAAAATCACCATTCAATTCCAATTAAAACTTAAAGATAATCAAACCGATAGCAAATAGTTTCTAAGTTATTATAATCCAAAATAATCAAGTCCTCCCAATACATCATAAACATCAAAATCAAGTAAATTAAACTTCAGTGCATTCCAAGCTCCTACGCTTGGCTCTCTTCATGTCTCATGTCCGTTTCCTTATCATTCATTGTTCCATCATCTATAAGCTAGAAGTAGGGCATCAGTCAACATGCGTAGTGTTTTGTGATCCACCAGATCACTGTATGCCTCCCCACTTATGTTAATTCAGAATTACCTAATGGAGTGTAGACTCCTCCCTCTGCACAGGGTTTCGGGACTGTCTACCCAGGAGCTCTTTGGCCCAAATTATACCGTACCCATTTCTAGCAATCCCAGGACAAGGCCAAAATATCAATAGTTCACATAGCTTCATACAAGCTAGTCTCAAGCCCAAATCATGTCAGGACCACTCATAACTTGGCTTGCTGGTCACATGTATTCCCTCCCATGCCATGCATGAGATAATGAATGTAAGAATGTCATTTCATATCAAATTACATAATATCATTGAAAATCAGTTCATAAACATATACCTATTTGTTTAACCAAAGTAAACCATCATATTTAGAAATAAAGCCAGTGTCATATATAATTCATATTGTCTCAATAAGGTAGGAATCCTACCAACGTCTAGTACACTATCTTTGCTGTCCTGTGAAGATAATGTTAACGATCACAGTCGAAATGAATTCACAAACCCTTTACGAATCTCTTTCCTTATTAAATTCAATCACATATATAAATTAATTTGATTTTCCATTTTAATTTCATCACTCCTTACATCCTACTAGATAAACAGAAGCATCTGGAAAATCATCCAAAAATAAACTTTTCAATTCAGTCGACTGAATCTGGAATTCAGTCGACTGAATCATGCCTAGGTTACCATCTGTGTTTTATCCATAAGCTTTCAGTCGACTGAATCACAGATTCAGTAGACTGACTCTGGGTCAAATCTTCTGTGTTCTCGCTTAGCACATTTTCAGTCGACTGAAGCACAGATTCAGTCGGCTGACTTTGGATCAGATCATTTGTGTGTTCGGCCAGTATACATTCAGTCGGCTGAATTATCAGCAAAACCCTTTACGTGTTCGGTAAGCATACCTTCAGTTGACTGAATCACAAGATTCAGTTAGCAGAAACACACCAGATCACTTACTTGTTTGGTACATCTATGTTCAGTCGACTGAATCTTAGATTCAATCGGCTGAAATACCAATAGACCCCATCTGTGTTTAGCCAATGTACTTTCAGTTCAGCTGAATCATAGGATTTAGTCTGCTGAAACACCCATATATCCCTTATGTGCTAGGCCAACCCACTTTCAGTCGACTGAATCATATGATTCAGTCAGCTAAAACTCCCAGATTACCCTTGTCTGCTCAGCCAGCACCAGTTCAGTCAACTGAATCCTAAGATTCAGTCGACTGACTTTTTGTCAGTCTTTTTTGTTTGCTTATTTTGTAAAGCCTTTCTCCGTGAAATCCATCCTTATCATTCTTAAACATGGATTTCATCTTCAACCCTTTTCTTTGTGAACTTACTCTATCCACTAGCTAAGGCTAGGATCTTTTCCATAATTCTTTTAATCGTTGTATCATTATAACATAGGATTCGAGTATCACCTTACTTTTAGTTTCAAACCATTACCATTCCTTGAATGGATTTCCAACTCCATAGCCTTAACACAATTTGGCCATCCATTCCAACCCATTATGGAATCCATGGGTTCGGGCATACCATGGCCAAACCTATGGTTTCCTTTGAATCATTCCTATGTTATTAAGCTAAAAACATACCTCATTTCCGTCTCCTTCTTTTCTTTCTAATCTGTCTTTTCTTCCTTAATCTTTCTTCTTCCTTTGCTTTTCACAGATTCTCCAAGTACAGAGGTGTAGGTGGGAGAGAGAGAATAGAGGAGAGGAGGAAAAATCCTTGTGCAAGGGGAGGAGTTGGCCAAGGAAGGTGAGCAGCCCCTTTGGCTGGTGTCCTTTGTATAACAGCCTTAGACTCTTCATTCCTTCTCATAATGGTTTCTCTAACCGATGAGTCCCTTGGCTTAACCGATGAGACTCTTAGCTTAAACCAAGAAATCTCTTTGCCTTCCAACATGTCCCCTTAAGATGGAAACTCTTCACCTTTCTTCAACTCAATCAACAACTTAATTCCATTTGAACTCACTTGTGGTTGACCAAGTCAACCATGACATGGCCGGCCATGCATGTGGTGACTTGGTGACCACATGGAATTTGGGTCCCACGTTGTCCATGTCACTCGACCATGTGGCCTCCTTGTCTACTAGGCTTCCATGTGATGACATGCATGCCACGTGGCAATGCCACATCACTCATATGCCACCTCACTTGATGAGGTGGATTTTAATGGATTAAATACGTTAATTATTCAATTCAAATAGTTTAATTAAACTTACCCAATTAAGCTCACTAGGATCCATTGGATCTTAATTGGGTAATTAACTCATTTACTTTAGACTTACCCAATTACTTTAAAAATCAAGTTCACTGTCACCCATTGGGTCCCAATTCGGTAATTGACCCATTTCTTGCCCATCTAATGTCAATTTCCATTAAATTGAAATCCAAATTGGCCAATCCAATATATATTGTAATCTCTGGAAAATCGGGGGGGGGGGGTGGGTGTGGGGTGGGGTGCAAGGATCACGATTGGCAAAGTCATTTTTATCCAACACTTGGAAGAGTATTGGACCACAATTATATGACCTGATGTCCAAATACATTCCGATTGGGCCACTTTGGTGACTAACCAAATCGTATCATAATATGGTATTAGGTTAAGAATGGCTTTGCTCATTATTACTTTTCCAAAAACATAAGAGGAAAAACCCTTGGATTTTAAGTCCATAAGATCATAATCTTAAAATCCATAAAATTTTAATCTTCACAATTTTAAAAACCATAATCTATACAATTTTAAATCCATAATTTTAAAATCTATAAAGGGTCGTCTTCTTCTTTGAAATCCGAAAATTTTATTTTTTTAATTATTCTTTATTTCAAGCAATAATTGATCCTATGAACCAGGTTCTTGATGCCACATGTAATCCTTCATCATAATATCAGAGTTTATTGATTGATAATCAATCGTACATTCATTCATCATTAAACTTAATGTTCGACATACCCGAATAACATAACCACAAGATCTGAATCGATTAATGCTTGAAACACTGATCAATCTTAGTGCAGAAATCATTAACGTAATAATTATAAGTCATACCTGGATCTATTGATGGAAAAGAGTGAGATCTGATCTTCCCTTTAATATATCAATACTTCCTGAAGTCCAAAAACATGAGAAAACACCCACCTTGGAGTTTCTGCCTCTTGCCTCCTTAATGCCCTCTACCAATTTGGTGAATAGTATTTTTAGACACTAGGGTTGGCTTAAATTGAGGGATAATTATGGAGATAGACCCTTTTATTGGCAGAGGGATGACCCCAAAGGCAATTAATTAGAAGTTTCCATTCCTACTTCCCATCAAAATAGGAAACTAACTGTAATACCTACCCCAGATTAGGCGTGGCTTAGCTTAATTATCCCGTTTAACCGGTTAATCTTGAGGATTTCGGTTAGGACTTTGAGGAAAACCCAAGTGTGGCCCAATCCGAGTTCGTGAACTCAGTGATCCAGCTCGTCGAGCTGGAGGGCATTTTGGTAATTTACCGCTTTTAGTTGTATTTTTATAAATTATATTGTTATGTGAATATTATTGGTGGATAATATTCTCCTTAATGAAGGATTTACATATCTGATTTTAAAATGAAATTATTTTCAGAAAATGACATTTAAATCCCGCCCGTCAAAACCCCAAAAGAGAATTTTAATTATTTTAAATAATTTCGGAAAGGAGATAAATTTTGAAAATGGTATTTGATGTTAGACCATTTTAAGAATGGTCTAATTATTTCATTTCATTTCAAAATAAGATTTACAAATTGGTTATTTTTACATTTGTTTAATTAAGTAATTTTGGGTAAAATATGATTTTTATTTAAATCAAGAGTTTTTAATAAGAGATAAAATCTGAAATTGTTATGGTGACCAAGGTTTTCAAAACCCAACCCATCTGTAAGGTTGGATCAAGTTTTTGAGTTTTTCAATTATTACTTGTAGTTTTAAAATCAATTTTTATTAAAACTGGGACTTATCTGCAATTTGGAAACTGTTGGAGGGCTGATTTGCAAAACCCTGAATCGGCACTGTAGCAGCATCAGCCGCATGCAGCGCATGCACTGGCTGCTCAGCTCGATTTTCGGCAATGATGATATCTCCCGTCATCCCGTCCCATCGCTTACAGCCGATTTTCCGGCCAAGAAGCCTATAAATTCAGGCCATCTTCGATCGGTTGAACTCCCACAGAATTCTTCTCTTTTCTCTGTCTCTGTTAAACCCGGCTGAGAGCCCCTTGCCATTGCCTCTGCTTTGCAAACCGAAGCTTAGGAAGATTTTCAAAAATCCGAATTTCAGTCCAGGAACCGAAGTGAAGGTATCCATTGCATTCCTCTTTCAATTCTAACCGGTTTAGAATCAAGAAAATCAAGTTTTGACCCTGTTTTGATAGAGAAAAACCAGTTTTAAAATCTAAGGAAAACCATGGGTTTCATGTACCCGTGAGGATTTACCTTTAAGATCGGCTTGCCTAGTGAGCTTCTGAGCTCCAAACCTTTCCCTATGGAAAGAGGACTCCCAGAGGAGTCCATCAGACCAGACGGATGTGAAAACCGAATCCGGGAAGCCCTCCCTTTCTGGAATCGCATTTCACTATGGAACCGCCGTAATTGTCTGCTGGTGCAGATAGTTGGAGAAGACGACTCTCGGAAGGTCCGAGAGTCGATCTTCGGACGGTCCGAACCGTGACCCTCGGACGTTCCGAGCTTCACCCGAAGCCCAGTTACGCTCGAGGCGAGCCAGACCCTTTCGGCCGCACCAAGCCAAGCTCGGAAGGACCGAACCCACTCGGACGTTCCGAGACATACCTTCGGACGTTCCGAGCTTTCCAGACCCACCGAGACTTACTCTTTTCGGATTTTTCGGTTCGGGTGGACTTCGGAAGGTCCGAGACCCAGCCTTTGGACGATCCGAAGTCAGACCATGTTCCGAGGCCAGTGACTTAGTTTAGTGTGGTTTGAATAATCCGAAGCCACTGTACCCAGTTCCGAGGTGATGTTCCGAGGGACCCGTTTTTAAATGATAAAATATTGTTTGATTACCATTTTTTATTATTATTTAATGTGTTTGTTTATTTGTGATGATTTATACCCCCTTGATTAATTAAAAATGTACTAACCCCTTTTCTCTTATTATTTATATTATAAATATTATTGTATCCGCTTTCAGGCCGACCCTATTGGTCGGGAACTAAGTGATTCACTTTCAGGACGACACTATAGTCGGGCACTGAGTGACCTCGAGTCCTACTCAAAATGTCAGCTCTGGTCCTATCCAGAAGACAACCGAGAAGTGACCCGAGGATCTAGACCAACTCAATAAGTCAATCCGGTCAATGCCCAGAAGACAATATGAGTTTGGACTGAGCCCCTTTTTATTATATTATTATCTTGTGGATGAGTTAAAAAGGATAGAAACCAAGTAGGAGACTCAATTCCATGCACCTGGATATTTTTGGGAAAACGTATGATTTTCAAATACTGTTTGTGTGTATGTATTTGTTATGTATATTGATTGTGCACTTATGTGTTGTTTAAACAGAGACTGCGTAAACCACACATCACGGTGAGGGAACTTAACTTTGCAGTTTAAATGTAAACATGTTTGGTTACTGGATATGGATATCGAACAATGAGTGGTTTCAGATTTGATGAACCCACTCATGTGCCTAAATGTGACGCACTATGGTAAGAGTGCTTATGATGCTGGCCTAAACTTGTTGCACTATGGTAAAAGTGCTTATGATGCTGTCCTAGACTTGTTGCACTATGTTCAGAGTGCTAATGATGATTGAGAATGATATGATGTTGATCATATAAGTTTGCAAGACTGCTTCCACGTGCCTCGACTATTGAATCAATATCAGCCATATGAGAGATGGTTTATGTCTACTGGACCATGGGTGGACTGTGGGCGTCAGTTGCTGACCTGAGGGTATCAGTACAGGCTAAGTCAGAGCCGGAGATATACTTGCAAGGATGTATTTTGACCGTGTCGGGACTTAATACTATTGTTGTCAATATGGTGCCAAAAGGTTACGGTGGATGACAGCAGTAATGGTAAAATGATGAAATGATGAAAGTGATGATGAGACTTTACTTGATATTGTAATTCTATTATCAAGCATGAGATGTTATATTACAATTGTTGATTATATACTCACCTGTTGCTTACTTAACTGCACTATTATATTTCCTTCACTGGGCTAGTTAGCTCACCCCACTCACCTTTCAAGAGATAAACCCTAGGAGGAGAACCATCCGTTTGAAGCTTAGAGTGGATAAGCTGCGGTGTTGCTTTGGATTCCCACTGAGGGGAATACCCTTGTATTTGTACTTTCTGGTTTTTTGAACCATTTTCTTTTGTATAGTACCGAGTGTGGTGCTTGGCGTGTGTTAATGTGTTGAACTAGGACTGTTGCGTTTTCTGTAGCTACTCTGATGTGATTTTTGTAAATAATGAATCAATGGTTGGATTCTATATGTTAATGTTTTGAATAATGATTCAATGTTTGGAATTATGTATTGATGTTTGTATTTTCTATGTCTAGTTTATGGGGTAGGCATATGGTATATGTTTGAGTCCACATGATGGGATCATGTGTGACCCTTGGGCCCAACTGATTCGGCCCAATTAGAATGCGTATGCTTGTGGTTCAGTTTATCTTTCAAAAAAAAAAAAAATCAGTCGCGTTCCGGGCCCACCCTTCGGGTCGGGGCGTGACACTAACCCCCTTTAGAACTCTTCTAAAATAGACCTTCCTTATTTAAACACAGTTTCCCTGATTTAATATCCTCTATGTGGAGCCCCAAATTTAATGTAGGTCATGTTTAGTTTTACATTTTTAGTCTATAGTCATGCTCTTAGTCGTCCTCTATTTGTTCTTGCCCTCTGTTGGGATATAAAGAAGGGACTTTTCGTGATTCTCCCTAAATAGGCATTTGATGAACAAACTGAATATGCCGTCATTCATTTTCTTGATGCCTCGTGTTCTTCTGCAACAACATCGAGATAGATCGTCTCTTTGGCCGACTTTGGTCCTCACCACTCAGATCTACAACTTTGCCTCTTTGCCTCACCTATGACCTCCAAATCTAGAGAGCATGTTATGTCAAGCCCGACTCTCTCGGGATGCGTGACTAATTTAACTTTTTCCAACACGCATGAGTCCAAGCGCACGTAAAAAGTACGTAAACTTCTCAAACATATATATGTCCAGTCCATAGAGTTTTCATAAAGTCAATACATACAATCCGTACATATTAACACCACATACATGGTTCTGATAAGCAATTACATTCTATTCAAGCATGTAGTAACAAAATACAAAACAAGGTAAGCTTCGTGCAAAGATAATCCACATGTCTGGCCAAGGGGTCCCTTGAACCCCGCCACTGCAATATCACCTGAAATTGCAAGAGTGAGCATATGCAAGTCCAGTGAGAGAAAACTAAATCATGCTACATACGCACTCATGTCCATGTATGAGTCACATGATGAATCCATACAATCATGCTATGCTATCAAGTCATCCATCCAAGTCCAAACCCAAAATGAGGTCTCTTACGAGACCACGGCGATACTGTCAACCTAGATCCAGCATGAATCGGACCACGACTTACTAGGTGGCCAACACGACTTCCATAGGTGCCTCGTACAACTCACCATGTGTGCCCAACCCGTCTCACCATACGTGCCTAGAACGACTTATTAGATGGCTAACAATGTTTCCATAAGAGCCTAATACGACCACTTTGTGTACCCACATCGCCATTGCATTTGCGAAGTCATCTCTAGGTCCTTGAGCATAATGCCTAAGACCTCAAGCCTCAACTGTGCCAAGCCCTCCCCATTGATCAGTGCCTACCCATCCCGCATAGACATGCTACCAAATCTAAGCATGCACAAGAGGCATTTAGCAATGAGTAGCATACAATACATGTATAGAGCATAAATGCACAATAACAAGTAGTGACCACATGAGGCTAGCATAGCATCCATACTATGTCATTTATTCCATTACATTTTATTAATATGGGTTTAATTTGAGGGGTGACCTAATTTGCCGAGGGGTTTTCCATGTCCCAACCTCAATTTCACCAAACCATTTCTCACAATTCCTGTCTTCCAAATATTTTTTCGAGGTGAAGTTGTTAGCATCGCAGTCGACATTCTCAATAGAGCTCCAACAAAAGTAGTATTGAACAAGACTCCATTTGAAGCATAGCACAATAAAAAAACTTGAGGTAAAATGTCTTAAAGTTTTTGGATGCATTGCATATGGCCATATCCCATCACAACATAAAGAAAAGTTTGATGAAAAAGGAAAAAGGTACATTTTTATTGGATATAGTGCAGTATCCAAAGGTTACAGGTTGCTCAATCCAAAGACCAATGAATTGGTGGTTTAAAGAGAGGTGATTTTTGATGAGTTGAAAGCTTGGGATTGGGACTATGGTAACAATAATGAAACACCACAAACTATTGAAGAAGATGCAAGATATGAAGAATCGAGCTCCACCATCAAGTCCACAAGGCATAAGAACTAGTCCAATTTCTTCAGAATCAAACCCATCGAGGAAGGTACAATCATCGCAAGATATTTATGATTCATGTGATGTTGCTTTAATTGCTTATGATCCTAAAAATTTTGAAGAGGCTGCAAAAGATGAAAAATGGATAGAATCCATGAATAAAGAAATGAATGTGATCGTAAAAAACAACACATGGGATCTTGTTGATCGACCCCATGGGAAATATGTTGTTGGACTGAAATTGACACAACGGGGATCGGTTTAACTAAGACTATGGATGGGTGAGTTGGGTTTTAGGGTTAAACAGACGGGGTTAATGGGTTTTGATGGGATTAATGGAACGAAATGGACAATGGATATTTTAATGGGCGTTAAATAGGATTGTGTAAATGGATTTTAAATGGGCAATGGGATTTAAATAATGGACAAAGTGGTTGGCTCAGTGGAAGGCACAAGATTGGTAAATGGGCAAGGTTGGTGGGTGTTTAATGTAAATGGGAAGGTAGAAGGGTAATGGATGCTACAGTCAGATGGAAACAATGGCTGTAGGGACGGTAGGAGATGGGTTTTGAAGTTAGGCTTCGGGGTCAGGTGGCTGTTTGGATTGGATGATGGGAGAGAGAATATGAGACTGATGATGGTTGCAGGTATATTGGCTAAGCAAGGTAGGCAGGGCAAGATCTGTATGGAGTGACGATGGAGAAAGGTATGGCTAGGCTTGACTGATTGGAGAGAAAAATACGGTGTTAGGACATGAGCGAACCAACCGTGGCTGCAGTAAGACACAAATTAGCAGCAGAGCACGACCTGAGGGTTCTTGTCGTCGCTTGCTGGTCTGGAAAGGGGTTCTATCTTCTATTTGCAGGCAAAAGATGGAAGGAAATCAGGGACTCCGGGGCTGTCTTCAAACGCCGTTGAAAATCCAAAACCCAAAGAGGAAAATCCAGCAAACAACAACAAGAATCTTGAAGCAACTCAATCAATTCATTCAATCAAATTCGTGGTATTTACAAAGCTCCAAAAATGGATATTTATATACAATCTAAACTGTGAAAATAGAAAAGAAAATACAATAAAAGGAAGAAGAAAAAGAAAGGATAAAAGATAGAAAGGAGGTGGCTGGATCGTCGGGATCGTCGGCATCTTCGTCAATCTTATTTTCTTCAGTTCAGTCGGTCAAGATACCGTGGTGTAGTGATGGTAAAGGAAGGGAAAGAGGAGAAAATGGAAAGTGAGGAAAAGAGGGAAAAGTGCCCCTTTTAGTTTCAATCGTGGGTGGCTTGCTTTACACCGCCGTGTGTGTCACGTGTGGACACACACTGTGCTACATCAATCTCCCCTAGTTGAAAAAGTCTCATCCTCGAGTCTACAATCATTGAAGCAGATACCGGAGGATGATATTCAAACAAGTCTTGAACATTGAAGGTCTTCGATATGCCATAACTTGTCTGGAAGATCGACCACATAGGCATTATCGTTGATCTTACGAAGAATTTTGAAGGGTCCAATCTTCTTTGGATTCATCTTGCTATAAGTACCTGTAGGAACCCTTTCTTTACGTAGATGCACCATTACCATATCACCTTTTTTGTAGACTTTCAATCGTCGACCCAGTATCTGCAGCTTTCTTGTATTTCACATTGGCATTCTCTAAGTGTCTTTTCACTTCTTCATGAATCTGCGCCATGCGGGTAACCATATTATCTGCTGCTTGACTAGCACTGGGCACTTTGGGCAACTTTGCAAGGTCCACTGGATGAGTTGGTGACTTTCCCATGACAACTTCAAAAGGTGACTTACCAGTAGATATGTTCTTTAAGCTATTGTATGCAAACTCGGCTTGAGCAAGAGCCTAGTCCCATTGTTTAGGAAAATCACTGGAGAGGCTGCGAATAAATTTTCCAAGTGTTCTCTCAGTTTGCCCATCGGTTTGTGGATGGCATGTACTGCTAAACTGGAGAGAAAGTATCGTACCGTGACCATAAAGTGCGCCAAAAGTGAGTGAGAAAGTTGGTGTCATAGTCCAATGTGATGGTCTTTGGAACTCTGTGCAAACGAACAATCTCTCTGAAAAATAGGTGAGAAACACTAGAGGCATCTGATGTCTTCTTGCATGCTACGAAGTGAGCCATCTTAGAAAATCTATCTACAATCACGAATACTAAGTCAAATCCACACTGTGTGCGCGGAAGGCCTAAGATGAAATCCATCGATAGATCCTCCCACGGGGCATTAAGAACTAGCAGTGGAGTGTACAGACACGTGTTTTGTACCTGTCCCCTTCGATGCTTGATAGGTGTAGCATCTTTGGACAAATTTTGTAACATCGCGCTTCAAGTGTAGCCAATAATAGCGTTCTTCAACCGGCGCAATGCTTTTATCTTTTCAAAAGTGACCTCCAAGGCCACCTCCATGCAACTCCTGTATGAGGTGTTCTTGTAAGTGAATTGTGTGGGATGCATAGTTGAATACCTTTAAAGAGGAACCCGTCATGGAGTTGATATTCCCTTTTATAAGGTTTTTCTTCATGGAGTCGCTTCCACTCATTTGCAAAGTCTTCATCATCTGCGTATAAGTCCTTAAGAAAATTAAAACCAACTATTTCACCTCGTGCAATATTGAGTAAGATGTTTTCTGGCTTAAAGCATCTGCAAATTTATTTTGTTATCCAGCTTTATAGTTTGAGCACAAAGGTGAACCCTTGAATGAAAGTGATCCATCTGGCATGCTTGCTGTTCAGAGTGGTTGAGCCATTTAGATACTTGAGAATTTGATGATTTGTGTAAAAGATGAACTCTTGTTGTACCAAGTAGTATTTCCAATGCTTCAAAGCTTGAACTACCGCATACATCTCTTGCTCATAGGTAGACCATTTCTTCTAGTGTATTGCTTAGCTTTTTCACTGAAACAAGCCACTGGTCTGCCTTCTTGAGATAAAACTGCTCCAATGCCAACTACAGAGGCATCACAATCAAATTCGAATAACTTGTCAAATTTTAGCAAGGCTAAGATAGGAGTAGTGGTGAGCTTCTCCTTGATCAAGTTGAAACTCTTTTCAGCAACTTCAGTCCATGTGAACTGTTTCTTCTTTACACATTCAGTGAGAGGAGCGACAACACTACTGAAATTCTTCACAAACCGTCGATAGAAGGTTACAAGGCCATGGAAACTCCTTACATCACTAACTGTTCGTGGAGTGGGCTACTCACGGATAGCACGAACCTTCTCTTCATCGACTTGTATTCCAGAGGATCCAACAACGTACTTCAGGAAAAATGTTGTCGAAGTAGACAACGACAAACTTCCCAATGAAAGGCTTTAATACTTGGTTATCAGCCGCATGAATGTGCTTGGTGCGTTGGAGAGTTCAAACAACATCACCAACCATTCATAAAGTCCTTCTTTTGTCTTGAAAGCAGTCTTCCATCCATCTCCGGGCCAGATCCAAATTTGGTGATACCCGTTTCTGAGATCCAATTTAGAGAAGACTTTGGCTCCTTCAAGCATATCTAGCATGTCATCCAAGCAATGAATAGGGAATCGGTACTTGACAGTGATTTTGTTGATGGCACGAGTGTCAATGCACATTCGTCAACTCTTGTCCTTCTTGAGTGTCAACAATGCTGGAATGACATATGGGCTCATGCTGGTGCGAATCAAGCCCTTGCGCAATAAGTCCTCTACTTGGCCCTGTAAGATATCAAACTCCTTAGGGCTCATCCTGTAGTGGGGCAGGTTTGGTAAACTGGCTCCAAGGACAAGATCTATGTGATGCTGGATGTCTCGAGTTGGAGGCAAGTCATCTAGAAACTCATCTAGCATCAAGTCTTGAAACTCGTCCAGAATTGGGGTTACCTCTAGTGGGGCTGATACGGCTACTAAGTCTGGTTCCTAGACGACCAATGCTGCGATTTCACATGTTTCAAGTGACTCATCCTCAATGTCGTTGAATAGGAGAAAAGACTCCTTTTTCTCAGGTGGTGGTGGATGGTGGCCTTTTCCTGACTTAGTGACGTGGGTGATCGTTACTCCATTTTTGCAAAATATGAAGATATTTGCATGTCCCCAATGGTGGGAATCAACGTCATACTGCCACGGGGGCCCAAAATCATGTGGCTGACTGATCTAGATTTAATTCGATGCCCCTACTCACTCTCATTTGGATGGAGGAGCGAGACTCGAATCTGGATCGTCTTCCGGTAACACACAAACACAAAATGGAATAAGGGACTGAGACAATTTTTTTTTAATGTAGTAAACCCATTGAATGAGGAAACCTCCACGTGCCAATCTAGGCAAAAAGATCCACTATGAATTGAGTTTTTACAAACATACACCAGGTGTAAAAGATATTGGACCCATTGAACCAATGGACCACGTCGAATACAAACTCATTGGTGACAATCACTTAATGAACTATCCTGAATCCTTCATGGAGACATCAATTGTATGCATAATAACACTCTGACTGAATGTCGGATAAAAACCAGCATCTCAAAAGATAGACAGAGACTTTTCAGTCAGCTAAATCATGGAATTCAGCTGTCTACATTTGGATCAGATGTGAACTGTCTTGTGGAAATGCTCTGTATGTAGCCCCTTCTTCGTTGTAAGATGCTGAGACTCCAGTGTGGATAAAGTGGGGTACGTCCAACTCTCAACCCTCCACCTTTTAATGCCAAAAAAAGTTGGCAAACTTCCTGGCAGTTGAGAGTTTGAATTTGAATTTAAAAGGTAATTGTCGGTGGTTACCAAAACTGCCCCTGAATTCGAAATTCAAGTGGAAACTGTCGAGTTTTGTGACTCTAACTTGGCAACTCAGTCTTCCATTGTGACTCGAACCATTTACGGATCATGCCTTCCCCATTTGGGGGCTTTTGGTCCCTCAAAAGCTTCGAAAGAAGAGAATTGAAATGCTCCTTCTGTTGTCTCTGCAACTTGAAGAAGTCTCGAAACTTGCTCCTTTTGTTGTTTCTACAACCTGAAAAGGTCTTCAAACTTGCTCATTATGTTGTCTTTGCAACCTGAAGAAGTCTTCAAACTTGAGAGGGAGAGAATCAACTCCTCTCCTCTCTCTTTCTCGGATAGGAATTTTCTCCCAAAAATAGTGCACCAACTCTCCACCATGGATACGTGGGCTCTCGCCTGCATCTGTCTCCACAATTAGTGCGCCGATTCCACCATGGCTAGGTGGTCTCTCTGGTCGGCATCTGCCTCCAAGAACTCTGGGCCACTGTGGAAATAGTGGACTGCAAATTATCCTTTTGGCTTCGTGAGGCCTTCTTGGCTTTTTCTTCGGGACTTGTGTTGACTTCGAATAACCTGATGATACTGATACCACTTGATCTGAAATAATATTCGACGCCCCTACTCTCTCCCATGTAGATGGACGAGTAGGACTTGAATCTAAGATCGTCTTCGGCAACACACAAACACAAAATGGAATAAGAGACTGAGACAATATATATATATATATATATATATATATATATATATATATATATATATATATATATATATATATTTAACATGGTAAATCCACTGAATGGGGAAAAACCTCCACATGCCTATCTAGGTAAAAAGATCCATTGTGAATTGAGTTTTTGCAAACATACACCGGTATAAAAGATATTGGACTCATTGAACCAATGGACCTACAGTCGAATACAAACTCATTGGTGACAAGCACTTAATGAACTCTACTGTAATCCTTCATGGAGACATCAATTGTATGCAGAAATAACACTCTGACTAAATGTCGGCTAAAAACCAGCGTCTCAAGAGATAGACAGAGGCTTTGGAGAAAAATCAGAGATAAAACAGTCCAATTCAATCGACTGAATACCAAGATTCAGTCAACTGAATCCTAGCCAAATTTGAATATGTTCTTGGCCAGTATGTTTTTAAGTCGACTGAATCATGGAATTCAGCCGACTGAATTTGGGTCAGATTTTAACTGTCTTGCGAAATTGCTCTATATGTAGCCCCTCTTCGTTGTAAGATGTTGAGACACCACTGTGAATAAAGTGGGGTACCTCCAACTCTCAACCCTCCACCTTTTAATGCCAAAAACAGTTGGGAAACTTCTTGGCGGTTGAGAGTTTGAATTTGAATTCAAAAGGTAACACTTCGGTGGTTACGAAAACTGCACTTGAATTCGAAATTCAAGTGGAAACTACCGAGTTTTATGACTCTAACTCGGCAACTCAGTCTCCCATTGTGACTCGATCCATTTACGGATCAGGCTGACGTCCATATCAACAACGTCGTAGAGGGCTTCATCTTTGTATCTCTTACCAAGGGAGAAGGAGACAAGGCACTGCTTTGTTACTCAGGTATCTTCCACATTCTTGATCCATCCGACCAAGTAGGGAGAGGGGTGTGGTTGTGTCGGCAAGCCCAACTTGTCTACCATCAACAGGGATATAATATTCTCGCATCTACCACCATCAATTATAACATCACAGACTTTATCGTTGACAGTGCATTGAGTCCTGAAGATCTTGTGACGTTGCGATGTACGACCCTTCCACGGGGTGCAGAGCAATCTGTGAACCACCAAAGAGGATCTTTTATCTCCACAAGTCAACATAGTCTACTTCATCATTGTCAGCAACATCTTCCTCTTGTCCTTCAATGAACTATTCTTCTTCATCCGGGGCTTCATTAGTGGTAATTGCAACTGGATGACGAGTATGACAATTATCTGAACTGTGTCCTGGCTCACCGCAACATAGCAATTACCTGGCATAGGTCGGGCGTACTGGGTTGTTTCAGTCCTGTATCTCTTCCAGTTGCAGACTTCGACGAGGCAACTTATTGGTTCTGTGGTGGAACTTGTCGAGGAGGCACTTTCTACTAAGAAGTACGTCCTGAGGCTGGTACGGGAGTCGAAGAAGTTGATGGAAGGGTATGCCTAGCCATCTATGCGTTCCTTCCTCCCGAGCGATAACTCTGAATTTCAGCCGTTGTGGCCAACTGAACAACCTCGCTCATGGTGTGAACAGGCTGATATCTAAAGTAGTCGTGGAGTGAAACTGCGAAGACCACCCAAGAATCATGAGACTTGTTGGGTCTTAGTCTCAAGCAAGTCGGCTCTAGGAGAAAGGCGATAGAACTCTTTTGCGTAGTCACAAACTGCACGATTTCCCTGACGACAATTCTGATACTGCTCGAAAAGGACTTGGTCGTAATTATCAGGAACTCTTTTGCGTAGTCACAAACTGCACGATTTCCCTGACGACAATTCTGATACTGCTTGAAAAGAACTTGTTCATAATTATCAGAAAGGAAGCGAGTCCGCAAGTAACTCTCTCATTCGCGTCCATGAATTTATGGGACGCTTATCCTTGTCTCTTTCGGGCAGCTTGTAGCTGTTGCCATCATGCGGATGCTCCGCCTTTGAGTTGGCTGGCTAGCAGCTTTGCTTTCTTCGCCTCATCGATTTCCATGCAATTGAAGAAGAGTTCGACCTCAGAGAGCCAGTCAAGGAAGCCTTCGACATGTAGTTGACCGTTGAAAGATGGTAAGTCCATCTTTGGACGGTATTTTCGATTAGTGTTGTTGTCTGGAGGCTCACAGTTGTCTTTTGACTCCTCATCGCTAGATTCATAGTCTGGTCGAACTGAGGGTTTCCTATCACGATTGTCACGATCACTTCGATTGTCGCGGTTGAGGAGTTGTTGCATCATCACTAATGTTCGATGGAGTATTGAACTGCATTCATCTCAGCCCTAGTGACAGGTTGATTGTCTTCAAGATCGGGAGTGGAAGCTATGATTTTTTTTTAATCGAGGCTCTAATAACACTTGACGCAGCGGGGATCGGATTAACTAAGACTATGGATGGGTGAGTTGGGTTTTAGGGTTAAATAGATGGGACTTAATGGGTTTTGATGGGATTAATGGAACTAATTGGACAATGGATATTTTAATGGGCGTTAAATAGCATTGTGTAAATGGACTTTAAATGGGCAATGGGATTTAAATAATGGACAA
Organism: Chimonanthus salicifolius; assembly: GCA_013350335.1. Taxonomy (NCBI): domain Eukaryota; kingdom Viridiplantae; phylum Streptophyta; class Magnoliopsida; order Laurales; family Calycanthaceae; genus Chimonanthus; species Chimonanthus salicifolius. The sequence goes on from CM023539.1 coordinate 15,536,782, forward strand.
AGTGGTTGGCTCGGTGGATGGCACAAAATTGGTAAATGGGCAAGGTTGGTGGGTGTTTGATGTAGATGGGAAGGTCAAATGGTAATGGGTGCTACAGTCATATGGAAACAATGGTTGTAGGGACGGTAGGAGATGGGTTTTGAAGTTAGGCTTCGGGGTCGGGTGGCTGTTTGGATTGGATGATGGGAGAGAGATTATGAGACGGTGATGGCTTGCATGTATATTGGCTAAGCAGGGTAGGCAGGGCAAGATCTGTATGGAGTGACGATGGAGAAGGGTATGGCTAGGCTTGACTGATTGGAAAGAAGAAGATGGTGTTAAGACAAGGTTGCAATAAGACACAGATCAGCAGCAGAGGACGACCTGAGGGTTCATCGTCGCTGGCTAGGTCTGGAAAGGGGTTCTATCTTCTGCTTGCAGGCAAAAGATGGAAGGAAATTAAGGACTCCGGGGTTGTCTTCAAACGCCGCTGAAAACCCAAAACCCAAAGAGAAAAATCCAGCAAACAACAACAACAACAACAACAATCTTGAAGCAACTCAATCAATTCATTCAATCAAATTCGTGGTATTTACAAAGCTCCAAAAATGGATATTTATATACAATCTAAACTCTGAAAATAGAAAAGAAAATATAATAGAAGGAAAAAGAAAAATAAAGGAGAAAAGATAGAAAGGAGGTGCAGGGATCGTCGGCATCTTCGTCGATCCTTTCTTCTTCAATTCAGTCGGTCAAGCTGTCGTGGTGTAGCGATGGTGAAGAAAGGAAAAGAGGAGAAAAAGGAAAGTGAGGGAAAGAGGGAAAAATGCCCCTTTTAGTTTCAATCGTGGATGGCTTGCTTTACACAGCTGTGTGTGTCACAAAGTTCGTTTGGTTACAAAAAATTACAAAAGCACAAAGCTCATTTGGTTGCAAAAGGGTATTCTCAAAAGCCCGAGATAGACTACAATGAAACATTTTCTCCAGTTACAAGGATGGGGACAAGTTTGAGTAATTTTAGCCATAGCAGCACAATTGAAGATGAAAGTTCATCAATTGGATGTGAAATTTTCTTTCTTGAATGGAGAGCTCGAAGAAGAGGTATATGTTGAACAACCTCAAGGGTATGTTATGAAAGGAAAATAAGACAAAGTCTATCGGTTTCACAAAGCATTATATGGGCTAAAACAAGCACCACGTGCTTGGAATATCAAGATTGATCGGTATTTTCGGAAGAATGGTTTTATGAGGAGCCCAATGAGCGATCACTTTATGTAAAAAAAGAAGAAGGTGTTCATGATTTTCTCATTGTTTGATTTTATGTTGATGGTTTGATTTATGTAAACACAAAATCAAACATGGCTGAAGAATTCAAGAAAGCAATGATGAAAGAATGTGAAATGACAGATTTGTGCCTTGTGAGATTCTTGGGATACAAGTTAAACAATCTCAAGATGGTATTTTTCTTTGTTAAGAGCAATATGTATAAGATATTTTGAAGAAGTTTTCCATGACTAATTGCAAACCAGTTGCAACACTCATGGTGGTGAAGGAGAAAATGTCAAGGAATGATGATGCTGAAAAAAGTTGATGTTTTACTTTATCGAACTCTTGTTGGCTCATTTATTTATCTCACAAATGCAAAGCCTGATATTGGTCATTCTGTAAGTATGATTTACAGATTTATGAATGATCCTAGCAAGCTTCATTATGCAACAACAAAAAGAATTCTCAAGTACATCAAAGGCACCAAGAATTTTGGGCTCATGTATGCGAATGTAGATGATGATAGCCTAATTGGCTATATTGACAGTGATTGGGCTAGATCAATTGATGACAGGAAAAGTATTTCGTGGTACATTTTTTATCTTGGCACAAAAGTCATTACATGGTCTTTAATGAAGCAAAGCACAGTAGTATTTTCATTTGGCGAAGCAGAGTATGTTTCAGCAACAAGTGTGGCGTGTGAAGCAATTTGGCTAAGGAAGGTCCTACCTGATTTACATCAAAAGCAAGACTCACCGACAACAATTTTTTTTTACAATATGTCCGCAATTGTTATGACCAAGAATATATTTTCCACAAGCAGGTCAAAGCACATTGAGCTTCGACATCACTTCATCAGAGAACTTGTTAAAAACAACATGATTGAGTTGAAATTTTGCATAACCGTTGTGCAGGTTGAATATATCTTCACCAAACCTAGTTCCAACAGAAAAGTTCAACTATTTTCAAAGTTGGATGGAAATTACAAATTAAGAGGAGTATTAGAATTAACTAATTTATATTTTTTCTAAGAGGCACCTTGAAGTATTTCTAATTGGATTTGTTGATTTGTAATTTTCTAGAGCATGTACGTAGGTTAATGAAAGTGTTGCCTAGATAGTTGTAGTGTCGGTTCATTTCTAGAGAAAAGTTATTGAGATAAGTTAATGGCTAACTCATGTTGAAGCCTATATATTAAGATGTTTTGTAATCAAGCTTTTAAATGAAAAATCAGCAAGAAATATTTACCTCTTCTTGAGTATCTTTCTCTATTTCAATTCTATCAATTTATAAAAAATTTGTTTCATAGAAATTGAAAGGGTTTAGGGTTTTTTTGCAGGGAATCCGACAGCAACAGGAGGTAGGTTCGACAGAAGAGGGACTCAGGAGGACGCTGGAGAGGAGGAATGGCAGTTTCAGAAGGGTAGGAAGAGGAGGAACAGCAGGGAAGATTCATCGATCTCACTATTCGTGGCCAACCTACCAGAATGGCCAGATTATACTCTGAGAGGTTGGCTACAAGACCTCTTTAAGCAATGGGGGGTTGTTACAGATGTTTTTATTCCCCGGAAGAAAGACGCAGTTGGAAGACTGTTTGCTTTTGTTCTAATGGCAAGAGGGAGCCACGCAGAAAAAGGTGACGAGGGCTCTTAATGATCGCATCCTTGCAAGGAAGAAACTGTCGGTGAATCCAGCTAGATTCAATAGAAAAGATGGACTTCCCACTAAGCCCTACAAGCGCTCTTCGATTTTTCTGAGCAACATGTTTCAGACAGACATTGATCCACTGTCCAATGGTCTCGACGGGGGTGGTAAGTCTCAAATGGCAGGCGGATTAGCTTATAAAAAGGCGGAACGTACAGTTGGGAAGATTAGGAAACCGGTCGGGACTCACAGACCTTGGGCTGAGGTTGTAAAAAAGACTGCGAAGGACCTGGCTGTGGCTGATTCTGTTGGTGTCAGCCAATCTACCCCTAAAGAATCATTGATCGATCTGATGCGAAGTCTGGAAGATGAAGTGGAACTTCATAAGTGGTTGACTAATGCCGTGGTGGTGGCTCTGTTTCATGAGTTGTCGTGTATTCAAGTGGCAAATGCCCTCGAGTTGGAAGGCATCTCGGTTTTACATTGCAGCCGGATCGGTGAGAAAAGGTTCCTGGCTTCCCTTATGAGTGACCTGGAAGTAAAGAAGTCCTTGAATATTGTCTCAGGCTCAGTTCAGAATTCTTGGACAATGGCATCCTGGATATTTTCAGTCACTCGAGATTTGCATGGATTAGATGCTTTGGTTTTCTGCTGGAAGGTTGGACAGAGAAGATTATAAAGGCCTTTGGTCAGAAGATCGGCAACCTTGATTGAGATTCATTCTCGGAATCTTAACAAAGAAGATTGTTCTTTACTGCATCTGCTGTTAGAGGTGGGGATCTATGAACGCTTGCCTCAGTCAGTACAGGTGAGTATCAATGGAAAATCTTTCCCGGTCATATTGATGGAGGTGGTTTCTCCATTAGATTGGTTAGCCTCTTCATCGGAAAATTCGGGCTTGCCACCAGCAGAGGAGGCGTCCTGCCCGGATAGGGCTTCCATGCTGTCAAATCCTTATGCCTATCTTGAACCGAGGGAGGAGTGCGCCGAAACTGTGGTTGAGCCAGTCGAGGCGGTGCAGGTTTCAGACTTGGAGAAGACTTTGCATGCGCCGTTCATGGAGAGGGAGGTAGCGTATGACGCTCAACATGCCTTCGTGTCTCAAAGTGGGAGCGAACCGTCTCTTCAATTAACTGAAGACAGAGGAAAGGCCGGTTAAGTCAGCAAGTTTGGGTCAGGCTTACGTAATTGGGTCTGGACTCGGGAGGCACTTAACCCGTTTACCTCAACCGTTGGGTTCTGAGTCTTTCGGTTCGGCTGGACAAACAAAATCACTTCGGTGTTGGGTTCGGGTCTACCGGTAGCAGAGACTCTTTTCCTCCCTCTTCATTCGACTGGGGTTTAGAATTTTCCCCCAACTTCTTCCCAATTCCTCAACTCAGTTTCTCTGGTTTCGCTGTTGGGAGCTCGGGGTTTGCAGCTTCGATCGTCGATGGCGGTGATGGTGTTGATTCAGATCTGCAGAAGTGCTCCAATTCCGAAAGCAGCAGTTCTTCCAAGTGGCCAGGACACCTTCGTCTAGCGGGCTTATCAGTTCCAAGGTGATGGCAAGTTGGCACCGCCTCTGGTTCTATCGTCCCTAATCCACGGTCTAGACTCCTCAGCGCTAGGACCTTCAATCCAGGCGGGACGATCGTGCGAGCTGCGTCCTGAGTCACTGCCGTCAGGTTTTGCCTCTTTTAATCCTTTCTTTTCTTTACAGCAGTAAAATGGATGGGTTTGAAAACAGTAGGAGTTTGCAGGATGGTAGAAGGCGGGGATTTAGACTGTCTATTGAAAATGGGCTATTCTGAATAGATGGGGAAGGAAATTCTTAAGGTGGGTCAAGATCTGGGGATAAATTTCTTCAATGAAACCTTGGCTTTAGAAAATTTGGTAAGGATGGAAGTTGCGGACTGCTCATCTTCTACCCCTATGAAAAACTGCAAATCGGAGAAGGCAGGCACTATCTTGTCAGGGCTCCCATCCCATGTTCTCAGTGTTTTGTAGAAGAAGGGTTAGACAAACAAGCAGGAAATCCAGGAGTGCCAGAGTTTCCCTATGAAAGTTCTAATTTGGAACCTTAGGGGTCTTGGACTCCAAGAAAAAAGAGGGGCTATTCGTAGTTCATCTGGAGAAACAAAATTGATGTTCTTCTTCTTCAAGAAACTAAAAACGAGGAAATCTCAATTCAGCTGGTTCGAGAAATATGGGGTGCCAGAGACAGTTGTTCCTTTTTCAAACCTGTCGAAGGTCGATCAGGGCAGACTACTTAGTTTATGGAATCCTTCAGTTCTAAGGGTCTCAACTAGAAGATTAGGATGCTAGATCAATCTCAATCAAAGGAGAGTTGGCTAGAGGAAGGAATGGGCCAAATATTGAAGGGGAAAGGGCTAATTTTTGGAGTGAGTTAGAAGACATTAGAGTATGGGCTTCTTCAAGGTGGTGTGTAGGAGGGGATTTTAATGCTATTCGTTTCCCATCAGAAAAGAAGGGCGGTAGGGACTTCACCAGATCAATGGAGCACTTCTCTACTTGCATTGACAACTGCGAGCTCATTGATTTACCGCTTAATGGCGGGAGGTTCACATGGTCCAATGGGCAGACCAGAGCAGCCATGAGTAGGCTTGATAGATTTCTTGTATCGGCAGAATGTGATACCCTTTTTCCTGGGGCTAGTCAGGTGAAGCTTCTCTGCCCAATCTCGGACCATTGGCCAATTATTCTTGACTCGAGGAGGTTGATTGGGGTCCAAAGCCTTTTCGTTTAATAATGCTTGGCTAAAGGATCCTAAGTTTATTGAGCTTTTGAAATCTTGGTGGGATAGTTTCAATATTCATGGATGGGCGGGCTTCGTGTTAGCACAAAAGCTCAAGCTGTTGAAAAAAAAAATCAAAGAGTGGGTGGTTTCAAGCGGGGGCAGTGTTCAAGAAAAAAAGGAGGCGGCTGCTAGGAAGTTGGAAATTTGGGCTAACATAGAAGAGGATCGCGACCTTGAAGAGGATGAAGTAGCATTTCAAGAGAGAGGCTGAAATCTTCTTTGTGGGATTGTCTTAGGCTAGAAGAGGTGGAATGGAGGCAGAAATCCAGGGCTCTATGGTTAAGGGAAGGGGATAAGAACACCAAATTTTTTCATGCTTGCGCTTCCAATCGTAGAGCTAATAATGGTATCTGATCAGTGACAATGGATGGTTCTCGATTCTCTGATAAGGAAGGCATTAGGGATGTGGTTGTGCGATTCTTCTCGGCTATTTTTCAGCCGCCTTCTGAGGCCTCGCCTTCCTCCCTCTCTTCACGATCCCGGCCTCCTTCAAGTCCCTCTTCTAGGTTCTCAACCACTGCCTGTTGCGCCTGGTTTGTCCTATTCTTTCTTCTCTTCTTCATCATTTGATTTGGTTTATGGGAAACCTGGTGCATTGTTTGCTTCCTCTTTTCCCCAGGTGCAGGATTGGTGGAGAGGGTGTCGACTTCCCTCTGTTTCAGTGTTGATGGCTTGCTTTTCGTCCGTAGCTTGCTGCTCTTGGTGGAATTTACCTTCCTGCATCTCCCTTGGCGTTGTATGGTGGTGCCGAGCTCCTAGCTTTGATGGAAGTTATTCCGGAATCAAGGAGATTCGGGCTTGGGTCCGGAGGTGGTGGATTCCTGGATCTTCGACATAGGCAGTTTGCGGGGCTTTTCGGTGTCGTCTTAGCTGCTAGTTGATGGATGTTGGGACTCTCTTCGGCCGAGCCTTTCCCCTATTACGTCTTCAGCTGTCTTGCGGTATACTTCTCTCGAGGCTCGGGTACTATCCTTCCTGTTTTTCCTTTCTCTTCTTCTTTTGGTGAGCAATCTTTAGGGGTGTTCTCTTCGCCTGAGCTTTTGAGTGGGGTGTTATCTTCCCTTTTATTAATCTTTTCTCCCCTTTCGCTCTCTAGGCACATTAGTTCTCCTTTTTCTTTGCTAAGTTCCGCCTCTAAAATTGACTCTAGATCCAGTAGACCGTCTTTGGAGGGGCTTTGGTTTCCTAGGATTAGTGGGGGTATGGCTGGCTGGCTAGAGAGGGAGTTTACGGTAGAAGAGATTGTGGCAACTTTAAACAGTTTGAATGGTCATAAGGCCTCTGGTCCCGATGATTTTAATTTTGCCTTCTTTAAGGCTTGTTGGGAGACAGTCGGCCCCATGATCTTCAAGTTCTTTAAGGAGTTTTTTTCAGATGGGATAATCTATAAGGACTTGAAGAACTCCTTTATCTCGTTAATTCCTAAAAGGGAGGGACTGTCTGAATTTTCCCACTATCATCCGATTACTCTTGTGGGAAGCATTTATAAATTATTAGCCAAGGTGCTAGCGAATCTTGGATGGAATTTTAATTGCTAATGAATTGGTGCACTTGAGGAAACAATAAAGGAAACTAGGAATATTGTTCAAAATTGACATGGAAAAGGCTTGTGATTGTGTGGATTGGACTTTCGTGAGGTACCTGTTTGAGAGAATGGGTTTTGGTGGGAGATGGCAGAAGTGGATGAAGGCATGTGTGGTAGGTTCGAGGTATTCAATTCTGGTTAATGGCTCTCCCACTCCACCAATTGATGCCGCTAGGGGTTTGAGACAAGGGGACCCCATTTCTCCTTTCATCATCACGATGGTAGGGGAAAGCTTGAATCGTTTGATGTTGAAAGCTAAAGGTTTGGGTATCGTGAGGGGCTTCGAGGTTGGCTCGGAAGGTCCGGTAATCACTCACTTGCAATTTGCTGACGAAACCCTTTTCTTTTGTGATCATAGCAAATCAGAGGTCTTGGGTTTTAGAGCGATCTTGAGATGCTTCGAGTTGGTCTCTGGACTTCGGATAAACCTAGGAAAAAGTACTCTCATCGGGGTTGACATGGATGATTCGGTGGTTCGAGATTGGGCTAATGAAGTAGGATGTGGGATTGGGAAACTTCCCTTTACGTACCTCGGCCTCTCGGTCGGAGGCAATCCTAGGGTCAAAAGTTTTTGGTCCCTGGTCTTAGAGAAAGTTGGGAGGCGTTTGGCAGGCTGGGGTAAGAGGTTCCTATCATTGGGTGGAAGGGTAACTCTACTTAAGTCTGTTTTGGTTAACGTGCCAATGTACTTCTTGTCTCTTTTTAAGATTCCAATAGGTGTTGCCAATGCGATGGAAAAACTTTTCCGGCGATTTTTATGGGGCGACCAAGAGGGGAAGAGGAAAGTTCATTTGGTGGCTTGGTCCGAGGTTACAAAACCAAAGCATAAAGGTGGTTTAGGTTTAGTTCCTATTAAAGTGAAGAATGATGCCTTGTTATGCAAATGGGGGTGGCGCTTTGGTTCAGAAAGGAATACCTTATGGGTTCGGTTACTTTCTGCTAGATACGGTTTAGCAAATGTAACTAGGTGGACTTTGGGAGAGGGAGTGGGTCGGTTTGGCTCCAGAGTGCTTAAAGACTGGTGGAATGTGTGTGAAGGTGGGTCTGAGGTCGGTAGTTTATTTCGAAGGAATCTTCGTCTGCTGGTTGGTAAGGGGGACCGAACCTTTTTCTGGGACAATCTTTGGTTGGGGGATAGGCCTTTGAAAGAATCTTTCCCTCGATTATATAGAGCGTCCAGAATTAAGCAGGTTTTAGTTCAAGATATGGTCATAGTGGACAGGCACAGTACATTGTGGAGTTTTGATTTTAGGAGAGATCTCCGGACTTTTGAGATTAACTCCTTAAATGAACTTAAGGCGAAACTGAGTGAGTTCAAGTTGGACGTGGAAAGTGGAGACGAATGGGTGTGGACAGGGAATTCTTCTGGGGTCTTCTCGGTCAAATCTTTGTCCGAGCTTTTTGGTCAACGCTTGGAGGGTTCTTTAGTTTCTCATGCTATTATTTGAAACAAGTTGGCCCCACCTAGAGTCCAGTTATTCATTTGGTGCAGTGCAAAGAGAAGGATCCTAACTAGATTGGAACTTAGCCGCAGAGGACTCCTTGGTTCGGATGGTGATTCTGCGTGCCCCTATGCGAATTGGCTGAAGAGTCTTTAGACCACCTCTTTGTTTCTTATCCTGTGGCTTGGAGATTATGGAGCGGTTTTGTAAACTTGTTGGGAGTTTCGTGGGTCAGCCCAGGATCGTGGGAGGGCTTGTTGGAGTCTTGGACTTGGGTTCATCTGCATCGTCGAAAGAAATTTGTGTCGAATACTATACCGGCAGTGGTCTTGTGGTCAATTTGGAGAGAAAGGAACTCTAAAATCTTTGAGGGTAGTAAAATGGAGTTCGAAGAGCTTTTTGATAATGCAAAATGGAGATTAGGTTCGTGGCTTTATGTTAACAAGGAATTCAAGGATTTCAAAGCAGGGGACTTGTGCTTTTCCCTGGATGGCTGTTTGGGTTTCTCTCTCAAGAAAGACAAACCTCAGAGTGTTTGGGCCCCTCCGCCTTATGGGTCTTGGAAGTTCAATGTTGATGAATCATCCAAAGGTAAACCTGGACCTGCTGGGATTGGAGACGCGCTTAGGAATCATTTGGGTTACACTAGGTTAGCGTTTTCGGAATCTATTGGGATCAAAGAGTCTAATGAGGCGAAACTTCTCAGTATTTGGAGAGCTCTATCCTTAGGGGCGACTTTAGGGGAGGAGAAATTAATTATCGAAAGTGAATCTTCTAATGCTATCAAATGGGCCAAGGGCCTGAGACACCCCCCTTGGAGATTAATCACCTTAGTTAGGGAGATTAAGGAATTATCAGAGGGCTTAGAAGTATCTTTTTCTCAGATTTGCAGGTCAGCAAATGGAGTAGCGGATTTTCTTGTAAAAAAGGATGTCGATGGGGCTATTCAGGGCACCTTTTTTTGCTCAGGTGGTTAGTGGCTCCCTCCTTTGGGATAGATTTTGGATTGCAGACTTTTGTTGTTTTTACTTTACTTTGCTTCTTTTTCTGTTCTCTTTTTGGGCGGGTGGCCTAATTCTCTTAGGCTCCTTCCCTACTTTTCTTATCTTGTATTGTTGTACTGGTTTCTCTGATTAATGAAAATCTACTTTAAACTGTTTCAAAAAAATAGAACTGAAATGTGCTCGTTTCATTCCGCTTTGTTAACAAAGACAAAGGTGTTTGTGTCTGAGAAATTCGATAGGTTTGGCCAGAGTAGGGGATGTTTCTGCCTTAGGGTACCTGGGGCTTGAATGGTGTTGTCTTCCACACCCTTTCCTTCGGTCCTCTCCCCTTTTATAGATTTTACCGTCCGTGCCAACAAACGTTGCAACGATTCGAAAAACACCGACAGTCGTTGGAGGCTGCCGTTCCCAACTTGCAACCGTTCACCGTGCAAAGGAGAGAGAGGGGTCTGAAAAAAATGAAAAGTATTAAATAGAGGACATTATAGGAATTTCAAATAAAACGGTGCATACAAAAAGAGAGACTCTGTTTGCTTTTTATATTGTTTTTAACTTTTGTATTAAGGGGCGGCCATTTTCATCACTGCTGACGCAGTCCTGAGGGACGATAAATAAGAGAGTTTAAGAGTAGCACCCACATGGAAGCAGCAGTTACTCCATCTACTTTTTCTTTGACTAAGAAAGAAAGAACGAAAGAGGCAGTGAGCCTGTCTGTGATCTTGAAGAAAGAAAGTAATAGAAAGGAAGAGGCAGTGAGCCTGTCTATGATCGTGGTGAAAGGAAGGAAAGAAAATGGGAGATTTTCTTATGATCTTAACTCTCCTAATCTCCTCTGCTTTGCTCATCTCAGCGGTTTGGTTGATACTGCTGACAATCTGGTGGAGACCCAAGAAGCAGGAATGGTATCTGAAGCGGCAAGGTATACAGGGGCATCCATACAAGCTTTTGCACGGCAACCTCAAGGACTATCTCAAGTCAGTGAGAGAAGCAACCTCCAAACCCATTGATCTATCTCATAAGATTGTGCCTCGTGTTGCCCCCTTTCTCCATCAGACTGTCAAGTGTTACGGTACCCATCAGAGTTCTATCTTTTTTTATAAATATATATTTGAAAAATTATTTTCTGTTTCATCATCTTTTTATGTTCTCTTATTTTGTAAATCTTTTGTGTTTCCGAAAGTTTTTACTTTTATTTTGCAGGGTTAGGAAAAAAAATTCAATTGTTTTGATGATGTTATTCTTGGGTTTTGTTTTTGACACCTGCTTTTATAACACCAACTAACGATATATCCAATTTTTTTTCTTTTTCAATTGTATCCTCTAATTTGGAAAGACAAAATCAGAAAAACTAATTCCCTTCTGTTTTTTTTATAACGAGTTGTTGTCTGATGTTATAAAAGCCGGTGTTCCTATAAAATCCATCCTTTTTCCCCTTTTCGGTTTTTTTTTTCTTTTTACTTTTTCTGCAAAAATGATATAAGAGTAGACCCAGCAAAAATTGATGTGACACTGATCAACCTAACTCGAATCAATCCATTTTGATAAATGAACCGAACCCACTGGTTTACCTTTCCACTACTTACATCACAACTGAAGAAAAGACAAATTCAAAGTCTCTCGTTATAAAAGATTCCCTAAAGAGCGAGATAATGCTCCTTTTGATATTCAAACGACACAAATACATAATGGTGTAATGCTTTTAAATGTACCCAAGAAATTGTGTCTTAGTTTTGACAGTATATGCACAAAATGTGCTTTCTTCTAATTCGTCTATTGATTCTTTTCACCAATTCTTATATGTACTAAGCTTTTAAGCACTGGAAATACAGGAAATATATCGTTTTTATGGTTTGGAACAACTCCAAGGGTGAACATAATGGATCCGGAGATGATAAGGGACGTTCTGTCCAACAAGTTTGGTCACTTTGAGAAGCCAAAAGCAAACCCCCTCACAAAATTACTGGCGACGGGACTTGCAAACTATGATGGTGAGAAATGGGTCAGACACAGGAGGATTCTCAACCCAGCCTTCCATTTGGAGAAGATAAAGGTCGGCTCATGATGTTGTATAACTTTAGAGGCTACATTTGATATTTCATCTCTGAACATTTATCTTCAATGGCACACAAGATAAAAATAGGAAATGAAACAAAGTTAGCAATGCCCCATTTTGTGTGGGGTTCCATAAAAGCATAGTATTGACAAATCTTCGTAAAGTCTAATTCTGTCCATTGTTTAGTTGAGAAAATCAACTACGTTTACCATAAGATTTATGTATACTTTGTCAATATAAGTAATTTGTAAGGGAATTACAGGACTAGGACTCTTAAGAAATGATCAAACATCAGATGCTGTTTGTTTATTTCCTCGAGGAATCAATTCCATAGAATATTACATATGGGTTTGATACATGTCATCCAATGGGTGTAGTGAAATCCATCCTTATGTCGGGCTGTAGAAACCCGATGATTCCGTTTTTGCCTAAAATCATTTGAAAATGAAGGAAATATTGTTCATGCTGTGTGTCTGATTAGTGTCTGGCTTTTTCTGACTGTTGGCAACAGCGAATGTTACCAGCTTTTGCTTCTAGTTCTGGCCAGTTGATAAGCAGATGGGAGAAGTTGCTTGAATTCGAAGGGACCTGTGAAATTGATGTGTGGCCTGAATTGCAGAGTCTAACAGGAGATGTCATTTCTCGGACAGCATTTGGAAGCAGCTACAAAGAAGGGATGCAGATATTTCGACTCCAAACAGAGCAAGCTGAGCTCTTTATCAAGGCAGCTAGGAGCATATATATCCCAGGTTTGAGGTAAACTTTTTAAATTCTAATGTTAGTTAAGAAAAGTATGCAACTAACTTATGCTCCATTTTGCTTGACTTTATCTTTCTTGAATCGCAATAACTTACTTGTATGCCTACTGGGTTTTCCATAGAATTTAATATAGCAATGCAGTGGTAAGCAATTAAGTTTTATCGCCATTGCTGCTTATAAAGGTACCCATTATCTTTCAGATTCTGCACAGAATTCCTTATACTAAATCCTATACTCATTTTTTCTGTCTGATGTCAGCTTTTTGAGATTTTCACTTCCATTCTTACCTATCAAAAAATCATTTTTGGGGCCACGGTGTATAAGATCAATTGATAAGGTCCCATTGTTACATACTCTAAGGTCTGAACAAACAGCAGACTACATTCTGAGGCTAAAAATCATATTGTCCTTTATTTGGATATAAAGTAGAGATGCAAATAATAGCTTATCCTGAATTTCAGTTCCTGTGTCAACTGCCTTCACCCATCTTGTTCGAGTATGTAATTACAGGTTTTTGCCCACCAAAGATAACATTAAGAGGAAGGAAATTGATAGAGAAGTGCGATCGTTACTAAGAGGTATTATTGAGAAGAGACAAAAGGCTATGAAACTGGGAGAAGCCAGTAATGATGATTTGTTGGGCCTAATGATGGAATCTAACTTCAAAGAATCTCAAGAAAATGGGAAATCCAAAAGCATTGGAATGACTATAGAAGATGTGATTGAGGAGTGTAAGCTATTCTATTTTGCTGGCCAAGAGACTACATCGGTCTTGCTAACATGGACAATGGTTGTTCTTAGTATGCACCCAAGCTGGCAAACACATGCAAGGGAAGAGGTTTTACAAGTTTTTGGGAAAAACATACCAGACTTCGAAGGCTTAAGCCAGTTGAAACTTGTGAGTATTGTCCTTTCATGCTCCTCCACAGGCTATGTTGTATGGATTCTTCCACTTCTTATCTTTGCTTTCCAAGATGATAGTACTAATCAACTTTTTTTTTTTAATCTTCCTGAAATCATGACATGTTTATTATTGATTACCTTCATAATTAAAATATAATGTTGAGTTTGTGAATGTTACTTTTTGGGCATTGCTGAATTGGGTACCTTATACCTTGTGACATTCTGACACTCACACCTGTACCCATGTAACTTATCCCTTGGTTACGGAACTTATGCCTGCACTTCAGCAGTTATTTGTATGCTTCTCCCATAGTTCTTTGTAAGGAGATATTATCCTAAAACTGCATTTGTGAACTCAAATTTATAGAGGAATGACCAAATATTTTCGAGTTAGCTATTATATAAGGTGAACAAATATGCATAGTGAGCTGAATCAAAATTAAGACCTGCTCAGGTATCAATTGGAATGGACTGATATTTATTAGAATTAATTAATTTGTATTTTCTAAGAGGCACTTTGATGTATTTCTAAGAGGCACTTTGTAATTTCCTAGAACATGAACCTAGGGTAATGGAAGAGTTGTGTTGGTTCATTTCTAGAGATGAGTTAATGGCTACAAGCCTATATATAGAGTTGTTTTGTATCGAGTTTTCAATGAAAAATCATCAAGGAAGTATCTTCTTGAGCATTTCTCTTTATCCTATCAATTTGAAAGATTTCTTTATCATTGAGATTGAAGTGTGCTCATTACATTTCGCTGCGCCAACAATATTCACAAATGGATTGAAATAAGAGCCTTGAATAGGACTGGATCTGATCTTTGTGATATTTGAGCAATTGCTAATGAGTTACTGTGGTTCTATTTCGATCTTGTGTTCTACTTTGATGTGAAATGAGCCAATTAGGCAGATATCTAGTATATTTAAACATTGCACATTTCTCAGCATCGTCATCATTAACAACCAATATCTCATCTATTTGGGGTTGAATTTATGAGTTTTCCTCCTCCAATTGACCCTATTATAAACTATATCCTCAGTCACTCTACAATCTAACCATGTCTTTTTTTTATCCTTTCTCTCCGCGTTTTCAAAGGCCGTCCTCTTCTCATACTGCTTAAAATCCGTAGCTTCTTAACACTACACATTGGTACAGTGTTTGGTCTTCTATTAATATGGCCAAACAATCTCAAACAAGTTTTCCTCAATTTATCCTCTATCGGAGTTCTCTTTAGATTACCCCTAATGCGTTTGTCTTTGACTCTATCCTTTAGGGGTAAACCACTAATCCAACGTAGCATGCGCATCTCTCCTATCCTAACATTGTCTATTTGTTTTATTTTCAACGCCCAACACTTTGCTCTATATAGCATTGCATATCTAATAACTGTTTTGTATAATCGTCCTTTCAGGCTAAGGAGAACTCTTTTATTACATAAAAATCATTGCACATTTCTATTGTAGTGAATTATTTTTATAGAGAGCGATTTACTCAAACCATGGTCATATGAATTTTGATAGACGCACACGTTTTGTAGCAAGTTTGCATGATTTCAGCATCTGAAGGTCAGATCATTCATAGCTCAAAGTTCTCTTTATTTTTCATTTCAGGTGACTATGATCCTCTATGAGGTTCTCCGACTGTATCCACCTATTGTTATGCTTATTCGGCAAACGTACAAGGAAATAAAGCTCGGAAATTTCACCTTTCCACCTGGAGTACGACTTGCTCTACCAACACTCCTCATTCACCATGATCCTGAAATTTGGGGTGAAGATGCAGAAGAGTTCAAACCAGAGAGATTCTCAGGAGGTGTTTCGAAGGCATCAAAGAATCAAGTTGGATTCTTTCCTTTTGGTTGGGGGCCACGGATATGCATTGGACAGAATTTTGCACTGATGGAAGCCAAGTTAGCTCTGGCCATGATTGTCCAAAGATTCACATTCGAGCTGTCTCCCTCCTATGCTCATGCTCCGTACACAGTCATAACTCTCCAACCCCAACATGGTGCTCAAATTGTCTTGCATAAGCTCTGAAGCTATCTTCACCTTGTCATCACCCCTGTTATCAAATACTGCTGCGGTATGCCCATAGTTCATCACTTGTAAAACAGTTTAATCTATTTAACTATTTCTATGTACTGTAGATACTATGCTGCATAACTAATCCAATAATGCAGCTTTCAATTTCGTGACTCTAAATACAGCCTTATACTCTCTCTGTCCTAAATTAGTTGTCTTATATGGATTTTAGAATTGTCTCAAAATAGTTGTCTCATTTAGCATAAAATGTGTTGAAAATGGATGAGATCATATGGAGTGCTAGCCTTAAATAGAAAGTTTCTTAAAACATACAAATTTTCAATGAGAACTAAAATGAGAAGGAAGGAGTATATAAGATTATTACCTAAAACAACTTCAAAATTCAACTTTCAATATATAGAGAGAGTCACTTTCAACTCATAAAAATTGTTTTGAAGTCAAATTTATTGTTAGTATTTTCTAAAACAATGTTTTATTGATAAATGATGCTTGATCTAAGGCCAATGATTGGGGAAGATCCAGAAATTCTATGTTTGAAGGGAAAAAACTTTACCACCATTAGTGGGTCAATACAAGTTTGAGAAAGCATGAAGTTGGACGTACTTGGACTGAAAAACTGGCTCAACTTGTTCAAAATATGTATCCAATCGACCCAAAATTGGTGGTATCCTTGGTAGGTCTGGATGATATAAATGCGGAAAAAGACGAAGCTAAGATTATGACATAGTCAAAGGTCCAATTCCAATGATACATAAGATTAGATGACGCCCGAAAGTATTAGTTGAATGCAACCAAAGAGTGAGACTTTTCTGAAATCATGAACATAAATCAGTCTGAATCACTCCAAACATTGGTCTACTCTTTAAATTAAAATCTTAGTATTCACTTTCCATCATAATCATCTTTGTTAGTCTAGGAGTTTTTACTGTATTTTTTATGATAACAAAGTATTGATGTATGGTATTAATATTTTCTATGATGCAAAATTATAGAACAGATTTTAAGAACATGCTCCTAAGTTCAATGTCAAAGATCAAGATTTCCCTTTAATGAGCATACTCACTACAAAGTAGCCCGGCATTCTCAAAGAAAACAAGAGACAAGCAAGCATATGTATATTGTTAAAGTCTTGAGTCTCTTGTATGTAATTAAAGGGAGCCCTTGTAGACGCCCGACTCTTCTTTCTCCACACACCTGATTCCAAAATTGTATGTGAAATGACCCTTTTGCCCTTCCACTTCCGATTCCACCGAAGCTACAGTCAAAATACTTCCTTCGAACGATTACTTCGGACGAATTGAATATACAAGAGAGGGGAAAAAAAACCGGTGGGCCCCACCATTGATCGAAACCCAAGGTCTTCCTTAGCCGTAGATAAGTGGGCCAGGGGCGATCATAGTGGTGTCGATCCTACGGTTAGAAGTGCAAGATCCACTTGGATCTAACAAAAAACCCCAAATCATGGATTTTCGGATGCCCAAAACAGCAACCGAAGAAACTGGCCATAGGAGGGTCCCACCATACCCAGATCAGAGATCTGATGATACAGATGGATAGACCATCAAAAAATGGAATGGGTATGGTGGGACCCGCTGGCAGAAACCTTATCCATCTGTACCATCAGATATCTGATCGGACTTACGTGGGACCCTCCTCCGGCCAATTTCTTCTGCTGTTGATTTGGGCGATCGAAACCCAATTTTATGAGTTTTTTTCTTAGATCCAAGTGGATCCTACACTTCTGACCCTACGATCGACACCACCATGATTGCCCTTGGCCCACCTATCTACGGATATGGAAGACCCTAGGTTTTTGATCAACGGTGGGGCCCACCCATTTTCTTCTCCCCTCACGCACAGTGTTTGGCGGTACTCTCCTTTGAACGAAGGAGAGGAGTTCGGCCAATGCTGGCAGAATATGAAGTGGAAGGGCAAACGTCATTTCACCCAAATTTTTTAAAACGGATGTGTAGAGAAAGAACACCCGAGTGTCTATAAAGCTGGCCTAATTAAATTGTATTTTGAATTCTTTGAGATGTAATTTATGTAAGTCTTGGTCTTTGTCTTGAAATTAACCAAGTGAGATTATTAGTTTAGGTTTATCGCTATTAAGAGATGTATTTAGATTAAGTTTGGAGTTTGAGTAAAATAGCCTTAGGATCGGCTAGAGGTTATAAATAGAGTTGTAATAGCATAATTTGGGAATACAAATTATTGATTCTAACATGTATCAGCCAAAATACCGATCCTGCTTTAACTGGTTTCTAACGTGCGGACTTTTGTTTCTCTCCCTGTATTGATTGGAAGAAAAGAAAAGAAGTCTTTGTCCATCAGATCTCTCAGATCTCTGATCTGCATTCCTTGCTACCATCTCTCAGATCTCAGATATCTACTTGTTGACAGATCAAAATCTCAGATCCACATCTGAGAAAGAGACGCCGTTTGTAGATCTAGGAGACATTGAATCATTGTTCATCGCTTCCAGACTCCATCCATCGTCACCTAGTCCCAGATTTGATTCGTAGAGCCTCACCCACCCCCACTGTAGTTTGCCCACGTTTCTGCATCTCACCTAATGACTAGACAAGCCTTCTCAGTTCGGTTTGCACAGATGTACTCCCTTTGATCTCTAAGATGCCCTATTGCCTTCTTGATTCGCACCTTCATCCTACAACTTCTTTGAAGTTCGTCTTCCACTCTATTTGTTATGAAAACATCTACACAGCCCAACCATCCCGTTGCCAATCGCAGAACTCATATATGTTACAGACAACCCTACTGCCTTTCGTTCGTTCTACAGTCTTCTATGTCGTTTGCCCTCCTTGCAGTTTTCGTTTTCTCTAGTCCCTCTAATCCAGATCCTGCAGCCCACCATTCAACAGTTTCTATTGTTCACCTTGGTTTATTGTTTCCACCCTTGCATCTACATTCATCGTCGTGGTTTACCCTACTACAATCGGGAAACCTTGTAACGACCCTACCTGATTTTTCGAGTTTCTAGGATCTTAGTGGCAGTGGGAGAGTGTTTACTTCTTAGTGGGTCTCAGTTTGCCGAGTTTCGAGTTCAGAGACTCGAAGGGTATTTTGGAAAAATTAAATGATTAAATGTTTTATCATACAAAATGTTTGAAATCACCCCCCCCCCCCCCCCCCCTCTAAAATGTTCGATATTCGATTTTTTTGGGTTTTAATTCACTTTTGAAATTTTGAAAATTTGCTTTCTTTAAAAAAAAAAAGAAGATAGAAGATACCCAACTTAAAACCCTAAAACCGCAGTTAAACCCAAACCCTTTAACACCCCTTCCACGCAGCACTATAGCATGCGGATACAGTGCCGCCGCTGCTGCTCCCTCTCTTTTGCTCTCCTCTCATTTCCCTCTTCTCTCACTCAACCCTCATCTCTCAGATCTCTCACCTCTCCCCTCTTTCTTCTATCTCCCCCTCCTGCTGCTTGCTCTTCCTTTCTCTTCCTCCTCTCCTTCCTCTCAGCCTGGACCCTAACATCTCTCTTCCTCTTCCCTCAATCTGTGAAACCCTAACCCCAAATCTGCAGCCCCTGGTGTGCTCCTCCGGCGTTAGCCCCGTCTGAGTCGTCGCAGCTCAGATATGATCCCAGGTAACCCTTTTCTTTTCTACTTATTCTTCTTTTTTCTTTCTCCTCTCTTTTATTTCGATTCTTTCTCTCATTCCCTCCCCTAGCAATAGCCACCCCAAACTCCAAACCCCAAACCCTAGTTTCGCTACCTTCATTGTTCTGGCTCCCCTTTATCTTTTTCTCTCTCAACTCTTTTCTCTTGAAAAACCTTAAACGCCAATCCCTCATTCCTTCTTCTTTCTTATTTTTCCCTTTCTTTGCTCAGGACCAACTCTTGTTTTCCTTGTGAGCTAGCTCTGTTGTGCATCAGATTGAGCCTAATAGACTCGGCCCAATCCCCAGGCCCAGCTTCGTCTCGACCCAAGCCCTCTAGGCCCAATTGAGTAGACCCATCAGATCTAGCCCAGTTTCTCAGGCCCAACAAACCCAACTCGTGCCCAACCTCTCTTTGGCCATGAAAATTCAGTTCGACGCAATCCAGCCTCTCAACCTTGCCCATCTCAGGACCAGGCCCATTTAAGGCCCATTTTGGGCCCGTTTCAGACTCGTTTCTGGTCTGCTTTGCGGACATTTTTTGGTGCATTTCTAGACCGTTTACAAGACCACTTCCAGCCAGATTTGTGGGATTGTCCCAGTTTTGCATGACCATCCTAGTTTCACAGACTCGCCCCAGCTTCTCTGGCCTGGTAGCCTGTGTGTTGCTCTCTTCATCCCATCGCCCTGTTTTGCTGCATTGGATTTCGAAAGCACGCGCACATGTGAGGGGACTCATCACACTTGTTTTACCATACCATAAACTGCATATATCTATCTATCTTGAAATTGTTTGGACATGGAGTGCGACGAATGAAGTCCCTGTTGTGTTATGAGCTACTCGGCAAGGGAAACCGTTGTGACGATTGATGTGGTGAGGGACCTTTTTCGGGTGTACTTATGTCGGAATACTTGTGATAGTATGTTGATTGAGTAATATGACAACATAATGGTTTATTTCTTGATAATTTGTTGGTTGGATAACATGATGATGTGCGTTGTGTGATAATATGCTACTCGATTACATAATAACAAGTTGAATTGCCAAACGTTATAACATGCTGAACTTGACAATGTGATAACATGCCGGATGGATTGTGTAGTATCTTGATAGACATATAACCTGTAGGCAATAATTGATACTGCTTTAGATTAATAGCATGTTACATTTTTGTTTGATAACATGCGATAAATGGTGGTATATGTCTGATGATTATATGATATGCTATGATGATAACATATAGTAGATAGTAGAATATACCTGACCATATGTGATATACTATGTCGATAATATGCATAGAGTTAACTTCGCATGCATGTAGCTAATGTATATGGCGGGTCAATGAGCATGAATGTTAGGCTAAACCATCATTTAGGGACTCCCCGTAGATTATCAGGTAGTTGGGGTTGAGAGGTTGTAGGAAACTGTACCAGGAGGTGTGGTTTGGCTGTGGATCACTAGATGATATAGGACAAGTAGATGTATTCCCTGGTATGGGTTAGATGGTAGGTCCATCCCTACTGGTATTCAGACGCACCTGCGGGGAGGACGTGGTATGGCTTGGAGGGCGAGGTGCACTAGAGTTCCAATCAGCACAAACGGTGAGGCAATCATGGTAACCTCAAGAAAGTCCCTAGGTTGAGTGTTCATTCACCCAAGGTAGACTTAGAGGTTATTACAGACATGATACCTGAGTGCGTGGTGGTTTAGACATCCTCAATGGTCTGATGGGCTCAATGCTTCACCTGCGTGAAGATTAGAGGGTGGGGATAGTTTGAGGTGAAGTGTGATATGATATTCCAAGCTATGACACATGCAGGGTGGGTACATTCTGAGGTGTCGTATTCCAGACTATGACACCTGTAGGGTGGGTACAGTTTGATGTATGATATTCCAGACTTTGACACATGTAGAGTGAGTACAGTCTGAGGTGTGGATTCCAGGCTATGGCACTTGCAAGGTGGGTACAGTTTGAGGTATGGTATTCCAAGCTATGACACTTGTAGGGTGGGTACAGTCTGAAGTGTGGTATTCGAGGGTATGACACCTGCAATGTGGGTACAGTATGAGGTATGGTATTCTAAGCTATGACACCTGCAGGGGTGGGTATAGTCTGAGGTGTGGTATTCGAGGCTATGATACCTATAGGGTGGGTACAGTCTGAGGTGTGGTATTTGAGGCTATGACACCAACAGGGCGGGTATAGTTTGGGGTATGATATTCTAGGCTATGATACCTGCGGGGTGGGTACAGTCTGAGGTATGGTATTCCAGGATTTGACATATGTAGGGTTGGTATAGTCTGAGGTGTGGTATTCCATGCTATGACACCTACAGGGTGGGTACAGTCTAAAGTGTGGTATTCGAGACTGACACCTGCAACTTGGGTATAGTCCGAGGTATGGTATTCTAGGCTATGACACTTGGAGGGTGGGTACAATCCTAGGTGTGGTATTCGAGGCTATGATACCTGCAGGGTGGGTATAGTTTGAGGTATGATATTCTAGGCTATAACACTTGCAGGGTAGGTACAGTTTGAGGTATGGTATTCCAGACTATGACACATACAGGGTGGGTATAGTTTGAGGTGTAATATTCTATACTATGACACCTGCAGGGTGGTTACAGTATGAGGTATGGTATTTCAGGCTATAACATATGCAGGGTGGGTACAGTCTGAGGTGTTGTAATCCAGGCTATGACACCTGCATAGGTGGGTATAGTCTGAGGTATGGTATTCCATACTAGGACACTAGTATGGTGGGGACAACTTGTGCTGTGATGTGGTATAATGTTTCGGACTAATACACCTTTGAGGTAGGGATAGTCTGTGGTGTGTGTGGATTTCGGTGGAGGTGGCCCTACAGGGACGGTGGTTGTAGAGTACGTTGAGTACATAGTGGGTCTCCCTAGGAGCCAGGTGGGTTGAGTGTCTGTTCGCCCACATTTTGGCTGAGGGGTGTTGTAGTGTGACTATCCGCGGTTATGACTTTGGGGTTCATGTGTGAGGATTGTGATGTAGGTGTTGATTCATTAGGAATTTATGGGCACCTAACAAGTGAATTTGGCTGGCTCACTCAGTAGAAGACCCATGGAATTCTATGAAGGGTGGATGTGCCAGTTGTGTTAAGACCAGCAGATGGTGCCCGAGGCTACACTTATGACTACCGAGAGTCTGGTAATTGGTTGAGGAGACCACATATGGGTCTAGTTGGCAGTCCGTTGAGGATTTGTGCGATTATTACTCCTTTGTGATAATCTGTTTAGGACTCTACTCATGAATTGATTGTGGTATGTGTGTGTTTCCTTGGGAGAGTCATATCACTGGTTGAGGGTCAGGGACCCTGATCTGGTTGGGGATTGGTCTGTGTACCCGTGGGTGGGTGGAGAATAGCGGATGGGCATATGTGGGAGTTCTCCTAATGTTGCATTGGGCTGGTTAGAGGATGTACTGGAGGCCTAGTAAATGTGGGCCCGTGTGTAGGGGTAGGGCACACGTTCGCATGGTCGTGCATGTAGACATCTTAGACATTTTGATGTGTCAATTTGATTATATGTAGTGTATGCTTGATGACATATGATGCATGCGTTACCCTCACAGGGCATGTAGAGCTCACCCCTTGCCTCACAGATACCTTTTAGAGAAGGGGTCGGTAGATCCTCTACCGGACGTTAGATGTGGAGCTGCAACTTTATTTTCTGTTATAGTTCCATTTTGTAGTTGAGAGCTTATTAATGTAATTGAGATATATATTCACGCATGAGTTGGATGAATGTAATGATGGGATGATGTCATTACTTTTAATTATAATTGATACTTTCTTTCTACTATTGGTTATTGGTTTTATTGGTGGGTTGCCTGTGGTTAGTGTGGGTTGCGCGAGCGGTGTCTCCCATTTAAAAAAATATAGACCTGATATCTGTTTTTTGGAGATTTCTTGAAATGTTTCGAAGATAACACGCCTGTAGCGAGACGGGGTGTTACAGTTGGTATCAGAGCATGGCTCAACTCTCGGACCATGTTTGTGGGAGATGGAGTGAGATTATGGATTTGAGATTAGGTTCATCCCCTATGTGATAGGATAGATGGAACTAGGTTCCATGAGTATTGTCTAGGCATCCCTAAATTGCTGTGATGAGCTTGATGGAACTGCCTTTGAGCTTGAATGCTAGAGATATATTTTTGTTTTAGGTTCTCGTCTGGTATTAAGCTTGGTCAGACTTTCACTTTGCGGGTTGAGCGGTGGCAAGAATGAGCACTTGTTTGAGTAGGGGAACGAATACCTAGGACGGTAACCCAGAGACCTAAGAGATTCCCCGACCTATGATAGAGACTTTGGAGAGCAGATTGTTTATTCCCACGGTCAGTATTTGTATGATCAATACCCAAGGTATCTTGCTGCTGGGAAGTTAGGGTGTTTGACCAGAGTTTGACTACAGTACAGTGATCAGAGTGTGGTGGTAGCACCATGTACGGGTTGATACATCCTATAGATGTGAGTGATGTGATGGTGCGCATTGGTTTTTGGGCTCGAGATTTCACCTAATTCAGATCCGTCCCTTCCTTAGTGACTTTGAGCTTCACCGTGGTTTGAGTTTGGGAGTAGAGGGGGTGGAGACGCCTTGTTTATCATGGCTCTGTTGGAGTAAGTGGCAGATATTGTGCATGGTGACAGATAACACATTATGATTGATGGAAGATCTCTTAACTGTTGGAAGTGTTTTAGCGAGGCGTGGATTTTCCTTCAGGCAGGATGCCGAGGAATCTGGTTATAGTGTAGAGCATTGAGGCTTGTCGATCAGTTTGAGTTGAGAGGGCACTGGGATGCTAGACGTTGGGATGACACCAGCAGGGTGTTGGACTTAGAGACTAGACTTATGGATCAGAATCAATGGGACCCATTCGCCTAGGTATTTCATGTGGGGATGCACCGACTTTGTTGGCCAAGAAGAATGGTGACTCGGTGAGATTTTATGCCAGTGGTCGACGATTGAGCAAAGTTACATATTAGGATGAGGTTTTTCTACTTGGGATTTACGACTTATTGAGATAGCTGAGGGGATCCCTGTTGCTTCTTGAGGATGTGCCTTCATTTGGGACCTTGTTAGATATGAGTTTTTGAAAGTTCCCTTGAGTGCTTAGAAATGGATTAATCCCTAGAGGGGGGGTGAATAGGGTAATCACAAATTATGGCCTCTTAAAATTTCTTAATTAATAAAGTGCGGAATTAAAACAATTAATCAAGAGTGTGTTATGCAATGTGTACAAAGTAAACAATCAACACCACACAAGAGGCAATTCACACAATTTATAATGATTCGTTTAGCCAACCTATATCCACTCTAGAGATTCGCTCAGCCTTGATCTATCTCCAATTCATTAAGCGTTGGAATTACACCAATAAAATAGAATATGACTTCCACCTATCCAATTGATTGAGACTTTCCCAATTCCTATCCCACTATTTTTTATAGTGGTTCAAGAGAAAAACATTTTTTAATCCACTTCGCAATAGATTGATTTTTAAAGAAAAATCTAACTAAGAAAGCACTTGCCTTTGAAGCACTTTGCAAATGTTGATGTGTGCTTCCAAAGATCCACCCAATGTTTACTTGTACAATCCCGACTTGAGGACGATCCTCCACAATCCTTGGGTACTCTCTAGAAGATTGGGTTCTCAATTTCTATCCTAGAGCTTTGGCTAAATCATTCTCTCTTAATCAATCACAAGGGATTGGGTACTTGAATGATTTACTTTTGATTTTCCAAGAGAGAATTAGCCTAGAGGTTTTGCCTTTGATCCTTGGGAGACTTCCTCAGTAGTAGATGGCTCAATTGATTGTTATTCACTCCTCTACCAACTCACAAAATAGTGTTTGTATTTATAGGCAACATTAAAAATTTCGTAATCCCTATACACACGATCGATCGTGTACTGGCGATAGATTGTCCGTGTTTGAAATCCTTCTCACCAACTCGATCGTTGAGCATTAAATGCACAATAACGGTAACAGAACAGTAACCACGTGATGGGTCATGTACACGATTGATCGTTCGTGTTTTGGATAACATATCGTGGGTTGGCGATCGTATCGGCTTAAGGTTATCCTATCATGACAGTCCTTTTCAAGACAAACCTCACCCGAATGTAGGGCAACGGGTCGTGCACCTAATGTGTTATTGCCCTGTACTGGCGATGGATCGTGCGACCGACTGATAGTGCTATACCACACAATGGGTCACTGCCAGATGAAAGTATCGACCTGAGCTTGATTGTATTTTTCAGTAGGTATTCAACCGAGGCTCAAGGCGATTGTTAGTGTCGGCGATTGGTCACAACAATATCTAGACGAAGGGTCGTCTGCACGATCTGCTATCTGAGGCATGACTGTGAATGATAGTCCAGATTTGGTCTAAGCCTAGGGTGATTGATCGTATGCACGATTGGATCGGCCCTGTCTTAGTAATACATCGTGAACACGAATGTGTCGTCCTGAGATCAACTGTGTTTGACAGACCATTTATCCAAACCCCTTGAGAATCCAGACGATGGGTCATATGACCACGATTGATCGTACTTCCATTTGGCGATGGATCGCCGACACGATATGTCGTCCACGACAGTGGATTCATATTTCCAAGTTGGGTTTCAATACATGTCAAATACACTTTAGGCTTCATTAATTATCCAGATATGATGTCTAAGTCTAGGTATGGTCCACCTAAGGTTTGGGTTCCACCTAAGGTCATCTATGGCCAATTACCTTCCGTGATTGCCATACACATGTTGATCCGTTGAGTCTTCACACTTCAACCAACACTTGAGACTAGAGTCTTGAGATTCTTCCTTCAAGGCATTGGTTCACCTAAGTTAAGGAATTGACAAATAGGTGATTCGGCAAGCTGGGGCACTAACAATCTCCCCTTTTGTCAATTCGTGACAAAACCTAGAAGGTAATCAAATACAAACCTAATATACAACCCTCCCCAATTTGTAACACCCCGGATTTTTGGATTATCAATATTTACGGAATTTGCCATTTTAATTGTGAATTATCAGATATGAACCTTAGATGGGTAAGGTGTTGGGTCAATGGCCCAATTAAGACCCAACGGTTATGGTATAAGGTTCAATTTAAAGTAAATCGGTAAGATGCATTTAATTGGGTCAAGGTTGTTATTTGGGTCAACATGCCCAATTGGGACCCAATGGGTCGTGGTTGACTTGGTTGACTACCAAGTGAGTCCAAGCTAAATTAGGTTGGGGCTAATGTGAGTTGGAAATGGAATCAAATAATTGAGTTGATTCAAGTGAATTAAATGAGTTGAATTAAAGGGGTGAGTTGAGATTAAATGGATGAGTTGAGTTAAATGGGTTGGATGGAAATTTATGGGGATAATAAGGGGGTAGGATTCGAATTCGAATGGAGGAAAAAAAGCTAAATAGGGGAAGAAAGGATGGCGGCGGCGGCGAAGGGGATCTAGGAACTAGGGTTTTCAATAAGGAAGAGAGGAGAGGAAGAGAAAGTAAAGAAAAGAAGAGGGAGAAGAAGAATGAGAGGGCCGAGAGAGAGAAGAGTAGTAGTAGACCGAGGGAAGAGAGTGAGAGAAGGGGGCTGCAACTGTACTATGATTAGGGTTTCGGGTGAGGGAGGATTGAGGGAGGGAAAGAGAAGAGGAAAAACAGTAGAGGTAGTGACGACAATGAGGGTTCGATCTAGGGTCTCAAGGAAGGAGAGAGAAAAGTTGGGTCGGGTCATTACAAGCACTACCCCCTTTAAGGAATTCATTTTTCGAAATTCAAACTGAACTCGTATCTCGAGTCTCAAACCTTTCAAGTAAAACCCAGGTAAACTGCCTTTACAAAGCTGAAACTCACTCTCAAGCCTGATCTTCTCACTACAAGATGATGCTATCACACTCGATCCAAAGAAACAACCCTACCACTAAGCACCATGAACAACTAAACCTGGACAATAGCCTGCATCACTCTCAAAATCAATGACCTCGACCTAACCAATTTCATCTGCTCCGTGATCTCTCTGACCATACTCGATCCCAACTGAACTGCATCAAGATCTCCGCCAGTACAAGGACGATTTACATAGTCGGTCACACGCCACCTCACACAACACTATCAAAACACCAGTCGATAACTGACATCGTACTCAACTCCTATTAGGAAGAACCAATCCTCTCAGCTCACCACATAACCAAGGGCGTAAAACATAAGACACGTTCTCTGAAACCTGCAGGGTCTGTCCTGATTAGCTGTCTTCCCACAAGTAGTCCGCTGATATGAAACACGACTGAGCATACAACTATCCCTGTATCACTGCCTGATCTGACAGGCAATACTTAAGCCCGATCTGACATTGCCAACTCAGGTCCCCCGCATTAACTAATCATCTGCTCAACATAAATCGGTCCAAGAAGCTTTGAGAAGTCGATCATTCTTACTCTATGAAGATAGGTGAGTTCTGCCAGCCTACCCACTATCACACATACCACTAATCCATGATGAAGAAGGAGTCGAAGTATCTACACCCGACACCGCTCAAGCCGAGCCTGCCAACAATCTGCTCTAGAAAGTCAAGTCACCATTTGGTCTCACAAACTAGTTATCTAGTCCTACTGTAACTAATTCACAAAATCTCATAGTCTGACTATCTCTGAACCTGAATGCTGAATCTCCAGGACTAGACCACTCAACACTGATCGAGCTACCACACCATATAGACTGGCCGCTCTAGCTTTTGCACCTTGATCAACAATCACTCAATGAAACTTCATTCATCATGTTCGCTTTATGCTCGATCTTTTCCTGGACAAACAAGTACTCAAAACCACGACGGTAAGGAATATTCAGAACCTCCCTCGACACAAATGGATACCTCCAACTCGAGCACAATATCATCACTGTCCATCCCATTATTAGTGAAAAAGTCATGCTCATCAATCCCAAGTCGTCTCGGATTAGAAGGTACCAATTATCTATCCTATATTAGTACGCAACCCATACCACACTTGGAAACATCACCATAAATTGCACACCCACGGTCTTTCTCTACCTCCTACATGACCATCACTATAGTGGTTGTCTGCCTCCACTCAAGAAAAACTGCATCACTGCCATCATACCAATAACTGACCGCTCTATTTCACCAATCTAAATGCAAGCACGACCACTTGGAGTAATTCGAATAAACCGCCAGACATGGCCTCAATCTCATCCTGAGAAACCTACCGCACTACTTGTCGAAACCACATGGCCAGGAAGATGCGCCTTTGGGGTTAGAACTCACATCTGACCAGGTCCCAAATGAAGACACATCTTCAAGAAGCAACATGGATCATCTCAACCGTCCCAACAAGTCGTCAATCACCAATAAAAGAACCTCATTTTACTTTATAACCTTGCTCAATCGTCAACCGCTGGCACAAATCTCACTTGAGTCACCGTTCTTCTTGGCCAACAAAGTCGGTGCGTCCCCAGATGAAATACCTGGTTGAACAGGTCCCACCGACTCTAATCCACAAGTTTAGTCTCTAAGTTCAATACCCCTGCCGATGTCATCCCAACGCCTGGCATCCCAGTGCCATCTCAACTCAAAGAGATCGATAAACCTCACCACTCCGCACTGTAACCAAATCTCTCAGCATCCTGCCTTATGGTAAACCCCTACCTCTCAATAAAACACCTCCAACGGGTAAGAGATCTGCTATCAATTATAATGCGCTACCAGTAACCTTGCACAGTGTCTGTCAATAGCTCGATAGGAGACATGACAAACAAGGCGTCTCCACCACCTCTACTCCCAAACTCAAACTATTGTGAAGCTCAAAGTCATCAAAGGAGGGACGTATCTGAATCAGGTCAAATCTCATAACCAAAAACCTAATGAGCACTATGACATCACTCACATCATATGATGTATCAACCCATATGAGGGTGTTGATGCCACACTCTAATCATTGCACTGTATTCACACTCTGGTTAAATACCCTGACCTCCCGCCAAGAAGATACCTCGGGTCTTGAGTATATACACACTGGCAGCGGGGATAAACAATTTAGTCATTGACACTTAGTTTTCCAAAGTCTCTATCACGGGCCCGGGAATCTATAAGGTCTCCAGGTTACACCCCCCCCCCCCCCCCCCCCTTTACAATTTTCCCTACTCAAACAAGTATTCAGTCTCGCCAACAGCTCAATTCAGAAAGCGAAAATTTGATCAAACTCAATACCAGACAAGAACCCATGGGAAAAAAATACATCTCTAGCACTCAAGCTCAAGGGCAACTCTTTCAGGCTCACCACAGCAACCTAAGGAAGTTCAGATACTACTCATGGAACTTAGTTTTCAACTACCATATCACACAGGGGATGAACCTAATCTCTAGTTGTAACACCCCAATTTTTCAATGAAGTGGAAAATTACCAAAATGCCCCTGAGTTGTTAAATTAATTATTTTGTGATGTTAAGTAAGGAAATAGTGGGGTCCATTGCTCAAAATAAAATCATATGAGCACATTATGAATGTTAAGTTTGATTGGTTGGGTAATTTTCATCATTTGGGTAAAAAATGGCTAAATGGGTCAAAGGACTCAAATGGGACCCATCGGGTCTTACTGGATTATTTGATCGTTTTGTGAATTTAAATTAAATGGGGTTAATCTTATTTGATTGGAAATCAAGTGGAGAAGAAATGGGTAGGCTTGATCTATATGCAAAAACCGATAACAAATGACCAAAATACCATAATTGGGTCATGGAGTCAAAAACGGGTCAAGGAGCTAAAGGTGGACCCAACGGGTCGGGTTGACTTGTTTGACCACGGATGACCGTATGGGCCCTCAATGGAACTCAAGTGTGAGATAATTCAGCTTGAGTTGGACTGATTTGGAGTGAGTCTAAATTAAGAAAAGAGTTGACTCAAAGATGGAGCATTAAATGTGATGAGTTGGGTTAGAATAAAAATATCTTGAGTTGGGTGAGTCAAAATGGAAATCCAAGGGACTGTAAATCAGTGAGTTTAATGGTAATTTGAAGAGTTTGGCTGGTCTCAAACCAACCAAAACAAGTCCAACACGTTGGGGACTTGTTTTGGTGAGTTCAATGGTGTATGATTAATGGAAAAACATGGGTTTTGAGATGAGTTGCTTGGGGATCTGAATGGCTGCATGGGTAGCTGCCAAGGGGTGCCTTGGAGGGCACCCAATGCCCATCGTTTTGTGCATGGATTGATGAGGAAGTGGAGGGGTTATGGTGGCTGAAATACAAAACCAATGAATACCATCACTTGGCCGATTTATCATTGCAAAGCCTAAGATTTTCCTCATCTCTCTCTCCCTCTCTCCTCTCTCCAATTCGTTGTTCTTCCTAGCTGGAACATCAGAGGATTTTACACTAGTAGATCAAGCACAAAACAGCAAAAGAAAAGAAGAAATAAAAGGGAGAAAACAAGGATCAAAGACAAGGAGGAGGTTTGGAAAATTTGGTAAGTATCTTTATGATATTTTGGTTTAAAAACATAAAACAAGTAGGGTATGTATTGGTCCATGGTCATGGTCAAATACACCAATGTTTAACCTTGATTATAGAGGATTTAAAATGGTGAAAATAACCATTGGGTTCGGCCACCATGAAGGGCCGAACCACATGTAAGAGATGGCTTGGTTTTCATGTTTTGAAACATGAAAACCATGGATTTTGTGGACTGTTTTTGGATTTTGATTTAAGATTTAAATACATGTTTTAGAATGGTTAAAAACATGGATCTGAATGACATAGGGACTGAAGTTTATATGGTCTAAAATCAGTGGATTAAAAGATGGAAATGGACCATTGGGTTCGGCCACTTAGCATGGCCGAACCCCATGGAAACAAGTGGTTGTTTTTGATAGTTTTTGAAAATTAAAACATATGATTTGGGATTGATATTAGATGTTATTGTTGGATTTAAAATGCATGTTTTAAGGAGGTTAAAACATGGATTTGGGTGTTGGTTTCAGACCCAAGATTAAGGGTTAAATGTTCAAAACCAAAGGTCATGGTGTTCGGCCAATGAGCATGGCCGAACCCTATGAAATCGGGCTAATTTTTTGATGTTTGTTTGAAAGGTAAAACTTGATTTTAATACACTCTTATTACATGATTATCTGAGGTTTAAAAACAGTAAACATAACCATTGGATTCGGCCACCATGGAGGGCCGAACCCCATGTAAAAGAATGTTGGTTTTCATGTTGGAAAAACATGTAAACCATAGACTTTTTATGGACTGTTTTGGATGGTTTCTTTGAAAGTTAAAACCTGATATTAATATACTGTTTATACATGATTATTGGAGGTTTAAAAACAGTAAGAATAACCATTGGGTTCGGCCACCATGGAGGGCCGAACCCCATGTAAAAGAGGGTTGGTTTTCATGTTGGAAAACATGGAAACTATAGACCTTTGTGGACTGTTTTTGGGAGATTTTTATGTGATAAGGTTACTGATTTTGGGTTGGCCATAGGATGGCTAAACTATGGGCTTAATATGACTAAGGGGTAGAGCCAATTAGTATTTAAACAAAGGACATCATTGAGCAAAGAACCATAAGGGTTCGGCCATGAGTATGGCCGAACCCCATGGACTGTTCATGGGTCATTTTATGGATGCATATGTGATTTTAAATAGAATTATGGTTGATGTTTTTATGGCTAAGATGTATGATAAATGATGAAAGATCATTAGGAGAATTGGCCTTTATGCTAACTCATAATGAATGGGTTAAATAGCCTAAGCTTATGAGTAGTAGTTGGTAATGGTTCTATGTTGATTTAAAATGTTTAAAATCCCTAATGGAGAACCATGTAGTAATGGATAAGGGAACCATTGGGTTCGGCCAAAGGTATGGCTGAACCCCATGGAGTAAGTTTGGTGGATTAAAGATTGGACAGACCAATGACAAATCTGTGAATACAAGCCAAATGAAGAGATTGATTAAAAGGACTTATAAGATATTTTAGGTCTCATATGTGAATGGACATGTAAATAAGATTATGATTTACTTATTGTTGCATAATAAGGTACCGAAAGTTGAACGACGAACGAGTCGTGACCGGTTAAAGCCTAAGAAAGAACAGACGCTGAAGTAATTCTTCAGTAGGTTTCCTACCTACTTGTAACCACAGTTTTACCCAGTTTTCTTATGAGACTCTTGTTTTATCTTATGTGTTTCAAATGTTATATTATGCATTAACAAACGGCATACAGGTATTGGCATCTCATGCATAGACATGGGATAATGAATGAGGTTCTACAGTGTTACAATTTATGGGTTACGTCTTCCTCGGTGGTGCAAGTCACGCCAGGAGGAGTAACATGATGATCATAGTCACATTGGTCTCCTTAGGTGATGTGAGTCCCGCCAGGAGGACTAATACGTGATATGAATCAGTCAATGATGAAGAGATGGAAGTTGTATTGTAATTTACCTTGACGATGCAAGGCACACCAAGTGATGGCTATGAAGGTACATGATGGGGATGCTCATTGCAAGTGCATACTTCATAGCATGGTTTTACTTGTTTTTAATGATCATTTAATATGATATATATGCACGTTTTATATGCTAACATGTGGTAGCCCTGATTCGGGAGCCTACTGGGCGCGTTGATCTAACGCCCTAATTCTATCCTCAGAGGAAATTGCAGGTACAAGTAAAGGAAAAGAAAGGGTCATTGACCGGGAGGGGAGCTGAGCCTAAGTGCTTAAATGCTGGAATGAATTTATAATTGCTGTTTATTTGATACTTTATTATGGACATGTAATAAAGTAGTTACTTGCTATGGTTTGCTTAGGATATTGACAATGTATGGTTGAATTATGCAATTATTGTTTGAGACTGGTACTGGCTATCTTTTCATATTAATCCGCAGTTAATTTATACTATTCCACATGTTGATTTAGTTCCATGTGTGTTTCATAATCATGGTCTATTCCATGTACACATGGGTGGCCAGTTAAAGTTCAGACTTGGGTAGTCTGAACTTAACTCGCGTCGTGACGCCGCCCGCTCTCTTTCGATGTTTTATTATTACTTAAAAAAAAAAAATTAGACTCTGAAATTCTCGAAAAGGGCGGGGCGTTACACTAGTCATCATCACGCATATCTCTGACCCATGCACAGTTTGAGAGTTGAACCGTGCTCTAATACCAACTGATATACTCCGTCTCGCTACGGCCGTGTTATCTCCGAAATACCTCAATAAATCTCCAAAAACGGATATCGAGTCTTTTTTTTTGCCAAACTACAACGGGATGACAACTGAAACAAGTAATTCATTAATAACTCAAACCAACACAACAGTATTATAACGGTTGTTACAGTTATCTATAAAAGTCAAAAGACGACTAAATCAAACATACAATGCTCTCACAAAATAACAGAAAAAAAAAGTAAGGCTACGATGTGAGCAATCATCACCGTCTAAGCCTAATCTTAGGACCCACTGAATCCCGCCATCGAAGCACCTGAAAGGCAAGGGGTGAGCTCTACATGCCCAGTGAGGGTAACACATACATCATATGTCATTAACCATATACTTCTTATAATCATAAGGACACATCAAACTCTAGGATGTCTACGTGCATGACCATGCAAGCGTACGTATTACCCCTAGCACACAGGACAACATCTATTGGGCCTCCAGCACATCTTCTAATCAACCCAATGCAACTTTAGGGAAACTCCCTCATATGCCCATCCACTACGGTCCACCCACCCACGGGTAAACAGACCAATCCCCATCCAGATCAGGTTCTCAAGCCCTCAACCAGTCTTATGGCTCTCCTAGGACAACATGCACACATACCACAACCAACCCATGAGTCGGGCTCACTAGAGTCCCCAAGAGAATATCACACGGGAGTAACCACCGCACCAGTCCTCTATGGACTGCCAACCACACCCATATGTGGTCTCCTCGACCAAGTACCAGACTCCCGGTAATCGCACTTGTAACCTTGGGCCCCACATACTGGTCTCAACACTACTAGCATAGACACCCCTCACGGAATTCCATAGTCCTTCTACCGAGTGAGCCGGCCGAACTCACTTGTTAGGTACCCATAAATTCCTAGTGAGTCAACACCCACAACACAAGTCTCAACAATGGACCATAAAGTCATAACCACTGGTAATCACACTACCACACCCCTTAGGCAAAATGTGGACGAACAAATACTCAACCCACCTGGCTCCCAAGGTGACACAATATGTACTCAATCTACTCTACGACGACTCTACCTTGAAGACTACCTCCACGGAAATCCACAATCCACAGACTGGTATTTCAGCTTTACACCGAACCACGGGGACGAAGCTCAAATAATGTCCGTAAATAGTTAACCGACACCTCAGCCATACACCAGAACACAGGGACAAACCTCAACACATGTCCGTAAATAATCAATCGGCACCTCAATCGCACACTAGACCATGGGGACGAACCTCAACCATGTTCGTAAATAATCAACCGGTACCTCAGTCGTACACCGAACCACGGGGACGAACCTCATCCTATGTCCGTAAATAATTAATTGGCACCTCAGCCGTACACCAGACTATGCGGACGAACCTCAACCCATGTCCGTAAGTAATCAACCGGCACCTTAGCGTACATCGGACCACGGGGACTAACCTCAACCCGTGTCTGTAAATAATCAACTGGCACCTCATTTGTACACTGGACTACGGGGACAAACCTGAACCCATGTTCGTAAGTAATCAACCGGCACCTCAACCGTACTTGGGACCCTCGCCCTTCAAACCGGACCACGCCTCTCCCATAGGCATGTCCAAAGACCACTAAGGATAGACCTGACTGTCTAGCCTATACTAAGGAGTACACCCACTCATACTCTACCATCTAACAATCCACAACCAAACCATGCCTTCGGGCATGGTTTTCCACAACCTGTCAGCCCTCACTATCCAACAAGATAGGGGGAGTCTCTTAATTCCAATGAAGGCTAGTACCCATGCCCCTCTGACATTCCAAATACACTAGCTACATGCATGCACAATTTTCTCTACGCATGTTATCAACCAAAACATGTCCCAAACAAGTATAGCACACGATACCATCTACTAACTATCGCACGTAATCTACAACATGTTAATCAAACTATGAATCGCATGCATAGTATGTTATCATACTCTCTAGGCAACCATGTTATTATACTATCAATAAATCATGACATTCGATAAAAAACTAATAGATGCTTCCGCAAGCATCGAGTACAAATACACACGGATTGGGATCCCCGCCACATAATAGTAACAATGGTTCCCTTGCCGAGTGGTTCATTACACTAGGGGACCCACATTCATCACATTCCATACCCGCACATTAGTTAGAAAAGTAATGCATATAGTGCATGCTAAAATCGGTGTTAGGTTCAACTCACCTGTGCGTTTTCGAAATCCAAGCGATAAAAACAGGCTGCAAGGTCGGAGGAAGCGATGCACGGGCTGCAGGGCCGAAGAAATCGAGACGAGTCCGTTACGCTAGGAAGATCCCGAAAAACTAGGACGATCCCATAGATTTAGTTGGAAAAGGGCTTGCAAACGATCTAGAAAACGATCCAAAAACCCTCCAGAAGAATCCTCCAAGTAGGCCAGAAATGAGCCTAAAATTGGCTCGAAGCGGGCTTGGGCTGGGTTATGCCAGAAACGGGCTTAAACTTGTTCGGGCCTGCAGGGTATGAGAAACGGGGCAGAACCTGAACTTTTGGGCCGAATAGAGGTTGACCTCGAAACAAGTTGGACCGAACGAGCTAGGTTCAACTCGATTGGGCTTGGTCCAAACTGCTGAGGCCTAAAAAGGGTCGAATATGCTACTGGTCCAAGATTGGGCCTAGAGCAAACGAACCCAGCCAAATTGTAGAACCCGAGTTGCAGCGATCGAGGAAGTGGAGGGAAGAAGAAGGAGAGAGGAAAGAGGGAAAAAAAGATAAGGAAGGGAAAATGATAGGATAGGATTCGGATTCGAATGTAGGAAAAGAAACTAAACGGGGGAAGAAAGGACGAAGGCGGAGGCAGCGAGGATCTAGGAATTAGAGTTTTCAGTAAGGAAGAAAGGAGAGGAAGAGAAAGAAAATAAAGGAAGAGGGAGAAGAAGAAGAAGAAGAATGAAAAGGCCGATAGACAGAAGAGTAGTAGTAGACCGAGGGAAGAGAATGAGAGAAGGGGGTGGTGGTTGTACTATGATTAGGGTTTCAGGTGAGGGAGGAGAGAGGGAGGGAAAGAGAAGAGGAAAAACAGTAGAGGCAGCGACGACAAGGAGGGTTAGATCTAGGGTCTCAGGGAAGGAGTGGGAAAGAGGATCGATGCTAAAGAGAGGTGGGGGTTAGGCGACAACAGGAAAGGGATTATGGTTTAAGCTAATGAATAAGAAAGAAAGAAACGAAGAGGGATGAAGGGCGGCAGCTCTAGGGTTTCCTCTCTTGAGGAGAGGGAAAATTGGAAAAAGTTGAGAAAGAGAGCTTATATAGGGTAGGGTTAGGGTTTACCCTTTTTTTTTAAAGATGAAAAGAAATCACCAATTTTATTAAAATAGTTTTAAATGATAACCAAAATGTGTGGTTTTCAAATATTTTCCATAATAAAAGTACTTTGAAAGTTCAAAATTACCAAAATGCCCTTCGAGCTCTGAAGCTTTAAAATAAAGCAAATCGGGGCCCGCCACTTAACCCATACTCTGCCTACTACTACTAAACCCCTAAGATCCCGAAAAATCGGGTTGGGTCATTACAATAGCCCTTAATAATCCTTTCTTAATAAACATTTATATACGTACTCCCAAATATTCCGATTACACACACTCATGTATCATTTCATCACAAGTCAATTCAATCTAATTCACATTGATCATCTTCTCCATTCATTGCATTACACACATCAAATTCTCAAACATATTCATATACCACATGAAACATAAAATAAATATCATACACATTGATACGCTCTATGCATCATTCATCATTAATAACCAAATTATCATGAATTTGCATATAGATACTTCTCAAGCAACTTAGTCATTGAAATAAAGTGTGTAACATTCCTCACCTTGAATGCTTAAGGAGTGTTGGATCAACCTGCTCGGCTTTGGGGTTTCGAATTTGAAGGCTCTAATTACCATGACAACACTAACTAGTTCATGTATTAGGCCCCAAAATGAGATTAGAAGCAAAACCCCCAAGGAAAACATAAGGTTTGACCTCTACTTCGGGTCAAACCCCTCATCCCATGAGAAATCCCCCATTTCTCATATATTCCAGCTCAAATCCATACATAAACCCATTTCCCCCAATTTATTTGCAAATCCCTTATATGCAAATCCCATATTCAAAAACCCCCAAATTAATCCATGGATTTTCCTTAAAACAAGGCCCATTGGCCATCCCCAAGGTAAATCCCATCATATCTTACCCAAACCTCCATCAAACAAGGGGAGGGTAAGAGGGAAGGGCGAATTTCTTACATTTGGCGGACTCGAAAATCCAAGATTTGGGGAGTGGAGGGTGAGCATAATCCTAAAATCTCACATGCAAATGGTGAAATCAAGCAGAGGAATGGGGTGAAGGTCACCCTCAGCTGGAACTAGGGTTCTCTAGGCTACTGGAAGTGGAATGACAGTGAAGGGAATGAAAATCGCTAGAGTTGGTGTTTAAATACCCAAACTTAAGTTGCGCTGTCGGTCGCACCAACGCTCAGTGTCGGTAGATCCAACACACAATGCCGGTCGAACCGACACACCCATAACTTCTATCTATTTTTACTTTTCACTTAAATTCCAACTCATTTGTAACAGGGGTGCTTCCTAAGGCCACGTGTCTTCTAGTGTGACCCACATGGGACCCTCAAACTACCCACACGTGAAAACCCTATTACTATCTAAGCTCCGCAGCTTGAGTATGGTCAATTTAATGAAGATGGTACATGTTGTCAAAATGTGAGTCGACCCATCAGTTAACCTAAATGTAGACTCACTTTTTGAGTATACTTACTATTTTGGTCCTCTGAAAAATCAATTGACCTTTGTCTAGACTGACTTTTCTAGGAATGGGTTAAGTTAAAATTAGTCGACACATCAATCGATATACAGGTAGACTCACTTTGAGGGAACGACTCTATCTTAGAGCATTTGATTCATTCCAACGACCATTTCTTGGTTCCAACAACTATTTCTTTTGAAATAGATATAAATTTTAATCCAAGGAGCCTTATTCAAGTGAGGGATTAGAGCTTGAAAAAGGAAATCTTTTGAAGAAAGATTTGGAGAAATTTTCTAAAGAAAACCCTTCTTCCCTAGGATCTTGTGAGACCTTCTCCTAACTGAGGTATCACCTTAACTCTCATAGATCTTTACCCATTCATATTCTATTCTTTCCATTGACTAATCTTGAGCATTCAAAGCTCTCATTTAACATGAATTTGAGAATCACTTAAATACTGAGGATCAGGACACTCAACAGGCGATGTGGGATAGAGAATTGCGCCATCCTGGCAATTTTTTCTCGCCCTTAGACTCACCCACTGTGGAGTTCTCCTCCCCTTTCTATTGGCGAACTGGTTCGAGCACCCTGTGTTTTGGAGTTCTTTTATCCTTGGTTACAGTCACCACTTGGATTTACGGATTCACCGAGTCCACCCTTCAGACTGAGCTATCAAAATCCCCCGCACCTAGAAGAGACTTACAAAATGTAAATGTGTTATGTTTTTTAAAAGTACTTCAACTATATGTGTATTTGTCTTGTTTATATATACACGTACTATTCTTATACAATATAATTCATTTGTTATTCAATTACCTTACTTTTCTCCTTTTCATTTTATCCCTTTCTATGCATAAAACACATAATGTTAAAATGTTCATTTCGTTCTAAGGCATTAGATACTGTTAGCAATCATAGAAGACTTAGGGAAGAATGAATAATGAAGGAATGAGGTGTTATGGGTCCAAACCACAAAAAAGAAAAAAAGGAAGAGCAAAAAGAACGACTAAAGCACGGAGGAGAGAATGTCAGAAATCTCAAGTTTACAACAGAATTCCCAGGTAGTTTTGAAGGACGACTCCTCTAGAAAAGGAAGCTACTAACAATATGTAGTGATGGTATTCGATAGAAGGACTGGCAATTGACAAGACAATCCAAAGGCAAGGACGATGCACAAGGCCTGATCGTACGCGAGAGAAGCCGAGAGAAAGAAAGTGAACCAAGAGTAGATAGGAAGAGAGCCATAAGTAGAGAGGACAAAACCAAGAGAGGAGAAAGTGAAGAAGCAGATAGAGAGAGCTAAAATCGAGATGATGAGAAAGGATCTATTCTCTGCTCTGTTATCCTCTTTTCCTTTCTTCTATCGAACGTTGCCTTCTTCGATTACTTTATTACCGCCTTTTAAAGTGCAATCGACATCAGAGCCAGCCACCCCTCTCTAACCTCTGTTTGTCTGAATTTGAAATTCAACAGTGGCCGAAACTCGAATCAGATTTGGCAACCCCTTCAACGAACTCGAGACAGGTTCAATTTCAGGTATTCTTGGAAGAGAATTATTTTCTCCTTCAAATTGTAATACCTCATAATTTAAGCATAAGACTGAGAAGAATATTGTTACTAATTGATTTGATATAGTGGATTGATTCGGATTTGTCCCTGTATTTTTCCCTCTAGACTAAAGGGTTTTGCACATAAATCTTGGTATGTTGTGTGTTGCTTATATTTCGATATTTTGCCGGATAATTTTTAGTTATTGTTTGTGTGATTGATTGACTTGAGAAAATTTCAAATATTAATTTTCGGTTGGGGTAAATTTATTTTTGGCCCCAACAACTGGTATCAGGGCATTTGGTTACTTTGGTATAATTATTTTATGTGAGTGAGAACGGAAAATTTTCAGGTGCCATGATTAAATTGACGACATCCAATTATGATGTTTGAAAGCCAAAAATGGAGGACAGTCTTTTATTGTAAGGATTTGTATGACCTTATTGAGAGTGATGTAGCTAAATCCACTGATAAACCCGACAAGGAGTGGGAAAACATGAACAAGAAGATTGCAGGGGATGATCAAACAATGGATTGATCATAATGTGTTTCACCATGTTGCTATCGAAACTATTGTCCTACAGACTATGGAAAAAATTAGAGGCAATGTATGAGAGAAAAAATGTACAAAATAAAACCTATTTGATTAGCAAACTTTTGAACTTGAAATTTACAGAGGGACATTCTGTTACCAAACACCTGAGAACTTTTTAGAGTTTGTTAATCAGTTAGCTACTGCAGAGATGACACTAGATGATGAGTCGCATGCACCATTGCTCTTGAATTCTTATCTAATAGCTATGAAACATTCGTTGCGTCATTGAGTAATTTTGCTCCTAATAACAAGCTGACTATGAATCTTGTTAAAGACAACCTCTTTAATTAAGAAGTCTGATGAAAGGCAATGGGTGTTAGGTTAGGCACATACCCTTGTAACATAAATTATGGCTAGAAACAAAATTAGAGGCGCAACATAGAATCTAAGGCCCGCGGCCAAAGCAGATCACTATTTAGGGAAAATAGAAAATGATTCTACTATCATAAGGTTGGTCACATATGAAGAAATTGTCGTCTTAGGAAACGGAATCATAATGAGGAGAAAGAAGAAAAGAAATTTGACGGCAGTGATACTACAACTATTACTTTAGAAGAAGACTTGATGGTGCTTTTTTTTGAAAGGAAGAGTGTAATCAAATTGCTGGTCAGGATGTTGAGTCGGTTATTAATACCGTTGCTTCTTACCATACGACTCCCACAAAGGAATTCTTCACGCCTTACAAAGTAGGAGATTTTGGTACTTTAAAGATGGGCAATACTAGTAACTCCATTGTTGGAATAGGTGATATGTGTATTGAGACTAATGCAGGTTGCACCATTACTTTGAAAGATGTGCTACATGTTCCTGATTTACGCCTCAATCTGATTTCCAGGATTGTATTAGATTAGCAAGGTTATGTGAATTATTTTCACAACGAAAAGTGGAAGCTATCCATGGGAACATTGGTGATTGCTCGAGGAGCTCCTTGTTGTATATTGTACAAGACTCAAACGAAGATTTGTTCTACAAGATTGAATATAATAGAAGATGATTCTTCCCTAAAATTGTGGCACAACAGACTGGCTTACATGAGTGAGAAAGTGTTGTAGATTCTAGTAAAGAAGTCAATCGTTTCCTTTGCCAAAGGTACAATCCTGAACCCTTGTGATTATTGTTTACTTGGCAAGCATCATAGTCTCTGTTCATCTCTGCTAAAAGAAAAACTAAATTAATAGATTTAGTTTATTCTGATATATATAGTCCTTTTGAGGTAGAACCTTTTGGTGGCAATATATATTTTGTAACATTTATTGATGATGTTTCACGAAAAGTGTGGGTGTATTTTGTAACAATAAAAGACCAAGTTGTTAACCAGATATTGATCCAAGAGGGGGGGTGAATTGGGTCTTGCTTACTTTTGACAATTAATTAATCAAATGCAAAGTGTATGTGCAAGTGATAAATAAAATTAAGTAAAAACATAAGTAAGAGAAGAGATGGAAAATTACACATGCAATTTTTACGTAGTTTGGGAAGATTGCCTACATCCATGCCTTAAGTGCACCAGTAGAGGATTTCACTACAATATTCTAGTGTATGAAGATCAAACCGTTTACATACCTTGATCCCTTTATGAGTGGAGATCTGTAATACCTCAGATTTTCAGTTTATAAATATTTACAGTTTTTGCCATTGAAATTGTGAACTAATGGATTTTGGTGGACAAAGGGCTAAGTGATTGGCAAAGTGATGTTTGAGTAATAAATAAAAGAAAGGACTTAATTAAAAAGGGTAAGGTTCGGCCATGGTGTGTGGCCGAACCCCATAAGGATGGTTTTTGGACTTAGACTTAACTGGAAATCAAATGGATATTGTCTGGACTTGTTGATATATAAACAAGGTGACAGGATCTCACAAACGGTGCAAGATCGTGAGCGGTTGCTGGATTAAGAAGCGAAGGACACTTGAGTGGTCTTTTGGTAGGATTCCTACATCATTGAAACCATGGATATGTATTATGTATTTATGATGATTTTATTTCATATTTGATAAGTTATTTTGGTATCAGACAATATGTTGCAATTATGGGACGTTCATGCTATGTTTTGTAATATTTTATAGCATGTTGGCATTTACATCTCATGAATGGCATGGGAGAGATGGAATGTAACCGGAGATCCACACTCCGTCGGGGCGTCCGTAAAGTGAGGGGTATTGTAACCGGAGACCCACGCTCCGTCGGGGCGTCCGTAAGTCGTGAGGGGTATTTTAACTGGAGGCCACACTCCGTTGGGGCGTCTGTAAGTCGTGAGGGGTATTTTAACTGGAGGCCACACTCCGTCGAGGCGTCCGAAAAACCACTGTGGGGATACCTTGATGAGGAGCATTCTATTAAGAGGATACATGTGATTGTGATGGGTGGCACTCATTGCATATGGTAGCATGGCATGGCATTGAATCGGCATGATTATGATCTTTATTATCATGCAAGGTTTCTGGTTTTTATCTGTATGATTGGATCTCTATTATTATAATCTGTTTTGGATATGATGCTTTACAAGTATGATATGGTATA
Organism: Chimonanthus salicifolius; assembly: GCA_013350335.1. Taxonomy (NCBI): domain Eukaryota; kingdom Viridiplantae; phylum Streptophyta; class Magnoliopsida; order Laurales; family Calycanthaceae; genus Chimonanthus; species Chimonanthus salicifolius. Next base: position 15,579,600 of record CM023539.1, read on the forward strand.
TTATATCTGGATTTTATATATTAACCCATGTGTTAGCCCTAATTGAAATACCTACTGGGCTCGTTGTCTAACGCCCTACTTCTACCCTAGTTGATGACATAGGAAGGGAACAGAACGAGGTCATGATTGGAGCCAAGCTTAGGAGCTTGGATGACTAAGCTATATGTTGTTTATGTTATTCGGAATTGTAATAACGTAGATTTGTTTGCTATGGATTGGATGGTTAATGTTTAGATATTTAAGTTATGATAATTATTATTAAGTGCAGGACTACTTTGCTATCTAAAATAGAATAGGATTGTTATCCTATTGTTATTCCGCATGTATGATTTATTCCGCAAGTTAACTTGAGTACGTGTGAACCATTTTAGTGGACTTGGTCCACGCACACGTATGGTTGGCCAGTTAAGGGTTGAGCTTTGGAAGCTCGGACTTAGCTCGCGTCGTGACGTCCCGCTCTTTATCACTTTTAAAAAAAAAAATAGACTCTGATTTCGAGTGAAAAGTGCGCGATTAGCGCCCCGCCCTTTTTCACTATGCTTTCCGAAAATCAGAGTCTTTTTTATTTAAAAAAGTGAAAGAGAGCAGGATGTCACGACGCGAGCTAAGTCCGAGCTTCTAAATCCGACCCTTAACTGGCCAACCATACGTATGTGTGGACCAAGTCCACTAAAACGGTTCACACGTACTCAAGTTAACTTGCGGAATAACATACATGCGGAATAACAATAGGATAACAATCCTAATCCATTTTAGATAGCAAAGTAGTCCAACACTTAATAATCATTATCATAACTTAAATATCCAAACATTAACCATCCAATCCATAGCAAATAAATTTACGTTATTACAATTCCGAATAACATAAACAGCATATAGATTAATCATCCAAGCTCCTAAGCTTGGCTCCAATCACGACCTCATTCCGTTCCCTTCCTGTGTCATCAACTAGGGTAGAAGTAGGGCATTAGACAACGCGCCCATTAGGTATTCCAATTAGGACTAACACATGGGTTAGTATATACAATCCAGATATAATATACCATATCATACTTGTAAAGCATCATATCCAAAACAGAGTATGATAATAGAGATCTAATCATACAGATAAAAATCAGAAACCTTGCATGATAATAAAGATCATAATCATGCCGATTCAATACCATGCCATGCTACCATATGCAATGAGTGCCACCCATCACAATCACATGTATCCTCTTGATGGAATGCTCCTCATCAAGGTATCCCCACAGTGGTCTTTCGGACGCCTCGACGGAGTGTGGTCTCCTGTTAAAATACCCCTCACGACTTACGGACGCCCCAACGGAGCGTGGGTCTCCGGTTACAATACCCTTCACTTTACGGACGGCCCGATGAAGTGTGGATCTCCTATTACAATACCCCTCACTTTACGGACGCCCCGACGGAGTGTGAATCTCCGGTTACATTCCATCCCTCCCATGCCATGCATGAGATGCAAATGCCAACATGCTATAGAATATTACAAAACATAATATGAAAATCCCATAATTGCAACATATTGTTTGATACCAAAATAACTTATCAAATATGAAATAAAATCATCAAAAATATATAATACATATCCATGGTTTCAATGATGTAGGAATCCTACCAAAAGACCACTCAAGTGTCCTTTGCTTCTTAATCCGACAACCGCTCACGATCTTGCACCGTTTGTGAGATCCCGTCACCTTGTTTATATATCAAGTCAAGACAATATCCATTTGATTTCCAATTAAGTCTAAGTCCAAAAACCATCCTTGTCGGGTTCGGCTACACACCATGGCCGAACCTCACCCTTTTTAATTTAGTCCTTTCTTTTATTTATTACTCAGACATCACTTTGCTAATCACTTAGCTCTTTGTCCACCAAAATCCATTAGTTCACAATTTCAATGGTAAAAACCGTAAATATTTATAAACTGAAAATCTGGGGTATTACAATACAATCCTCTTTTTAAAATTTTCGTCCTGAAAATAGAACGAAGTAGAGTTCCAAGGCTTCGGCTGATTCCACTTTAACTAGATTTCTAGCTTCACCCTCCTAGAATTCCATCGGCTAACTACAGAGTCTGCTAGCTAGACTAACTCGGCAGTCGCCCATAGCTTCCCATTCGAGTTTCACTAGACTCTTAGATTTTCCATTAAATACATCTTCAAAATCTTGCACATCTTCATTTGCACATAAGTCACTATATGACTAACACCTTTTACCGATACCCGGCATCAATCCAAACTACCATGGGAACCATCATCCATGGTTATATACATCCATCCCTGGTATCACTCTATTAGTGTGTATCGTCTATCCATGGTTAATAACCATCCATGAATATAATCCTTCTATGGGTATAATCCATTAATGGGTATAACTAATCCATCCTTGGGCATAATTAATCCAGGTCACATCTTCCACCATGAGATATTTTATCCATGGGAACAACACTCAAATGAGTCACTCCCCGACTGTGGCAACCATATCAACTCACAAATATAGCCCGACCCCTAGCAAGACTTAGGGCCCATGACTTACTAAGCGGAAGACCCACGTCCAACGTGATCAAGTCTACGCCGCCCTGCATCCTTACCTCAAGGGTGATTCAGTCAAGCTCTAAGGAGGTCAGATCTAGTCTAGCGAAGCTAGCACCACCCCGACGGGGTAAAATAGTACCGAGCTCTGCGCATCCACGCACAATAAGTGTGTGAACTATCCGTGAGAGTGCCCTCCAGCGCGTAGCATGCGAGAGACCCACTCCTCAACAGTAACCGTACGGAACAAATCTCCGTATTTCATATCGAGGTTCTCACAGTCTCACAACTACTCTAGGCCATACTCATGGAATCTATATACTTACCTCATCAGTATCACGTGAGGGACGCACCCATACCACATCTCAATCATCAATATCACGAGACAGACGCACCCATACTACGTCTCAATATAATCAAGTGACCTTGTCACATACATCTCAATTCCAAAGTCCTCATAAACTCTTAAGTTTGCATACTTTATTAAAAATCCTTCAAACTTCCATCACAATATAAGGGTTGGTAGGGTTAGAACAAACCTTTCAAAACGTACCCACACCCTTACAAAATCTTTTCCTTTTCCCCGACATTTTCTTACCCTTTCTTAGCCTAATCTTCTGTAGAAGACCCTGCATCATCATAAAAATCGAAGAAGCTGTCAGGGCATGTCGTCGACGTGTGCCCCAACACTCCACAAGTCAGACAGGGTATTATTCTCGGTCCCCCAATGCAAGGACAATTAGTCCTCTCCTTCCCGTGCCCGTGAAGTCCACAAACAGGGAAAATAACCTCAAGGGGATAGGGGCAGAAAGTACAGTTGTGCCCTTCCTGGTTGCACAAGTCGAACATATACCCGGGCTCTATCTCCCCTACGGATTCTCCTATCATTGGGATATCTCCCATATGCTCTTCCGGAAAAGGAGCTAGATTCACTTTGACATCCTCGGGTGGTCCTACTTGGACGTCTACATTAACTTCCATAGTGTGGTCTGGCCTACTGGAGTTGTTGGAAGAAGAAATCAGATCATAGGACAGCTAGGGGTTCCCATGTCCCACAACTCTGTATACTCTTTGTTACGCTACATATCTGTATCACGACAACAAAAGTATATCAATGATAACCGCAGTTTTAATCAAACTAATCTTTGTTTTAGGAAATTTCCCTATGTATCACATAATGTCTCTTGCTTGGGAAAATTGCCAAATAAGCACTCTTTGTATTTCTTTGTTTTTGGAGAAACTTCCTAAGTATCAAGTATCATTTCTCAATTGGGGAAATCTTGTTATTCTCCTGTTCTCAGGGAAAACCTCCCTAAGTATCATGTGTTTGTTTCTCCATTTGGGAATATCGGGGAAGTATCTCCTATGTTGCTATGTTTGATAATTCCAATTATGGTGACTGTACTTCCTTTGCTTTCATTCCTTGTTGTTCTCAGATTGATTGTTTCAGTCTGAGTCTAACGAAGTAAATTAATCCGGCCCCCATGCAGCGGACTTCGAAGAGTCGGTCAGTTGGGATTCTTATCTGTCAGTGAGACATGAAACCGTCTTAATCTTACTTCGGAAGATTCAACCTTTCCGTTTCGCTCTGATACCAACTGTAACGCCCCGCCCTCTTTCACTTTAGAAAAAAATTGTAACACCCCGCCCTTTTCACTCTAATAATCAGAGTTTATTTTTTATTTTTATATAATAATCAACCAAGTAATCGGGGTGGAGTGTCACGACGCGAGTTAAGTTCGGATCTCTAAATCCAACCTTTAACTGGCCAAGCCCATGTGCGTATGAACTAAGTCCATAAAACTGATCTGCACATGGTATAAATACAACTTGTGGAATTAACTTAGTCTTAAACTAACTGAGGTTATAATAGATCCTAAGACTAATCCATTTTTAACTTAAGATAGCAAAGTACAAGATTTATTCTCCAATATTACTAAATAACCTTAGTCTACCATTCATTCCAAACCATCCAAAATAAACCAAACGATAGCATCTACTTAACTACTTATTACATGCCAACACATCCAATTACCAAATTACATTGTCTAAATAAATCAAATAACAAGTCCATAAATAGTCCATTCAAAGTCCATTTAAATCATTCAAACCGCCCAAGCTTCTTTGCTTGGTCCCGTTCTCGATCCTCATTCTTTTACTTTCCTGTGTCATCCACTAAGGGTAGAGATAGGGCGTTAGATCAACGCCCCCAGTAGTGTTTCCGAATAGGGCTACCACAAGGTTAGTAAAAACATGCAAATAATATAATAATACATATGTGTCAAAATTCCATAAAACATGCTATGTATGAAATGAACATGTAATGAGTCCCACCCATCACCATTCTACATAGCCTCCTCTTGACGGGATTCTCATCGTCAAGGTACCCCACAGTGGGCTTTCGGACGCCCCGACGGAGTGTGGCCTCCGGATTCCTCTTGATGGGATTCTTATCATCAAGGTACCCCACAGTGGTCTTTCGGACGCCCCGACGGAGTGTGGCCTCCGGTTACAACACCATCATCCTATGCTATGCATGAGATGTCTATGCAAACATGTCATTTGTAAATATAACATTTCATTCAAATAACTTATTCAAATAAACATAAAACAACAAATGAGATATGTGGTTACAACAAGGTAGGAAACCTACACTAGATTACTTTGTTTGACCCTTCCTTTGAACCATCTTCCGATTAAAGCTTGTACATCGTTCTAAAAATCCAAATACCTTATGTACATAGCAGCAAGTTAATCATTTGTCTACTTAATTTCCAGCAAAGCCTAATGTTCCATGAATCACTTAGTGGGGTTCGGCCAAAGCCATGGCCGAACCTCACCCATTAAAACTTTGGTCACTCTTTTTTTTAATTAAAACCATCTAATTAACCCAAACTTCCAAATGAACCTTGGTAGGGTTCGGCCATACATTATGGCTGAACCTTACCACTTTGGTTTAAGCCCATTTATCCAATCATATGATAATTTTATTTTTGATCATTTCACCCATAATTACGATTGTGCCATTGAGACCAACCTTTGCTTTAAATTAGCTAACTTCCATCACCTAATATAAAACCATCTTAGTGGGGTTCGGCCATACCCATGGCCGAACCTCACCACTTAATTGGATTCTTCTTAAACCCTTCATATCTCCATATAAACTAACCACTATGTCCAACAATTACCATTAGTGGGGTTCGGCCATACACATGGCCGAACCTCACCAAACTGATTTTTATCCCCACTTTCCATCATTCATGTTGGCTGATTATTTACCCATACTAATTCCTATAAACAAACATACATTATTCTTAAATCAAAGCATATAAATATTACCTAATGTCCATCATAAACTTAACCCAATTATTCAACAAAACAGTCCATGGGGTTCGGCCATATGGTTCTCTTTACACAATGCTTCCATTAATTATGTACATGTTAGGCTCCACATCTTAACCATGGAAACTACCTGATTCGGCTATCTCATAATTGATCCAAAACAGTAACCTTAATTCCATATAAAAATCCTTTAAAAGCCCCACTTCAAAATATGGATTTTTTTGTCTTTCAAACACCATAGAACTCACCAAATTTCCTCATGGGGTTCGGCCATCCAAAGGGCCGAACCCTATGGTTCATATTTTACCACTTTTAAACATCATAATTCTATATTTAAACCATTGATGGATCTGGCCATACGACAGCCAGATCTCATTTTCTTAACCAATCTATTAAACAAGGATTCAAAATGCACTTACTAATACCGCGTCTCCTTCGGTTCTTTTGACTCCTTCCTTGACCCTTTATTTCCTTGACCTCTCCTTCTCTCTTACTGTTCTTTGGGCTGAGACTGATCTTGCTGCAAGCTCCTTGGGATAATTCAGCCAGATGATATGGATTTGAGGGAGAAAGAGAGAGAAAGGAAGAAAACTCTGGCCTTGGATGTATGTGCTAAGTCTTGATGCCAAAACCCTTTGGCTGAACTTGTCTTGATGAAAAGAGATCAGTCCAAAGACTGATTAAGCAACCAGCTGTTGCTCTTGGTTTTGGAGAGAGGGAGGACGACCAAGGGAGAGAGAGATAGAGAGAGTAAGAAATGAAACCTCTTTGGCTACTCAAATTCAACCCAAAGTTAACCTTGTGTAACTCCCATTGCCTTAACCCAAAACCTTATGTTACTTGGGGGTTTCATCATGAGAATGAAACCTTCCCATGCTCCCAACGTCCCTTGCTGGTTGGACTTGTGTAACCTCCCCTTTCCTTAAGGTCTCACATGGGGGTTTCATTTTGAAATGTAACTCCCATGTGCTGCACCGTCCCTCTATTGGTTGCCTCTATGTTTTGGCTTGTGTTACAGCCACCACTCTAATGTGTAACTCCATCAACATCAGCTCCATTCAGCTCCATTTGACCCTCATCAACGTCCCATGTGGGAGTTCTATCATTGGAATAAAACTCCCCTCCTCCAAGTGTGAACACACTTTGTAACTCCCATTGGTTTAATGTCTATTTTGAATTTGAAATGCCATAATCTATTGTGTGTAACTCCTCCAATCAGCAACCCATTTATTCTCCAACCTTGGAGTTACATGCATGAACTATCAATCCATGTATTGGCTGTCTTTTGAAGACCCAAACAATGAACTCCATTCCATTTCCAACGTGCATACAATTTTGAATTTGAAATGCACCCTCACCTTTGTAACTCCCATGTAACGCCACTCCCATTCATGTCTATCTTAGGAGTTACATACATGAAATCACCTTGCAGCCCACGTTTTTATTGAGTTAAAATTTGCAACCAGCTCATACCTCCATCTTACACTCACCTCACTCATTAAACAACTATTCCATCTAACTCATTTACTTAACTCACCCAACTCGACTCATAAATTCCACTCCACTAAACTCCACAATTTATTCCAACTCAATCTAAACCAAAACATTTAATTCATCTTAACCCAATTAAATTTTTGAGCTCAATTAATGGTCAAACATGTCAACCACAACCCATTGGGTCCAATTTGGCCATTTTGACCCATTTAACAAAATTTGACCCAATTATGATTTTTGACCCGTTTAAGTACATCTTATCCATTTATTTGTTTTGTAAACAAAACTACCATCCTTTGGGTCTTGATTGAACCATTGACCCATTTAAATTCAAATCAAATATATCACAATGGCAATTCCGTAAATATGAATAAATTCATATAAATTGATAACTTTGAAATTCCAGGGTGTTACAAAAATAGACTCTAATTTCGAGTGAAAAGTGCGAGGTGTTACAAGATCGAACCATTACAATATCTCCTTTGAAGATAGAGATAAAATCGAAATCCAATCGCTCTTACCATTGGAGATTAAACCGATAACCAATCTCTTTTATGGGAGGAGATTAAACAGTCACTCTATAGGGTTATAACAATCCTTCACAAATGTTTCATGATGATAGAAAGAATTGTTTCCAAATAAAAACCAAGAACACATCCCTTTTGTTGCTTGATGTGACTTTGGTCTGTTCTTTGATGATCATCTCCTCACTTGGCTCTTTGGGATGAAATGCTCCAGTTGATGCACAACCAAGATGAGGGAGATCGTGGTCTAGGGTATAGAAAAATATTTCCATAAAACTGGTCTTGACCCTAGAAATGATTTTTATGTATCACATTTAATGAGAGCATACAATGCTCAATATATATCAATAATAGTTTGGAATAATTGCTAACTTGAAACTTTGGAAAGATCAAGATTCTCTACGGTTGGAGAACATGTAATACCCTGCTCCAAAAAGTCCCACATTGCTAGTGGCGTTGGAAATTCCTTGGTATATAAGTAGTAGCATTCCTCCTTCTAACATAAGGCATTTTGGGAGCAACAGTGGGTTGGCTCACCAAAGCAAAGCCGTGCGGGTTCGTGTGTAGGCCCAAAGCGGACAATATTGTACTAGCGGAATGGGTCGTTACAAATGGTATCAGAGAATGGTTCAACTCTCTGCTTGAGGGTGTGGGCTTAGTTGTTGTGTGTGCAGAGCCGGGGACGGTTCTGGCTTTAAGGGGGTTAGATTGTAATACCCTGCTCCAAAAAGTCCGACATTGCTAATGGCATTGGAAATTCCCTGGTATATAAGTAATACCATTCCTCCTTCTAACACAAGGCCTTTTGGGAGCAACAGTGGGTTGGCTCACCAAAGCAAAGCCATGCGGGTCTGTGTGTAGGCCCAAAGCGAACAATATTGTGCTAGCGGGACGGGTCATTACAGAACATAACTGCTAATTTGAGGAAATCATGTCAGAATGGTGGTGGAACAGTTTCTTTGTGTTCGTTGGCAATAATCCGGCATGGGGCACATGTGATTTAGTAAGAGTATTTGGTGCGGCGGGTGTTGTTTTTGATAGTTTCGTTCCATTTGATCACTAGACTTGGGTTCGAAGGAATTTCACCTTTTATTCGGTTTAAGATTGAGAAGGAAGTTAAATTGTTTAATTGTTTGATGGTAAGATGATCCAGGGACACAAATTGCAACTGAATAAGGAGTGGTACGGTTCAGAATGTCATCGGTTTGATGTTATAAGTCATGACAAAGAGGTGGCGGCGGCAATGTGTTCAACGAAAGCATCTAGAGTTGGAGTAAAGAAACCAAAATCCATCCATGAAAATAGGCAGAAGATAGTCTTGGATTAGGATAATAGATTGGTTCAGATTTCTGGGGATTATATAGAGAAAAATAAAGACTTGATGTCTCATACCTAGATTGGTGTGGCGAGACGATCAGGCTCCTCGACATTTGAAGTTAGAAATTGGCTTCTGGAGCGTTGAAATTTAGATCACTCTTTGTCTGTGCTTCTATTGTCTCCCCTATTATTCTGGATCGTGGTTTCATCAGAGATTGGCCGAAGTAAATTCCCTAAGTGTGGTTCTCCCCTTTCTATAGGGCCCTTGTTGAGGATTGATACATGGACTGAAGTGGTAGGGTTTGGTCTAGTGGTAGATTGGGTAATGATTCTTGGTGTGCCGCTTCATGCATGGAATAGAGAGATTCTCTGGAAGTTGGAGGTATTTTAGGAATCATAGAGGAGGTAGATAAAAGATGATTAGCGAAGGAGGTTGTTGAATTTGTCCATGGTAAAGGTGGTAAGACCGGTCAATACAGTCGTTTTTGCCACCTTTGGTTGGAAGTATGAGATGTTCGCTATGATCTAAGGACAGAAGTGGAACCTCGATCAATGGTTTCAACGGAGGAGTTGGTGATTTAGGGGCAACGCGACTTGGAGAGGAGTCTTCAGAGGGTTTCCGCTTCACCAAATTTAACTGACAGAAAAAAATTGGATTCGGGGCTGAATTCTCCAATTGGATTCTGACGGAGTAGGAGAGATCAAAGCAGGATGTTGGTCTTCTAAATCGATCGGAGTGCTCACTGGAACCCAAAAAATGGATGTATTAAGTGATCGTGGTTGTGCTGTTACAATACATTTTCCTCAAATCTCGATGAGTAAACCTCCCGTGTCTTCGCTCGAGTCAGGAGAGGCTTCTTTTCCAATTGAAAAGGTCAAAGAGACAGAAATAGAGTTTCTTTCGCGCAATAAAAATTCTTTTAAATAGGGCTATTGGAGCCAGATATCACTTACTCGGGTTTCAAACTTAAGAAGTCTTCGGGGGCCCGTGATAATCATTTTAGGGCTTTACAAAATTTAAGCCCATCTAATTCTTCTTAGTGTTTGAACGATACTAGTTAGGGGCCCAAGCAGTTCAACCCTATCCTTTTATGTTCTAAAGGCGACCAAAGTTTTCTTTTCAGCGAAGTTCTGTAAGGCCTATTTCGTTCCAGTTTGACAAAGGATGTAGCTCTATGGATCAGGATCTTTCCATTGTTCCAGGCATAAAAATCTCCCTTGCAGTGATGTAATAACCCAACCCTTAATTAGAAAAATGACAAATTTTTATAACTATTAACTCAGCTTTGTGAGCAATTAATATGATAGAATACGGAAATAGCGTCCCTAAAAAGTATCATGTGACCCGATCAGAGCTTGTTAGCTTAGTGATCCAGCCCGACGAAGTTCGGAGGGCATTTTGGACATTACTTAATGTATTTCGTTTTATATATAAAATCATGAATAGTGTCTTATAAACTTTTTGAGTGTGAAAGACCACTCTTCTGATATATTCAGACCTAGAAATTCACATACGGTTTAAGCTTTTGAGTACGCTACTCATTGGTATTTCTGAAATTTCACGAGTATTCCTCGAAACGTGTATTTTACACATGTTTTTATCTAAAAGCCCCGATTTTCGAGATACCTCGTATTCGAAAATTGGCAAACTCAGGTCACAGTCGATCTGCATTTTATCAAATTCTTTGATATTTTTAGAATGTCGAAATGAGTATTTTAAACACTTGTTTCGAAGTGTCAAAATCACTGGTGATTATAAGTCGTCTATTTTATTAAAACATTGACATTGTAGGAAAATACACTATTTTCAGTATCAAAACAAAAAGTGAACGTTCCACTGTAGGTAAACCCCGTGTTCTTAACACACCTGCGGTATCAGATTTTCACGAGTTAGGGTCTAATATACTCGAACAGAAAAATGGTAAAGTAACAGTAATTTTCACTATTATAGAAGATAATTTTTTACATTCTTATCTTCTGCTGACAGTTTTCTTCTGCTCAGATTTTACCGAGGGTCTTCCTACATATCAAACGATCAGGGACGATTCCAGTAGTTTTCAATAGAGTTTTTCAAAACACTATAAATAGCTGCACTCGGTTTAAGTTTAAAATCACATATTCATACAGTTTTTCTCATTTTTTCTCTCTGCTGGTGTTTACAAGTGCCCTAAAACAGTTGTCTTAATTTTTCGGAAGATTTCTGTAAGTATTTATTTTGAGTTGTTATTTTTAGTTTCTAGACCTCATTAAGAGAACCTAGATATTCAATTTCATCAGAAAATGCCTTATGGTTTGCTTTATAAAAATCGGAGAAGAAAATACAGAAAATTGGAAAATCTGCCAATGAACAGTAACTTGCGGCGCACCGTTCATGTTCCAAAATCTGCCAATGAACAGTAAATTGCGGGCATTTTGGTAATTCTAGATATTTTATGGGACAAGAATGTATTTTTTTTGGAAAGGTTTCAAAAATGGATTTTATATTGTTTTAGCTTAAAAATACTTATTTTAAACCACTTATGGACTTATTTTTAGTCCGTATTAAGCTCAGAGGCAAAATCGTATTTTTTACAAAATTGTAAGAAAACTCTATAAATATTTTGTCATGATATTCTAAACACTTAGGATTATATACTATGGCTATATAGTGTTATTATATGTTGTATTTACACTGTTTTACAGTTTTAAATAGATTAGTGAAAGACACTCGCCAAATCTAAGGTGAGAAGATTCAACGACACTATATGTTTACTAAAATGCATTTCATTTTGCATTCAATACAATGTTTCTTGTACCATTAGCCATAAGACAATAAGTAGATGTCCGTGGTCATTTTTATTGACGGAAAGGATGCGATGGGATTAGAATGCGATACCGACATTGTTCACACGTAAGGAGGTGATTATAAGTTTTTACATATGAAAAGTGAACATGAGAGTGTTTCGGGATCTTCTAGCCATCCTAAAACGGAGTACGGAACTCACTTATTCTTAGAGACTACTTGGTAGTGTGATGTTGGTGATCTGATGATAGATCAGGTATCCAACCGTGATTCTGATAGGAATATGCATTTTGTGTATAACTGTGTGTATTGCAGGATAATTAATCTATGCGATAAATGATGACTATAGGGTAGACGTACTCGATTGGAAAGAACAGCAACACTTATTTATGTTATAATATAACCCATTGGTGGGTTTTTAATCTGTGTTTAGTTTTTCCAGCATAGTATAGTTAAATACTGATTGCTGATATTTGTATTATGATTCTATACGAAAGGCTTAGGAATCTATGTTAGCTGAGTGAGGTTATTATGATCATATGTGTGAGAGATATTATATGGGTTGACAATTATATTTAAATCCATGTGTTAATGTGCATATTGATTGGTGTACTATGCATATCAAATTACCTCATACCAATGTATGAAGTACCTAGCTCGTGGAGGGACACTAGTACGAGCTTGTATTTAAAATACAGGCTGTGTGAAGCACTGATCATGAATTTGCCTGGAAGTGTATGAAACGTATTACTCATGGCTAGGGAAGAGCTGTAGACGTCGTTTAGTAGGGGTATCTTTTTGAGAAAGGAAGGACATTTCATGGTAAATAACTGTGTTGACATTATTCTACATGATTTTTGAGTTTATAAACTGTTGTTTGATAACATGCTTATTATATTGATAATATGCTTTATTATCCTAGAACTTGTTGTTGTTTTCTCTTCACTAAGTTTGTAAAACTCACACACCTTACGAATTAGGAAACCCGGGGGACGAAGGACAAGAGGATCTTCAGCTGTAGCATAGGGTGGAAACTCTTTAGCTATCTAGCCAAATGTTGGGATCTTATAGTTTAACTTAGTAGACATTGTACGTATGAGCATGCAATGTAATAAACCATTTATGGTGTTCGTTTGAAACACTGTAGGATGTAATAAAGTCTACTTCGTTTCTGATGTGCAATTCTGATATTGATGGGATTGATTGTTGATAAATGTTAGGTAGATCATGTGTGACATTTTCTATTTGGACTTTTTTAAGAGATCAAATTATAGATTACATGTTGGTTAGTAGTGTATCCACATACTATGCGTCGAGGTGGAATCTATCAAGGTTTTGGTCTTAAGCGGGCCCATGGTGGCCCCTCCATTTGCTTGGGATTTTTACCATCTAGGTATGGTTGGGTCCGAGGCTGCCAAATGTCAGATCCAAACTTGGTCATATGAGATGTTAAGTCCATGTATTAAGATGATTTACGTAAAGGCTCAGTATTGTGTTAGAAAAAAAAATCTCACGTCAGTGGGCCCAGAGGGTCGGGACGTGACAAGGGAGGTTTTGGGAGGAAGAGATTTGGTCTATAGCTAATCTAAAGAGACATCACTGGGAGAAATACCCCCTAGTTTCGTCTTGAGTGATTGAAAAAAAGACCCTAATCTGGCAGAGACGTAGGAAGGGTCCCCTAATCCAATTAATTGGGCTATTACAATCAAAGCATAGGAAAGTCTAGCGTTGGTATTGCAATCTGAGTTTTTGGATGAGGAAAAGATGATACGAATTGGGAATATTCTCAGGATTTCTTTCCGACTAGATCGTTCGATCTGAAAGATTTATTATCTGATTTATGTGAAATAGAAAGGTGTGAAATGGATGAGCACACTACAATACGTCGCAGCAAAAAATGAGAAAGAGAGTTATGTAATTTACAATCATCGGAAAACTATGTAGCTTGGCATTATCTGTCCTACCAGGTGCAATGAACAGTTTCTGATTATTTTAAGAAACAAAATGTGCAGAACCTATGGAAGAGTTGATAAAATCCATTTAGGGGATCAGGACCAATGGGCTAAATAGGTAAGGCATCTGAACGAGCATCAAGTGGACTATTTAAATGCCTCAAAATTTCGTCTCTCTACGGCAGATGTAAAACAGTTCTCCATATTGACGATGCTGGAAGATCTCTCGGCAGGGAAATCCTTTCTGTTTACAAATGTATGTGGTCCAAATAGTGATGCTAATAGAGGTCCTTTTCTAAATGAGATTGCGGAAGGAAGAAGTCTATACAATCTCCCCAGTTGTGTAGGAGGGGATTTTAATATAATTAGGATAATGTCTGTAAGGAAGGGATGTAGTAGAATATCCACCTTCATGCAAAGTCTTAGTGATTGGATAGAAGAATTGGAATTGATAGATCTATCATTAGGAGGTGTTTCTTTTACTTGGTCTAATATGCAGGACAATCGAAGCTTAGCACGCCTGCACAGATTTTTAATAGACTCACAGTGGGCGGAAATGCTTCTTTCATCACACCACTCAGTGAGGACTTTCCCCTTTCCGATTCGAATTGGCGTGGCTGAAGATCGACGGTATTTCAGAGTTGATTGAAAAATGGTGGAGGGAGGCTATTTGTTCGGGACAGAAAGGTTACTGTTTACTGCATAAGTTGAAGTATCTTAAAGAGAAGATGAAGGCTTGGGCCCTAGCTAGATGAGAACAAGAAAAAGAGGAGGAACAACACTGGTTTGATGAACTGCAAAGATTAAATCAACTAAGGAGGAGGGTCTGCTTTCAATGGATCATATATTACGGCGAAAGGAGATTAAAAACAGTCTAAGAAAAAGGCATTTGCTAGAGGAAATAAAATGGATGCAATGTTCAAGGGTGCGATGGTTGAAAGAGGGGGATCAGAACACCAAATTCTTCCACCAAATGGCTAGTGCAAGAAAGGGGAAAAATTTCATCCACACTCTGTCAGAAGATAGGGATCACATTGAAGGAAAGGAGAATATTTGTGATACCATTGTACATTATTTTCAACATCTATATAAAGCACCTCGTAAGGATTTTCCTATACCATCGCTGCTCCTGTTTAAGGAATTACTTAATGATCAGCGTATTCAATTAGACTGTCATTTTTAAGAGGTGGAGGTGAAAGCCGTAATATAGGAATTAGGAGAAGATAAAGCTCCGGGGCCAAATGGTTTGCCTATTATGTTTTTTAAAACATTTTGGGAGGTAGTCAAGTTGGGGGTGCTAGAATTTTCTGGGCGTTTTATAATCGAGGAATCATATCCAAGGATTTGGGTGCAGGATTCATCACTCTAATTCCGAAAAAGCCTGATGCCACTTCATTGAATAACTTTCGGCCAATCTCCCTGCTAAGTGGTCCATAAAATATTCTAGCAAAAATCTTGGTCAACTAGATTAAACAATTTCTTCTCCAAATTATTTCTCCAGTGCAAAGTGCCTTCTCTAAAAGTCACCAAATAGTGGACTGCACAGTAGTCTCTAATGAATGTACGGATTCCAGATCCATTTTAGGAGAAGCGGATGTAGTTTACAAATTAGATTTCCAAAAGGTCTACAACAATGTAAGTTGGTCGTTTTTGGACTTTGTCCTAGGACAGGATGGGCTTTAGTGGAGATGGAGAAGCTGGATGCATTCATGCTTACTGCAGTTCATTTTTCAATCTTGGTGAATGGCAGTCAGAAAGGTTTTTTCAGAATGGGCAAAGGTGTTAGACAGGGAGATCCTTTATCACAGTCCAATATTGTAGTTTCTCATTTGCAATATGCTGATGACACTATACTTTTTCTAAAGGCAGATGAAAAAGAGCTAAGAACTGTCAAGGCAGTTTTTAAATGGTTTGAGATTTGCTGCGGTTTGAAAATTAATTTTGAAAAATGTGAATTGATGGGAATAACATGGAGCATTGACGAAGTGCGGAGTTGGCATCATTGTTGGGATGTATGGTAGTATTTTTTCCTTCAAAATATCTAGGTCTCCCTTTATGTAAAGGTAAGCCAAAAAACGATGTTGGGATGGGATAGTTGATATAATGGAACGATGTCTTTCAACGTGGAAAGGAAAGTTCCTATATTTAGGTGGGAGAATTATACTGCTAAATTCAAATCTATCGAGCATGTTACTTTATCTTCTCAGTGTGTTCAAATGCCCATCTTCAACGGTCAACAAACTAGAACAGATACAAAGAAAGTTCTTATAGAATGATACAAATGAGCGCCGCAAATTTCATTTGGTCAATTGGTCCCAAATTTGCAAGCAACGAAAAGAGGGAGGCCTTGGTATACGACCTGTTTGCCCTTTCAACGAAGCCCTATTGGTGAAATGGTTATGGAGGTTGGGGGACTCTTGTGACGGTCTATGGAAGGACATCATTCGCACAAAATATTGAATCCAAGTTAGAGGATGGAGAAATTCCAATTTAAATAGAAGAGATTCTGGCTTTTGGAAGGGTGTCAGTAGTGTTGCACATACCTTTGATCGTCATATCAGATACAGAGCCTATTCAATAAATAAGATACTCTTTTGGAAGGACAAATGGTTGGGGGAGACTCCGATCTCACGCACTTTTCCAACGTTGTTTAATTTAGTGGATAATAAATTGTCTACAATAAAGGACTGCTATGACATGATAAATAATCAAGTTGTATGGGGGCCAATGTTCAGACGATAATTGGAGGACTGGATGGTCGATGACTGGATGTCTCTCCTTAGATTGTTGGAGGATGTTTTTATAACCGGTACCGGTGTCGATCAGCGTATATGGGAGCTAGATCCTCAAGGAAAACTTTCATTGTCATCCTTTTGTCACGAACTATTAAAGACAGGTGCATCACCAGTAGTTCATCCAAAAGTTTGGTCCAAATTTTCTCCATTTAAGCTGAAGGTATTCAATTGGATTGCAAGCCAACAGAAAATACTGACTATTGACAATCTGTGACTCCGTAGGATGATTATAATAAATGCCCGCCCTTTTTGTTTATCAGATGCAAAGTCAGTCAACCATCTTCTCCTTCACTATCCGGTATCTTATCAGATTTGGATACACTTTTTTCAACTATTGGGAATCCAATTTGTTTGCCTAGAACGTGGTTTGACATGATAAATGAAGTACAGATATTAGGAACTTCCTTTCGACGTTATCTATGGGAAACAACACTATATTGTATTGTGTGGTCAATCCGGCTCGAAAGAAATTGGTGAATTTTTCAAGGAAAAGTACGCTCCACAGCAACTCTTTTAGATACGATCAAAGTTCAGGTAGCGTGGTGGATAGTCGTCAAAGTTTAGGGAAAAAACAATATCAGATATAAGTCGAGACTAGGCCACAGTCGATTTTTCAAAGCATCACACAGACCCACGGCCTAACTATTACATGGACTCCCCCATTGGAAGGGCTTCTCAAACTAAACCTTGATCGCAGCTGTGTGCATGAAGCAGGACTGGCAGGTTATGGTTGTCTAAAAGAACCAATACAGGCAACTGTGTCCTCTCATATGCGGGCCCTTTATCCCAAGGTTCTGTAATCGATGCTGAACTTTTTGCATTCTGGCGAGGTATGTTGGAATTGTCCAAATTAGGAGTTATGTAACACCCCGTCCCACTACGGGTGTATTATCTCCGAAACATCTCATTAAATAACCAAAAATAGATATCATGTCTATTTTTTTTTTTTTTAAAAACTAACAACAATAATATTATGTGGAGCGATAGAAGCACTGCAATACCAACCAATGTAGTAATGGGATTTAACAACCTTTGCAATTATTTACAAAATTAGATGACAACTGAAACAAATATACAAGGTTCTCTAAAAATGATAGAAAAGTGAGAACCACCCTAATCAACAGCAACCGCCACTGCCTAAGTCTGATCCCAGGACCCATAGGGTCCCGCCTTCATCGAAGCACCTGAAAGGCAAGGGGTGAGCTCTACATGCCCAGTGAAGGAACACATATTTATTACTCACCTAACACACATCATACACTGCATACCCACTACTATGAGATATAAAGAATGTCTATATGCATGATCACACATAAAACACGCCCGACCAACCATTCGAAGCATCCAGCACGTACACGACATAACCCACAATCGCCCTACCTCTAGGGTCGCCACCTTCACAGAGGTCCACACCCACACCATACAGACCGATTCCATGAGTCGTGAATAACCATGGGAGCTGTCCTCCACCATGCCAGCGGGAGCTGTCCCTCACCGCATCATCCCCCAACCAATGAGCTTGCCAGCACAGCCTCAGCCTACTCGTCATTAGGGGATCACAAACCATACCAGCGGGAGCTGTCCCTCACCGCATCATCCCTTGACCAATGAGCGGGAGAACACATCCTCAGCCTACTCGGTCATTCGGGGATTACAAACTATACCAACGGGTGTTGTCCCTCATAGCATCATCCTCGACCAATGAGCGGGCGAGCACACCCTCAACCTACTCAGTCATCCGAGGGTTACAAATCATATTAGTGGGAGCTATTCTTCACCGCGTCATCCCTCGACCATTGAAGACCTGACCCTACCCATCATAATATTGTCCGCTTTAAGCCCACTTGGGCCCTCACTGCTTTGTTCTGCGCCTGGCCCACATGGCCAAGTCCAAAGGCCTTGTGACAGAGAGGGGTTTTACTTCGTCTTATATAGCCCCCACCACCCAACTCCACAACCAATGTGGGACTTGGGTGGGGGTGCTACAATCCACCTCCTTTAAGACTAGAGCCGTCCCCAGCTCTGTCATGTCACACTGACAGGGGTCCAAATACACATGCAAGCAATGTCATGTAAGTAGATCCCATACAATCCGAGTGTTGAACAGTGCTCTGGTACCACTTGGGCCCTCACGACTTTGTTTTGCACCCTAGCGCACTTGGCCAGGCCCAAAGGCCTTGTGATGGAGAGGGACTTACTTCTTCATATAAAGCCCCCCCAACCCAACTCCACAACCAATGTGGGACTTGGGTGGGGGTGCTACAAAACCATACTAGAGGGAGCTGTCCTTAACCGCATCATCCCTCGACCAATGAGCGGGTGAATATACCCTCACCCCCACTTAGCTATGTGGGGATCCCAAACCACCATCCCACCCTCTGGTCTCCACGCGAGCAAACCACTCAACCCATCAGACCACTGGGCATGCCTCATCCAGCACGCACTCTGGTACCATGAGTGTAAGGGCCTCTAGGGTTACCTTGGGTGTACCAATACTCAACCCAATGGCCTCCCTGAGGCTACCATAACTACCTCTCAACTTGTCCCTCCTGGGACTTCTCGGCACAACACCCTCCAACCGGACCACGCCCCTCTCATAGGCATGTCTGTGGAATACAAGATAAACCTGACAATCCAAACCATACTTCATGTCCCTCCTGGAATTCTCGGGTACCTCGCCCTCCAAACTGAACCATACCTCTCCCATATGCGTGTCCTAATATCATAGGGATAGACCTGGCAACCAACCTACACTAGGGAGTACATCCATCAATGTCCAACCTAACGGGTAACCCTCGGACACCCTGCCCTCCAAACCGAACCACGCCTCTCCCATAGGTGTGTCCTAATATCACAAGGATAGACATGAAAGTCTAACCCTTACTAGGGATACGTCAACCCACATCTAACCACCAGTTTAACCCATAGTCTGACCACACTTCCATTGCGCGGTCCTACATAACATCCCTAACCTTAACTACCCGACAAGCTAAAGGGAGTCTCTAGATCCTGATGTGGCCTAGTACCCATGCCCCTACCGGTATTCCATATACGCAAGCTACATGCATGCACTGTTATCTATAGTGATGCTATCAATGCAGCAATGATGAATCATAATCAGATATATTACCCAAGAATATACCTGTTTTGTCCTATTTGCACAAATTTATTAAAATGCTCATTACTTAAGCTATACAACTCGGATTTGGGTGAACTTGGACTTTTTGGAAAACTCTTTCAATGCTCTACCCAATCATAAAGATTTCACTAAAATTTGAGCTCATTTGATAGATTGCACGAGCTTCTTCAAATTAGGGCAGATTATGTCTATCCTAAGAATCCAATAAGTATAGCAATGTTAAGATAAGGATTCTAAAGTTTATCCCAAGGGTAAGTCTAGGTCTTCTATGTCTCCCTACGTCCAATTTACTTGACTTGGTTGGCCTTTAACTCATATTCCATCTGTTGTTCGCTTTACCTTCCACAGTCACTGCTTTTGGTCTTCACTTAATATGCCATTAATGATATTATAGAGCAATGTTTGGACATAGGCAACACACTGACAAGAAATTGATAACACTTGGGAATACAAATTAAATTATGGCTAGCAATTTCCCACTTGGTCAATTTTGAGATAAAAGCTACTTTAACTACGCAAGCTACTTCTTAAAGAAATCAAAATACAACTTAATTACATACAAGAGACTTAAGACAACAAAACACACATGCTTTCTTTTCTCTTGTCTTATTTGAGAATGCGAGACTGTTTCACTGACAATATGCTCTGCAAACAAAGATTTTGATATTGACTTTGAGATTTAGAGCATGTTCTTGAAATTTGTTCTATAATTTTACTTCATTGAAAGTATTAGTATCGTACATTAATACTTTCTTATCATCAAAATTACCTTTATACCCTTGGGTAGAAACCATGAGGCTAACACAGGTTTTTCAGCATTTTTCCAAAATTTCATGCAATAGTTGAAAGACATACAGGAAATTCATTGAAATGCCTTCATATCGATAATGGAGAGGAGTAAACTTCAAAACGTTTGAATCCTATTGTGTTGACTATGGTATACGGCATGAGACTATAGTTCATGATACCCCCACAGCATAATGTGTCACTGAAAGGATGAATTGCACCATTGTGGAGAAAGTTGCTTAGGATGGCTAAGCTTCCAAAGTCTCTGGAGTGAAGCTGCTCACTGCTATTGCTACTTGAGTAACAGAGCTCCATCGACTCCATTGGGTTTTGAGATTCCAGAAAAATGGTGAACTATAAGAAACGTTTCTTACTCTCATTAGGTGCAACCCTTTCGCACAGTGTACCTAAGGAGTAGCGGTTGAAGTTTGATGACAAAATTGTTCTTTATATTTGTAACACCCTATCCTGAAATTAGGCTAAACTGGTGTAATTAGTACTGTTAAGTACGCTCATTGAATAATTAATTATATAGATCATTGTCTGGGCTTTCCAAGAAGGCCAAGTTTGGTCCAACCCAAGCTCATTGGCTTAGTAATCAGACTCGTTGAAGTTGGTAAAGGAAGAATAGTCATTTACTATATCTCATTTATTATTTTGAAAAATAATGCATAGTAACATAAAAACAATTTCGTGTGTAAAGCCACTCATTTGGAATATTTGGACGTTCAAACATGCACACACTGAATGGCATTCAAGAACTGAACGCTGTCAATTTCAAAGTTGTTCGAATTTTAGTAAATTTTCGAAATATTTAACGTTAGAAAGGGCCCCTTTTACGAAGCACTCATTTTAATATACCATCGGACTTTGAGAACTCAAAGGACGAATTTTAAGTACTTAATCTTTAGTTTATGCGAACTTGTTTTGTTTTTAAAAATTCAATTCAACGTTGTAGACGCCCAATCTTTAACGTCAACATCGCGTGACTGTGAGTCGTCGACTTACCCAAGAACTACTCCTTGATTAAATCAATGGGTTTTTGGGATTTGTGTCTCTCAATATTTTACCTTGACATGTGTTAAATTTGTTAAGGCCTCAGTTTGACTGAGTCTGTGTTTTGTCAATTCCTGTGACTGAGTATGTGTACTTGCCTTGGAACATTTAAGAAGATGTCAAAGTCTATAAAGACCGCATGAAGATCTACTATGCATTAAAGTCTCTACACCGTATACGTGATTGGCAAACAAGTAAGTGGACCCTAATGGATTTTGTAACACCTCGGATTATCATTTCATGAATATATATGAAAATTGTCAATTAATGGAATTTGAAATTAAATAATGGAGATGGACCTAAATGGGTAAGGTAATTGGGTCAATTACCCAATTAGGACCCAACGGATCATGGATAAGGTTGAATTGAAAATAAATGGGTAAGTCATTAAATAAATGGGTCAATTGCTCAATGGGGACCCTAATAGGTCATGATGAGCTGATTTGTAAGTAATTGGGTAAGGCCAATGTAATTGGGTCAAATACCCAATTAAGACCAAGGCATGTAAATGAAATGGCAAAGTGGGACCCTAAATGCCATGTAGTGCATGGTCTGCTAAGCCATGGTTGACTTAGGTCAACCATGGGTGAGTTCAAAGAAATTGAGTAAATGATAAGTTGTGGCTGAATTAAATTGACTTGAGTTGATTAATGAGTTCAAATGAATTAAATTATTTGAGTTGAGTTCAAGATTAAAATGCTTGAGTCAAGGTGAGTTGAAATGGAAATGGAAGAGTTTCCATCTCAAGGGGTACCAACCCAAGGGACACACTGTTGGAAATGGAGAGTTCCATCTCATGGATGAGAACCCATGCAGACATTGGGAAGCCAAGGGGTGCCTTGGTTAAGCCAAGGGACACCTTGGTTAAGATGAAACTATTAAGAGGGAAGTGAGAAAGCCTTGGGCTGATTACAAAGAGGTACAATCCTTGGCCGAATTCCACGAGTTGAAACAAGGAGATTTGCATTCTCTTCTCATCTCTCTCTCTCCCAATTCGTCTCTAGACTTAGAGAAATCAGTGAAGAACAAGAAAGGAATGGATTGAAAGGAGTTGGCCTGATTTCAAGGAGACACCACCAAAGGGTATTCCACACCCCTTGGCCAAATTCCATTTATTGTACAACAAAGAGAATTCATCCTCTTTCCATCTCTTTCTCTCTCTCCCAATTCGACTATACACCTAGAGGATCAGTGAAGCACCAAGGAAGGAAAATAACTAAGGAAGAATTCAGATTAAAAGAAATGAAGGAGACGAGGAAAAAAGTATGTTAATGTTTAACAAGATAGGAATGAGATTAAGGAAACCACAGGTTGGCCATGATGTGGCCAAACCTACGGGTTCCATGGCTGGATGAAATAGATGGCCAGATGGTTATAAGACCAAGGAAATTAAGAATCCATTCAGAGAATGGTGATGGCAATGAAACAAACATGAAATTATGTTCGAATCCAAGTTGTAAACCAAGGATTGAATGAATGAAAGAAACTAAGGGAACCATGGTTTTTGGCTATGTAATGGCTGAAACCATGAGATTCATATTTGATTGAAATGGATGGTCAAAATGTTATATGACCATTGACTTTGAAATCCATTCAAGGAATGTTAAATGATTGAAAGAAAAGGAAAGGTAATGTCTGATTTATATTATGAAACAAGGATTGAAAGAATTATGGGAAAAGACCCTAACTTTTGTTATTGAGTAGTGTACATCTACTGATTGTATGTATAAATGGTTAATACATGATTAGACATGATTAAGGGATGAATTTCATGAAGAAAAGAATGTACAAAAGTGCAAATAGAGAAGACTAAACATGGGTTGCACTGTCCACGGGACGGGTATTACTGTCCACGGGATAGGTAACGGACGTGGACAGGGTGTTGTGGGCGAGGACGGGTTGCGCTGTCTGCCGGACGGGTATTACCAGTCCGCAGACTGGGTTGGACGATAATCTGTTGGGTTCAGTCGATTGAATTCTTGATTCAGTCTACTGAATTTAAAATGAAAATTTTAAATAATTTTTCCAGAGGTTCAGTTTATCTGGAATGATGTAGAGAATAATGGAAATCAAATGGATCATCAAATTGATTTATATATGTGCTAAATGTAATAAGGAAAAGGAGATTCGCAGAGTGTTTACAATTCGGTTTTAACATGATCGGTGAATGGTATCTTCACGGAACAACAAGGATAGTATACTGAATTTGGTAGGATTCCTACCTTGTTGAGATGCGTATGGATCTTATATGTTATTGATTTTTATTTCAATACAATGTTTATTTTGGTAAATCAAATGGTGAAAGTTTTATGAACTGAATTTCAATATGATTTGATATGAAATGGCATTTCTGCATTCATAATCTCATGCATGGCATGGGAGGGAACATGAGGGAGGAGTCCATGCTCCATTCGGTGATTCCGATTAACATACATGGGGAAAAGTCCACGCTCCATCGGTGATTCCGATTAGCATGCGTGGGAGGAGTCCATACTGATTCCTAGTGTCATATGTGAGAGGAGTACATGTCCATCGGTGATTCCAATTAGTATACGTGGGAGGAGTCCATACTGGTTCCTAGTGACATATGTGAGAGGAGTCCACACTCCATCGGTGATTCCGACTAGCAAACGTGAGAGGATTCCAAACTGATTCCTAGTGACATATGTCGGAGGTGTCCATGCTCCATTCGATGATTCCGATTAACATATATGGGGAGGAGTCCACGCTCCATTCAGAGTTTTCGAACAACATACGTGGGGAGGTATACAGTGACCTAGTGGTACATCACGAAACACTGTGGAAGTAATTGGCCAAAGGAACACTTGATTTGATTTGTATGGTGATGATATGGAGATTGGGTGGGGGATCGTTGGCATATGACACCCATGACATGACACATACATTGCATGACTTGGATATGATTATCATGCACTGTTTTTGGTACTATGATATGTTTACAGTTTTAATATGATATTCTTATTCTGATTTGTATATTGATCCTATGTGTATAACCCTACTTGGAATTCCTACTGGGCGTATTGGCTAACGCCCTACTACTACCCTTTATATGATGGAACAAGGAATGGAAAGGACGATGGACGTGAAAGAAGCCAAGCTTAGGAGCTTGGGCAGCTTATGCTTACTTTATTTAATATTGATTTTGGAACAATGTATTCGAGATAACTGCATTTCGGGATTGTAATAACTTAATTGATTTTGCTATGGTTGGATGATGATTTTTGGACATTTAAACTTAAGTTAATTTTATAATGATTGGCTTCCTTGCTTTAAATATCATGATTATGGATGGTTTCCATTCATATAATAATTCCGCAGTTAATCGTTAACGTGTGAACTGTTTAGTGGATTTGGTCCACGCACACGTATTGTTGGCCAGTTAAGGGTCGGATTTAGAAACCCAGACTTACCTCGCGTCGTGACGATCCCGTTCTCCCTCACTTTTTATTTATAAAAAAAAATACACACTGATTTCGGCGAGTGAAAAAGGGCAGGTCATTATATTTGGTATCAGAGAGAAACCGGAAATGTGAATCTTTCAAACGAAGATTAATACGGTATCATGTCTCACTGACAAGATAAGAATCCCAACTGACCGACTCTTCGGAGTCTGCTGCACGGGGGCCGGATTAATTTATTTTGTTGAGAATCAGACTGAAGCATTCAATCTGAGAGCAACACTTGATGAAAAAAGAATAGCAGCAAGGGAAGGACAATCACTAAAAGTATGGATTTATCAAACATAGCAAAGTAGGACATATTTCCCCAAACCAAGAAAACATTAGGATTTCTCCAAAATGAGAAACAATATGTGATAACATAGGAAAGTTCCCCAAACAAGAAATACAAGATGTTGATTTGGCAATTTCCCAAACTAGGTAAACACAGAACGTTATGAGAAAACTAAGTCAAGCGATGTTTCAATCACTTAGGAAAATGCCTCTGAGAAGTAGAAGAACCCGACAAAATCAGCATCAAGAGGAAGAAGTACAGCACCCAAACCAGGAAGAGGGGCAAAACATTATTAATATTCCTGAAGTACCTCCTGAATTACAGAGCCTGGTGCAGGCAGTGATCACTTCCGTTCTACAGCAACATCAGAACGGCAACGGAGACGCAACCTCCAATGAATCACAGGACCGGAATATGGTCAGGGACTTCCAACAGCAGCGTCCCCCTTATTTCAAAAGGAAAGAGGGACCTGCAGAAGCAGAAAACTGGGTTGAGAACATCACCAAAATCTTGAAGCTGCTCAAGATTACCGACAATGAGGACCGGATACTGCTGGCTACCTCACAATTGGTAGATGCTGCTGGCAAGTGGTGGAGAGTAATAGAACGTCAGCAAGCATAGATTCTAACGGAGGAAAGAACCAAGATGACATGGGACCAGTTCGTTGGAATGTTTCTGGATCATTATTTTCCAAAGGAGGAGAAGGAGCGCCAAACCCAAGCATTTATATCTCTGGTTCAGGGCACCATGACAGTTGCGGATTACTATCAGGAGTTTCTCCATTTACCATGTCATGCTTTGTACTTGGTAGACACAGAATATAGAAAGGCTCAGAAGTTTGAACGAGGTCTACGACCTAGTCTAAGAGCCAAGGTCACAATATTCAAGTCAGCTACTTTGGCAGAAGTGGTCAGTCGACCTAGTATAGCGGAGCAAGAACTAATGGAAACAGTCAAGTTTGTGGACAATCACCGAGGCCAAAGTGGGGGAAATGCTTTCCTCCCGAACAAGAGATTCAGGCCCAACTTTGGGCGATCATCACTTACTACTAGGTCAACTGGAGGTTTTCGTCCCAATCAGCCCTCCACATCAGGATCCGTCTCTCAGATTTCTTGAGGTGTGAACATCTGTTTCCAAGGTGACCAGAAGGGCCATTTCAAGAAGGACTGCCCACAAATCAATAGACCTCCTCACTCCAGGGGTTCCTTCCATCCTCCAGCTCGACCAGCTCATTCTCAAGCATCCAGAGCACATAATCAGATAGGACAGACACCTATTCTGACAACATCTGGACGATTGTATATTTTGGCTCCTCCTCCAGAGAAGGTGAATCACTCGGTGATTCAAGGTATGGCAGTAGTTAGGTAGTTCTTATGCTTTTGCATTATTTGATTCAGGAGCATCCCACTCCTTTGTATTTGTTCCCTTCATATCTGCTACTCGTATCTTAGTACAACAACTGTCCACCGTACTTACTATTGTATCCCCAATTGGAGACACATCACTTGCTCTGATCTGCACTTTGGTAGACACTAAACTTGCTGGGTTCAGATTTAAGTTCAACTATCTGGTACTGAGATGACAATAGTACAATATCATATTTGGCATGGATTGGCTGGCTAACTTCCAGGCCAGCATTGACTGCCATCTCCGCAGCGTGATATTTTGGTCACCCAAGGGAAAACGATATGTGGTACACGCCTACAAACAAAGCATTCCAATGACCAGGAGATTGCACGAAGAAATGATCCGTCTAGTACTGAACATCATCAGACTAGACAAGGCGCCAATGGCTGAACTACCTGCGGTAGTGAAAGACTACGAAGAGATATTTCAGACAGAACTCCCTGAGGGAGATTGATTTCGAGATCAAGCTGTATCCTGGCACTGCTCTAGTGTCATTCCCACATCATCGGATGGCCCCAGCTGAGATGTTGGAGCTAAAGAAGCAAATTGATGAATTGCTCAAACTAGGATGCATCCGGAACAACACATCATCTTGGGGAGCACCGGTATTATTTGTGAGGAAGAAGGATGGTACACTTCGGATGTGTGTAGAGTATCGGAAATTGAATCAGCTGACAGTCAAAAACAAGTACCCTCTACCCAGAATTGATGATCTATTCGATCAACTCAGTGGTTCCAGTTACTTCTCCAAGATTGATCTGATGTCAGGCTACCATCAAATCCATGTCAGGAATGAAGACATAGAGAAGACGGCTTTCAGAACTCGGTATAGACTATATGAGTATGTGGTCATGCCGTTTGGACTCACCAATACACCAACTTTGTTCATGGATCTGATGAACATGATCTTTCGTCCTTACTTGGACAAGTTTGTAATTACTTTCATTGATGACATCCTGATTTATTTTACCAGTCGGGAGGAGCATGCTAAACATCTAAGGATAGTCTTGGACACCCTGAAGAAAAATCAATTATATGCCAAAGCAAGCAAGTGCGAGTTTTGGCTATCTAAGGTCAATTTCTTAGGACATGTCATATCAGTGGAAGGAATAGCCATGGACCCTGACTAAAGTGGTAGCAGTTAAAGACTAGAAAGCTCCAAGGAATGTGACCAAAATCCGCAGCTTTCTGGGATTGGCTGGTTATTATCGGAAGTTTATTATGGACTTCTCCAAGATTGCAGCTCCACTCACCAGACTCACTCAGAAGGGAGTCAAATTTGAATGGTCTGATGTGTGCAACCGAAGGTTCGAAGACCTGAAGGAGAGGCTTACGACTGCTCCTATTCTGATTTTGCCAGAAAGGGCAAGGGCTATGAAGTATATTATGATGCTTCAGGTGTAATACTCCGGAATTTCAAAAGTTAGCAATATATATGAAATTTGCCCATTTAATTTGTGAATTATTGGATACGGTTGCAATTGAAATAAATGGGTAAGATGTATTCAATTGGGTCAAAATTTGTTAATTGGGTCCAAATGGCCAATTGGGACCCAATGGGTTGTGTTTAACTTGGTTGACCACCAAGTGAGTCCAAGTTTAATTAAGTTGGGGCTGATTTGAGTTGGAAATAGAATCAAATAATTGAGTTGATTCAAGTGAATTAAATGAGTTGAATTAAAGAGGTGAGTTGAGTTAAATGATTTGGATGGGAAGTTATGGGGATATTATCTCAAGTGAGTGGAGTGTGAAGATGAAGGTGGTTTGTTGTTTCAAAAATCAAACAATGACATACACGTTGGAATGGGAGTCTCATCTCATGGATGAAACCCCCAAATGGAGAATCAATGGGAGATGGACGGTTACACAATTCAAGCCAAGCATACCGTTGGGCACATGGGAGTTTCACCCCATGGATGAAACCCCCAAATGGGCCATTAAGGAAGAGTGGGCGGTTTGGTGTTGTTACAATAATTCAAACCAAGGCTACACCGTTGGAGCCTTGGGAGTTTCATCTCAAGGATGAAACCCCCAAGTGAAGTATTAAGGAGGGAAGTAAATGGAAATGGGAGTTACAAGGGGTGTCACCAAAGGACACCACCCTTGGCTGATTTTCATTAACCAAGAAAAGAGTGGAGTTTCATTTCACTCTCTCCCATTCCCTCTCTTGGCCGAATGACTCCCAAGGCAGGAACACTTAGAGAATTTATCTCATTCTCTCCCTCTCACTCAAGGCCGATTCTCTCAAGACAAAAGACTTGGAGTTGTATCTCAAGTTGTCTCTCTTTCTACCTCTCTCAAATCTATACCCTTGGCCGAACCACTCCAAGGGGTTTCATCAAGATCAGTCTCAGCTAAAGAGCAAGAAGGAAGGAAAGGAGCAAGAAGGAGTGAAAGAAACCGGAGGAGACGCGGAATCGGTAAGTGCTCGATAAATTGTAAAAATAGGAAAAAGGTGGTCAAGGACACAATGGCCGAACCCTAATTTTATTATGGATAAAAGACTCAATGATGAACCATAGGGTTCGGCCATGTTGTATGGCCGAACCCCATGGAAAGTGTTAAGGAAGTTATATGGGTCTAAGTGATTGTAAAGGGAAAATGATGGACCATGGGGTTCGGCCATTTTGTATTGCCGAACCCCATGAAAAGACATTGGCTATATTTTAATGGATTTGAAGGATGAGAATCATAGATGTATGTGTATGATTTTTTTTAAAGGTTTAAGGGGGTTTAAATGGATGATGTATGAGAACCATCAAAGAATCAATCATAGATGTATAATATGTTTTAATGGAAAAAAAATGAACCATAGGGTTTGGCCATGTGCATGGCCGAACCCCATGGAGAGACAATGATGGATAATGTTGTTAGATTTAATTGATTTTGAATATGTTAATGAGGATAAAAAAGGATGAACCTAAGGGTATGATTAAACCCTCCCATGGAGGGTCTTGTTTATGAACTTGAGATGGTGAATTGTTTAAAAGAGAACATGAAATTAAAAGACCATGGGTTCGGCCATGGTGTATGGCCGAACCCCATAAATAATATTTTGTGGACTTATGTTTATGGACCTAAAACATAAGGTGATGGAAACAATGGCAAGGAATGTAAATATGGGTAAAAATGAAAGATCATGGGTTCGGCCATGGTGTATGGCCGAACCCCATGAGGAATGTTTTGGTTATGGATTTGTATGATTAGATGTATAAATTAAAAAGGGCATGATCTTGTATCTAACTTAAAGATTAAAGGATTGAAAAGATGAGCACAAAACCAAGGGGGTGAGGTTCAGCCATGTTGTATGGCCGAACCCCACTAAGGAATTTTATGGACTTAGGGTTTTAGGTATGTTAGATGGTTAATGTATGAATGATTAGATTAATGGATTGTGTGATTGGACTTAAGTTAAAAGATCAAAGAACTCAAAGGAGGGACTAAGACCAAATAGGTGAGGTTCGGACATAGTGTATGGCCGAACCCCACAAAGTTGTATTTGGTGGATTTAGAGTTTTTAAAATGGTTACTTGGAAGTGATTGGTTAAATTCAAAGAGGGACCAAATTCAAGTGGGTGAGGTTCGGCCATGTTGTATGGCCGAACCCCACAAGGATGGTTTATGGACTTAAACATAATAGGAAAGCAAATGGAACTTGGATTTTGATTGATTGTTGTGTAATAAGGTAACGAGACCTCACAAGGTGTGTACGATCGTGAACGGTTATCGGACGAAAGTGCAAGGACACTTTAGTGGTCTTTGGTAGGATTCTACCTCTTTGAAATCATGGTTTATGTAATATGGTTTATTTTGTTATTTTGATGGTTTATGTTGTTAAAATGTTATATTTCAAATATGTGGTATAAAAGCCATAAGTATTCCAATAAGTAGCATATGGACATATACATCTCATGCATGGCATAGGAGGGATGTTTGTAACCAGAGGCTACGCTCCGTCGGGGTGTCCATAAGGCATTCGTAGGAAGACCACGTTGAGCATTGTCCATCAAGAAGAATCCGGAGAACACACTCTGTCGGGGCGTCCGTAAGGCAACTGTGGGGATACCTTGATGAGGAGAGTTGCATCAAGAGGTTACATGTATTTGTGATGGGTGGGACTCATTGCATTTGACACCGTGGCATGGCATAGTTTGTATATGGTTTTGATAATATGTTATTATATACGATTTGTACTAACCATTTGTTAGCCTTACTTGGAATACTTATTGTTCCCGTTGTTCTAACGCCCTACTTCTACCCTAGTCAATGACACAGGGAATGAAGGGAACGATGAGCGAGATCGGAGCCAAGCGTAGGAGCTTGGATGTCTTTTACTATATTTTATTTAAGTTACTCATGTACTTGTAATTTGAGTAGCTAGATTTCGGGCATGTAATAACTTAGATAATTTTGCTATGCTTTGAATGATTTGTTTAGGATATTTAAGTTAAAGGTAATTATGGTTAAAGACTTGAACTACTTTGCTATCTAAAAAGGAATAGAATTAGGTTCTATTATAATCCGCAGTTATGTTTTATTCCGCATGTATAGTTAAGTACGTGTGGACCGTTTCATGGACTTAGTCTATGCACACGTATGGTTGGCCAGTTAAGGGTAGGACTTTAGAAGTTCGGACTTAGCTCGCGTCGTGACGTCCCACTCTCTATCACTCTTTGTTTATTTTTTTTTAAAAAATAGACTCTGATTTTCGGAAAGCAAGTGAAAAAAGGCGAGGCGTTACATCAGGAGAAGGACTTGGGTGTTCTCTTACTCAAAGTCAACACATAGTGGCTTATGCTTCAAGGCAGTTAAAAATTCATGAGCGCCACTATCCCACACATGATCTGGAATTAACCGCGGTGGTCTTCCCCTCAAAAGCTGGAGACACTATCTGTACGGCGAGAAATTTGAGGTATTTTCAGATCACAAAAGTTTGAAGTACCTGTTTGATCAGAAGGAACTCAACATGAGGTAGCGCAGATGGATGGAGTATCTGCAAGATTATGAGTTCGCACTCGATATCATCCTGGCAAAGTGAAAAAAGTGGCAGATGCCCTCAGTCCATGACACATGCAACTGTGGCCAGTTTGATCATGAAGGAATGGGAAATGCTGACCATTATCCGAGAGTTTAATTTGTATATCAAGGATCATGGGAGTATATACAATCTGATGGTATGGTCCAACATGGTTTCCAAGATTGAGCAAGAACAGTGGACGGATCCGGAAATGGAAGAAATATGGGCTAAGATGTCTACTGGTGAGGATCGTACCTGAATGGGAATTACGACCTAGACAAGGTCTCTTATTTCGAGGCAGAACATATGTGCCTCAAAGCTGCAGAAGGGAGCTATTGATCGAGGCACACCAAACAAAACTCTCTATTCATCTGGGTAGCACCAAGATGTATCATGACTTGAAAAGACATTATTGGTGGCATAGACTTAAAAGAGATGTAGCAGATTTTGTTGCTCACTGCCTGACTTGTCAGCAAGTCAAGACTGACAATCAGAAACCACCAGGATTACTAAAACCCTTACCAGTACGGGAATGGAAATGGGAACATATCTTGATGGACTTTATGACAAGGTTGCCAAGGTCTTCAAAGGCAACGATGCAATATGGGTTGTAGTGGACTATCTGACCAAGTCTGCACATTTCCTTCCAATCAAGATGACAGACTCGTTTGAGACTTTGGGACGATGATATATCAAAGATATCACTGGGCTACATGGTATCCCCAGGACTATTGTGTCCGACTAGAGATGGCCGATTCACTGGCAGGGTGTGGCAGAGCATGCAGTTAGCTATGGGGACCAACTTGTTGATCAGCACAGCTTTCCATCCACAGATTGATGATCAGTCAGAAAGTACAATACAGACATTGGAGGACATGCTGAGAGCTTGCATGTTAGATTTCAAGGGTGGTTGGGAAGATCATCTACCACTGGTTGAGTTCTCATATAACAACAGTTATCAGGCAAGCCTTCATATGGCTCCATTCGAGGCGTTGTATGGTAGACCCTGTAGATCACCAGTGTGTTGGACAGAGGCCGGTGAGCCTGCACTTATTGGACCTGATTTAGTTGCAGAGACCACAGAACAGATTAAGGTGATACGACAACATATGCTTCACTGCACATAGTCGTCAAAAGAGCTACTGCTGATAAGAGAAGGAGATTACTTGAGTTTGAAGTGGGAGACTTAATGTTCTTGAAAGTCTTGCCACGAAGGGACACATGCGATTTAGAAAGAAGGGGAAACTGTCACCTAGATTTGTGGAACCCTTTTCAATCCAAAAGAGTGGAGGAAGTGGCGTATCAATTGAAACTTCCTCCGCAATTATCATCACTGCACGATGTATTCCATGTTTCTATGTTGAGGAAGTACAATTTTGATCCTTCTGCACGTGCTGAATGTGCAAGACATAGAAGTGCAAAGTGACGTGACTTACGTCGAAAAGCCTGTCAGAGTGGTGGAGACAGAACAAAGGGTGTTACGAAACCGAACAATTTCAGTTCGTCAAGGTAGTGTGGGATCGGCATGGTAATGAGGAAGCCACATGGGAACTTGAATCAGAAATGAGAACAACTCACCCTGAGCTATTTATGTAATCTGTTTGAAACCCTACTTCGCTCAATTTTCAGGACGAAAATTTCAAAAGAAGGTAATATTGTAACACCCCTGGATTTTCATTTCATGAATATATATATATATATATATATATATATATATATATATATATATATGGAAATTGTCCAATTAAATTGTGAATTAATAGAATTTGAAATTAAATAATGGAGATGGACCTAAATGGGTAAGGTAATTGGGTCAATTACCCAATTAAGACCCAACGGATCATGGATAAGGTTGAATTGAAAAGAATGGGTAAGCCATTAAATAAATGGGTCAATTGCTCAATGGGGACCCAGTGGTTCATGATGAGTTGATTTGTAAGTAATTGGGTAAGGCCAATGTAATTGGGTCAAATACCCAATTAAGACCAAGGCCTGTAAATGAAATGGCAAAGTGGGACCCTAAATGCCATGTAGTGCATGGTCGGCTAAGCCATGGTTGACTTGGTCAACCAAGGGTGAGTTCAAAGGAATTGAGCAAATGATACGTTGTGGCTGAATTAAATTGACTTGAGTTGATTAATGAGTTCAAATGAATTAAATTATTTGAGTTGAGTTCAAGATTAAAATGCTTGAGTCAAGGTGAGTTGAAATGGAAATGGAAGAGTCTCCATCTCAAGGGGTACCAACCCTCTCAAGGGGTACCAACCCAAGGGACACACGTTGAAAATGGAGAGTTCCATCTCATGGATGAGAACCCATGCAGACATTGGGAAGCCAAGGGGTGTCCTTGGTTAAGCCAAGGGACACTTTGGTTAAGATGAAACTATTAAGAGGGAAGTGAGAAAGCCTTGGGCTGATTACAAAGAGGTACAACCAAGGGGCACTTCACAACCCTTGGCCGAATTCCAAGAGTTGAAACAAGGAGATTTGCATTCTCTTCTCATCTCTCTCTCTCCCAATTCATCTCTAGACTTAGAGAAATCAGTGAAGAACAAGAAAGGAAGGGATTGAAAGGAGTTGGGCTGATTTCAAGGAGACACCACCAAGGGGCATTCCACACCCCTTGGCCAAATTCCATCTATTGCACAACAAAGAGATTTCATCCTCTTTCCATCTCTCTCTCTCTCCCAACTCGACTATACACCTAGAGGATCAGTGAAGCACCAAGGAAGGAAAAGAAATAAGGAGGAATTGAGATTAAAAGAAACGAAGGAGACGAGGAAAAAGGTATGTTAATGTTTAACAAGATATGAATGAGATTAAGGAAACCACATGTTGGCCATGATGTGGCCGAACCTATGGGTTCCATGGCTGGATGAAATAGATGGCCAGATGGTTATAAGACCTAGGAAATTAGGAATCCATCCAGAGAATGGTGATGGAATGAAACAAACATGAAATGATATTTGAATCCAAGTTATAAACCAAGGATTGAATGAATGAAAGAAACTAAGGGAACCATGGTTTTTGGTTATGGAATGGCCGGAACCATGAGGTTCATATTTGATTGAAATGGATGGTCAAAATGTTATATGACCATGGACTTTGAAATCCATTCAAGGAATGGTTCAATGATTGAAAGAAAAGGAAAGGTAATGTCTGATTTATATTATGAAACAAGGATTGAAGGAATTATGGGAAAAAACCCTAACTTTGGTGATTGAGTAGTGTACATCTATTGATTGTATGTATAAATGGTTAATACATGATTAGACATGATTAAGGGATGAATTTCATGAAGAAAAGAATGTACAAAAGTGCAAATAGAGAAGACTGAACACGGGTAGCACTGTTCATGGGACGGGTATTATCGTCCGTGGACGAGTTTCGACCGTACGCGGAATGGGTAACGGACGTGGACAGAGTGTTGTGGGCGCAGACGAGTTGAGTTGTCTACGGGACAGGTATTACCGTCTACAGACCGGTTTCGACCGTCCACAGGACGGGTAACGGACGGTAATCTACCGGGTTCAGTCGACTGAATTCTTTGTTCAGTCGAATGAATTCTTTGTTCAGTCGAATGAATTCTTGATTCAGTCTACTGAATTTAAAAGTGAAATTTTTTAAATAATTTTTCCAGAGGTTCAGTTTATCTGGAATGATGTAGGGAATAATGGAAATCAAATGGATCATCAAATTGATTTATATATGTGCTAAATGTAATAAGGAAAAGGAGATTCACAAAGTGTTTGCAATTCGGTTTTAACGTGATCGGTGAACGGTTTCTTCACGAAACAACAAGGATAGTATACTGAATTTGGTAGGATTCCTACCTTGTTGAGATACATATCGATCTTATATGTTATTGATTTTTATTTCAATACAATGTTGATTTTGGTAAATCAAATGGTGAAAGTTTTATGAACTGAATTTCAATATGATTTGATATGAAATGGCATTTATGCATTCACGATCTCATGTATGGCATGGGAGGGAACATGGGGGAGGAGTCCATGCTCCATTCGGTAATTTCGATTAACAAACATGGGGAGGAGTCCACGCTCCATCGGTGATTCCGATTAGCATACGTGGGAGGAGTCCATAATGATTCCTAGTGACATATGTGAGAGGAGTCCACGCTCCATCGGTGATTCCAATTAGTATACGTGGGAGGAGTCCATACTGATTCCTAGTGACATATGTGAGAGGAGTCCACGCTCCATCGGTGATTCCGATTAGCATACGTGGGAGGAGTCCATACTGTTTCCTAGTGACATATGTGAGAGGAGTCCACACATCATCGGTGATTCCGATTAGCGTACGTAGCAGGAGTCCATACTGATTCCTAGTGACATATGTGAGAGGAGTGCACGCTCCATGGGTGATTCCGATTAGCATACGCGGGAGGAGTCCATACTAATTCCTATTGACATATGTGGGAGGTGCCCATGCTCCAATCGGTGATTCCAATTAACATATATGGGGAGAAGTCCACGCTACATTCGGAGTTTCTAATCAACATATGTGGGGAGGTATACAGTGACCTGGTGGTACATCACGAAAGATTGTGGAAGTAATTGGCCAAAGGAACACTTTATTTGATTTGTATGGTGATGATGTGGAGATTGGGTGGGGGATCATTTTGACATAACACATACATTGCATGACTTGGATATGATTATCATGCACTGTTTTTTGTACTATGATATATTTACAGTTTTAATATGATATTCTTATTCTGATTTGTATATTGATCCTATGTGTATAACCCTACTTGGAAATTCTATTGGGCGCATTGACTAACACCCTACTTCTACCATTTAGATGATGGAACAGGAATGGAAATGACGATGGACGTGAAAGAAGCCAAGCTTAGGAGCTTGGGCAACTTATGCTTACTTTATTTAATATTGATTTTGGAACAATGTATTTGAGATAATTGCATTTGGGATTATAATAACTTAGTTGATTTTACTATGGTTGGATGATGATTTTTGGAAATTTAAACTTAAGTTAATTTTATAATGATTGGCTTCCTTGCTTTTAATATCATGATTATGGATGGTTTCCATTCATATAACAATTCCACAGTTAATCGTTAACTGTGTGAACTGTTTAGTAGACTTGGTCCACACACACGTATTGTTGGCCAATTACGGGTCGGGTTTAGAAACCCAGACTTAGCTCGCGTTGTGACGATCCCGCTCTCTCTCACTCTTTATTTATAAAATAAAGAAAAAAATTACACTCTGATTTCGGTGAGTGAAAAAGGGCGGGGCGTTACAGACTTTAGGTCAAGCCCAATCTCCCTAGAAGTCAATGGCTGAAACTTGGAACTCTAAATATATTTGGTCTCAGCCTTGAGGCCTCGAGCTCTATCTTGAGCCCTCGAGAGTGAAGCTGGTGAAAGCAAGTCTGTCAAAAACTGTAAGTTTCTTTGGCTCTCAGCCTCGAAACTCGATCATTTTGTCTAAGCCTCGAGACCCTCCATATCTGAGCAAAAAATCGTGACAATCTGTATTCGACATGTGCTCTCAAGCCTTGCTGTCCTTTGACTTAAAATCACACAAAATCAGGGAGGGAAAATCTGGAAATGTATAAGCCACCTTGTGATTTGAAATATGAAAAATCTATGAGACAACTTGTGATTTGAAATCACAAACAATCTGGAAAATCTATAAGCCACCTCATGATTTGAATCGCAAAGAATATGGAAATTCCATTAGCCACCTCATGATTTGAAATCGCAAGGATTATGGAAAATCTATGAGCCACCTCGTGATTTGAAATCACAAAAATCTGGAAATATTCTAAGAATCTGTGAGCTAGCTTGTGATTTAAAATCACTAGAATCAAGGTTTGGAATCTAGAAAATATATGAGTTGCATTACCAAATATGGACTCGAGGCCTTGAGGATACATGACTTATGTTTTGAATCATATATAGACCTTTACATTGGGAAAAACCCTAAAGTTTCAGAGCCCCTTTTCCTCCAGCCATCTCTCTTCTTCATCATCTTTCACAAATATATTCAAAGCATTCAGTGCTTGATCTTTGAAGAAAATGAGAACGCTCCTCTAGGACCAAATCTGTAGCACTCTTGTCCTAGACCCATGTTCTATTGTGCCAAAGCCCACTGAAGGAAGATCCAGATATGAAAGTAGAAGCACGGAGGCATCATCAGAAGAACACACTTTTGAAGACTGGTTAAGGCCCAAGGCAAGTGTTCGTCTTTTACTTTTTATTTGATAAAAGTGGTGAGGTGGATTAGAACATTGTGTTCGAACCACTCAAAAAATAGGCGTCAAGGATTAGACCATGGGGGTCGAACCTCTATAAAAAATTAGGTTATACTATCTTGGTGAGAAGCACATTCATAGTATATTGGGACGACCCGAGAGTTAGGAAGTCTGACAGTGGATGTAGGTTCAGGTGAACCAAACCACTATATATCGTTGTGTTTCTGTGGTTTGCTTTGATGGTATGATTCATTTATTTATCACTTGCACACACGTTTATTCCGTTGCACATATTGTTAAATTGAATTATTTTAATTAGGGAAATAAAATCGGATCAAACCTATTCAACCCCCATCTATGTCTTTCTAGTAACAGATTTTCAATTGGTATCAGAGCCATGTTACTCCGTATTTGACTTAACCGTCTGGAATTAATCCTTTTTGCTAGAACTATGAATGTGGGTGAACGTTTAGATGTAGAAAGACCACCTTACTTTCATGGCTCCAATTACAATTATTGGAAAAGAAAAATGAAAATATTTCTAATTTCCTTAGACTCAATTGCTTGGGAAGTCATCATGAAAGGTTGGTCACATCCTATAGAAGAAGTGACCATAGGTTCACACAAAATGATAAGAACAAAAATTTTGAACCTTTGGGATGACATTAAGAGAAGCATGTATGAAGATAATTTCAAAACTCTCAATGCCATCATGTGTGTTGTTTGCCTCGATGATTTAAAAGTAATCAAGACTTTCGAAACTACCAAGGAATCATGGGAATA
The DNA here is from genome assembly GCA_013350335.1 of Chimonanthus salicifolius. Taxonomy (NCBI): domain Eukaryota; kingdom Viridiplantae; phylum Streptophyta; class Magnoliopsida; order Laurales; family Calycanthaceae; genus Chimonanthus; species Chimonanthus salicifolius. The sequence continues at coordinate 15,618,537 of CM023539.1, forward strand.
TCTAGAAAGAGGTTATGAAGGTATCACTGTTATTGAAAACTTTAGAATCCTCATAGCTTCCACGCCATCAACAAAATTTGAAAATACAGATCAATCCTTTAAGGGTCTCTCTGTGCATACTACATTTGTAAGTTCCTGGGGGTGATAGAACACGGTCCAAGATTGAGAGGAAAGGGGGGGGGGGGGGGGGCGCGCTGAATAGGGCAATCACGTTGGTCTTTAATTATATACGTGATTAATCAACAATTTGTCTAGCGGATTAATTAGATTAATCAAGTGTGTTATAAGAAAGTATGTCAATAAAGGAACAATCATATAATAAGCTCTAACACCATAAGACCAATGTATAATGGTTCGGAGTATGTAATAGCCCGAATTTTCGAATCTATATATATTTGGCATTTATTGATTTTAAATTGAATTTTGACATGATAGAATACCAAATGGATCAAAGGTTGGGACAAGGGTCCAAGAATGGCCAATTGGGCCACAAATGGGATGAAATCCATTTAATAGGTCAATGAGAAGTAATTGGGTCAAAGATAGTCAATTTGAGTCAAAGTGGGCCCGATCACCATGTGGGACCCAATGGATCAAAAAAATTGGTCCAAACCCTAAGGTAAAGGGGTAGAAAATAATCGGTTGGGCCGTGGGCCCAATGGTGGGCCAATTAATTTAAAAAGGGTGATTTGGAATTAAAACCCCTAAGTTAGTAATGAAATGAAATGGTATGACCAAATGGGGCCCTCCTCCACCTCACCAATTGAGGTGGCGTGTGGACCAAGGAAAAAGTGGGGCCAACCATCATGGTTGACCGATAAATTGAGAGGACTAAGGTGGATTAAGGTGAATTAAATTGATTAAAATTATCGTAAAAGGATTTAAGTTAAAATCAATAACATGGCCAAGTGGGGCCCACCTCCACCTCATCAGGTGAGGTGGCGGGTGGGGTAGGTATAGGTGGGGACCGTCCACCATGGTTGACTTGGTCAACCATAGGTGGATTTCTTAGAGAAATAAATTAATGAAATTAAATTAGATAAGAATTAATTAACCTAAAGGATCCAATTAATTAAACTAATTAGATTGGTCAACTTTGTGTCAATGGAAGAAGTCAAATGGTGGTTTTATCTAGACCAAAACCACTCTAAGAAACACAAACCACCTAAGAAAAAACACAAAATTACCATGGACTTAGGGTGGTGGTTTTATCCCAACCACCACCACTCCGAACATGGTGACCCATACCTAGCCATGAATGGGTCAAATGGTCAAGGTTGGAAGACTCAAACCACCCATGTGCAAACACCAAAAATCGTTGGCTTGGTGGTGGTTTGGTCTCAACCACCACCACCAAGGTCAAGGGAGGCCATACTTGGGTTGGTGGGGGGAATGATGATGATGGAGTATGGTTGGGTCAACCAAAGGAGGTGAACTTTTGATCTCATTCCCCTTTCTCCCTCTTCACCTCACACACCAAGAAAAAACGTCTCTCCACCTTGCCAAAAGAAAAGAGAAGAGAACTTAGAAGAAGAAGAGAAGAAAAGAGAAGGAGAGAACAAGTCTTGGTCCATCCCCTCAAGATCAAAGGCTTAGATCTTGTTGTTCATCATCATCCCCTCTTCCCCCCTCCCAAACCTAACTCTACCTTAGCCGATCCAAGCATGTCCCACCATTGATCAAGCTCATCTAGCCGATCAAACAAGGAGAGGAAGGAGAAAAGAGGCCAAGGAAGTTGACGGGAGCGGCAAAGACCGGAGGAGTCGTCGGATCGTAAGTATGTTCTAAACAAGAAATTTATTATTTAGGGTTTAAGTTTTGGAATCCATCCTTGCCATATGATGGTGGCCAAATTATTTTAGGCTATGGAATGGATCTAAAATCCATCAAATGGAAGGCTAAGAAATGGATTAGGGATGCTTTATATTCAAATTTTTAAGCATGGGATTGTATAAAAATTGGAAGAATTGTGAACCATAGGGTTCGGCCATGTAGCATGGCCGAACCCCATGGTGAGTGATTAGATGATGAATGCATTTTAATTAGGGTTTTTATAAGAATAAAAAGATGGAGAATGGTTAAGGATTTCAAGGGTTTAAAGGGTTAAATGTAGGCAACTTTTGGAAAAAAAATTTATGTTGGAATCCATGGATGAAATTTTAATGTTTTATAAGAATGGAAACATGGAGAGTATGGAATTTTTAATGATTGAATGGACCATAGGGTTCGGCCATGTAGCATGGCCGAACCCCATGGTAAATGGTGATGAATTTATTAAGATGGAAAGGTTTAAAAATTATGGAGAATGGTTAATGATGTTAAAGTTTTAAAATGATTAGAAGTTGATGATTTTTTTTAAAGGAGTATTTAAATAAGAAAAATTATGAGATATGTAAATGATTTCAAGTAACCTCAAAAATGATGGAGGCATGACAGTTTTAGGAAATCATGGACTATAGGGTTCGGCCATACAAGGTGGCCGAACCCCATGGTTAGTGATTTTGAATTTTTGTGTTTTATAAGAATGGAAGTATGGAGAGTAGTTAATGAAAGTTAGGTTTCAAATGATTAAAAATGGGTGATTTTAAAGGATTGTTAAAATGAGAAAATCATGAGGAAATGTTGGTGATCTTAATAGACTTTAAGTGTAGTTAGTGTTGATTGAAAAGAGGTGATCAAAGTGTATGATATGGTTTTAAAGGGCCAAAAGGAATGAAGGTAAGTGATTTTAAGATGAATTATTTTTGGGACAAAATAATGGTCTTAAATAGCACCCATGAAGGTGAGCCATGAACCATGGGTTCGACCATGGTGTATGGCCGAACCCTATGGTGATAATTTGGTGATTTTTTTTAATGAAGGTAAAAGGAATGGAAAATGATGGAAAGAGATGATAAATTTAAATGGATTTATGAGTAAGTATGTGATGTTTTAAATGGGATGAAAATGGAGACTTGAATGGATAAATTTAAATTCATTGGAGATTGGATTAAAAGGAGTAAAATGGACCCAAGAAAATGAAGATAGGGTACCATGGGTTCGGCCATGGTATATGGCCGAACCCATGATCCCTTTGTGGGCCACCTTGAGGGCCAAATATGGAATAATGTATGGGACTAAATGTTTTGCAAAATTAATTGGATAAGTGGCTGATTTTAGGTACATGATGTCATGGTTAGGGAATCACAAATGGGCCCAAGTTTATGGGTCAAATACGAATTCAAAATGTACATGGAAGAGGAGTGGTAAAACCGTAATTTATAGCCACTTTGAAGAACCATGGCCGAACCCTATGTGGATTAGAAGTAAAATTCGATGCAATATGAATGACGAAAAGGAATGTATAGATGCTGCGTTTTAGGCTCGCCCATTTGAATATTCGAAATGGTCAAAATCGGATTTATGTATGTGATTTAAACCAATGGATAATGGGCTAAGTTAAGGGCCGATTTTCGATAAACTTATAATGTATTTAAAGATCATTGAATGGATCTAGGGTTATGATTAGTTAGGAACTCAATCATGGATAACGTATGGACTAATTCGGTAAATGTAATAAGGTATCGGACGTCGCAAACGGTACGCGATCGGCGACTGGATTAATCAGCGGAAAACGTAACGGAACGCGACACGGTATTCGGTAGGATTCCTACCTCTTTGTAAGCGATGGATATGTGGTAGTGTTTTAAATTATTTTGATTTGGTTTATGATGGATTTATGATTATGATTTATCTTATGATGAGTTTTAAGTTATGAATCATATGGATTATATTTTAATATTATGCATTATATGGCTATGTATGATATGTTGAGTATATGGATTACATATATATTACATAGCATAATGCACTACATCTCATGCATGGCATGGGCCGAAAAAAATAAACAAACCGGAGTCCATGCTCCGTCGGGGCGACCGAGAAGCAAACATGAGGATATCTGAGGGGCCATAACTGGAGTCCATGCTCCATTGGGGCCACCGAGAATCAGACATGGGGATAGCCTGAGGGCTATAACCGGAGTCCATGCTTCGTCGGGGCAACCGAGAAGCAAACATGGGGATAATACATTGTATGATCATACGGATGATGGGTGGGACACATGACATAGGCACCCATGGCATAACATTCATCACATGTTTATTTTGTTATATGTTATTTTATCGATATATGTGTTATCACTAATCCATGTGCTAGCCCTACTCGGAGTCCTACTGGGCGCGTTGACTAACGCCCTACTTCTACCCTAGCTGATGACGTAGGGGATGGCGGAAGCGGTGGACATGACAGGAGCAAGCTTAGGAGCTTGGGCAGCGCAGTCTTAGTTTATTTACGTTTACATTTTGGAGATGTAATTTTAAAGTAACTTAGCTTGTCGGGTTGTATAATTTTACATTTCTTGCGATGGTTTGGATGTTACTTATGGACCATTATATTTTGTGATGTAAATATGAACATAGGGGCATTTTGGTAATTCAATGTTGTATCTTCCCTTCTATCTAAAAACCGGTAGGATAGACTCTATTATCATGTTCCGCAATAATCATAATCCACGAGCTTACTTCCAACGTGTGAACCGTTCTCGTGGACTTAGCTCCGCGCACGCGTGGGGTTGGCCAGTTAAGGGTCGAGCTTTAGAAGCTCGGACTTAACTCGCGTCGTGGCGTCCGCGCCCTCTCTCACTCTTCTATTTCAAAAAAAAAAAAATAGACTCTGATTTTCGGAAAACGGGTGAAAAAGGGCGGGGCGTTACAGAGTAAACCATTCTACATACACACTAAGGGCTTACCCAACCTTGGGTTATCCCGAATTCACTATGTCGGGACTTACACCCTCACAAATAGAGTAGGAATTCCACCTATCTCAATTAACTCTGAACTTCACCCAATCCCTATGATTTTGAAAGGTTCGACCTACCACGATCTACGTCCTTGTCCTCTATTTTTTATAGTAGTTCCAGAGTACATCCTCTATAATCCACAGTACAAGATTGATTTATAGAAATAAATCAGAAAAAAAAAGAAGCACGAACCTTTGTAGATTGAGTCCGATATATGTGTGCTTCTGAAACTCCTTCCCAATGTGATCTTGTATGTTCACGAAGATGCGCCGTGTGTAGAGAAATTACAGTCCTTAGGAAGCCTCTAGGAGATTGGGTACTCAATATCTATCCTAGAGTGTTTGCCTATCCTCACACACACACACACACTCTCTCTCTCTCTCAATCTCAATCTATGGAAGATTGGATTACTTGATTGATTTCCTAAGTAAGGTTCATAGAGAGGAGGTGGGGAGAGCTTGGGATCTCTAGGATTGCCTTTAGATATGCCTAATCAAAGCTCTAGGGTCTCCAACCAAATACATGAAGGATTGGAGTATATGAAGGCAAACACAAAAATCCCGACTCTGGGTCACCGATGTGTCGGTGCAGGCAAAGTGTAGTTGCAAAGTGACCAATTCGTTGATCTTTAATTATATACGTGATTAATCAACAATTTGTGTAGCAGATTAATTAGATTAATCAACTGTGTGATAAGAAACTATCTCAATAAAGGAACAATCATATAATAAGCTCTAACACCATAAGATAATGTATAATGTTCGGAGTAAGCCATTCTACATACACTCTAAGGGCTTACCCAACCTTGGGTTATCCCGAATTCACCTATGTGGGGACTTACACCCTCACAAATAGAGTAGGAATTCACCTATCTCAATTAACTCGGAACTTCACCCAGTCCCTATGATTTTGAAAGGTTCGACCTAACACGATCTATGTCCTTGTCCTCTATTTTTTATAGTGGTTCCAGAGTACATCCTCTATAATCCATAGTACAAGATTGATTTATAGAAATAAAATCAGAAAAAAAAAAAAAGAAGCACTAACCTTTGTAGATTGAGTCCGATATATGCGTGCTTCTGAAACTCCTTCCCAATGTGATCTTGTATGTTCACGAAGATGCGCTAGTGTGTAGAGTAATTACAGTCCTTGGGAAGCCTCTAGGAGATTGGGTACTCAATATCTATCCTAGAGTGTTTGCCTATCCTCACTCTCTCTCTCTCTCTCTCTCTCTCTCTCTCTCTCTCTCTCTCTCTCACTCTCAATCTCAATCTATGGAAGATTGGATTACTTGATTGATTTTCCTAAGTAAGGTTCATAGAGAAGAGGTGAGGAGAGCTTGGGATCTCTAGGATTGCCTTTAGCTATGCCTAATCAAAGCTCTAGGGTCTCCAAGGTCTCCAACCAAATACATAAAGGATTGGAGTATATGTAGGCAAACACAAAAATCCCGACTCTGGGTCACTGATGGGTCGGTGCAGGCAAAGTGTCGTTGCAAAGTGACCAATTCGTTGGTCTTTAATTATATACGTGATTAATCAACAATTTGTGTAGCGGATTAATTAGATTAATCAAGTGTGTGATAAGAAAGTATGTCAATAAAGGAACAATCATATAATAAGCTCTAACACCATAAGACCAATGTATAATGGTTCGGAGTAAACCATTCTACATCCACTCTAAGGGCTTACCCAACCTTGGGTTATCCTGAATTCACTATGTGGGGACTTACACCCTCACAAATAGAGTAGGAATTCCGCCTATCTCAATTAACTCGGAACTTCACCCAATCCCTATGATTTCAAAAGGTTCGACCTACCACAGTCTACATCCTTGTCCCTTTTATTTTTTATAGTGGTTCCAGAGTACATCCTTTATAATCCACAGTACAAGATTGATTTATAGAAATAAAATAAAAAACACCGAAGCACTAACCTTTGTAGATCGAGTCCGATATATGTGTGCCTCTGAAACTCCTTCCCAATGTGATCTTGTATGTTCACGAAGATGCACCGTGTGTAGAGCAATTACAGTCCTTGGGAAGCCTCTAGAAGATTGGGTACTCAATATTTATCCTAGAGTGTTTGCCTATCCTCACTCTCTCTCTCTCTCTCTCTCTCTCTCAATCTCAATCTATGGAAGATTGGATTACTTGATTGATTTTCCTAATTAAGGTTCATAGAGAGGAGGTGGGGAGAGCTTGGGATCTCTAGGGTTGCCTTTAGATATGCCTAATCAAAGCTCTAGGGTCTCCAAGGTCTCCAACCAAATACATAAAAGATTGGAGTATATGTAGGCAAACACAAAAATCTCGACTCTGGGTCACCGATGGGTCAGTGCAGGCAAAGTATCGTTGCAAAATGACCATTGTGCTTTAATTGCAACTTAACGGATAGGAAACTATCACTACCAATGGGTCGATCTCACCGAACGGGTCTACTGTTGATGGGTCGATCTCCCAGACGAGGTCGACATACTCATTATCGATATGTTGTTCTTGTCGACCGACTTGACCTGAGGCAAAACCATGCTGACAGAGTTTCGATTCCAGAAACTTGTCAAATCCAGGTCAACATGTCGGTACACCGATGGGTCGGGTCCAGGTACTCTCAATGGGTCTATACATCGACGGGTTGGATCTAAGTGTACCCCAGAGTTCTAAGTTCTAGAACTCATCCTTTACCTTGCTCGACGTATCTATGACCTCGATGGGTTGGTCCTCTACGACCGATGAGTAGATGAACACTGACACTCTCAATCAAAGAGAAACCCCGATTGACAACGTGTTTATTCCAGAACCTTTGTCAATTCCGGTCAACGTGTCGATTACCTTGACGAGTCGACCGTGACAGAATACTAGTTTTCCAATGTTTTTCCTATTTGGTTCTGTGACTTTCATGGGTACACTTAGGCTTCAATATATTTACCAATGTGATTACTAAGCCTAGGCAAGGTCATCCTAAGGTGTTGGGTTCCACCTAGAGTCATCTATGACCGAATTTACCTTTATGATTGTCATACACATGGTGATGCTTGATTCTCCAACTTGATCTTCAGTCTTCGCCACCACTTGAGTCTTATTTCATTGGCTTCAACCTTCCGAGGTAATGCTTCACATAAGTCATAGAATTGAGAAATAGGTAACTCAGAAAGCCAGGGTACTAACAATGTTGAAAGTCAAATCTTATGTTGACAAGACCAAATTAGACCTTAAAGGGGAAAATGTTGAATTGCATGTCTTATCCACTCTGGTTGTAAAAGAGAAGACCCAAAAGGAAAAATATCACTTAACTTGTTTTTACTGTAGCAAAATTAGTCATTTCAGACATGAATGCAAGTTAAGGAAGTTGCACCTTAAAAATAAAAATATTGTGAATGAATATAAAAGTGCAACAAAAAGAAGAAAAAATTTGATTGAAAAATCACACTTTGAAAAGAAGAAAAATGCAAATAAGTTTATAAGTGTGAATTTTCTTAAGAAACAGAATGCAAAACACCACTCACATTATCCCTACATTGGTGAATCTTATAGGGGTTTGACAAGACATCCAAATATTATGGGCTTTGAATCTACTTGTGAAAGATGATGAAGAAGAGAGACGGTTGAGGAAAAGGGTCTCTGAAACTTTAGGGTTTTTCCTAATGTGAAGGTCTGTATATGATTCAAAACATAAGTCGTATATTTATAGAGATATTTTCCAAAGACTAAGTCTCGAGGGCTCGAGCCTATATTTGTTAATACAACTCATATATTTTCAAGATTTCAAACCTTGATTCTAGTGATTTTAAATCACAAGCCAGCTCATGGATTCTCAGAATATTTCCAGATTTTTGTGATTTCAAATCACGAGGTGGCTCATAGATTTTCCATAATCCTTGTCATTTCAAATCATGAGGTGGCTAATGAATTTTCCATAATCTTTGCGATTTCAAATCATGAGGTGGCTCATAGATTTTCCAAATTGTTTGTGATTTCAAATCACGAGTTGTCTCATAGAGTTTTCATATTTCAAATCATGTGGTGGCTCATGTATTTCCAGATTTTCCCTCCCTGATTTTGTGTGATTTTAAGTCAAAGGATATCAAGGCTTGAGAGCACATGTCGAATGTAGGTCATCATGATTTTTTACTTAGATATAGAGGTCTCAAGGCCTCGACAAGATGCTCGAGGTCTCGAGGCTGAAAGCCAAAGAAACTTACAGTTTTTGAAAGACTTGCTCCCACCAGCTTCAGTCTCAAGGACTTGAGACAGAGCTTGAGGCCTTGAGGCTGAGACCAAGTATTTTCAGATTTCCAAGTTTTAGCCATTGACTTCTAGGGTAACTGGGCTTGACCTAAAGTCCACTAGGATCCACTTACCTGTATGCCAATCACGTATAAGGTTTAGAGACTTCAATGTATAACAGATCTTCATGTGGTCTTTGGCCCACATCTGGAGAATTGAGACAAAACACTGATTAAAAAATTCTAGTCCATAATATTTGGATGTCTTATCAAATCCCCTATAAGATGCACCAATGTAGGGATGATGTGAGTGGTGTTGTGCATTGTGTTTCTTAAGAAAATTCACACTTATAAACTTATTTGCATTTTTCTACTTTTCAAGGTGTGATTTTTCTATCAAATTTTTCTTCTTTTCGTTGCACTTTATATTCATTCACAATATTTTTATTTTTAAGGTGCAACTTCCTTAACTTGCATTCATATCTTAAATGACCAATTTTGTTAAAGTAAAGCAAATTAAGTTATCTTTTTCCTTTTGGATCTTCTCTTTTACAACCATAGTGGACAAAATGGGAAATTCAACATTTTCCTTTTTAAGGTCTAATCCGGTCTTGTCAACATGAGATTTGACTTTGTATATAGTATGCACAAATAGACCCTTAAGGGATTGATCTGTATTTTCAACTTTTGTTGATGGTATGGAAGCTGTGAGGATTCTACAGTTTTCAATAACAATTATACCTTCATAAACTCTTTCTAGATATTCTCATGTTTCCTTAACTGTTTCAAAAGTCTTGATTTCTTTGCAAATCATCAGGGGAAACAGCACATATGATGGCATTGAGAGCTTTAAAATTACCTTCATACATGCTTCTCTCAATGTCATCCCAAAGGTTCAAAATTTTGGTCTTATCATTTTGTGTGAACCTATGGCCACTTCTTCTATAGGATATGACCAGCCTTTCATGATGGCTTCCCAAGCTATTGGGTCTAAGGAAATTAGAAATATTTTCATTTTTCTTTTCCAACAATTGTAATTAGAGCCATCAAAGGAAGGATGTCTTTCTACATCTAAACTTTCACCCACATGCATAGTTCTAGCAAAGAGGATCAACTCTATACGATTAAGTCAAATACAGGACTAACCTGACTCTTGATGTCAAATGAAAATCTGTTACTAGATGTATGCAAGACCTAGAGGGGGGGATGAGTAGGTCTAATCTGATTTTATTTCTCTTTTTATTCTACAAACTCAAATCATGAGGTGGCAAATAGATTTTTCATAATCTTTTCAAATCAACAGGAGCCTTCTAGGATTTCCAAATTTTCCTATGACTGCCAATCATGATGGGGCTTAAGATTTTTCAAAATCATGAGGATCCTTTCATACTTTCTAGATTTTATGAGATTTTTCAGTCAAGGGACAACTAGCCTTGAGATCACATGCTGAAAAGCAATTGTAACGGTTTTTACTCAAATATGGAGCATCTCGAGGCCTCGACAAAGTGCTTGTGGTCTCGAGGCTGATAATTTCATTCACTCCATTTGTGATGATCCATTTGAAAAATCATTGTCTACTTTAGACAAAGATTTTAATAAAAATGAAATGAATCCTATCACCATGTCTGAACCTCTCTTTGTCAATCAATCTGTTTCAGTCCCATATGTCGAGAAACCATCAGAATTAGAACTTAAAACACTTCTTGAGATTCAAATATTCTTATCTTGGACCTTTAAATATATTACCTATTATTATAGCTTTAGACTTAACTTTTGAGTAGGAGTCTAGACTCCTTGCTATTTTAAGAGATCATCATGTAGCTATAGGATGGTCTATCTCCGATCTCAAATGAATTAGTCCTTCTGCGGTCATGCACAAAATTCATTTGGAAGAAAATTCCAAGCATCTAAAGAACCACAGAGACGGTTAACTCATGCGATGTAGAAGTAGTGAGAGCCGAAATTTTGAAACTTCTCTAGGCGGGTATCATTTACTCGATTTCTGACAATGCATAGGTAAGTCCAATTCAAGTTGTCCTGAAAAATTATGGTGTCACATTAGTAAAAAATGAGAAAAATGAGTTATTTTCAACACGCGTTCAAACGGGTTGGAGAGTTTATATTGACTACCGTAAGTTGAATGCTGCTACTCGAAATGATCACTTCCCTCTTCATTCATCAATTAGATGCTTGAGCGTTTAGCCCATCGTACTTTTATTTTTTTTCTTGACGGTTACTCTGGCTATAACTAAATCTATGTTGCTCCTGAGGATCAAAAGAAAACAACTTTCACCTATCCATTCGGTACATTCGCCTATCGTTGTATGCCTTTCGGACTGTGTAATGCACCTGCCACCTTTCAGCGTGCATGATCAACATTTTCTCCGATATGGTAAAATGATTCTTGGAATTCTTCATGGGCTTCTCAGTTTTTGGATCAACTTTTGACCAGTACCTGCACCATCTGACTCTTGTGTTAGTTATGTGCAAAGAAGAAAACTTAGTACTCAATTGGGGAAAATGTCACTTTATGGTGAAATCAAGCATAGTACTAGGGCACATCATCTCAAAAAAAAAAAGGAATTGAAGTAAATAAAGCCAAAGTTAACCTAACCCAAAATGTTAAATAGATTAGGTCATTCTTAGTTCATGCTGGATTTTACAGAAGGTTTATCAAATGATTCAGTGACATATCACGACCTCTCTAGACTCCTAACCAAGGATGTCGTTTTTAATTTTGATGAAAAATGTGTCATAGCCTTTGAAAAATTGAAAACTACTTTAACTTCTACTCAGATCATAAAGACACCTGATTGGTCTGTACCTTTTGAAATCATGTACGATGCCTCTGACTCTGCAATAGGAGCCTGTTATGACAAAGAATGAACAAATTACCTCATGTTATCTACTATGCTAGCAAAACTCTAAATGACGCTCAGCTTCACTACTCCACCACAGAGAAAGAGTTGTTCGCTGTCGTATTTGCGCTAGATAAATTTCAATCTTACCTATTAGGTTTGAAGGTCATCTTATTCAGATCACGCTGCATTGAAGTATCTTTTTTCCAAGAAAGATGCTAAGTCTCACCTTATCCGATGGATACTTTTGCTATAAGAATTTGACATTGAAACCCGGGAAAAGAAAAGTTCCGAAAATGTGATAGTAGACCATTTGTCTAGATTGGTAACTGAGATCACTAATGACACCCGTCCTATCACTGAGTCCTTCCCTGATTAACAACTCATGTCCGTATCCCAAATACCATGGTTTGATGATATTGTTAATTATCTTCTAATTAGTCAAATGTCTCTGCATTTGACTAAGTAAGATAGAGTTAAGTTTCTAGCACAAATCAAAAGTTTTGTGTGGGACGATCCATATTTGTTTAAGCATTGTACGGAGCAAATCATTCGTCGTTATGTCTCTGAGGAGGAACAATGACGTATCATAAGTTTTTGTCATGATCAAGCATGTGGAAGCCACTTCAGTGCAAAAAAGACAACTGCAAAATCTTGCAGTGTGGATTTTACTAGCCTTCCATGTTTCGTGCCACCCATACTTTTTGTGTTTCATGTGATAGATGTCAAAAATTAGAAAGTATATCCCGCCAGAATATTTTGCATTTAAACCTCGTCTTAATTGTTAAACTCTTTGATGCTTGGAGCATCGATTTCATGGGACCCTTCTCTAATTCTTTCAGCAATCTATATATCCTCGTAGGTGTCAACTACGTATCAAAGTGGGTGGAAGCAATGGCATGCAAGAACAATGATCACAAGGTTGTCACCCGTTTCTTAAAAGAAATTATTTTTTCTAAATTTGGAATTCCACGAACAATCATCAGTGATGGAGGTAAACACATCTGTAATCGACCATTTGAAAAATTGATGAAATCATATGGGGTGATTCACAAAGTAACTACTCCTTATCACCCACAAACAAGTGGACAAGTGGAAATATCAAATAAAGAGATTTAGCATATTCTTGTGAAGACAGTTAATCCATCCAAGAAGGACTGGTCTTCCATACTCATTAATGCATTATGGTCTTATCGAACAGCGTTCAAGACACCCATAGGAATGTCATCCTATCTTTTCGTGTATGGTAAGGCTTGTCATCTTCCAGTAGAGTTAGAACATGTTAGAGCCCCGGCTTGCCGAATCACCTATTTGTCAATTCCATGATTTAGGTGAAGCATTGTCTCAGAAGATTGAAGCTATGAAGCAAGAGTCAAGGTGTGATGAAGATTGAATCAAGAGCACTGAAGATGGAAGATCAAATGTAAGATTCATCATCACAAGTGTATGGCAATCACAACAAAGGTAAATTGGTCATAGATGACTTTAGGTGGAACCCAACACCATAAGATGCTCATGTCTGGGCTTAGAAAACACATCTGGAAAATTAACAAAACCTAGTGGTTGTTTGACACAAATTCGAACCAAACTTTGAAATATGTAAAAACATTGAGTTTACTGTCAGACCGACACATCGTGCCCAGAGATATATTGCCAGTGACAGGGACGATCAATCGTGGTACAACGATGCATCGTCTAGAAAAACCAAGGTTCTAATTGGAAAGGTTTGTCAAACACAAGTTATCTCAGGATACGACCAATTGTACAAATAAGATCAATCATTGAGACAGGGGAAGAACACATTGGTTATGCGATCAATCGTCTGAAGCCTAGATTAAACACACACTGTAAAATACAGTCATGCTCAACTCGATCCATTCGTCTATCGATGACCCATCGTGTGGTATAGACCACGATACATCAGGCACACGACCATTCATCGAGACAGAACCTTCCCTAGGCTTAGAACTCATATTGGTAAGATTAGGCCAAGCCTAGAGAAAATGCACCAAAACCTTGGAGCTCCTAAACATATCCTGGAAAAATATGTTTGTCAAAATGTCATGATTTGTGAGTATCTTTCTACCAACCAAATTTATTAATCAACTGGTAAAACACCATGGTTGGATAGAGCATTAAAATAGTTTTTCATAGAGTCCAAGAATACTCAAATCGGAGTTCAAGAGCCCAAGATATGGCCATTTTAGTGGAGAGTTGTTTTATTGAAAAACTATCCACACGACTCATTGTGAATGGCGACTCATCGTGAATGGCGACCCATCGTGAGGACGATCAATCGTCCGTGTCAGTTTTCTATCTGTTAGAAAACCATTAATGTGCAACGGTAACATTCCAACTGCTCTTTTGGACACACGATCGATCACAGGTACACGATCGATCTCCCGTATCAGCTCGGGATTCACTTGTTTGCCTATATATACTTCATACTCTTTTGAGTTGGTTTGGACCCTTCAACTTGGAACATCTTAAGGCATCCCTAGTGATCCCAAACCTCTCCTAACCTCCTCTCTAAGCACATTACTTGGTGAATCATCTTGACTGAGATTAAGAGAGATAGAAAGTAAACCAAATCTAGGATAACTATTGGTGTATCTTAAATCCTAGAGACCTTACCCAAGGATTATGATTGAGCATACACAAGGCACATCTCCGTCATCATCGACATCACATTGGGAATGCGACTTCAAGAAGTATATCATCTACAAATGAACGTACATAAGACAAGTTCTTCTTAGTGTTTGATTTTTATTTTTAAAATCATCATCATTGTGTAGTAGATTAAAGAAAGGGGCTTGAACCACTATAAAAAAATAAAGGGATGGGAGTTGGGTGAAATTCCCAACCAATTTATTAGGTGGAAGCCCTATTATATTAGTCTGGGTGTAATTCCCCACTTAGTGAATTTGGAATAGCCCAAAGTTTGGTAAGTACAACAGTGGATGTAGATTAGTTAACCAAACCACTATAAATTTGATCTTATGGTGTTAATGCTCATTGTGTGATTGATCTTTAAATTGGCACGCTCTTTTATCAGACACTTGATTAATCTAATTTAATCTGCTGCACATTATTGTGATTAATCAAGAATTTTTTAAAGATCATTAAAGTTAGTTACTGCCCTATTCACCCCCATCTAGGGTCAATCTTGATCCGTGTTCTAGCACTGTGAACTTTCAATTGGTATCAGAGCCTTGTGCTCTTCATAAGGATCGAACCATCCGAGTAGATCTTAGTGATAAAACAATGTCATGTGATAGAGGACCATTTATGTCTTGTCTATCCATTTTTTTACAATCAATTTGTTCTCTTTGGAAAGACAAAACTGAGAATGATGATTGGACCTCCATCCAAGATGAATTTATTGAAAATATTTGCAATTCTTTGAATAACTCAATGGAAGGCTCCACCTCTCATAACCAAATGAAAAATCCTGTGGATCTTGAAGAGGAAGATGACCTCCAAGAATCCTTCAATGCCTTGTACCTAAAGAGTATAAGATTGGTAAGGATCTTGATAAGGAAAAAATGAGAATGCCAAACTCTCTAGCCAACTTTAAAGTAAAAACATTGAATATGACCTCTCAAAAAATTTGAAAATGTCAAATGATGAAATCATGAAATTGAGAGAATCTCAAATTTTGCTTCAAGAAAAACTAAAAGTTTATTAAAATGAAAACTTGAAGCGAGAGGAACTTGGAAAATGTCTTGGAGTTAAAAATGTTAAGAAATCTCAAGACATGGCTACCCAATGTGAACTAAAATTGGAAGAACCTATTTTGGGTAAGCCTCATAATGATTCACATGGTCTTGGTAATTCTCAATCTAACCCAAAGAGACCCATGAACCAATCCAAACTTAGTATTAGCCACACCACACACTCTTTTAGTTTAAAATGTTTTTATTGTGGATTAACTGGGCACTTCAAGCATGAGTGAAAGACTAGAAGAATACAGTTTAAAAAATGGGTGGCCAAAGATCCTTCTCAAAAGACAAAGAGGAGAAAGAAGGTGGCTAATGGTCTTCCTCAAAGTGCAAGGAAGAGAAAGAATGAAGTGGTTGGAAATTCACAGTATGCTAAGAATAATAAGGTAAATCATCTTGTTTATGTGAATGTTCCTAGGAAACACTATGCACCTCACACTTCACATCATCCGTTCAGTGGCAAATCTAAAAGGGATAGACCAAGACCTCCTAATACCATGGATAGGAATATGAGAAGGAGGGTCTTGTCTCAATCCATTGGAATTGAGACAAATGTTCAAAATGGTAAAATCAAATTTCCCAATGTTCAAAGATTTGAGAGGCAAGATCCGAATCACATATTCATTTAGTGCCCCGGCTCGTCCGAGTCACCCATATTGTCAATTACGTGACTCACTTGGACCTTGCCTTGGAAGAATATGACGATGACAGAAGTTCTACTGTGCATTGAAGACTCTTCACCGAATTTGTCATTGGCACAAAGGTAAGTGAACCTTAGTAGACCTTAGGCTGAGCCTAAAATAACTTAGAAGTCAATGGTTAATAAACTAGAAAAAATAGAAAATGGTTGACTTCTAGCCTCGAGGCCTCAAAGACTATCTTTAGTTGAGTGAAAATTAAGACAACTGCAATTCAGCGTGGGACCACAAGGACAAGTGTCCTTTGACTGAGTATCTTACAGATTTGGTTAGATAAATCTGAAAAGAGGGAAATGCTTTCTTTGATTTCAAAAAATCCAAAATTGGGATTTTTATGGGAACAAGGAATATCTACAAGGGTCCTCTTTTAGAGTGAAAATCTAGTTGCCACCTCACAAGGTTGAACAAATCTTTTGGACCCTAACATCGTGGATGGCTATCATTTACCTGATTGGAAAGGCTCCTTAATTTATCTAAAGATAAACTTATGTGTCATTGACAATCACGTGCAAATATGAAAAGTCTAAGAAAACAGTTGTTTGAAAGACTTGGAAAAATATTATGAGGCTTTAGGTGATCTCAAAATATTATTAAAAATCATGGTGTCATCTCATGATTCGTTGGTGGAATAATCTGATTGTTTATCACAAACAGGTGGCATGTAGATAAGTTGTTCATTAACTTATTATCTTGGAAGAAAGATTTAAATTAACGAAAAGTATGTGTGTTGTATTTCCTTATACAGCCTCGAGACCTCGAAAGAAATCTGGAGGCTTCGAGACGTGACAACTGTATAACAGTCTGTCTTATTTAAATCTCGGTAGGCTTAATGAAAAAAGCTATGCTGAATACTTGAAAAGAATAACTGAGGCCAGAGAGATTTCGAGCCTCCTGTTACACCTTCTTCGTCATCCTCTAACAAGGATACGTTTGGGCAATCAATACCTTATGTTTGATGAAGTTAAGGGTGTTCACCTAGGACCAGAAAATCAGTCATATTGTTGTCCTAATACCCTCATACCGTTGTGCCAATAATCAACTCTGATGGACCTGATCTAAAGGAAGAAGCACAGAGACATCGAGTAAAGAAGAACACACTTTCTGAAGATCGAATAAGGCCCAAGGCAAGTGTTTCTCCTTCTCATTTATTTTATATCATTGTAAGGTGGATTAGAACATTGTGTTCAAACCACCCAAAAAAATAGGTGTTAAGGATTAGACCATTTGGGTTGAACCTTTATAAAAAATTAGGTTGTACTATTTGGGTGTGAAGCCCATTCATAGTTTAATTGGGATGACCCTAGAGTTGGGAAGTCTAACAGTGGACGTAGGTTAATTGAAACCGACCCATTATAAAATCTTTGTGCATATATATGGGTGATGTTTTTTACTTGAATGGTTTGTGTGAATATTATGTCACTTGCACACATAAGTAGGTTCGGCCATTTTTAATTAACAATGGTTAATTCAAAAGGAAAGGAACTCATTGCATATCTCATACATTTAAGTAATAATTTGGTTAAGGATTTTTTTAAAAGGAATTGAATTTAGAAACCGAACCTATTCACCCCCCTCTAGGTTGTGCATTACTCTAGTAATGGAATTTCAATTGGCATCTAGAGCAAGGTTACTCTGAGTTGGACTTAATCGTCTGAGTTGATCCTGTACTAGAGTCATGTCTAAAGGTGATAGTCATCCTGTTTCTAAACCTCCCTATTTTGAAGGGTCTAACTATTTTCCTGGAAGATAAAAATAAAAAGTTTTTTTATATCACTTGATGGAGCCGTCTGGGAATCAGTAGTAAGAGGTTGGGAACATCCGGTTAGAGAAATCACTGAAAAATCCACTAAAGATGAGTAGAAAAATCTGTGCAACAAATTGTTAGTACTAAACCTAAGGATTACTTCACCTGGACAGACATGGAAAAAACATTATATATTGCAAATGGAAAGGCATTAAATGCCATTAATTGTGTTGTCTCACCTAATGAATTCAAACATATAATGACAGCCAAAGATGCTTGGGACATCTTAGAAAGGACACATGAGGGAACCTCAGTTGTTAAGAAATCTAAACTCCAAATCGTCCAATCTAAATTTGATAACATACGTATGTAGGAAAGCGAAATGTTTATGGAGTTATACTCGAAGCTAAGTGACATAGTAAATTCCATGTAGGCCCTAAGTGAAATAATTCCTGAATCTAAAGTGTGTACCAAGATACTTAGAAATCTGCCTAAATGATTTAAGCCTAAGGTAGTTGCTATTGAAGAGTATAGAGATGTATCTTTAATGAAAGTTGATGACTTTGTATGATCTCTTCAAACTTATGAGCTTCATTTTGAAGATGAAAAGCCTAAAAAGAAATATGTTGCCTTAAAGTCATCTTCAAACATTGATAACTCTAAAGAAGAAAAATCAGACTCTGAAAGTGAGGATGATGTGGCTTTGTTGGCTAAAAATTCCTTAAAAACTTCAATAAAATGAACAAGTTTAAGAATTTTAAAAGAAGTGAACCAAAGGATAAAAATGCCAAAAGATTTAGTACACTGAAAGAAAAAGGGAAAGATAAGGACAAAACACAAAAATGCTATAATTGTGGAGGTCAATGACACTTTGCTATTGAATGTCCATCAAAAAGAAATAAGAAAGCCTTGACAGGTACATATGAAAATTCATCTCAATCAGAAAGTGATTCTGATGAGTCCACTCAAGAAAAGTCTGAAAATTTGAAAAGTTTCATAGCCTCTATCACACCTGTCGAAAATTATTCAGATAGTGAATCAGACAATGAGGGAAGAAGAAGATGATCTCCAAGAGGCTTATGATTCCCTTTTTCTGGAAAGTCAAAATCTGGTAAAAAAACTAAGTAAAATAAAATCTGAAAATACAAAGTTAATGAGCAAGTTGGAGAAGAAAAAGGCATTAATGAAAAACTTGTAACTAAATTAAAGACTCCTGATCAGTGTTATGCCCTTGAAAATTGCCCAACTCCAAGTAAAAATTGTTGCAAATGTCTAAACTTAATGAAGCAGAGTTGTGGCACAAGAGATTAGGACATGTAAACTTCAAAGTCTTATAAAAATTAAGTGAGCACATCAAAGGGCTACCCAAGTTAAGCCGATCAGACCAAGTGTTTTGTGGTGAGTGTCAAAAAGGTAAACAAGTGAAAGCAACTCATAAAAAGATAAATGTCGTGGTTACCACTAGACCTCTTGAACTTTTACATATGGACTTAGTCGATCAACCCAAAGTATGAGTATAGGGGGAAAGATGCATTTCATGGTAGTCGTTGATGACTATCCCAGATATACATGGGTGGCTTACCTTAGAGGGAAATCAGATGCATATCTTGAATTTAAAATTATTGCAAAACGTATTGTAAATGAAAAACAAACACCCATAAGTGAAATTAGAAGTGATCATGGGGGTGAATTTGAAAATCATCGTTTTCAAAAAAAATTGTGAAAAACATTTCATACATCATGAGTTCTCTGTTCCTAAGACACCCCAACAAAATGGGGTGGCCGAAAGGAAAAATCGGGTTCTTCAAGACATGGCCATAGTCATGCTAGATAACAAGAAATTACAAAAAATCTGTGGCCCGAGGCTGTCAATACCGCTTGTTTCATCATAAATAAAGTTTATCTAAGGACTGGCTTTGACAAAACAACTTTTGAATTATGGACCAGTAGGAAGCCCAATGCTAAGTATCTCATGGTCTTTGGTAGTAAATGTCATATTCGTAGAAATCATGAAAACTTGGGAAAATTCGATGCAAAAAGTGATGAAAGAATTTCCTGGGCTACTCTGACACCAGCCGAGCATATAGAATAAAAAATATTAGAACTTGTGCTATCTTAGAATCCAATAACGTGGTTATTGATGACCATTCTTCATCTGTACTTGAAACCATAGATGAGGTGGATCTCTCTTCAAACCAAAAATGATGAGCTTCCTTCATCCTCTTCGACACCCATTGAGTTTAAACCCAACAAGAAGCACCCTATGTCGAATATATTGGGGATCCCATGACGGGAGTAAGAACAAGGAAGCAACTTGAAAACATCTTTACCTATTTTTGCTTCACCTCACAATTAGAACCCAAGAATATTGATGAAGCATTGCTAGATGAAGATTGGGTAAATGAAATGCAAGAAAAGCTCATACAATTTAGCAGAAATGAAGTATGGGATTTGGTGCCAAGACCAAAAGATACAAATGTAATAGGTACCAAGTGGATTTACAAAAATAAAATGGATGAAAATGGGACAATAGTTCGAAATAAGGCCCGCCTTGTTGCTCAAGGGTACACACAAATTGAGGGCATCAATTTTGATGAGACTTTTGCCTCAGTGGCACGTCTTGAGTCTATACATATTCTATTGTTTATTGCCTGATATTTAAAATTTAAACTTTTTCAAATGGATGTAGAGAGTGCATTTTTTAATGGGTTGTTAAATGAAGAGATCTATGTAGAACAGCCCAAAAGGTTCATGAATCCAAAACATTCCAATCATGTCTACAAGTTGAAGAAGTCACTTTATGGCCTTAAATAAGCTCCCCGGGCCTGGTATGAAAGGCTTACACAGTTCCTATTGGATAATAACTTTCAAAGGGGAAGTGTAAACAATACACTATTTGTAAGAAAAGACAATGAAACCATATTAATAGCCCACATATAAGTGGATGATATTGTGTTTGGATCCACTAATGAACAAGTTGCTATTAGTTTCTCCAACCTCATGAAATCAGAATTCGAAATGAGCATGGTTGGAGAACTCAATTATTTTCTTGGGTTACAAATAAAACAACTTAATGATGGCCTTTTTCATTTCACAATCCAAATATGCAAAAGATCTTGTTAAAAGATTTGGCCTCGAAGGTAGTAAGTACTCAAATACACCCATGAGCACCACTCTGAAATTATCAAAGGATGAAAATGGGAAAGAGGTTGATCCTAGTATGTACAGGAGTATGATAGGTAGTCTTTTGTATTTAACTGCCAGTAGATCTGATATTTCATTTAGTGTGGGAGCTTGTGCTCGGTTCCAAGCAAATCCTAAAGAATCCCACCTAAAAGTAATAAAACGTATAATTAAATATGTATCGGGAACGTGTCTATATGGAATTTGGTACCCATTTGATACATCCTATCATATTGCGGGGTACACTGGTGAGGACTGGGCAGGAAACCTGGATGACCGAAAATCCACAAGTGGTGGTTGTTTTTACTTTGGAAATGGACTGGTTGCCTGGCACAGTCGAAAACAATCGTCCTTATCTCTTTCGACTGCAGAGGCTGAGTACATAGCCGCATCAAGCTCTTGTACTCAATATGTCTGAATGAGGAAAATGTTAGTCGATTATGGCATGACAGGAGGAACGATGACGCTTCACTGTGATAACACAAGTTGTAATACCCTGACCCAAATTAAGCGTAATTAGTTTAATAAATCCTTCTTAGACCGATTAATCTCGAAGATTACAGTTAGGGCCTTGTGAAAAGCCCAGGTGTGGCCCAATCTGAGTTTGAAAACTCAGTGATCCAGCTCGTCCAGCTGGAGGGACAAAATTGTAATTTACCACTTATTGATATTATTTTATTATTTGTGTCATTATGTGATTATTATTGGATGATATTATTTTCCTTAATCAAGAATTCCTTATTTCTAATTTCAGAATTATTTTATTTTAGAAAATGATATTTAAAACCGCCCGTCAAGACCCCGAAAGGGAGAAATAAATATTTTTAAATGGTTTTGGAAATGAGAAATTTTTTGAGACAAGTATATTATGTTAAACCATTTTGGTATGGTCTAGTTTATTACTTCAAACCCCAAAAATGAGAACTTTAATTTATTTTATTTAACACAAGTTAAATTAAGTAAATAGTGTTAAATTATGATTTTTATTTAAATCTATGATTTTTAATGAGTTTTAAATCTCCAAATTTTTATGGTGATTAGAGTTTTTAAAATCCAACTTATCTGTCAAGTTGGATTAAAATTTTTAGGTCCTTTTAAACCATATTTTAAGTTAAAAATCGATTTTTATCAAAAACAGGACCTTTGTGCAAAAACGAAAAATGCCAGGGACTTATTTGCAACCAAACAGTAAACTACTATATGGGACGTCGGCAACAGTTGCATGCAAGTGCCCGATGGCCTCCACCGATTGCCAAAAGTTTCTATAAAATGCCTCTCCATCAGCTGGTTTCCTCTCAAGTGTTTTCATCTCCATCTCAGCTCTGAAAACCAGTCGATCCGTCTCTCTCAATCTCTCTGTTTTTCCAAAAAATTCTTACCGTAAGCTTAGAGGAAGAATTTTTAAAAGCTTGGATTTTCAACCCAGGAACTGAAGTGAAGGTAACCACTGTGTTCCTTTTCAAATTTTAGCTGATTTAGAATCAAGTATAAGTGAATTTGACTAAGTTTTGAGTGTGTAAAACCGATTTGAAGTTTAAGGAAAAACCATGGATATCTTGTGTCAGCATGGTTTTGGTGTTAAAATTCGATGGTTTATTCATTGTTAAAGTTTTAAACTACTCTCCTATGGAAAGAGGACTCACTGAGGAGTCCATCTGACCGGTTGGATATGAAAACCGAATCTAGGAAACCCACTGTTTCTGGATTCGTATTTCACTCTCTGTTTGGCATCACTGTCTGCTATTGCAGACAGAGGAGGAAGACGACTCTCGGACGGTCCGAGAGTTGTCCTTCGGACGATCCGAGGGTAACCCCCTTCGGACGATCCGAAAGTGACCCTTCGGGCGTTCCGAGCTTCTGCTCGAAGTTCCGAAGTGGCCAGAGGCTAACTGTTCTCCCTCCTCTGCTCCGGACATTCCGACCAGTTCGGAAGGAACGAACCCCTCTCAGACTATCCTAGCTTCTCTAGGCATGATCCTATACACACCGAGACCCATCGAGATTTGTTTTCTATTTTTCAGTTCGGAATGACCTTCGGACGATCTGAGACCTAACCTTCAGGATGGTCCGAAGACAGACTCAAGTTCCGAAGTTTGTGGACTAGTTTAGACAGTGGTTCGGATGATCCGAAGCCATAGTACCTGGTTCCGAGGCATGTTCTGAGGAACTCAGTTTTTGAATATAAAATTTTGATTGATTGATAATGCATGTTTACATCCTAACTTTTAAATGTGATGTTTGTACCCATTTGATAAATTAAAAATTGTACTAACCCTTCTTCTCTTATTACTATAGTGTATTATTATTGTATTCACTTCCAGGCCGACTTTATTTGTCGGGCACTGAGTGACTTTACTTCCAGGCCGACGCTATATCTGTCGGGCACTGAGTGACCTCGAGGCCTTACTCAATATGTCAATCTGGTCCTATCTAGAAGACAATATGATAAATGACTTGAGTATCTAGACCGAACTCAATACGTCAATCTGGTCATGCCCAGAAGACAATATGAGATTTGGACTGAGCACCTTGTTATTATATACTATGGATTATTGTAACTTAAAATGGTTAGAAACCAAGTAGGAAGACTCAGTTCCATTTACCTTGAAGATTTTTGGGAAAACAGTATGATTTTGAAATACTACTTGTATGTATTTATGTGAATGTTGTGTATGTTGACCAACTATTGATTGTACACTTATTTGCATGCTTGAACAGAGACCGCGATACCACACAATTTCGGTGAGGGGACTTTAACTTTGCAGTAGGTGTAATCAGGTTTAATGAGGTGAATCTTGAGCAATGAGTGGTTTCAAGTCTTGATGAACTCACCCATGTCCCGGACATGATGCATTGTTGTAAGAAGTGCTTATGATGATGATAAATGTTTATGATGTTGATCATATGAGATGTGTAATACTGCTTCCACGTGCCCTTGACTATTGAACCAATATCAGGCATGTGTGTGAGATGGTTTACGTCTACTAGACCATGGGTGTCAACAGTTGCTGACTCAAGGAATGTTATTATCGGCCATGTGAGGGCTGGAGATGTACTTGTAAGGATGTATTTTGACTGTGTCAGGGACTTAATACAATGGTCTCAGAGTAGTATGTAGGTGTACGATGGATGACAGCAGTAATGGATTGATATTGAGATTATTTTGATAAGCATGAGATATCATATTGCAAATGTTGATTATTTAACTAACCTGATGTTTCATTAGACTGTATTGTTATATTTCCTTCACTGGGCTAGTTAGCTCACACTACTCACATTTTAGGAGATGTGCCCGAGGAGGAGAACCCTCCGTATGAAGCTTAGGATGGATAAGCTGCTGCGTTGCCTTGGGATTCCCATTGAGGGGAATTTCGTTATCTTTGTCTTTTGGTTCCTTGAAACATTTGTTTTTGTAAAGTACCGTGTGTGGTACTTAGTTTGTATCGATGTCATGTATTGAACTACCATGTGTTCCGTAGCTACTCTGATTGTGTTGTAATAATAATTCGTTGATGGAATTATGTGCTTGTGTTTGTGTTTCTTTTAGGTAGACTTATGGTATGTGTTTGAGTCCACATGATGAGATCATGTGTGACCTTTAGGCCTAACCGTTGATCCAGCTCAGTTAGAATTCTTGAGTTTAGTTTCAAAAAAAAAAAAAAATTAGTGACCTTCCTGGCCCACTTTTCGGGTCGGGGCGTGACACAAGTGTCATCAATATCTCCAAGAATCCAGTCAAGCACTCTCGAACCAAACATATAGACATTAGACATCACTTCATTCGAGAGTTAGTTGAAGAGAAAACTATTGAGTTTGAGTACATTTCCACTGAAAATCAATTAGCGGATATAATGACAAAACCTGTAGTGACCCGACCTAGAGTAGCGGGCCAATAGAAGTGGGTAGAGTTAACTTAAAAAAATAAAAATAATAATATATAGTATTTGAGTGAACTAGGTATGTTGTTATTTATTTAAAATTTCTTTTGATAATACACTGAGATTTAGTATTAAATATAATTAACTCTCCAACTGAAAAGACTTTTCCATTAACTAGAATTACAATTTATTTATTGTTAATTAAATAACTAATTGGAGAGAAAAATTTAAATACCCAATTAAAACAAATTGAACAAAATTGAAAAGATAGTAACCTTAAATAAAATATTAATTCAAATGCTTAGTCAAATTTAATGTTCAAATCTTTGTTTTTAGAAAATAAATTTCTATAGAAAGAGAATTAAATTAAATAAATATGATTTAGAGAGAAATTAATTAAGAAACTAAACTACTAAAATTCATAATTGGACAAATTAAAGATAGAGGTTGGTTTGTTATAAAATTTAGATCTCAAGATTAAATTAAAATCTAAATCTTACATGTTTAAGTAAAGGAATAATAAAAACAACTCAAACCTGTGTGGGCCCCTTGGAGACACACACCCTTCGTGAATTCCCTCCACGATAAAACACTCCCTGTTTATTTCCGTTAATACTCCACATGGCCCTTTCCTTTTCCGTTTACTCTTTCCTTCTTCTCCTCCCTCAAATCCAAATCCCACCGTATCCCTCAAGGGTTTTCCAACATTGATCCCTTTCCCCTCTTTTTCTTTCCCAAATACGACTTCTTTCCCTTATAAAATCATGCGATTTCAGCCGGATTCCTTTCTGTGTTTTTTATCTCCATCTAGCATCGTCCTCTTCTCTGGTCGTCATCCTCTTCTCTTCTCACCTTCGCTTCCTGTGACCCTACAGCAGCACCAAGAGGATTGTTCGTACACTTTTAGCCAACAGATTGTTCACTCTCTGATTGTCTTTGAGTCCACCAGTGACTGATCCATTCGTTCCTCTTCTTTAGTTAACTGGTATGTTGCCTTCACTAATTTCCTCTGCCGCAATTTCTTTTCATTTCTCTCTCTGCTGGTATAGTCTTATCTAACTGCCCAAACGATGCATGTCTTATGGGTGGATTTATTTCAATTGATCTCATACTACCTCCAACCAACCATTGACCAC
The DNA here is from genome assembly GCA_013350335.1 of Chimonanthus salicifolius. Lineage (NCBI taxonomy): Eukaryota > Viridiplantae > Streptophyta > Magnoliopsida > Laurales > Calycanthaceae > Chimonanthus > Chimonanthus salicifolius. Next base: position 15,644,820 of record CM023539.1, read on the forward strand.
CATTTTCCATCCAAAGAGAATGCTTAGGTTCCATGCCCTTATATTAGTTTAATTATTAAGCAAAGTAAAGAGTTTGATGAACCCTTGACTCCTTTCTTACGACCTACAACATCACTTTGTTAAGATTTTCAAGCTTAACTAGTGCTCATTTAATTAACCCTTTACACAACATTCTTCTTAATTCAGTTATCTTATTTTGTACCCTACCTTATTTGATTTAAACAGTAGGAGCCTTCTTCATAGATTGCAAAGTACCGATTTATTTGTTTAGTCAAGTATGCCATTGGTTGTGAACACCAATGTATTATAGGCCTTCATTTTATTTATTCAAATGGCTTAAATTGGGATTTATTGTTTACTTAGTCCAAATTTAGTATTTTTATGAGGTTTTCTAGCCATCCCTTATTTAAAAACCCCTTACTGATTTTAAAAGGTTTTCATCCAACCTGATTTACAAAAGAGGACCTATCTTATAGATGAATGTTAAAGGCAACCAACCCTAAATCGTCCTAAGTTGGGACTGTTTTCATATTCAAATCGTAGTTTTATTTTTATTATGTCATTGAAGTAGTATATGATTTGAACTCCACCATCACCTTTAACCTTGGACTTTAGATAGTCGTGGATCAAAGTTGGAGCAGCAACATTCCTTATATGTATTTAGTGTAAATTGCAAAAGAGATTTAATAATCACCATATTAATGATGTTTGGAAAACTCGAAATAATCTATTTGCAGCACTTAACGTGGAATTTGATTTCATGTCTTTATGCAACCTATATACTGCTTGAATGATAGGAGACTGCGAAAATATCAACTTTGAGGTAGGGAGTACTTTGTTGTTATATCCATAACTTGTGTATTGGGTGTTATCGGTATTTTTATAACTTGATTTTATTTATGTTTTACTTTTATTTTAAATGCATATTGTTATGTGTTATTATTGCTATGATGTGATGATATTATTGCTATGATGTGATGATGATTTATTTGATATATCTGGTATGATTATGTGATTGGGATATTATGGTAATGACGCAAGTGTGGCCATTGATTAGTACCGGTTCTGGATTATTATGTAAGTTTTATATGCCCCGAAGCACCTGGCCGGACCCGTCAAATTGATTGAGATCCCATGACATGTGAATTATCTCTATGCTATGTATACCTTGATAGTAAAATGTATATGTATGAGTGTTCTTGGCACACAACGTAATTGATTGGGCCTATGAAGCTGTGTACAAAAGATGGGTTTCTATATGTATTTGGGTTATTAAATCTATGGGTGAGACTTGAGGATTGATTTGATAGGTGTGGAGGTATATCATTTGATGATTGTGTGGGCCAATGGTGAGATTGTGAATGTTCCTCGGGTTTGGGATTGAGAATCCTATGTTGATAGATATGTGTTGTGTGGAGGAGTTTGAGACTCATAGATTGATATGAGTAATTGTGATATCATCGAGTGGTGTAGGCCACATGAGATTGTGTGATGTGTTAGCCACTTGTGGAGGATATATCTGATCACTAAGATGTCGATTGATGTGTTCGTTGGATTTGGGTTCCACGTGTTGGATTGTAGTGCATGGGCCTTATGTGTGAGTGTGATAGACCATACAATGTATTCACGTGTGACGTGTGTTTATAAACGACATTGTGTATCAGATTAATGATTCGTGATTAGTGGTTTTTGAGAAAAGATCCTATGTATAAGATTTGATTAAGAGCGTGATACTAATGTCTCCTTGATGGGGAGGTGTGAGGCTAAAAGACCCAAAAGTTCTAGTGGACGGATGATGTGTGGGCGGGTGATGGATGAGCATACGCTACCACGCTGGCGGGCTACCTCATTGACAAGCTGTGGGTGAGGGGTGAGGTTTTCACTAATCCCATATCGAGAGCAAATAAATGAATGCGTTGCCTATAAAATGGATTGAGAGTACTACTGTACCAGGTGAATTAAGTCCTTGTGGAGTCTTATACTGTGATAAGTTACACTCTTTAGTTGGTTAAGTTGATGATCGAGTGCTTAGAACTAGGATGTAGTGATGGATATGAGCGTTATGAGTATGATATCAAAATAGATACATTTAGGTGAGTTATGTTGTGGTGTTCATGTGTGTGTTGTTTAGGTGATGTTGAATTGTTTTGGATATTCCACATTTTTATTGAATATTATTGTATGTAGGTTTCCTATTGTTTACTTGTACCCCTACTGAGCTGATGATCCATGGGCAAGTGAGGCTCACTCCCTAACAGTTTTTCAGGTGATAGTTGAGAAATGACGATTCAACTCTCAGAGGTGATGATGTGGTACTGAGTCAAGGATAAATGATTAATTTCTTAGCATAGTTGTGGATTCTTGCGATTAAATTTATTTATTTGGTAATATTTATTTTTGAAACTTGATTAGCTGATTTGAATAAATTGAAAACCTTGAGGATATTTTTTTTGTTTTATTTTAAAACAATGGGATGTGAGCAGTGATATTAGACTTTATATTAATAGTAGATGTTGTCGCTCTCATTTTATTTTTTGTGGATGACATTAAGATTTGAGCAATGTGTAGTTGGGCATGAAGGATTTGATGGCTTTATTTATTTTATCTATAATCTTTTAAAATATATATATATATTCATTTCCCTCAGCCACAAATATGTGATGTAAGACCCGTTAGTTGCGTTGGATCACGCCTGTTCAGCCTTCACTTAAGCAGGCCACGACCCGTTTAAGCTGTAGAAAGGAGCAGGGCGTTACAAAACTGCTTGACTCAGCTCGTTTTCTTGATCTAAGAAAAACAATTGGGGTTTGCACTGTAACTTAAATACTATTGGTAAAGTGTTGATTATGTGCACACAATGATAATAAAAATAAATAAATAAATAAATAAAAATTCACTCAGACTCAAGGCCTCGAGCGCTGTCTCGAGCCCTCAAGGTTGAGTTAAGTTACTTGTGCGTGCTCCCTCTCTTTAAATCCAAACAGGTCTCTTTCAGGCAAAACTACCATTATTCCTCTGTTAGGGCTCCAAGAGCATCTCCGCACCATAGGGGATTTCCGTCATGTACCTTCGGTTTCGATCTTCTCTCCCTCTTTCGATCTCTTAATCGTTCCTTCTCTTTGATTCCAGGTACCATATTCTTTCTTATTCATCTTTCTTTGGTTCATTGTTTGGTATTTTCTTCTTCTTTTCCTCCACCGTCTTCTCTTCGTACGATAAGGTTTCTGGCCAAAATGCCTCGAAAAAAGTTGGGAGCTGTTCCAAATAGATCCAAACGGTACTTGTGGAGTCATGTAGCGTCGTCATCCATTGCCACCCCTTCCCCTCCTCCACCGAAGAAACCTAAGAAACTCCGGGCCTTACAAAAACCCAAATCGGCCCATACCAACTAGGCCTTTTTCGGTTTCCTCTTCTGAATGAACAGAGGAAGAACCTCACGGAACCCCTGTGACTCTACTTCACATGTTCTTCATCCTTCACCTGGCTCTTCAAGACAATCTCTCTCTTCTAAGGAAAACTTTGATGGATCTGGCGCATCATCTCCTCCATTTGATCCTCCTAGTGCTCATCTATTTCGGCCAGTTCAAAAGGAACTTTCCTTCAAGAACTACAATGTTGAGGTACATGTTGCCTACCTGACTTGGAAAAGTACAATACCTACAAGATTCTTAAGAAAGTAGGATAGCAAAATCTTCTTCCTTGGGGTGGAGATGCCTACCCATCAATGGTGAAGGGAATGTACTCCTCCATTCACAAATCCCATAATGGTCCCTCTCATTCCTTTTCAGGTCAAGTTCTCAAACAAAGAAAAAATCACTGTCACACCTAAACTGATTTCAGAACTGATGAACATTCCCATGTTTAAGGGTGGTGATATTTCTGCTGCACGAACTGAGATTTCTTCCAGGGTCTCAAAAAAATTGTGTGCAAACTTTGTGGATACTACATATAATGGGAAGGTAAACTCCAGTTGCATGCCTCATCTCTCCTTCTTAAGTATAAGGTTCTCCACTTGATTTTTACTTCCAATGTCTACCCTCGAGTGAAGAACAAATCCCAGCTCCATGACTATATGGTGAATATCTTGTACTCTGTGGCTATAGGTTGCAAAATATGGCTTCCCTTGCTGATTTGTGCTCATATAAAGCGTTTTGGGAAGTCATCTGATCATGGTGCAGTCCCATTCTGCTACCTGCTTACCAGGCTTGGCACACATTTTGGCATGGTCCCTTATCCTGGTGAGGTTACCCACAATGTGCGTCCTCTAACGAAGATAGGTATTGAAAGAAGTCTTCGTTCATCTCGCCCATCTTCTGGCTGCTCGCCCATTTCTGTTGCTTCTACTGAACGACGGAATCGCAAGGCTGCTTCTAGTTCTTCAATTTTGGCTGATCATAAGTATTTCGATAAGCGCTTTGTAGAGCTCGAACAACGTCAAGAATCTTGTTTGTCTGACATAAGGACACATCAAGATCGACTGCTATATCAACACCAGGAGCTCTCGGTGTATGTACGAACATCGATCTGGCGCATCTTCCAATCTCTCCACAACATCTCAAATCCTGTCGACATATAGATGTAGCATTTCCTCCTTCTCCTCCTCATGACTGAAGACTATTTGTTGTGGTTGTTTACGTTTTGCTTCCTTTTGTTATATTTTTGGTATTGTGAGTTGTCAACTCTTAACCTGCCTACTCTATATCTGTGATGTTGTATGTTCTACTTTGAGATTCTCATGTACTTATTAGATGCATTTACTTTTTATCTCATGTTTGGGTATGGCTAACCTTTGTCAATTATCTTGACAAAAAGGGGGAGTAATATAAATGTGCTAATGTTGAGGGATAGCATATAAGGTCCCACCAATTTTTGTCTCTTTGTATGCAGGAAATGGAAAAATAAATGTTGTTTTGAAGGTACATGCTAAGGGGGAGAAGATTGTGAACCTAAAGGGTCAAATGTCATTGTAATTTTATATGTTTTGGGAAATGGGGAGTGACTTGTGTGCATATGTATCTTTTGGAAATTGGTGTGCTTGGTAAATCTTAGATTTTGTCACGAAATTGATAAAGGGGGAAATTGTTAGTGCCCCGGCTCGTCCGAGTCACCCATATTGTCAATTACGTGACTCATTTGGACCTTTCCTTGGAAGATATGAAGATGACGGAAGTTCTACTATGCATTGAAGACTCTTCCCCGAATTTCTTATTTGCACACAGGTAAGTGAGCCTTAGTAGACCTTAGGCTAAGCCCAAAATAACTTAGAAGTCAATGGTTAATAAACTAGAAAATTAAAAAATGGTTGACTTCCAGCCTCGAGGCCTCAAGCAGTTTGTCAAGGCCTCAAAAACCATCTTTAGCTTAGTGAAAATTGAGACAGTTGCAATTCAGCGTGGGGCCACAAGGCCAAGTATCCTTTGACTGAATCTTACAGATTTGGTTAGATAAATCTGAAAAGAGGGAAAAGCTTCCTTTGATTTCGAAAAATCCTAAATTGGGATTTTCATGGGAATAAGGAATATCAACAGGGGTCCTCTTTTAGAGTGAAAATCCAGTTGCCACCTCACACGGTTGAACAAATCTTTTGGAGCCTAGCATCATGGATGGCTATCCTATACTTGATAGGAAATGCTCCTCAATTTATCTAAAGTTAAACTTATGTGTCATTGACAATCACATGCAAATATGAAAAGTCTAAGAAAACCGTTGTTTTGAAAATTTTGGAAAAATATTATGAGGCTTTCGGTGATCTCAAAAGATTATTAAAAATCATGGTGTCATCTCATGATTCGTTGGTGGAATAATTGATTGTCTATCACAAACAGGTGGCGTGTAGATAAGTTGTTCATTGACTTATTATCTTAGAAGAAAGATTTAAATTAAAGAAAAGTTTGTGTACTGTATTGCCTTATACAGCCTCAAGGCCTTGAAAGATATCTGGAGGCCTCAAGACATGGCTGTTGTATAACAGTCTGTCTTATTTAAATCTCGGTATGCATAATGAAAAGAGGTAAGTTGAATGCTTGAAAAGAATAACTGAGACCAGAGAGATTGCGAGCCTCCTGTTACACCTTCTTCATCATCCTCTAACATGGATATGCTTGGGTAATCAATACCTTATGTTTGATGAAGTTAAGGGTGTTCACCTAGGACCAGAAAATCAATCATATTGTTGTCCTAATACCCTCATACCGCTGTGCCAATAATCAACTCTGATGGACCTGATCTGAAGGAAGAAGCACAGAAACATCGAGTAAAAGAGGAACACACTTTCTGAAGATCAGATAAAGCCCAAGGCAAGTGTTTCTCCTTCTCTTTTATTTTATATCATTGTAAGGTGGATTAGAATATTGTGTTCGAACCAATCAAAAAAATAGGTGTCGAGGATTAGACCATTTGGATTGAACCTCTATAAAAAACTAAGTTATACTATTTGGGTGTGAGGCCCACTTATAATATAATTGAGACGACCATAGAGTTGGGAAGTCTAACAATGGACGTATGTTAATTGAAACCGAACCACTATAAAATCTTTGTGCATATATATGGGTGATGCTTTTGACTTGAATGGTTTGATTGAATATTATCTCACTTGCACATAGAGGTAGGTTCGGCCATTTTTAATTAACAGTGGTTAATTCAAAAAGAAAAAGAACTCATTGCATATCTCATACATTTAAGTAATAATTTCGGTTAAGGATTTTTTAAAAAGGAATTGAATTTAAAAATCCGACCTTATTCACACCCCCCCCCCCCCCCCCCCCCCCCCATCTAGGTCGTGCATTACTCTAGTAACGGAATTTCACTAAAGAATTGTACATCATTGGAATATCTTTTGACCAAGTATAGTTGAACTCAATCTTTGTACAAGTGAGTTCAAACAACCATGGGTTGTGGCATGGCACATTGACTCAAGCAAGCCTTGATTTTACTTTTCCTGGCTATAGTACATCTCATGTTTGATGAGTCGTACGTGTATGGACTTAGATTCCAAGTCCTACAGTGTTTTTCTCAAATATGTGAAGGGTTACCAATGTTGGTATCATATTTGAAACATGTTATGGAATCACCGTTGGTTTCTTGCATTTCATTACATGTTCTTGTTTGATTGTTGGATTGAAATTTATGCAAGATTTGTGTGGCATACATACTTTTATTGGTAAATTGAAAATGGACTTTAAAAAGAAAAAACTAGGTGTTGTCATGGCGACCAATCGTCGGATGAGTATGGATTGACTATGCGACAGATTAGCCCTGGCGATGTATCGCCTGTGCAAAGTATGGTTTTTGGTTAAAATCCCTCTAATGGATTTTTTGGTTGACAAACACTTTCATGGTTATGTAGATCTTCTCTCACTTACACCACTCCCTTGATCTATTATAAGTATATCTTGGTGTATAGTGTTTTTGGAAAGTGTTTGTGTTAATGGCATTTGGAAAGCATGCATGTTATATCATGTTAATGCCATATTTGTTTCATTCTTCATTTCCATGCATCCTATTGGTATATATCATTTGTGAAATGAATGTATGTTGTGTGCTTGGTTTTCATTCCTATGCTCATTATTGTTATATACTATGTGGAATGATTTTTGGTTCATAAGAACCATGTTTTGCTAAATCCATGAATGCCTTATCAAATGACATCACACACATGGGCAATGGTCTTTTAAATTGGTAATTTAAAATGCCCAAGGTTATTGGATTTGGATTGGATCAAAATTTTAAAAGTTGGACTCTTAATGGTAAAATGATCCAAAATCCAATCAATTTGTGCAAATGTTTATAATTTGGTTGAATCATCAAATGGCACAAATTGGTGTGTGAATGTATGAACATTCCTTGGCATTCAAAGGTGGATTGCAAAACTTGTTGTCTTGTGGACCTACATGCATCACAAGCACACACTCTCTCATCCCTCAAATTGGAAAATCTTATTGGGATGTATTATGTATTTCCATTTGTCTCATATTGCACTATCTTAGAAATTCATAAGACATCGGAAATAGGTTTTGGAGAAATATTCAAATAAAGAAAATTCGTTTTCTCCAAAAGTACTTGGTTTGCATTCATGGTTTAAACCTCCAAACGTATTTTTATTTTTTTTTTTGGAAAATGTCAAATGAGATGCAACCTAGCGTATCCACCTATGTTGTGGCTTTCATCTTTTAAAGGTGAATCTTAAAACCAAATGGGTTTTGGTAATGAAAGCCAGCATGGTTAAGTGGTCCTAGTGCTCAAGGACTTGGTGCACTTGTGCTCTCAAATTATTGAGCAAATGAGAGCACACCTTGGAAAGATTAAGGGAAGAAACAAGCTTCCATGTGCATAATGGATTTCCAAGGATTAGGTGTTTGTTCATTCATTGTTCCTTCATTAGGTGTATGTTTTGGTGAATGAACTTGTTTACATTGGTTGATGAGTGCAAAATTATTACATATTTTACACCACAATTTATATTTATTAGTATCTCATACTTATTAATTTCATCTAATTAGTGTGTTTTGTATGTTTGTAGGTTCGGATAGTTTCTAAACCAAAAGATGGCCTAATTGAACTGAATTGATAAGTTTTCTCTGTTTAGACTAATGCTCAGTGGCCATACAATGGAGCACATTTGCCCATTGCCACAGTGCGACAATATCTTGATAGCTCTACTATACAAGTTGTTGAGGGAGCAATTGCTGAAACAACTGCACTGCTAGAGCAACAGTAGGATAAAATATTTTATACAGATAATAGGAGAATGGGGTGCTTTGTGATGGTTGCTGCTTCAAGGCATCTATCTAACACTAGTAGAATTGGAAAAGGGTGGAAAATGTCCTATTGTTGTCAATTTAAATATCAATCTAGAGCTTGCAGCAAATAGAATTGTCGCAAGGAGACGAAAATTTCCAGATTGTGTAGTTGGCGTGATAACACTTGATATGCAAGATGTTCTATGTCATGTTTCTGTCAGAGCAAGAAATAATGTGAAAAAGCAAGAGTTGGTTTGATAAAGATCATCTAACAAATTGTAGCAATACGAAGCATTCAGAAAATAAAAGAGAAAGAAGGTTTTCATGGGACGTTGATGGTTGGTTTTGAAACACAACTGATAAAAGGGAAGCCAAAAATCAATGTGCCAGTACTGTATTCAAATAGAGAGAATCAACGTGTAGCAACCAACCAAGAGGCATTGTGGTATCTACAAACCGTCTCGAGGACCCACCTTGAAGCTTGCACGTGAACTGTTGCTGGGTGTTGATGATAGAAAGACAAAAAAGGATGGGGATCAGTGGAAATAAGATTAGGAAGAGAATGGAGAACGAAAAAAAAATAGAAGGTTGTGCAACCGAATAGAGGAAAAATTAGAAGAGGATACAGCTGAAATAAAAATAGAAGCCACAGCAGTATGAAGAGAAAATAGAACAGTGGCTGGAATTGGGAGTGGGTCCCATGGTTGCCTAGTTTACCTCTTCCAAACACTATAAAAAGAGGCTTTCGGTCTGGACATTGGATTTTTTTTGTAGGAGAGCTTAGGAACCTGAGACTTTGGAGAATTAAGAGAAGAATTTTGGAATTCTAGAATTTTTTCTTTAAGGTTAGTTTTTATTTTTTAATTAGTTCTTCAATTTTAATTCATGTCTTGTAATTTAGTTCAATTAACAATAGTGTAATTTCTTTGTCTTTTTATCTCTATTTTTCAATTCAATGTTAGTGTGTAATTAATTTCAGTAATAAATTCAAAAATTCCATGAATCTTCTTATTTTGATTTTTCTTAAAACCAAGGTTTCAATTGCATTGTAATTCTTAATTCATATTTTATTAATAAAAGAGAGGTAGATTTATTTAGAATCATGGTCGTCCAATTATTTTATTTATGTATAATGAGAGTTTGATTTCGTTTTTGTTCTTTTCATAATTTTATAATTGAAATTATTTTAAGAGATTCGAGGAGAGTGGATGAAATATTTAGGATAGGTAAAACTTGATTTTTCCGATTAAAGGCTCTTGTTAAAGAGTGGATGAGATATTGGAATTATAAGTTGAGATTTTACCTACACTAAGGCCTAAATTGAATTTTCTTAATATAATGGATTTCATAATTATTATAATAAGATTTTTAATGAATGAAAAATTGGAATACATGATTCATAATTTAAGTGAGCTCCATATTCTAGGCCTTGATTTTATTTTTAAAATATGAAAAATAAAGCCTCCATAATTCTTTGATCCAGTTCCACTGTAAATAACTATAGAGGTAATTTAGGTGTTTTAAATTTTATTTTTGTTTTTTAAATTCAAAAAGTCATCAAATTGGAGAACTAGGTTGGTAACTAAGTAATTGCATCTTAATTTTGTTTTCTAAGTTAGATTAAGATTGTTTATATGTTTTTATTAAAGCCACCATCTTAATTAAAATTAGTTAAATTGTTAGATTCTATGTTTAAGTCTAGAATATTTCTAAATTAATATTAAAATTTCTAGATTAGAGAACTAATCCCATGTTTAAGATTCATTTCCATACTTTCTTAATTTCTTAATTTATATCATTAGTGGTACGTTCTTCATGGATATATTTTCCTAAGTTCTGATGGGTTCGACCTCGCATTCAATCGCTACACTATCTAATAGGTTCGTGCGCTTGAAGTTATAAATTTAAAATTGCAAAATAAGTTTTTGGCGCCATGGAACTTTAAAAAATCTCCACTGAATTATTTATTTTTGGAAATAATGTTTATTTTAGAAATATCCATTTTTGGCAACTCTTTAAAATTAGACGTTTCTATTTTTCTTAGAAACTTTAATTTTAAAAGCTTACCTTATTTAGAAGTTCTAAAAATAAAACAAATCAGGAGATAATCTAAATTTGAAATCACTGTAAATTTAGAAATTTTTTATTTTTGAAGTCTTCTATTTTTAGAAACTTCCAAAAATAGCTAGTTTTTATTTTTATCATTTACTAATCTTAGAATTTGAATCTAATTTAGCCACATTCTATTTTTAGAAAATAGATCTCAATTTGGAAGGTTCCACTTACAGAGTCTAAAAAAATAATAATAATAGAACAACTTACTTACTTGAAAATCTAATTTGGATTAATTTGATGGATATTAATTTAGAAATTTTTATGGTCTTAATTTAGTTTAGAGTCTTAATTAGGTTCCGATCATTTAATTTCCTCTACTAGTTATAACATTAGGAAATTTGCATTTAGTTTAGGAATCATGCATGTTTTATGTGATTAAATGCTTCACCATGGCTTTGAGTTTTGCTTTGTGCAGGTGCTTTAAAAATCCTTGCAGAAAAAAATTGCAGAAAAAAATAAAAATTGCGCTTGCTAATAAATAAAAACAAAAAGCCAAGGTACGTGCATTCAATCTCCTTCTTTAAAATTTTTAATTTTCATGCATTCATATAGATTTTATTTGGTTGTCTTGCATTTATTTTGCATAAAAAAAAATTACATATTTAATTTGATCATGCATATTAGGGTGTGTTTCTTATACATTAGCTTAGTTATTTGATTATTGTTTGCTTATTTGCTTTGAATGTTGCATTATTAGATTAGGATTGCATTAAAAAAAAATCTAAAAATATGAGTAAAAGTGGTTCATGCATTGTAAGTTATAATCAATTTAGAACCATTGTCTTTTGGGGTGTGATTTTCAAAATTGTTAAAGTTTAGGTCATATATTGCATGGTTTTTGTTTTGTGTTGATTTGTTACTATTTGTCCATCTATCTCCATATATGTCCATCCGTCACTCTAAGTCTGAGTCTGAGTCTGTCTATGATGCGTCAGTCTGTATGTCTGTCAATGTTTGTCAGTGTCTAGTTTAAGTTTTCATTTTTGTTGAGTCAGTCTAGTCTAGATTTTTTTTTTTTAATTCGGTTGAGTCTATCAGATTTGTGAGAGAGTCAGTCTATTGTCTTTGTTTGTGTGTTTGTTTGTTTTGCAGGTTTCAAGTAATAAAGTCATCTCAGGTATTTCTCAACTTTAGTTGTTCGTTTCTGGAAATTTTCTTCTAATTTGCAGGTAACATGTAGATTAGGAAATATTGAGGACAATGTTCAATTTAAGTTTGGGGGTATTGGGGGGCTACACTTTTGTGTGTTTTGTTTTTTAGTACAAAAAAAAATTATAAAATTGAAAAAAAATGTTTTTCAGCATTAATATGTGGATGAAAATTTTTATATCATACTTTTTCAATTGAATTTTATTAAATTTATGCCTGGAAAACTCTTACACAGCCATATTAATTCAGCTTGAAAAAGAAAAATATTCATGAGTGAAGTAATCATCAGAGGAATACTAGTGGAGACTTATACCCAGTGAGATTTTGAGCCATTCGATTTTCTAAGAGTTATAAGTAATTCTTATTTTATTTGATGTGCGCATTACTATTTATTGTTAGATCTCATTATTCTTTGATTTTGGTCAAATTACTGAGAATGACATTAAAATTAAATTATTATACCATAAGTTTTTTGAATTTATTTGAAGCAAGAAAATAGTTATATGAAGCTTAGGAAGTGATATAGGCCATTATTTTTTTACCGTTTGAGCCTTTGAAGCTTACCTATTTCGGTCGTCTTATCATGTCAGTTCCCACTTTTGAGCCTTGAATGTGAATTTAGCCTTTTTTTTTTTTTTAACTATGTTATCCATACCTAACTCCGGTTGTGGAGTTTGAGCCTATATTGAAAAATCTGTGACCTATTTTAGGGCCCAGAAAAGGTTAGAGATGAAAAAATGGGGATGGTACTCTGAAAACACAAAAATATGACACTTGAAAAAAGAAAAAGAAAAAAGAAGAGCAGAATATGAAAACAAAAAAAATGGGAACATCCATACAACATTAAAAGAATGATGTGAAAAAAAAAAGGGAGTGATAAAAAAAAAAATAGAAATACTTTGAAAGTATTGAGAGAAAAAATAGAGGAAGCAATATCCCATATTTAATATTGAAGACCTCTACCTTTTCTGTTCAAAGTATTTAATCTTCTTTTTATCCTTCTTTGATATGACCCAGTGCTAAGCCACGTTTCGTCCTATTAAGAAGTCCTATTGATCCTTAGTTAATATGGTATTTATGTGGAGAATAGATGAAGAAGAATAATGGTGTTTGATTCAAAGTTCTTAGGAAACTGGCATCCTTTCATGAGATCTGTATTTTTCTTTGTCATACTCCGTTCCTTGATGATAATTATGTGAGATATTTGCATTTGAAAAATTAATCCGCTCACATATACTTTTGAGAGAAATTTAACCCAATCTCTGAGTGAAAGTCTTTCTGAGAAATATATCTGGTGAGATTTGGAGTCGAAGCACATTTTCAGCTGGTGATTGCAAAAGTTGTGCGTATTTTGAAAAAGAAAGACATGTTAATATTGGTTTTCACACACTACACTCCAAGTATAAGTTTTGTAAAATAAATTTTGGAATTGTATGATGTTTAAATTTTAATTTGGATATTTTTGCTGAAAATTGGATGTTTGTTGGTGTCATCACTGAAAGCCCTCACGAGACTATAACTCATCCACTAGTGGTGAGTTAGGGGTTTAAAGGCTTGTTGCGTACGCTAAATGCAATTGAGAGTGCCAGCGAAATTGGTGTATATTAGGAATTTAATTTTTGTTTTGCTTGAGGACTAGCAAAATATAAGTTTGGAGGTATTTGATAAGTGCAAAATTATTACATATTTTACACCTCAATTTATATTTGTTAGTATCTCATAGTTATTAATTTTATCTAATTAGTGTGCTTTCTATGTTTGTAGGTTGGGATAGTTTCTAAACCAAAAGATGGCCTAATTGAATAGAATTGATGAGTTTTCTCTGTTTAGACTAATCCTCAGTGGCCATACAATGGAGCACATTTGCCATTGCCACAGTGTGACAATATCTTGATAGCACTGCTATACAAGTTGTCGAGGGAGCACTTGCTGAAACAACTGCACTGCTAGAGCAACAGTGGGATAAAATATTTTATACAGATAATAGGAGAATGGGGTGCTTGGTGATGGTTTCCGCTGTAAGGCATCTATCTAACACTCGTAGAATTGGAAAAGGGTGGAAAATGTCCTATTGTTGTCAATTTAAATATCAATCTAGAGCTTGCAGCAAATAGAATTGTCGCAAAGAGAGGAAAATTTCCAGATGGTGTGGTTGGCGTGATAACACTTGATATGCATGATGTTCTATGTCATGTTTCTGTCAGAGCAAGAAATAATGTGAAAAAGCAAGAGCTGGTTTGATAAAGATCATATAACAAATTGTAGCAGTAAGAAGCATTCAGAAAATAAAAGGGAAAGAAGGTTTTCATGGGACGTGTATGGTTGGTTTTGAAACACAACTGAAAAAAGGGAAGCCAAGAATCATTGTGCCAGTTCTGTATCCAAACAGAGAGAATCAACGTGTAGCAACCAACCAAGAGGCATTGTGGTATCTACAAACCGTCTCAAGGACCCACCTTGAAGCTTGCACGTGAACTGTTGCTGGGTGTTGATAATAGAAAGACAAGAAAAGATAGGGATCGGGGGAAATAAGAATAGGAAGAGAATGGAGAAGGAAATGAAAATAGAAGGTTGTGCAGCTGAATAGAGGAAAAATTAGAAGAGGATACGGCTGAAATAAAAATAGAAGCCACTGAAAAAACTATCATATGCAGCAGAATGAAGAGAAAATAGAACAGTGGCTGGAATTGGGAGTGGGTCCCATGGTTGCCTAATTTACCTCTTCCAAACACTATAAAAAGAGGTTTTCGGTTAAGAAGAGATTTGAACCTGGACATTCGATTTTTTGTGTGGAGAGCTTAGGTACCTGAGACTTTGGAGAATTAAGAGAAGAATTTTGAAATTCTAGAATTTTGTCTTTAAGGTTAGTTTTTATTTTTTTAATTAGTTCTTCAATTTTAATTCATGTCTTGTAATTTAGTTCAATTAACAATAGTGTAATGTCTTTGTCTTTTTATCTCTATTTTTCAATTCAATGTTAGTGTGTAATTAGTTTCAGTAATAAATTCAAAAATTCCATGAATCTTCTTGTTTTGATTTTTCATAAGACCAAGGTTTCAATGCATTGTAATTCTTAATTCACTATTTTATTAATAAAAGAGAGGTGGATTTATTTAGAATCATGGTCATCCAATTATTTAATTTATGTATGATGAGAGTTTGATTTTTTTATTCTTTTCATAATTTTATGATTGAAATTATTTTAAGAATTCGATGAGAGTGGATGAAATATTTAGGATAGGTAAAACTTGATTTTCCGATTCAAGGCCCTTTTTAAAGAGTGGATGAAATATTTGGATTTGGAATTATAAGTTGAAATTTTATCTAGACTAAGGCTTAAATTGAAGTTTCTTAATATAATGGATTTCATAATTATTATAATAAGAGTTTTAATGAATGAAAAATTCAAAGTAATGAACTAGTTTGGTAATTAAGTAATTGCATCTTAATTTTTTTTTCTAAGTTAGATTAAGATTGTTTATATTTTTTTTTATTAATGCGACCATCTTAATTAAAATTAGTTAAATTGTTAGATTCTATGTTTAAGTCTAGCATATTTCTAAATTAATATTAAAATTTCTAGATTAGAGAATTAATCCTATGTTTAATTTTCATTTCCATGCTTTCTAGATTTCTTAATTTATATCATTCAGTGGTATGTTTTTCACGAATATATTTTCCTAAGTTCCGATGGGTTTGACCTCGCACTCAATCGCTATACTATCTAATGGTTCGTGCGCTTTGATGAGCACAGGAAAATGACTATTTTAACCTTATATTTGGATTAGTTAGCTCTTGTTTTGTGTGTTTTATAATGTGTTTAATGAGATTTTGGACGTTTTGCAGGATTTACAGGGAAATGCAAGATATGAGAATTCAAAAGGTGAATTTTACAATTTATGGGAATAAGTTGATATTTTGGAAAGTTAGAATTTTTAATAATTATTTTACCACAATTTAAGGGGTTTTATTTGTAAACTAGTTAATTCAAATCCATTTTTGAGAGTCTGGATTAATTTAGTATATTTTTAGAATTGATTGTAAGTGGTAAAATTAATTATTAGATTTTCATAATTTGAAAAGCTCAATTATTAAGCCCATTAAGAAAAACACATGAAGAGATCCACATGTGTGAATACTAATTTCATTATCTCAAGAGAAATTTGAAATTTACAAGCTAATATAAGAGGATTTTCGAATTTGGCAAGTGGATTAAGGAAAAAGAAAGAAAAGAAGAAAAGAAGAAAAATAAGGATGATTTGACTCATGTTCAGTATTTTGGTCATAAAGTTCCACTTTGATGACCGATTGCTTTGATGGTTTTTGCGTTGGAAAGAAGACTTCAAGGGCTACAACTTTTAATTTACGACTTTTCCTGATTCAAACTGTTAACAAGGTCAAAACTGAGCTAAAAGATGGTACATATGTAAAAAATAGGGATTTTACACCCACTTTCCTTGTACGAATTTTATCTCGTTGCCTCCTTTAAGTTATTTAGCACAAATCATATCAGCCCTTCATGTGTTCCTTGCTTTATTTAAATATTTAAATCCAATACATTCATTCAACCTCCTTTCATCTATAAATACCCCTCTCCCATTGAGAAAACTGAACTTGGACATTGAAGAAAATGTTGTGCAAAGGAGAGGAGAGGAAGAAGAGAAAGAGAAACACTATGAGATTCTTGATCCACATTGGGTTATAAGGTTGGTGGATTTTGATTTCGATTGTATTTTTCTTATTTCTTTAATTCCAAAATTCCATTATGTTGTATTTTTAATTTCATATTTTATAAATAAATGAAGGGTGGATTTATTTAGAATTATGGTCGTCCAATTATTTAATTTATGTGTGATGAGAATTTGATTTTATTTTGATTCTTTTTATGATATTATGATTGAAGTATTCTAAGATATTCAAGAAGAGTGGATGAAATATTTAGTATAGGTAGAACTTGATTTTTCTGATCCAAGGCTCTTTTTAAGAGTGGATGAACTATTTGGATTTAGAATTACAAGTAGAAATTTTATCTAGACTAAGGCTTGAATTGAATTTTCTTAATATAATGAATTTCGTAATTATTATAATAAGAATTTTAATAAATGAAAAATTGGAATGCATGATTAATAATTTAAGTGAGCTCCATATTCTAGGCCTTGATTTTATATTTTACGATATGTATAATAATGCCTCCTTAATTCTTTGATCAAGTTCCATTGTAAATATGTACAGAAGTAATTTTAGTTGTTTTCAGATTTATTTTCTTTTTTTTTTTTATAAATTCAAACTCTTGAAAATTGAGAACTAGGTTGATAATTAATTAATTCCATCTTAATTTTGTATTCTGAGTTAGATTGAGATTATTTATAATTTTTAGATTAAATCCACCATCTTAATTGAAGTTAGGTAAATTATGTGTTTTTTCATGGAAATTAGATCTCTTGAATGGTTAATTTCTAATTTTAGATTTTGTTCCTATTTTTGGACTTGTTTTCTATTTTTAGAATGTTTCTAAATTAAAATTAGATTTACTAGATTAGATAATTGATCCCATGTTTAAGATTTATTTATATGATTTTCTAATTTCTTAAAATATATAATTGAGTGGTATGTTTTTCACAATATATTTTCCTAAGTTCCAATGGGTTCGACCTCGCACTCAATTGCTATACTATCTAATGGTTCGTACGCTTGCGAGTTATAAATTTAAAATTTGCACAACACACTTGTGAGTTATAAATTTAAAATTTGCACAACATGTTTTTGATGCATTTATGCTTGTATTGGTTAATCTTTGTGCATCATCTCATCTTTCATGAACTATGTGCTTAATTGGTGTATGGTTTATTTAGCTCATGATGTTTTCACTTATAAGCTCTTTTATAGTACAATTATTTGTTTGAGTGATTTCCCTCCTCTTTGCATGCATAGTTGTTTTTCAAGATTGTATAATTTTTTTTGAAAATGCATGTGCCCCTCCTTCTCCATCTCAAGTCCAATAATTGGGACTTGTTGAAGCACACTAAATGTGGTATATTTGTGCTTAATACCCTTTGTCAATTTCTGACAAAAAGGGGGAGAAATATTAGAAGCTTGATGTAAACTTTGGGGGAGAAAAATTGAAGCTTTGAATAAGCTTAGAATGAGGAGAATAGTCTATGATTAAAAGGGAGTTTAATCAAGACTAAAAGAGGTTTTAGTCCATTAGTTATGGGGGTGCACTAATGTGCTTATGAAATAACATTTGAGGGGGAGACTTCTATGCTTCCACCATTGCTTGCATTGTTTGTGTGTATATGTACATCGTACAGGATCACAATGGAGATGGCAAGCTGATCTACATTGAAGAAGTCATGTGAAGCATAGAGTCTAGATTTTTCACTTGAACATGTACTTAATATTGTTGTATCAATTTGTATTCAAATGATGTATATTGGGTTGGCTTATGTCATCCAGACTGTATTCATAAGCTTCTAGGTGTTTTGTCATGGAAATTGACAAAGGGGGAGATTGTTAGTGCCCCGGCTTGCCGAGTCACCTATTTGTTAATTCCATGATTTAGGTGAAGCATTGTCTCAGAAGATTGAAGCTATGAAGCAAGACACAAGGTATGATGAAGACTTAATCAAGAGCATTGAAGATGGAAGATTAAGTGCAAGATTCATCATCACAAATGTATGGCAATCACAATAAAGTTAAATTGGCCATATATGACTTTAGGTGGAACCCAACACCATAGGATGCCCATGCCTAGGCTTAGAAAACACATCTAGACAATTAACAAAGTCTACTGGTTGTTTGACACCAATAGGAACTGAACTTGGAAATATGTAAAACCACTGAGTTTACTGTCAAGCCGACACATCGTGCCCAGCGAAATATAGCCAGTGATAGGGACGATCAATCGTGCTACAGTGATACATCGTCTAGAAAAACCAAGGTTCTGGTTGGAAAGGTTTGTCAAACATAAGTTGTCTCAGGATACGACCGATCGTACAAATGCGATCAATCGTTGAGACAGGGGCAGAACACATCGATCATGCGATAAATCGCCTGAAACCTAGATGAAACACTCACTGTAAAATACAGTCAGGCTCAGGCCGATCCATTCGTCTAGAGGAGACCTATCGTGTGGTATAGAGAACGAAACATCAGGCGCACGACCAATCGCCGAGATAGGGCCTTCCCTAGGATTAGAACCCATATGGTAAGATTAGACCAATCCTAAAGAAAATGGACCAAAACCTTAGAGCTCCTATACATATCTTGGAAAAATATGGGCTGCCAAACTGTCATGAATTTTGAGTCTTTTCGACCAATCAAACATAGTAATCAACCGGTAAAACCACCATGGTTGCATAGAGCATTGAAAGATATTTTCATAGAGTCCAAGAACACTCAAATTGGAGTTCGGGAGGCCAAGATATGGCCATTTTAGTGGAGAGATCTTTTGCTGAAAAATTGTCCAAACGACCCATCGTGAATGGCGACCCATCGTGAGCACGATCAATCGTAAGTGACGATCAATCGTCCGTGTCAGTTTTCTATCCGTTGGAATAACCATTAATGCATAACGGTAACATTCCAATGGCTCTTTTGGACAACGATCGATCGCCAGTACACGACCGATCGCCCATATTAGCTAGGGATTCACTTGTTTGCCTATATATACTTCAAACTCTTTTGAGTTGGATTGGACCCTTCAACTTGGAACATCTTAAGGCATCCCTAGTGACCCCAAACCTCTCCTAACCTCCTCTCTAAGAACTTTACTTGGTGAATCATCTAATATCCAATCAGCTTGATTGAGATTAAGAGAGAGAGTAAACCAAATCTAGGATAATATTGGTGTATCTTAAATCCTAGAGACCTTACCCAAGGATTGTGATTGAACATACACAAGGAAAATCTTCGTCATCATTAACATCTCATTGGAAAGGAAATTTCATGAAGCATATCATCTACAAGTGAGCTTACATAAGGCAAGTGTTTTTTAGTGTTTGATTTTTATTTTTAAAATCATCATCATTGTGAAGTGGATTAAAGCAAGGGGCTTGAACCACTATAAAAATAGAGGGATAGGAATGGGGTAAAATTCCCAACCAATTGGTTAGGTGGAAGTCCTAGTCTATTAGTGTGGTTGTAATTCCCCACTTAGTGAATTTGGGATAGTCCAAGGTTGGGTGAGTCCAATAATGGATGTAGGTTAATTAATCAAACCACCATAAATTTGGTCTTATAGTGTTAATGCTCATTGTGTGATTGATCTTTAATTGGCACACTCTTTTATCACATACTTTATTAATTAATTTAATCTACTGCACATTATTGTGATTGATCAAGAATTTTTTTAAAGATCATAAAAATTGGTGATTGGCCTCTCTTCACTCCCCCCGCTCCCCCCCAACCCCCACCCCTCTAGGGTCAACATTGATCCGTGTTCTAGCACCGGGAACTTTCATAACACAAAGCTTATTGGACTATCAAACATTTCAATTTTGCTCTAGACTCGGCTGGACAACTTAGAAAACTCCAATTGACTGAGTTGGAAGAAATATGAAATGAAGCTTATGATACAGCCAGGAAGTACAAAGGCCAGACGAAAGTTTTCCATGACAAACACATTCTCTAGAAATTGTTCACTGTTAGTTAGAAGGTCTTATTGTACAATTCACGATTACATCTTTTTCCTGCAAAACTGAAGTCAAAATTGTCCGATCCTTTAATTGTCACAGTTATATTCCCACATGGAGTCGTTCAAGTTAAACATCCTAAGAATGGTCATGATTTCAAAGTCAATGGTCCTCGATTGAAACCATTCTTAGAGTTTCACAATCCAGAAGAAGAGACAGAAGTTCTGTTCATTGATCCCATTTACCAAGACTGATCCATTCGACCATTCACCCATCCACCCACACCCACTCACCCATTTACTCAGACCCACCGACCTATCTATCTATGTCTGAGTTGGTCTAAGTCGTTAGTGTCTAATTTTGAGTTTATCATGTCTAGTTTAGTTTTTCATTGAGTCAATCTAGCCTAGGAGTTAGTCATACATCATTTCATGCACATCCAAAGGTACGTTTAAACTCTGATTGTTCGTTTTCTAAATATTTTTTCTTTTACACATGGCCAGTGTAGATTAGGGAACATTGAGGAAAATATGCAATTTAAGTTTGGGAGTACTCAAGTCATGATAGTTCATCATATTTCATCTATAAAAAAAAAAAAAATCGTTAAGGGAGAGAAAGTGCAAAACCGAGACCCCTTAAAAAAAAATTAACATCCATCATCCATCTTTGTCTTTGTGACCAACAATCATTAAAGAACTGGATAGAATTCATGCACATTAACGGTTGAGTTTTCATTTTTGCATTGTGCCTGTTTAGAACACAAATTTCCCCAGATTTGTGTAGGGAAATTGTTTCCTTAGCTATGAGGGTGAGGAAGCTGGAAATCCAAGAGGGACAACCTAGCCATCTCCGTGGTCGAAGCACTCTGGCTCCAAAGAGGAAAGCAAATAGGCTAGGTATCTGTCACAAATGTGGAGTTGGTATTGTCATGAAATAAAATCAGATTATGGAGTGCGCTATGAGACAACAATGGGTAGACTCATAGGAAATAGACAGATCAATGTTGATCTATGTAAAGGTAGAGTAAGTCCTGAAAGACTGAGACGCCTTGAGATCAAAAGGACTGTTGATTTTCGACTGATCGCCTATAAACATCTTGACGATCTGACGTTAAAGGAATCATTTTTTCTTAGGTAAAGATAGGCAGACTTAATCTTTTTAAGGGAAGCAGTACGCAAAGGCTAAGACTCCTTGGTGCTTAACAAGACTATCAATTTTAATTTGAGAAAAGCATGCGTGTTGAAAATCTGACGTAAAATGAGTCACATTTTTATTATTAATACTTAGATAGAGATCTTTATATCATACTTTTCCGGAAAGATTTTTATAGGATTTATACTTGGAAAATTTTGTACACAACCATATTAAGTTTAATCTGAAAAAAAAAATATTCATGAGTAGAGTAAGCATTAGAGGAATACCAGTGGAGACTTAACCCATTAAACTTTAGAGTCATTCTTTCCTTCTGAGGGTTATAAGTCTATTTTTATTTTCTTTGGTAGCGTAAAGTCATTGTTGATCTCACTATTCTTCATCTTGGTCATATTACTGAAAACAACATCAAAATTGAGTAAGTATGCCTGAAATTTTTTCAAATCTATTTGAAACAACGAATCATCTTATAAAGCTTAAGATATGAAATAGGCCATTTTTTGGATCATTTGAGCCTAAAATCCCAGCTATATTTGGCCATTTATCTTGATAGTTTCCTCATTGAGCCTTTAAAGTAGTCTGTTTTCTTGACCAGCCATGTTTACCATACCCAACTCCAGTTTAGGAGTATGAGCCAAATTGAAAATATCCATGACCTATTCTTAGAAAAGGTTAGAGATGACAATTTGGGATGGCACTCTAAAAACAAGAGCACATGAAAAGAAAATAAGAAAATAACATCTAAATAAGGTAACATCCAGATACCAAAGAAGGATGTGAAAGAAAAAAAATACTCTGAAAAAGTGCTGAAAGAAAAATAGAGGAAAAATGTCTCATTCAACAAGACCTCTAAACCTTCTATTCAAAGTACTTATTTTTAGAGCCTTCTATCATTCATTGATTTGACCAGATCCTAAGCCACGTTTCGTCTTAATAGGAAGTCCTATTGATCCTAGGTCTAAATAGGGTATTTCATGTGGAGAATAGATGAAGAAAAATGATGGTATTTGACTCAATGTTCTCAGGAAAGTGGCATATATTCATGAGATCATTCATTTTCTTTGATATGAACCACCTTTGTCTAAAACATATGTGAGATATTTTGATTCGAATACATAGATTCCCCTCACATATACTTTGAGATAAAATAAACCCAAACCTCTGAGTGTTAATTTTTTTGAGAGATATATCCATTGAGGTTTGCAGTCAAAGTGCATTTTCCAAAAGTGTGAACAAAACTTATGTCTATTTGGAAAAAGAAGTATATCTCAATATTGGCTAAGCACACATTACACTCCGGATATAAGCCTTGTAAAATGAATTTTAGAACTGTATGATGTTTAGACCCCTTTTCTATGTGTCCTAGTTAAAGATGTTGATGTTTGTGGGTATCATCACTGAAAGCCCTCACGAGACTATAACTCGTCCACTAGTGGTGAGCTAGTAGTTTAAAGCTTGTTGCATACGCTAAATGCAATCAAGAGAACCAACAAAAGTGGTGTAGATTAGGATTTATATTTTTAGAATTTTTATTTAGGTAGTTTTGCTTGAGGACTAGCAAAATCTAAGTTTGGGACTATTTGTTGAGCACTGAAAAATAACATTTTTACCCCTGATTATTGGACTAGTTAGCCTTCAATTTTGTATATATCACATGCATTTAATATCATTTCTTAATTTTGTAGATAAATTTGGGAAGTACAGGAAAACAATCTTAAATCAGTGGATAATTGCAAGTTTAAAGCTTAATTTGGAAAATCCAAAACTTTTATGATTAATTTCATTCCACTTTTAGGGTTTTCATGTAAATTGGTTAGTCTAGATCCATTTATGAGAGTCTATATTAATTCAATATTTTACATTTTAAAGTGGTGAAGTTAATTATTAAATTCTAGAAGAAAGAAAATGCAATTCAAGAGCCAAAGGCTGAAATTCAAGATTCATGGGCCAGAGATCCACTTCAATTGGGCAAGCTAAGTTTCACAAGCCATCATTGGGCTAGGCCACAAGCAGTCCATGCACATATCACAGTTAGGACAGGCCAATGTGCACTTCAAGTCCAACAAATGCCCAAGTCCTCAAGCTCAAGTACAAGATTAAATGGAAGCCCATATGCTCACTTAGAAGCCCAATTACCCAAGCCCATACTCGAAAATCCATCAAAACCCTAAGTCCATAACTCATTCACATGCCCAAAGCATTGTCCATTTCCATGTCATCCACACCATCCATTCTCTATCTTCAATCTCAACCCTTCATCTCATGCATCAAAATTAGGTAAACCTAGAGCCATCTTTCCATATCCAATGCATTCATCATTCATATTAGATCTAGGCCATCCAATCCATCCATCATGAAGATAACCTTAGAATCAGAATCATTCATGCTTCATTTTGTCATTCATAAATGTAGATTAACCACCCATTAGTTGAACCATTAGATTTAAACCCAAACCGATCATAGCCATCCACCTAATATCTAACTCAACTTGGCACCCAAGCAACCTTATCCCAATCCACGTGATTTTGACACGTCACAACACACTCCACATGATTTTTGCAACTAAAAATCCTCCATGCATTTGGCAAAAAATCCATTCAAGTTCATTCCTAAAATCTCTAAACACCTCGTCATCCCAATCTTTCCAACCCATACACGATTTTGCACAATCCAAAACACCTCATACGCATATCACTAGTCAACTCTAGGCCTTGTCATCTACTTCATCTCATCCATTCATTCATGTCATCTTTAGATCTCCACCATCCATGCATTAAACCACAAAACCCTAATCCTACATGTCAAATTCGATCCTACCATATTTTCTCTCCTAAATCCCAATCTTTTTTCCACCATTGCTTAGCCACCAAGCTAACCTAAAGCAAGCAACACAAAATTCGACCATGCCCTATAAACCTTAAGTTTTCAACTTCAAGTCCCATCCATCCACCTTTATGTAAGATCCAATCTTAGCCCTCCATTAATAACTTAAACCCAGATTTAATCACAATCGTCCATTCCAACTCAGGGACTATAAAATAGAGCACTAGGCACAACATAGAATTCGAATTTGACCTGGAGCTCAAGAGGATTGAAGATTAGAGAAGAAAGTAAGAAGACAAGGACCTTCATTCAAATTTTATGAGTGAGCATTCAATTGTAATTTTTATTTTTATATGTCTTTCTTGTATTTATTGCCAAATCATGTACTTTAATTAAAGTTACTAAGGTTCGGTAATTAAATTGAAGTTTATAGATTTTAACTTTGAAGATGAACATGAATTGAACTTTG
Organism: Chimonanthus salicifolius; assembly: GCA_013350335.1. Lineage (NCBI taxonomy): Eukaryota > Viridiplantae > Streptophyta > Magnoliopsida > Laurales > Calycanthaceae > Chimonanthus > Chimonanthus salicifolius. The sequence goes on from CM023539.1 coordinate 15,669,899, forward strand.
GATTTTTACGCGAATTTGAGATCTAGATTTTGTATTTGTTTATTCATTTTCTGTGATAAGCGGTCTATTCCAATAACCAAGCTTTAAATTATGCATTTATTTATTCTGTCATTTACTTTATTTCTCAATTTATTTCCAGTATTTAGTTATGTCTTTTACTTTGTTTTTTTGTTGTATGATAATTGTTCAATGTTTTTATTTTAATTTTTGTATGTTAATGTACTTATTCTTTAATTCTTTATATCCAAAATCTCTCTCTCTCTCTCAAAATTCAATTAACTAAGGTTGGGGATGTGTTATTTTGAACTTAGGACATGTGATTTTAAATTGAGATTATCATTTTAGTTCACTATTTTGAATAAAAAAGACATGGATTTGATTCTTGACAATAAATTGAATAATTCAAGCATCTTATTTTGTTAATTGTACAAGTTAAAATCCAAGTTATATAATTCTTTGATTTAAACATTGGGATTCTTTTTCTTGATAATATTTTTTTTTAAGGAATGCTAATTTAACTTTAATGCATATATTTTGTGATTTTCCATTGGGTTTGACCTCGCACTCTAACTGTTATACTATAAATGGTCCGTGCGCTTGCGAGTTATAAATGTAAAATTTGACAACAACAATTATCATAGGCAGGTGACGGCTCTTTCACTCATGGGTGATGTTTTCGCCGAGCAGCTTTGTGCATTTTTCAGTCCGGATGTTGGGGAGTTGTGTGATTTGGTAGCCACCTTGAGTTGGGAAAGTTTGGGTTCAGTAAGTTTTAAGATGCCTCAGTGTGGTCCGAGAGTTTCCGAATATTTTTTTTCGAAGGAGCTCCCTTGAGCCACCACACAGAGAGGTGGAGTTTGATGTTGAACTGCTCCCCAATACAAAACCCATTTTGGTTACCTCTTACTAGATGGCGCCAGTGGAGATGCTAAAGTTGGAGAGTCAACTAAGGGAGTTTGAGAGTCTTGGCTTCATTTGGCTTAGCGCTTCACCTTGGGGTGCACCAGCGTTGTTTGTCAAGAAAAAGGTTGGCCCCTTGAGGCAGTGTATAGACTATTGGTAGTTGAATAGGGTGACTGTGAAGAACAAATACCCATTGCCAAGGATTGATGACTTGTTTGACCAATTGAGAGGATCCAAATGTTTTTCGAAGATTTATCTTCATTCAGGTTATCAACAGGTGAGAGTGCAAGACTGTGATATTGAGAAAACAGCTTTACGCACTCGCTTTGTTCAATTTGAGTTTATGGTGATGCCATTTGGGCATAACCAATGCACCAGCAAGGTCAAGGTTCTGATCAATAGGATTTTTAGGCCCTGCTTAGACTGGTTCTGGAGGTATTTATTGATGATGTTTTGATGACATTTTGTGTATTCTATGTCGGATGGAGAGTACAAGCAGCACTTGAGGACTGCAATGCAAACCTTGAGGGATCATCAGCTATATGCAAAGTACAACAAGTGCGAATTTTGGTTTCCTGAGGTTTAATTTTTGGGACTTGTGGTGTTAGTTGAGGGTGTGACCGTGTATCCAGCCAAGGTTGAGGCAACCTTTTTAAGGCTAAAAAAGAGTTTGACAACTGCCTCAATGTTTGTTGTACCAGAAAAAAGTTCAGGGCTATGTGGTTTACTGTGAGGTTGGAAGTCTTTTTAGATCACCATGGCCTCATTTATTTGTTTACCCAGAAAAAACTGAACATGAGGCAGAGACGATGAATGCAGTATCTCAGTGATTATGATTTCGAGTTATCTTATCACCCCAATAAGGCGAACGTGGTCATGGTCGCGGCCGCTGTAATACCCTGTCCCAAAAAAGTCCCACATTGCTAGTGGCATTGTAAATTCCCTGGTATATAAGTAGTAGCCTTCCTCCTTCTAGAACAAGGCCTTTTGGGAGCAACAGTGGGTTGGCTCACTAAAGCAAAGTCGTGCGGGTCCGTGTGTAGGCCCAAATCGGACAATATTGTGCTAGCGGGACGGATCATTACAAATGGTATCAGAACATGGTTCAACTCTCTACCTGAGGGTGTGGGCTTGGTTAGATTGTAATACCCTGCCCCAAAGAGTCCCACATTGCTAGTGGCATTGGAAATTCCCTGATATATAAGTAATAGCCTTCCTCCTTCTAGCACAAGGCCTTTTGGGAGCAGCAGTGGGTTGGCTCGCCAAAGCAAAGCCGTGCGGGTCCATTGTGTAGGCCCAAAGCGGACAATATTGTACTAGCGGGACGGGTCGTTACAGCCGCCTTGATCCGAAAATCGAGAGGAACCGTATCGAGTTTGATTAGAGAGGTTAGGGCCAGCAGATGTTGACATACCCCATGTGGTGTGTGGATTCTCAGATTTATTTCCAGAGAAGCTCATTGGTTTGCCACCACGTAAAAACAGGTGAAGTTTGTTATTGATCAGCTCTCGAAATCAACACTTATCCCAAATTATTCTTAGCAGATGACTTCTGCCAGGATGTTGAAGTGAGAGGATCAACCTGTAGAGAGGGGACTCTTGGCTTCATTTATCTCAGTACCCCATCTTGGGAGTGCACAAGCATTGTTTCTAAGAAAGAGGATGGCTTCATGAGGTTGTGTAGTGATTGTCGGGCAGCTAGGACTGAGTCATTGTGAGAAGTAAGTGCTCGCTGGTGAAGCTTGATGATTCGCTAGGTCGATTGAGAGGTTTTCGATGTTCTTCGAGAATGGATCTTCATCTGAATTATCACTAGGAAAGAGTGTGGGGTTGTGAGATCTAGGAGACGGTTTTTTCGAGCTGGTTGTTGTCATCATGTTTGGAGTGTTAGTCACTTGGAGATTGTTGTGATCGTGTTTGGAGTGAATAACACTCCTACGATGCGCCTGGCTCTCATGGATAGGATCTCCAGACCGTGTCTAGATCGATTCGTAGAGGTGATCATTGATGATGTTTTGGTGTACTCTGTGTCAGAGGAGGGGCGTGAGCAGCACTAGGGGAGTGAGCAAGTGAAAATTTTGACTATCTGGGGTCCAGACCTTTGGGATACATGGCTTCGACAGATGGTTTGACTTTGGAACCGGCCGAGGTTGAAGCCATTTTGAGCTGGAGGGAACCTCGTGGTGTGACCATGATTTGTAGTTTTCTGAGTCCGGCAGGTTACTACCGATGATCCATTCAGGATTTCTTCAAGATAGTTGCACTTGTGGTGGGATTGGCTCGCAAAGATATACCGTGTTCCTGGGATGAGACATATGAGGACGTTTTTCTTGTGCGGAGAAGAGCTTGGCGACCTCTCCAGTATTGGTTGTTCTGGAGAAAGAGAGGTTGTGGTTGTGCATGTACTAGGTTGCTTCATAGGTGGTATGGACTGCATGTAGATGCAAAAGAGGCAACTCGAGGTTATAGAAACTAGTTCGTGCATTATGGTATCTCAATCAGAGCCATATGGCAGAGTTCTGGAGATTCAGTCTTCAGATGCAGGGACAGCCAGGTTACGAGATTCTGTGATTCTTTTAGTGGACTAGGTAGCTGTGCAGAGAGGCCATGTGGCAACCTGGAGTTCTGGGCATGTTGAGCTCATCTCTTGCCTTGCAAGTGCTCCAACGGAGGCGGGACCTAGTGGGTCCCAGGAACATGCTTAGAGAGTTGGAGCAGTTGCAGATAGTCCTAGTTCTTTTTATGCTTTATATTGATAGAATGCTTGTGTTGAATCTTTTATGGGATGACTGTAATAAATTTGGATATTTTCGTTGCTTAACAGTTAAGTCATCTTTAGATTTTATAATCATGTTATATTATACTATGGTCAGATGTGGGTGGTGGTTTATGTAGGAAGTGTGATGTTTCGTTCTTTATAAAAAAATACCCGAGATAACGGGAGACTATTTCGTGAGATTGGTAACATGCCCGTAGAGGGTTGGGGTGTTACACTCTATGTTATAGGTCCATTCTCGAATTTTTTTGAGGGATAAGATCAAAAGTTCCAAACTCCAATTTGGGGTGTTCTAAGGCGTAGCACCAAGAACTTGCAAAACATCTCCATCTACAAACTTCTTTATCCATACAGTCATCTCAGTGAAGGACAAATTCTAATGCCTAACATTATGTTCGGAACTGGTCTAAGGACTACAAGATAAAATTTACATTCTACAATTTACGTTTATGTAATTTACTCATTTTTTTGCTTTATGTACCCTCTGGGCCGAAACTCTCGGATTTACTAGAGGATCTGCTTAAGGAAGATACGAGACCAAGCACAGAGTACTTTTATTTATTTTCATCTTCAAAACACCTCGCATTAAGTGTTATTTTACTTTGTTTATTTTATGTTTAAGCTTTCACTTGAAAGCTTTGTTTCTCACAATTTATTTACGCGCGTATTTCTACGGGTATGACTTTCCGTTTTTATTTATACGAACTTATTTTTTTCAATTTTCTTTCAAAACTCGCTCGATCATGATAAGGAGATTCAACCACACGTTTTATTTTGAAACGCATCCAATACTGCATTTAAACTCTAAAATTGGAAATCGTTAACCCTAAGGCAATAATGCAACCCATGGACAATAAAATGATGGAAAAGATGTGAATGGGACTAGAAAACGATACTTGACACTGCTTATGATGAGTACAGTAAAATGACTATTTTCCCCTTAATATTTAGATTAGTTCGCTCTTGAATTTTGTCTATATTATATAATTAATGGGATTTTTTGAATTTTGTAGGATAAAATGGAGATATCAGAGAAAAGAAATTAAAATGGAAAAAAATGGTAGAAGAAGCAGTGATTGAAAATAAAGGACTGATTACAGAGAAAACCCATTCCATCTGTGGTGGTCCTCTGCTACAGAGAACGTTGGAGGAAGATTAGGCCTTTCGCATGATTGAAAAGCAAGAATAACAAAGAGAAATTTGGTTGACATATGGTACAAGCAACCCAACCATTGTTGGTCATTAAAGTGATGAAGAGGGACTAGCTGGCTGATTTGGATGTGTTTTCCTTGCCATCCAAACAAAAGAAAATAAAGAAATAATAACAAAAAAGGAAGAGAATAAGTTGGCTGAGTTTACATAGAAAAGGGAAGAGCTAGGTGAATGAATTAGAAAATCAAGAATATAAAGCAAGAAGAAGAAGAGAGTAGCGGCTGCCACATTTGGATTGCAAAATTGAAAAAAAGAAAAGAAAACAGTAACCCACTTTGCAAGTAGCATTGGCAGACATGAAATCAGCTAGAAGAATTGCAATTGGGGCTTTGTTCCTTGAACCAGCAAACAACAAGAAGGAGATGGCTGATACATGAATGAAAGAGGAACCGATTTGTCAGGGAATATTCGTGGCTGCCTCTATTACAAACAATTTTATACAGCAGCATGTATACGATTGTAGAAGTTAGATATAGAGAAAGAGAGAGTCCAAGTGGGTGATTAATGAGTGCCCATGTTGCCTTGTTATCAAAATAAGAAAAAGCGGAAGAACATAAGAGGATCTGTTCCAATTGGTGCTGCCACATGTATGAAGTTAATAGAGGCAGCAAATTATTGATCATTCCGAAGCAGCAAGACATGCATGTCAAGAGAAGAAAAGCCAAAGAATCTGCTGCCAGAACATGGTATTTGGTGAGCACTATCTGTCAGCTCTCATAGCCATGTGTCGAGATGAAGAAATAGAAATAAAATGGAAGGGTCTTGCTGGCTGCAACCAACAAATGAAAACAAAAGACAAAGGATACAGGAAGTAAGAATCAAAGGAGGTGTTGCTCTGTTGTCAAAAGAAAGGGGTGTTGGCTGATTTAGCAAACATGAAGAATAGAAATTGCTTGCATAATAGTAAGGAGCTGTGAAAAGAAAGCAATAAAAAAAAAAAAAAGATTTTCGCATACAGCAACAACAGAGAGTCAGTCGGCCAATATACCAATTCGACTGAACTGAAGAGGGTCCCACGTGGTTGCCTAATTAGTCTTTCCCAACTTCTATAAATTGAGCACTCCTCCTACTCTGCAATTCAAACCTGGTCTTGGATTTTAGGAGAGCTTAAAGAGAAGGAAAAAAGGAGAGAAGAAGAAGATAAAACTGGATTTTTGGATTTCCAAAGGTTGGTTTTCTTTATTTCTTTTAAGTCTCTTCATGTATTTTTTTTAAGTTCCATTGCTTTGTAATTTAAATTCCATGTTTATTAATAAAAGAGAGGTGAATTTATTTAGAATTATGGTCGTCCAACTATTTAATTTTTGTGTGATGAGAATTTGATTTTGTTTTTATTCTTTTTATAATTTTATAATTGAAATTATTCTAAGATATTCGAAGAGAGTGGATGAAATATTTAAGATAGGTAAAACTTGATTTTCCGATCCAAAGCTCTTTTTAAAGAGTGGATGAAATATTTGGATTCGAAATTACGAGTTGACATTTTACCTACACTAAGGCTTGAATTGAATTTTCTCAATATAATAGATTTCATAATTATTATAATAAGAGTTTTAATGAATGAAAAGTTAGAATGCATGATTAATAATTTAAGTGAGCCTCATATTCTAGGCCTTGATTTTATTTTTAAAATTTCGAAAATAAAACCTCCCTAATTCTTTGATTCAGTTCCACTGTAAATATGTACAGAGGTAATTTAGGTGTTTTAAATTTTATTTTTGTTTATAAAAACTCAAAATTCTTGAAATTGTTGAACTAGGTTGGTAAATTAAATGATTGCATCTTAATTTTCTTTTCTAAATTAGATTAAGATTATTTAATATTTTTATATTAAATCCACCATCTTAATTTGAGTTAGGTAAAAATTGATTTTCTATTTTATTTTCCATCTTTAGAATATTTCTAAATTAAAAGTAAAGCTCACAGATTAGAGAAATAATTCCATGTTTAAGATTTATCTCCATATTTCCTAAATTTCTTAAACTACATAATTCAACGGTGTATTTTCACGGATATATTTCCTTAAAGTTCCGATGGGTTCGACCTCACACTCAATCGCTATACTATCTAATGGTTCGTGTGATTGCGAGTTATAAATTTAAAATTTGCACAATAAGGGCCGTTGCCAGGGGAACTTAGAAGATCGCCACAGAATTATTTATTTTTAGAAAGTAATGCTATTCTTAGAAAATTTCTATTTTTGGCAACCGTTTAAAATTGGAAGTTTCTAATTTTAGAAACACTAATTTTAGACGGTTACCTAAATTAGAACTTTCTACAAATAACAAAATTAGGAGATTATCTAAATTCGGAATCATTGTTAAATTTAAAAAAAAAAATATTTTTGGAGTTTTCTATTTATAGAAACTTCCAAAAATAGATTGTTTATCTTTTTAGCACTTTCTAATCTTGGAATTTTAATCTAACTTAGTCACATTCTATTTTTAGAAAATATATCTAAATTTGGAAGGTTCTAGTTATAGTGTCTAATCGAAAAAAAAAAAATCATAGAAGAACTTTGGACTTACTTAAAAATCTAATCTTGATTAATTTGGTGGATATTAATTTAGAAATTTTTATGGTCTTAATTTAATTCAGAGTTCTTAATTAGGTCCCAATCATTTAATTTCCTCCACTAGTTAAAACATTAGGAAATCTGCATTTAGTTTAAGAATCATGCATGTTTTATGTGATTAAATGCTTTACCATGGTTTTGAGTTTTGTTTTGTGCAGGTGCAGTGAGAATTCTTGCGGGAAAAAAAAATTCTGAAAAATAAAAATTACGCTTGCTAATAAATAAAAACAAAAAGCTAAGGTACGCGCATTCAATCTCCTTCTTTAAATTTTTAATTTTCATGCATTCATATAGATTTTATTAGGTTGTCTGGCATTTATTTTGCATAAAAAAAAACAAAAAATTGCATATTTAATTTGCTCATGCATTTAGGTTGCTAATTCATGCATTAGGTTAAATTGTTTGCTTATTGTTTTCATATTTGCTTGAATCTTGCATTGGTAATTTAGGTTTGCATTCACAAATAGAAAAATTCAAAAAGATTAGTAAAATTGGTTCATGCATTATCCAATTAAAACCAATCTAGAACCATTGTTTAGGTTGTTCGCGCTCATTAGGACCATCTTTAATTCAATTACTTTTAGTTCAGCAGTGAATAGTGTTGTTTCAAGCATGGTGTCTAGGCTAGTTTTGTCACCAAGGTGTAAATAGCCGAAAGGATAAGTGGAATCTTAAGTCGATTGCCATTGTGCTCCTCCACTTACCTGGAAACTTACCTGGCGTGCTTGTGGTTAAACTCTCCTCGGAGGCTAAAATTTTCTGGAAAGGAGATTAGGAGCAATTTAGAGTCTAGGATCTGTGTGTGAGTCTCGGTTTAGGGCATATTTTGTGTGGATTTGATTGAGCGTGAATGATCGTGTCTTTGTATGAATTATTGGTGTCGTGACTATAACAATCGCTTGGTTCGAGTTACGTTTTCCTTCGATTTATTGATAGTTGCGTCCAGAGCTCAGTCCAACTCAGCCATAGACATAGACAGTCCACTTTCATCACCACCACCATCACCTAACATGGTAGGAGAAAGAGTCGAAGGGAAAACCCTCCAAGACTATTTTTCACCAGTCACACCCAACACACCATCCGGCATAGTTGTTCCAACAACTAATGTAGCCTTTGAACTCAAACCAACTCTATTACATCTTTTACCTACATTCCATGGACTTGATCGTGAGAACCCTTACCTACATGTTAAAGAATTCTTAGAGATCTGCGCCACCGTCAAACTTCAAGGCATCACTGATGAATCCATTAGACTTCATTTATTTCCTTTTTCTCTCAAAGAAAAAGCGAAATCTTGGCTAAATTCACTACCTGCAAATTCCACCACAACTTGGAATCAGTTGGTCAACAAGTTTTTAAATAAAATTTTCCCTGTATCAAAAACTAACGCCCTCCGGAAAGAAATTTCTAACTTTAATCAGAATGAGGGTGAACAATTCTGTGAGTCATGGGAAAGATTCGTAGAGTAAATGCCCCCACCACGGCTATGAAACGGGGAGACTCGTACAATTCTTTTATGATGGTTTAACCACATCGAACAGCATAATGGTCGAGTCTATGAAGGGTGGGGAATTTTTATAGTTAACTGCAAACAATGGATGGAATTTCTTAGAATCATTGGCTGAAAGTTCTCAGCGATGGGACTTCTCCAAAAGAGAGAATTCAGCTCAAACCTCAAAGACAGGTGGTTTGTTCGAAGTTAACAATGACTTTGACGTTAAGATTGCGATAGCAAACCAAATGAAAAAAGTAGATGTTTTAGCGATGTCCCAGGCGATGAACCCATCATTAGGAATGCATACTGAGGTTTGCGCATTGTGTTCTAACCTAGGACACACTGCACAAAACTGTCCTTCCTTAGGTTGAATGCTGAGTGCTCAACCGAGCAAGCCAATGCACTCAATAATTTTGAAATACAATAGGGAACCCCTATTTCTGCCACACACAATCCTAATTGGCGAAATCATCTAAATTATTCATGGCGTTAGGATCAACCTCCAATAGGTCAAGGACCCCCTCAATATCAAGGTCAGCCATATCAACCTCCCCTGTACCAACCACCTAGCCAACCATATCATCCATCTCAAAATCATCCACCCATCCAAATCCATCCTATCAGTTCGGTCCTTCTCAACAACGTAAGCCCTCTCTTGAGGATATGTTGCAGCAGTTCATGCAATCCACCCAGCAGGCTATGCACAAGCTCGAAACATAGCTTGGGCTGCTAGCTACCACGATAGGAGATAGGGAGAAAGGCAAGTTCCCCAGTCAGCCTATCCCGAATCCCAAGGGACAGAATGAGGTTTCATTAACTAATCCAGACGACGCTAACTCCATTACTACCTTGAGGTCTGGGAGACAGGTAGACAACAAGGTTGAACCACGTAGACAACTGGAAGACCAGACTGATGGTCAACCAAAGTATCAAGAGGACCCTCCTAGTCCATCTTCCATCCAAAATGTGCCGGAAACACCTGCTAAAAATACTTTTGTGCCAAAAGCTCTGTACCCTTAGAGGTTAGCCAATCCTAACAAAGGAGTACCCTATAGTAACATATTAGAGGTATTTAGACACTTCAGTATCAATATACCTCTACTTGAAGCTATAAATCAGGTACCCTCTTATGCTAAATTTTTGAAAGACCTCTGTATGGTGAAGCGGAAAACTAGTGTTCCCAAAAAGACATTTTTAGCAGAAAATGCGAGTTCACTCATCTAACAGGGGTTTCCAATAAAACACAAAGATCCTGGGTGCCCAACATCACTTGCACCATTTGTACATTTGAAATTGATAGGGCCTTGTTAGATCTTGGAGCTAGTATCAGCCTACTGCCACACTCTGTTTATGAGTAGTTAGGGTTGGGTGAGTTGAAACCCACTACTATCACAATCCAGTTAGCTGATCGCTCTGTGAAAATCCCGAGAGGTGTGATAGAAGACATTCTGGTGAAAGTAGGCAAATTCTATATTCCGTTCGATTTTGTAGTGCTAGATACACAGCCTGTTCAGAACGAAATTGGCACATTCGGTTATTCTTGGATGACCATTCTTGGCCTACCGCCAAAGCTGTTATCAATTGCCAAGATGGTATGCTTAGGTTGTCATTCGGAGATCTGACAATAGAACTCAATGTATTCAACTTGTGTAAACAATCTCCCTATACAGATGATCTGTACAAGGTTAATATGTTTCAGAGTTCTGTAGAAGAATTCTTTCTTTACTTTATTTGTGACGATCCATTCGAGAAGTCACTGTCCACCTTTGACACAGATTACAATGAAATTGGTGAGCAAAAGGTGAACGCTCTACTGAATGAAGTTCCATATATTGATGTTATAGTAAGGAAATTCGAACCTCTCCCAGTGAGTCAATCTGTACCAGCCCCCTTTGTTGAGAAGCCATCAAAATTAGAGCTCAAGCCCCTCCCTGAGCCTCTTAAATATTCTTACTTTGAACCATCAGAAACTTTATCTATCATCATAGCTTCTAACTTAACTTCTAACCAGGAGTCTAAACTCTTGGCTGTTTTAAGAGAACACCGAGAAGCTATAGGATGGTCCATTGCCGATCTCAAAGGGATATGCCCCTCTATGGTCATGCATAAAATTCACTTGGAGAAGAACTCCAAAACGTTTAGAGAACCACAAAGACGACTGAATCCGACAATGTAGAACGTGGTAAGAGTCGAAATTTTAAAACTTCTCGAGGCGGGTATCATCTACCCAATCTCTGACAATGCATTGTTGAGTTCGGTAAAGGTTGTCCCAAAGAAATCTGGTGAAACAGTAGTCAAGAATGAGGATAATGAGCTAGTACCAACTCGTGTCCAAACGGGGTGGAGAGTTTACATTGACTACCGAAAACTGAACACTGCCACTCGAAAGGATCACTTCCCTCTTCCGTTTATTGATCAGATGCTTGAGTGTTTGGTCGGTCATACATTTTACTGTTTTCTCGATGGTTATTCATGGCTATAACCAAATCTGTCTTGCTCCTGAAGACCAGGAGAAAACCACTTTCACCTGTCCGTTTGGTACGTTTGCCTACCGTCGCATGCCTTTTGGGTTGTGCAATGCACATGCTACCTTTCAGTGGTGTATGATCAGCATATTTTTAGACATGGTAGAGCGATTTCTAGAAGTCTTTATGGATGATTTCTCAGTCTTTGGTTCTTCGTTTGACCAATGCCTACATCACCTAACCCTTATGTTAGTCCGATGTAAAGAAAGAACCTAATACTTAATTGGGAAAAATGTCACTTCATGGTTAAACAGGACATAGTCTTAGGTCACATTATTTCAGACAAAGGAGTAGAAGTTGATAAAGCTAGGTCGATCTAATCTCTCGTCTTCGACGACCCCAAACTGTAAAAGAGATCAGATCATTCCTAGGTCATGCTGGTTTCTATAGGAGATTTATCAAAGACTTCAGTAAAATTTCTAGATCTCTTTGTAGACTCCTAACAAAGGATGCTAGTTTCGATTTTAATGATGAATGTGTCCAGGCTTTTGAAAAATTGAAAAATGCATTGACCTCTGCTCCGATCATTCAATCGCCTAATTGGTCTGTTCCTTTTGAGATAATGTGTGATGCTTCTGACTACGCAAGTCGGAGATGTTTTAGATCAAAGGGTCAATAAGTTACCTCATGTTATCCATTATATGAGCAAAACACTAAACGATGCTCAATTGCATTATTCCACTACGGAAAAGGAGTTGTTGGCAGTTGTTTTTGCGCTAGACAAATTTTGATCTTACCTTGTGGGTTCGAAGGTCATTGTCTACTCTAATCATGCTGCTCTGAACTATTTTTGTCTAAGAAAGATGCTAAGTCCCGCTTGATCAGATGGATTCTCTTGCTACAAGAATTTGATATTGAAATTCGGGACAAGAAAGGTTCCGAGAATGTGGTAGCAGACCATTTGTCTAGATTGGTAACTGAATTTTCTGATGACCCGATACCTATTATTGAATCCTTCCTGATGAACAACTCATGTTAGTTTCCCAAGTACCTTGGTTTACAGATATTGTGAACTATCTTGTCACTAGTCTGATGCCTGAATATTAGACTAAGCAAGATAAGTCAAAATTTCTGGCAGAAGTCAAATTCTTTATCTGGAATGATCCATACCTGTTCAAATACTATTCGGACCTAATCATTCGTTGTTGTGTCCCGGAGTCCGATCAACTCAATGTCGTTAAGTTTTGTCATGATCAGGCTTGTGGAGGTCATTTCAGTTCGAGAAAGACTACTGCGAAGATTTTGCAGTGTGGTTTTTATTGGCCTTCAATGTTCAAAGGTACTCATACCTATTGTGTGTCATGTGAAAGATGTCAGAGGTTAGGTAGTCTGTCTCGTCGGAATATGATGCCGCTAAACCCAATTTTACCTGTTGAGATTTTTTATGTTTGGGGCATTGATTTCATGGGACCGTTTCCGAATTCCTTTGGTAATCTTTACATTTTAGTCGGGATCGACTATGTCACTAAGTGGGTAGAAGCGGTGGCTTGCAAAACCAATGATCATAAGGTTGTCCTCCGTTTCTTGAAAGAAAATGTTTTCTCTAGATTTGGCATACCATGAACTATCATAAGTGATGGGGGGAAGCATTTCTGTAATCGCCCGTTTGAAACATTGATGAAATCATATAATATGATACATAAGGTTGCTACTCCTTATCATCCGCAAACAAGTGGGCAAGTGAAAATTTCAAACCGAGAGATAAAACATATTCTAAAAAAGACAGTTAATCTATCCAGGAAAGACTGGTCTTTAAGACTTACTGATGCACTTTGGGCATATTGTACTGCATTCAAGACGCCTATTGGTATGTCACCCTATAGAATAGTTTATGGGAACGCCTGTCATTTGCCAGTTGAGTTATCAAGCATATGAGTTTTGCTCTAGATAAGGTTGGGCACCATAGAAAGCTCCAATTGTCTGAACTGGATGAAATTAGGAGAGATGCCTATGACACTGCGAGAAAGTACAAAGACCAGATGAAGTTGGTTCATGATAAGAATATTCTGAGAAAGACTTCCACAGTTGGTCAAAAGGTCTCACTATACAATTTCGATTGCACCTGTTTCCTGGAAAATTAAGGTCAAAGTGGACAGGTTCGTTCATTGTTGAGACTGCATTTCCACATGGGGCTATTGAAATCAAGCATCCTAGGAGTGGCCGTCTTTTGAAAGTTAATGATCAGCGTCTTAAACCATTCCTAGAGTTCCAAAAATCGAAAAAGAATGGTGAAGTTCTGATCCCTCTAGATGATCCTGTCTACCAAGATGGACTAGGACGACCATCCCATCCATATCCACCCATTCATCCATTCACCAGTCATTTTATGTCTGAGTTTGAGTCTGTCTGTGCCCGTGTGTCCATTTTGTCTAGTCTGTCTAGGTTAGGTTTTTGAATTTTATGTGAGTCTCTGAGTCTATGTTGAGTTTGTCTGTGTGTCGATACTAGTCAGTGTTTAGTTTTGGTTTTCACTTTTTGTTGAGTCAGTTTTGTGTTTTTGTGTCAGTCTAGAGTCTTTGTTGTGTGTTTGTGTTTGTTTGTTTGCAGGTTTTGAATAAAGTGCGTCATCTCGGGTATTTCTCAACTCAAGTTATTCTATTATGATATTTTCGTCTAATTTGCTAATGCGCAGGTAGATTAGGGAACATTGATGACAATGTTCAATTTAAATTTGAGGGTATTGGGGGTTACATTGTGTCAGTTTTGTGTGTTTTTTAGTCAATTTTTAAAAAAAAAAAAATAGTCTCGTGTTTAGCTTTGAAACAAAATAAAATAAAAATCTTGAAAAATCTTGAAAAATTTTCAAAGAAATCTTTGATTTTCAGCATTAATGTGTAGATGAAAATTTTAATATCATTCTTTTCCAATTAAATTTTATGGAATTTATACTTGGAAAATTTACACAGCCATATTAATATTACCTGGAAAAAGAAAAATATTCATGAGTTGAGTAGCCATCAAAATAATGCCAGTGGAGACTTGTGACACAGTGAGCTTTTGAGCCATTAGATTTTCTGAGGGTGATAAGTAATTCTTATTTTTTATCAAGTGCGCATTGTTTTTGTTGAAGATCTCATTACTCTTTCTTTTGGTCAAATTACTGAGAACGACATTAAAATTGAATTAGTACACCTGAATTTTTCTGAATTTATTTGAAACAATTAAATATTTATATGAAGCTTAGGAAATAATATAGGCCATTATTTTTTGACCGTTTGAGCCTTGGAAGCCTACCTATATCGGTCATCTTATCATGTTAGTTCCCATTTTTGAGGCTTGAATAAAAATTTAACATATTTTCCTTGATTAGCCATGTTAACCATACCCAACTCTTGTTGTGGAGTTTGATCATTCATTGAAAATTTGTGACATATTCTAAAGACCTAAGAAAGGTTAGAGATGATTGTTATTGGGATGGTACTATGAGAAAAAATATGGCATTTGAAAAAAATATCAATGAAAAAAATAATGAGTGACGCAAAAAAAAAAAAAAAAAGATGATGAAGGAAGGGAACATCTATACATGAAAAGAAGGATGAAAAAAAAATGCTTTGAAAATTCCATGTGTTGAGAGAAAAAAATAGAGGAAGAAATATCCCAGTAAAATTATGAAGACCTCTAACTTTTTATGTTCAAAGTACTTAATTTTAGAGTTTTGTTATCCTTCTTTGATATGACCCGATCATAAGCTACGTTTCTTCCTATATGAAAGTCCTTTTGATCCTCAGTTAATATGGTATGTATGAAGAGAATAGATGAAGAAAAATAATGGTGTATTACTTCAATATTCTCAAGAAAATGACATTCATTCATGAGATCTATGTTTTTCTTTGATATTAGCCACTTTTTTATGATAATAAGTGACATATTTGCATTTGAGAAATTGTTCCGCTGACACATACTTTTGAGAGAAATTTAACCCAATCTCTGAATGAAAATATACCTTTGTGAGATTTGGAGTCAAAGCACATTTTCAGGTGGTGGTTGTAAAACTTGTGCTTATTTTGAAAAATAAGGCTATGTTAATATTTGGCTATCACACACGACACTCCGAATATAAGTTTTGTAAAATGAATTTTGGAGTTATATGATATTTAAATTTTTATTTAGATATTTTGCTGAAATTTGATATTTATGGGTATCATCACTTGAAGCCCTCACGAGACTATAACTCGTCCATTAGTGGTGAGCTAGGGGTTTAAAGGCTTGTTGCATACGCTAAATGCAATCGTGAGTGCCAGCGAAAGTGGTGTAATTTAGGATTTTTATTTTTATTTTCAATTTTAAGTTTTTGTTTTACTCGAGGACTAGCAAAATCTAAGTTTGGGGTATGAGCACAGTAAAATGACTATTTTACCCTTGATACTTAGATTAGTTAGCTCTTGAATTTTGTCCATATTATATAATTAATGGGATTTTTGGAATTTTGTAGGATAAAATGGAGATGTCAGAGAAAAGAAATTAAAATAGAAGAAAATGGTAGAAAAAAGCGTGATTGAAAATAAAGGATTGATTACAGAGAAAACCCATTCCATCGGAGAACGATGGAGGAAGAATAGGCCTTTCACTGATTGAAAAACAAGAATAACAAAGAGAAATTTTGTTGACATATGGTACAAGCAACCCAACCATTGTTGGTCACTAAAGTGATGAAAAGGGACTAGTTCGTTGATTTTGATGTGGTTTCCTTGCCAGCCAAACAAATGAAAATAAAGAAATAGTGCTTTCCAATTTAGCCAACTCCTTCCATAATTGGAAGCTTTCCAAACTTAGCAACAAAATGCATTTACCAATCCAAAACAACCCCATGGGGTTCGGCCATACACCATGGCCGAACCCTATGGTTCATGATCTTGATTATTTAATCCCTTGAAAAGCTACATATCAATCACATTAACCGATTACCATCATTATAATCAATTAAAATCCCAAAATATACTTGGTGGGGTTCGGCCATACACCATGGCCGAACCTCACCCCTTCTTTTCCATTCTTTAGATCCAACAACTTAGCCATGATACAATCATGGTTCGGCCATACCATGGCCGACCCACATCCCTACCCATATCTCCCTTTGAAATTATCAAACTCTCCCATGGGTTTTCATCATTCAAATTTATAAATCTAAACCATAAATTCCCATGGTTTTTATCATTCAAACCATCATTAAATCACCATGTCTTTCCATGATCTAAACATTCATGAACATCGACCCATCCTTATTTCCTTCATTCCAACTTTCATTAATCAATCATGGGGTTCGGCCATGGTGATCATGGGATTCGGCCATTCACCATGGCCGAACCCTATGGTTCTTTTCTTTCCATTTAAAAGTAATCAAAACATCATCCAAACTTCTTCCATGGGGTTCTGCGAAACACCATGGCCGAACCTTTATTTCAAAATAAAATTATTAAACAAGATACTAACCTTTTTCCGATTCTTTGCTCTTCCAATCCTTCTCCTTTCTTCTTAATTCTTTCAACCAAAAACTCCTCTTGCTGGTTGCCTTCTTCTTCTCCTTGCTCTTTGCCGTGAGAGAGAATGAGAGATTGAGAGAGATAGAGAGGGAATTCGAATGGAGTGTAACCTTGTCCCCTTGTCCCTCTCTCCCTTTTATAATCTTTCCACTCGGCCAATGGTTATTAAAATATCAATTGCTGTTTTTCACCAAGGGATGGATCCCTTTTTGGCGCAAGACTCTCATACGGCAAGGCAATCCCATTTCTATTTAAACACCTTCTTTAATTACTAATCCCCTAGCTTAAAAGGTGCATAAATTAATCAATCTTCCTTAGGCCATGCGCCCCTTATCCACTTTTAGCTATTGCCGACCTTGGCTTCCTTAATTGGAATGTATTATAGCTAATTAAATCCCTTATGTCGTGCGCCCCTTCTTTTAATTTAGATATTTCTTTTATTTATTTTAAGAAAATATACACACCCTTTTTAAAAGATTCCATGCGCCTATGATAGATTTTATTATCTAAAATTCGGCCAAACTTATGCCATACACGGCCATAAAATCTTTTAATTAATTTTTTGGACATAATGCATTACTAAAATAATTCAACCCATTTAAATTTTAATAAAACCAATTCCACAATCAATTGTGTCCTAATTGGGTCATAACCCAATTCTTTATCCATATAAGATCCAAGACTAATATTCACAATTTAAAAATGGATAATTTTCACATAAATAATAAATTGAGAAGTCCGAGGTATTACAGGGTTCACTAGGTGTGAATTTCGAATGGATTGGATTGGGATTGAGAAAAATCGTGTGAGGTGTGGTGATTGGGATGATGAAGTGTGTTAAGATCCTAGGAATGTATCTAAATGACTTTTAGTCTAAGTGCATGGAGAGGTTTTAGGTTGCAAAAATCATGGGATGATGATGTGTAAAATGCGCATGGAGGCTAGCTTGTGGTTCAAGTTGTTCATTGCTTAGGGTTTATGAATGGAGGGCTTAGATTAATGGGGTTTTGATCTAATGGCTCTAAGGTATTTTGGGTAAAATAAATATAGGAATGGGTAAATGGTTGATGGAGGGTTTAGATGCACAAATGGATCTAAATGGATGATGAAATGCATGACCTAAATCTAAGGTAATGTGTTTATGTGATAGATGCATGTGGAGGCTCTAGGGTTTCTAAGAGATGAATGAATGGATGTGATTGGATTACCTAATATCTAATGGCTAAGATGATCAATGAATGAAATGAATGCAAGGATTAATAGGTGATGCATGGATGAACACTAATCTCAGGTTAAGATGATCATGATGATGATGGATGACCTAGATCTAATGATAGATGAATGGATGGGTTAGATTTCATGGTGGAGTCTAAGGTTTGTCCTAATTTGGTATTTGAGATGGAGGGTTAAGATCTAAGATGGAAGTTGGATGGTGTGGATGTGAAGTTGGATTATGGGTTTTGGACATAAGTAGTTGAGTTGGACTTAGGTAAATTCAAACATGGACCATTGAGTTCATTGGACTTGGGCTTTGGATTTGGATCTAAACCTCAACTCAGGCCCATTTGAATTGGATTTGAGAGCTTGGGCCTTAATTGGGCTGAGCTTGCACATTGGCCTGGCCCAAAGTGTGAAATGTGCATGGGCTTGCATGTGGCTTGGCCCAATGAAGCTTTATGGAGCATACCTTGGCCCACTTGAACTGAGTCTTGACCCAATGACTTGAAATTCAGGCTTTGGCACTTGGATTGCAACTTTTAACCTCTAGAATTAAATAATTTTCTTTTGATCGGTAATATCTAGAATTAAATAATTATCTAGCCACTTTAAATCTAAATATTATTAATTAATCTTGGACTCTCATAATTGGATCCAGATTAATTAATTTACATGAAAATCTTAGAAAGTGACATAAATAATTATAATAATTCTAGGTCTTCTCTTTAAAGCTCTACACTTGCAATCTTCTGTTATTTTAACTTGATTTTCCTGAATTTTCCATTTTTTACTACAAAACTGACAAAGTACATTAAATGCATCATTATATACAAAATTGAGGATTAACTGACTCAATAATTAGGGTAAAAATGTAATATTTCAATGCTCAACAATATGCTAAAATTATGTTATGCAATTCCAATGCAGGTACATGCTAGGAAATGCATGTTAGTTGAGTGTGTGGGATATCATGTTGGGTTAATGGGTTAGTTACACCATGTGAATGATATCCATTTTTCTATTATAATGAGCATGTCAAATAGATTGTCTTCATGCACTGAGTGAAGCATTGAGCTATGAATAGTTGCAATGTAGAGCGCTATACGTACTAAGTGAAGCACTAGGTTGTAACAGGTCGCATTGTAGGACGTATTGAAGACTGAATGGAACACTGGTTCTCAGTCAACCTAGAGTAGACTGCATGTCGATAGACAGAGGCAGTGTAACGACCCGTCCTGCTACGGGCACATAAAGCCGACACAAACTTCCAAAAGCAAGCTAAGACTATTTCGAGTACACTTTTTTTTTTTAAAAACAGAGACACTGCTCCCACAACCCACATCAATCACGGACGACCCATAAATAAACCAAAAGCTGTAAGCATCAAGTATAATTACAAATTATAGCATCATCCCATTATTACATTTATCTAGCTCAAAGAAAAGTATATACATCTCAAATGCGTTAGCAAGTCCTCAATTACAAAAATGGAACTATGAAAAAGTACAAGCTGCAGCTGTACGCCCAACGTCAGATTGAGAGTCCCACCGACCCTTCCTCTATGAAGTACCTGTGAGGCAAGAGGTGAACTCTACATGCCTAGTGAGGGTAACACATGCATCATCTGTCATCAAGCATACACTACATATAATCATATGAACACATCAATGTCTATGATGTCTACATGCATGACCATGCAAGCGTGCACCTACCCTAGCACACAGGCCCACATCTGTCGAGCCTCCAGTACATCCTCTAACAAACTCAATGCAACTCTAGGGCAACTCCCTCATATGCACATCCACTGCGGCCCACCCATCCACGGGTACGTGGACAAATCCTCAACCAGTTCAAGGTAACTAGCTCTCAACCAGTCATATGACAACCCGTACGCATACTACAACCAACCCATAAGCCGAGCTCTACTAGAGTCCCAAACAGACTATCACACGGGGGTAACTACCACGCTAGTCCTCAACGGACTGCAAACCAAATTCATCTGTGATATCCTCAACCAAGTACCAGATCCCCAGTAGTCACACCTGTGACCTCGAGCCCTGCTCGCTGGTTCCACACAACTGGCATAAATGCCCTTCACGGAATTCTATAGGTCTTCTACCGAGTGAACCGGTCGAACTCACTCGTTAAGCATCCCATAAATTCTCGGTGAGTCAGCACCCCAACACAAGTCTCAACAATAAACCCCAAAGTCATAACCGTGGGTAAACACACTACCACATCACTCAACCAAAATGTGGACGAACAGATATTCAACCCATCTGGCTCCCAGGACGACCCAGGTACGCACTCAACGTACTCTACGACCGCCCTGCCTCTCACCACCTCCATGAAAACCCACACACACCACAGATTATCCACGCCCCTGAAGGTGTCCTGGCCCGAAACATTATACCACATCACACCACAGGTTGTCCCCACCATATAGGTGTCCTAGCCTGGAATACCATACCTCAGACTGTACCCACCCTACATATGTCATAACCTGGAATACCATACCTCAGATTGTACCCACCCTACAGGTGTCATAGCCTGGACTACCATACCTCAGACTACACCCACCCTGTAGGTGTCATAGCCTGGACCATGACATCGCACCATCCCTCGACCAATGAGTCTGCGAGCACATCCTCAGCCTACTTGGTCATCTTGGGGTCACAAACCATACTAGTGGGAGCTGTCCCTCACCTGCATCATCCCTCAACCAATGACCGGGTGAGCACATCCTCAGCCTACTCGGTCATCCGGGGATCACATATCATACTAGCGGGAGCTGACCCTCACCGTATCATCCCTCGACCAATGAGCAGGCGAGCACATCCTCAGCCTACTCAGTCATCCGAGGATCACAAATCATACTAGTGGGAGTTGTCCCTCACCACATCATCCCTCGACCAATGAGCAAGCGAGCACATCCTCAACCTACTCGGTCATCCAGGGATCACAAATCATACTAACGAGAGTTGTCCCTCACTGTACTATCACAAGAGTAAGTACCACAACCACACCCAGGTAGACCCACTATGGCCATGACTCTGCCAAAGACCCACGTACCCAAGAGGGGAACACCCGCAGGGGTACTCCACACCTATGGACCCACCTACGAGTAGCCGATAGCTCAACTGTATCCACTATGCAGTTTCTCATGACTTCCCAACCCTAACTACCCTGACAAGCTAGGGGGAGTCTCTAAATCCTGATGTAATCTAGTACACATGCCCCACCTGGAAATCCACACACTCTAGTTGCATACCTACACAATTATTTCTAAGCATGTCATCAATACATTAATAACAATTCATAATCAGATACTGACTACAGCATGTTAGCATGCTAAACTTCAACTTGTTATCCTACCATGCATGTATCTAAATCACCATAGTATAATAGACATGATCAATCTATTCTCTAATACATGTTTATCTAGAGCATACCAACATATTATCAGCCATAGGTACATTCGTCATGTTATTCAACCAACATATTATCATTCATACATGTTATCCAACCATTCAACCAACATATTCTCATACTTCTCTAATTCACATGTTAGCATATTATTCAACCAACATGCCATCACATGCATTTCGACATGAGTACGCCCGAATGGGTCCTTGTCACATCAATCATCATAACCGTTTCCCATGTTTATTGGCTCAAAACTCATAAGGACCCTTATTCCTTGTACCTCGTGTCCAAACATTATAGGGAAGTTATATGCTTTACATGTATGCTAAAATAAATGTGATCAGTCCCGTCACTTGTGTATGTCCTTTGAAATCTAAAGCAGAAAAGCGGGTTCGAGGGGTTGAAGGTAGCTCCATCTGCCGAAAAGAACAAAAGAATAAGTAATCGAGGTAAACGGGCCAAACTAAGCTTGGACTACAAACGAACCTGGAAGTGGGCCGGGTCTGAAACTGGGCCGAAACTAAAAACTGGGTCTAAGACTGAAATCAGGGCCTGAAACTAGGCCAGGCTTGAAAATTGGACAGGGACGGACTGGGCCTGAAGATTGGGCCGAACTGGGTTGGGCCAGGCCCAAGACTAGGCCAAGCAGAGTTGGGCCGGACCAGATCTGGCGAACTACGCCAGATCTAGTCTAGTCCAACCCAAAACTGGGCCTGAAATGGGTTGGGTCTGAAACTGAACTCGGCCGAGACAACTCATCTACTCGAGCGAGTCAACTCGCCGATCCACCTGGGAAACCTAGGAAAAAAAGGGAAAAGAGAGGAAAATGAATGAAAATAGGGAAAGAGGAGGGAGAGAAGAGAGATCAGAGAGACGACATCAACAACATTTGTGGTTAGGAGAGAGAAGAAAGAAAGGGGAAGAAGAAGAAGGAGTTGGGATCGAGAGAGGAGAGATGCGAGAGAGGAGAGAAGGCGAGATCGGAAAGAGAGGAGTAGGAGAGAAAAGAGGGAAAGAGAGGATGCAGGGAAGAAGAAGAGAAGAAGGGGGAGGGTCGCGACACTGTAGCTGCGGTGCTACAGTGCTGCATAAATGGGAATAACAGGGGTTAGGGTTTCCTTAGCGTTTAATTTTTTTTTTCCAAAAATAACAAATTAAATTTAAAACCTGAAAACAGTTTGAATTCTGAACATCAAGAAAGAAAAATGTGTATTTTAAAATATTTTGGCATGACAAGAAGTTCAATAATTCAAATTACCAAAATGCCCTTCGAGTCGCCAAACTCGAAATCGGGCAACCGAGGGCCCACTGCAGGACCCACTGCTACTAAGCCCTAGAATCTCAAAAAATTGGGTCGGGTTGTTACAGGCAGTGTTTCATGATGTAGAATGTTTGCATAGAAAATGGTAGATTAACCATGCTAGGGTGATGACCCAATCTAGAAAACTATGCATGATTTTACTGTGTAATCTATTTAACTGAACTATGTATTGTTTGATAACATGCTTGGTTGATAACATGTCATGCATGCTTGTTGTTTTCTCTTCACTGGTTTGTTTAGCTCATATCTCTTACGTTTTAGAGAATTTGTGTGAGGAGGGGATCGATGAACCCCGTTGCTGCAAGTAGAGATGGAACCCCTAGTAATCCCCATTAGGCGGGAGTTTATTTTGAAAAACTTCTGTTGTAATAATTATCGTGCCCACCTGAGGCGCTGACTAAACATGTAATAAAACCATTGCATTTTCTGTGTGCTATTCTGGAATATACTGTGTGTGTTAGTTAGTGGCACTTATGGTGTATGTTTGGGTCCACAAGTGAAGAGCATGTATCACATTTATGTTGGAACTTTAACGATATTCGTTAGTTTAATTTCCGCACTTGGGTAACTATAGAAAACCATAGATTTCTCCTGTGTGATTAGAAAAAAAAATAAGTCCAGGTTTCGGGCCCACTTCGCGAGGCAAGGCGCGACAATATTTTTCTAAGATATGGAGATGTGGAGTTCGGCTACAGGATATGAGACCTCGTAGAAGAAGAAAATTGTGAGAAATAGAGAGGTAATCTTTCATGAAAATTAGATTATGGAAGATTTTGAGAAGACTTAGCAGTCTAAAGTTGTTAAAACTCCAGACCTCATAATAGTTCATTTTTTGTCACAAACTGCCACAAGTGGAGATCATGTATAGACAGATGTTCCTAATATACACGCTCCAAAAGTAGTTCTTATAGATGATTTAGGAGATTCTGAGGGTGTTGAGTAGGGGGAGTAGTCCCTCCACCAGTGTCAGTGTCGGTAGAGCCTCCATTTAGGAGATCCATTATTGAGCATCGACTGTCAGGCAAGTATCCCACTTCTGATTATATTTTGCTTACTGATGAAGGAATCCAAAGAGTTTTCAAGAAGTTCAATCTCACAAAGACGGAGTTGGTTGGGTGAAGACTATACTCGAATAGATGAATTTTCAACATAAAATACATACTTATGAGCTGGTTGAACTTCCTAAGGGCAGAAAGGCATTGAAAAACAAATGGGTGTTCAAACTGAGAAAGGATGGTGACAGCCAGAGTGCCATAGACTTTAGTAAGGATGCTATGTACCATTCTCACACGAAACACATTGATGTGAGATACCATTGGTTACAAGAAGCTTGTAAAAAATTGATGTTGACCTACTAAGAAAATCCACATAGAAAATAATCCATACTATATGTTGGCAAAGGTAATTCCTAGACAGAAGTTTTGACCTCTGCATCGAGTTGGCAAGGATGCACTCCAAGTGAGGAGCTTGCAGGTGTTGTCTCTCCCTCATGAGGCTCGAGGGGGAGATTGTTGTGGATCCAAGCCACACGGAAAAAAAAAAAAGAAAAAAAAAAGAGCAAAAATGAAGAGAGAGTGGAGGGGAGAACGGCAGAAAATCCTGAGTTTTCAGCATAATCCCAAGTTTTTTTGAGGGACGACTTCGCTAGGAAAAATAAGCTATTAACAATGTGTAGTGAGGATCTTCGATAGAAGGACAAAAAACTGCAACACGATCCGAAGACAAAGATGTTGCACAAGACCTGAGCGTGTGCGAGAGAAGCCAAGAGAAAGGGAGAGAACCAAGAGCAGAGAGGAAGAGAACCGAAAGCAGGGAGGAGAGAGTAGAGAAGCAAGTAAAGAGAGCTGAAATCAGAGATGGTGAGAAAGGATTCTCATCTCAACTCCGATCTCTTCCCCTTCCTTTGTCCCACAGGATGTTGCCTTCTTCCAGTACTTTACTGCTGCCTCCCAAGGCGCAATTAACATCAAATCAGGCTACCCTCTCCAACCTTTATTTCTCTAAACATGTAACACCCCGGATTTTCAAGTTATAAATATTTACGGAAGTTACCCATTTAATTTGTGAATTTTTAGATATGGATCTTATATGGGTAAAAATGTTGGGTCTTTGCCCAATTAAGATCCAACGGATATGTTATAGGTTCAATTTAAAATAAATGGGTAAGATGTGTTTATTTCATCTCATGCATGGCATGGGAGGGATGAACGGTAATCGGAAGACCCACACTCCGTCGGGGCATCTGTAAAACATTCGCGGGGGGGATACCTTGATGAGGAGTGTTCCATCAAGAGGATACTATGTATGAAATGTAACCGGAGATCCACACTCCGTCAGGGCGTCCATAATAGAATCGTGGGGGGAAACCTTGATGAGGAGCATTCCATCAAGAGGATACTATGTATGAAATGTAACCGGAGGGTCCACACTCCGTCGAGGCGTCCGAAAGACCTATGTGGTGGGTACTTTTATGTACATGTGATGGGTGGGACTCATTGCATATGATAGCATGGCATGGCATTGAATCGGCATGATTATGATCTTTATTATCATGCAATATTTCTGGCTTTTATCGGTATGATTGGATCTCTATTATCATACACTGTTTTGGATACGATGCTTTATAAGTATGGTATGATTTGTTATAATTGGATTTGATATATATTATATCTGGACTTTTAGGTACTAACCCATGTGTTAGCCCTAATTGGAATACCTACTGGGCGCGTTGTTCTAACGCCTTACTTCTACCCTAGTGGATGATATAGGAAACGAGAGGAACGATGAACGTGAAACGGGCCAGGCATAGGAGCTTGGAGGATTATAGTTTATATTTTGTTTAAGATACTCATGGGCTTGTAATTTGAGTATCTAGAACTTGATTATAATAACTTAGATGAATTTGCTATGGTTGGATGTTTTATTGGATAATTGCGTTATGATAATGATGAATAAAGACTTGATGTACTTTGCTATCTGAATGGAATAGAACTGTGTTCTATTATGATTCCGCATATTATGATTTTTATTCAGCATGTTTATATTGCTATGTGTGAACCGTTTACATAGACTGAGTCCATGCATACATAGGGTTGGCCAGTTAAGGGTCAGACTTTGGAAGTTCGGACTTAGCTCGCGACATGACGTCCAGCTCTCTATCACTCTTTGTTTATAAAAAAATAGACTCTGATTTTCGGAAAGGAAAGCGAGTGAAAAAGGGCGGGGACGTTACAGAACATGAGATTCTATAGTGGTAGAAACTCGTATCATATCCAGCCACCCCCTTCAACAAACCCAGAACAAGTTTGATTTCAATTATTCTCAGAACAATATCATTTTCTCCTTGAAATTGTATTATCTCATACTTTGGGCATAAGCTTGTGAAAAAATATTGTATTATTTGATTTGATATAGTGGAATGATTCGGATTTGCCCCATGGTTTTTTCTCTACACTAGAGGGTTTTCCACGTAAATCTTGGTGTCTTCAATGTTGCTTGTTTCTTGATATTCTGTTGGATAATTTTTCTATTATTGCTTTTGTGATTGATTAGAATGAGAAAATTCCAAATATTAATTTTGATCCGGGGTTAATTTATTTTGGGCCCCAACATGAGGTGGTTTAATAAATAATTCATTCCCTCTTATTTTCCTTCCAATTGGATATAGAAATAGCAAAAAATTTGAATTCTAACTATCATCTAAAATTAAAAATATATATATTATTTCTATAACTATAATTAATTTATAAAAACATTATATATATATATATATATATATATTATTTTTATAGTAACATTATTAAATTTTCAGCCATGAAATTTTTAAATAAAATTTATTAACCTATATCTATTCATCATTAATTTTTAATAAAAAAAAATTAAATGATTGATTTTTAATAGTATTGTTTTAAACTACATTTTTTTTTTATTTCAGTCATGTGCTAAACTACTAATATGGCCATTTATTTAACTTTTTTAAATAACATGGGAATCTCACCCCTTATTGAAGTTGAGACCAATCCCACGTGTATATGAAACTACCAACAAACTTCATGATCATGTTAGTCCAAGAGGAGCCAAACTCAAAACCTCTAATCTAATCATGGAAGGCTGGAAGCATAGACCAGCTGAGATGATCATGTAAAACTTGGGTATCTAGAAAAGTTCAATATTGAGCTATATTCAAGATGCAAAAAGGAACATATGAAATAAAAATAAAAATCCAATAATAAATACAACAAAAGTCTCATAGTCCATACTTAAGCAAATAAGTCAAGTTCAAAAGATGAAATTCAAAATACTGGAGAAAGAGTTAAAAAGATTAATAAAAGCCTACGACCAATTACATTTACAATGAATCTCCATCTCAAATGTAGCAAAATTATACGAAGCCTGCAAACAATAGTCTCCTTCCTTGTCCATTAGCTCTTCTCCTTAACAAAAAAATAAAGGTCTTAGTGATTTAAAGCTTCTTTCAAGCCCAACAAAATATCAAACATTAGTGAAGTTGTAGAGTTTTTTCGTCGTCCTTTCTAATCTCCTGTTAAAATGAATCTCACAAGGAGATTGAGAGGTAAAAGGGAGAAAATGGCATGCAAGATGGATCGTTTGAGGGAGAGAGTGTTGGGGCCAACGAACGAGTCCCATATTAGTTGTGAAGGGGGAGATTTAGAGACTTATAAAGGACTTCGATTACTCTACCTAATAGGCTAACATTTTGGGTTGTATACCCAATTCTAACAAGTGGTATCAGATCCAAGTCCCCAAGCCAATGCATGTGGCTTCAGGAAATCCCCAGCCGGACGGGATGACCAGCGACGTTCTAGCCACCGGAAAGCCTCGTTCGAATTTGGGGTCGGGGGAGTGGGGGGGATTGTTGGGGTAGAGAATGACTCTCACATTGGTTGTGAAATGAGAGATTTAGGGACTTATAAAAGACTTTGGTTATTCGACCTAATGGGCTAGTTGTAATACCCCTCCCCAAAAAGTCCCACATTGCTAGTTGCATTGGAAATTTCCTGGTATATAACTGGTAGCATTCCTCCTTCTAGTATGAGGCTTTTTTGGAGTAACAGTGGGTTAGCCTCACCAAAAGCAAAGCCGTGCAGGGCCCGTGTATGTGGGCCCAAAGCAGACAATATTGTGCTAGCAGGACAGGGTCGTGACAATGGTATCAAAGCATGGTTCAACTCTTTGCCTAAGGGTGTGGGCTTAGTTGTTGTGTGTACAGAGTCGAGGACAGGCTTTGGTTTTAAGGGGGATAAATTGTAATATCCCGCCCCAAAAAGTCCCACAATGCTACTTGCATTAGAAATTTCCTGGTATATAAGTGGTAGCATTCCTCATTCTAGCATGAGACCTTTTGGAAGCAACAGTGAGTTGGTTCACCAAAAGCAAAGCGGTGCTGGCACGTGTGTGTGGGCCCAAAGCGAACAATATTGTGCTAGCGGGACTAGTCGTGACACTATCCTTTTGAGCTAGATACGCAGTTCTAATAAGTGGTATCAGAGCCATATCCTCAAATCAATACATGTGAACTAAGGGGATCCCCTATCCATACAGGATGGCCTGGCGATGTTGTAACTTCTGGAGAACCTAGTTCAAGGGGAAAATTGTTGGGGCGTTGAATGAGTCTTACGTTGGTGGTGAATGGGGAGATTTAGGAACTTATAAAGCACTTGGGGGTCACTCCATTTAATGGGTTGACCTTTTTGGGGTGGATATTCAGTCCTAACAAGTGATATCAGATCCAAGTCCCCAAGCCAACACCTGTGGACTTCATAGAGATCCTTTAGCCGAATGGGATGGTGGACGATGTTCTATCCGTTGGAGAGCCTCATTCGACAGGGGAGATTGTTGGGGCAGCGAATGAGTCCCACATTGATTGTGAAGGGAGAGATTTAGGGACTTATGAAGGACTTGGGTCATCCACCTAATGGAGTAGCCTTTTAGCTGGATACTCAGTTCTAACAAATGGTATCCGAGCCATATCCTCAAACCAACTCATGTGGATTGGGATCCCCTAGCCGGACGGGATGGCTGGCGACGTTGTATTTGCCGAAGAGCCTCGTTCGGGGAGGGGGGATTGTTGGGGCAACGAACGAATCCCACATTAATTGTGAAAGGGGAGATTTATTGACTTCTAAAAGACTTGGGTCACTCCACCTAATAGGCTAGCCTTTTGGGCTGGATATCCAGTTCTAACAAAGGCCACGAGCTGCACCTAGCGCATCTTCAGACGATCCGATGGTGAGCTTTGGACAATCCGATATAAGTCATTGGATTTTCTGATGATTCTGTCGGACGATCCGATGAGTAACTTCGGATCTTCATCGGAAGTCATTGGACTTTTCTTCGGACCATTTTTTAGAGAGTGAAATCTCGACTGTAAAAATCTAGGTTTTAGAAATCGATCCGATGGTTCATCGGATGATAAGATCAAGATTCGATCAAGATCCGATCAGGTCCAGTTAAGGTCCGATCAATCTGATTTTTTGCAGTTTTTGCACCTCATTTTACTAAAACAGTCATAATTTGAATTGCAGAGCTTGAATTCGGACAAAGTTGAGCACGTTGGAAAGTCCACTAACCAATCTACAGAATCAAATACAAATCATCTAGTTTAGGAATCTTCAAATTCCTAAAATAACATAAACACAGTTCCTAAAATTCAAGTCCAAGAAAGAAATGAAAGAGATGCACCAACCATAACTAACTGATTCCGAGACAATCAAATAGTTAATGTGGTTTTTGCTTCTACCTACCCTCATAAATGAAGAAATTCCCTCTGCTGATGAAGTGTAGGTAAGTATTTCGAACTAAAGGTATGAATGAACCTGCTCATAAGGATGGCCAACCTTAGATTTCTTTAAATCAAGAGTTGTTTGATGATAACAATTTGACTAAAGAAGTGTCTGTACCTCACCGACAAGTTGTATGGAAATTGGTGTTTGTCCATGCTCGTAGGTCTCTCACTCCATGCTACATGAGTAGCCTCCCCCCATATTATTAACAAAACAACACATGATGTCATGGCACATAAAAAAAACACCCTACTCACCTACACATATATATGTATATATATATATATATATATATATATATATATATATGTATATATATGTATGTATATTTATGTATATATGTATATATATATATAACAAAATAATTTTATTAAAACAAGAAATAGATACAATAATAGAAGAAAGTTCAACATGATTAGATCCGAAAAAAAAAACATAAGAGAAAAAATATATATATAGTAACAAAATGATTTTATTAAAACAAGAAATAGAAACAATAATAGGAGAAAGTTCAACATGATTAGATCCAAAAAAGAAAACATAAGAGAAAAAAAAAAAAGACAAACAAGTCACATAATGAAAAAACTACAATAAATAATAAATAAAATTCATAAAATGAAAATGCATGAAGACGAGTCTAAAACTTCAAATTTAGTAAAATAATCTCTCACACCATTTGCTTTCCGCTCAATTTGAATCCCTTGTAATCCTAAAACAAGCCCTTTTTGGAGCCATCAAGATCCATCAAAGATTTTATTTGAACGCTTCCAAGCTCTAAACATTAACCATGATATCATGGCGAATATCTGTTTGGCAAGTGGAGCCTTGCAAAACTTTCAAAACTCTGATGAAAGAAAAAAAAATATTTTATCATTTTATGATCATGGCGTTTTATATTTCTTTCGTTATAGTTTGTGATTTTGTGCTATGCGCAGGCGACAATCCCTCTTGAGATCATGGAGAAAAGAGCCACAAGCCTAGTCCACGTACAATGAAGTTTGAAAGAACTACTTGTTATAATTATATCCTGAGTGTATGTGACTGAGCTTTAATTTTATATCAATTGACACTGAAGTGATGTTGAATAATTTCATAAAATTAAAAAAATAATAATAAATAAATTAAAAGATATTCTCATTAAATATGACTAATTACATAAAAACAATTATTATGATAAATTTATCGATACTCTGTTTTAATGTAATAGGCTTAACCTACTTCAGTTAAAATCAAAGTCGAGTAAGAGCAACTTCAAACTTAATTATACAGTGTCCTGAAATTGGAATCGACCGTCTTTTCCATGTATCAAAATAAAATCCCAAGAAGTTCGGACCAAATTCTTTTATTGAGATGTTCACCCACACACATTTAGTTCCATAATATTATTAAGCGTATTTAATTGTAATGCTTACTAATTAGAATTAAGCATGGATTTTTCGAAAGTCTTTACTAGTAAAAAAAATCACCAAAATCAAATTTATCAAGTTTTGTTATCTTTCAAAATTAAATTTTATGGTCCTCAAAATTATGAATTGATCAATTTAATCAAAATATTTTTTTAATAGACAATCAGTTAAAAAGTAGAGGTGAAATTTGGGTCGGATTTTGCCTAACCCGTATGACCTAACTTAGGAACCAATGATTTGAGTTATATATTTGTATATTTTGGGTTGAGTCATATTGAGAAAATAGAAATCCGCATAAAATTCAAATTAGATTGGTTTAAGAAATTTAAAATCAATCCGATTCAAACGACGTAATCTGAATACAATAAATTATAAAACAACACTTAAGTTGAATCAAATAAAAAATATAAGTCGAACAGGGTTGAATAATTCAGGATCAGTAATTTAGGATCGGATTGAATCAGATTTAATAAATTTTGACATGAGTTAAATTCAATCCAACCCAATTGGACTTGAATTTCAGTCCTATAAAAAAAATAGAAGACCATCTTAACGAGCGGAATAACTTTTTTTTAATTAATAATTTAATACTGTGTGACCGAATATCATTTATATTTTTTTTAATTTTGTATTCGTAAGGGGCTGCCATTTTCGTCACTGCTGATGCACTATGAGGACAAAAATAAGAGAATTAGGATAGCACGGCAGTGCAAGCGAGGGTATCTAATTAAACATATATCCTCTTTAATTACTCCTGTCTCCCATCTTCGGTCGTCGGTGTGCTTCATCTCCGCAACTAAGAAAGATTGAGGCAGTGAGGCTGTCTGTAATCGTGGAGAGGAATGAAAGAAAATGGGAGATTCTCTTATGATCTTAACTCTTTCAATCTCCTCTGCTTTGCTCATCTCAGCGGTTTGGTTGATACTGCTGAAAATCTGGTGGAAACCCAAGAAGCAGGAATTGTATCTGAGGCGGCAAGGGATAGAAGGGCATCCATACAAGCTTTTGTATGGTAATCTCAAGGACTTTCTCAAGTCAACGAGAGCAGCAACCTCCAAGCCCATTGATCTATCTCATAAGATTGTGCCTCGTGTTGCCCCCTTTCTCCATGAGACCGTCAAGTGTTACGGTACCCATAACATCTCTATCTTTTTCTTCGCTTTTAATAAATTATAAATAAAAAGGATTTTTCTTTTTTAATTTATGTGTACAAAATTGTTGAATATCCAACATAAAATCTCCATATTCTAAAGGCATACTAGGTTAAGTCTACAAAGGTTCACCTGGTGTACTCTTAACACTTCTGGTGTGCCCTTAGGACGGGATTTTATGTTGAATATCCATGATTTCCTTCCATATTTATATATTCTCTTTTTCTTAAATCTTTTGTTTTACCAAAGGTTTTACTTTTATTGTTCAGGGTTAAGAAAAAGGATTCAATTGTTTTGATGATAGATAGTCTTGGATTTAGATTTGGGTACCAGTATTATACTAACTTATTAGGTATTTAATTTTTTCTTGTTCTTTTTCATTCTATGCTTTAATTCAAAGGAAAACTATATTTGTCATTAGGCATCTTAGAGTGTTCTACTTAGTTTTCGAGGAGGGTGTAAGCCTCCTTGGCTGCATCATGATTGGAAGTAACCCTTTAAAATAAAATATGATTCAAATTCATAAGTCTCGTGATTAACACATGAAAGCATTGAGGTTAGAAGATATGTAAGAATAAAATAAAAAAAACTATTTTTCTTCTATTTTATCATGAGTTGGTGTCGGATCCTATAAAAGGCCGATCCATCCTTTTCCCTTTTCAATTCTTTTCTTTTTCTTTTTCTAGATAAATAGTATAAGATGTGGATGAGTGACCTGACTGGGCCCATTTGGACCAATAAGTGAATTCAAATTGCAGAATCGTGACTCAATTTTAAAGAATAATCACTAGTGTTAGAACTCAAAAAATTAAACGTTGATAATATTGTTAGAAATGTCTTTATTTGAGTATAAAATTTATAAAAATTCACTTTGATTTGATCTATTATCATCTTTATTTGAGTAATTTATTTTATCAATTTAAAGTGGTCCTACCTTAATAGGATCAATCAAATAACTTTTTAAAGGCAGTGAAAAATTTTAAAAATAATTTAAATTGGTTAAATTTTAGAAAATTTAAAAGATATTACTTTATATATTAAATAAGATGACTTTTGTATGCTTAAAAAAAGGCATTTCCAATAATTCGTTGCCACCTCAATTAATGGATCCAATGTCATGACGTATATTCCATCTGTCTCATTTTAGTTGTTCTATTTTAAAATTTTGAATATTTTAAGTAAGAATTCTCAAAACAGCCCCAAAATATATATGAGACTAGTTAAATTGAGATAGAAGAGTATACTAATACTGTACACACCAAGTATAGATGATCAATCTCTTAATTGTGCATTTTGTAAAACAAAGAAATTCAAAAAGCAAGATACCATAGAAAAATATATACATTTTAAATATCACATTTGATCTGTGTCTTGGGAGGGATTGAGTCTATCGGCTGAGTCTGAGTCTGACTCAGTCAGTTTTTAAAACCTTAATACTGTAGATTAAAATAAGATCACATCAACATAATTTAGTTAAGATTGACTGAATAAGTAAAAATTAATTAAAAATTACTTTAATAATAATAATATAAGTTATCTTTTTAAAGCTATATTGTCTACCTCATTCATATGTCATGAAAGAAACTAGTGGGACCTCTCTGTTTTCTCTTCTATCTTCCTCATTTTCCTCAACATTTCTCCATCTTCTCCTTCCATTTATCTTCCCCACATGGTGCCATGGCCAAACCGAGGAAATCTCCAAAACCGAAGCAAAGGGAGGCATTTGCTCGTGATGTTTTAAAAATGTATCTATAAATCAAACGATTTCAGTGGAAGGTTGTGTTACATAAGATTTTATGTGTCGAATTTTAGTCAAACTCTGTCAAATTATTGCGATCAATGTGATATTATAAATAATATTAAATTATTAATTAAAGTTTAATTGATGGGTTGAAATAAAATTGAAAAATATATATTTTTAAAAAAAAACATATGTTGAATTTTTTTGAAAAAATTTGAAACGATTTTTATATGTCTGACTGGAGCTTTACGATTTTATGCACTGGGTGATTTTTGAGGAAACTGGCCTTCAACGAAGCAGACAGGCCGAATCGGTTTTCAAAATATAGTTTGCTACACAGACAAATACAGAGGTGATTTGATTATTTCAAATCTAAGATAGTTGCTAATTTTTTTTATAATGATAAATTCACAGTTAAATTTATTTGTGTGTCATGTCGAAATTGATAGCCCCAAAAATGTCTTTGCTACAACCAAAAAAGAACAAAAAATCAGGTATGGGTCATGCATATCTTAAAAAAATTTAAATTGACACAGATAAGTCTCAAACCCAAACTTAATCCAGCTCGACGTGAATTAAAATATAAAAAAAATATATATATATATATATATATATATATATATATATATATATATATATATATATATATATAATTTATTTATTTATTTATTATTATTGATTTCAACTCATGCACCCCACACAAGTTAAAAAATCTTAGCTTATTGTCTCAATTTTCTTTACTCCAATACTTCCGTATCAAAGGAAAGTTATCTTTCATTTTCCATCAAAATAATTTTTACTCACTTTTTAATTTTTCAAATAATTTTAGAAATTTGGATAAAGTTGGGTCACGTTAGGTTGGGCTTCAATAAAATGAAATTTAGATAAGAACAAGTCGGGTTAGTAGTTAAAAATGTTGATCGTATGGGTCAAGTTAGTTGTAAACCAACTCAACCCCAATCCAACTTAACTTGATCCATTACCTCCCCTACACAAGTGGTATAAACCAGGGGTAAAGATATCGGCCGATAAGAAATGTATCGGCCTATATAATATGGTTTTTCAGCACCGTATTATCTGTATCGTCTGTATACAATATTTCTCGGCTGATATATCGGCTATATATATC
This sequence comes from Chimonanthus salicifolius, assembly GCA_013350335.1. Lineage (NCBI taxonomy): Eukaryota > Viridiplantae > Streptophyta > Magnoliopsida > Laurales > Calycanthaceae > Chimonanthus > Chimonanthus salicifolius. The sequence continues at coordinate 15,705,059 of CM023539.1, forward strand.
GGTCCGATATTGGCCGATATTATAATATCAATCTTTTAAAAAAAAAAAAAAATCAAAATGGTGGTGTGTCCAAGTTAATATCTCAGTTGATATCGGCCGATACTTTCGTTTTTAATTTTTTTTTTTTAAAAAAAAATCAGCTTCCTTTTGGATTATTTATTTATTTTTTAATTCAGAAAAAATAAAATAATGAAAAAGTACCGATATTTTAAAAAAAAAGGAGAGAATTTTTCACTCCTGTTGTAAACATCTACTTTCTTTTCTTACCTTTTCATTCTCTAGAATTTGCAATAGTTGCATAGGACATAATTCTATAAAAGAGATTGAGCAAGAAAATTATATTCTTTTTTATCACTTTCTCATGATCTTCAAATGCACACAATCCAATCCTGCATGTTAGAAATTTCATTATTTAAATCTCTCTATTTAATACTTATTTATGGAGTGCATATTAAAAGGTCAAAATAAAATTTCATACCTATTTAATCAATCATGTCCAACAGCAAACAACTTAGGACATTTTATATGTTGTCTAAGAGAGTTGAGAATAGCACACGGACACTTGACTTTCACTAAATACATGTATATAGACAATATGGTCCGTCGAATGTGGATCTGTATGTTGCAAAACGTTCTTATTACAGTTTATAATATTTTGCTCTAGATTATCTAACTTTTATGTAGCGGTGAAACTTGGATCGGGTTTTAACCCGACCCGAGAAATCAATAGGTTTCGGTTATGTATTTGTATATCTCGGGTCGGAGGTTGGGTTGAAAAAAATAAAATCACATAAAATTTGGGATCGGGTCAGATGTAGAAATTTAAAAGCAATCCAATCCGATCAAACTCGAGTACACAAAGTTATAAAACAACATTTGGATTAAGTCTGGTCAGAAATTCTAGTTGAGTTGGGTTTAGTAACTCAGGTCAGCAATTCGGATCAAGTCGAATCGAGTTTAATAAATTTTGATATGTATTGAGTTGAATTTGTTGAAATCCAATTCAACCTGACCTGAGTTTCAATCCGTAAAAAATAATCAAACTCTCCTATTAAAATATTCAAATTCATCTTTCTACTTTTTAGCCTTTCACGGAAGAATTTTAACTATCTTTCGTACGAAGCAAAGTAGAACGGTCAGACTAACGACCAGACAAGGTTTATTTGATAGTCACTTTAAATCGACTCCTTTATATATTGATAAAGTAGTTTTGTGTCCCTCATGCAATCTATGATCATTTATTGATTTTTTTAAAAATTAAATTAATTAGCCACTAAACAAATATCTAATTAAGAGTTCAATCAATCACTACTAATTTCATTTTATTTTTACTGATACATCACAAAACATTTCATTTCAATACAACTCTGAAATGAAAAACTCACCTTTAATTTTCACTCTTATGTGTTGGTTTATTTTTTTTTTTTTTTCTGTTTTGATTTGTTTCTACTGCAATTGATGAAGTTGGTGCATCTCAGCCAACAAATATGATGTGTTTTGACCTAACAAATATATTTATTTTTCTTCTTTTTCTTAATTTAATCACATTTTCTTAGTTCATTATGAAACATTAACTTAGTTTTCTAATTCCTTGATTAAAATATAATATACTGATTTAGTATTCTTTGAATTTTTAATTATTAATTTTGTATTTTCCATTATATTTCTACTTCCACTATTTAAACTTAATTTACTCTCTTATTGTTTTCTATTTCTACTCATTATTTTTCTATTTTCTATAATTTTAGTTTTATATTTATAAAATTTTTATATTTTTTTACTTTGTCATAGCATCTTTTGGAAGTGGAACACAAAAACAGGTGATTCTGTTTCACAGGCAAACCTATATGGCCTTTGAAATAGAATTGACAACTATAGTTCAAACATATTTAAATCAATTAAAACTTTTAATATCAGCATGAGATACATATATATAAGAAATCAACAATCTATTTACAAAAAATAAAATTAAGGAAAAACTAACAAATTTGTAAATAGAGAAAAAAAAAAATGTAACATATGAGACAGGGAATAGATAGAGACACCGATGCTTTTTATTATAAGAGATATCGGAACTTGTGTTTTTTGTTTGCTTTTCATCACTTAGTGATAAATATGTACACCAATATTTTGTGTTATAAAAAATACCAATTTCTCAAGCAATTTTCTACCAGGGCAAAGGTCACCCTACCCCTTACCAAGATTGCACGAAGGCTAAAGTAGTTGGAGGCCGACCTAAGCTTGGGATGATTGGTCCAAATTGAATCCCGTCATTTGTTAGATGACCATGGGTGCAAATATCGTTGAGATTGAGATTTCTGCTAGATCTCGGTCAAGATTTTTCTCTTCGATTTTTTTTTTTTTTTGGAATCTCGGTGGGTCTTTTTTATGAAAAAATTCTTTTAAAAAAATCAAAAAAAGCCTTTTCTTTTTAAATAAAAATATAAATATCGACTGATATGGACAACTATTGGCCGAGATATCGGTCCGAGTCCACAACTGAGTTTTTTTTTTTTGAAAAAAAAAAATTGGTCAAGATTTTGACCATATTGTCTGATATTCTCTAGCTTTGGCCGATACATATCGTATCGACTGAGATATCTCGGCCTTCAGAAAACCTATTGTATCAGCCGTGATTTAAACCCATGATTAGATCTGAATATTGGATCCAAACTTGTAGTGGGCTTCGTGAACGACCAAAGCCCATTTAGACCCACTTACTCTTTTAGCTATTTATTTCATTTTAACCTACCACATAAGTATAAAATAAAAATTACCTATAAAACAAAAGAAAATAACAAAAATTTGCCCATGGTGGATTCCCACACCCTTAAAAAATCAAGATTCGAACTCATGTATATACAATATTAGACATAATCAAAGCCCAATATACAAATTAATGTGCAAGCCAAATAAATATCTCACCGATACGAAGTTTGCTACGCAAATTGAGTTGGTCCATAACTATTATTCATAAATAAGGAAAATAAAACTAGTAATTTTATTTTATTTTTCTTCTAAAGAATGACCATTTTGAATTATTTTTATCATTTTCCCAATTTTGAACTCTTAAATAATCTAAAATTCAATAATAAAGTGTTAAAGAATTTTCAACTTCAATTCCTATTCCCCTCAAGTAGCTGTCTGAATACTCCTTCCAAAACGGGAAGTTAATATAGGTACTCTAATCTTATCAATATAATCTAATCTCCCTATTAATTTAATCTAATCTTATCAATACACCCCCTCGAGTTTATGGACTTGTGAGCACATAAAGCTCATCTGGTAAAAATTGAAATCGAGTCGAAGAAGACATCAGTCAGTTGATCAGAAGTACTGCTGTAGCAAACCACTAACTTGTAAATGGGACAATAAAATGCAGCAATAGGCTTGTCGGGATTTGAATTGTCCAAGTGGATGGAAAAGGATGGAGGTAGGATAGAGAATGACATTCTAGAGAGAATGGTTGAGGAAGAGGACGATGCCATAGTCAAAGAAGAAAAGAATGGAGACTGCAGTCCTCGCTGAGAGAGAGAAGAAAAAAAAAGAGTAAAGTCAAATTTTAGTATACAATGTGAAAAAAAAATTGCGTGTGAAAGGAGATACAACCAAATTTTGGCCTCGCAAATACAGAAATCTAGGTGAGAGAAGAAACAACCAATGACATGCCGACAATAGATAGAGAGAGACAAATGCTAATGAGAAAAAGAGAGATAATACTCAAGCTCTACCAGTGAGGGATAAAATGCAGGCTATGAACTGAGAAATAAAGCAGAAGTAGTCAAAAGACAAATCATTCCTGAATTTAAATCAGGGGATCTAAAACAAATCAAGTGACTGATCATCCTTACCGTTTTTCGTCGCACGACACTCTCTTTCTTGATTTTTCCAAACCCATTATCACTGTCTTGGTGGGTTCGAGAGGAGAGGGGCGTTGTTAGTTCTTCCAATACAACTCTTTGAGACGGAGAGCGGCATCTCCCGCACAACAATGCCCATGTTCTTGGCCGCTGCTCGGATGATACAAACAATGTTCTCCTTGTCTGCCATTGATGGAATGCAAAGGAATTTTTTTTCTCTCTTTTAGGTAGGAGTGAATGAAACGGCAAGGCAGGCTTAAAAGAGAAGAAGAATAATAAACGTGCCGGAAATGGTTGAGAATGTTGGGTTTATGGCTCAAAGCCCTTTTGGGCCTGAGTTGTTTGATGGGCCCAGTAGGCCCAATATGTGTATGCCTATATATATTGTTCTCTTTCATCCTAGGGTTTCAAGGCTGTGCAGTTTCTCCAGGGAGAAACAGAGGAGAGGGAAAGAGATACTGTGAGAGAAAGGGTGGGTAGGATTGATGTAATCTTTGTAACATGACTGATTATTTCTCATAGTGAATTTAGCACGTCCCGTGGACGTAGGCAATCTTGCCGAACCACGTAAAACTGTGTTTTATCGATTGTGTAATTGATTGATTGTTTGATTGATTGATTTTCCGCTGTAAATCTCAACAGAGAATTGTCCGTCTGGCAAAGTGCGAGAGGTAGTCATAGTAGAAGGGTTTTGTGAGGACTTATAAGGATATTATGAAGGAGGAGGGACTGAAGAGACATTGAGAGAGATATCAAAGAAGAAGAAAGAAGAAGAGGAGAGGAAGACCTTAGAGGCGCATGACTCTGTTCCTGTTTAGGTTACTCAGAAGAGGAGAAAGAGATGTGGTCAATCTCAGGAACAAGATACTGCAAGCAAAAATCTGCATCTACTTCTGACTGGAACTTGCCCTATTCTACTCCAAGGATTGGTCGATGGGATGCTAGATGGGTTTTTCTTCAAGAGGACCCGTGCTCTGTAAGTTGTCAAAGTATGGACGATGTGAAGGGAGTGATGCTCTGGGAAACAAGCTGGCGGTAGAGAGGAGTTGCAGGGCAACGACAATAGGGTGGGGTGAATCTTGAATGCCTGAGAGCATACGGTCGGAGAGAGTAAAAAAGAGAGATCTCGAAAAACAAAGAGAGAGATAAATTGGAGAAATCTTGGGCCGATGATCGTTAAGACACAGAGAGGGCCGTCGGAGTGGCTAATCGCGATGGAGTAAAGGCCAAATCAAGTGGATCTGGAGAAAGAGGTGGCTAGGAGGCAGCAGATGGGAAAAGAGATTAAGGGAATGGTTTCTAGCTGTTGGTACTTGTAGGAGACCGAGAGCAGACAGAAGAAAGGGAATTGACTCTCTGATACATGGAATAGGCGTGAGGAAGAAGCTAAATGAAAAGTTAATACAGGAAATCTAATCTTATCAATATAATCTAATCTCCTTATCAATATAATCTAATCTATTGGATGAATGAAATGTCACCACATTATTAATGATGCGTGTATAGTATTTAATTACGGGTTTATTTAAATTTCAAACATAATTTAGTTAGGTAACTAAATGGAAAGTTAAGACATATAATCTAATCATTAGTTTTATAGGTACATTAGTAGTATAGCATATCTTGGAAATAACATGGTCATAGTCACTAAACTTACCCTCCTGTTGATGTCACTATTATTTATTTACACTAAAACGACTTTTCTAGCGAGACTCAATACCAATGTTAGGTCACGAGTTGGATATATTGAAAATAAACATGGCACTGGTCGAGTCTGATTGGTTCTCCAAACTTCTGATATAGGCTACGAGGAATAAATGTCGAAAATCCAATTTCTACGTAGAAGCTTTTCACAATTTAAATAAATTGAATCACAATTTGAAGAAGGCAACCAAAACAACCCAAAAAATCAATGGACTCAACTGCAAGAAAACCAGCCTTTATATCTCTTACTTCTCAGAGAGTTGTTCTCTGCCTTTCGGCTACACACATAACCATTTAAATAAAAAACACAAACTTCCGACTGTACTGCTACTCTCAAGGAGCCGACCCTCCTTTACATGGAATTCTAATTAAAACACATTACTAAAATAACAAATCCTAATTTAAAACCCCCAACGATAGGTCCTAACTAAAGCAAATGTCTAAGTTGGAAATAACTAAAAAAAACAGCTATGTATTTAGCTACCACCGAATGACTATCCTGCCTCAAGATGAGTCAGCTGCCACCTATCAACACATGTCTGGAGGTGTACATCTTCAAGGTCATTGGGCCTGCCATGTTGGACCTTACATACACAACTGGATTGCCATAGATCATGGTGCTTGTTGGGTCAAGGCTTGGGCCTAATCTTGGACTTAATTTGACATGAATTGGGCTTGACCCACCTTCATAGATGCCCACATCATACTCCCCCTCTTGGAGAAAACTCATTCTCGAGTTTAGGAGGTGCAAAGATGAAGGGTGCAGTCGCATCATACTTTGTGTCTCGTGCCGCCACGAATATTTATCTTGACGTGTAACCCATCTTTGTGAAATTTCTGCACTAGGAGATGTCGTCTCAACGCCTACCAAAAGTGAATGAACAGTAGGTGCGGAGGACTGCGTCGTAAAGCTTGCCCATATCGGGTCAACATATGGCCGATTTGTGTGGTGTGAGTCCACATGGTGCTGGATATCTCCAATGCTCAATGTGCGAACTCGTACCAATTGATCACTGTTATTGTTGTATGTAGAACCTTCATGTTGCTTTTCAATAGACTGTGACTCATGTTGGTGTTTGGGTGTATCAATCTCCAAACGTGATGATAAATTAGATGCTGCCAACTGGTTCACATGCTCTTCCCACATGGAGTCCATGTATGGCGTAACATGGTTGTCCACATGCTATTGTATCACCATCTCAACTTCTTCTTCTACTGCTAAGAGTTGCACTTTCATAGAGTCTGTCTCCACGAACTTGTTGATCTCGTCCTTTGGAGTAACTATAGAGGGTTGGACCATGAGAAACTCTCCGGGCTCACCATAGTTTATCTCTCCCTCACTAAAGGAATCTGATTCAACTTCTTTGAATTTTGCCACTGTAACTTCTTCTTCTGGGACGGACTTGATCTTCTTTGACTCAGTTTCTACAACTGGGTCCTCAACTTGAGCCAAATTCACAGCTCGAGTAGGACACTCTGAAGCTATGTGCCTGAAACCACTGCACTTAAAACACAGGGTTGTTCTGCGTCTTGTAATTAGATGTGTTAGGCTTTGTTGAAGGCTGCTCTATAGCCTTAGATGAAGTACCATTATCTGGAGTACTTAGGCTGTTTCCTACATGCTTGCTAGATGGAGCCTGATAGGATCTATTTTTCCGGCGCTCAGTTTTCTCAAAGTGTATTGCCTTTTTGAACGCGTCTGAAAGAAGAAGAAGATCAAAAGCCATCACAACATCTCCTATGAAGGTTGAAGCCCTTCAACGTATCGCTGGACCAACTGTTCTTCTGATTCATAGAGATTGGTCCGAGAGACTAGGAGATTAAACTCCTTAGTGTACTCTACTACAGTCTGGTTACCTTGGTTAAGATTTTGCAATCTTGAGAACAATTCTTTTTTATAGTTCGTTTGTAGAAAAGTACTGAACATCAATTTCTTCATTTTGTGCCAGTCTCAGATTTTTTACTTACCCTGATTCTGTCTGTCAGTCTTAATCCTCTGCCACCATGATAAAGCTCTACCTTTCAATTTAGAAGAAACCAACTTGACTTTCATGTCATCAGGAGCTTCCCTGCAATCAAAAGCATTCTCAATTGCCTCGATCCATTCTACGCACTCATCATGCTCGGTACTGCCTGAATAGTCTGGAATGTCAACTCGAATGCCATATGAATCAAGATTTGCTTTGTTGTCTCTTTCTAGACGTCTGTCTACATATCTGTGTCGACGTCTAGGAGGAGAAAGAAAACGAGGTGGTGTCTCGTCTGACGATGATGAATGATTGTTATGAACGGAAGGAATGCTAGGGGGACGCTGATTGCGTTACTTCTTCAAATCTGCTATATCCTGTGCCATATTAGCCATCATCTGAACTATCTGATCCATGTTTGGATTATTATTTTTAGTCGAACTTGGGTAACCACTGCTTGAAGAACTACCCATCAGATGAGTAGGGCCACTTTCTGGAGCACTTCTGAACTGAGGAATGGAATTTGTAGGGATCCCACCATCCGTTCATGCTTGACAAGGGCAAAACTTATAACGTCATGCCATAACTCAGTGCAAAGAACAAAAAGAGTCTTGCAGCAAATAATAGTAGTGATAAAATAAGTCACTCACAAATAAGATCGATGTTGGAGTCTCGATTAACTCAAAAGCTCTGAATACCACTCTGATGTAGGCTAGGACGAATAAATGTCGAAAATCCGATTTCTACGCTGAAGCTTATCACAACTTAAATAAATTGAATCACAATTTGAAGAAGGCAACCAAAACAACCCAAAGAATGAATGGACTGAACTGCAAAAAAACCAACCTCTATATCTCTTACTTCTCAGAGAGTTGTTCTCTGCCTTTCGGCTACACACATAACCATTTAAATAAAAAACACAAACTTCCAACTATACTGCTACTCTCAAGGAGCCGACCCTCCTTTACATGGAATTATAATTAAAACACATTACTAAAATAACAAATCCTAATTTAAAACCCCCAACGATAGTCCTAACTAAAGTAAATGTCTAAGCTGGAAATAACTTAAAAAAACAGCTATGTATTTAGCTACCACCGAATGACTATCCTGCCTCAAGATGAGTCAGCTGCCACCTATCAACACATGTCTGGAGGTGTACATCTTCAAGGTCATTGGGTCTGCCATGTTGGGCCTGACATACACAACTGGATTGCCATGGATCATGGTGCTTGTTGGGCCAAGCCTTGGGCCTAATCTTGGACTTAATTTGACATGAATTGGGCTTGGACCCACCTTCATAGATGCCCACATCAACTTCCCACCTATTATGTACCCGTTTATAAGTGGTTCCAATTGGGTTTACTCAGTTAATAAAGAGAGAAAAAATATTAAACCCATGACTTTGCTAGGTCCTTCATATAATGTAAATCACTGAATGCATATCTAGATACCTGAAATAAGGTTGCTTTTGACTACTCTATTGAGCAAAAAATAGAGCTAAGCCTACAGTTTTCTCTTTTCATATGTTTTTTCACTTCATTTTCAAATTTCTGTTTACAATGATAAGGCTGCTTGATTTGAGGACTTATTTCATACATCATAGCTTACTAAATCATTCAGCTTTATGAGATTTTTGCAGGATAACGAGCTGGGAAGTGATAGAGACACAGATATTTTTCATAATAAGGGACACTGGTTTACCTTTCTACCACTGCAAGATGACAAGTGGACAAAAACACAAGCTCAGTGTCCCTCATTATAAAACACACTGACGTCCCTATCAATTCTCTAAAGAGGCACTTCTCAGGCTCATTTTGATATTCAGATTAACACAAATACATATTTGTGTATATGCTTCTAAATGTACCCAAGAAATTCTGAGTTTTGACAGTACATTCATAAAATGTGCTTTCTTCTACTAGTCATTGATTATTTTCACCAATTCTTATATGTACTAAGCTTTTAAACACTGGAAATACAGGAAATATATCGTTTTTATGGTTTGGAACAACTCCGAGGGTGAACATAATGGATCCGGAGATGATCCGGGATGTTCTGTCCAACAAGTTTGGTCACTTTGAGAAGCCAAAAGTAAACCCCCTAGCAAAATTACTGGCGACAGGGCTTGCAAACTATGATGGTGAGAAATGGGCCAGACACAGGAGGATTCTCAACCCAGCCTTCCATTTGGAGAAGTTAAAGGTCGGCTCATGATGTTGTATAACTTTAGAGGCCACATTTGATATCATCTATAAACATTTATCTTCACTGGCACAAAAGATTAAGATAGGAAAGAAAACAAAGTTAGCAATGCCCCATTATTGTGTGGGGTTCCATAAATCTGTATTGACAAGTCTGCGCAAAGTCTAATTCTGTCCATTGAGTAGTTGACAAGATCAACTACATGTTTACCATAAGATTTATGTATACTTTATCAATGGAAGTAATATGTGAGGGAATTACAGGACTTTAAAGGAATGATCAAACATCAAAGGCTCTTTGTCTATTTCCTCAAGGAAATCAATTCCGTAGAATATTAGATATTGGTTTGATCCATATGATTGATGTAGGCTAGGTACGAATATACCAAAAACTCGACCTGGAACTGTAGCGGAAGCTTGAATAATTAAATGGGTCTAAGATGAACATGATGAATAAGCAAGTACCTAACTAAATGGACCTTGAATCGATATGACCTGAATATCAATATACTACTCGCAGATCTGTCCTGAGGACAATCACCAAAACTAGGCCAAGACGGAGGAGTCTGCCGTGTGTTGCAGATACTTCTCTCAACAAATTCTGCAATGAATTGCAGTCTTTCACAAACACACCTGTGTCATCTGCCCTTTGACACCTCAAATCTCTACAGATTCACCTCTCTGTTGTGGGCCTATCACCAACAAATCTGGTCTTGAAAGCAACAAGTCCTCTTGCTATTGCTGACATCAACGAACACTGCATGAAAGGGAAGAAATAAACCACTGGTCTGCAGCTAGCGACACCTGTACCTGGTTGATTCTACAACCAAGATTCTGCAACGTATTGCAGCTTTTATTTTCCAAAAGAAAACCACGATGGTTTAAAGGAAACTAAAATAGCAAAACAGTCCTCTGTTTGCAAGAAAGAAATCTGAAATTTTATTCATAATACTCGGTCCCTCTAAAGGCTTTTCACAACTGAATTTATAATTAACTCAACGAAAATTATAACGTCGTGCCATAACTCAGTGAAAGAACAAAAGAGTCTTGCAGCAAATAATATTAGTGATAAAATAAGCCACTCACAGGTAAGATCGATGTCGGAGTCTCAATTAACTCAAAAGCTCTGAATACTAGGAAAACCAAAAAAGAAAAACTACTTGGTGAGCCGACCCTCACAATCCTAATTGAAAACAAATATTAAACTAACAATAATCCTAATAAAACAAGGCAAAGAAACTGTCCTAATTTAATTAAAATCCTATCTGACTTAAGATTCTAATTCACAACTGTCTGCACCTCTTTAACCATTGGGCCTGCTCTGCTGGGCCACTCTGCTGGGCCTATTCTTGGGCTGAGTTCCATGGTCCAATTGATAAGATTCATTGTTATTGGACATCCCATAGAACTTCTCATAAAAATCTAATGTCAAGGCCAAAATCTCATCTTCTTTGTCACCGATGTCCGCATCATTCTCTCCGTCTTGGAAAGAACTCGTCCTCGAGTTTGTATCACTGAAATCTTCATCTCCACTATGGATGCATAAATCGGACACATTAAAAACGTCGGAAATACTGAGACCTTCTGGCAACTTCACCTGGTAAGCATTATCATTAATCCGCCTTAGAACCTCGCACGGACCTATGTTGCGCATCTTCAGTTTGCCATAGGTGCCCGTTGGAAATCGCTCCTTCCGGAGGTGTACCCATACCATATCACCTGCATCAAAAACGGTCTGTCGCCTGTGCTTGTCTGCAGCTTCTTTGAACTTGAGATTGCTCTGTTCAATCTTGTGACGTACCTGCTTATGCAACTGTTTGATCTCTGCGATTAAATCAACGGTTGCTTGAGATGTTGGTCCTTTTGAAGGTAATGGCACCAAATCTATGACACTGTTGGGATTGGAACCATATACAACTTGAAATGGACTGTGACCTGTTGTACGACTTGTCGAGCGATTGTAGGCAAATTCAGCATGTGGTAAAATCAAATCCCATTGCCTTGGCTTCCGTCCAATCAAACTTTTGAGGAGATTACCCAAAGTCCTGTTAACCACCTCAGTTTGGCCGTCGGTTTGTGGATGATAGGCACTGCTAAACTTCAACTGTGTACCCAACTGTCGCCAGAGAGAAAGCCAGAAGTGACTCATGAACTTTGTATCTCTATCGGAGACGATAGATTTTGGAATACCATGCAATTTGACGATCTCTTTTAAATACAATGCCGCTACATGTGAGGCATCTGAAGACTTCTTGCACGGAATGAAATGTGCCATCTTAGAAAATCTATCCACCACAACTAATATGCTATCCATACCTCGTTGTGTCCTCGGCAAACCTAAGACAAAATCCATGGATACATCCTCCCATGGTGCTGCTGGAACAGGGAGAGGAGTATAAAGCCCTGTATTTTGAGAGTGTCCTTTTGCTGTTTGACAGATATAACAACGGTTGACAAAACTGCTCACCTCTCGCTTCATACTAGGCCAATAAAACTCTCTTCCAATAGTGCCATGGTCTTATCTCTACCAAAATGTCCTGCTAGTCCACTACTATGTAGTTCTTTGACTAGCCTCTCTCGTAGTGAACATTGCGGAATGCATAGTCTAGAATCTTTGAATATGTAGCCATCCTGCATACTATATTCGCCACAAGGTCGATTTTGGCTAAGTTGTTGCCAAATTGGTTCAAAGTGATGATCATGCTGATATAGGTCTTGAAAAGTATCAAATCCAAGCACCTGCACCCGCATCTGAGTCAACAAGGCTGATTTCCTGCTGAGAGCATCTGCGACCTTATTTTGAACTCCAGACTTGTGTTGTACGACAAAAGTGAATGCTTGTATAAGAGAAACCCACTTGGCGTGCCGGGTGTTGAGCTTGTGTTGCCCGTTGATGTAACTCAGTGCTTGATGATCAGAGTTAAGCACAAAAGGCTGATGGAGAAGATAATGACGCCAGTGTCTGAGGGCTTGTACAATAGCATAGAACTCTAAGTCGTATGTAGAATACCTCTTCTGAGCTCCGTTCAACTTCTCACTGTAGAATGCAACTGGTCGTTGTTCTTGACTGAGGACTGCACCCACACCAGTATGAGATGCATCACAGTCAACCACAAACTGCTTCTTGAAATCTGGAATGGCTAAGACTGGGGCTTCAGTCAACCGCTGCTTGATAGTCTGAAAGCTTTCTTCCGCTGCTGGTATCCACTGGAACTCACCCTTTTTCAAACAATCCGTAAAAGGGGCTATAATCATGCTAAAGTTCCTGACGAACCGTCTGTAGAAAGAAGCCAAGCCATGAAAACTACGCGCCTCATGTACATTCTTGGGCGTCGGCCAGTCGCGCACTGCTTCCACCTTTGCTTCATCTACCTTGATGCCATCTGTACTCACAACATAACCTAAGAAAATAACTTCGTTAGTCATAAAAGTACATTTCTTTGGATTTGCGTATAGTTGTTCCTTTTTCAAGGTCTCAAAAACTTGGCGGAGATGATCAATGTGCTGCTGCTCATTCCGACTGTAGATAAGAATGTCGTCAAAGTAGACTACGACAAACTTGCCAATGAAAGGCTTGAGTACTTGGTTCATTACCCTCATAAAGGTACTTGGGGCATTGGAAAGGCCAAACGGCATAACAAGCCACTCATATAAGCCTTCTTTAGTCTTAAATGCTGTTTTCCACTCATCACCTGGTCTGACTCTGATGTAGGCTAGGTACGAATATACCAAAAACTCGACCTGGAACTGTAGCGGAAGCTTGAATAATTAAATGGGTCTAAGATGAACTTGATGAATAAGCAAGTACCTAACTAAATGGACCTTGAATCGATATGACCTGAATATCAATATACTACTCGCAGATCTGTCCTGAGGACAATCACCAAAACTAGGCCAAGACAGAGGAGTCTGCCGTGTGTTGCAGATACTTCTCTCAACAAATTCTGCAATGAATTGCAGTCTTTCACAACACACCTGTGTCATCTGCCCTTTGACACCTCAAATCTCTACAGATTCACCTCTCTGTTGTGGGCCTATCACCAACAAATCTGGTCTTGAAAGCAACAAGTCCTCTTGCTATTGCTGACATCAACGAACACTGCATGAAAGGGAAGAAATAAACCACTGGTCTGCAGCTAGCTACACCTGTACCTGGTAGTTCTACAACCAAGATTCTGCAACGTATTGCAGCTTTTATTTTCCAAAAGAAAACCACGATGGTTTAAAGGAAACTAAAATAGCAAAACAGTCCTCTGTTTGCAAGAAAGAAATCTGAAATTTTATTCATAATACTCGGTCCCTCTAAAGGCTTTTCACAACTGAATTTATAATTAACTCAACCGACTGAAAACTAGGAAAACCAAAAAAGAAAAACACTTGGTGAGCCGACCCTCACAATCCTAATTGAAAACAAATATTAAACTAACAATAATCCTAATAAAACAAGGCAAAGAAACTGTCCTAATTTAATTAAAATCCTAGCTGACTTAGGATTCTAATTCACAATTGTCTGCACCTCTTTAACCATTGGGCCTGCTCTGCTGGGCCACTCTGCTGGGCCTATTTTTGGGCTGAGTTCCATGGTCCAATTGATAGGATTCATTGTTATTGGACATCCCATAGAACTTCTCATAAAAATCTAATGTCAAGGCCAAAATCTCATCTTCTTTGTCACCGATGTCCGCATCAATGATCCAACAAGTATTGGGAAAACCAGCCATATGTCAGACTGTAGAAACCTGATAATTCCTTTTTCTACTTCAAAATCTTTGAAAATGAACGAAATGTTGTCTTGGGGAGCAATGAAAATCTCTTTTTTCCTTATTAAAATTTCTTACCTCCCAACCCATGAGAAATGGCTTCCATGGAAATGAGAGGAATGTCTCATGTTTTGTGTGTTAGGACTTAGGTATCCATCCCAAAAGACTAGCCTGTTAGGTGGAGTGACTCAAGTCCTATATAAATTCCTAGATCTCCCTCTACACTTCCAATGTGGGACTCATTCGCAGCGCCAACAATCCCTCCCTTAAACAAGGCCAGCTATCCCATCTGCCTACTGAATCTCCTAAGTCCACATGAGGTAGCCTGAGACGTGGACGTGGCTTTGATACCAATTGTTGGGGCTGCGAACGAGCATTGGAATTGTAGAGGGGGATCTAGGGATTTATATAGGACTTCGGTCACTCCACCTAATAGGCTCCTAACAAGTGGTATCAGAGCCAGGTCTTAGGCTACCTCATGTGGACTCAGGAGATTCCCTAGGCAGACGAGTTGGCTGGCCTCATTTGAAAGGGGGAGGGGGGGAGGGGGAAGAGGGGGAGATTATTGCGGCTGGTTAGAAACGAGTCCCACATTGGAAGTGTAGAGGGAGATCTAGAGATGGGTCATTCCACCTAATAGACTAGTCTTTTGAGCTGGATACCCAATCTTTAACATTGTGTTCTTGTCAAAAAGTCTTTATTCCATAAAAGAAGAAAGAAAGATCTCATTTTCTATACTACTCAATTTTTAATTTTTTTTGAATGATGGTTAGATTTATTCACTCAAAGAGGAAAGAAGAGGGGGACCCAAGATAATACAAAATGACGCAGCAAGCCCGGGTCAGGCATAATAAACATGGAACAGCCCAACACGAGCCATTCAGAAACCAGCACAAGACTAAGAGACAATCCACGTCCCTGCACCAGAATTTCCATAAGCTAAAAAATGATAAACATCTCCTTACAGTTGAACTTGGGCAGTAGTCCATACTTGTGGTCTACCAAACTAGACATAGCTTTGTTGGTTTCTCACACTCCCACTCATATTCTACTCTTTCAAGTTGCTTGTTATTGTTCATGCTGTGGTGAGGCTGATCAGTGTTCTGGCTTTTTCTGATTGTTGGCAACAGCAAATGCTGCCAGCTTTTGCTTCCAGTTCTAGTCAGTTGATAAGCAGATGGGAGAAGTTGCTTGAATCTGAAGAGACCTGTGAAATTGATGTATGGCCTGAACTGCAGAGTTTAACAGCAGATGTCATTTCTCGGACAGCATTTGGTAGCAGCTACAAAGAAGGGATGCAAATATTTCAACTCCAAACAGAGCAAGCGGAGCTTGTTATTAAAGCAGCTAGGAGCGTATATATCCCAGGTTTCAGGTCAGTTTTAAAAAAAATTATGTTAGTTTTTTTTTTCTTTTTTAGTCAATGAAGATAAGAAAAGTATGCAACTAACTTATGCTCCAGTTTGCTTAACTTTATCTTTCTTGAATCACAATAACTTACTTGTCTGCCTGCTGGGTTTTCCATTAGAAATTAATGAAGCAACTAAGTTTTATTTCCATTGCTGCTTATATAGGTAGTGTAGAAAAGAAATAATCTGAATATTGTAGTGAATACCTAGCCTATTACATGTATATATAGCCTCTAACTGACCCTAAGGCTATCACACTCAAACTGTAACTCTTAACATAATTATAAACCAAATAGACCTCTTAATTAGAGGTAAACACAAAATGTATAAGTCCTAATCACATAATAACTCTAATTATTCCAACAGGTAGGTACCCATTATCTTGCAGATTCTGCATAGAATTCCTGATGCTAATCCTATACTCATTTCCGCTGTCTGATTTCAGCTTTTTGAGTTTTTCACTTCCATTCTGACCTGTCAAAAGTCATCTCCGGGACAAGGATATGTAAGATCAATTAATAAGGTCCCATTGTCATATATTCAAGGCCCGAGCAATGAGTAGAATGCATTCTGAGGCTGAAAACCATATAGTCCTTTATTTCAATATAGAAGTAGAGATGCAAATAATAGCTTATCCTGAATTTCAGTTCCTATGTCAACTGCCTTCACTTTCATTGTTCAAGTTTGTAATTACAGGTTTTTGCCCACAAAAGATAACATTAGGAGGAAGGAACTTGATAGAGAAGTGCGATCGTTACTAAGAGGCATTATTGAGAAGAGACAAAAGGCTATGAAAATGGGAGAAGCCAGTAATGATGATTTGTTGTGCCTAATGATGGAATCTAACTTCAAAGAATCTCAAGAAAATGGAAAATCCAAAAGCATTGGAATGACTACTGAAGATGTGATTCAGGAGTGTAAGCTATTCTATTTTGCTGGCCAGGAGACTACATCGGTTTTGTTAACATGGACAATGGTTGTTCTTAGTATGCACCCAAGCTGGCAAACGCGTGCAAGGGAAGAGGTTTTACAAGTTTTTGGGAAAAACAAACCAGACTTCGAAGGCTTAAGCCACTTGAAACTTGTGAGTATTTGCTTTTCATGATCTTCTCCACAGGCTATGTTGTATGGATTCTTTGAAATGAGTGACATACACATGTTGGATGTCTTTGTGTTGGATTCTTCATGGATTCTTCCACTACTAATCTTTGCTTCCCAAGATGACAGAATATCAATTCATTTCTTCTTTTATAATCTAACTAAAATCATGAAACATTTATTACTTGATCACTATCTTGATTAAAATATAATGATGAATCTGTGAATCCTATCTTTGGGCATTGCCGAATTGGGTATCTTATACCTCGTGGCATTCGTATACTCACACCTGTAGCAATGCAACTTGGTCCATTGGTTACAGAACTAATGCCAAGTCACCCAATTCTGGAAGATGGCTCTGTGTTTAGTAAAATCAAGAACTTTAGTTTCTTTGCCACCTTGTGACAAGGAACCTTCAATTTTTTTGAAATTGACATCACGAGCAACATTTATTCATGCTCTCATTATGACCAACGGAGAAATAAAAATCCTTAAGTTTAATGTTTGATCCTGCCCTTCAGCAACTATTTGTATGAAAGTTCTCTTTTGCTTCTACATTTAAGGAGATGTTATTCTAAATCTGCACTTGTTAACTCAAATTTATTGAGGAATGATCAATTATCGTCGACTTAGCTATTATATTAGATGAACAAAATATGCATAGTGAGCTGAATCAAAATTAAGGCCGACTCAGGTATCACTTGGGTTGGACTGATATTCACAAATGGACTGAAATAAGTGCCTTGAATATGACTGGATCTGATCTTTGGATATTTGGACCAATTGTCGACGAGGTATGGTGGTTTTATTTGGGTCTTGTGTTACGTTGATGAGAAATGAGCCAATCAGGCCGATATTTAGTGCATTTAGTCATTGCACAATTCTATTGTAGTGAATTCTATATATTAAGAACTGATAATACTTGCACACATTTTGTGGCAAGTTTGCATGATTTTATCATCTGAGGTAAGATGATTCATAGCTCAAAATTCCTTTTATTCTCATTTCAGGTGACTATGATCCTCTACGAGGTTCTCCGATTGTATCCCCCTATTCTTATGCTTGTCCGACAAACGTACAAGGAAATGAAGCTAGGAAAGTTCACCTTTCCACCTGGAATACAACTTGCTCTACCAACACTCCTTATTCACCATGATCCTGAAATATGGGGTGAAGATGCAGAAGAGTTCAAACCAGAGAGATTCTCAGGAGGTGTTTCGAAGGCATCAAAGAATCAAGCTGGATTCTTTCCTTTCGGTTGGGGACCACGGATATGCATTGGACAGAATTTTGCACTGATGGAAGCCAAGTTAGCTCTGGCCATGATTCTCCAAAGATTCACATTCGAGCTGTCTCCCTCCTATGCTCATGCTCCTTACCAAGTCATAACTATCCAACCGCAACATGGTGCACAAATTGTCTTCGATAAGCTCTGAAACTATCTTCACCTTCTCATCACCCGTTATCAAATACTGCTGTAGTATCCTCATAGTTCATCACTTGTAAAGCAGTTTAATCTATTTAACTATTTCTATATACTGTAGATTCTATGATGCATAACTGATCCAATAATTCAGCTTTCCATTTCGTGACTTTTATATATATGATTATAAGCCCTAAAATAACTTCAAAATTCAACTGTCAATATATAGAAAGAGTCAATTTCAACTTATAAAACTAAGCCAATCTAAAGAAGTTAAACCCAAAATTGACTCCATTGAAGCCTTCTTAATTCCCCCATATTGTAAGTAATGAAAACATTAGTAATTAATATGACGTTGATAGCGAAGCTGCTTCTTTTGATCCAAACAGCTATGTGATGATCTTAATAGGCCCATAATCCAGATTACTTATGCATTTGATGGGTCACATTGATCGATCAAAAGCTCTATCATGGTCTACCTTCCATTATTGATGTACTTAATCAGTGTAGGATGGGCTTATCCTGGACTTGAGGATGATTGAGACACCTCTTGAAATCATTAACATTACCTTAATGCACCATAGCATGTTCTTTCATGATGTCCTGTGTGCGGTTCTTATTGGGCTATGGTATTTTGGTCTATAGATGCTTGGAAGTAAATCAAGAACTTTAGCTTGGGATCGACAGGTATCCAGATACCATTACACAGCAAGGTCTAAATTGATGATGAGCCATATTCTTAAGAGGATCATCAAGCCAAAATTTAATTTTTAAATTTTAAAATTGTTTTAAAGCCAAATTTATTGTTAGTATTACAATGTTTTAGTGATAAATGACGCTTGATCTAAATCCAGTGATTGGGAAGATCCAGAAATTCAATGATTGAGGGGCCTCAGTAAACTTTCGCACCATTAGTCGGTCAACTAAGTTTGAGAAAGCTTGAAGTTGGACTGCACTTGGCCCGAAAAACTGGCTCAACTTGTTCAAAATAAGTATCCAAGCGACCCAAACATGGTGGCACCCTTGGTAGGTCTAGATGATTCAAATTTGGGAAGAAAAAAGAAGCTAAGGTTACAACATACCTTTGTTATTGTTCGAAGGTCCAATTTCAAGTGAGATTGGATAACACCATAGAGTATTGCGTCTTGACCACTTTCTTCCTTTAGCTTCTTTGCTCTTGCATCCCTACTATCAATTCAGCTTCTCTCTCAACTCGTCTTTGCTCCTGTCTCTCAGCTCGATCTCTGCTGTCTTTTGTCTCTGTATCTCTAACTCAATTTCTTCTACCGGAAGAGAGAGAAGAAGACGGTCGAATCAGATCTGCAATCGCCTCCTCACCCTCCTGCAATCGCCTCCTCACCCTCCTCTCATTTCTATCCCGTCTGGTTCAAAATAGATGCCTTCCTTGAACAGGCCTTCAACCCGGAGTCTTACATTTCAAATCTCCGTTCCTTCGTCCCTCTCAACATAGAAAGCCTTGGCCGGAGATGGTGACGACGTCATCATCATCATCTGGCGAATGTGGAGGGCCTCCTGCAACTTCGGGCTGACACCTATGGGAAATCACTTTTCCCTTTCCGGCAAATCCAACGATAAGGCCAGCCATACAAACACCCGGTTTTCTTTTACTACACACCCATCTTCAAATTTTTGGATGAAATTACCCTTTTTCCTTTCCACTTAATTCTTCCGCATCCTCCGAACGAAACTGAGGAACGAAGAATTCGTTCGGATGTGGTATCGACCGAACATGCAGAAGAGAGGGAAAAAAATCAGTGGGCCCACCGGTGACCGAAACCCAAGGTCTTCCTTAGCCGTAGATAGGTGGGCCAGGAGCGACTATGGTGGTGTCGATCCTAGGTGGAGAAGTGAAGGATTCATTCGGATCTAAGAAAAAAACCCACAACACTGGATTTCAGTCACCCGAAGCAGCAACGGAAGAAACTGACTAGAGAGGGTCCCACGCGAGTCCGATCAGAGATCTGATGGTACAGATGGATAGACCATAAAAAAACGGAAGGGCGATGGTGGGGTCCCGCCGGCAAAAACTTTCCCAATCACCTGACGTAAGGCCGAGAAGAAGATTTGGCGGCAACAAATCTGTATTTTTCTACTGCCGCCAAATCTTTTTCTCGACCTTAGATCAGGTGATACAGAAAGTTTCTGCCGGCGGGACCCACCATACCCCTTCCATTTTTTTATGGTCTATCCATCTTTACCATCAGATCTCTGATCGGACTCGCCTGGGACCCTCTCTAGTCAATTTCTTCCATTGCTGCTTCGGGTGACTGAAATCCAGTGTTGTGGGTTTTTTTCTTAGATCCGAATGAATCCTTCACTTCTCCACCTAGGATCGACACCACCATAGTCGCTCCTGGCCCACCTACCTATGGCTAAGGAAGACCTTGGGTTTCGGTCAACGGTGGGGCCCACCGATTTTTTTCCCCTCTCTTCTGCATGTTCGGTAGATCCCACATCCGAACGAAAAAATAGTTTCGTTCGGCTGATGCGAAAGAACTAAGTAGAAGGGCAAAATGGTAATTTCATCCAAAATTTTGAAAGCGGGTGTGTAGGGAAAGAAAATCGGGTGTCTGTATGACTCTAATAATAATTATGATGGAAGCAATGAACTAAAAAATAAATCAAGGTACCGCGAATCAGCAACTCCAGGTGTACGACGCCATGGATATCTCGGCGCCCTTGGATCTGTAGTCAAGGCTGGGGTTGGTCTAGATCGCATGACTGTTAGTTGCCCATTGTCTCTCTCTGCAATGTATGTCTAGATTCGGATGGTTTTCAACGCTCACCTTTACTACTGCCTAATGGCTATGAGGTGTGGAGCCTCATTATCTCTTAAGATTCATCCCATGTTCTCGCTAGTCTAGCTCGATGGTGAGCTAGTTTGGGGGTGATTTTTTGTAATTTTCTCCTATGTAATGTGAGGTATTTATAACCCTAATTTCATTAGCATTTATTATTGCACGAAAACAAAGAAGAGTATAGTGTGTTAAAAACGTTTTAACTATCTGTTCTTGATTATAGTGGATTTTTCTGCTACTTCATGATTTTTTCCTACAAGGGTTTTCACGTAAATCTGTGTCTTTTTCTTTCTTTTGTGATTGCTTGTTTATTTCTGTTCCTAACAACTGGTATTAGAGCATTCATGTTTGAGTAGGAGAAATGGTAGAAGAAGGCAAGATAAAAATCAAGAAGTTCAATATTATAAACTTCGAATTTTGGAAGATGCAGATAAAAGACTCTAAGCCAGAAGGATCTGTATCTTCCTTTAAGAGGAAAAAGAAACTTGTGAATATGGAGTGGGACGAGTGGAAGTTGCTTGAAAGGAAAGCCTTGTGAACGATTCGACTTTCAGTTGTTCCATCTGTAGCGTTTAATATCTCTAAGAAAAAAATGACAGTAGATCTGATAAAAGCTTTAGGGAGAATGTATGAAAAAACGTCAGCAACAAATAAGGTTTCTTGATGAAGAAGTTATTTAGTATGAGGATGAATGATGGTGGTAATGTGGTTGAGCATCTTAACTATTTTAATACAGTCATTAGTCAATTGGAATCCATGGGTTTCAACTTCGAAGATGAAATCAATTCTATTCTGATTTTATCTACTTTTCCGGAAAGTTGGATAGTCTTGTGATGGTTGTGAGTAACTCTTTGGGTACAAGTGACTTGAAATTAGACGATGTAATGGGAGTTATTCTAAGTAAAAAATCTCGCAAGAAATCTATGGGGTCTTTAGCTGAAACTTCAGGGAATGCTCTAAACGTGAAAGACAGAGGTAGAAAAAGAGCATGGGAGAATAAAAACAATAGACGATCAAGACCAAGAAAGGGCAATTCCAAAACTCCCCAAGATAAAGGATAAAAGTGTTGCCATTGAGGTAAGAAGGTTCATTACAAGAAGGATTGTAGAGAACGATGAAGAAATCATAAAATAGAAACCAGTAAAGTGTTAATATTTCTGATGAATTTTGTTGTGATGATGATGCTCTCATTTTTTCTTGTGATATTCGTAATGAATCATGGGTGATTTATTTTGGTGCTTCATATCATACTACTTCGAATAAAGATAATCTTTCTTATTTTGCAGGAAAAATTTGGCAAGGTCTACCTTGATGATGATGGGGCCCGTGACATTATTGGAAAGGATGATGTTCAAGTTAATCTATCAAACAGGAAGTGTTAAATCTGAAGAGTGTGAGGCATGTACTAGACTTGCTAGGAATCTAATTCTAGTAAGCCAGTTATCAGATTTCGGATTTAAGGCGACATTTGAAAGTGACTTGTGGAAGATCACAAAAGAGGCTTTGGTGGTTGCTTGTGGTTATAAGCATGGAACTTTGTACATGACTGCATGAACCAATAGTACCATTGGAGTGGCATCATCTGGACTTGATACAAAAACATGACATTGTAGACATGGACACGAGTGAAAAAGGATTGATGGTCATGTGGACAAAATGCAAGATGGAAGGGTTGGAATCAGTTAATTTGGCCTTCTATGAAGATTGTGTTTTCGAAAAACTAAAAAATGTCAGCTTCTCAAAAGCTGGAAGGACCCGAAAAACAAAAAAGTTGGAATTGGTTCACACAGATCTATGGGAACCAGCAAAGGTGCCTTCTCTCGATGGCTCACTTTATTTTATCATTTTTATTTTTTTAAGGACCAACGTATCCAGGCGTCTCACTATATTGGAACATGGGATATTTTTAACCTGACTAATCTTTGGGACATGTGCAGTCCTCATAATACCACACACACTAGGTCCGCAACTACAGAGAGTAGCCTGTTGGGGTTGAGCGTGAATCGAACTCAAGACACCACTTTATGAGGACGATTTTTTTACTATCAGGCCAACCCCATGGGGTTTATTTTGTCACTTTTATTGCTGATGCTATGTGATGGACACCATGTGTTTGTGGGTATATGTAAACGGGTGTGAGGCAATGGCAGGCTACCATGATATGTGTGTTGATATTTGGCTTGATTTGAACTCAGCCCATAACTGAGTTTGTATTGGCAGTTGTATAACTGCCAATGTGCAGTTGAGTTTGTTTTTTAGTAATGTAAGAACTGTTTATATGATACAGTGAAGTAGAGAGAAAACCAGAGAACTGACTGCATATTGTAATCCTCCTCTTTTGGATTTGGTAATAAAGAATTCTTCCTTGTATTGCCCGTGGAAGTAGGCATTTAGCCGAACCACGTAATTGTGTGTTCTTTATATGTGTGATTGATTTCTAGCATAGAAATCACGCTTATAGCACAACAATTGGTATCAGAGCAATAGGTTCGGACTCGATTGAAAAATTACAAATCAAATCACAGAAAGGGAATCACCTTAGGGAGTGCAGCACAAAGGGGTCTCAGATCTCTTGCAGGTGGCTGCTGAAATCAAGTGGAGACGGTGCAGTGGCAGATCTCTCTGCTATTTGACATCAGAGATTGGGTCTCTCTCGGTTTGGAAAAACAGTCCCATCGGCTAAGGGTTTTCCCCAAAGCATCAGCGGCCAGACCTGTATCAGGTGGCCTGAGACTCTGATGGCCTAGTTGCCTGACACCTTCTTCGTTGTTGGCAAAGTAAGTGCAGATCAGCAGAGGTTGAAGCACCAGCAACCAGCAATTGGACTGCTAGGCGCAAGGAGACACAGCAGATCGCTCAGATCTCAGAGGGTTTTTTCCGCTGGCAGCAGGGGGTACAGCCAAATCTGGGTTTCATAGAAAACCAGAGCAGATCGGCAAAGGGGTTTCTTCTCTCGGAGGAAACAAAGCCATTCGTGGCAGCCAAACATCAGCCGCGAACAGGGGTACTAGCAGGAAGGTTGGGCGCCGGAAATCTGGTTCGGTTCCATTCCCGTGCAGAGAAAAAGAGCACTCTTCTATTCCACTGGCAGCAATCTCTCTCGCGTTCAAGAGGTAGAAAACAGAGATTCTTCAGAGCTCTCTCAACCCAGTTGTGGGTAGAACCAGCTAGCAAGAGAAAGGGGCAGCCATCGCCCCAGCTTTCCTAGCAGATCTGAGAGGCGGCGTCGGCAGAGAACTCAGATAGTGAGCAGTTGACCCAAATCGGAGCAGCAGGCAAAATGGTTTCTCAGTTTTGAGAAGGAAATATAGTACCGAGAACTGCAAGAAGCAAAATTGAAAGGAGAGAACGAAAAAAAAAAAGGGGCTGCCAGTTTCTACAAATCGTCAGAATAAGAAGAATAAGGCAGCGATAGGCATTGCTGTCTTGCAAACTAAGAGACGTGAGTGCCAGCAGAAAGGTGAAGAGGGTTTTCTCGGTTTGAGAAAGGTCGGAAAAAAGCAATTTTAACGGTAGATCTTACAATCGTAGGCCCCAGAAGTGGCCGAGCATAGGCAGCCATCATCCCAGATAGAAATCGTACTTAGCTGATGAGAGAAGAGTCGCCCTTGAACCTTCGTCTTCTAAGTCTTCAACTGTATCAAGAACTATGGTTTCGAATGCAAAATTCGAGGTGGAGAAGTTTGACGGAACAAACAACTTCGGCATGTGGCAATGTGAAGTTATAGATGTCTTGTATCATCAAGAGTTGGATATTGCTCTACAGGATGAGAAACCAACAGATATGGAGCAAAATGATTGGGTGAAGATCAATCGCCAAGTTTGTGGTACCATTCGGCTTTGTCTCGCCAAAGATCAGAAATATTTTGTTATGAAGGAGAATTAAGTTAAGAAGTTGTGGGAGATGTTGCAAGACAAGTATATGACCAAGAGTGTTGAGAATCGTCTCTATCTGAAGAAAAGGCTCTTCTGGTTCGACTACAAGGAAGGTACTTCTATGACTGATCACTTAACAGCTTATAACAAAATTCTTGCTGATTTGCAAAATTTAGATGTTGAAATTTTGGATGAAGACAAAGCAATATTGTTATTGAATTCCTTGCCAGGGCCGTCCAGACCCTAAGGCGACTGAGGCGATCGCCTTAGGCCCCCTTTAAAAAATTGATTAACATTAGGCCTTCGAAAACGAAATCACTTGAATTAGAGGCCCACTGGCAGGGCCCATGTGAAAAAGCCGCAAATTTTTTATACCTATACGGCTGGTTGGAAGGATTGCATTAGGAAGAAGGGAGGGTAGGCGAGATTGAAGGGAGAGAGTAGGGAAAAATTGAAGAGGGGTTTTGAGAGATTTGGGGAAGGAAAACGGATAAGAGATTTAGGGTTTTAGTTACCACAGGGAGCAGAAATAGGAAGGAGAGATTGGGGAAGTGAAGGAAGGAGAAGGAGAAGAAAAAGGAGAAGAAAAAGGAGAAAAATAAGAGAGAACACGGTAGTTCTCTCTCTTTCTTCCGTGCGTACGTGAGAGAAGAGTGGGCCCACCTGGCATATATAAAAATTTATTACTCACGGACATAGTCTTTGAAATGATTGAAACCCATGGCAAAATTTAATTATGTGATCCAAAATATAACATGCTCTGTTAAGATTCAAAATCAAATAATTAAATTTGAAATGACGATCGAATAATTAAACTTTTCTGTTTTTTGAAATATTGGTTTTTTATTTTCTATATCGGTCGATATTATAGCCAATATGCACAAGATATAAACTGAGGTATTGCCTGAGCCCACATTGATATTCAATTTTTTTTTTATAATCATCGATGTCTATTCATATCGATGATATCAATTAATGTATATTAAGTTTTATTATAAATTAATAATCCAAGCTATACCTTTCAATTGTGATAACTATAGACTATTGATTTTTAAAATTTTAAAATCAATGAATAATATAATTAGATGGAAGTAAAACATTATACATAACTACTTATATATCATATGTAACTATGCAAATAATCTATTTGATAGCATGTCTCAACAAAGTAAACAAATTCACACTGTGCATTTCAACAGTGATGATGATTTCAATTTTCAAGACACATTTTTTATAAGTTCCTTTATAGTATTTATGATGAGTTTTTTCATTTAAAATATATTATCTCATCTTTGCTAAATCGGAGTGTGTGTGGAGACCTATCAAAAATTTGAATTTTTACTCATTAAATAGGCTTAAACAACCTTTTGACCGATAAAATCCATTTATTAATAAAAAAAAAAATTCATTTGAAGTTTTAAAAAGCATGACAATACCTGTAACAATTGTTTTTGTCGAAAGAAGTTTTTTCAAAATTAAAATTGATAAAATCTTACATATGATCAATAATAAGAAAGATTAAGTGAATTAGCCATATTATCAATTGGAAATTATATTTTAGCAAAAGTTGAATACAAAATGTTAATTAGTAATTTTACATCTCAATAAATTTTAAAAAAATTAGAAAAAAAAAATTTAGATAATTTTTTATTATATAATTAAATATTATTTATAATAATATCTTAAATATCAAGAAGGCCCATTTAAAATTTTTGTCTGAGGCCCCATCTCATGTTGAGACGGCCCTGTTCCTTGCCTGACCATTATGATCACCTGACTAGGACCCTATTATATGGGAAAAATGAGGTTAAATTTGAACTTGTGGTGAATGCATTGATCAATAATGAGTATTGAAAAAAGGGCAAACATGCCCAAAGATACTCAAAGTCAGAGGCTTTGACAGTTAGAGGCAGGTCACAAACAAGAAATTTAGTAATCGGTCTCGTTCTAAGACGAGAAGAGCATCAACATCATCTAATAGAAGAAATCTTGCTATGGATGAGAGTGCCTTTTGTCGACATAAAGGGCATTGGAAAAATGATTGTCCGATATTGAAAAAACATGACAAGAAGAATCCAAAAGCAAATGTTGTACATGTTATAGATGATGATACTGAGTTAGCACTGATTGGCTCATCATTGCCATACCATTCTGAGGAGTGGATTTTAGATTCGAATTGCACTTATCATATGTGTCCCAATAGGGACTGGTTTTTCAGTTTTGACGAGTTGGATGGTGGATCAGTTTCTATGGGTAATGATAATACCTGTAAAACAAAAGGGATAGGTAAAATTCGTTTGAGATTGCATGATGGAGCAGTCAGAGTGTTGATAGATGTTCGATATGTACCAGATTTAAGAAAAAATCTCATCTCATTGGGTGCTTTAGAATCCAAAGGTTTGAAAATTACTTTGGAATGTGGAGTTCTAAAGGTTGTCATGGGTGCATTGGTAGTGATGAAGGGTACCCAACAGAACAATTTGTATTTCTTGAAAGGAAGTACTATTGTAGGTGGAGCAGCGACAGTCACTGATAGTAAAGAGGATGTTGGTTCTGACACTACAAAATTATGGCATATGCGCTTGGGGAATGCGGGTGAGAAAGCTTTACAACGTTTAGTAAAGCAAGGACTGTTGAAAGGAGCTAAGACCTGCAAACTTGGATTTTGTGAACATTGTGTTCTGGGCAAGCAGACTAGAGTCAAGTTTGGCACAACTATTCATCGCACTGAGGGGATACTAGATTATGTTCATACAGATGTATGGGGACATACCAGAGTTGCATCTTTGAGTGGTAGGCATTGGTTTGTTACTTTTGTTGATGACTTCTCTAGACGAGTGTGGGTGTACCCCATGCAACACAAAAGTGAAGTCTTGGATGTGTTCCTGAAGTGGAAGAAGATGATTGAGACTCAGACTAGCAGAAAAATCAAAAGGCTTAGGTCAGACAATGGTGGTGAGTACAAGTAAGATCCATTCATGCAAATATGTCAGGCAGAGGGGATAGTGAGACATTTCACAGTCAGCGACACACCAAGCAG
This sequence comes from Chimonanthus salicifolius, assembly GCA_013350335.1. Taxonomy (NCBI): domain Eukaryota; kingdom Viridiplantae; phylum Streptophyta; class Magnoliopsida; order Laurales; family Calycanthaceae; genus Chimonanthus; species Chimonanthus salicifolius. The sequence continues at coordinate 15,733,219 of CM023539.1, forward strand.
AATGGGGTGGCAGAACGAATGAACCGTACTTTATTGGAGAAGGTACGGTGTATGTTGTCCAATGTTGGATTGGACAAAGCATTTTGAGCTGAGGCAGTAATATATGCATCTCATCTCATCAATCGGTTGCCTACAGCTGCAAATGAGGGTAACACACCCATTGAGGTATGGTCTGGAACACTTGCTACAAATTATGATTCTTTGCATGTATTTGGTTATCCAGCATATTTTCATGTCAAAGAAAGTAAATTGGATCCTAAAGCCAAGAAAGCTATATTCTTAGGCTTTAGCAGTGGTGTGAAGGGGTATCAACTTTGGTACCCCGAATCGAAGAAATTGATTCTTAGCAGGGATGTTACATTTGATAAGTCTGTTATGTTCACTCAGAACAAGCATAAAGGTGATCAGAAGGAGAACAAGACCAAGGGTGTTCCACAACAGGTAGAGTTTGAGGCTCCTGTGACTTCAGTGATACCTGTTCAGATAAGTAATAGTCTCACAGATGATTCAATTGGTGAGGACACAGTTATAGATGATGCTCCAGTTCAGGAGTCTACACAGCAGGCAGACTCCATTGCAGTCAATAGACAAAGAAGAGAGGTTAGAAACCTGCATGGTTCACAGACATGGTGGCATATGCACTTCCAGTTGTTGATGATGATATTCCAGTCTATTTATAGAGAAGCTATGAGAAACTCAGAAAGTGTAGAATGGAAAGATGCAATGAGTGAGGAGATGCAGTCTCTTCACAAGAATCAAACATGGGAGTTGGTACAACTTCCAAAGGGAAAGAAAGCAATTGGTTGCAAGTGGGTATACACCAAGAAAGAGGGTTCTCCAGGCGCATACAGTGTGAGATTCAAGGCTAGGATGGTAGCTAAAGGCTATGCACAACAAGAAGGGATAGACTACAATGAAATATTTTCTCCAGTTGTTAAGCACTCTTCTATTCGTATTTTACTAGCTTTAGTTGCACAATTTGATCTTGAGTTAGCACAACTCGATGTCAAAACTGCTTTCTTGCATGGTGATTTGGATGAGGAGATATACATGTCTCAACCTGATGGCTTTAAGGTTGCTAAAAAAAAAAATTGGTTTGTAAACTGAGAAAGTCGTTGTATGGTTTGAAACAGTCTCCAAGGCAGTGGTACAAGCGATTTGATAGGTTTATGATAGGGCAGAAGTATACCAGAAGCCATTATGATCATTGTGTATATTTTCGCAAGCTACGTGATGGTTCCTTCATATATTTGCTTTTATATGTGGATGACATGCTCATTGCCTGTAAGAGCAAGTTAGAGATGGACAAATTGAAGACTCAGTTGAGAAATGAGTTTGAGATGAAGGATCTTGGGGAAGCTACGAAAATACTTGGTATGGAAATTGAAAGAGACAGAGTGAAGAGGAACAGTGTGTTTGTCACAAAAGCGTTTTGGTATGGATAAAAATACAAAACCTGTAAGTATACCACTAGCCCATCACTTTAAGCTTAGTGCTTTGATGTCTCCCCGCACAGATAAGGAGCAGTGAGTACATAACTCGGGTTCCATATGCATGTGCAGTTGGTAGCTTGATGTACGCTATGGTGTGTACTAGGCCCGACATTTCACAGGCTGTCAGTATAGTGAGCAGGTACATACATGATCCAGGAAAAATGCATTGGCAAGCAGTGAAATGGATTTTACGGTACATTCTGGGTACTGTAGATGTTGGTTTGATGTTTGAGCAGGATGATCAGTTTGGTCGACATGTGGTTATGTGGATTCAGACTATGCTGGCGATTTGGATAAATGCCGGTCTACTTCAGGATATGTGTTTACACTTGTTAAAGGACCGGTGAGTTAGAGGTCGACGTTACAGTCTACAGTTGCTCTTTCTACTACTGAGGCAGAGTACATGGCAGTGACCGAGGCCATTCGTGAGGCCATTTGGCTACATGGGTTGCTTGAGGACTTGGGTCTTATACAGAAGCACGTGGATATCTATTGTGATAGTCAGAGTGCTATTCACTTGGCAAAAAACCAGGTTCATCATGCACGAACAAAGTACATTGATGTCCGTTTCCATTTTGTTCGAGAGGTTGTAAATGAAGATGTTATTATCCTTCAGAAGATTGGGACTGCAGATAATCCTGCAGATATGCTGATCAAGGTGGTAACTGGGATCAAGTTCAAGCACTGTTTGGACTTGATCAACATCCTGCATATTTGAGCACCTTCGGGTGCATGGCATTTTCAGGTGCATTTGATGGCAGCACAGTTTGTTTGTTCACTTGTGTTTGTTGGGCGTGAGATTTTCATGCCAAGGTGGAGATATTTGAGAGGTGAGGAGGAGGTGGCCTGCAAATCTAGCCAAGGTGGAGATTGTTGATATTTGGCTTGATTTGAACTCAGCCCATAGCTGAGTTTGTATTGGCAGTTGTATAACTGCCAATGTGTAGTTGAGTTTGTTTTTTAGCAATGTAAGAACTGTTTGTATGATACATTGAAGTAGAGAGAAAACCAGAGAACTGACTGCTTATTGTAATCCTCCTCTTTTGGATTTGGTAATAAAAAACTCTTCCCTATGTTGCCCATGGACGTAGGCATTTAGCCGAACCACGTAAATTGTGTGTTCTTTATATGTGTGATTGATTTCTAGCATAGAAATTCTGCTTATAGCACAACAATGTGATCATTGTATGCAAGCCTTTTCCCAAGGGAAGCTTGGAGAAAACATACAAGTGAAGGGCAGTTCATTACAAAATGGTATTAGAGCCAAGGACGACTCTACATTATAGATGGGGGGATTATCATGGACACCATGTGTGGGCAGGCTACCATGTAGGGGGTCAATAGTCCTATATCAGAAATGAACTCGTCCAACATGAGGTTCATAAGTAGGATGCTTACACTTCATTGTATGGAGGCATTTTCCCAAGGGAAACTTGGGGAAATACAAAATTGTGCGCTAGTATGGGTTATCAAAGTGGACAATATTCATACAATTGGGAGCGAGTCAAAATGGTATCAGAGCCAAGGACTACTCTAGTTTCTAGATCGGGGATTGTGTTGAACGCAAGTGTGGAAAGGTGTATGTGGGCATGTGTGAGGCACTGGCACGCTACCATGATAGGTGATCATTAGTCCCACATCGGAAACAGACTCATCCAACGTGAGGTTAACAAAATCGTGTGCTAGTATGGGTTTGCAAAGCAGACAATATCCAAACAAGTGAGTGGCAAGTCATTACATGCTACTAGAAATGTATGTGTTTATTTTCTAAAACATAAATCTAATGTTTTAATGTTTTCAATAAATGGAAAGCTTTGGTTGAAAATGATACAGGTTTAAAGTTCAAGTGTCTTAGATCTGACAATGGAGGGGATTGTTGTACTAATGAATTTGAATATTATTGTGCTAACAATGGTAATAGACGGTAGGAAAAAGTCCCAAGGACACCACTTAATGGTGTGGAAGAATACATGAATAGAACTATTACTAAACGGGCAAGGACTATGAGGATTAATGCTGGACTACCAAAATATTTGGGCACATGCTGTGAATACCGCAATCATCTAGATTAACTGATGGCCTTCGATTGCAATGGGATTTGGACTGCTAGAAGAAGCTTGGGAGGGGAAAGAGGTAAATTTATCTCATTTAAGAATTTTTGGATGCACTTCCTATGTTTATATAAATTCTGAAAATAAGTCCAACTAGGGGTGTAAATGGATCCATATCCGGCCCATTTTGCCAGGATCCGGATCCAGCCCATTACATTATTGGACTGTCCAAATCCAGCCCATTTACACAGGATCCATTAAGATATGGATCTGGATAGTCCAATAGGCTTATTGGACAGTCCACGGCCCATTAAGGGTCCAATAAGCTTATTGAGCTCAATTTGACTGTGTAATAATCTTTAAACTTTATAATAGCTAAAAAATATTATTTAATTTGATAAAAATATTTTTTTATGAACTATGTATTAAAAAATTGACATTTTTAATATATTCATCAACATCCACATGAGTAATTAAAATTAATTCCTTTATTATTTTTTTTCTTATTGAGTATTTGTCTTTGACATTAAAAATTGTAAAACTAGTACAATATCATTTATCATTATAAAACTTAAAAATAATAAATCCACTTGTGAGAGACTGATAGAGTGACCACATCAGCGGTCAAGATCATCTTAGAGTCCGAAACACTAAAACAAAATAAATTGGGCTAAATACCCTTAATACAAAACAAATAAAAAAAATACATTTAAAATAAAATATCATATGTGGTCCATTTGTTGGTGATCTCTTTCGTAGACTTCCAAAATCAGACCTGAGAAAGCAAAAGTGAGAAAATGCATTAACAAAATATTGGAAATTCATATTCCTTGTTTCTATTCAAACATTTCAACTAATAATTCACTAACTCATGAATGCTATTGGGAAATAACAATAAAACATTTTAAAAAGGAGGAGGAGAAGATTCACTATTTGTGGGTCCCACTTTCTCCTGAAGAATGGATCCAAAAGGAGAAGATGGAAGATAAATAATAATTCTCCGTCACTCAAGACCCCAAGCACATAGTAGAAAGGATGGGCCAAAACATGGTAGTCATATTCAGGTAACTGATTAAGCTACTCGGTCAGAGATTTCTCAAATCTAATAGATTATGTCAATTTGATAACCAAATAGTTCTTCAGATGGATGCAATTATTTCAAGGAATCAAATGATAAAAACGATTCGAAATGACAAAGGGTACAATCAAAGCAAATCAAATGGAATAAAAATTGGGAGATGGCTACACTAGAACTGTATATGACAAGAATCCATCAACAATCGCATAGGAGGCTCAATATACCAGATTTCATAACTTGTAAAAAGAAAAAGAAAAAGGAAGCTTACAGTATCCTTGAAAAGGCAAATCGGTTCTCACTAAGAGTCCATTGATCCTCTGCACCTGAGGCATAGTAGTCATATACCATCTTCGGCAGCTTTTCCTTGGCAATGGCCTCATTCTCCATAACATTAGTGATCTCCATTTTTGCAGCAGACTATGAGCCCTTATCCCACACAATCTAAGATCAAATTTCAGAAATACCCATACCCGACATAAATAGATGCATGTGACTAGTTCTGCTAAACAGCACGAAAACAAAGAAACAGAGACCCTGATTTGAAAATCAAACAATACCCACATAGATGGAAACGAAGTGGCTAGACCCTGATGCCACATTCGATTGGAAATTGGAATCCATTGAGTAGAGGCACACAATCAAAGGGTGTGAATTTCGAGCCCCAGAAATGAAAAATAGTAGCCAGGATACCATTTTCAGCTTTCTTTTCATCCCAAATAATCAACAACACGAAGTTCCCAACTGGCTTGGACTACTTTTCAATCTGCTTCAGTATCCAAAGTCACCCTAAGATTGAAATCTAATCCAATCCACTTGAAGATATAAATACAGTCTAAAATCAAATCCATCACAAACAACAGAAAACATTCACTCTAAGACATTTGTATTAAAGACCATATGAGATTTAACAGGCTCCACACAAGATGATTGAAAATCTGCTCTAACCCAACATGGGAACCATAACAGACATTCAATTTACATATTATGCTCTGATAAAGCACACAAGAAAAGGAAAAGAGAGCTTGCACCCACATGTCGAAACAGAAAGAAACACACCCCAAGTAGAGCAGAACTCAAGAAGAGACTTACCTTAAGATGCAAAAGTAGTCCACTACCTTAACATCAGTTATTGTTGAGATGCAAAAGTAGAGGCATCAATGTCATCCACAGCACTGCAATATCAAAAAAGATCGTGTAAGTCAAACATAAGAAAAACTATAAAATGAATTGACATTGATCGGTAAAATTTATTTAAAACTTAAAGGATTACCACTCATCATTGGTAGTCCATGTAGAACCCGAACTCAAATTACTATCATCAACTTCAAGCGAGCCCAACTCCCTTTCACCTAATATAACATAAGAAATATAAATGATGTCACATGCTCCTATGAAATAAATTGAAAGCAAGGAAACAAATTAAAATAAGCAATAAAAATACCTTGCATGGTATTCCGCAACCAATCTTGGCCACACACTAACGATTCAACAGTTTTTGGACACATAGAGCTGCGATACTGGTCAAGAAATCTACCTCCAGCACTAAAAGCAGATTCTGATGCAACAGTCGATATTGGAATCGCTAGAATATCACGGGCCATCTTTGCAAGAATAGGGTACTTGGGAGCATTACTTTTCCACCATTGCAGCACATCAAATTCATCGGAACTCGGAAAGTTGGGTTCCTCCAAATATAGATCTAGATCTGATTTATGAGCAGAACTTGAGCTTTCAGCAAGAAACTTCTCAAACCTTTTCACCCGTTTTGTTCCATCTAATGTTGGTGATCCACTACTAACATCTTGCCTAATGCATTGTCTTTTTGCACTATTATCTGGTGATTGAGCCTCATACTCTTTATGAAGATTCTTAATATCACATAAAATCTGACTTATTTGATCCTTCGCAAAATCAGCCCCAAAAATCTTTGGATAATAAAATTCCAACAATTTCAGCTTATACCGAGGATCCAAGAATTGTGCAATCGCAAGAGCTAGACTACAAATGTCCCAATATTTTTCAAACTTGCCCATCATCTTATCCACTATAGGGGTAACAACATCGTCATCAACCATAGAATTTTCATATAAATGTAACCGAATATCACAAACTTCTTCAAAAAATAAATTTGAGGTGGGATATTTAGAACCAGAAAACACATTTGTAGCTTGATAAAATGGTTCTAAAAGCTTACAAATTTTTTCAGCTTTCTCCCACTCACTCCAAGATGGCGCTCCCACTTTCTCTTTATAGTTGACATCATAATGTTCCAAACGTTGGAATGCATCTTTGTACTGTAAGGCCACAACTAACATTTTATATGTAGAGTTCCACCTTGTAGGGACATCCATGATCAACTTCCTTTTAGAGTTTATTTTAGCATGGCTACAAATGTCATCGAATGTTTTCAACCTTGATTGTGATCCATTGACATATTTGACGCTTTCACGAATCATATCAACATCCTTATTTATTAGCCGCATGCCTTCTTGGACTATTAAATTTAAAATATGTGCACAACAACGCACATGAAATAATCTACCATCAAGCACTAAGCTCCCTCTCACCTTCTGAACAAGCTTTGTAACCAAAGAATCATTTACTCTATGATTATCGACTGTTACTGCAAATACTTTCCGGTCGATTTTCCAGTCTAACATACTCTTGAAAATAGAACTGAACAAGTTATCTCCACTATGAGGAACTTGTTCTACTTTGAAATTGAGTATTCTTTTTTGCAAATTCCATTCGGCATCTATGTAGTGTGCCGTCAAACAACTATAGCCTAGTGTTTGGATCGATGTCCACATATCAGTGGTAAGGCTAATACGACTAGTGAGGGAATCCAACTCACTACATAACTTTCTTTTCATTTCTTCATACAAATCCGTACAAATTCCCTGGATGGTAGTCCTTGAGACAAACTTAAATTGGGGTTGAAGATTCTTCACAAAGTTTATAAACCCTTTGTGTTCAACAATTGAAAAAGGATACTCATGCAAAATTATCATCTTTGCAAGATCCTCTACACTACGTTGTTGATCAAATTCAAAATCACCACACACTACTTCATTGAGGCTACCAGATTGTGTTGGATCATATTTTTTACAAAAAGGTAAGTGGCGCCACAAGTGGGAAGTTCCACTAGTACTCGATCCAGTAAATAGTTTACCACAATGATTACATATTGCATTTCTAACTCCATCTATCTCTGCATAATGAAAATCCTTCCAAATAGTAGATGTCTTCCTCCTATGTACAGCATGTTTTGGTCTAGAAGCATTTGATGCCGCATCTAGCTCATTCTCTTCAATGAAGTCATTCCTCTCATTAGAAGTAGACATTGTACTGCATAAAAAGTATTAACTTAATAAATTTCATTACTTGTTAACAACCATTTTGCATATACCCATAATTTATAATTATTTATTATTAACAATTATCTAAAAAATAAAATATAACTTATCATTTAGCATTTCATGGACCACAGAATGTCATCTAAGAACACATAAGTTCATTACTCATTACCATTATTGAAGTCTCAAATGAGAACAGAAGAGAAAAAAAATAGAAATTAAACTTAAAACTTCAATCGAAAGCTCTATGCAACACCAGCAGTCTTATCATTAAAAAAATAAACTAGCATTAATAAATTTTCCATAATATTGCAATAACAGTATTTTTCAGATAAAAAACAGTATAATTGAATTCACAACCAGTATTTGTTATACTGGGCCTACATAAGAAAAATCACACCCATTGGATGATCCTAATTTTCAAAGTAGTAGATTGAAAACATGTCTTTTATGTATAAGGCTTTTATACAAGGTTAATCATTGTAAAGTCCACTAGTTGGATGGTCGATTTTCCAGTCTAACATACTCTTGAAAATACCAGCAAAATCATTAATTTGGCAAATTCTGAAATTAAAAAATTTTGGAACCTGGGAATTGCAATATCATTCTTGTGTTTGGTAGGCTTAGAATTATGGGCTGGAATCTAACATGTCCACAATACAAAATGGCTCAGGCTTTGAGATTCCAAAATAACCCATACACACCACCAGTTTCCAACTTTTTTCTCAACCATAAAGATACTGTAGAACAGTTTATCATCTAATTATGGAAATCTATTTACAAATACTTGGGTCATAATCAATAATTGAATAGAGAAAAAGGCCCAAGGTTCAACCCCTAGACAGCATATGACAATTGAGAAAGAACATAATCCTATAAATGGGGTTCCTGCTTTGCAATGAACCAAGAACATATTATTAAATGGGTACCATGTGGATTTATGGGGTACCAAACCCTTCAGTTCATAAATCCCCATCAAGGACCTGTTATACCAACCTTCTTAAAAACAAGTGACCTGTTTATTGTTAACACCAACCTACTGTATTGTCTTTTCTTGTGTTGCTGTGATTCTCTTCTGGAGCTTCTTTTTCATGATAGAGATTACTAAAGAAGATTGGCATAGTTGTCTCTGTGGTCGTCTTTACCTGCTGCTCTTTTATGTTTTTAAGGTCATGCTTGGCAGAGAAGATGTACAATTAAATCCATCTATAGTTTTTTTTAAAAAACTTTCATACTGCTTTTACGATGTAATATGTGATAAAAAAACATGCTACTTTAAAATGAGAGACAACTAATAGAAAATACAGTTTTTACTTGAAAAGTAATGCACTCAATGAAACAGAGTGTTCAACAATGAAGAACAGACAACTTTTTTCTCAACCATAAAGATACTGTAGAACAGTTTATCATCTATTTCAGCAAATACATACAAATGCACAGAAAATTCAATCAGGTACAGGGGAACATACATCAATTTAGAAGAGAAGCCACAATTCAGAAAAGAATCCACAGGATAGGATGAAACCCATACCCACTACCCGTCCTTGACTTTTAAATCTAACTCTATTTTTTAGATTTGTAAATTTTACAGTATCTATAAAATATTTACCTGAGTATTTAATCTAAAAATGAAGATAACAACATGGATTTCTAATAAAACCCCAACTTACAGCAAAGATCTGAGTCCTCCAGTCGATTGATCTGGATGCCGGTGGAAGAAACCAAAGAGATCTGACGTTGGGTTGATTCTGCCTGTGCTGCCTTCTTCTACCTGCGAACAGCAAGCTGTTCTGGGTTTCTGCAATTGCTTGGACTCTGTGAGCTGCCCCTCGAAGATCTACTGGCTGGGTTTGATTTGTTAGAAGATCTGCACGGCTTGCTCACCAGTCGGTGAAACCCTTTGTGCATTCGGTCTCTTTGATCCCTCCCAGATCTGAGTGAAACCCCTTGTTTCGCTGCTCCTAATCTGACAACCGATGCGGCTGGATCTGCTAGCTGTAACGAACAATGCAGCCCTCTGATCCGCCACTGCCTTCTCTGTAGAGAGAGACCAGAGAGAGATCGAGAAAGAGACAAAGACCCAGAAAGGGAGAGACTCAGAGAAGAGAGCAAAGATCGAGGGAGAGCAGCAAAAGAGGCGAGAGAGAGACCAAGGCGAGAGAGAGATCGAGAGAGAGCAGCGGCAAGAGAGCAGCGGCGACAAGCATATCCTTCGATTTCCTTTGATTTCCTTTTGATACGCTTATGTCGTGCGTAGGGAAAGTTAACATATCAATGTTTCGGACCGTCCATTGGACCGTCCATGGACGGTCCACGACCGGCCCATTATGTTAATGGATATTTGGATCCGATCCCAGAGTCCTTATTGGATACTAGGATCCATATCGCAAATGGACTCTTGGATCTGGGCTGGATAGTCCACGGGCCGGATCCAGATCCATTTACACCCCTAAGTCCAACCTATATTCTAAGTCTAGAAAATGCACCTTTGTTAGATATGGATTTGATGCTTTTGGTTAGCAGTATTATGATCATAAAAAATAGAAAATCATTAGGAGTAGGGATGTGATATTCAATGAAATTGTTTTATTTAAGGATTGGAATAATCAGGTTGAAAAGCCCCATAAACCTGATTATGTTGAATTAAAAGAGAGAGAAAATGATGATGTGCTGAAATCAAGAGATGAAATCCAACAACCAGAACCACAAACTCCTAATGTGGTTAGAAGATCAAGTAGGGTTATTAGAGCTCCATCCCAATATTCTCATTTTTTACATTATTTGTTATTAACAGATAGTGGTGAGCCACAATGTTATGAAAAGGCTCTATAGGTTGAGACCAAGAAAATGTGGAAACAAACCATGGATGATGAAATGGAGTCTCTGTCATCAAGTCAAACTTGGGATTTGATCCGATTACCGAAGGGAGTGAAAGCCTGACAAAACAAGTGGGTATTCATATTAAAAGAAGAGCACAATGGTTCAAAGTGTTATAATGCAAGGTAGGTTGTGAAAAGGTTTCACCAAAAAACATGTGTGGATTTTAATGAAATTTTCTCTCATATTTCGAAGATGTCTACGATTAGATTAGTACTCATATTGGGGTTGTGGAAGACTTGCATCTAAAGCAGCTAGATGTGAAAACTATATTCTTTCATGGTGATTTCGAGGAAAACATTTATATGCAACATCCACAGGGTTATGTTGTCTTTAGAAAACAAAACTTGGTATGCAAGCTCAAAAGAAGCTTATATGGTTTGAAATAGACCCCAAGACAATGGTACAATAAATTTGATAATTTTACGTCCAAGATTGGTTATGATATGTTCCATGCTGACCACTGTTGTTATATTAAGTACTTTACTGATTCTTATATTATTATACTCTTGTATGTGGATGATATGCTTGATGCGGGTCAAGTATGGTGGAAATTTAGAAATTGGAGGATTTGTCTTGAGAATTCTCCATGAAGGATATGGGAGTTGCAAAACAGATCTTTGGTATGAGGATTATTATAGACACAGAAAAACGTGAGTTGAAGTTGTCTCAAGAATACCATGTCGATAAGGTGTTGAAGAAATTCAACATGAATGATAAATCAGTTAATACCCCTTTGGTCAGTCATTTAAAACTTTCAAAACGTGACCGTCCAAAGACACAAGAAGAGAAGGATGAGATTGTAACAACCCGATTCAAACTAGTTGGTTAAACCTGAATTAGAACCCTAATGGGTAGAAATAAATGGGTAATTTGTTTCGTTCATGAAATTATGTGATGATTGTGTAACTTTGGTGGAAAACACTAAAGTTTTGCCGTGATTTCTAAAATTGACAACTTTCTTAATTTGGAAATTTCTAATTTTGAAAACTTTCTAAATTTGGAAAATTAGAGAAAACCCCTTCTCTTTTGATTAAATATTCTAAAATTAGTGTTTTACAAATGTGATATATGATATCAAATATGTGCTTTAGAAATTTTAGTTGGGAATTTAAAAATAGAAGTTTTTAAATTTAGAACCCGAGTTAATTTGTAACTCGTAATGATAAAAAAATTTAAATGTCAAAATTGTATTTTTATTTTATCGTGTGATTTTTGAAAATATCATTGTTTGGGTGCTCCAATTATTTTATAAAAATGTTGCAAGAAAGGTTTTTAAATTAGAAAGAGAACCAAATTTGTAAAATTCAAATTTTTGTAGTTTAGAAATTAAACAATGAAAATATATTCTATTTAGAAAAATAAATTTTGCAATTCGTGTGGGCCCCACCTTGGGTGTGTTTGGCTAGAAGAAGCACATGCCAAATTCAAATTTGGCATGTGTATCTTAGCCACCTCTATTTGACTAAATTAACATTTCTAATTAATATTTTAATTGAGGAGGTGGGTTATTTTTAAATAATTAATCAAGAGAGAAGCATATAAATAAGCTACACAAGGCCTTGCACGAATTTTACAATTCGTTGGAGGCCTTGGAGCACAAAAATTGTGTGGAGCTTATCTCTCTAAGTTTTGATTTTTCTCTCCATTAAAGGTTAGTATTTTCTGTTCTGCGTATCTTCACAAAAAAATTCATAACTGGGGCTTCTAATAGAATTTTTCAACAAAACTTGCTTTGTTGGATTTCAATTTCATAGATCTAGTTAAATTCTTAATTTGGAAGCAAAATAAGGCGATTTGATGCCCTAGATCTAATCTGAAGCACAGACCAATTTCTGGTTCAGATCTGAGATACAGTTTCGCTAGGTTTTACTAAATAATTCAGAACTTATTCAACCGACATCGAAATGATGCAAACTTGGCCTCTATTTCAATCTACACAAAGAGAATTATCTCCAATTTGAATATGAGAATTTTTACATGAGGGTTGATCACCCAAATCTTGTCTGTAAGTCTGACCTAGTTGAAGAAGAGTGAAAATCAGACAAATTTACAACACTGGATTGTAGAATTTTTATCTCGGTCTCTGGTTAACGAAATAGGACAAAATTTTATGCCTAAATTCAATTCTATTAAAATATATATCTCATGAAAAAATATCGGAGGTAAATTCATCGATTTGATTTGTCAAATATAGTTTGCAAGACAGAAACCTCGGATAAGACTGCAAATTGTTAAGCAGTGTACATGTCTGAGTATTTTGATCATAACTTGGGCTAGGGATGTTCGTTTGGGATGAACCAGATATTGTTATAATCATCTCTCAGTTATCTATCCACTTTACAAATATGAGACCATGGTTTGATTCGAGTTGATACCTGAAAATTCTGCAAGATAGGTCAAATTTTGATCTGTCTAACTCTTTTAAACCTTAAACTAATTGTATTTTGTTTAGTACCCCTTAGACTCGACTTGTTTGGACAGAACCAATGGGTATATTTTTTAAATTTCTTGAGTTAAAAAGGAGTTAAATAAAATAAAATTGTAAGGGTCCAAAACTTTAATCAATGACAGTGAGTTTGGGGACCTGAAGCTTGTTGGAACTTGGAATTGCTGGTGTTTCTATGCTTGGTGAATTGTAAAATCTAGGCGAGGGAAACAAACTCTAACGTGTATTTATTTTATTTTGGATTCAAATAAATATTTTAGTGTGTTTGAATGCATTGAATGGGTTTATTTAAAAAGGATTGAGAATTTACTTTTTAAACGGGCGAGTCTTGTGCTTCTCACTAAATATAAAATAGGATTTTCGGTTAAATATTTTAAACCAGTGAGTGACTCAGTCAACCTGGACTGTGTGCTTGACCCGTTTATCTTGTTGAAAAACCCAAGAAATGGATTCAAAATTATGCATAGCCACTGCCTATGTTTATGTAGGAATTTTAGTGGATTCAGATTAACATAATTATTTATGTTATTATATGTCGTATTTGATAAGCCATTGTTATTTGCACATGTTAATTTTAAATAAATGTGTATGGATTTAATTTAGTGCTGGGCATACTAAATTAATTGGTGGATTTGTTATGGCTTTATTGGCATATTTACATGTGGAAATCTCCATTTAGCTAGGGAATGGTCGTACTTAGTCAAGGGAAGGGCTATGGACCGATGGAAGGTCGTACTTAGCCAAGTGAATGACTATCTAAGAAGCAGCGATATGGGTACGCGTATCGGATACGATGTGTCCGATATGGGAATAAGACAAATTTTTAAAAAGTAGGATACGGGTGTGGAGGGATACACCGATATATTGTAACGCCCTGCCCTTTTCTACAGCCTAAATAGGTTGTAGTCAGCATAACTGTAGGTTGAACGGGGCGATCCAACGCAACAACATAGCTAAAGGGTCTTACGTCACAGATTTGCGGCTGAGGGAAAATATATATATATATATATATATATATATATATATATATATATATATATATATATATATATATATATATATATATATATATATATATATAATAAAGCCGTCAAATCCTTCATGCCCAAACTTAACACATCGCATAAATCTTAATGTCATCCATAAAATAAAATGAGTGACATCTACCAACATTGTCAAATCTAATTTCACAGAATTGCTCACAACCCATTCATAGAATAAAATAAACTAACAAACAATCTCAGGTTCTCACACTACTCGAATCAACTTGTCAAATCTCACAAAATAAACAATACAAAATGATTAAAACCAACCACATAAATAAACACCTATCTTATGAATATAAATGTTCATCCATAACAACTTCTAGTTTTCGGTGTTCTTCTCCAAGCCTACGTCCAGAGGATTACCTGCAAAGTAAGGTGTGTGAGCTCCAATCCCAATGAAGGATTACAATAACTCATACCCAACATAATGTCTCTATTATTCTCTATAATAACCACGATTTTAAAGCATAATTAAATAAGTATGTGTCTACTGTTCATGCACTATGCCACGCAATGTAAAAATGTTTAATGCATATGCTCAGTGCATCATTCATCCACAACACTGCCTACTATATTTGGTGGTCTTCCCATCGAAGCAAGGCCTACAACCTACAACAGCGTGGTATTTCCCATCTCAAATGGGGCCTACATATCACAACCACCACCAAACCACAGTCTTCGTGAACTTTTATAGCCTAACAAACCAAACCTACCACATGAATGGTACTTCTCACTAAAAGCGAGGCCTCAAACTACTTATGAAAGATCACGGCCTACACCTCCATACTCATCCCATGAATATGAAGATGAGTCAAATCATTACCATCGTACCACAAACATGATTACGATCTCAATTTAACATAAACCTCATGTACATGTGCTAAAACATCAAAGGAACCTTAATAATATTACACACAGTAATAAATCATAGTACAACATTATTATTATGGCCACAACATTATAAATCAATCTCAATAATATTACAAATAATACCATAAAAGCAAACATAATATCCATCCAATCCGAACATAATTATTAGATTTTTCAACAAGGTTAGTGATTGATTTCCTTTTATCCGGGCAGACTGACTCTCCTCACGTCCATTAGAACACTTATCCAAATTCCCTTACACTACTGTGAGTACCCCAGATTACAACCACTATTCAAACATGCACCCAGCCTATTTTGTAAATCCAAATATTATATTTCAAAACATCTTACATTATGCAATATTTATTCTTTTGCTTAGTCATACAAATAAACTAGAGAATTATCCTGCATAATAAAGGTAAAATGTATTATTTTCCATCACCTAAAAAGTTCTTGAAGTGTAGGTGATGAATCCAAACACATCCCAACTTGTCGTCAAGTAGTAAGAATTTCAGGATGTGCTGCACATAAATTTATTTAAAGGTTCCAAGTATTGTTATTATTATCATGCTTATCAAATAATTTGAACAACCTAGATTTAATATTAATTTTATTTATTTTAATTGCCAACTTTGCACCCAAAATGAAGGGGCTAACCCAATAGAAGATGAGTTTGTAACCTTCAATCGGGGAAATAATGTTGTTGAATAAGATGTAGTAGAGAAAACAATTTGAAGGAAATCTACGTCAATCAAATAAATATGGTACCGAATAAATCAATCAGAAGATATATATATTAGTTGGCCATTATGTACCAAATAATATTAGTTTTCCTTATTACGTTTTCTGTTTTAGTAATAAGAAAAAAAAAACTTTGAAAAGTGGTCGATGGTGCTGCCTTGCAAGGGCAATATATATATATATATATATATATCCATCGGATCAGGCGGGACTTAGCATCTTCCTTAGAAAGAAGATACTTGAGTGCAGCGTGATCTGAATAGATAACGACCTTCGAACCTACTAAGTAAAATCGAAATTTGTCTAGCGCAAATAGAACTGCTAACAGCTCTTTTTCCGTGGTGGAATAATGAAGCTGAATGTCATTCAACATTTTGTTAGCATAGTAGATAACATGAGGTAATCTATTCATTCTTTGTCCTAACACAACTCCTACTGTATAGTCAGAGGCATCGCACATAATTTCAAAAGGTACAGACTAATCAGGTGGCTGTATGATTGAAGCAGAAGTCAAAGCGGTTTTCAATTTTTCAAAGGCTATGATACATTTTTCATCAAAATTGAAAATGGCATCCCTGGTCAGGAGTCTACAGAGAGGTCTTGACATGTCACTGAATCCTTTGATAAACCTTCAGTAAAATCCAGCGTGACCTAAAAATGACCTAATCTCTTTACAGTTAGTGGTTTTGCTAAATTAAAGATTAGGTTAAACTTGGTTTTATCCACTTCAATTCCTTTTTCTGAGATAATGTGCCCAAGTATTATGCCTGATTTCACCATAAAGTGACATTTTTCCCATAAACAGTGTTATTTAAGTTGATTAATGGTAAATGATTGGAATGGCAAAATGGTAATTTACCATAAACAACGTTATTTTATTATTTCAATTGTTTGATTAATGTTTGAGTTAAAATGTTTGCTTTGATATTTAAATTCTGGAATTTATAAGTATTTTTATTATTAAACTACTCGAAGGATTCTGAAAACTAAGAAAATATTTATTTTAAGCAATTTTAGAAGTTATAAAATACTAAGAAAATAAGTGTTGTTAAATTGGGTTTTAACTTATTGTATTGTGTTTTTTATATTTTAAAAATAAAGACTTTAAACCCTTTAAATAAATACAATTTAAATTAAGGGAATAGTGTTAAAATGTGATTTTTATTTAAATCAATTTATTTTAATGAATTATAGATCTCCAAAATTTTATGGTATATAACGATTTTTAAATCCAACATTTTGAATCGGATGGATTAAATTACTTAAATCTTTTAATAGCTAAATATTAGAAATAAATGAAGGAGGGTTAAAAGGCAAATAAACTTTGAAGGACTAAACTGCAAATACCCAAATTTTAAATCACATGCGCAGTAGGTAACGAGCTCCTGCGTCGATGGTGATTCATAAAAGATATGAACGTAGCATGCAGATCATCGTGTTTCTCCCTCAGAGATGGTCGCAAGCCTACCACCCTGTCCCCTCAGCCTATTTAAAAGTAGCAGACACAGTGGAAATCTCCATTGCTTCTTTGTTTTTCTCTATGTTCTTCCTACTTCTTCTTCACTTGTTTTTCACCGTTAGTTTAAGTGGAAGATTTTTCTAGTTGCTGAAACTCTGCCCAATTTGCAAAACGAGGGACAACCTTTAGATTCATTTTCGAATTCTAGCAAGTTTAGGATCAAATAGAAGTTAATTTGATTGAGATTTAAGTCTTAAAATAATTTTTGAAGTTTACTAGAAAACATAGATTTTCATGTGTTTTACTGGTTTTTCTCTTAAGATCTGATGTTTTTAATCAGTGTGAATTGTCTAATTTATTACGAAATTGAAGAGGACTTACTGAAGAGCACACATGATCAAAATGATGTGAAAAACGAATTCAGAAAGCCCATTGTTTTTGGATTCGTATTTCTGTAACGACCCGACCCGAAAACAGGGCTTAGGGTCCAACTCAGTATGATATTGTCCGCTCTGGGCCTCGCACAGAAGAGAGCCTGCATAGATTTGCTCTTGGGCCCAGGCCCACATGGCCTAGCCCAAAACGCGTCACGTGATATCAGAGCAGGGGTCAAAATATCGGCCGATACTGTGCGTATCGGCCGATATAATTCGGTTTTTCAACCACCGAATTATATCGGCCGATACGTATAGTATCGGCCGTACAAAAAAAAATTCGGCCGATATGTCCGAATTTTTGACCGAATTATCGGTCATCATATCGGCCGAATTTTAAAAATTCGGTTTTTTGTTTTTTTTTTTAAAAAAAAAACTTTTTTTTTCATAATAAATATCGGCCGAGATGACCGATATATCGGTCCAAATCTCGGCCGAATCTGGGCCGAATCGGCCGTTTTTTCCCCCTGAAAACAGTAAATCTCGGGCCTGGGCCCAACTCAAGTTCGGCGATATTTTGCCGATATATCGGACGATATCTCATGTCCGATATATCGGGCGAGATATCGGACGAGATCTCACCTGTCAACCAATTTCTCCCCATCACATCTCTGTGTACAGCGGACTGCAGGATTCGGCTGGTCCGGCATGCCTGAATATTTTATTATTTTTTTTAAATCCAAAAAATCGAACCGGTCCAATTTTTTCCTATAAATACCATTCACCTACATCTAAAATTTCACACCTTATTTTCAAAGAGAAAATCAGATTTTACTATTTATCTTTCAAAAAAATTACACTCTTCATTACTTGATTTAAGTAAGTTCTAAACGACCCGGATTTGTTTGAAATCGAACGATCCAGACCGTTCAAAGGTTTCTTCATTTACAGATCTACTGATCTTGTAAGTTTTGTAATTTATTTCGATTTATCTGTATTTTATTTTAATTTTTTTAGCCAAAAATAACATAAAAGAAGTTAAAAAATGCTTGAAGTTAAATAAGATATGTAGTAATAAAAGCTTTATATAGGTATTATAATTTTTTTTCCATCTTAATGTATCTGTAGTTAGTTTTTGTGTACTTTGTTAGTTACTATTTTTTTTCATTTATTTATTCATTTTTGTTAACTATTTCAACATAAAATAGCATAAATGAAAAAAAAAGTTAGAAAATGATAATACCTATAAAATAATAGATGAACATTTTTCATTTTCTCTTAGTTACTGTTACTAACATGTTAAAATTTACAGCAACATTTTTTACATTCACTTACTCCTTATTTTAATTATTTCATTATTATCTATGGACTATGATATATAAATGTTAGTAAATGGTAAAACCTATAAAATAATACATGAAATTTTTTTATTTGTTGTTATTTAATGTATACTAACTTCTTTTACAGGGATGAAATTTTTTTCCTTTTATTTTATTTCTTTTTGTAATTATTTCATTATTATCTATGGACTATGACATATAAATGTTAGAAAATGGTAAAACCTATAAAATAATACATGTAATTTTTTTATTTGCTGTTATTTAATGTATACTAACTTCTTTTACAGGGATGAAATTTTTTCCTTTTATTTTCTTTATTTTTGTAATTATTTCATTATTATCTATGGTCTATGATATATAAATGTTAGAAAATGGTAAAACCTATAAAATAATACATGAAATTTTTTTATTTGCTGTTATATAATGTATACTAACTTCTTTTACAAGGATGCAATTTTTTCCTTTTATTTTATTTCTTTTTGTAATTATTTCATTATTATCTATGGACTATGATATATACATGTTAGAAAATAGTAAAACCTATAAAATAATACATGAACTTTTTTTATTTGCTGTTATTTAATGTATAATAACTTCTTTTAAAGGGATGCAATTTTTTCCTTTTATTTTATTTCTTTTTGTAATTTTCACCATTTTATTACTATTTATATAATTTCCCACTATCGTAACTTCAAAAATATATTAGAAGATGTAAATGTCCGATATTTTATGAAAAAATTACATATTCAATAAGCTCATAATTTTCTGCATTTGCTGTAGTTTTTTTGGATTTTTTTTTTTTTTTTTTTAAAAAAAAAAAACGGGGAGGAGAGAGAAAAAGTTCGGCCGATATATCGGCCGAACCGATATATCGGCCGATATGAAAAATCGGCCGGGATAACGGCCCGGCCGATTTTTTTACCCCTGTATCAGAGTACCCAGCGAGATATTGTCCTCTTTGGATCCACCCCTCAAGGATTTGTTTTCACTACCCATCCACTGGGCTGGAACGCGTCACACAAGAGTTAAGGGGGTGGCCTCAAATAAACCCCCACTCCTTAACCTCCACTACCAATGTGGGACTCCCCACATTGGTGGTGTGTTTACAAAGGGGCAGGGTATCACAATCACCCCCCTAAGGTCTCGAGCCGCCCTCGGCTTGATTCGGCCCAGCTCAACAACATCAGGAAAGGAAGAAAGCCCACACAGTCTTAGTGTAGAACCTCAGCTTTGATACCAAATTTATAACGACCCGACCAATAAACAGGGCGTAGGGTCCAACTCAATGTGATATTGTCCGCTCTAGGCCTCGTACACAAGCGAGCCCGCACGGATTTGCTCTTGAGCACATGGCTCGGCCCAAAACGCGTCACTGGTATCAGAGTACGCAGTGAGATATTGTCCTCTTTGGGTCCACCTCTCAAGGATTTGTGTCCACTACCCATCGACTAGGCTGGAACGCGTCACACAAGAGTTAAGGGGGTGGCTTCAAATAAACCCCCACTCCTTAACCTCCACTACCGATGTGGGACTCCTCCCACCGGTGGTGTGTTCACAAAGGGGTAGGGTATCACAATTTCACTCTGTCAGTCCCATCACTGCACTGTTGCATGTGACAGAAGAAGAATACGACACTTGGAAGCTCCGAGAATCGGCCTTCGGAAGATCCGAAGCTGAGACTTCGGAAGTTCCGAAGTTCTGTTTAGGGTTTCGAAGCTCAGCAGAGGACAATTTTTCCTTACTGCCTTTGCTGGACAGACTAGGACGTTCCAAGACTCATTCGGACGATCCGAACTGCTCGGAAGTTTCAAGCAAACCTCGGCAGGTTTCGAGATAGACCGAGACTCACTGTTTTCTGATTTGTTGATTTTCTGTTCGGAAGTAGGCTCGGTCGTTCCAACACCTGAACTTCGGATGTTCCGAAGTATAGAACCAAGTTCCAAAGGTACTATGAAAATCCAAAATTTAGGCAGTGGCTCAGAAATTCCAAAGCCACAGTACCTGGTTCTGAGGCATATTCCGAGGAACCCAGAACTGGTTTTGAGATTTATCCTAAGTTAAGGAATTCATCTTAAGTTTAGACCTTAGATTTTAATATGATGTTTTTTATACCATATTCTTAATTAAAAGTGATATAAACCCTTGTTTGTATTATTATTATTATTATTATTATTATTAATATTATTCACTTCCAGGCCGATACTCTTTATGTGTGGCGCAGCTAAAACGCAGCCCGATAGCTATCAGTAGCTGAGTGATTAACTTCGCCGCTCGGTAGAAAAGAAAGGTTCGGGCACTGAGTGATTTTCTTTTTATCTCTAGGCCTAACCCAATATATCTCCATGGTCCAATCTAGAAGATAATACGAGTAGTGGCCTGGACATTTTATATCTCTAGGCCTAACTCAATATATCTCCATGGTTATTTCCAGAAAATAATATGTGCAGTAGCATGAGCACCTTTATTGTACCATCTGGGCAAAGTCTCAATACTCTACCCTGGCCAGGAAGAAATATGAGACTAGGCACTGAGTATTTTATTGATTGATGGATTATTCTAATTAAAAAGAAATAGTAACCCACTAAGGAGACTCACAGTCATTTCCCTTGGAGTTTTTCCAAAAAATAGGACAGAAGGATTTGAAACACTATGAATGTATGTTGTATTGCTTATAACTGTGTATTATGGTTGATTAATAATTATATGATTTATTGTATTTCCATTTGTGTGTTTAACAGATACAGCGAAATCCGACATATTTTGGTTAGGAGACTTAACGATACAGTATGGGTAAATCAAGTTAAAAGGATCTAGTGCAGTGAGTGGTTTCTTATGATAAACCTACTTATATGCCTAGACATGATAAACTGTTATAAAATGTGCTTATGGAAACTGATGATATTTTGTGATATTGACTATGAAATGCTCTATTATGTGAACTTGAGCATTATGATGATGGAACTATAATATTGATACTGCCTCCACGTACACTCAGCTGCCGGGCTATGGTAGACCAGAGAAGGTCATATATTATGTTTTTGCTAGCCCAGGTATGTCGGTTATGCTCTTGCAAGATACTGCATTTTGACCGTGTCAGAACTTAATGCATTTATAGTCAGTGTAGTGCTTAAGTGTTGAGGTGGATATTGGCAGTGATACTCGTGACTTGGTATATTGGTATGGTCGACCAATTATGATCTCAATTATGAAAATGGTAACAGTAGACCATTATGGTGATATTGAATTATCTGCACATACTAACTTGATGATGATTATTGTATTATGTTATATTCTATTCACTGGACTAATTAGTTCACACCTCTCACATTTCAAGAGATGTACCTGAGGAGGAAGAACCTCCATTGCAACTTTAAGATGATAAAGTTGATGATGTTACTTGTATCTCCCATGGACAGGAAATACATTCTATTTTTTTATCTTGGTTGATAAACCATATTTTGTATTAAGTACCGCATGTGGTACTTAGTCTAAGCATGTATTAAATCGTCATGTTTCTGTTAGCAACTCTGGTTTGATATGAATATGATTATGTTGAATCATTTGATAGAAATATTTGTTGTATGATATGTATTATACAGGGGTAGATATATGATATATATTTGAGTCCACATGTAAAGAGCATTTCTGACATTTTATTTATGGGCTTTACTGTAGACCTTAATGATCCAGCCCAATTAGGAATTTATTTGATTGGAGGTTATATAAAAAAAAAATTAGTAACAATCTGGCCCACTAAACGGGTCGGGGCGTTACAACTATCATCCGTAGTGGAGCAAGTCGCTCGATGATACCATTTGAGGTGGCGCTTAGTGACCCGGTGGTTCATCAGTAGTGGCGCTTAGTCACTCAGTGATACCACCTGAGGAGGCGCTTAGTCACCCGGTGGTCTTGAAGTGGCGCACTAAGTACTTTTTATATTACTTGCATTATACTCTCTGGGGAGAAAATCTCCACCTGTAGTGCAACGGAAACGCCACTCGGTGGCCATCTGATGCGGCCTTGGTCGCCCGGTGGTAAACGGATTTGGGAACTGGGTTCTTTATTTACATACTGTATCTGTACCCTCTGGGCAGAAGTCCTCCATCAGTAGCGCAGCGGAAACGCCGCTCGGTGACCATCAATAGCACAGTGGAAACACCGCTCAATGGTAAAAGGGGTTGAGCACTGAGTACTTTTATTTAATTTACTGCACTGTACCATCTGGGCTCCATCTCAATACTTTTCCCTGGCCAGGAAAAAATAAGAGATTGGGCACTAAATGCATTATATTTTTTATTTTGATGTGATGTTTTGGATATCTGACAACTAACTGCTGACTTAATCTAATTGAGTAGAAAGAATTAGGAGACTCACTACATTTATCATGTTTTCTTGGAAAATACATAGGGGATAGGAAGTAGTTCGTAAATACTCTATCGATTTGAAATTTATATTCTTATATTTATCTTATATATTGTGTGATAATCTCTATGGATAGAGGTGAGGAGACTTGAACCAACACTTGTATTATATCATATGTTAAACCCACTAACACGAGACTGAAATGGGACCCATGGTCATTTAATGATGGAAAAAGACTATGTAGGTCCAGAATATGAGACCTGACACTGCCTACATGTAAAGGATGTAAATGTTCTAACTGTTTAGAACGTAGGCGTTAAAAATGGTGTCAGGGAGTCGAGGACTTGTAGGCTCTAAAGCAGTATGGACCCATGGAGTGTTTGGAAATTGTCAGGTAAAAACTGAGTGAAGGCATTCGTGTTATTAAATCCAGTTTTATATATTTATATAAATGTTGATTCTTTATTGATCATTGTATATTGGTGTTGGATGCACCAAATGGTAAGGCTGGAATATGGTGGTTCTCTCTGAATAAGTCTATGTGTAAGGAGGGCACTGAAAATCATGCATGATTGCATTTGACATTTGCATGTGACAATTATGATTATAAGTTAAATCTATGAAAGATAATAACTTAGGAAAATCTAATATTGGCCAATGGGCTATAATTGCTGAAATTAGCTGAACACCTTATGCGAACCGTTGGGTTGAACGTGTTAGTAGATTGTGGTCGATCGCCATCTTGAACCGTTGGTGTTGGATGTGCTAATAGGCCGGGTCATAGAGACCTTGAGGTATTAGGATGAGCGCCGTTTGCGAACTGTTGGGTTGGACGTGCTAGTGAGCCAAGTTGTGGAGACCTTATGCACTTGAAAGTTGCTAAATGGGGGCTGACCCCGGTAAAATTGGTAAAACACCTTAGAAAATTATCCTAGGGTGAAAATGGGTAATGTGGATTAACTGCATTTCATTAATAGAACAATCTTTATTATTTGTTTCATGTATATTGTATATTGGATTTTATGATGAGCTCTCCCCATTTGGCTGTTGCTCATGTCCCTTACATTGTAGAATATGAGACAGAGGAAGAAGTGGAGGAACCAATGGTGCCTCGCTGAGAGTCAAACTGTGAATGTCTATGGACTATGTTATGTATTTTGATAATAAATACGCCTCCTATGGCATAAAAACTTGTAACACCCACCACCCACCTCAAAACTCCCACATTGATTGTGAGGTGGGTGGGGTGGGAGTTTATACGAGGGAAGTCCCTCCTCCCTTATATGAGGCCTTTTGGGCCTAGCCATGTGGGTCAGGGCCCAAGAACAAAACTGTGCGGGTCCACGTGGGGGGCCAAAGCGGACAATATCACACTTGGGAATGGTAGGGTCGGGTCATTACAATTGGTATCAGAGCACGGTTCAACACTCGGACTGTGCTAGACCCTCTACTTTTTTTATGTGACAGAGCCGAGGACTGCCCTGGTCTTAGGGGAATGGATTGTAACACCCACCACCCACCTCAAAAGTCCCACATCGATTGTGAGGTGGGTGGGGTGGGAGTTTATATGAGAGAAGTCCCCCTCCCTTGTGTGAGGCCTTTTGGGCCTGGCCATGTGGGCCAGGGCCCAAAAACAAAATCGTGTGGGTCCACGTGGGGGCCCAAAGCGGACAATATCACACTTTGGAATGGTAGGGCCGGGTCGTTATAAAACTTATGTCTATAAGTTTGACATTTCTAGGAAATATTTTTGTGTGTTGGTATGCTCAATATATTGCTTTCGTGTGTTTTGAGTGAAAACTGTCTGGGTAATTTTGCCGACTGTGTTTAGGAATATTCAACACACGTATATCTCACATAGGTATTTGACTCACATGGGTAGTATGTTTATGGTATTAGTGAATCATTAGATGGTTGCTTTAAAAAAAAAATATTAGTCGCATCCCGAGCCCACTTCCAGGTTCGAGGCATGATAGTATTTTATTCCATCATGTAAAGCTTGAAAGCCTTATATAATGTTTACAATGAATTATTCTCAGTTTTCCCTTACATAAAAAATAAGTGACTAAAATAAAACATCTACGCGTGTCGCGTGCCGTATCCTTGCACACCTACGCGTATCGGTGGTGTATTCGTATTTAAAAATATTTTAATTAATTGGGTGCGTATTCGAGCCGTATTTGTGTCGGATACACATCCAACACGGATATTCGAAGGGTTTTGAAGTATCCGTGCTTCGTAGATGACTATAGATCGAGCGAATAGTCGTACTTAATCAGGGGCTAAAGGCTATGGACTGAGCGAACTGTTGTACTTAGCTGAAAGATGTTTGAAGGTCTGCGGATCATTATGTGCACATGGTGTTTGGTGGATTAGATGATTGCATGGGTTGGGCAACCATTGGCATTTGCATTACAAGCATATCTAATTCTGTTACTATGGATTTGTTTATTTTTTATTTAATAATGGTGGAAATCCTATTCGGTATTACATGCTTGTTTGTATCTTTCACTGGGCATGGAGCACACACCGCTTGTATTTCAGGCTTCCCTAAAGAATTAGACGAAAGTGACACATTGATGCAGAACTAGGATAATTCTTTGAGCTGCTAGGACAGAGGAGTCTTAGTTATTTGATTTATTAGACTTTTTTATTTGGCGCGACTTACAGACACTCGGTTTTCCTGCCTCTATACACCCGAATCTGGATTTTCGTGGCAAATTACCATTTTACCCCCGCGTTTCCAATTATTCGAATGAATTGCGAGTTCATTTTGGCATTCATTCGAATGAATGCCCAAGTGTAATTTCAATTCAATCGAATGAATGGGCTGAACAGTAACATGGAATACTGTTCACCACATTCATTCAAATGAACATTCCATCGTATACAACTGATTCATTCGTATGAATGCCTTGAAAACGTGCATTCATAATGTATCAGAGAGAAACATTCGAATGACAATCCCTAGTGTTTATGTCATTCATTCGAATGAATCAATTGATTCATTCGATTGAATGAACACTGTTCATCCCATTCATTCGAATGAATGGAACTTATATATAAACACGCATTCGATCGATCCACGAAATTCCACTCGTTTCATTCCATTCAAAACCCTAAACCGTCGTTTCCCTCTCTCTCTCCCTTCTCCCTCGAACGCCTTTCTCAATCCCTTCTCCCGTAAACCTTAAACCCATTTTCAACACCCTCTTTTCACCCTTAAACCTCTTTTGCAAAGACTTCTCCCTATAACCTCATTTTCAACCCCTTTTTCAACTCTCTTTTGAATTCCAAACCCTTAAACCTCATTTCAATCACAAACCCTTATACCCCATTTTGAACCACCTTTTTCAAAATCTTCTCCCTGAAACCCACTTTCAACCCCCTTTTTAATCCCAAAACATTGAACCCATTTTCAATCCCAAACCCTTAAACCTCTCAATCCCATTTTCAAACCCCATTTTCAACACACTCTCTCAATCTCTTATCTCAGGTAGAAGTTGTCTCTCTGAAGCTAATGTATGGATCTCTTATCTCGAATCGAAGGTAACTCGTATCTCATTTTTTTTTCTAGAAATCATTATTATTAGTGTTTTAGAGATAGATTTAAATCCTCAAGTGGCATGGAGTTTGTTGAGGGATGTTTTGAAAGTCATGAGGACCTTATAAATTATGTTAAAAATATCGCTCTTGAATAAGGACTTGTATGTAACATAAAGAGATCATGTAATAAGAAAAATAAATTAGTCCTTCGCTGTGATAGAGGAGGTAAATACCACAGCACGGTTAGCTTGGATGACAATGACAGAAAGAGGAAAGCATATCGCCAATGTAATTGTCCTTTTGAAGTTAAAGGAAAACAAATTGTTGATGAGTCATGGAAGTTGACCATAAAGAATTTGGAGCACAATCATGATAAATCGGATGTATTATTAGGTCATCCAAGTATAAGATGTTTTTCAGATTCTGAGAAAAGAATGATCATTGAAATGAGGAGTAGCAATATATCACCACGACAAATTTTGACGACCCTTAGAAATCAAAATCCAGATATTGGAATATTAGCGGCTGATTTGTACAACTTTTGTTCTGCGCTTCGGAAAGTACAACTAAGGGGTCGAACTACAATTGAAGCTTTGATAGAAGATTTTCAAGAAGGTGGTTATCAATACTTTCTTGACTATGACAGTGATGGTCATCTGTTCCATTTCTTTTTCGCACATCCAAAGTCAATTTTACTTACCAAGAGCTACCATAATGTGTTTCTGATGGATTACACGTACAAAATCAACAGATATCATATGTCATTGCTTCATATCGTTGGTGTGGCAAGTTTCAATAAGAATTTATACTCATGCTTTGCATTTCTAAGAAATTAGAAATTTAAAAATTATGTATGGGCATTACAGATGTTTAAAAAGGTCTTCGAAGTGCAGCATTATAAATAAGTTCTTTTGACTGATAGGGAATTAGTGTTAAAGAATGCCATTGATTTGGAGTTCCCTAATGCTGTACATATTTTGTGTTCTTGGCACATCAACAAGAATATTGTTTCTCGTTATAAACCTTTGTTTAAGAAAATCGAAAACTGGAATGCATTTTTTACCGAATGGAATGACCTGATTGAGTCCCCAACCGAAGAAGCATTCAATACAGCGTTTGAGGCATTTAAACAAAATTTTAGAGTTGATTCGTAGGCAGTGAACTACTTAACAAGGACATGGATCTCACATAGAAAACAATTTGTCAAGGCATGGATCAACTGGTGTTTACATTTTAAGAATCGAGCTACTTCAAGGGTTGAGGGTGCACATTCTGTTCTGAAAAGTTATATATCTACATCTACTGGTGACCTAGATATTGTCCAAAGAAAGATAACATATATCATTGAAAATCAATTTAAAGAGTTCAAGATTCAACTTGAAAATGAAAAGATTCGGTTTGCTCATACTGTGTCTATTCCTTTCTTTGATGAATTGAACGGTAAAGTTTATTATTTCGTAGTGAGTGAGGTTTACAGCCAATATGCTATGCTTATGAACATGTCATTTTCACCCATTTGTACGGAAGAGTTTACAGCTTCAATGGGCCTACCGTGTGCGGACAAAATACAATGGATGGACAAATTACATTTGGATGATATACACCCACAATGGAGAATCGATTTGATCTCATTGGACAACTTGAGGATTGAAATGAGGAATCCTGGGGATGTATTAGATGTACACTTTGAAGGTATTAAGAATAAATATGGACATTTATTTTCGTATGATCAAGAGATGCTCCTAAATCATCTTCAAAATCTTGCCATCCATGATAAGCCAGTCAGTCACCCTATTATGCAATATTTTAGAGGACGTCATCCAGGTTCAAGGAATTCATCATAGGGCCAAATATCTACACGTCGAGATCCTTCAGCATTTGAATTTTAGATAATCAAATGAATGGAAGAAGATGTATAGTTTGCAAAAATACTGGTCATAATAATAGAACATATCCGAATATAATTACTCCTTCTGCATGAGTATCTTTGAGTGTAGCTTTAAATGCTGCTCCAAATCAACATGATTTCCATGAATCACAAACAGCGAGTTTCTCTCAACTTGACCATATAAGTGCATATTCATATCTTTTCTACAATCATAATAAGGTAATAATGACTAACAACTCAAAATGTTTTTTCCACAGGATAGTGGATCTTACAACTTTGGTGACGAATCGACATATAACTCTGTCATGTCCCAAGTAAGTTATTTCCTTAATTGATATAGATATGTATTGACCAATCGACATATAACTCTTCCATATGTTCTAATTTGATTTTTTTAAATGTTATGCAGTGGTTTGGTGATCTTAGAGATAATGACGATTTATAAGAATGGTGGAATCAATGAAGTGAAGATAGGAGTGGAAATGTATTCATTTCAGTATAAACATACTCTGTTGAAGATAAGAGTGGAAATGTATTCATTTCAGTATATAAATATACTTTGTTTTGATTTTTGTTGAAAATATATCCATTTGAAGGCAATGTACTCTCTTGAACGGCTTCCGATTTATTCACATATTTAAGTTAAGAATGCTCTTGTCAGTTTGAATGTGATTATGGAAAGTATGAAAATCAAATGAATGAGACCATATTATGTTTTTCAAGGCTACAAAATATCAAATTTACAAATCTGTTCAAAATACTATGTCTAAAGTAAGGACCCAATTCATAATGACAATCTAATAAATAGAACATGTTCATTCAAAATATGAAATTTACAACATCTCTTTTACATGTGAATATAAAAAAAAAAATACGTCAAATAGAAGAGTTATCCGGAGCAGATGTAGAAGGTGCAGCGACAGGTTCGGTGGCAGGTGCAGAAGCAGAAGCAGGAGGTGCAGCAGGTGTAGAAGGAGGTGCATCAACTGGTGCAACAGTCGAAGGAGTGGAGGCAGGTGCATCAACTGGTGCAAAGCTGGAGAAGTGGAGGCAAGTGCAGAAGCAGGTGCATGAACTGGAGATACATATGGAATAAGTGCAGTCTGACGAGGACGGGGGCGAGAAACTACTGCTGCTGCTTGACTCAGAACAGAACGGGGGCCAGTAGCAGCTGCAACTCCAGTCGGACGAGCAAGGGGGCCCGAAGCTGCTGCAACTCCAGTCGGATGAATACGGGGACCAGAAGCTGTTGTTAATCCAGTCGGACAAGCAGAGTGGTCAGAAGCTACTAATCCACTCGGCCGAACAGGGGGGGCATGAAATTGCTCCAAATGGACGACCAGGGGTGCCAGATTCTGCTCCTGAAGCTGAAGCACCTGATCAAAATGTACGAGCAGGGGTGCCAGATCCTGCTCCTGAAGCTGAAGTAGCTGATCCAGATGGACGAGCATGAGTGCCAGATGCTGCTGGTAAAGCTAAAGCTGCTGATCGAAATGGACGAGCAGGGGTGCCAGATGCTGCTCCTAAAGTTGAATCTGCTGATCCAAATGGACGAACAGGAACAAAAGCGACTCCTGCATATTCTTTAGATACCCTTGCTCGTAAACTCTTATCTGCTTCTGCTCTTAATACTGTTTTTATCCCCCTCTCTTGTGCTATAAGCACTGCCAACCTCAAAGTATCTATAATCTGATTCTGTATAACATCCAACCTTGCAGAAACCTAATCAAATCTCTGACCCATCTTCTCCTCCAAAGCAGAAATGCTATCAAGAGTCTGCTGCATGTTGATTCCAGTTGATCCTTCTTGAGGAGGAGTCCCTGCCTCGTGTGGCTCGCATACCTCACGCGCCTCCTCACTCGCCTCAGATGGCTCAAGTGGCTCAGGTACACTGTGAACCTCAACTTAAGGTGCCTTGACAACTTTGGGGAGCCATTTCTTACTCACTGTGTCGAGGTGGAATCCCATCTTCTTCAAAGTTGAATCATTAAAATAATCAAATCAGTCTAAACAAACTTTATCATCGGAGGGAAGAGGGATTCTATGCTCTTAAAAAAATGAACATAGAAAAAGACCGTACGGAAGACTACATCTTCTGATCTTCCGGCAGCTGCGCATGTGACTGATGATGATATGGGAAAGGGAGATTTGTTTCCCATTCATGATGCACCAAATCTGAAATATATCGAACCATGTCACAGTAGTATGCCCTTTTCTCGGGCAAAGACAGTTGACAACTATCTGATGGATGATTTGTGCTTCTAATATTAGGTTCTTCAGAGGGGGGGTCTTCTTCTATGTAATATCTGTCCTCCCACAGATTTCGTTAAAGGCTACCAAAACATCGAATCCCTCAACATCAGTGGGCCATGTTCGACTGTCGTACTTTCTAATGGCATATTTGGGGAAATTATATAGGTAGTCCAACCTTTCCCGTGTAACAACAATTTCCTGGCCTCGGACAGATGTCTTAATCGACTCATCATCAATTCTTTGTATATTGGCATAAAATTCTTTAACCAATCTAGGATACATATCACATTTTAATGCCAAAAAAGACCCCAACCCATTTTTTCAAAATAAGATTCAACTTTCAAGCCAAATTGTGTGAAAAATGAAAGGTCCATGATTTTACCAAATATATATGACCGTGTGGAGAAATCCTCTCTGTACATGGTCGCGGCTTCCGAAGATACGAAATAGTTGGGGTCAAAGGCCGTGTCCTTCTTTTGTTTCTTCCCTCCCCCTGTTGAGGTTGTTTTCTTTTTCGAAGATGCCATGGGTTAAAAGGTGGTTTTTCGAAAGAAAGGAAGAAAGAGGGAGAATGGGGGTGTGATTCAAATGAAAGGGAGTGTGATTCGAATGAAAAGGGGTGTGATTCGAATGAATGGGGTGTGATTCGAATGAATGGGGTGTGATTCGAATGATTGGGGTGTGATTCGAATGAATGGGGAGAAGGGCTAACCAAACGATTGGGATCTGGAGAGGGGTTTGCGAATGAGGGAGGGGAGAGCTTAGAATCAGGAAGAGGAGAGCTGAGAATGAGGGAGACACAGTCGGAGCCGGAGCCGGAGAGTAAAAGGGAGAGGGAGAGCTTCGGTTTAGGGTTTCAAAACGAGGGACGGCTTCGAATGAGGGAGAGACTTAGGGTTTGGTGAATTGATCATATGATCATCGATGTTTATATATTAAGTTGCATTCATTCGAATGAATGGACAGTGTTCATATCATTCATTCTAATGAATAGGTTGATTCATTCGAATGAATGACATAAACACTAGGGACTGTCATTCGAATGTTTCTCTCTGATACATTCATTCGAATGAATGCACATTTTCAAGGCATTCATTCGAATGAATCAACTGATTCATTTGAATAAATGGGTTGATTCATTCGAATGAATGACATAAACAGTAGGGACTGTCATTCGAATGTTTCTCTCTGATACATTCATTCGAATTAATCAGTTGTTTACGATGGAATGTTCATTCGAATGAATGGGTTGAACAGTATTCCGTGTTACTGTTCAGCCCATTCATTTGAATGAATTGAAATTACACTTGGGCATTCATTTGAATGAATCTATTCATTTGAATGAATGCTAAATTGAACTGACAATTCATTCGAATGAATGGATTCATTCGAATGAATGCCAAAAGGAACTGGCAATTCATTCGAATTATTGGAAACGCGGGGGTAAAATGGTAATTTGCCACGAAAATCTAGATTCAAGTGTATAGAGGCAGGAAAAATAGGTGTCTGTAAGTCGCGCCTTTTATTTGGTTTAAGTTCATTTGGGACACATGGAGTATCAGTTCAGTTTGTAATAGACTTAGTCTTTCAGATTCTATATTACCATGGGATGTGAGATTGGACATTTAAATTCTTTGAGTTTGTTCAGTTATTTTGAAGTTGGGTTGATATTCCATGCTTGTTGAATGATGCAATCGATGTGAGATGGAGTTTATGGCTATTTGGATAAATTATTCCGCAATCTGAATATTTTGGGGAAACCATGTTTCTTATTGTAACGACCCGGCCCATAAACAGGGCTTGGCGTCCAATTCAGTGGAAATTGTTCGCTTTGGGCCCACACATGAACACATGGAAATTGCCCGAGCCCGCACGAGTTTGCCTTTGGGCCAGGTCCAAGTACCTGGCCTAAAACGCGTCGACTAGTTGAAGGGGTAATATCTACTTATAAACCCCATGCGGACGTTGGAAACTTCCGATGTGGGACTTTGTTTCCATTCTCAAGCGCACAAATACACTCCCCTCTTCCATTTACACTACTTTGGGTCTGATCTCATGGACTCGGCCATCTGGGTCGGGCTAGGGTCTCTCAATTATTATATGGAAAGAAAAAAAAATTCTTAGCCACGAATTTGTATCTCATGTCAGTTTGGTTCCTTTTAACTTAAGTAGCACCCCATTTGTTGGTTAAACAGGTTGGGCCTTACAGAGATGGCAAAAGTGCCTTATGCATACAATTATAAGCTTAATGTATAGCATTGTAAGTACGATACCAGATATCGAGAGTAACAGGACCTACCTATTGTTGATCAGGGTCAGACAGGTTTCTGGATATGAAACTCTTTATGTTTGAGTTAGCCTCAGGACAATACATTGTCAATGTCGACACATCGACAATGGGCTCAACGACCCATCAAGAAGCTCAACCCATCAGTAGTGACCGTTTTATATCCATTGGAAGTGCATTAAATGTTAAAGGGCAACATTACAATAGGACAATTTTAAGTACCGACCCATCGACCAGGTCGACCCATCGATGACCTCGAGCGGGTTTTTTCTGGATGCCTATTTATACTCAGATTTTTGAGAAATTTTTTGGACATGTTGGACACCTTAGAGCCTTAACATAGGAAAATCTAAACGGCATTCCCAAAGATCCTAACCTCTCTCTAAGCACTTCACTTGGTGAATCATTTGAGATCCAATCTTTTGATTAATATAGAAAGAGAAAGAGAAAAATAGAACTAGGATCAATTGGCAAATCCTAAATCCTAGAACCCTCCCAAGCTTGTGATTGAGCATACATTGAGGTATATCTTCGTCATCGACAAAAGTCAAGTTGGGAGAATCTTTAGAAGCACATCTACACCTTCAAGTGAGCTACAAAGGCAAATGCTTCTTTATGCTTGATTTAATTTTATAAATCATCTTGTACAGTGGATTAAAGCAATGTGCTTGAACCACAATAAAAAAGAAAGGGATAAGGAAGTAGAATGGGGTAAGTCGAACCTTTCAAAATCTTAGGTGAGTGGGTGAAATTCCCATTCATTTGTGTAGGTGAAATTCCCCACATAATGTATTTGGGATGTAGGTGAAATTCCCCACATAATGTATTTTGGATAATCCAAAGTTGGCTGAGTCCAACAGTAGATGTAGGAGGGATTTACTCCGAACCAATATACATCAGGTGTTGTGGGTGTTTTGTCTCTTGGTTGTGGTGATTGTTCAATTTATTTGTACACTCTATTGTTCACACAACACATTTATCTTGATTAATCTTATTTATTCCGCTGCTTACATTTTTATTAATCAAGAAATTTGTGAATGACCGAAAAATTGAGATTTTCCTATTCACCTCCTCAAGGCAACCGTGTTCTAGCACACCGAGAACTTTCAAAATTGATACTGAAGTATCTCAAAAGCACGAGGGATCTAGCTTTGTGCTATGTAGAATCAAAAAAATTCTTATAAGGTTTTGTAGATTCTAAGATTACAGGGGACATGGATGAAAGTAAGAGTACCACCGGATATGTATTCACATTTGGTAGTGTTACGGTTACTTGGGTATCAAAATTACAAAAGATAAATGCTTTGTCTACAACAGAAGCATAGTATGTGGCAGCCATAGAGGCCTGTAAAGGAATTGTTTGGTTACAAAACTTCACGAAGGACTTAGCGAAGAATCAGTAAGACCACAAGTTGTATACTGACAGTTAGAGTGCCATACACCTAGCAAAGAATTTTGTATTCCATTCAAGAACACATTGACATATGGTACGGAACCTAAATTCTACTATGGATTTTGAATCAGTCTCCATGTGGAAGATTGTTGGGGTGTTGAACCTGATTATCTCTTAAGATTCATCCCATGTTCTCGTCGATCTAGCAAGAACAGAGAAGAGTGCAGGGGTGGTTATTACTTGGGTTTTTTTTTTGTAATTTTCTCCTATGTAATGTAATGTATTTATAACTCTATTTTTGTTAGGGTTTACCATCACATGAAAACATAGAATAGTGTAATGCATGGAAAAACATTGTAACTGTCTGTTCTTGATTATAGTGGATTTTTCTATTTGACCGTGGTTTTTTCCCGGCAATGGTTTTTCATGTAAATTTGAGTGTCTTTTGCTTTCTTTTGTGATTGCTTTTTTATTTTCATTCCTAACAAAATTGTCCTCAACTTGATTTGTTGGAGTCATCAACCAGCGTCTCTCATCATGTTTTATTTCTTGTAGATTTCTTAGTTTTTTCCCTTTTGATTGCAACCTGTCCCACTGTAACACAGTCCAACCTTTGCCACTCCAACTTACAGCCATCTCTAACCCGAACACGAACCCGTGGCCGAATCAATGCCCAACATATTTTAACTACATCTAGATTTGTCTACTTCTATTATCCAAATTTGCGTCTTCCGAATCTATTTTCTTCTGTGTTTAATCATGATTTCAACTATCGAGATCATAAAAATTTGTTGATCTCATGTGTTAGGATGTCGATCTATGTTTACTTTAGATCATCCGCAATTTGCTCCACACACATGAGACACTAGTTATGTTATTGGTTTCATCGACAATCTTCACCATTGATTTGCTTCTGCCTCCATTAAATGACATCATCTGACCATTGGATCATCAAATTGAGTTAGTTCGACCCACTTGAGTTTAAGGGGGTGGTTAAGATATATTAAGATATAAATTAGATTGTGATTGATAGTGGGAGATAATTTATATCTCTCAATTAGAAAAGTTATCTTTTGAGACATTGTGAGAAATTCATTGATGTAGTCAAATATTTGGCTTTTATTCTATGGAATAAATAGAGAAATATTAAAATAATTTTATTTTCTCTCTCATTTCTAACATAAACCTCTCCAAACATTAGTCTACTATTTAAAATTTAGTATTTATCACTCTCCATCATCAAATATAAATATTTATCCAAATACTTTAAAATCAAGTCTTAAAATTTAAAAATAAAGATAATTTAATGGGACTGAAAATATCTCATAGAGAGAACAAGTCATTCATTAATGCGTGTGACCACGTGTTTTAAACGAGAGAGCATGGCCACAATTTTATAAAAGCAATACAATCTCATAAATTTAGTAAATACTTTCATTTTATTTTTACTTTATTTTATTGTTAATTATTAGAATTTTTTAAACATGTCATAGTCTTAGACCAAACTATTCCAATGATGGTTGTAGAAAAGACTCAAAATAAATTTGTTGAATGTTCTTCTGGAGTTTTTGCTAGCAAGCTCATGCGGGTTCATTGTTCACATTAATGCCTTCAAGCTATAGTGGTTCATCAGGCTTCATCAACATGCTCAAGCCAAAGACATAAATCATACATAGATCCACCAAAGAATTGAAGTTGATTGGTTATAAATCATAGTTTGCTACATAGATCCACCTAAGAGTTGAAGGGCTTTGTATAGATATTGACATCGCGGGCAACGCTTTGCTCGAGGACAAAATTCATATTTAGTAATATATATGTAAAGAATGTTTCGACCTGATTAGATTAAAATTGAGAGTAACCATAA
Source organism: Chimonanthus salicifolius (assembly GCA_013350335.1). NCBI lineage: Eukaryota > Viridiplantae > Streptophyta > Magnoliopsida > Laurales > Calycanthaceae > Chimonanthus > Chimonanthus salicifolius. Next base: position 15,769,949 of record CM023539.1, read on the forward strand.
GCTTATGGTTTGAAGAGCTTAGAGTTACCCTTGTCATATTTCTCATTTCTCTAGAATATTGTATCTTAAACTTAACTTTCTTTTTATAATATAGATATCCTCACTTCACATTAGAGGTAAGAGTAATCCACGAACAATTGTTTACCTCTCAATCTACACATACTAGTAAGTTGATGAGGAGAAACTCCATAGACAATAGTTCAGAGGGATTTGAACGTGAATCGAACTCAAAACCTCTCTTTTTGAAGGGAGTTTCTTGACTGTCAGATCAACTCCCTTTGAGTCTCTGAGTTTACATAACCTCTAAGAGGAAAACCACTATTTGAAAGAAAATATAGCTTTTATCTTAGAGGCTATGCCAATTTCTTCAAGGTTTTTAGAAAGATATCATTATATCATCTTTAACTCTAGTATACCAACTCCATTCAAGTATAATGGTTTACATTTTACGTATGACATACCATTCATTCAGTAGTACCAGCAAAAGCACTATCCTCCACTACAATACAATGTTATTCATAGTTCTACCACAAGATACACAATTACAGGAATAACATAGAGAGCTCCCATGGGCCATGGGCCATGGCCCAAATATTTATTGGCACAGTTGTTCATATTTCTCGAAGGACTTGAGAAACCGGAGAGCCAAATCCTTGGCCTTTTCTGGCGGCGGTGTGGACTGGGATATTAGTTCAAATTCAGCTTTCCATTCAGCGATGCATTTCTTGTTGCTCCCAGGAACAGGTGAAAATGAAAAGGTGACCTTATAAGGATCATACATGTTCCGCAGCTCCCCTCCGATCACCTGATATGTCACCGATCGTCCTATTTCCACCTTTTCTATCTTTTCCGTCGATTCTTTTACGTAACCACACACAGCTAGACCCATCCAGGATCCATATCCATCAGTAACATCCATAGACATCTTATATGACACAACTGGAGATTCACTGATAAGTGTTCAAAGTAAAAACTAATTCCAAATGTGGTTAGGAATGTCCTATGCACTTCATTTCTTCTGTGCTAAATGATCCAATTCATTCATTTGTTCACATGGTTGCCTCGTGCATTTTGTGTGCCTCCCACCCTCTTTGGAGGCTATGTGAAGGTTCAGTTGGAAAAGTATGTATCTAAACATGCAGTCCATCAACAATTAATTTTAATTTTAAAAAATTTGAATGATTCAGTCAAATACTTTTCGACAAACACATTGCATTACGTATATGGACTAAAAGTGTGTGTCTTATCTGATAAAGCCTTCGAAGTATATGAAAGATCCACAACTAGATAAAATTGTAGAGAGTGATCCCTTGGAGTTAGAACATATATCAAATACAAGATCCCTGCTTTTTGAGACGGATTTTTGACTCGTCCAACGCCTCCCGTCAGAAGTATATATGTTTTCCACGCTCACATTTTAACATCGACACTTTCCATTAGTGTCACAATCAGCCAAGCTCGAGACCACAGAAAAATAAAAAGTTAGACTAAGTGTATCCACATCTCTGTTACGACCTATTCATAAATGATCTATCCAGCGCAGCAAAATTCTGAGCCCATTGAATGTGCTAAGCTCGGTCCATTCCCCTTACAAATTTCTGCCAACACCTAAACTATTATCTGAAAAATTTCAGTTTGGATATCCGCCGAAATATGTATATTTCAAAAACTTTAGTTCATATTAAAAAAGTTCAGTCAAACTTTTTAATTTTTGGATAATTTTTTTTATCCATGTTAGAACCAAAAAGTTTCTATCGACTGAGATTTTTTTAACATGGGTATTCTCTTGAGACTAATTCACAAATATCCACTCACATTGCTTAAGTAGATGGGAGAGTAACCTCACAGGCATTGTCACAAATATCGTTCTTGGGATATTAACGGCGATTGGTAATATCGAGATATTTTCAAATTCTCAATTTTTTACCGAAAAAATCTCACAAAAATTAAAATATTTAAAAATAATAAAAATAGAATAAATAAAAATATTAATAAAATAAAAATGGTAATAAGGAATTTACTAGAAATTTACCGACAAATTATCGGGATATTATCGCAATATTACTGTTTATCACATTTTTAACACGATTTTATCGAGAATTTATCGCCATGTCGATAAAAACATGTTTTTAATGCGGTAATAGTATTTTGCCGATAAAAATGTGATAAATTTGAAAATACCGTCGATATTTGTGACAATGCTCACAGGGGTCTAGGAGGGGTTTAACATAAATTGAATTCAAGACTTTGCTTCATTAAAAATATAATCGAACTCAAAACCCCACTTTATAAGATGGAGTCTTGATCCCAACCTCCTCAGGCCCCTCATGTTTACAATTCATCCTCTCTCGATCTCTAGCAATTGACTAATCAACTTGCCCAAGAAAAGAGGGGAAAAATCCCCTCAGCCATGAAAGACCCAGAAACCATGAGTCTAAACACTGACTATGGAATCCAAATTCCTTGCTGTCTTGGCAACACTCGTCTTCGATTTAACATGTCATCAAAGTTTGTCAAATAACTTGTGCTTGTTTGATATATTTAATATTAAGCTATAAAAATGAATGACTTGATTTGAAAATAGAACTTTTTAAATTAAAATAAGAATCTTTGAAATCGAGTTCTGGAATTAATGAACAGTGCATGCCCATCTACATCTATATATACGCATCCATAATCTTAGGAATTTCTAAAAAATTCCAAAAAAAAAAAAATGAAACTGAAAATATTGAAAAAAGAAAAAATTGGATTACCAGGGCCTAACTTAAAGAGCCTTAAGCTTCCAGGGCTTCCATCTCCTTGAAGGTATTGGGCAGCGGCAAGCATCTCAGGATTTATTTTGCTTATGATATCATTATTTCTGTACATCTCCCATGCCTTCTCTGCAGGAATGTTAAGGACAACTTCTCCCTTCATACTCCTCATTGCTCACTGCTCTCTGTTTCCTTGCTTATATTCGGTGGATGTTTAAATGGACAAAACAAGGGAGGTGATATGCGAAATATTTATAATACCTCAAAGCCCCCTACCCAGTTTTAAAATTACAGTGAACTTCCTAAAAAATTAAATTATAACCGTCTCATATGTATTTAGACAAAGGACATTTTAACTCGACTAGTTCTTAAGGCATATGCAAGTCTCTCAATTCCACACACATTGGGTAAACAACTATAAAGAGTTACTTAGAGAAGGGTTGTTCATGAATCGAACTCAAGGTTTATTTTCATAAAAGGATCTTTTTGGCCAGATCAATCCCCTCTTAGATTTTGAAATATCCTATATTAATAGTATGAACTTTTCTATAAAAGCATTTACCTTTTGAATTTACTTGAAAAGAGTCTATATATTCTGTAATTTTATAAAAGCTCTTATCTTTAATTAAAATTATAAAAGAAACCTTTTATCATATTCACTAGTGATTTATTGATGCTTTGTTTTAATATTTTATAGATGTATATTGTGACGCTCACTTTTATTTGAAGACTACTTTACAGAGATAATTGACTAAAAATACCTTTTATGAATTAACAATTTGTGAAAAGTTAATTAGATTAGTCAATGATAGAGTAAGATTCTAATGCTAAAAAATAACACACTGAGGAACTTTAGTTACAACCCAACAGTGACTGTTACTTTAGACTCTAGTCAAGTCAATTGAAAGTATGTCAAGTGTATGATATATCATGGATTCATGAGTGTGAAAAATGGGTGCAAAAGACCCCATCAACTCCATGATATAAATCACAAGATCTCAATTACTGCTTTTGAAGTTTAAATAGCTTTCCTCGTTGTATTTGGATGAAGGATAAATTTTAAAAGGGTTACTTTTCATCATAAGTTACTCTGGATATTAATACCTTATGGAAAGAGTTTTCAAAAGTGGAAGGAGAAGAGATAAAAAGTTAATTAGTTACTTTTACCTCTTAATTATTAAATAAAGATATTGGGGGTTACTTTCCGTTATCCCTATCTAAACGCAACCCATATATAAGTTGATCTTTGATCAACATAGTCAAACCTCTTTCAAAATTTAATCAAATTTAAGAACTTTTTAAAATTATAAAAAATATAGAAGCTTCTTTCAAATAAATTTAATAATAGAGGTCTTTTTAAAAAATCTTTAATAATATAATAAATAGATAATGAATTATAAATTGAAACACCATTTATGTGAAAAGTTGTAAACCCCTATCGAGGTCTGATTGTTTAAAAGAATTGGATGTGACATAGACTTGCCAAGGTCTTGAATTTCATTTAAGTGACTGAGACAATGGTATTTTTATTAACACCTGGCATCATGTCTCTGTAAATTTATAATTTCTCATTTTGTCCAACAATTTTAAATTGATCTTTCAATATATTAAAATAAAATGGGCATAAATGAAAAGTTTCTCAATTTATTATGAGATAGTGCTAGCTATTGGTAAAAATGTCAGTGCCTAAATTAATTTCATCTTGTTTATGAAATTTCATTACTAGAGTAATGCACGACCTAGAGGGAAGTGAATAGGCCGGTTTTCAATTTTAATTCCCTTTTAAAATTTCTTAACCGAATTTTAATTTAAGTGTATGAATTATTCAATGAGATCCTTTCACTGTAAAATGGACAACTGTTTAATAAAACTGACCGATCAATATAAGTGTGTGTATGTGAAACAGTATTCAATCCTGGCAATCAATTCAAAGCATCAGCCACATACAAACACAGATATTTTATAGTGGTTCGGTTTCAACAAACATACGTCCACTGTTAGACTTCCCAGCTCTAGGGTCGTCCCAAATATACTATGTATGGGTCTCACACCTAAATAGTACAACCTAGTTTTCTATAGACGTTCAACCCAATCGGTCTAATCCTCTACACCTATTTTTTAGAGTGGTTCAAACATGCTGTTCTAATCTACTTTACAATGTTCGAAATAAAAGGAAGAAGAAATACTTTCCTTCAGCCTTATCCGTTTTCCTTTAAGTGCTTTCTTCTTTTCTTGATCTGTGTACTCCTTTCCATCAGATTAGCTCCATCAAAGTGATTATCGGCACAGCAGTATAAGACTTAGATATTTCTGGTTTTAAGGTCCTATGTGAACACCTTAAGCTTCATCAGAGCTGGGGTATTGATTACCCAAACATCTATGAAAGAAGATGATGAAGAAGGTATAAAGAGAGGAGGCTAATTGCTCTGGTCACACTGTTATATTTTTCCAAATTGTTCTCTGTGTGAATCGGTAGTCATTTCATTCAACTTCCAGTTATTTATAAGATTGTCTGTATTTTTGTAACCAGTCATGCCCACGAGGCCTCGAGGATTCCAATGAGGCCTCGTGGCAGTAAACATGGAAAGACAATTCAAAAATGCATAAGTTATTCTGTCTTTGAAACAGATAATATCCAGCCAACTAAGATGTCACCGTGCATGATTGACAGTTAATTTATCTCAGTCATCAATTAAGGATGAGATTGATGATTGTAAATCATCATAAATCTCATGGAGGAGCCTTTCCATTTATATCAAAAACAGCTAGCTCCCAACGGTTATGTATTCAAAAACATGTGAGGTGGCAGTTAACATTTCAACATATGGATATATCTTATTACCATAATAAACTCTCCATGTAAGGAATACAAATTTAATTTCCTAAATCTGTAAAAGACTCAATCAGCAAGACACCAAGTCAGCTGAGTTATAGTTGTCCACATTATAACTCAGTACAAGACTGGCTGCGAGGCCTCGACAGACTGCACGAGGCCTCGAGGCTGAAAGTCACTTATTATCTTATTTTCCAGTTTATAACCATTTGACTTCTAAGGTATTTGACTTAGCCTAAGGTCTCCTATGGTTCACTTACCTGTGTGTCAATAACGTATTCGGTGTAAATTCTTCAATTACATAGTAGATTTTCACATACATCCAAGGCAAGTCCAACTGAGTCACGTAATTGACAATAAGGATGACTCGGACGAACCGGGGCACTTACAATTTATATAATTCTTTGTTAGCATCTTGATGTGTTTTCTTTCAATCATTCATATACCAACTGTCGACAGTTATACTTTTCGATTAAGGAAATAGGTCTCAATAAATACTTTACACTTAGAGAACTACGTTTTAAAAAATAAGTATTTTAGTAGAAAATTTATAAAATTACTACATTGTTTCATTTAATTCATTCAACAATAGATGTAACAGCTTCACAAAATCTTAAAAAATATTCACAATATTTACATAGGTATATTTCAACTGGTTGCCTCCCGCCTCAAGAGGTGGGAGGTTGCGGGTTCAAACTCCATGTCTTAACCTTGGTGATAGTCCTGAGTTTAAAAGTTGGGTATCTCACAGTTTCCCACACATAAATTCAAAAAGAAAAATCTTAAAAATTATGTATTATTATAATATAGATATCTAAGATAAATGCTTTAGAATTTTAAAAGTAAACTCTCAAATGACATTTTTTGCTGTCATTTTTATCATTACAGTGACACTACAAAATCAAACTTAAAAGATTATGATAATGTTGAAAGGTCTTCATAAATTACATCTTAACAACTAAGTTTCAATATCTATTTATTGAATCACACAGTTGGAGGGGAAAATGTTTGCACCCCGAAAAAATGAAAATGGTGTGGGGTGAATCTTATGGCGTTCAATTTTAACTAAAATGATTTAATAGTGCACTCAAGTTATTCAACTTTGATTATGACTTTTTTTCATTAATAATAAATAAAATGAATTAGAACAAATCAGCTAAAAATTCTTAAACTATAAGATGAATAATAGTCACCTAACTTTGTTCTCATAATTTTTAAATAATCGTCGAGAGATTTCAATACTTCAATTCGGTAATAAGAACCTCTGGCACATTAGATAAGCTGAACTCAGTTTATATTTTAAAATTTTCTAAGTTAAATTTTATGAGAATCAGATAAAATAATTTGTCAAAATAAAATATAAAAAATAATTTATTGATAAGGTAAATAGTTTAGATGGTAATAATGAATCGAGACAGTCCAATTTTATTATAAAAGTATAAATATTGAAAGGTGTTTTTTGCGAAGTCTGATTTCTATGATTTGTCAAGTGCCACACAAAAATTTGCATGAATTGCAAAACCCTTTCAATCATTATAATATGAAAACGATAGATATGATTCCTCCAAGCGACAGGAACACAGAGCACGCAAAGTAAGATATGGCATTGGAATCAAATTCGAGGCCTGAGGTCCTGGTTCACATGACTTTATAAAACATTCAAGGTAGATAGATAAATAAATAAAGAGCTAATAGCATAGCTAACAATTGACATGTGGCATGTGCCATGTGCCATGTGCCAACACTAACGGTCTCAATTTTAATATGTTAATTGTTATAGTATATTATGTATTATTTAACATTTTATCTAATTAAAGTAATAGGTTTTAAGAATTAAATTTGTGTTAAATTAGAATCGGAGTATTGTGGAGCATGTAGTGGGAACATAATAAAAGGTTGTTTAAAGGTATTGTGGAATCTAGTGCTGCCGTTGCAAGATGTAGTTTCACCAAGTGTGCATCATGGGTTGCTTCTCTTCAGAAATTTAGGAATATCTCTATGTCAGATATTTTACGTGCCTTAAAAGAATGTGTGGATCTCTTGATCTAAAGGTGGTCTTTTGCGAGTTATTCGCTACTTGTTGTAGTTAGTTTACGTTTTCTCTATTTGCAAATTTTGTGCTCTTTCTCTATTAATATATAAACCGTTTCAAAGAAAATAATTAGAACTGGGATACAATTGATAGAGATAGGTGAATATGAGGGAGAATTGGATCTATTAAGTCTAGTGTACGTCCTATAAATCAAAGTATTTATGGAAGTCTCATAAAACTATTTTTAGAGGATTATTAGTCTCACATTTCATAAAATATTCTCATATAAGAATTTCATGGATGCATGCATATATTGCTTTTAAAAAAAATTGATTGAAGAACTCTAATTGTAGATTTTAACTTAATAAAATTTCACACGTATCTCTAGCCATAGTATTCAATTTGATAGATTGCACCTTGTCTACTATTGGTTTTTGATACTTCAAAAGTATGGTTAGTATCGTTGAATTAAGTTTACTCTTATAAGCACTATATAGATAGTTTAAATCTATCCTGCAGGCCAAGTTATGAGATTTAGATTCGAGATTTTACGTCGAATTAAAGATTTCAATGAAGAAATTCAGTGCTCTCAGACTCACATATAGTCTGAACTCGAAAAACTGAGAGCTGCTCTCAAAGTTAAGTGTGGTCTAACTCGATGAACCTTTCAATGACTTAGTTTTAACATGGAATTTGTAAGTTAATTCACACAATAATAAACTAAAGAAATCAATGGGATAGAAAAAACTCACTAATATGGAGAGAGCAAAATCTTTGGATAAATTCAATATAATGAAAAGTTTGTCTTACCTCTCTCGGCTAATTGTGTATTTTTGGGCGTTATTATGAAAAAAAAACTACTAAGGAAAATTGAAATACTAATAGAATACTGGGACAGGTGGTTCTTCTTTCTTCCAATCTAGAGACACGGAAGGGTCGATTTTCTCAATCTGCTACGTGAGTTGTTTTGAATCAGCCAACTCATCTCTCTTTCCCATCTTATTATTCCATTATTTGTTTTGCTGCAAACATGCAGCACCGATGGGGTCGGGTCCCACCTTCTAATCTCTTCCCTTCCTCCTACCGTCTAGCAGAGAGATTTTCTCTCAAAATCTTCACACGATTTGCAGTTGGCACCTTCCTTCTCAATCTCGTCTTCTGCTAGATTTTCGATCTAAAAACACGGCTTCCTCTTCTTTCTATTTCTCTGTATCTGTTGTATATGTTGAATAAGAAAAGACAGGTCGAGTGGGAGTGTCTCCTAGTTCAAATAGGACTCTTTCTGTCCTTATATATACACAACAGTTATAATTTGTAAGCAGTGAAAAAATAATAAGAAATACTCTTATTTTTCCGTGGTTTTTTCCATTTTGGGTTTTACACATAAACCCTTGTCTCCGTGTGTGATGAATTGGTGATAGATTGTTTTTCTACATGGTATCACTCGCAAGTGAAACTCGATCTTGGGTTTCTACTCAGCACCATCTTTTCCTTCTTTGTTTTCAAAAGGGTTGCTCTTGCTGCTCTGCTCCAATAGCAACCGTCGGATTTTTCTTGCATCTGACCAGATCTGTGTCTTGCAACCTGCATCCAGATCCTGCCCACTGACTGACGGGGTACAGATCCGGCCGATTTGCTATGGGCTTTCAGACCTCTGTGTCTCATTCTTCTGTTCGTGCAGCCGATCCCATCCGGGATCTCAGATTTGTGGATCGTTGTTCGGAGGCTCCACACCGCTGCTGCTCAGCCGCAAATCAAAGGAGAACAGTTGCTTGGTTCAACGGTGGCGTCTCTGCTCCAGCACCCTTGGTTGTCGCCATTTCTGCATCGATCTGGGTTTCAAATCTCGTTTGTGGTTTGCGTTGGTCTGTGCATCTGCCTTCATTGCAGTCCTTATTGCGACTCTATTCTTCTACAAGCGCAGCGCAAGACCTCAGTCTGATTAGTTCGTCGTTTTCGATTTGTGCCATCTTTTCGGCTCGATTTCTCACCCAGATCCGGTTTTCTTCTCTAGCACTCCGACGTTTTTCCTCTCCCATATCTGTCGCCCTTCTGTCGAATCTCCTTCAGTGGCTATACACTCAGGCAGCCTCTCAGACTTCCATTCATGCCTAGATCTGCGACAACTCTTCTTCGCCTCGCTACCGATTCTTCTCAGATCTTAGCTGGTCATTAGAGTCGCTCGTGTCCAGATCTGGCCGGTTCCATGCTTCCCTGACGGTTCTTCTTCACATCCGCTGTTACGCCTCTTCTGCAGCGTCATCCTCCGACCAGTCCTCTGCTGCTGTTTTGTTCAGATCACAAGGGCCATTACATCTTTTTGCTGTAGCTGTCCTCTACCTGTTTCTAGTTGCTCTCGACAGGGGCACAACCAGCTCACGAGGAGACAAAGTTAAAAAAAAAAATTTGTTGTGACAACCTTCTACTTATCTCTTTCTTCACATCGGTATAGATTCCATGGGAGAGTCCGATTGCAATCCAAGTTTGAAGTTATCATCCATTCTGTTGACTGAACATAACTATGTTCTCTGGTCTCAAGCGGTTACCTTGTCGCTTACCAGCAAGAAAAAACTGGGTTTTATTAATGGCAAGACCGTCTGCCCTCAAATTGCTTCTGCATCCAAAACTCCAGATACAACTATAGCTGGTTCTTCCGAAACCGCCTATGATGACTGGCTTTCGAGTGATCAGCTTGTCCGTTGTTGGTTTTTTAATTCTATGACACCCCATATTGCTGGCCTTTTTACCTTCTCCACCTCAGCAAAGGTATTATGGGACTCTATTGTAGGCATGTTTGGAAATATAAATAATATTGCTCGTGTATTTCAGATTAAAAATAAAATTGCCACTGCACTACAAGGAGAAAGGAAATTTTGTGACCTTGTTGGACATATGAAGAGGCTATAGGATGAATTAAATATGTATCGACCACATACTACTGATGCACAGACCCTCTTGCAATGAGCCGAAGAAGATAAAGTTTTTTCCTTACTTAGTGCTTTGCGGCCCGAATATGAACATCTATGGAGCACTGTTCTTATGACTGATCTGTTTCCTTCTCTGATCAATGTATGTGCTCTCATTCAACGTGATGAAACTCGAAAAAAAACTATGCATTCTGCTCTTCAGCATTCCTATGGTAAGTAAAAAAAAAAACCATAGATACACCTCTGAGATTGAGAAGACAAAAGTTCTTGTTCGCAATAAAGGACGACGAGACACTTCTCGTTGTGAACACTTGGCAGAACTGGGCACTCCAAGGATCGTTGTTTATCTTTATATCCTGATCTCAAGCCTAAATTTGGTCCAAAAAAAAGAGACCAGGCAGCTATCGCCGCAACTTCAACCACTCTAGATCAGTTGAGTTAGATTTTGCAAGATCTTCATAAGTCTATGCCTCCTCTAAGTCCGCATACTTCGTCTCAAATCGCAGGTACTATTCATGCTTTTCTTACTTCACACTCTGATGGCCATTCTTGGATTATTGATTCTGGAGCCATTGACCATATGGCTAATTCTCCTTCTTCACTGTTTGATTTTTCCAAACAGTCAAGTAAACATGATGTTTCCCTAGCCAATGGAACCATGGTTCATGTGGTAGGAAGTGGTAAAATAGATTTTTTTTCTGATAGTGTTCCGTCCATTGCTCTGGTTGTTCCTTCTTTTCCAACTCAACTCTTGTCTGTTGGAAAAATTACTAATTCATTGAACCGTGATGTTATTTTCTCTCCTAACTCTGTTGTCTTTCGAGATCGAACGTCTAAGATGATGATTGGTGAAGGAACTTATAACAATGGGTTGTACATGCTTCAGTCCCCTAATAAAGCCTATCATACCAAAGAGTTAGTAGAGAGTCGCATACTGCACCAATGGCTTGGCCATCCTTCCAGTCATATTTTATCATGTCTTTTTCCTTCTGTTTTTGTTCAGTCTAGTGTCTGTGATGTTTGTCAATGTTCTAAACAAACTCGATTACCTTTCATTTGTTCTATGTCTAAGTCCGTTGAATGTTTTGAACTGATCCATTCTGATTTATGGAGTGCTCCAATTGCTTTTTATGATGGTTTTATATATTTTGTGTTGGTCATGGATGACTACACTCGTGTTACTTGGCTATACTTACTCAAATCCAAATCTAATGTGTTATCTGCTTTCAAAGATTTCCACCATATGGTCATTAACCAATTTCATGACAAGATTAAAATTTTGTGCTCTGACAATGGCACTAAATACGTCAATGCCCCTTTCACTGAATATATTCATGACAAGGGCATCATTCATCAAACTAGCTGTGTGGATACCCCACAACAGAATGGCGTGGCAGAAAGGAAAAACCGTCATATCTTAGAAACTACTCGAGCTCTTACGTTTCAAATGCATATTCTAAAGAAGTAGTGGTCGCATGGCATCCTCACTGCCATCTACCTGATTAATCGACTTCCTAGTCGCATTCTTCAGTTTAAATCACCATTGGAAGTATTGAAGAAAAGACGGCTTGACCTCTCTCACCTACGTGTCTTTGGTTGTGTCTACTATGTAAATCGGCAAGCAATTCATAGTGATAAGTTGGAAGCAAGATATATCCGGTGTGTCTTCTTTGGCTATTCCTCGACATTGTTATGACCCAATTGTCTGTAAGCTTATTGTAACCCGTGATGTCCACTTTGTTCAAAATGATCCTTATTTCCAAACACAAGGTGATTCTGGCAATCGGTCCCAGGGGAAGAACTTGTTTGATTTGGTACCTCTTCCCATGGTAACTGATGTTGTCCCTAGCAGCCGGCAACTTGAGATTATCGCTCCAGAAAGTCCAATGTCTGCAGCAACTAAAATTCTGGCATTTCCTACTGAGACTGTCACTCCAAAAAGTCCAATATCTGCAACAACTGACTCTCCGACACCTCGTCTTCCGTTGCGAAGATCGAGTAGAGAGACGCTTCCTCCGAAAAGAATGTTTCACTTACCATGCAGTATCCTATCCAATGGAAGCTTGCCTGACTTATGATAATGTTACTCAATTTCATTTGGCCTTTCTGAGGGTCGTGTCTTGTGAACTAGAGCCATAGAATTTTTGAGAAGATGAAAGAAGAATTGCAGGTACTAGATAAGAATAAAACTTGGGATACTGTTAAATTGCCTCCAAGAAAAAAAAACGGTTGGTGTCGTTGGATATATAAAATAAAATATAAGAGTAATGGAACAGTGGAACGACACAAAAGCTAGATTTGTTGCCAAAGGCTTTACCCAAACATATGGTGAGGATTATACAGAAACATTCGCACATGTTGCAAAGATGAACACCTTCCGAGTGCTTCTCTCTTTAGCAGGGAATCAAGGTTGGAAATTATTCCAAATGGATGTTAAAAATGCTTTCCTTCATGGTGATCTAGAAGAGGAGATCTATATGAGTGTTCCACCGGGTCATCCACAAGAATCCAAAGTTGGGTTTGTGTGCAAATTAAATGTAGGCCATATACAGACTTAAGCAGTCTCCTCGTGATTGGTATGTTAAGCTCAGTTCTGTTCTCATAAGTAATAGTATTAAAAGGAGTGCAACTGACTCGTCTCTATTTGTCAAGAAAGGTATTTTTGATGCAGTTATTGTCTTAGTTTATGTTGATGATATAGTGATTACTGGCAATGATCGACATGAAATTTCTAGGCTTAAGACTCTTCTGCACAAGAGATTTGCCATTAAAAACCTGGGAATGTTAAAGTATTTTCTAGGATTAGAAGTTGCATATTCAAAGAAGGGCATCTTTCTTAATCAAAGGAAATATGTGTTAGACTTGTTACATGATACTGGAAAATTGGGAGTTAAACCCTCAGATACTCCAACCGACAGTAGCAGTAAATTTGGTAGTGATGGTGAATTGTTAACCGATATTGATCAGTTTCAAAAGTTGGTTGGTCGATTGATTTATCTAATGATTACTTGGCCAGATATTTCTTATACGATCAGTCTTGTCAGCAGATTTATGCATGCACCTACAGTTACTCACATGAATGTCGTCAACAGAATTTTACAGTACTTGAAGGGTTCACCAGGAAGGGGTATATGGATGCTTAAGAATGGAAATAGCTCTATTACTACTTACACTGATGCCGATTGGGCAGGTTGTCCAGTTGATCGACGGTCTACAACAGGATACTGTACCTTTGTAAGATGTAATCTGGTCACTTGGAAGAGTAAAAAGTAGAGTGTTGTTGCAAGATCAAGTGCAATAGCAGAATATCATGCGATGGATTCAACCACCAGTGAAGCTATTTGGCTTCGATTTTTATTGCAGGATTTGGATTTTAGTTCTACTCAGCCAACACAAATGTTTTGTGATAATCAGGCTGCGATACACATTCTGTCAAATCCAATATTTCATGAGCAAACCAAACACATTGAGGTGGAGTGTCATTTTGTTCGAGAGAATTTGCAAACTAATGTTATTTCTACTCCGTTTGTTCACAATGATCAACAGGTAACCGATATATTCACAAAAAGTCTTTCTGCTGCTAAATTCTAAGAGACATTGTCCAAGTTGGGCTCCATTGATATTTTCGCATCAACTTGAGCTGGAGTGTTGAATAAGGAAAGAGAGGTCGAGTGGGAGTGAGACTCCTAGTTCAAATAGGACTCTTGTTTATCCTTATATATACACAGCAGTTGTAATTTGTAAGCAGTGAAAAAATAATAAGAAATACTCTCTTTTTCCCGTTTTGGGTTTTCCACGTAAAACATTGTCTCCGTGTGTGATGAATCGGTGATAGATTGTTTTTCTACAGTATACCAACGTCGGGGTGGTTTTCTTTCCCCAATTATTTTGCCCAAATCTTCTCTGTTCACAATTGCTTGAGATTTCTTTCTCAGTCTCACTCATCTTTATCCCTTCACCTTGTGGGGTCCACACGGGTATCTCCAAAGCCAAAGTGGTGTTTGGGAAGGGCCCAAGAAATTTTGGATCAGCAGGTGACTCAGCTGCTAGGTGTCTTGGTTGTGAACCATGTCTCGCCTTAGGTCCATGAGCTGTGAGACTCCAAGATGATTTTGAATGGGCCTGTGCTTGTGGGCCCCACTTCCCACCATCCATCCGATGGTAGATCTCAAGAGCTATCGCATCCACTAGGTCCAGTTGGGCTTGACTGTCATCCCCCGAGCTCTAACTAGATTCGGTGCTTGCATCAATTTCACACAAAGGTATCACCAAAAAAACACTTTATAGAGCATAAAGTGTGTGGCTAATCATTCCCTTGTATATATAACAAACATCATTTGTAGATGAGTTTGAATCAAACTTTGGTTTAAATAACATGATCACTTCACATGTATTTTAAAAGCCTTGGTCTGTATATAGCGTTTGTTAGTGTCTCGATTTGGCTAAGTCTCTAAGTTTGTCAATTCCATGACTCGGAAAGAAGCATTTGCTGGAAGCTTGAAGACCCAAAGTGATCAAGAGTAAAGATCATGCTCCATCAGATTGAAACTCATCATTATAGCCATCACAAAACAGTTATTATGGCCATAAATGATTTTAGGTGGTACCCACACCTTAGAGAGGACTATCCCTAGGCTTAGTGGAACAAATGGTGAAATCATAAAAAGCCTAGAGAGGAAGATTGACAGTGAATTGAAACCCAACTTGGAAATATGTATTTGGTTTTGCTGTCAGCTCGACCAGTCTTTCTCACCGACCCCTCGGTGGAGACAGGATCGACCCATCGTGGTCAAAGACTGGTCGATCAAATTGACATACGTTCTAGATCAAAGAACTATCATTTTGTGAAAGCCTTTAGTCGAAAGTCTCTTATGCATCAAAACCTCGGTGAAAGGCTGAAACGACCCCTCGTGGTCAATGACTCTTCAATAAGATTTATGAGTTCTAGAACTAGAACTCAGGTGGGCTCTCTAGAAAACAGACATAGCGGTAATTTAAAGACCGATCGAAAGTAGCCAGGACCGACCCCTCGGTAAAGAGCGACATTTCGTTCTGGGTATGACTGGTTTTCTGGCCTTGAAACTCTATCAGCATTGTGTTGCCCCAGATCGAGCCTCTCGTATGGACCGAACTCTCGGTACCATCATTGTCGACCCATCAACTACACCGACATGTCGACCGAGAAAGAATATTACTGTTGGGAGTGCATTATTGCGCAACGGTCCGGTTGTTAAACGGTAACATTTCTAGTCACCGGCCCCTCGGTGATTCCGACCTGTCGGTACATTGTCATTGCTTCAACTGGTTACCTTCTCTATATAAACCAATCTTTATGCAACCAGTTGGCATCCTTCGGCAAAATCAGTTGAACCCTCATCATTATCAGTGAGCTTAAATAAGGGCCAATAAAAGGATCACTCTCTCTTTCATGCTTAAACTTGGGGAATCATATACAATCAATCATATGGATTAAGTTTGTGAGAGAGAAAGGAGGAAAGTAAAATCATAAATAAACAATCTATTGATTGAGTTTGTAAGTGAGAAAGAGGAAATGATTATAAAGTAGGAAACTTTTGGTATAGCTAGTTTCCTTCACCCTGGATTGTGATTGTTTTACGGTGACTACAAGAAAGAGCATCGGTACACATTGGGTTGTATTGAGCATTGAAATATTACATTTTTACCCCTGATTATTGGTTCAGTTAATCCTCAATTTTGTATATAATGATGCATTTAATGTAATTTGTCATTTGTAGTAAAAAATGGAAAGTTCAGGAAAATCAAGTTAAAACAACAGAAGATTGTATGTTTAGTGCTTTAAAGAGGAGACCTAGAATTATTATGATTATTTTATGTCACTTTCTAGGATTTTCATGTAAATTGATTAATCTAGATCCAGTTATGAGAGTCTATGATTAATTAATAATTTTAAGATTTAAAGTGGCTAAATAATTATTTAATTCTAGAGGTTAAAAGCTGCAATCTAAGTGCCAAAGCCTGAATTTCAAGTCATTGGACCAAGATTCAGTTCAAGTGGGCCAAGCTATACTCCACAAAGCTTCAATGGACCAAGCCACATGCAAGCCCATACGCATTCCACACATTGGGCCAGGCCAGTGTGCAAGCTCAGCCCAAGTAAGCCCCAAGCTCTCAAATCCAATTCAAATGGGCCTAAGTTGAGGTCTACATCCAAATCCAAAACTCAACGTCCAATGAACTCCATGGTCCATGTTTGAATTTACCTAAGTCTGACCCAACTACCTATGTCCAAAACCCATAACCCAACTTCACCTTCACACCATCCAATTTCCATCTTAGATCTTAACCTTTCATCTCACATATCCAGCTAGGTCAAACCATAGATCCACCATTAAATCTAATCTATCCATGCATCTATCATTACATCTAGGTCATCCATCATCATCATGATCATATTAACCTTAGATTAGTGTTCATCCATGCATCACCTATTAATCCTTGCATTCATTTCATTCATTTATCATCTTAGCCATTAGATATTAGGTCATCTAATCTCATTCACTCATTCATCTCTTAGAAACCCTAGAGCCTCCACATGCATCCATCACATACACACATTTCCTTAGATTTAGGTCATGCATTTCATCATCCATTTAAGATCCACCTATGCATCTAAACCCTCCATCAACCATCTACCCATTTTTTATAATTATTTTACCCTAAATTCCTTACAGCCATTAGATCAAAACCCATTTAATCTAAGCCCTCCATTCATAAACCCTAAGCTATGAACAACTTGTAGTTCAAGTTAGCCCCCATGCGCATATTACACCTCATCATCCCATGATTTTTGCAACCTAAAACATCTCCATGCACTTAAACTAAAAACCATCTAGATACATTCCTAATATCCAAACACACCTCACCATCCAATCCCCAAGTATCCCACACGATTTTCTCAATCCTAAACCAATCCAAATTCCTAATTTCTCTCCTAATCTCTTACCTTCTCTCCACCTTCACTTAGCCACCAAGGAAAGCCACACAAAAATCGTGTGACCCTCCTTGTGCAGCCATAAAATCCAAGCTTAAATAACCATCATCCATTCCCATTTAGATCCAATCTAGTCCTTTCATTTCCCAACCTATAAGGAGCACCATGTGAATTTACAAGTGAGTGTAGATTTTTTATCTTTTATGTTGTCTTTCTTATATTTAATTTAGAAAAGCCTTATACTTTAATTCTTCCATTTAATAAAGTAAAGCATTCATTTAGAACCTTGGAACATCCAATTTCTAAAATACTTTTATAATTACTTTATTTTTAATTTTAAGAACACAACTTTTATTTATTTGATTGAACATGAGCGTATGCAATAATTAGGATCTTAATTGTAAGACTTGAATCATGATTACTAAGGTTTTGATTAATTAAATTAATAGTTGTGAATCTTGTTTTATTAATAAATATGAATTGTATTTTAGATCTTTACGTGAATTTCAGATCTAGGCCTTTATTTTATTTACATATCTTGGTTAATGAACGATATATTCCAAACAACCAACATTTCCGTTACTACACATTTAATTTCAGTCATTTATATTCATGCAATTTAATTTTATGCCTTTTAATTATGTTAAATCTCATGTTTGTTGTGCAATAGTTGTTTTAACCCATATCTTATGTAATATAATCTTTAATTTTGTAACTCTTTAATTCATTCTTTAATTCTTTGATTCTCTTTCTCTTAAACCTCTCTCTCTCTCTCTCTCTCTCTCTCTCTCTCTCACAAAGATCCATTCAATTAAAGTTAGGAAGATGTGTAAATGACTTTGTAACTTGGAATCCTAAACATGATTAAGATTAAAATTTAATTCACCATATTAAACTAAGAAATCACATATCTTACTTGTTGATTTTCCAAGTTAGATACATAACTCATATAATGATTCAATTTCTTAAAAATAATTCATTTTTAGAGGACATTAATTTAAATTCATATACTTTGAGAGTTTCCATTGGGTTCGACCTCGCTCTCACATTACTATACTATGAATGGTTCGTGCACTTGCGAGATTTACAAATTTAAAACCATCAACAGGTGAAATCTTGAAGATGCACACATCAAGAGATAGTCAAAAGCAAATGCTTCTTGGTTTTAATTTTGTTTTAAAACCTTTGTTTCGAAAGTGGATGAAGGAAGCTTGTTCCGGAATCACTATAAAAAATCTGGAGCATCGTCTCCAGCACATGTGGTGGGTGGAATTCCCAGCTAAATGGATAGGTGGAATTCATATTCTACAGTGGTGTGTGAAATTCTCAGCTGATTGAGTGAGGTGGAATTCCTACTCTAATTGTGATGATGTAAATCCCCAATTAGTAGATTTTTTGTGATAGCTCAAGGTAGAGCGAGTCCTAACAGTGGATATAAATTGGCTAACTGAACCACTTTAAATTGGTCTTATGGTGTTTGATCTTTGTGTGTTTGTACTTAGTATTTAAGTACTCTTCTTAACACACATCACTTTGCATGTTGATTATCATATTCTACACGTTGTGCATAAGCAACGATAATCAAGTAAAATGTAAAGGGTCACAAATCTCTTGATTAATGTACCGCTGCACTTAAAACAATCAAGAAATTTGTAAACACCATGGAAAATGGGATTAACCTATTCAAACTCCCCCCCTCCTCCCTCTAGGGTCAATTATGTTGTTCTAAGCACATTGAAAAAGGGAACTTTCAGCGTTTATAAAATTTTATTTTAATCATGGTTGTCAAATCCATTTTGAATTCCATTATGAATTTGTCTTCATAGTAAAACATTTCAATGTTCATCTTTTTTGGTGTTCCATTTCTAAAAAGATGACATAAAATTTAAAAAGTAAGAAGTACAATAAAATATTTAAAATTACAAACTTACGAAAAATGTTGCATTTAATTATTTTCATCATTTTACACTAATCTACATAAATAAAAATATAAATTTCATATTTGTAATCTCAAGTCATATAAATTTAATTATCAAATACTAACTAAAAAGGGTTGAAGTTTATACTATAGGAATCAAATAAAACTCCAATTAAACATAGGAAAAAAACCCTCTAAATCTGTATCTAAGAAATAAATTTGAATTCTCATATGATTAAAAATAAAGGTATGAACACATGGGTGCATTACTTATATCTGACACCCATGAGACTTGGACCCATAACCTCTAAGTAATAAACTTGAATTCTCGTCACCTATGAGACCTTTTTTAAGACCAAGGTGTCCAGGCCTCTTAAAATACCTAAATAATTCTTGGGGCATTTACAAACCTCACTATCCACACACCGGGTAAAACTATGAGGAATGGCCCTTTGCGGGAGTGGAGACATGCTATAAATTCTTGTCAACCATGAGTTGAAAAAAAACTTGATAAAATGCACATGGACCAAATTGCAGTTGAAAATACAATTTCTAGTTTAGTAGTTAAAATCATTAGATGCTTTTCAATTAAAGGTGTTTGATCACTTTGACCACCAAGATTAAGTAACTCTAAATTAAATCTTATACTAAAATTCCAGCCATGTACTAAATCATGTCCAATGTTACTCTGTACCTTTGGATTTTAGACAAATATGTGAAATTTTAAAAAACAATGTATGAGAACAATAAAGCAGAATGGCTAGCGCAGGAACGGGCCATTCTAGCCCATTTCACTCTTATCAAGCTCATTCAGCGGGAATAGGTAGGAATGGAATATTGTATCAAATTGTATGCAGGGCCGGCTCGACACATATTGAAGCCTAAGGCAAAAAATCTAAATGGGGCCTTCTTCGTATTTAATATATTATTATAAGTAATATTTAATTAAAATTTTAATTATATAATAATAAAAATTTATCTAAAATCTATTTTTCTTGCTTTTGGAGATGCAAAATTGCTAACTAAATTTTTGTATTCAAGTTTTGCTAAATATCATTTTCAATTGATAATATGGCTAATTCATATAATCTTTCTACTACTATTCACAGTAAATGAGAATTTAAAACAGATCTGGTAAGCATAAAGCATCCGAACTTTTATGGTAAGATTATCTGAAATACCATGACAAAGGGTAGGCCCAAACCTGATTTGCATATAAGAAATCTTGTGGTCCCTCATAGTATGCAAAATGGATCCCCAATAATCTTAACCCTTGTTTTATGAGCTGTAAGTGTAACCCAATGGATAAATATTTATATCATTTATTCATTTGTGCTCAATCCCATGGAAGGATGAGTCCTCTTAGGTGTTAACCTGGATCATCTATTCATCCAACCCGTTTCCACATTCAAGCAGAATCCGTAAATTTCAAGCTGAGAATAGTTATTGCTTATTGTGGGATTTCTCCAAATTCCAGATTATGCAGAATTTGCAAATTCAAGATTTGAGGACCGACGGGAGTTAAACAAAACAAGTTAAAGGGAAAATAAAATCAACCCACATCGGGAAAAAAGTACCTACAGTAGAGAGTAGCAAGAAGTACGAGAGATAACAGTGAGAGAGAGGAGTGGTGAGACAGAGCAGTGAGAGAATGGCGAAAAAGAGTACTTAGAGAGCGACAGAGGAGCGGCAAGAAAGAGCGTAATAAAATTAGAGAAGTTAGGGTTTGGCAAATGCGCTTTGGGGTAACTTAAAGGCGAGATTTAGGGTAGGTTCTGACTTCTGCAGTCTGCAGAAGCCAAAATTTGGGTTCGGATTTCGAGTTTTTATTTTAAGAGGGCTTAACGGTAAGTTAAAAGAATTCTGGGCCTTTTTAAACTAGGCCTCAAGCCGCCGCTTTTCTTGCTTACAGCTTGAGCCCAGCCTAATTGTATGCCTTTCTCTTCCATTTTTTAATAGAAGCAAGAATGTTCCATCATTTTGACCTGAATGGAATGGAATTGACTACTAAAATCTCAATTAAATAAGTGAAGCATGGTTTTAAGGCCCTCAAAATTTCAACTTTTGACAGTAAAAATTCACTAGGTTAGATTAACAGGCATTAAAATTCAAATTAGTGCAAATTAGACATAAATACAATTCCCTAAGGCCAGGGCCGTCTAGACCATGAGGCGACCGAGGCGATCGCCTTAGGCCCCGTAAAAATACCTGTGTCTTATCGCAAAACCTTCAGTCGCCTTAGGCCCCATAAACATACGCAAAAGGCCCACACATGTTATGGACTTACCGTTCGCAAACCCTTAAAAAAAATACTTAGCGGAGCTCCACCCTTTTCAATTGCCTCATACCCTGATACCCCAACCCTATATGCTTTCGGCTCTCACTCTATTAAATGGAGAATCTTGGGAAATCTTCTTTTATTTATCACCATTATTACCTCCTTATCACAACAATTTCTGGAAATGCCACATTACCCCCTCATAGGTGATCCTCTGATTTTATTTTCCCCAAAAGTGGAGCCCACCACTAATCTATATAAATACAAAGTTATATATGTATTTTTTCTCATGATTCTTTTGTCTTGCCCAGGATGTGGGCTATACCATACATTTTCTTTTTGGGTTTCTTCCTCTTTGAATGATATATTAACCAGCATTAAAAAAAATAACATATCTAATTTACAATTTTCTTCTATTTTCATATGCTATTTTTTATTTCTTATTATTAAATTGATTTATTCCTTTTTCCATTTGTATGTTGATTTTTTCCTTTGTTTTTTCATGCTTTGATTCTTCCTTCTTTAACTACTGGAACATTCCCTTCACAATCACTCAACTGGAACGAAAATTTTAGTAATTTTCATCAAGGAATTAAGGAAGAACAGAGGACTTATTTTCACAGTACTAAGTTCTATTGTTCTTTAACCTTTCAATTTTAGTTCATTTTAATTATTTTTAATTTTAAAGGTTTTTGTGTTATTTATAATTGTGTTTTAATCATAAATATGTCTAGTCGAAAATATAAATCTAGATTTCAAAAACTTAAACAAAGGAGAAGAATAGAAAAAGTAGTTCAATCTCAAAGAGGGGCTCTTGATAAATTTATTACTGGCAATAAACAAAATTCAACAAGTAATTTGAATGAAGATTTAACAAATGAACAACCAATTCATATTACTTATAATAATATATTAAATACCAAGAAGGCCCGTTTAATTTTTTTATCTTGGGCCTCAACTTTTGTCTAGACAGCCCTGCCTGAGGCTAGGTGGTATGATTGGGGAAATTAATCTATTGGGTCTATTCCACACTTGTTTGCAAGTGCTCCTTGTTACCCGCAAAAGAGTTTGTGCCAAAGTTTGGTGCAAACTATCTGATGGTAGGACTATTCCTCAGTTTGAATCGAATTAGAAACTCACTCAAACTCATCACCAAACAAATACGTTTGGACACATACCAACTTGTCGGGCTAGGCTCAAGTTAAATTCTTGAGCTCATTTATATAAAGAGTTAAACTTGAGTTAAACTTGAATTTTTACAGGAAGCCCATGAAAGCCTATATGGTCGGGCTCTGGCTAAAGTCTTGAGCCCATGTTTATAAATGGTTAGAGTCGAGCTTTTACAGGAATCCCGTGAAAGCTTGTCAAGTTTTTTGGCCCATTTAGCCATTATATGTGTGTATTGTATACCTAGTCCATTTCCCTTTTCTTAAAAAATAAATTGAAGATAATTAGAAAATTGACTGTTCAGATTGGAGTCACTACGCTTGGTGATTTTGAATACTAAAATCAAGTGGCTTGAAATTGAATTTTGAACTCAAAATTTGGTCAAATTATATATCATCATGTTTGCTTTCAATCTCAATGGCTGGATTTTTAATAGTCTCAAATGGAAGGCATGGGCTCATGATTTAACCTTTCATAGCCCGATGGGCTTTGGACAGCATGGGCTACCATAGATCATAGCAAGGTCTGAACCTGGCCTTTGAACACCCCTTCTCAATAGCTCCACATGGATGATATGTTTAAAAATCTTAGTTTGCATATGGTGCCTATTAGAATTTTACTTTGATAAGATAAGTGAAGCTATGTCTTTTAAAATCTTCAAAATTTCAATTTGATATTAGAAATTCAACGAGTTATATCAATAAGTTTTTAAAGTCAAATTAGTGGAAATTTAACTTAAGTGCAATGTATGAGGGATAAGTGGAAATGAATGCCAGTTGCTAGATATATTAAGAAATCATTATAATTCATATACTCAAGATAATTTTTAAACGTACTGTGTGAAAGTTTTATTTTATCAGTCCATCTCTTTCAAAAGAAAGATTAAGAATGAATAATTGAAATGCATCTTTCAAACCAGTGATGCAATCAGGTGAGGCTAGTAAGTATTGGATTTGATAACAATCTTATGCTTATGGCCCTTTTATTGAAGCCCACCCACATTCATGGTGGAAGACCTGATAGAAAAGAGTGAGAAAAGAGAGTGCAGAAAAGAGCTGATTGAATTTTAGCCCACTCCAACAAAGTGAAGGAATAAAGCATATGACAGTCAAATTTAAGGCCCCCACTATGGCCATCTCCATCATAGATGTGGACAAAAGAAGGAAAAAATAATAATTAATATTTAATTTTTAGTGTGTATTTAATAACTCTAATTTTCTAAAAAAAAATATTTGAAACATTGAATTAAAAGATTATTAATAAAAATAAGCTGTTATTAATAAAAATAATTAGAAGCTAGTGGAACTACGCTTAATAATTATATTGACAGAGAAAAAAATATGATACTTATAAGGAGAGAGAATGTGATTTTTGGGAGCTGGGAAAAAACAGTAGAAATTCAACAAAAGCAGATGGAAGATTCCAAATGGTTGAAATAGATAAAAATTAATGACAAAAGATTAAAAATCAAGTGAAAGCCAAAGCATTTCGCATCATAATTTAAATTGGTAAATTGTAAATGAAGATTTTAAATTAAGAATGATATAGGAACGAGCTTTAAATTTGAAATTTTATCTTCATTAAAAGCAGCCTAGTGTGACAGGATCCCACTTTTTGTTGTTTGAACTTTGAACTTTGAACTTTGAACTTTGAACTTTGAAATTAAAGTCAAAATTCACAAGAAAGATGTAATGCATTCACTCCAAATGCAAGTGCCACCTAGCATTTCTCTATTTTTTATTTGAAAGGTATCAGCAATAACCCATATTCATCGAGACTTAGAACCATTATTTAAAAACTTGAAATGACTCAGGGTGAGTCGATATGATTTTAAGTCGGAGTCAAAGATTTTTTAAATTTTTTTTAAATACGGTTAATTTTCTCAAATCGATGTTATATTGAGTTAAGTCTGATTTTTAAGTATTGAAACACTATTTAGAAGTGACAGAGAATTTTTTGAGAGATGGCTATTATCTGTCATGTCCTAAGTCAAACAAAATATGATATAAAGAAGAAGATAATGATCCATGCCCTATCATGAGTTTTTATCATGTTTCAAGGAAAAGATCATTTTGTCGTTGGTTTTCTTCTTCTCTCTTCCCTATTTAAAAAGAGAGGGTAAAATGGTATTTTCCTTTTAAATATTGTGTACTGTATTAAAAACTCATGTGAACAAATCATTATCTTAAAAATTTATTGTGCCGGTTCTAGTTATGCCAAAAAAAAAAGCAGCACAGAGCTAAGATTTCTCATTTTGCTTTTCTATGGCATTATCATAATTGCACAAGTTTCTCCCTTTTTATCTTTTATTTCCAAAAGGAAATGATGTTAATATACTGAAGTAGATCAACTACAGGCATCCAACAACGCAGGTTCATACGGTGGTATACTGAGACAATTTTTTTTATCTTGCCCATCAATTCAATCTAAAATACAATCTAGGAATGTACGGTTGAGGATGATCATTAACCCTTTAATAAACAAATTAAATTGACCCAGAGGCATCTATTATAAATAAATTACATAATTAGAATTTTGGAAAATCCACTCCACAAACTCAATTCAAACCAACCCAACCTCATCACTTACACCAACCCAACAACTCTGCTTGGAAACTGGAAAGACAGAATTCAAATTGTAAATCAGTACTCATTTAGTGAATTCGATTAACTCAATTTGCTTAATAAAACTGAATTAAATTTGAATTTCAAATAAATGAGTCAATCATCCAAACTGATCCCTGGCATCCCCAGTTTTTTTTTCCTAAGCACATTGTGTTGATTTTTGGGCAAATGGATTGGAATGGAAACTAAAAAATTAACTTCATATTAATTCACTTTCTAACCCAAAAACTTTCTCATGTTTGTTTTTACTATCCTACATGACGAAGAAGAAAACGGTTAATAAATGAGTCCACGCTAAATTAGATTAAGCAATTTAATAAATACATTAAAATTGGTTGGTATTTAATTGTTTCTACAATTTAATCAATGGGCCAAGTAGCCACCCATGAAAGTTTCAATAGGTTGTGTCAATTTATTAATCCATTTAATAAATGCAACGATCAAACAAATGGACCATTTAGAATTATTCAAGTTAACCATTTAATATATAGATTGCAACAATTTAATGTACAAACCAAATGTTGTATTGATTGACCCATTTTTATAAAATGTATTAGATCATACATTGCTTAGATTGACTCGATTGTTCAAATTGGGTCAACCTACTTAACGAGTCAAATTAAAAAAAAATATAGATCATCTACTCAAATCAACTTAAGCCATTTAAAAAAATAGTTTGGAACACAATAGGTCGAGTTGAATTAATCCATTTTTATAAATTGGACATGTTGAGTCTATTGGTTTAAGCCAGGGGTATAAGCTTAGCTGTGCCTTGTCAACCCATTTAATTAGTCAAGCATGCATATCAATAATATGTTGAAAATCCATTTGGTCAAACCCGTCATGATGTACATAAATATTCTCAAGAAGCATTTCTCCATGACTAAATATGAAAACTTTTTCTAACTATTTTCCTAAAAATATTTTGTTGTTGAGAATAGAAATTCCTGAAAATATTACTAACATGGAAAAACAGCATTTATTTTATAAAAATATCCTAAGAAAACTTTTACAAACCGTGCCCTAAGAGACATGCCACATTCTGAGACCAGAGCAATCGTCTTACAAAAGTGATGGACCTCATTATTCAAAAAATAACCATAAAAAAAAAAAATTAAAAAAAAAAAAAAACGAGTTTCAGTTTTTATTGGTCAAAAGTAGCACGAATTGATTGCAGAGACAATCACTCGGATTCCCATCAAATCACCATATTAATATCATAACATCAACCGAGTCGTCTATATATTAAACATCTTGTGTAAGATAACAGAAGAATTCATCTAGCTTTCATGTCCGGATTAAAAGAAGGCATTTACATAAAAAATAAACTCCAAACCACATTATCCAAACTTAAACTTGAGCCCCTAAGAATTAATTTCAAAAGAGGGGGAAAAAACTCTGGAAAAGAAACTACTGACCAACTTTCTTGCTCTGGAGTAAGCAGCAGGCCCCTGCCCTGTTCACTTCACCCTTGCTTCTCTCTCAGTCTACCTGTTTCTTCTTATACTCAGCCTTTCATGTTTCGATCAGACATATACAAACTAAAAATGTTGGCAAAACAGAAACAATAATTCCAACATCCAGCAGCGGCCGCACTCGGTCACGCTGGCAGACATCTCCACAGGTATACCTGAGTGTTTGATGTTTATCACCATTGACATTGCCTTCACTTCTTGAGTACCACAGACTTCGTTGTCACGACGCTTATGTGCCAACTGGCTGGAAGAAGCTCAGGCCGAACTGCCGCCTCATATGCTCCGGGATCAGCTTGTTGATGAGTTCCGGTGATGCACCAGATAACTGCAAGCAAAGTGGAAGGTCAAGGATCATCGGCAAAGTTCTTCCACCTTGTATACATGCACTTTATTGCTCATTAATGTTAACCAATCACAACTATCAGCATCATGATTGAAAATATCCTGAGATATCTGTGAACCAATGAACTAAGATAATATATCATGATTATTTCGTTACCACATTGCATCTAAAATATTTTTATCTCTAACCATTGTACTATATTTCAAAACTTTCCAGCTTGAAATTTTTATTTTATCCGATGGTTTCTCAGAAGTATCATGATAGAAATCCCAAAATTTTGCAAGCCCAAGAAGAAAATTCTTGATAACCATAAGCATGAAAATGCCAAAAGAGAAAAAAATAAAAAGATATTTACGGCAATTCATGGACAGAATTTGCTTCTTGACTGCTGCAAACAAAGTTGTTCTGAGCCCCAACCTCTGAAACTAGTGCCACGACTACGACCACTCCACTGACCAAATCCTCTCCCATTTAAGAGAAAAAAGGCCCTTGATACTACAAGTGAGGTTGACCACAGTGCATGAGGTGCACCATATCATGTACCATTTGATTCATAGATCTGATGCCCAATTTACTTCAAAAGTTCAACAATAATCATTAAAAGAGAGGATGAAATCCAGCAAAGCTTGTTTATCCACGGAAAACACGAACACAACTGAAATTACAAATAAGAAAAATACCCTTCACCTTTGTTCAATATAAAAGAGAGTTTTAGATAGTCCCAAATGAATCTTGACCATCCATACATTAATAGATTGTGATTTGCTTTCCATATATACCATCCATTCATTAATACATTGCGATTTGCTTTTCATGTTCATAATATATATAAATATTATGACCAGAGGTGTCCATGCATCTCACCCGTAGGGACTTTACCTGACTAATTCTTCAGGGCATGTGCACACCGCCCTAAACACACATACCGGCTCAAGCGATGAGGAGTAACCCTATGGGAAGTGGCCCAGAGGGATTTGAACATGAATCGAACTCAAGACCTCCCTTCATGAGGGGAACCTCTTGGCCATCAGGCCAACCCCCTCTGGGTTATCCATATCAATGTTATCAAAACCGGACCGTCTATCGAACCGTTTTCGAGGAGATTAGGGTTCAACCGGGGTCAAAGCCGGTCAAAGCCGGTCAAGTATTAAAATAATATAAATATTATATATAATATTAAGTAAGACATATTTTACCAATAACCTTAATATAAATATTAAAAATAACATTCAAACTCTAAGTAATATACCAAAACGATAAAATATATGGGATATAAATAGTAATAAACATTTATATTTCTAATATACACATTTTTTAAGCTGAAAATTAAAATAAAAAATTAAAAAAAAAAAAAAAAAAAATCAAATTGTTAAACCGAGGTTCAAGGTTCACGGTTTTTGTGTCAAAACTGCATAAAACCACAGTTCCAATCGGTTTTATGCGGTTTTGACCAAAGGCCGGTTTTTTACCTGTACCGCGCGGTTCGGTCCGGTTCTGATAACACTGATCCATATTGGCAACAAAAAAAGGAAAAATCATACAAAAAGATAGCTAAGAATTAAAAAAAGGATTTTAATATTTGACATGGTGATTTTGAAAGATTTGACCAATCTTTTAGTACTAAAAAATAATGAAACTAATGTAAAAAACTATAAATAAAATAGAAAAAGAGAATTTTAAGATGGGATTTTTTTTAGCTGGAAAGATTTGAACCAACATTATCATGATATTATCCAAGAATAGAGGAAATTTATGCAATAAATGAAATCTATTATTAAACTTGGTAAGTTTGAATTATTTGGCCCATGTTTTTAATATTAATATCTAAAATTTAAAAAAAAAATTGTAGAAATATTGTGAAGTAGAGAAAGAATAATTATTTGTTTATTGAACATATCTGATTTGGTTCCATGTTAGTAAGAGGGGGAGTAAAGAAAAAAGAAAAAATGCGCACTAAAAAAGGCTAAAAATATAAAAAGAAAGTTTAAGATTTGATTTGGTGAGCTTGAAACATTTTACATATCTTTATCATATCAATAGTAAGACCTAGGGAAATTCATGCACAAAAACTGTTAAAATGGGAATAGAAATTTTAAGATTGGAGTGATTAAGTTGAAAGGATTTTTTCCCACTCTTATCATGCTATTATCCAAAATAGGAAAAACTCATGCAAAAAAAAAAAAATACTAAAAAACTAGAAAAAGTAGAGATTATATGATTGAACTTGGTGAGTTTGAAGGAATAGTTCCATCTTAACATTAGTATCTAAAAATAGATAAATTTTAATAAGAATTTTTGAAATGGAGAAAAAATGATCTACAAGACTACCAACTAATTTGTTTACCAATATCATTCGCGTAAAAGCACATACTTCTTAGTAGCAAAACAAAGCATGAAGTATGGTTCCTTGGGCCAATAGATGATCCAAGAAACAAATGTGTCAAAACACTCCATTTTCAAAATTTTGTGATAGTGTTTGGTATCTTTCATCATAGTCATCATTATCTCACATCATTATGGTATTCATGCAGTGTAAAGCAAGAAACAAGAGCAAGAAGAGAGGTATTTTTGTTAGATAATGAGTCATCTATGGATGTTAAGTACAAATGCCATATAAGTTTGAGTAATATTGTTACCAAATTCCAAACACTAACTTCAATCAATTTGCTACCCTCGGGGACTAAAAGTTTGACATCTTCAGTAGTACCACTACAGTGGAACATCAATATCTCATTAGCAATGCCACTTTTCTTATGTAAAATTCCAACTCCAACATATGGTATATTAGTGTTCATCCTAACTTGAGCTACAATATATTTTCCATGTTCTTTTTAAAGTTGCAAACCTGTTTAAAAGAGGCTTTGGTTATTAAGCGTTAGTTAAAAAATGGTATTTTCTTGTAATGATTTTAAAAATGCAACATAATTTTCAAAAATAAAATAAAAATAGAAAAGCTACGACATAATTTTACAATGATTTAATTTTTTCTGTACCTGTGTATGAGAAATAGATGGTTACCTAAATATTAAGTGAAAAGATAAAATAATTGCTTGAGCAACAATTACCGTACATATTAAGAGATGATTGCAAAGATAAACAAGGCTCCCTACCTCTTGTTTAAAGTTGAATAGTGGAGGAAAAGGGCGACCATTTACCAGGCGGGCATTAGGCTCCCTGAGTTCATCAAAGAAAGGATGTGCACATGCTTCTAGCTGCGACAATACAATTAAGCAATCGTAAGAATATGGACTAAAACAATACTTGTTCAAACAGTTCATAGTTATTTTTTAAGGAGTAAAATGACCCAAGTTACACGACAGAATAAGATTCATTTATCAGTATGCACAAAACTGTGTACTACTTCATCTTAAAGTACAGAAACAATAAAAAAAAAATACCGCAGTGCAGCGAAGACTCGGTGAATATTGGAGAAGCCAAGAAGCAAGATCTATTGCTTCGGGGGGCATCTGTTTGTGGAAAACCTGAAACAGACAACCCAAGGGTATAAACATAAAACAACAAAATTCTGAGGACAACTACAAGTATTATTGACATGACATTTAATCTGCTACACTTCGAAGACAAAATATTTTATACACAATTGAACAGATAATTTGGAAAATAACTAACCTATGGCAACAACTATGTGGACTCCCCAATTAAAATTTTGAGGACTTCTATGTGGGGCCCACCACAGCAAATGTGGATGAGTTGGATCTAAGTTGAATACTTGAATGGGTATGATTGGCTAGATCAATGGGCTAATGTACTCAAATTCAGGTCAAATTGAGTAAGGATCCAAATTCACAAGGATAGGTGTGTGAGGGAGGAAAGGGTGTGATTGGCACCAAAGTTTCTTTTTGTTATTGATTGATAATATCCTATTTAAATCTAATGGTTAAAAATATCTAATCAGATTAATCTTTAATATGTTAATAAACTGTTAAAGACCGTCAGCAGAATGGGACCCCAATGGTGGGAAGTGTGGGATCACTTGAGGCTGATACAGACACTATGATCCATGGCATTCAACAGCAGTTATAGGTTGGAAATAAATAGGAAAAAGTAGCATGTAATCAACACATGTATTAGGTAGTTACTTGTGTAAGCAACATATATATTGGCCTCAGTTATTGCAGTTACCCAGTAGTAACTGCAGATTCTGTAAGTCAATCTGGTATATGTAATAGCAGAAGATAATGTAATGTAGTTGAGTTTTGATTCTACTAATTTGTGGTTCGCTTCAAACCCGAATTGAAATCCAATTGTGGTCCATTTCTACCCAAATTGAAACTTCTAATTATCAACCTTAATCGATCCTATCATAAACGATTTATTTACTTTATTATGGTAAACAAATGGACCCACTTATATGCAGCATGTTGAAAATATTTAATCATCCACTTTAATTATTGCCTCACAATATCCACTTTCATGGCCATTACCATGTGCACAACAGATGCTTTTTCACTTTCCATTAGTTGATTCCTGAATTAATCAGCAGGTTGAACAAGAATTGATGTTCTTAACAAGTCTTTTGGCTTGCTAAATGATCTCAGATGAAAATCTGACAGGCAAAAGGGAGCGCATGCAGTATAAAGGAGATCTAAGATGCACACCTTTTGTGTCAGATCATCTCTATAGAAATTCACATCTTTTGCGTCAGATCTGTGTGCGTGTATGTCCAGGATCACCTAGGCTCCAGTCCATCCCTCAAATAATAATTTTGCCATGGCCTCAATCACACCCTTTCCCCTCACTCCCACCTACCACCCATGAATTTGATCCATGTCCAATTTGACCCCAAATCTTAGTTACACAGCACATTGATCCACTATATGAATTTCACTTATTCAATCAAGGTGATTTTTATATGCACCTTATTCAAGCGAAAAGACCTTTCTAAGTAACCACCCACATGAACACTCGTGTGCCTCACATAAAAGTCCTCAATTTTTTATTTAAAGACAAATCCTCATTTGATGTATTCATGAACATTCTAAGACTTGTAATAGACATCATG
Source organism: Chimonanthus salicifolius (assembly GCA_013350335.1). Taxonomy (NCBI): domain Eukaryota; kingdom Viridiplantae; phylum Streptophyta; class Magnoliopsida; order Laurales; family Calycanthaceae; genus Chimonanthus; species Chimonanthus salicifolius. The sequence continues at coordinate 15,802,295 of CM023539.1, forward strand.
ACCAACTTATTAGTTCAGGTTTAGAAACACTGCCATTTTCTCAATATTACTCAAGAATAATATGATCCTAATTAGTTGCGCTGGTAGATATTATTTGCAGCAAATATTGAATTATTTTGTTATTTTTCAAATGTTGACTAAAACATTAGAAAAAGGGATAAACAGTACAAGTAACAGAGGGTCCAAAATGAGAATAACACCAGCAGCAAGAAACTCTATTAGACTTGAATCTGTTATTGCTGACAAATGGAGGATTTTATGTTAATGTCATTGCCCGTAAACAGCAGTTCTGAATGATGATTTGGTTTCCCTTTAAGCAGTACTTTCTTATTTATCCTCCATTGTGTGAATATAAGATGATTTCATTAGAACTCCCTCTTTGGGGATCAAATCATCATTGTCTGATGTTGTGCATAACATCCTTACGACGTACTCCTAAATATATTGGAGTTAAGAAGTTCAGATATACAATCAATGTACGTTTTTTTCATTTGTTTATAATTTCTATCAAGAGGATAGCAACAGCATCACACTGCACCTATAGTGGTAACGTCCAGAACTTTAAACAGACAGAAACTGAGATACCATATCCACTGATTGAGGTCCCTTCTGCCACAACTTTGTTCTGCATGTCATTAATGCAGCTACAAGCCTCGTGGCATAGTTGATCAAAGGATGGAAGGTGCTCCACTGATAGGATCATTTACAATTCAAGTGCATATAAACAGCAAGTGCTGCTTTCAGTTCAAATGGTGTCAAAAAAAAGGAAATCATTTTCGTCAGTTTACTCCCAAAGCCAAATTAAAACCATTTTTGTAATACCCCTACCCTAAATGAGACTTGATTGTGTAATTTTGTGCCTTTAAATGTGTTTTGTCTTCAGTTAATCATGAAGATTATTGAGTGGGCTTTTCGAAAAGTCCAAATTTGGCCCAATCTGAGCTCAACAGCTCATTGATCTGACTCGTTGAAGTTAGAAGGGCAAAATCATAAATATCTATATCTCATTTATTTATTTTGAGAAATGAGAATAAAACTATTTTCCTCTGGAAAACCACTGAATATTTGCTTTGTAAAACTCACACACTCTCGGTATTTTCAAATTACGAGTTTAACGGACTTCACCAGTCATTTTATTAATTACCCAATTTTCATTTATTTTAACCCCTTTAAAAGACTCACTTTGTAAAACTAGAATTTTAAAATACCTATGGAAGCCAGAAATTTACAAGAAAATATGAAAATATTGTGTGTTTAAAATGTGTTTTGACCGAGCATTTCATACTTTTCTATTTTGAGATTCTAGACATTCAATCCAAACGTCAAGGTGTGAACTGTTGATTTTATTAAATCGACGTTTCGCCTCCTATCGATTGGCTTTTGTCACCATTTCTTTTCGAAAACAATTTAGACTAGCCTATATCGAATACTCAGGACTCATCTGCGGAGTCAGATTTACCTGAAGATATCCTGATTTTTCCATGTTTTAAGTGAAGTTATAAACACTTTTAAGTTTTAAATCAAATTAAAATAATAATTCAAAGGTCTTAGCCTGGGCGGCAAACCTACGAATCGCTTTCTTATAAAATGGATGCCACTCGGTGAATTTCTCCTCTTCAGTTGCACCGATCACCTGGTTAGCTCTCTCTACTCTCTGTTCTCAAGCTTCTTCTTCATTCGTAAGCCGCTGCTGCTTCTTCTTCAAGTTTTCTTCTTCTGCAACTTCCATTCCTCTTCTTCTTTGTGTAAATTTTCAAGGAAGCTCCCCGAGACTCTCCGATCGCACCAAAAAGTACCTAATCTTACCCTTTCATTTAACTATAAGGTTTAAAAGAGGTTAGGATTAAAATGGGGCAAAATTGGCGAAGAAAATTAAGTCTTTGGAAATCCATGGAAAAATGGCTTTTATCCACTTTCTTCTTGTACCCATAAAATCAACATTATTTCTCAGTCAAATTCTATTTTTCTTTCTTCTAAAGTGAAGGTAACCAAAAACCGAATTTATCTAACCGGTTCATCTTTAAAATGGGATTCGAAAATTCTATTTTTCCGCCGTAACTATGAATTCTGGGCCATATCGGAAGTCCGATACTATGCTATCGGAAGTCCGATACCCTAACAGAAAAATGGAATTTTTGAATATTTGAAACCTTACTGTCGGACGTCCAATAGTTAGTTCATCAGAAGTCCGATAATGACTTCTGACACTTAAAATAAAATTTACTGTTTTTTGTTTGCTCTCTGATAATTATCAGAAGTCCGATACCCACAGATTGGAAGTCTGATACTATTAGGCACCGGAAGACCGATACCCATATCGGACTTCCAACTAGAGAACACTTTATTCTATTTTGGTTGCAACTTGTGTGTTTCCTTCTGCATTTTATGTTTCCAGCCTTTTCAGTCCAGACATAACTAACTGACTGACTTCTATTTGGACAGGTCCGTAGGCTTTTTGATGCAGGATACAGGAATAGGATAACCCTAAATGCCTAATGTGGTTTGAAAATATTAAAATGGTGCCTCCTAAATCTAAAATGGGCTGAAATTAATCACCTCAACTAATATATGCAATTAACTAATATAAATTTATCACAGATAATCACGCAACCACTAAGAATCTAATGTGTTAAATGGATTAAATGGGTCAATGGTAGTAAAACTAAGAGGGGGCCCATGAGAAAGGATTGGGAATAAAACATGGCTTGGCTGTTATCTTGGGGCAATTGAGCATTAAATAATGTAATTTGATGATTTACATAAAGATGGTGGGATAACTAATAAAATATGGAAATAAGGAGGGTTAAGCGACGGCAGAAAGTGGTGTATGGTCCAACGGCAAGGCTAGATGGGCCTTAGTGCAACAAGCAGAGGGATCTAGGAGGGGAGGCGATGGGCAGATGGGGGGTATAGCAGGTGGCGGCAATGGGGTTTGGATCTAAGACAGGTGGCGGCAATGCTAGGGGGCAGGTGAGGGGAAGACAAAGAAGATAGGGGTCAAGAGGGTGGCGGAAAGGGCAGGGGTGGGTATGGGGTGATGGCGATGGCTAGAGGACCCAAAAAAGGGGTGGCAGAAATAGGGGAAGGCAAGGGAGGGGTGACGGCTACAAGGCGAGGGTTGAAGACAAGTGGCAGCAACAGTTAGGGACTAAGGAAGGGTGACAACAATGGCTTGAGAAGCCTGTGGGGTGGCGATGGGGATGAGGAGACCTAGGAAGGTGGCGGCAGCAAAGGGGCAACAAAGGATGGTGTCGGCTAGGGTTTCAAACAAAGAGGAAAAGAGAAAGGGAAGACAGAAAGAGATGGAGGAGATAGATACCTGATCTTGGAGGCTTCTCACCTTCCGAGGTAGATTTGGAGGGCTTCTCACGTTCCGAGGCTTCTCACCAAGGCTTCATGCGCATGGGGCATAGAGAATTTCTTTCATTCCATTATTCAAATAGAGATTTGATCCAACATTCTTATTATGGCCCGATGATAATTTCCTTGGTTGACACTTGAAGGCCTCACATGCCCGTGGGTCAATTTTTGTCTTTTCATCTGTTTGAACTCGAGGTAGAGTTCTTTCTCAGATGGGGAGATTGATGCAGAGCACCGCATCATTAGTTTTTTCTCTATTCTCTCATTATTGTATTTTTTTTTCCATTAGATTTTAGTCATTAGCCCTAATGAGTCTTACACAAGTATTTATAATACCCCTAATTACAAGAATAACTAAAATCTAATGGAAAAAATACAATAATGAGAGAATAAAAAAAAAACTAATGATGTGGTGCTCCGCATCAATCTCTCTATCTGAGAAAGAACTCGACCTCGAGTTCAAACAGATGAAAAGACAAAAATTGACTCACGCGCACATGAGGCCTTCAAGTATCAACCAAGCAGATCATCATCAGGTCATAATAAGAATGTTGGATCAACTCTCTTCTGCTATCGATGGTATACTTAAATCCTAAATTGACGTCACGATCAACTCTATATGGCTGCAGCAGCAAGATGTAAGTAGAATGCACCTTCAATGAGACAAGACTCCTAAATCTCTCCAATAGATCAGAAGCAAGTCGTTGTAGCTCACACTCAGGCAACCAAGTGATATCTATCATGGGCTTGGGCTTCCACGTCACAGGGTATAGCTGATGTCCTTCTGCAACTGTGGAAACAACTTCCTCGACCAGGATAAATTCCATCTCCTCTCTCTTGAGTGGCAATGAAGGCAAGGAAGGTAAAGGCTGAAAGGGTTGTATAGATGCATGCCATGGGTCATGGAATGGATCAGGAAGGCCAATATGTGGGTCAGGGTCATGCTGATATGGGGAGGCTTTGAGGTGAAGGTGTTCGACCTGGACAGAGTGTGAGGTCCTCCACATGATCATCCAAATCAAATTCCTTAGACCTGTAATGAGTATTTGCAGTAAACTTATATTGCTCATCACTTATATTAATTTGACATTTAATTTCAGCGTACAAATCGTGAATGTGCAGTGCATATGAAGGCGCAAACTGAAACGGCCTAGGTGACATTGACACTTCATAGTGCTCTTCATTCCTGGGAGGCTCTACTTCTTCTAAAGGCTCTTCATCCCCATCTCCATGGTCGACCTCAACATGAACAATCTTCAGGACACATTCATCATTTTGGAAAGCTCCTGATGCCTAGGTCGCTAGAAGTCACTACGACCAACTCATCGGTCTCCATTCTTATGTCTTCGATTCCTACGGTTTGCTAGGACTTCAAGCATGGTGTTGATGTTGGTCAAATTAGTCTTCACGTCGGCCAAATCATTACGGATTCTGTCAATCTGGGCAAGGAGCTGAGTAACCAGGGTTGAAATCAGAACGGGTCGGGTCGGGTTTCTTAAAACGCAACACGACCCGAATAAATATTTATGGAACCCGACCCGAGCTATTGGCCCAATATTCTCGACCCAACCCGAATTCTGACCCGACCCGCATTCTGAACTCATTTTAGCCTAATTTTAGTTGGGTTGGGTCGGGTCAAGTTAACTTGAAAATTCCTCAACCCGACCCGAATTCCATGCGGATTTGTCTTCTCAACCCGACCCACATGATTTCTCCAATCGGGTCATGTGGGTTGGATCAAAACCCAACCCGAGTTTCGCCCCTCTGAGTAGCCCAAGGTGAGGGGTTGTTCTCCTAACAATATCTAGATGGTCTGACTCACAATTACAAGGAAAATTCTAACTAGATGTTGTGTCCTAGACTCTATATGCTATGATGACAATGATCAATTTTAAAAAAAAAAAAACTAATAAAAAAAAAATTGCACTCTAAGACCGTGGGTGTTTACGGAAATAGCTCAACCTTACTCTGATACCAAATTTGATACAGAACACAGGAATAGAGTAACCCTAAATGCTTAATGTGGTTACAAAAATATTAAAATGATGCCTCCTAAATAAAAAAATGGGCTGAATTATCACTCAATTAATATATGCCAAGGTTGTCAAAATCGCACGATTCCAAGTCAAATTGAGGGGTATCACGATTCGACTCGCATTAGCTATCGAAATCCCCAAAAAACTGCGTTTTTTGAGTGAATCGCGAATCGTGCGATTTGACTCGTATGAATCGTGGTATCGTACGATTCATACAAGAGGAGAGAAAGACCAAAAGACAGTTCTTTTGGAAAAAATAAAGAAATTTTGGAAAAACAAAGCCTAACTTTTTGCATGATACCTATTTAAGTATAACTCTTCTATAGTTACAAATCCCTCAACCCCCGAACGGGTCCTCACCAGCACATCTCTGATGATCAAGCTCCACAGAGCCTAACATGCCTCTATTTTTCTTTCTCTGTTTTAGTTTTTCTCTTCTTCTCTTTTCTTTGCTTTTGCTTTCCTTTTTCTTCTCTTTTCTTTGCTTTTGTTTTCCTTCTTCTTCTCTTTTTCCACTGTTCTGCTCTTTTCGTTTTTTCTATGTTATCATTCGCACGACTTATGTAACAAATTTCATGAAATAATAATAGAATTAAGTTTGCATGTCAACAATTTCCCTTCCACGGTCATATAGTATATTGTATGGTGTATAACAGTATATTGTTATATTGTATAATGTATGGTGTACAATATACTATATTTTGGAATGTAAAAACTTGACTCTAATGCATTTTTATGAATCTTAGGATTCTACGATTTACGATTTACACCCCTAAACCGATTCACGATACGATTCGATTTTAACAACCTTGATATATGCAATTAATTAATATTAATTTATCACAAATAATCATGCAACCACTAAGAATCTAATGTGTTAAATGGGATTAAACGTGTCAATGGTAGTCAAAACTAAGAGGGGGCCCACGAGAATGGAATTGAGAGTAAAACATGGCTTGGCTAGAATCTTGGGGCAATTGAGCATTAAATAATGTAATTTACATAAAGATGGTGGGATAACTAATAAAATATGGAAATAAAGAGGGTTAAGCGACGGCAGAAAGTGGTGTATGGTCCAATGGCAAGGCCAAATGGGCCTTAGAGAAGAAGGCGACGAGGCAGGAGGGATCTGGGAGGGGAGGCAATGGGCTGGTGGGGTATAGCAGGTGGTGGCAATGGGGTTTGGATCTAAGACAGGTGGCTGCAATGCTAGGGGGAAGGTGAGGGGGAGGCGGAAGCAGATTGGGGTCAAGAGGGTGACGAAAAGGGCAGGGATGGGTATGGGGTGGCGATGATGGCTAGAGGACCCAAAAAAGAGGTGGTGGAATAGGGGAAGGCAAGGGAGGGGTGACGGCTATAGGGAGAGGGTTGAAGACAAGTGGCGGCAACAGTTAGGGACTAAGGAAGGGTAACAACAACGGCTTGAGAAGCCTGTGGGGTGGCAATGGGGATGAGGGGACCTAGGAAGGTGGTGGCAGCAAAGGGGCAGCAAAGGATGGTGTCAGCTAGGGTTCCAAACAAAGATGAAAAGAGAAAGGGAAAAAAGAAAGAGGAGGAGGAGATAGATACCTGATCTTGGAGGGCTTCTCACCTTCCGAGGCAGATTTGGAGGGCTTTTCACCTTTCGAGGCTTCTCACCAAACTTGATTTCTCACCAAGGCCTCATGCGCATGGGGCACAGAGAATTTCTTTCATTCCATTATTCAATGTCATTAGCCCTAATGAGGCTTACACAAGTATTTATAATAACTCAAAACAAGAAAAGACCAAAATACCCCTAATTACAAGAATGACTAAAATACACTCAAATAATCTAATGGAAAAAATACAATAATGAGAAAATAAAAAACTAATGTTGTGGTGCTCCGCATCACTTTTTATGTTAAATTATGTCATTTGTTTTTATTCACCTTCTCAGTCCAGATATCTAACACTCTAACTCACTAACCAACTAACACTCTAACTTTGTATTTAGACTGGTCCTAAGGCTATTTATCTTTCTTTTCACCCGCTCAGTTCGGCTTGGAACTGTTTAGAGGTCACCCATTCTATGAGTTTTTTGCGCATGACTCGATTTACTGGAGGCTCAGGCTCAGCCCAAACCTAAGAATTGCTCCAAACACTTGTCGAACGGAGGATGTATTATTTACTTTTTGCAATTTATTTACTTTCTGCAATTTATTTATTTACTTTAGAGTTTTGTACCCTCTGGGCTGAACTCTCAGAATCCACCAAGTGGTTATTGCCTGAGGATACTTGAGACCAGGCGTTGAGTACTTTATTTACTTTCCGCTTTAAAACACCATGCCTTAGGTGTTATTTTCATTATTGTGTGTTTTTGTATTGTATCAAACTTTTTTGTAAAATAATCACCACACCTAAAAATAGATTACTTACGCGTAATTGGACGTCGCGACTATTTACACACCATTTTAATAATTAATCACCAAACTTAAAAATAATAGATTAATCACGTGTATTTTACCATTGACGATTATTATACATTTTTATTCTTTACAGTTATTTCGAAAAACTTATCGAACGACGGTGAGGAGATTCAACCATACTCTTTATTTTCAAATGCATCATATATTGCATTTATACTTAAAATTGGGACCCATGGACATAATAATGATGGAAAAGACTGAATGGGATCAGAATGCGAGACCTGACATTGCTTATATGTAAGGGATATATTTGAAGTTCTAATCATTAGAACGTAAGCATATAAAGGTGTCAGGGAGCCGAGGCCTAACAGTCTATAAAAGCATTAGGGACCCAGTTATGTGTCTAGAGATTAATAGGTTAGATGAATTGGATGAAATTGCATTGTCGTTAGTAAACAATTCAAAATGTGGTATTGTATATTTTGTTTCTATTATATATCTTCATGCAAGGCTTATGAATAACCAGCTTTTACCCTCACTTGAAACCAGTACTGCAAATAGCTTCGTGACCAGACTTGAATCTGGTATTCTCCTGTGTGAAACCCTATGCAAAAAGGGACGGGACGATAGATGAATGGTATAGGAACGAACACAGGTGTTGATGGTTTTTCTCTTTACTTTCAATATTGATTTGATTTATCCCCGGGATGGGGGAGATTATATGCATGTATAAACTGAGTGAGGTAATTATACCGAGTGTATGGCAATATGATGGGTTAAAAGATAATTTAATCCATATGAAAAGATAAAATGCTAAGTGCCCTTCCATTGTTAGATGGACTACCTTCATGCACTATGTGGAGCATTGGACCATGTCACGTTGCAATGTAGAGCTTGTATACATGCTAGGTGCAGCATTTGACCGTGTCGGGTAGTAATGCAGAACATATTGTGGACTGTGAAGCACCGGTTTACGTTGTGAAACTGGTGTAGATCGGGTGTCGATTGCTCGAGGCAAAACTGTGTGTGTAAGAAAGAAGCATGCATATAAAAATGGCAGAGATTAACCATTTTAGGGTGTTGACCCAAGATAATAGAAAAGGGATGATAGTTGCATGATAAGTTGATTGATTTATGATATATGTGATATTATTATTGTTGAACTCTCTTCACTGGGCTGTTAGCTCATATCCCTTACATTGTAGGACTTATGCCTGAAGAAGGAACTGAGGAACCTTCGTTGTTGCCTTAGGGATGCCCTCTCTAATATTCTCCACTGAAGGGGAATATGTTTACTATGTGTATTTTCATGCTAGTGATGTAATATTATGCCGTCTGAGGCATAATAAACCACTCCATTTTCTTTGTGCTACTCTAGTGATGATGTTTATATGATATGTTATATGTATTTATTTGTGAAGGGTATTATGGTAGATATTTAAGTCCACGTGTGGAGAGCACAAGTGACATTTCTATTTAGAACCTTAGATGAGGCCGCAATAGAAGCCCATAGACTATTCCTATGTGTTATTATTAAAAAAAATCAGTCGCGTTTCGGGCCCACAACGGGACGGAACGTGACAATTGTTGACATGATCCTAACAGTGAAAAGAGAAATCCTTTCAAATAAGTTATACCATTTACAAACCAGAAAAAAGAAGGATTAGGGGCACCCGAGCGCAAGTACGCAATTCACGCTCCATTTTCAGTTAACCTTCAATTTCATCTGACAGTTAAGAAAAAACCATAGTTACTGTTGTCAAACCACATGGTTTTTGGTTTAAGGCGTGAAGAATAAAAAGGGTAAAAACCATCTTTTAAAACTCCCGTTCTTTTTCCTCTTCTCTCCTTCGCTTTCCTCTTTCTCCGCAAACCCAATTTGGAAACTTCCCCGTCTTCCCACATATCGTTCTCAGTTCTCACACTAGCAATTGTGCATTCATACCTATCTTATATAAGCTCAACATACTTATAAGGAATGCACTTCTAATAATATGGTTCTCCAACTCTCCATCAGCGTGCCACAAAAAAAAACTCAAAACTTAATTTTTTTAATACAATTAAAATCTAAATAAAATTCTAAATTTATGCATATACATCATACATAAAGCCATAAAAGGAATAGTCAAAATGGAAAATATTTCTAATAATTAAAAAAAATGTAATTCATGGATAGATCAAATTATTATAAACTCAAATGAGATTAATTTCGTCCTTCTAATGAAGCTAAAGAACTTATTTCATTCCATAGGGTTGGTTACAACCGATATCAATGGTAGGTTATAGCATAAGCAAATAAACAAAGACCATGTAGGTTGTAGCATAAGAAAATAACAAAGACCGTCAAGAGACTAATTGGATGACTCCAATTTAATGCTCAGTCACTTCCTACAAGGCAGAGGATGAGAGGACCTTTATGGCATATGTATATAATTCTATTTGTTTTATCATTGTAATGTGCATGTGGAAATTAGTGGTCATTACTCCATAGTTAATGAAAGCTACAATCCAGACTTGTTGACTACTATAAAATTTATTTGTAATAAAAAGTGTCACAAGCAATGTTGTAAAAATCGAATCATATCGTAAAATCGTCATACATCTTGAACCGCAAATCGTGTATCATAAACCGTCAAATCATAAGGTTCATAAATGTTTTCCCTCTAAAATATTTAATATATGAAATAATATAAAATATATCTAAAAGATAATAGTATGAGTTATTCTCCAACTTTCTTTTAATATTAAATGAATATTATATAATTTAGTTCATTGGAGCTCAAATTTCAATGCTTGAACTCCAAAAAGTATAAGACCAATATATGATCCAAGTACATTGTGAAAATTCATTAATGAACTAAAAAACCTCCCAAATTCAAAATGTCTTACCCAACAACTTAAACCTTAAAAACTATCAAAACAAAAGGTTTCATGTTTTCACATTCCTAAGAACCCTTTAATTCTATTACTTTTAGAAATCATAAGATTTATTAATAGATACGAATTATTCCTCTTATCATATGTATGAATCGTAAGATACAAATCGTGTATCGTAAGATTTTAACAATGGTCACAAGATATAAAGTTATAAAATATATGGTTAAACTTAAAATTCCTTCTTAAAGTATGTTTATAGTTTTGACCATCCAATTTTTAGTCTCATATGAAATAATTAAAAATTCTTTCTAGGCTGAACTTTGGCGTTAAAGAGAGGTAAAATCTTATTTTCATTTATACAAATTATAATTGATCTCATAACCATGCTATTCAAGCATTTTATATATATATATATCACATATAAACTGCTAGCATATAAGTTTTACATTTTTTTCAGACTTTTGTAATCTGGCCAATATGAAGTCGACTTAGTATCCAAGTCTTGAGTTTTGAAACCATGGGAGGAGTTGTTTGAAAAGGTACTTCACTATCTCTCAAGAAAGGCACTTCTAAAAATATGTTTACCTTAAAAAATACACACTAGAGAATTCTTGTACATTTATGAATTGGTATCAGCATTATTGTTTGTTCAAGAGTTCTTTGAACAGTAAGCATTTCAAGTGTATACGGTATATTTGGAAGCAAAGATACAAATTCAATAAAGAGGAATGGGGGGACACGAGAGAGTACCTTGTGCCATGGGTGAGCTTTAATCTGTGGAAACCTGAAGTCTGTGTAATTAGGATTCATACAACGAATTTCCTCTCTAGTTGGAGTACCAAGAACCTGAAAGAAGATGTCCCGTGAATAAATCAAGACTAATCAATTCACAACCAGCATCCTCAGATGCAACAACACACGTACCTTTATAATCTCAACAAGCTGGTCAACAGAATTTTCTCCAGGAAATAATGGCTAAAAATTAGTAAAACTGGAGCAAGTCAGCAAATAAATGCAAGTACAGGGTGTAATTAAAAAATTTGCAGGATAAATATGCTGAGCTACAGGCTGACCTGGCCCAGAAGAAGCTCAGCAAGAACACAACCTGCAGACCATATGTCAATTGATGTTGTATATTCTGTCGCACCAAATACAAGTTCTGGGGCTCGGTAATAACGTGAGCATATGTATGAAATGTTTGCTTCGCCCTTGACCTGGTGTGAATCCACATTGAAGAAATAGCCACTATAGATAACCAAATACAATTTACTTTAAAAAAATTCAATCTTTTAGAAGTGGAACACAAAAAGCTGACCCCAAATAGATGGAATTTTAGCAAATGATGATGGTGATTATTTTAGAAAGATTGAAATACATTTGGTTTTAATGGCAATGGATGTGGGAAATAAACAACCTAGCATATGTCACATGATTAAGTTCAAGAAGAGATTTGATTAAACTGCCAAATAAAAAAAATATAGTAGATCATTTATGTACATGACAAGCATAGAAATCTTGGCATGGACCATAAAATGATAAGGTAAAATCCTACTGGCTAACGCTGAAAGCTTAATACGATGTTTGCATGAGTTTTATCATTGTTCTCAGTTTTCACCACTGACCTTTTCTAGTTCCCGACATCAAAAAACAAAAGCCTCATTAGCTTGAATAAATGGATTACAATGATTAGAAACATTATAGGTAGAATTGTATGTTGATGACAAAAACCAGCCACAATGCAGAATATTGAAAGACAGTAGATGGTGGCATTTTAAGGTGGGGAATGGGGAGACCTATAAAGACATGAATTGAAGTAATAAGAAAAGTGAAATAAGATTGTGGAGGGACAAAAATGTGACTCTCTCTCTCTCTCTCTCTCTCTCTCTTGGGGGAAGGGGGGTGTCCAAATAAGCTGCTTTCTTTTTTATTAATTCGAAAAAAGCCCTAAGTTTACATGATTTAAAAGGGCCCTAAATTTTCATAAAAATTCTAAAGAACCCCATAGAAACCAATGACCAATTGATGTTTGCTTTGACATTTTTTTCAGAATTGTACTGCAGGAAGTGTGTCTGAAAAATCAATTAGATTAGACAATCAAAGATTTGGACTTCAAGGCTCAAGAATCAACTGTTGCAAAGAAACGTGGTCTCAATCAAATGGCGAATGCAACTCGGATCAAATTGTATGAAATGTAGGGGGCTTCTTTGAAATACATTTAAAAGCTAGAGGCCTTTTTCAAAAACAGAACAGATTTTAATGATACAGAAAAAAAAAAAAAATTCAAGACGGTAGAATGGAAACTTAGAACTCAAAAAAGCCATCCTAAGATAGATGCATAAAATGGCTTTGGTGACGATAACAATGATAAAAACCTCGAGAGTAGGACATGGTCATTTCTTGAAGGCCACAAAGTTTGACCATGAAGGTTTCAAGAAGTATAACATAATGTTAGTGCCAGGCATCAATCAGATGCCTGACTCGAACAACATAATGGAAAGTATTATAAGGCCAATTTCTCAAAATGAAATTGTGGCAAAGCCAAATTGTATTAAACGTCTTTGAGTCAGCTTTAATGCAATGAAGGGGATTTTTTTTAAGAAAGATAACAAGGGAAATAGATATTCTATCTCAAAATAAGTTACAAACAAAATGCAGAAACTATTACCATTCAAAAAAAATTATACATTAGCACTGAGAAAAAGAGGAGATGGGAGGAGAAAAGAAACTTGATTCTATTTATGGATAGCCAATCTAGGGTTCAGACTATGCACCAGGCTCAATTTAGCCGCACCACTATAACTTGTTGCAACTTACAGCGCACACATGCTGCTCAGCAGTCAGCGTGCAGCTGAATGCCCAAGAACACATTTTCTGGATATATGTAGCATTGTAGCTCATCCTTCAAAGATAAATAACAAATTTAAAGTTCCCAGCTTTTTTTGCAACAAACACTGTTGTACATTTATACAGTATGATAAGGTGAGAGAATATGCTGTGGGCCAATTCTCATCAATTTAAACTGCTGGGGAAAAACAACTCAGTGAATCACAACTGCACAAACTATCCTTCAGATCATATTGACATTAACTATCATCATCATCTATTGACACTATCTATCTATGGTCAGTACCTAAGTTGCATGGATATGGGGGCGAGTGGTCAAAATCCAACGTAGGTGCAAGGTGTGAAACTCAGCAATCTAGGAAAAAATAGGGCACAGAGACACAACACCATAATTAAATAAATTTAAATCTAAAAAAATTTAAATAAAAATAAGGTGCAAAAATAACACTAGTATAAAATAATTACTAGTTTTACTCCAAATAATTAAGTGACGAACATATTGATATTTTAATTACGTTTTAAGAGGAGAAAGGTGTCATAATATTTTAGTCATCTTGGAACACAGTGTTAAAAAGCACTAGAAGAAACTATGAAGAACATGTGCAAGTGTCCACGATGAGTGCAAGTGTCTACAAGCGTCTAACACGGGTGCATCACACATCTTGTAGTGCCAGTGAAACACAAGTTGGTAGACATGATTGGATTTGTCAAATTGCTTTAATGGCTTGGTCGTTTATCTAACACCCTTATGACTCTAACTATGCTACAATCCCTTGTTTTCACATGATGCTAATGTTCTCACAAGGTGATCTCAAATTTTCTTAGCTTTTAGAGGAAATTTTATCCTAGCATGACAAAGATCAGTCCAACTGAAAGTAAACAACAGACAAATTATCATATTCAGGCCATGCTGACATGTTTAGACCAGCAGTCTACGTCATTACAGTTGTAGTGGACTCCGGATAGATCCTCTACCCTCCATCACAACTTACAACAGTCCTACCTGTAATTTAATCACTGCTTTATGTGAATAAGCACAGCATCAAGGAAGCCTAAAGGTCTATCCAATAGAAAAATAGGTGAGAGAATGTCGAATAAGATGAATTCCTAAAGATCAGAAGAAACAACACTAGTATGAACAATCAAAGGATTATAAATAGAAGGTACTAGGAAAAAGGAGAGAGCAATTAAAAACTAGGGTTGATATGATAAGAAATGATAAATAGTAGTGATTTGACAGAGGAAATGATTTTTTATATGGTTGAGTGGAAAAACATAACTCAGAATGCTAGATGGACAGAATAAATGGCTTAGATGATGATGGTGATGATGATGATGCAACACAATATAAGCATCTCTAATGCCTTGTTGATGCATTATGTACAATAAATCAGTGCATGAACAAATTTACAATCACAAGAAACAAATAAGCATAAAAGCTGAGGTGATAATCTTTTCACTGATCTATATAGATATTTTAAATTACACTGCCTGTTTGGCAGATTCCACGTAACAACTGATGATAGCAGCAGAACTCACATGGCAAACTGATCTATGCAATTTAAATTCACTCCACAATCATCTTGACACAATATAGAAGGGGGGAAGCAACAAAAATAAACATAAGGAATATGCATACCAAAATTTTTGCACTTCCAAAATCACAAAGCTTGACCTGGTGAGTTAGAGGGTCTACCTGTGCAACCACCAACAGTGTAAGAGAACCACTAAGAAAATGAACTATAAAGAAAATCAACAGAAAATAAGTACAGGAAAGTAATATATACCAAGAGATTTTGAGGCTTTACATCTCTATGACAAACCCCTGGTACAGAGTGAATGTATGCCAAGCCCCTAAAAATCTGGATAAGATCATATTGTTTAACGAAAATACAAAAACACAAAAATTGATTAAAAAAATAGAAAGAGACAAGCAGATTAGTACTTTACCTGGTACATATAGAGTTTCACATAGACAAGGGGCATCCTTTGGTTCATGCTAGTGTAGTGCTTCAAGACTCGATACAATGTTTCTGGAATGTACTCCATCACTAAGTTGAGAAAAAGTTCATCCTTGCTTGTGGTTGAGAAGAAACAGTGCTTCAGAGATATCACATTTGGATGATCCATTGAACGCATCAATTGGAGCTCCCGATTTTTATACCTTTTGTCTTGCAACACCTTTTTTATGGCGACAATCTCCCCAGTTTCCAAGCATTTTGCCTGGATATAAATAACCAGGAGAGATCAGCAAGAAACAGCTGTAACATCAGTAGCCAGACCAACTGCTTTTACTCTACCTGGAAGACAATGCCGAATGACCCAGTCCCCACAACACGCTCTGCCATGTAACTAATTGTCTGAAAGATGTGTGGGAAAAAATTATTGGCATCACATCACAAAGTTGAAATATGAAAAACCAACATTTATGACAACACTAGATTCTAAAGGTGTAAGATGTACCTTGAGCTGCAGTTAATACATTTGCCAGAAAGATGCTATTCCATTCCCACTGAACTTTAGGCAGTGGGGAATGAAAAGCACATTAGGAAGGATCAATTTGCCTTTCCCACATCAAACCACAATGAAAGCAATGAAGAGTGACATCAATTTGTGGTAGAGAAATTATAAAACAAAATATCCAACCTCAGGTGTTCATTTTTTAAACTTCTCATTTCTCCTCTGCCCAAAATGCACAACAGAAGAATTATAAAAACAATAACAACCTTATTGCAATTTGGGGTGACAAGGATGTATTTGGGAGCTTGCACTTTATTGCATGAGTTTGACGTACTCGGCAGAGATCTCCTACAGTATAATCTTTCAAGCTTAAGTTGGTGGTACTCAACAAAAGCCTGATAATCCAAATTTATAGCTGAACTACCACAAACAGCCAATATATGGAGATTCAGGGAACATTCGTATGATACCCAAAGAAAATATAATTCATAATGTTTCTGCAATTGAAGACAATTAACCATTTTTCATAACTCCAAACCGATAGACTAGAGCCCTATTAGCTCTACTTTTGCATCTCTACTTCTCTCCAATTCACCACATCAACAAGGATGCTACTTGCTAGTGTGTGAAATGCAATAAGGAGAAGGGCAAAATATAGAAACAAGTACCATTTCAAGACTGGTATTTGATGCAAAAATCTATGTATATATTAGCTAAACAATTTTTTAAATTTTGAAATCATGGAAAATAGGAACGAGAAAGCTAAGGTAAAATAGTCTCACAATTACTTTAAAATTTATATTTACTGTTTCTTCAATTATTCTATAAATCAGAAACATTCAAACCCATCAATTGGACTAATCACCCCTTCTTCAACAAGCTCATTTGTATTTTCAAAAATGCAATTCAGTATATAAAAATTCTCCAATGGAAAAAAATCTTCAATTATGTCATATCCAATGTAAAATATGTGCCCAATATTTTATGAAACACACATTTTTTGGTAAATGTGTTTTCAGACATATTACAGGTTCCTTTTGACATTTCCTGGTTACCATGATATGCCCTACACAATGGCAGTAAAGGAATATAAACAAGAAGAAACAGATGTGCAAGATGCAGCACTAACTTGCTTTGGTTCACCATTTTTCCCACCAATTGTAGTTGAAATGACATGACCAGTAAGGTGATCATTCCCCTCCATGGCAGGACCTGGTGCTTCCTGTAATAAAGAACCACAAAAAATGAGAATAAACGCAGCTTCTTATTGAAAATTTCAAAGTAATGAGGAGAAATACAACGAGATTTGTATATTCGAGTGAGGAGAACATGAATGCGATTCTCTATAAAAGTAGAGATTCTCATAAAGGCAGAGAACTTGGAAAGTGCAGTTTTCTTGCCTTTTCATTACTCTTGTTTGGAAGAAACTGGAGAAATGGTTAGTGGGAGATTACATTTGAATGGGGAGGAACCACAAGTAAAGAACTTATGAATCAATTCCTAGAAAAGATGATTTCTCCCCTCTAAATGTTGAGCCTGGATCCCGATTCCTAGAAAAGATGATTTCTCCCCTCTAAATGTTGAGCCTGGATCCAAGAGGAGTTCTGTAGGAAACTATAGGAAGCAGCTCTCTTACACGACACCAGCCATTTTGGTGGGAACGGAGCCCAACCAAAAATATAGGAGGTTGTGTATATTACAAATGATAAAAAATCAATTTCACTAGACAATGATAGCGGTCAAATGGAAGGCAATTATTGTGAGCTATGAAACCTAAATGGTTCAAAGGCCTACACCTTACTTAACTGTCACCAATGACTTGTGGAGCTTCTTTATCAATTGGAACACCCACAACCTCCAATTTATATTGGTGGGATCCACTTCCAAGAACATGCCATATGTCACATAGAAGAAACACTCCTATAGTTCCCTACCAAATACTCTTGCTGGATCTATCCTACATGTTACATAGAGCATTTGAGACTTTGAGATCTCCTCCCCCATTTTCTCATTCAAATACAGCCAAAATATTGATAAGGATCTCAAAGGTGCCTATAGAATCCATGGATAGGGGAAGAAGCAACCCGGGCACAGAGATAGGAAACAATAAAAGGATAGAGAAACGTAAAGGAGAAGTATGGAACGTGTCTAAAAGCTTGCAGATCAAACAAGGAAAAGATCAAAACATGAGAATCAAATACCAAACACCACATACCACTTCAAGCACAGCAGAAAGGTTTCAAGAACAAGAAACCGGAAAGCCAAATCTAGAGGAGTTCACAACCAAAAAAAAAAAAACTCATAAATCAAAGGCAAAAGGAAGATCCGTTTGGTTAAGCGTAGTTTCCAGGAAAATTAATAAAAACAGAAAGTAAAATTGTCTGGAAAGTTGGCAGAAGGACATGAATGTGCTGTCGATATTAGCATGTACTTCACAAATGTGTTTTCTGATCTTAGGATGCACTTTAGAAAGGAAATATTGTGCTCCTTAGCTATCCAGACAACTTCACATTCTCAGGATCTCTCTCTCATAAATCTGAAAATTTCACATTCCTGGAATCTGCAAATCAATGGAAGCCGTTTATATAATTGTCCAAATAGTCACTTTTTTTTTAGTTAGAAAATAAACATTCCTGGAGTGTTGACTTCCCTCACTTCCTGACTTTGAAAACAAAATTTCAAATAAACTTCCAGGAAAATCAAGCAATCACAAAAGCTCACTTTGGATATGTGGAAACGAAAGTGCTTTCTTGGAAAATAACATTTTTAGCTAAATCTAGAAATAAGTGTGACCAGTTTCTGGTCAAAGATGGTTATTTTCCAGAAATGCACTTTCCTTTCCAGGCACCCAAACAGATTTCGCAAGAAATGAATAAAAAGGGGAAAAAACTAATAAGCAAAAATCGAATATTCTTGCAGATCTCTTTGACTTCTGGAGGAAAAAAACGAAGAAGAAGATGCTCTTCAAGTAGAAACTGAAGCACAAAGGATCATAACGCCCTAAAAAGGTCGCTTGCAATACAATAATTTTTGCTATAAATAGGATAGTTTTAGCCATTCTTCTCAAAAATTGGTTATTTCCAGAAAAGTACTTTCCCAGGCATCAGACAGCCAGCGGAGTGAAAGAAAAAGAATCACAAGTTTAATGACAACAAGAAAGCAGGTAAATATAAAAAAAAAAAAACCACGATTCGAATCTTAAGTGAAAAAAGAAAAGGAGAAAGCAATGACAAGGAAAGCACCGCGAAAACCGAAGAAATCCCCGTAACAACCGGCTATATCAGGTTACACGACCCAAAAGCCGAGATACAGCAAGAAACGGGGAAATCACAGATCCAACAAGAGAGTAAGGAATCCATTTGGGTTCATGGAAAACAAAGTAGTTTTCTCTAAAATAACAATTTTTAAAAAATGATCAACCCATTTTTGTTTCTGTAAAACACGATTATTTCCAAGAAAGTAGTTCATTTTCCATGCATCAAATGAAGACTTGGAAATGAGAGAGAGAGAGAGAGAGAGAGAGAGGGACGGGAAGGAAGAATGGAGGTACGGCTGGAATCTGACGCCGCGGCAACGGAAGATGCAGAGAGGCAGAGAATACCTTATCGTGTTCCATATCCGGCAGGGGAGGCGCGATCTTGAGAACCTCAGTCGTGCTCAGAGACGGCCCCATTGGCAACGAGGCCATGTGAAATGCAGCTCTTCTCACAACAACAATCTCTTTCCATCTCTCACTCGCGCTCCCCTTTTTCGCCCTCGTTTGTCTGCTTCTCCTACGAAGTAATATTAACAAAGCGGCCAATAATAGATCAAAGCACGAATATATACATGCTTTGAAGTGTATATTTTGGATGTCTAACTAAAGGAAAACTCAGATTTATTCGTAAATTTGAATTTGTTTTTTAAAATTTCTTACTTAATATATCTTTAAAATTAAATTGATCATAATAAATAAATATATATTTAATAATTTATTTAAATTTTAAGAAATTTAAAACTAAAATAATTTAATGAATTTCAATTTTTATAGTTTAATAGTTTTCATAATGACTTTTTCATTTACGTGATATTTTTTTAATAAATGCTCGTCATTTAGACACCATTAAAATACGTTGGTTTGGACGGCTCTCTCAGATTGTTCGAACCATCCTATATGAAGTCAGTGGGCTGTGGAGTGGAATTTTCAAACGATATCATTTCTCGACCGATTTCTACAAACAATATATCAAAATTCATTTACTCTGAATTTTATGAACTCTGACACTGATTTTAAGTGAAAAGGGTATAGTTTTAAGCTTCAAAAATTGTACCAAAAAAATTAAGGAAAAATGGTCTTCCATCTTAATTCTTTGGGTACGATTTTTTATTTATAAAACTGTATATTTTTAACTTAAAATAAGTCCCGGAGTTCATAAAATTTATACTCAATGAATTTTGATACTTTGTTTGTAGAAATTAGTTGAGAAACCGTCTCCTTTGAAAATCCAAGTCAAACGCGCAAAGGTTACCATTGGCAAGGAGCCAGTTTCCCAACCGATTTCTACAAACAAGATATCAAAATTCATGTACTCTGAATTTTATAAACTCCGGGATTGATTTTAAGTGAAAAATGGTATAATTTTGGGCTCAAAAAATCGTACCCAAAGAACTAAAAGGGAAATCATTTTCCTTAATTCTTTGGATACGATTTTTGAAGTAAAAAATATACCATTTTCACTTAAAATCAGTCTTAGAGTTCTTAAAATTCAAAGTACATGAATTTTGATACCTTTTTTGTAGAAATCGATCGAGAAACTGTAACGACCCGACCCGAACACACAGGGCTTAGGGCTTCACTCAGTGTGATATTGTCCGCTTTGGACCTCGCATACAAGCTCGAACCCTCACGGTTTTGTTCTTGAGCCTGGGCCTACTTGGCCCGGCCCAAAAGGCCTCACATTAAGTTACACATGGGTACTTAATATAAACCCACCCTCTCTTTTGTTTCCCACCGATGTAGGACTCTAGGGGAGGGAGGGATATCACAATTACCCCTCTAAAGTCTCGAGCCGTCCCCGGCTCGATCTGGTCCAGCTCAGCAACTATAGGGGAAGGAGGAAAGCCCACACAGTCCAAGTGTTGAACTCAGCTCTGATACCATTCGTAACGACCCGACCCGAACACACAGGGCTTAGGGCTTGACTCAGTATGATATTGTCCGCTTTGGGCCTCGCACACAAGCTCGAACCTGCAGGGTTTTGTTCTTGGGCCTGGGCCCACCTGGACCGGCCCAAAAGACCTCACACTAAGTTACACATAGGTGGCTTAATATAAACCCACCCTCCCTTTTGTTTCCCACCGATGTGGGACTCTAGGGGAGGGAGGGGTATCACAGAAAGGCGTCAGAAAGAACGAACGCATTTTACATTATATGCGTTCTGACGATGAAAAACAGAAAGGCAAAATGGTATTTCACACCATTTTTTGAAAAACGGTGTCTCCTAGTCAAAAAGAGCAGTGTCTAAATGGTCAGCTTTAATAAAGTGTGCTGAGCATTGAAATATTACATTTTGCCCATGATATTTAGATCAGTTAGCCTTTATTTTATGTATATAAGATGTATTTAATGGATTATTTTAGTTTTGTAGGAAAATTTAGGGTCAAACAAGAAATCATCATAAAACAGTGGATAATTACCACAAGAGAGCTTAAAATAGAAGATTTAAAATTTTATAATTAAATCATGTCACTTCTAGGATTTCAAATGTGAATTGGTTAGTTTAAATCCGTTTATAAGAGTCTGGATTAATTCAATATTTAAATTTTTAAGTGGTTTGATTAATTATTTAATTTTAAAGAAATTTTGCAATTAAAGAGGCCAAGAATTTGAAATCAAGATCCATGGGACAGAGATTCACTGCAAATGGGCCAAATATTTGCTCCAAAAGTCAGACACTAGGCCAAGCCAAGCACTCTATGTGCATTCTCCAATGTGGGCTAGACCTAAGTGAATCAAAGTCCAACAAGCCCAAGTCTCCAGTCCAAGAAGTCCAAGCTCAATTTAAGATCCAATGCTCTAGGTTTATATTCAAATTCACTAACCCTAAATCCATATAAAAAATGTAATACCCTCACTTGAAATAGACTTAAATAATATGATTTAACATATTAATCACATAAATTATAGTGACGGATTTGTGAAAAGTCCAGTTTCGGCCCGATCAGAGCTCGATAGCTCATTGATCCAACCTTTTTAAGTTAGAGGGGCAAAATGATAATTGACCATTAACAATATAATTATTATTTGAATTATTATTTGTTAATTATTATTTGAGTGATATTGATTTCTTTATTAAGAATATAGATTCTAAAATTTATAAGTATTTTTATTTCATTAAACTGTTATTAAAAATTACCCAAAAAAGGTCCCGAAAACTAGAAAATGATTATTTTAAATAATTCTAGAAGTTAGATAATTCAAAAAAAAAAATACCTAGTGTTTTATCTATGTTTAAATCTATTATTTTATCTTTTCTAGATCTAAAAATTAAGGTTGTAAACCCTTTAAGTAAATACAACTTAGTTAAAGGGAATAGTAGTTAAAAAGTGATTTTTACTTAAATCAATTAAGTTTAATAGGCTATAACTTTCCAAAAGTATATCGTATTTAAACATTTTAAAAACTCAACATTTTTGATCAAATAGATCAAATTGAATGAATCTTTTTTTAGTTAAATATTAATGAGAAAATGAAATAAGATTATAACTCTAATAAAATAATATTATGAGTAGTAAAATATATGTTGCTACAATCACATGATAAATCTTATCACGTTGTAACCGACTGAGGTAAGTAAAAAAAATATATTGAGTTGTCTTTCATCTAGGTAGCCTTCAATGCAAACCTATGCCTTAAGTAGTCTACTAAGCAAGCCTACTTTCCTCCATAGGTACCTACATAGCTGTTCTTGTAGCCACATAGCCTTTTTTGTTTTCCTATATAAAGGGATAGATAAGATGAGATTTTTCCAAAGTCTTACCTGTATTTTTTTTTTTTTATCTGCTTTAACTTCTCTCTCTCAACTACCGTCCCCACCTTTCCATTCTCCATTTTTTTTTTCACCATCAAAGCAACGGTTCTGCCCAAGTTTTTTTAGTAAGGTATACCATCATTTTATGTGTTTACTAGCTTTAGAATTAATTAGAATCTATATAGAATATTTTAGAGGAATAAAATAAAATGTCATTTTAATTATTTTGAAATTATTTATTTTAAACTCAAAATGAGTTTTCTTATTGAACTAATTGTGAATTATTATTATAAATTGATTTATTTAACTTGAAATAAGTTTATAATTGTTTAAAGATATAGTTAAGTTAGTTTTCTTATATCTTAGAAAATTTGATATATACATATATATATATATATATATATATATATATATATATATATATATATATATATATATATATATATATATATATATATATATATGTATATATCTGAATTTTATTTAAAGTTAGTAATTTAACAAATTCTAATTTAGTCTTGTTAATAAATTTAAAATTTAATAACCTAGAGACTTAAATTACTTTTAGACCATTTAAATTAACTATTCAGCTTAATAATTTTTATATGTATAATTTTTGAAATTTGTTTAAAATTAATAATTTGAGACTTATATTTTGATTATGTTAATGATTGTCTAGAGACCTTTATTCTCAATTAAAAATGATACTAACGCTTGTTTGTCCTATTATACTATATATAAATATATATGTATTCACTTTCAGGCCGATACTCTCTATCTGTGGCTGACTCAGCCCGATAACTATCAGTAGTTGAGCGATTAATTTTGCCGCTCGGTAGAAAAGAAGGGATCGGACACTGAGTGCACCTTTAGGCCTAACTCACTATATGAGTAGTGGTCTGAGCACCCTATCTTTGTATCTCTAGGCCTAACTTGCTATATAAGTGTGTGGCTTGAGCACCCTATATTTGTATCTCTAGGTCTAACTCACTATATGAGTAGTGGCCTACGCATTCTATTATATTGTTGATTATTATTATAATCTAAAATAAATAATAACTCATTTTAGGAGACTCATATCCATTATGTGTATTATGTTGATTGATGATTGTATAATTCATTGTATTCTTGTTTTCATCTTTTGACAAATATCTCTATACCCCACATATATGGTGAGGAGACTTAACATTACAGTAGGAATAAATCAGGTTAAGAGGAACTAGTGCAATGAATGGTTTTAAGGATCAGATTTGATGAACCCACTTATATGCCTAGACTTTGTGTACTATTATGAAAAGTGCTTATTGATATTTATGATATTTATCATATATTGTGATTATATGATGAAATGCTTATGAGTTATACTGCTTCCACGTACCCTTAATTACTGAACTATTATCAGCCCAAGTATGTCGATTACCGGCCTAGGTGTGTCAGTTTTCGTCTACTAGCCCAGGTATTTTAGTTGCTGGTCCAAGTGTGTCAGTACAGGCCTAATGTGTCGAAGATGTACTTGCAAGATTCTACATTTTGACCGTGTCGGGACTTAATGATTATAGTCAGTGTAGTGTTTACGTGTTGGTTGGATATCAGCAGTAAAATGAGAATGATTTGATATTTTGGCATGACAAGCATATTATGATGAAAATGTTGATTTTGGCTAACCTGATAATTATTACACTGTATTGTTATGTTCTTTTCACTGGGCTGGTTACCTCACACCACTCACATTTCAGGAGATATACCCGAGGAGGAGGAACCTCTATTTCAAGCTTAAGGATAGATAAGCTGTTGTAGTTTCTTGGAGTCTCATTAATGGGATTTTCATTTATTTTGTCTGTTGGTTCTTAGAACCATGGTAACAAATATCGGCGGTAAATTGAAATTTATCACGATTTTAATGGAAAAATACCGTTTTCGTGATAAAAACGGCTATTTATCGGCTCTGCCGTTTTTATCATTATTTTCCCGTTAAAAATGCGTAAATAATGCGAGAAATGAAAATCTCGCGTGTTTAATGAGTCTTTAACGAAAGTGAAAAGCCGGAAAAACTAGAAATGGAAGTGGGGCGGGAAAAACTGGAAATGGAAGTGTGGGGGGAAATGAAAATCTCGAGCTGATTTTTTTCTTCAATGCCTAATTCTATGCTTGCCGACCCTAACTTGGTTGTTTATCCTTTTCATCTTTTTTCACTTTCAATATTTAAATCTTGTTTACATATTTATCAATATAAAAAATCGATTAAATTAATTTATGTTAAAATTTTAAATAGTGAAATATATATCTACGTAATATAGTTTTAAATGTATATATAAAATTTTATAATTTAAAACTAGCCCATGAATCGCAATGGATATAGATTAAATTTTCTTTTTTTATTTAATTATTTTAACATAAGTTGTAAAATAACAATCAACTTTAAAGAAAATAGCACTTTCATAACTAAGTTGTAAAAATAATATTAACATGAATACTCAAATCTTAATTTTAGATTAATAACTAGTAAACATTTAATTTTATTATGGTGTTAATTTATTTGAATGGTTCAATTTAAGAGGTGAAAGTGGAAGTTTAAAAAAATGGTTGATCAATATTTCATGTTTATTTAGTAAGAGTAGCATTTTTGTGAAATGAGAAATTTCAATCTATTTGAAAATTTTCAATTCATTTTTTTAATAATTTATAAATTAAAGCTAAATAGCTTTTTTGTTTTTAAAGACCCAGGTGTCCAAGTCTCTTAGAGCACTTGATATTAGCCAAATAGATGCTAAAATCATTTAAAAAAAAAATAGACTCCTAGAGGCTTGTTATCAGCCAATTTTTTTTCCTTACCATCAATTGTCAATCACACTGAATAGAAAATCAATTATAAGTTAGGTTTTTCATAAAATTAAGTCCAATTCTTATGACATTACAAATCATAATTAACATAATTTATTTAACCTATTTTCTTATAAATCATCTATCTAAGAATATATATTTTCAAATAATTATGTTCATATGTAATTATATTAAACTATAATTAATTTACAATAGAAAATATTGAAATTTTGTAATTTATAAAATTTTGAAGCCATTAAAATTAGAAAAGAATTAAGAGACCCTTTTTACATGGATAATTGTGCATTTTAATGTTATTTTGATATTGGGAGACTTTGATATAGAATTTATTTAACATTGAACTCATGTAGAATTGTATGATATTTTTTATGAGAATTATTTATTTATTATTTTTAAATATTTATATTTTCCGCTAGATTTTTCCGTTAAATTCCAGATAAAAATTCGAGAATCTGAAAATATCCCGATATTACCAGTTGCCGTTAATATCCCGAGAACGGTATTTGTGACATTGCTTAGAATCATGTTTTATAGAGTACCTCATGTGGTACCCGTTTTTGTAATCATGTATAAACCACTATATTACTGCTAGTAACTCTGTTATAAATGTGATTATCCTTTTTATAATAGAAATAATTGTTTGTATGATGCATGCTTGTAAAAGGGTAAACATATAGTATATGTTTGAGTTCACATGTAAAGAACATGTGTAACATTTAAAGAAAAAATTAGCGGCATTCTGGGCCCACCTCCAGGTCGAGGTGACCATCCTGCCCATTCAATATTAACCATTCATTTCATCATGCATTAATATCCACCAATCATTTAATCATGCATCAATCCAAACCATTCATTGCATACATCTTATTCATACCATCCATTTGCATTCATCAAATTAGGAAAACCTTGGAGCATCGCATCCAATCCAACTCATTCATTCATCATGATTAGATCTAGGTCATTCAATTCATCCATCATATAGATGAACCTTAGGATTAAGATCATTTATGCATTACCTAATCATTTATCTATTTAGATCACCCATCACCGATCAAAGCCATTAGATTTAGGCCAATCAATCATAGACATCCATTCATAAACCCTAGATCTAATGCGCAAACCCTACATTTTAGCATTCATGCGCATATCACATTGCATCACCCGATGGTCTAGAAGCCTCCATGCACATACACTTAGTGGAAAATTTCTATTCTTTCTGTAATTGTGTGACTTTGTGCAAATAATCATGTTTTGTTATTTGTTAATCATGAAAGTTACGGATTAGACTTTTTGAAAAGTCTAAGTTTAGCCCAATCTGAGTTCGACAACTCATTGATCCAACGCATTGAAGTTGGAATGGCAAAATTGTAAATACTTGAACTTTATTTATTTAATTAGAAAAATAAAAGGATAAATTTTGAATAAACATCAAAGATAATGTTTTGGATAAACATCAAGAATAATGTTTTTGATAAACATCAAGGATAATGTTTAAGATAAACATCAAGGATAATGTTTTGGATAAACATCATCTAAAACATTAATTAATACTTATCCAAAACTTTAGATAATACTAATCCTTTCATTCTTTTCCTTATAAAAAGGGATAAGGCCTTCATTCTGGAAAACAATTTTTTCTTTTTCTTTCGTTCAAAACTTCCTACGACTAGTTTTTAGTGGAAAATTTTCAAGAGTTCAAACTCAACTCGATTCTGAAAGCAAATGTATGCATTGAATTCCTTTTGAAATTTTAACATGTTCTAGATCAAACAGAGTTAAATTTGGTTTAGATTTGAGTTTCAAAATCAATTTTGAAAGTTAGTGGAAACTTTGATTTTTCATGCATTTTACTGGTTTTATTCTTAAAAACATAGGTTTTTTTTATCTATTGATTGTCTAATTTATTTCAAAATTATATTAGACTGATTGTAGAACATATCTAACCTGTTAGTTGTAAAAAACGAATTCAGTAAGCCCACTGTTTTTGAATTCGTATTTCAAGTGTGTTGTCCCGTCACAGCAGTCTGCAACTGACTGGATGAAGAAGAAGGCTATCGGAAGTTCCAAAGGCTCACCTTTGGAAGTTCCGAACTCCTGTTCGGGGTTCCGAAGCAAGCAGAGGACAATTGTTTTCTCTATCTCTGCTAGACAAGACACGGACATTCCGAGGACATCTTCGAACGATCCAAACCTCTCAGAAGATCCGAGCAGGCCTTGGCAAGTTCCGAGGCAGACCAAGACCAATGTTTTCCTGTTTTTATTCGGAAGAGGCTCGGAAGTTCTGAGACCTAAACTTTGCAAGTTTCGAAAGGTGAACCCATGATCCGAAGGTTCTGTAAAATCCAGTATTTAGGCAATGGTTCGGAAGTTCTGAAGCTATAGTACTAGGCACCGAAGCATGTTCTGAGGAACCCATAACTTGTTTTTCTTAAGATATGTTTTGATTATTAAGTTAAGATTTTTACGTTAAATATTGATCCTAATATTTGGTGTGATATTCTCTATACTAGATTCTTAATTAAAAGTAATACTAACCTTTGTTTGAACTATCATATATATATATATATATATATATATATATATATATATATATATATATACATATATATACATACATATATATACATATATATACATATATATACATAGGCACATATATACATATATATATATATATATATATACACACATATATAGATATGTATATATATGTATTCACTTCTAAGCCGATACTCTTTATATGTGGCGCAGTGGAAACGCAGCTTGGTAGCTATCAGTAGTTGAGCGATTAACTTCGCCGTTCGCTAGAAAAGAAGGGTTCGGACACTGAGTGATCTCTAGGCCTAACTTAATATGTCTCCATGGTCATTTTTAGAAGACAATATGTGTAGTGGCCTGAGCACCTTTATTATACTGATGGATTATTGTAACTAAAAATAAATAGTAACCCATTAAGGAGACTCATATCCATTTCCTTTGGAGTTTTTTCGGAAAATTAGTAGAATGATTTAAAATACTACGAATGTACGTTGTACTGTCTATATGATTAATTATGAGTCTAGATTCATTATATTTCTATTTGTGTAACAGATACCCGCGATGATCTACATTTTAAGGTGAGGAGATTTAATAATACTAGATAAGTAAATCAGGTTTTGTAAACCTATATCTAGTGCAATGAGTGATTTCATGGATATTATATGATATGAAAAAGACCAAATAAGCTAGAATACGAGACTTGACACTACTTCCATGTGAGGGATGAAAATCAGTTCTAATTGTTAGAACGGAAGCATAACATGGTGTCAAGGATTTGAGGTCTACTAGTCTATAAACGAAGAATGAACCACTTATATGCCTAGACTTGATATATATTGCTAAGATATGTTCATATTATTACTAATGATGTTTATCATGCATGGTATTGATATTGATGATAATATTATCTGATGTGAGAACTTGAGCATCATGTTATAATGAGAGATTGAAGTATGAAGTTGATATTGATAATGATATTCTCCGGTGTGAGAACTTGAGTATCATGTTATGATGAAGACTGAAGTATGAGGTTGATACTATTGATAAGATGCTCCGATGTGAGAACTTGAGTATTTATGATATTGATACTGCCTACGTGTACCCTCAAGTGGTGAACTATTATCGGTCCAAGTATGTCAATTACCGGCCCAAGTGTGTCGGTTTGTATCTATTGGCTCAGGTATGTCAGTATCGGCCCAGGTGTGTCGGAGATGTTCTTGCAAGATGTTGAATTTTGACCGTGTCGGGACTTAATGCATTTATATTCAGTGTAGTGCTTTGGTATTACGGTGGCATGGTAGTATCACAGATGACTAGAAATATTGGTACAACAGACCAATTATGATTTCAAGTATGATAAATGATATGTGAAACCATTTGACAATGGTATGGCAGTAGTATGTCAGTGGTATAACAGTGGTATGACAGTGGTATGTCAGTGGCATGATAGCAGTATAACAGTAGTATGTCAGTGATATGACAATAGTATGACTGTGATGGTGACTTGATAAATTGACATAATGGACCAATTATGAAATCAGGTAAGATAAATGGTACATGAGACCATTTGTAGTAATTTGGTAAAATGGTATATGAGACCATTTATGGTAAGTTGGTAAGTATGGTAAAGTAAACCATTCATGAGTAGATAACTATGATTTTAAATAGTAAGAGTAAACCATAATTGTTATTATGATTAGACTGTATTGTGTAACATGTGCATGTTGATGAAACTGGGCTTGGTGCTCACATCCCTTACATTGTAGGGTTGGCACCTGAGGAAAATGAACCTCCACCGTTGACTTAGGATGAGGGAGTCCTTTCAGTCAATCATATTTTTCGATTATGAGAAATATGTTTATTATGTTTATTTTCATGCAAATGATGTCTTGTTGACTTTAGTACCGTCCGTGATACTATACATTTAAGCATGTGTAAATCATTATGTTTTCGTTTGTAACTCTGATTAGATGAATGAACATTTCTGTTTGTATAATTTGTGTTCATATATGGGAACATATGGTACATGGTTAAGTCCACGTGAGAAGAGCACGTGTGACATTTTCTATAATGAGATTTTTGGCAAATTTGAAGATCCAACCTAGTTATGATGTTAGTTGATGGGAGATTATAAAAAAAAAAATATTAGTAGCGTTCCAGGCCCACCATCGGGTCGGAGCGTTACACTTTCTCTCCAATCCCTCCACCTCATCTTCACATCACCTAGATCCTATCTTGTCTGAAATTCCGTTATTAGAGTAATTCATGACTTAGAGAGAGGGGGTGAACAGGTCGGTTTTCAATTTTAATTCTCTTTTAAAATTTCTCAACCGAATTTTAATCTAAATGTATGAATTATTCAATGAGATCCTTTCACCGTGAAATGAACAACTGTGTAATAAAACTGACCGATCAATATGAGTATGTGTATGTGAAATAGTATTCAATCTAAGTAAACAATTCAAAGCATCAGACACAAATAAACACAGATATTTTGATAGTGGTTCGGTTTCAACAAACCTACGTCCACTGTCAGACTTCCCAACTCTAGGGTCATCCCAAATATACTATGTATGGGTTTCACACCCAAATAGTACAACTTAGTTTTTTATAGAGAATCCCAATGAGGCCTCGTGGCTGTAAACATGGAAAGACAGCTTAGAAATCTGCATAAGTTATTCTGTCTTTCAAACAGTAAATATCCAGCCAACTAAGATGCCACCGTGCATGATTGACAGTCAATTTATCTCAGTCATCAATCAAGGATGAGATTGAAGATTGTAAATCATCTTACATCTCATGGAGGAGCCTTTCCATTTATATCAAGAGCAGCCAGCTCCCAACGGTTATGTATTTAAAAACATGTGAGGTGGCAGTTAACATTTCAACATGTGGATATATTTTATTACCATAATAAACTCCCAATTAAAGGAATACAAATTTAATTTCCTAAATCTGTAGGAGACTCAGTCAGCAAGACACAAGGTCAGCTGAGTTACAATTGTCCAAAATACAACTCAGCACAAGACTGGCTGCGAGGCCTTGACAGACTGCACGAGGCCTCGAGGCTGAAAGTCAATTAAATTCTTATTTTCCAGTTTATAACCAATTGACTTCTAAGGTTTTTGACTTAGCTTAAGGTTTCCTAAGGTTCACTTACCTGTGTGCCAATAACGTATTCGGTGTATATTCTTCAATTTCATAGTAGATCTTCTCATACATCCAAGGCAAGTCCAATTGAGTCACGTAATTGACAATAAGGGTGAGTCGGGCGAACCGGGGCACTTACATTGTCTTTCAATCCAATTCAAACATTGGCATACACGATTTTAGCACTAAAAACACTCATGAACTTGGACAAAATCCCATCCAAATACACTCCAAAAATTACTAACACACCTCACCATCCAAATCACCAACACCTCACACGATTTTTGCACAATCCATTCACCCCATTCGAATTTCACACTAGATCTTTCCACATCATCTCATCCATTTATCCATCCTAACATTTAATCCTATCCATTCATGTATTGCACAACCCAAAACCCTAAACCACATAGCCAAATTCGACCATGTCCAATTTCCTCTCAAAATCCCTATTTTCTCTCCTCCATTGCTTAGCCACCAAATCAACCCATCGCCCAAGCAACACAAATTTGTGTGTAGCACTGTGCAACCCTTGTTTTGCAACTTTAAATCCCAATCACCTATATCCCATTAGATTAAATCCCATCATTTCATCCATTAACTTAAACTTAGATTTAATCTCCACCATCCGTCCGTCCATTCCATGAGCCTATAAATACCCCATTCGACCATGGTGAAAATAGAATAAGACCTGGATCTGAAATTGGAAAACACACCCTGAAGAACAAAAGACACAGAGCTTCATGCGAATTTCACAAGTGAGCTATTAGTGTAAATTCAATTTTTAGTTGTCTTTTTGTTTTTTTTTCATATCTTGTATTTAATTCTCCCGTTAAATAAATAAGAGATGTCCATTTTAGAACCCTGAAAAGTCTGATTATTCAATTTTGTAACACCCCGTCCCGCTACAAGTGCGTTATGTCTGAAGTATCTCAAAACATCATAAAGGAACAGATAACGGGTATTTTTTTTTTAAATGGGGCAACCACCTTTCTCTCAACAACTGACAAAAAGGTTCAACATACCAACAAAACATGAAATAATCATAGACTGTTCGAACACAATTATACTTCATCCAAAATCAAAGAACATACAAAAAGGGGTCATATAAAACAAGGTCTCTCAACTAAGAATGACATGATTATAAAATGTCTAACCACTGCTCTTCTACTGGCGCATGCTCAAGGGACCCTGCTTGGTCCTTTCGGAATCGATGTACCTGAAAGGTAAGGGGTAAGCTAACCAGCCCAGTGAAGAGATAATGGATATCACGTGTCAGCAATATAAGTAGATATCATATAGATGAATACAAAAATATCGTAATAAAAGGAGTGCTCATATGCATGAGATCCAACTGCACCACCAACCAATAGTCCACCGACTAGTCCGCGACATCATCTCGGTAGCCCACATTGGGTCCTCCGACAAACTCCTGAAGAGTAAGAGGTGAGCTAATTAATCTAGTAGAGGGAATAACCTTTTCATACATCAGCGACATAAATATATATATATATATATATATATATATATATATATATATATATATATATATATATACATGTATAAAAAAATAATGGACATCATAATAAAATGAATATCTACGTACAAGAGTACTCAACTACACAATTAACTAATGGTCCCACCTGTCAATCAGAACATTATCTCTATAGCTTACAACTGTCCTCCAACAATCCCGATCTCCCTACCAATACAAACGGGAGACCGCATGATACACAACTGCCTCAACCGCCGGAATGCAACAGCGAAACCTGCATCCACTATGGGGATTTCGATTGTTGGAGCATAACGGGGAAGCTAATTTCAAGGGTAGGCACCTCAACCGCCGAAACACAACGGGGAAATCCGCATCTCCTATGGGGGTCTCGACCTCAGGAGCGTAACGGGAAGTCCCCCCAACTACCAAACTCATCACATCATCATGAACATATACTCATGTAAACAACCTCTCCAACGCATACACATGATGTCATGATCATATACAACTGTAAGATTATGTTCTGATGCAACTAACTCAAAATCAGTAATATATTTTATCATGAGAGTCAACAGCTTATAATGGGTTATTTAGTCACACGTGTCTATGTTCCACATGATTCCAATAGCATCTAGCGAATAAACATTCAAAGTATCACTAACAATTTTTTCAAGTATCATATTCAATTTCAATTGTCCAATTAAAGTTCTCTACAAAGCATATAGTTGACAGGAGTACCCCCGAGTAGACCCTCTGCCACATATTTATTATAACAATTTTCCCTTACCGAGTGGCTAATGAAATAGAGGGTTACACCCGGTCACTCCATGTCTAGAGATAACAGTTTAATATATGCAAGTTGTTCATGGTTTTAAATTTGTAATTCTCGCAAGCGCACGAACCATTCATAGTATAGTATTGTGAGAGCAAGGTCGAATCCAATTAAATATCTCAAAGTATATGAATTTAAATTAATGTCCTTTAAAAATGAATTGTTTTTAAGAAATTGAATCATTATATGAGTCATGTATCTAACTTGGAAAATCAGCAAATAAGACGTGAGATTTCTTATTTTAATATGGTGAATCAACTTTCAATCTTAATTATGTTTAGGATTTCAAGTTACAAAATTATTTATACATCTTCCTAACTTTAATTGAATGGATCTTTGGGAGAGAGTGATTTAAGAGAGAGAGAATGAAAGAATGAATTAAATAATTAAATAGTGAATTAAAGAGTTACAAAATTAAATATTAGATTTATACAAGATTTTGGGTTAAAACAACTATGACACAACAAACATAAGATTTAACATAATTAAAAGATAGAAAATTAAATTGTATAAAAATAAATGACTGAAATTAAATGTGCAGTAACAGAAAAGGTGGTTGTTTGGAATAGACCATTGATCACCCAAGATATGTATACAAAGTAAAGGCATAGATATGAAATTCACGTAAAGATCTAAAATACAATTCATACTTATTAGTAAAACAAGATTCATAACTTTTAATTTAATTAATCAAAACCTTAGTAATCATGATTCAAGTCTTACAATTAAGATCCTAAATATTGCATACGCTCATGTTCAATCATATAAATAAAAATTGTGTTCTTGAAATTAAAAATAAAATAATCATAAAAGTATTTTAGAAATTGGATGTTCTAGGGTTTTAAATGAATACTTTACTTTATTAAATTGAAAAATTAAAGTACAAGGCATTTCTAAATTAAGTATAAGAAAGACAACATAAAAGATAAAAATCTACACTCTCGTAAATTCGCATGGTGCTCATTGTCTTCCTGTCCTTTGCTCCAGCTATTAGTCCCCTTGAATTCCAAGTCATTTTCAAAGTTTACCCTTGGGGTAATGGGGTATTTATAGGTTTTGAAAAGAGATGGATGGCTTGGGTTTAAGTTGGGAAATCGATGGACTGGATTGAATCTAAATGGGAATGGATGATGGGGATTTAGGGTTACACAAGGAGGGTCACACGATTTTTGTGTGGCTTTCCTTGGTGGATAGGTCAAGGTGGAGAGAGGATAGGAGATTAGGAGAAAAATTAGAAATTGGATTTTTTGGGATTGGGAAAAATCGTGTGGGATACTTGGGGATTGGATTATGAGGTGTGTTTGGATCTTAGGGATGTATCTAGATGGTTTTTAGTCTAAATGCATTGAGAGGTTTTAGGTTGCAAAAATCATTTGATGATGAGGTGTGATATGCGCATGGGGGCTAACTTGAACTACAAGTTGTTCATAGCTTAGGGTTTTATGAATGGAGGACTTAGATTAAATGGGTTTTGATCTAATTGCTCTAAGGTATTTAGGGTAAAATAATTATAAAAATTGGTAGATGGTTAATGGATGGTTTAGATGCATAGGTGGATCTTAATTGGATGATGACATGTATGACCTAAATCTAAGGAAATGTGTGTATGTGATGGATGCATGCGGAGGCTCTAGGGTTTCTAAGAGATGAATGGGTGAATGAGATTAGATGACCTAATATCTAATGGCTAAGATGACTAATGCATGAAATGAATGCAATAATTAATAGGTGATGCATGGATGAACACTAATCTAAGGTTAAGATGATCATGATGATGATGGATGACCTAGATCTAATGATAGATGAATGGATGGTTAGATTTGATGGTGGATCTAAGGTTTGACCTAATTTGGTATGTCAGATGGAGGGTTAAGATCTAAGGTGGAAGTTTGGATGGTGTGGATGTGAAGTTGGGCTATAGGTTTTGGGCCATGGATAATTGGGTTGGACTTAGGTAAATTCAAACATGGACTATGGAGTTCATTGGACTTGGGCTTTGGATTTGGATCTAGACCTCAACTTAGGCCACTGGAATTGGATTTGAGAGCTTGGACCTTACTTGAACTGAGCTTGCACACTGGCCTGGCCTAGAGTGTGAAATGCGCATGGGCTTGCATGTGTGCTTAGCCCATTGAAGCTTTGTGGAGCATAGCTTGGCCCACTTGAACTGAATCTGGCCCAATGACTTGAAATTCAGGCTTTGGCACTTGGATTGCAGCTTTTAGCCTCTAAAATTAAATAATTATTCAGCCATTTTAAATCTAAAAATTATTAATTAATCATAGACTCTCACAACTGGATCTAGATTAATTAATTTATATGAAAATCCTAGAAAGTGACATGAAATAATTATAATAATCCTAGGTCTTCTCTTTAAAGCTCTAATCTTACAATCTTCTGTTGTTTTAACTTGATTTTCCTGAACTTTCTATTTTTAACTAGAAAACTGACAAACTACATTAAATGCATCGTTATATACAAAATTGAGGATTAACTGACCCAATAATCAGGGGTAAAATGTAAGATTACAGTGCTCAACACAAGTGAATGCTAAAACAATGATAAATCCCTTCATAGTGTGTGGAGTCGAAATCCCAAGCAAGTAAGCGACTTAATGCGTTGAAGGGAGCTCAATCTATTGAAAAAAGGAAGAGTGAATAAGTAAATAAGGTAAAATGGGCTAAAATGAGAACAGGCTGAAAACGGACTAAAATTGGGTTTGGCCCGAAACGGGCCAAACTGGGTCGGGCTTGAAAAACGGGCCTATAAAGGGTCGGGCCTGAAAATGGGCTTTGAAAATGGGTCGGGCCAGAGCCGGCTGGGCTGGACCCAACTGGGCCAAAGAAAATGGGGTAGAGAACTGGGCTGGGTTGATGAGCTGGACCTGTCAGAACTAGCTGGGCTGAACCATTTTTGGGTGTGGCTGGGCCAGACAGTGCCTAGGCCTGGCTGGGCCAGGTCCAAGATTGGGTTAACTCAGCAGCCTGATAAAGCTCCTCTCGCCATGGAACTCAAGGCGTCTGCAACTACATTTGTTTTACCGGGGTGGTTAGACAACACAAAGTAAGCCACCAAGGTAATCCATCCACCGTCTCTGCTATATTTTCAGCTCCTTCTTGAGTGTAATACCATAGTCACTAACCCCAAGTCATAATCAGATAGCTCGGCCATTGGCTCTTAAAATGTCTCGAACCATAAGCTATCCCTCTGCATCTTGCATCAGTAAACAGCTCAAAGCATTACCTGAAGCATCATAGCGTGGCCTCTCTTTGGCACAATCCACACTGAAGCGGAAGTCAGACTCTCTTTCAGCCTCCGGAAGACTGTCTCACAAGCTTCGTCCCAAATGAATGGCACATTTTCGCCGGTCAAACTTGTCATGGGTGTGGCGATCTTGGAGAAATCCTTGATAAACTACCGGTAGTAACTTGCAAGATCCAATAAGCAGCGAATTTCAAGCACACTCCGTGGTCGCTCCCAACACAGAAATTGCCTCAACCTTAGCCTGATCCACAACCACCCGCCACTTGACATCACGTGCCCAAGAAACTGAACTTCTGGCATCCAAAATTCACATTTGTTGTACTTCGCACAAAGATTGTGATCCCTTAGGACATGAAGTATGGTTCTCAGATGTTGCTCATGATCCTCCTCTGATGCTTAATATATCAAGACGTCGTCGATGAACACCACTACAACTGGTTCAGACACGGCCTGAATGTCTTATTACTTAGGTTCGTGAATGTCATCGGGGCATTAGTTACCCCAAACGGCATTACATCAAACTCAAAGAGTCCAAAACAATTGTGGAAGGCAGTCTTCTCAATATCACACTCCCGCACCCTCACCTGACGGTAACCCGAACGAAGGTCCATTTTGGTGAAGCACTCGGATCCTCTCGGCTGGTCAGACGGATCCTTAATCCTTGGCAATTGATATTTGTTCTTCACTGTAACCATGTTCAATTGTCGATAGTCGATGCACAGTCTCATAGAGCCATCTCTATTCTTAACAAACAACGCTAATGCACCCCAAGATGAAGTGCTCAGCCGAATGAAACTAAAGGTTTCTAAGTCCTTGAGCTATTTCTCCAACTTCAAAGTCTCTACTGGTAATCAAAGTACAAACTCATAGATCCATCCCCTTCTTGGTCAACAAGGCCGGTGCACTCCTAGGAGGGCGCTGGGTCAATTGTAGCCAAGAGACTTCAACTCCCCGAACTAACTCTTCAGCTCCAAGCCCTTACTGGCACCACCCAGTGATGAGTGATCGAAACAGGTCTCCCACCGGGGGAGTAGATCCACAACAAACATTATCTCCTAACGTGACGACAATCAAAGAAACTTCCCCAGAAAGACCTCCGGAAACCCTCGGACCACGTGAGGTATCCCAACATCTGCCAACCCCAAACTCTCCTTCAACTCAAACTAGCAACCAATGTAATACCCTGACCCAAGATTAAGGATAATTGTGTTATTTGTATTAATTAATTGTGTTTTGATCCATTAATCATGAAGATTACGAATTGAGTTTTTTAGAAATCTAGGATCAGCCCAATTAGAGCTCGATAGCTCACAGATCCAACTCATTTAAGTTGGAAGGGCAAAATGGTAATTTACCATAAATATTATTATTTAGGTGATTTAATTATTGATTATTATTAAAATATGTTGTTTGAAATAATTGGGTTGTCAAAGCTATGCATTGGTAGTGATCTTAAATGATGAATTCATAGGACATTTTAGTCTATGCTTTTGATTTTCAGAAATACTTATAAATGTGACCATGGAAGGTCCCTATTTATGAAAATAATTGTTTTAAATAATTATTAGAAGTCATAAAATTTCATAAAAACAACCAGTATTTAATTTGTGTTTTAACCAATTAGTTTAGTTAACGGATTTACAAAATAAGATTTAAAAATACTTAAACAAATACTGTATTTTTGACAAAAATCTACCTACGTGTCATTTTTACCTAGATCGAAAGATTTTGAAAGTGTATTTTTCTCCATATTTCAACAGTGTTTATGACTTCTAAGACCCGACATTTTAGACTGGATGGATTAATTTAATTAAATCATTTTTATATCTAATAAATGAAGATAAGATTTTTTTTTTTTTTTGAATTTAAGTGTGGGAAACCACGGGAAACCCAGCATAAAACCCCAACAGGCGATACCCACTGCCCTTAGGGTACACCAAGCATGAGCTGTAGGCTTGCATGCATATGGTAATGCCATGCAGCTAGCCAACTGGTGGCCATGCAAGGCATTTGATTTGTTATAAAAGGAAGAGAAGTGAGGAAAGAAAGAAATGAAAAAAAAAAAAACTAAAACTCCTCTCCACTATCTCTTCCTTTCTTTTGTTTTCTTTTACTACATTTACTATCCAGCCAAGCTTTGAGGTGAGTTTTATTTTTATATTTATTTTAATCTATGATTTTAGTTGGGGTTTTAAGTGAAATATATATATAAAATGAAATGTTATATTTTTTTTGAAATTGTTTGTTTTTAACTTAAAATGAAGTTCTCTTATTTTATGAAATAATGAGAAGTATTATTAGGAGTTATTTTCAAAATAAGTTTCTAATTATTTAAGAATGAGTTTGATTTTTTTTATAAAGCTTTTAATATCTTTTAATGTATTTTAATCAAGTTATTGTTTTAATTGATGAATTTTTGACTTAAAAATTTCAAATGGATTATTTGGGTATTTCTATAAAAAAATGCTTTAAAATTCTTAAGATAATGATTTAAACATTTATGAGTAATTTAAAAAAAGATATGGTTAAGTTGGTTTTCTTATATATCTTAGAAAATCTGAAACAATTATATATAAATCTTAATTTTATTTAAAATTAGTAAATTGACAAATTCTAATTTAGTCTTATTAATAAGTTTAAATTTAATAACTTAGAGACTTAAATTACTTTTAGACTACTTAAATTAATTATTAATGATAATACTTTTTATATGCGTAATTTTTGAAATTTGTTTAAGATTAATAGTTTGAGACTTGTGTTTTGATTATCTTGATGATTGTCTAGAGACCCTTATTCTCAATTAAAAGTGATACTAACCCATTTTCTTAGTATTATAGTGTATATATATTATGTATTCACTTCTAGGCTGATACTCTCTATCTGTGGTTGACACAGCCCGATAGCGATCAGTAGCTGAGCGATTAACTTCACTGCTCGGTAAAAAAGAAGGGTTCGGGCACTGAGTGACCTCTAGACCTAACTCACTATAAGAGAAGTGGCCTGAGCACCTTATACCTCTAGCCCTAACTCAATACGTCAACCTGGTCATGTCCAGAAGACAATATGAGAAGTGGCCTGAGCACCCTATTATATATATATATATATATATATATATATTGCTGATATTGTAACTTAAAATAGTTAGTAACCAAATAAGAGACTCAATTCCATTTCCCCTAGAGATTTCCGGAAAAATAGGTTAGAAAGATTTGAAATACTATAAGTATGTATTGCTTATGTGCTATGTATAATGACTGATTATTGATTGTATATCTGTTTGCATGTTGACAGAGACTTTGATACCACACATTTACGGTGAGGAGACTTAACATTGCAGTAGGAGTAAATTAGGTTAAAAAGATTGGATCTTGAGCAATGAGTGATTTCAAGAATCAATGTTGATGAACCCATTCATATGCTTAGATATGATGCACTTTTGTGAAAAGTGCTTGTAAAGATTTATGATGTTGATCATATGTAAAATGATTATGATTTGTGATGATGTTAATACTGCTTCACTATTGAACCAATATCGGCCATGTGTGTGAGATGGTTTACATCTACTAGACCGGGGGTGTCGACAGTTGCTAACTTGGGGAGTGTCAGTACCGACCATGCGAGGGTCGGAGATGTACTTGTAAGGATGTATTTTGACCGTGTCGGGACTTAATACAATGGTCTCAGCGTAGTATGTAGGTGTTACGGTGGATGATAGCAGTTATGGAATGATAATGAGATTTTTGGCAAACTTTGAACTGTTATATTGAAAACGTTGATTATTTGACTAACTTGATGTTCATTAGACTGCATTGTTATATTTCTTTCACTGGGCTAGTTAGCTCACACTACTCACATTTTAGGAGATATACCCGAGGAGGAGGAACCTCCGTATCGAGCTTAAGAAGGATAAACTTTGGCGTGGTCTTGGATTTCTCCCTTTGACGGGGACTTGTCGATTTTGATTCTTTGGAACCATAATTTGTGCAAAGTACCGTATGTGATACTTTTATGTGTTGGTTATGTATTAACCACTATGTGATCGTAGCTACTCTGTATTAAATGAATAATATTTCGTTTTTGGAAATATGTGATTGTGTGATTTGGGTTTGCTTATGGGTAGGCTTATGGTATATGTTTGAGCCCACGTGAGAAGAGCACGTGTGACATTTTCTATGATGGGCCTTTTGTTTCTAGGCGTAACCTTAGATCCAGCCCAGCTAGAAATCTTTGAGATTAGTTTAAAAAAAAAAAATTCAGTAGCGTTCCGGGCCCACTTCTAGGTTGGAGCGTTACAACCAAGCTGCACGACTCCTCCACTCTCAGACTGTAAGTTGTAAGCCACTCGACAATGCATTCACTGCGAATAACTGACTCGTCACCCGCCTGCAGTAACAGTCCAATGCAACCTGAAGGAAGGATGCCAATCCATCCCAAAATGACGTCGAACTCTGACATCTCCAAAACTTGTAAACTGACCTTCAATACTAACTCGAAAGGTCAAAACGCACGATCCACAGATCTGGTCCGCAACCAACGAAACTTAAGACAAAAACAGAGAGGGAACACTGGAAACGAGCAATACATCGGTCAAGAGCTAAGAGACACCCATGTGCACCTCTCAAAGCACCGAGCTCCCAACTCACTCATACATCGAATTTGAACCGTATACCGGTCTCACCTGAGTCCCGATGGTCAACCATACCAGTTTAACCTATAAAAGCTATTAACAAAGCCACAACTACCTCTAGCCATGACATTGGACCCGTGAGAATCCTAGAGCTAGACATACAACCACAGGCTCGGCCCCAAGGCACTCCCTGCAGTCCTAAGCCCCAAATGGGCTTAACTGACAACTCGAACACACCAAGCCCATCAAACTCTCATGTAGTTCCATGGGCCATCTACAGAGTTAGCCGACCGGACTCACTCTGTATGTGCCCATAGATTTCCAATGAATATATCACTATACCAAACAGTTACAAACGAGGCCCACAAACGGTGTCCTCTCTCTCTAAACACGAGCCCCACATGGACACAGGGGGTAGACCCACAACATGACCTCTTCTCAACGTTAGACCCTCGAGCAATCTCATCTCAATCGCAGTCTGAAGCCCCCGTGACTCCATCACGGTACTCAAGCCACTTTAAAAATACCACTGATACACCTCCGAAGTGAGGACCTTCCCAATAATATGGGTCCCATCGAGAAATACCTCTAATTACCATAGGGAGTATGATCACTCTGAGTCAAAACCTAGAGATTTGCGTCCCACAATTCCTGTGACCACGTCACTCTGTACCACACACTCAATCAAGCAATCGACCTTGCCACCGACTAACAGGCGAATCAAACGCTGGTCAACATTAAATCAAGCAACAATCCACCACTAGATACAACTCAAGCAAACTAATTGAATGATAGTGCATTAAGCATACCACAAGAACTTAGGGTGTCTACACACTACCCCAAAACTCGATTTAATCTACCCTATCACACAGGGGATGAACCTAATATCTAGTTATCATCACATCTATCTCTGTCCCATGCACAGTCCGAGAGTTGAACCGTGCTCTCATATCAACTGTAACACCCCGTCCCGCTACGGGCACTTTATCTCCGAAACATCTCAAAGCACTACCGAAAAGAATAAGATATCGAGCATTTTTTTTTGAAAAGGGGCAACTATCTCCCGCTTAACAACCTGGAGAAACAAAACCCATTTTACTATTAAATATGACAAACAACCATAGACTGTTTGAATACAAGTATACAATCATCTAGACAACAACATATGATAGTATGCCCATATGGAACAAAGGTCTCTCAAACTAATGTATGAACATAAATATGAAATATCCAACTACTACCACTATTCCTCGGGCATCTGCTCAAGGGGCCCACCTAGCCCCTCCGCAATCGGGGTACCTGAAAGGTAAGGAGTGAGCTAACCAGTCCAGTGAAGGTAGAAAACATATCAGATGTCATTAATATATAAATCATATGCATGAATGCGAGAACATCTTGGTAACAAAGATGCTTAAGTGCACGTAAAACTCAACATCACCAATCAACAATCCATCAGCAAAATCCGAAACATTATCTCGGTAGCCCACACCGGGTCCTCTAGCAAACTCCGGTCTCCCTACTAATGTCATCGGGAGGCTACACAATACAACCAGCCCAGTGAAGAAATAATGCACATCACCTGTCAGCAACATATATATCTTATGCATGAATGCAAGAACATCATAATAGAATGAATGTCTCCGTACATGAGTGCTCAACTATACTACCAACCAATTGGTCCCTCTGACTTGTCTAAGGCATCACCTCCATAACTCACAATGGTCCTCCAACAACTCCAGTCTCCCTACAAATCCAACCGGGAGACCATACCATACAAAACCGCCTCAACCGTAGGATTGCAACGGGGAAACCCGCATCTTCTATGGGGTCTCAACCGCAGGAGCATAATAGGGAAGCCAAGGGTATGTGGAAGCAGTATTACATAACCCCTAGTCCAGTAGACGTAAACCAACACACACATGGCTGATAATGGCTCAATAGTCAAGGGTACGTGGAAGCAATATTACATAACTCATAATCAACATCATCACATATAATCATCATAAACACTTCTTAAAACAGTGCATCATGTCCAGGCACATGAGTGGGTTCATCAAAACTTGAAACCACTCATTGCTCAAGATTCATCTCATTAAACCTGATTTATACCTACTGCAAAGTTAATTCCCCTCGCCGAAATTGTGTGATCTCGAAGTCTCTGTCAACATGCAAACAAGTGTGTAATCAATAATCGGTCAACCTACATAGCATACAAAGAATTACATACTTGTAGTATTTCAAAACCATACTGTTTTTCCAAGAATCTCCAGGGTAAATGGAACTGAGTCTCCTACTTGGTTTCTAACCATTTTAAGTTACAATAATGCACAATAATATAATAAATAGGTGCTCAAACCAATTCTCATATTGTCTTCTGGACAAGACCAAATTGACGTATTGAGCTAGGTCTAGATGTACAAGGGGCTCAGGCCACTTCTCATATTGTCTTCTGGGCATGACCAGATTGACGTATTGAGTTAGGCCTAGAGGTCACTCAGTGCCCAACAGATATAGTGTCGGCCTAGAAGTGAAGTCACTCAGTGGCCGACAGATAGTGTCGGCTTGGAAGTGAATACAATAAGTAATACACTATAATAATAAGAGAAGAAAGGGTTAGTACAATTTTTATTTATCAAAGGGGGTATAAACATCACGTGAAAACCTAGGATCTAACACATGCATCATCAAATCAAACTAAGATTTAACATTTAAAAACTAGGTTCCTCGGAATATGCCTCGGAATCAGGTACTGTGGCTTCGGACCGTCCTCGCCACGGCCTAAAA
Source organism: Chimonanthus salicifolius (assembly GCA_013350335.1). Lineage (NCBI taxonomy): Eukaryota > Viridiplantae > Streptophyta > Magnoliopsida > Laurales > Calycanthaceae > Chimonanthus > Chimonanthus salicifolius. The sequence goes on from CM023539.1 coordinate 15,846,800, forward strand.
CTAGTCCACAGAACCTCAGAACATGGTTCTGGTCTTCGGAACTTTCGAGATCCAAGTCTCGGAACTTCTAAGAGTGCTTACGAATGAAAAATAGAAAACAGTGAGTCTGGTGTGTCTCGGAACCTACCGAGGGTAGCTCGGAACTTCCGAAGGGGTTCGGTCCTTCCGAACACGCTCGGAACGGTTAGCCTGTGGACACTTCGGACTCCGAACTGAAGTTCGGAACTTCTAGAGGTCTGGCTTCGGAACTTCCAAAGCCCAACTCTAGGAACTTCCGAGAGTCGTCTTCCTCATCTGTCTGCAACAGCAGATAGTGACGCCGAGCGGTAGAGTGAAATACGAATCCAGAAACAGTGAATTTTTTGGATTTGGTTTTCACATCCAACCGGTCAGATGGACTCCTCAGTGAGTCCTCTTACCATAGGGATTAGTTTGAAGCTTTAACACTGATTAGGCCATTGGATTTAAATACCGAAACCAAGTTGACACAAGAAAATCCATGTTTTTCCTTAAACTTGAAATCGGTTTTACACACTCAAAACTCAATCAAATTTGCTCTTTCTTGATTCTAAACAAGTTAAAATTTGAAAAGGAACACAGTGGTTACCTTTACTTCAGTTCCTGGGTTAAAAATCCAAGCCTTCGAAAATCTTCCCTTCAAGCTTATTGTCAACCGAAAATTTGAAAAACAGAGATAGAGGGAGAGAGTGATCGGTCTGGTTAGATGGATTCACTGGAGAGGGAGGTAAAACCAACTAGGGAAGGCTAAGTTTTATAGAGGTAACTGGGCAATGGATGAAGGCGACGACGGGCGCTGCATGCAGCGGCTGGCCATCGCCCGGTGCAGTAACGGTCAGGAAACACTGTTGTTTGCAGATAAGTCTCTGTTTAGTTTTGGTTTTTGCAAATAGGTCCAATTTTGATAAAAAATCAATTTTTTACAAAAATATGGTTTAAAAGGCCAATTAATTTAATCCAACTTGACAGATAAGTTGGGTTTTAAAAACGCTAATCACCATAAAAATTTGGAGGTTTAATTTTCACTAAAAACCATAGATCTAAACAAAATCCATAATTTGACACTATTTACTTAATTTAACTTGTGTTAATTAAAATGAATTTAAATCGTCATTTTCGGGGTTTGAAGAAATAAACTAGATCGTACTAAAATGGTCTAAAATAAAATGCTTGTCTCAAAATTTTCTTATTTCCGAAATCTTTTAAAAATATTTATTTCCCCTTCTCGGGATCTTTTCGGGCAGTTTTAAATATCATTTTCTGAAAAAAATTGAAAATTGCATTCAAAAATCAAAATCTTTGATGAAGGAAAACTCATACCAATCAAAACAATCAGAATGACATAAATAATAAAATAATATCTAAGAATGGTAAATTACCATTTTGCCCTTCTAACTAGACGAGCTGGATCACTGAGCTTTCGAGCTCTGATTGGGTCAACCCTGGACTTTTCTCAAAGCCATAACCCTAATCTTCGAGATTAATCAGTGAAGATACGATTTATCATACGGATTATGCCTAATTCGGGTTAGGGTATTACAAGTCCACTAGGTTAGGTTTGGGCAAGTGGGCCGGGTAGATGTGCCGGTCCCGTTCCTAACAGAAGGGCTGGGTTAACCCAGAAACCCAGTCGAGTCAACACAGAACTCGATTGAGTCGACTCGATCACTCAACCTAGTCGCAAATGCGAAAGGAGATGGGGAAAACCAGAAAAATCCAAGAAAACCAAGGAAAAGAAAAGAAAATCGCGGAAACCATAGAAAATCGATGAAAATGAGGAAGGAAAACAAGGAGATGTGAAGAAAACCGAGGAAATCGAATGAAATCAAGGAAGGTTAAGGAAAGAAAATCCGAGTGAGAGGGAATAGAAAAGGGGAAACACGAGTACCTGGTTTTCAGTCAGATCCGGGCTGCGGCGAAGGAGGAGAAGGGGCGATTGGAGATGCCTAGCAAAGCAAGGTCGAAGTTGTAGCAGGGGACTTCGACGCAAAGGCTGATTGCAAGGGTGGCTCGAGATTGCTATGACTATCCGAGCCGATCGAGGGAGAGAGGAAGGAGAAGGGGAAGAATAGGAAGGAGGAGAAGAAGCCGAGAGAGAGAGAGAGAGGAGAGAGAGAGAGAGAGAGAGAGAGGGGGATGAGAGAGGCACTGCCAGCAAGGGCATCGGCAAGGATTTGGGGGGGGGCGGCGACACTGTAGCATAAACTGCTATAATGTCGAGGGAAGGGTGGGCTTAAAAGTATTAAGGTTTTGGGGGTTGAGGGTTTTGAGTGTTTTTTTTTAGACTTATAAAATAACAATATCTTGTATTATTCCATTTCTAAACTTATTCTTATTATTATTATTAATATTTATTTCATTTTCATTCATTTAATATTTTATTTTAAACTGTTAAGGAAAATCTTGAATCGCGTGAAAACAGAGTTTCAAAACTCACACTGTTTTAAAAGAAAATAATTTAAAAACCCGAGAAAATCAAATGTCGAACATCGAGAGAAAAAGATGTGTGAGTTTTCAAGCATTTTTCATGACAGAATAAATAATAATTCAAAATTATTGAAAAACCCTTTGAGTTCCAGAACTCGAAATCAGGTAAACTGGGGCCCACCACGGAGCCCACACTCCCCTCACTGCTACTACAATCCCGAAAACAACTCAGAGAATCTGAAAAGCTCCTTAAAAATTTGGAAAAACTCAGAACGGGTCATTACAGTGTTGCCATAAAACCTCTGCACCCTCAATCCTAAATAGACACTGGTCCCTCCCTAGGGGCGACGTCTTCGCTAAATTCATGTCCTCTTAGTCATTCACATGCGATGGATCATCAAGGTACTTCCAAAGCATTGAGACATGAAAGGGGAGACACAAGTCCGTAGACCACTTCTTTGATCTTCTCTAGTACCTCAAACAGTCCAATAAACCAGGGTGAACTTTCCTTTGTGCCCAACCTTTGAATCTCATGACGGGGCGAAATTCGAAGGGAAACATGATCCCAGACTGCAAACTCTAGTGTCCTCATCCGACGGTCAACATAACTATCCTGCTTGCTCTAAGTAGTCAACAACCCCTATCTAATCAACCTCACCTGCTTCATGGTCTCATTGACTATACCTGGTGCTGACATCACTGTATCACTGATCTCTACCCAACATTAGGGTGATCTGCATGGTCTGTCATACAAGGCCTCATGCGATGTCATCTTGATACTAGACCGTTAGTTGTTGTTGTAAACGAACTCAACCGAGTAAGTGGCTCTCCCAATTATTGCCATGATCCAACACAATCTCGGAGCATATCCTCTAAGATTTGAATATTCCACTCCGACTGACCATCTGTCTGCGGATGGAAGGCTGTACCGAAACATAACTGTGTGCTCAACTCTTTCTGCAAGCTCTGCCAGAACCGAGGGACAAACCTCTGCCAAGTACAGTCAACTCAAAGTCTCAAAAGATTTTATTGTCTTCATGCCAATAAAACGGGCTGACTTAGTCAATCGATCTTCTATGACTCACACTGCATCATGTCTTGGAGGCGACTTCGACAAACCAGTCACGAAATCCATCGAAATGTGATCGTACTTCCACTCGGTGGTCGGGAGAGACTGCAACTTACCAGCGGGTCTCAAATGCTCTATCACGACCTGTCGACGAGTTAAATGGTGGGTCACAAACTCGGCTACTGCCCTCTTCGTACTCGTCCACCAGAACTGCTGATGCAAGTCATGATACATCTTTGTGCGTCCCGAATGAGTTAGAGTTAATATTCAGTTCAATTGTTATTGGGACACACTTTGGATAAATGAATATAGTTTAATTTATTTATTACTTGGTGCTAACTAAATTAAAAATGAATGTATTACATAATTTTTAAATTTGTATTAATAGGTGAGAAAATGAGAAAACTAATTTAATGTAGTTTGATCACGTATTTAGGAAACTAAAGATAGCCCTTTATGTAAAAAATTGAAAAAAATGTAAAGAAAGAAACTAAATGGAGAAAGTGACCTTTAAAACTGTGAATTTCAAAGGGTTAAATACAATATATGAAAAAAGGTAACAAGACGTGTAACTTTTTATAATATAGAAGGGAAAAATGAAACTCAAAAAAACCCACTCAAAATAAATGAAATTAAGACCTTTTTTTTTTAGTATGGGTATCTCCACTCCACATTAGAGGTGAGGTTGATCTCACAAGCATATGTAAATGTTAGCCCCAAGGTTTCAACCCAAGGATATATGGGTATTTTTTATGACCACAAACCATTAATGTGTGATATTTAATACTTCAAATGGTATTAATCTATGAGACATGTATCACATTTCTTTCTTAAGAAGACATGTATTGGATATCATGTCCATGAAGATGAAGATCAAGCTGATGATATCAAGCCTTATACATCAAGTCAAAACTTGGAGATCGAATGGCTTATAAAGTTCAAAGATTAACGACTGAAAATCAAGAGCATGGAAGATCAAAGTTATGTATAGAGTCTAGTCATGAGTGTTTAGGAAATGGTATTGTAAAGGTACTTAAACATTTGAATACCATGGCTCAAGTCACCCTCCTAGTTGACCCTAGGATACTAAGCTTAAACTTATGCACCCAAATGGAGTCCTAGGATATGATTTAGTTCTCAAGACCCATCAAATGTATTTGAAATGACCAAAAGAAAGCCAAAATAGCACAACACAGTCTAAGGGTCATTTCAGTCGACTGAATTAGAGAATTCAGCCGATTGAAATATTGGATTCATTGAGGATGTGAATTTAGTCGACTAAATTAAATAATTCTGCCGACTAAAATACTGGATTCACAGGGGATGTGAATTCAGCCGACTGAATCTGAAAATTTAGTCGACTGAATTCTTCATTGATAGACTGTGTAGAGTCTAGGAAGTTTTCAGTCGATTGAATCTTCGTTTTTCGTTGACTGAATCGCGAACGGTCAAATTTTTGAATCATTAAATGCTCTTCCCAACAGCCCTTTCTCTCATTTAATGCTTGGCAACGGTCTTAAGCATGAACAAAATATAAACCCAAGCATTAATGAGCATTAAACTACTTGACTTACTTGGAATAAATTGAGACAAAATCCTAAGCATACTTTAGCTCAAAAATCCATCTTCTTGCAATCTTACCTTGAGCCATTCTTGTTCAAATCTTTGAGTAACTTTTAGTAAACTTCATTTGTAGACATTTGAGAGTTATTCCTAAGCTTTACATTCTATTCTTCAGCATTTCTTTGAGAGATCAAATTTGTAAAGGGTTGGTGTTACCCTTGTGAAAGAAAGGGTGTCTTCATCTTCAAATCAGAGAGTATTCTCTACAAGCATTGTAATAGATTTTTTCTCCACCCTTGAAGGAGAATTTTAGTGCATTCAATCCTCAAGTGGTTTACTTGAGGCGAGGAGGTAGGCAAGAACGTTGAACCTCGTAAAAATCTTAGGTTCAATCTCTCCATTTCTTCTCATATCTTATTTTATATTCGGGCATTTATTTATTACTTATTTGCATATTATTTTTCTAAATTGTGTAATTCAAGAAAACCCAAAAAGTTTGCATTGACCCAATACACCCCCTTCTCCGGTCAATTTCTGGGCAACAATTGATATCAGAGCCCGGATTCTCTGAATTACTTAACCGTTTAGAGAAATAGATCGAATGGCAAAATTTGAGGGATCTTCTTATGGTGAAGGTTGTTCAATTAATAGACATCCATTGTTCAATGGAAGTGACTAAAATTTCTGGAAAACTGGGATGCAAATTTCTAACAATCAATGGACCATCACATATGGGAAGCTATTGAAAATGGGCCCTTTGTTCCAAAAGGGCTAGCTGACCTTGCTCCCAAATCTATAGAGATTTGGGATGAGAATGATCATAGGCTTAATTGATATAACTCTCAAGCCATAAACATTCTATTCTGTGCTCTTGACCGAAATGAATTTAATAGAATTTCATCTTGCAAATTGGTCAAGGAAATTTGGGATAAGCTTCTAGTTACCTATGAAGACACTAAGCAAGTAAAGAAATAAAAAATTCATAGGCTTGTACACTCATATGAACTATACACTATGGAACCAAATGAATCAATTACTTCCATGTTTACTAGATTCACAAAGACTATAAATGAACTTCATGGTCTTGGAAAGACTTATTCTAATGAAGATAATGTGAGCGAAATTCTTAGGTCATTGCAAGATTCTTGCGATTCGAAGTCAACGGCGATAATAGAAGCAAAAGATATCTCCACATTGGGACTTGATGAACAATTGGGATCTTTCATGGCCCATGAGATTTCCTTGAACGGTCAAAACGAAATTGCTAAAGAAAAGAAGTCTCTTGCATTCGAAGCCTCACCAAAGGAGACCAATGTTGATCAAGAAGAAAAATAAGATAGTGAGGAAGACAATGAAGACTTGGTCTTGATCACCCATAAATTCAAGAGTATCTTGAGAAGAAGCAATCAATTTCGAAAGAAGCCATTCAAGAAAGATAGCTGAAAGTTCCCTTGGAAGCTAGAACATGATTGACCCTAGGGGGGGGGGGGTGAATAGGTCAATCTAACACTCGTTGGTCTTTTTAAAAATTACTTGATTGATTATTTTAAGCGAAATAGATACAACAATCAAGTGAGTGTGTATTAGCAAATGTGATTAAACAATCAACATAAGAAAATAGCTCTAACACCACAAGCACAAGGACTCAAGATATATAGTGGTTCGATTAAGCCAACTAACATCCACAGTTAGGACTCGCTCAACCTTGAGTTATCCCTAAATTCACTAAGTGGGGACTTACACCCTCACAATTAAAGTAAAAATTCCACCTCACTCAATCGGCTGGGAATTCCACCCACCATTGTGTTAGAGATGATGCTCTAGAGTTTTTTTTATAGTGGTTCCGGAGCTAATCCTCCTTAATCAACTTTCGGGACAAAGGTTTTAAAAATGAAATTAAAACCAATAAGCACTTGCTTTGAAGCTCTTTTTCGTTGATGTGTGCTTTTCGAAGATCCACCCAATGTGTGTCGACGCTCCTCCTTATAGCCATCGTATAGCAATCACAATCTTAGGGTGATAAGGAAACTTGTTTTACCAAAGCTTTCCTAGTTTTTATCTTTTCTTTCCTCCTCTCTTTCTCTCTTTCAAACTTAATCAATAGATTGGTTGTTTATGAGTCACAGGTGTAGGCACAAAGGAGTGATCATTCCTTAGAGTGTGTGACTCTTCTCAGTTCAAAGAAGATGATAAAACGATCACACAACACTCGTATATATAGAGGAGTTTTCACAATTTTTCAAATTATCCAGTACTGACAGGTCGGTGGCAACGATGGGTCGGTATTCATATTTATTACCGCTCAATCACCTGACCGTTGCACATTAAATGCACTCCCAACGGCATTATTACTTTCTGGTTGATAGATCGGTGTCACCGATGGGTCGACAGTCATGGCACCGAGAGGTCGATCCATACGAGAGGCTTGGCCTGGGGCAACACCATACGGTCAGAGCTTCAAGTTCAGAAACTAGTCTTACCTAGACTGACCTATCGCCCTTTACCGAGGGATCGGTCTTGGTACTCTCGATCGGTCTTGAAATACCGAGATGTCTTTTTCCTCGAGAGTCCATCTGAGTTCTAAGTTTCAGAACTCATAAATTATCTTCGACGAGTTGTTGACCAGAGGGGTTGTTTCAACCTTTCACCGAGGGATCGTGCATACTAGACTCTCGATCAGCAGCATACCCAGAATGATAGTTCTACGTTCCAGAACCTTTTTCAATTTGACCGAACAGTCTTTCGACCACGATGGGTCGATCCTGTCTTCATCGAGGGATCGGTGAGAACGACTGGTTGAACTGACAATGAACCTAATTCATATTTCCAAGTTCACTTCCAGTTCACTGTCCAACTTCCTCTCTTAGGCTTCTTTATGGATTTACCATTTGTTCAACTAAACCTAGAGATAGTCCTCATAAGGTGCGGGTGTAACCTAAAGTCATCTATGGCCAAATACTTGTTGTAATTGCCATATACGATGAGCTTCAATTCAGTGGAGCATGATTTTCACTCTTGATCACCTTGAGTCTTCAAGCTTCTTAGCAAGTGCTTCTTCCTGAGTCATGGAATTGACAAATATAGGGACTCGGCAAGCCCGGGCACTAACAATAGCTACTGTAACACCCCGATTTTTTTAATATATCCGTATTTACGAAAATGCCATTGGAATGGTGGATTAAAAAGATATGAATCTTAGATGGGTAAATATTAGGTCAATAGCCCAATTATGATCCATTGGATCAAGGATAGAATTCGGTTGGAAATAATTGGGTATGTGTGATTAAATGGGTCAACTACCCAATTGGGACACAATGGGTCGTGGTGGACTTGTTTGACCATTGGGTAAACTCAAGTTTAATTGGGTTAGGCTGAATTGAATGGGAGTTCAATGGAGGATAAATGGGTAAGCTATGTGTAAATGGGTAAACCACCTATAAATGGGTCATGGCACCTAATTGGGTCAAGAGGTTCAAATAGGACCCAATGGGTCGAGTTGACCATGTTGACCACGTTGACCATCAAGAGAGCTAAAAAGGTTGAGTTAAATTATGTTGAGTTGGAGCTGAATTATGTTGAGTTGGGAATGAATCAAATAATGGAGTTAGGTGAGGTTCGGCCATGGGTATGGCCGAACCCCACAAGGTGGTTTTTGGGGCTTAGATTTAAATGGAAATTAAATGATTAGTATCTTGACTTGCTGTTATATAAACAAGGTATCAGGACTCCTTGAACGGTGCACGAGTTGTGAACGGGTGACTGTTAAGAAGAACGGATATTTAAGTGACTTTTAAGTAGGTTTCCTACCTCATTTTAACCACATATTATATTGATGTTTTATCTTGATTTATATGAGATATTTGTTAAAGTATTATGTTTCAAATGAGATTTGAATGTTAAGATTTATTTACAAATGGCATGTACTCATTGGCATCTCATGCATGGCATGAGGTGATGAATATGAAATCCGGAGCCCACACTCCGTCGGAATGTCTGTGATGCAACTGTGGGGCCTCCTTAGGTGATGAGAGTCCCACCAGGAGGAATACCTTGATGATGAGAATCCCATCAAGGGGAAACGAAAGAACACTGTGGATTACCTTAACGATGAGAGTCCCGTCAAGTGATAGCTATGTATATTTATGATGGGTGGGACTCATTACATTTGTATCATACATAACATTGTTTTGTAAGTATTTGATGATCATGTATTATATGTTATATGCATGTTTTTATACCAACCTTATGGTAACCCTAATCGGAAGACTTACTGGGCGCATTGATCTAACGCCCTATTTCTATCCATAGTGGATGACGCAGGAAAGGAAAAAGGAAAGGTCGAGGATCGCGAGGGAAGCCAAGCATAGGAGCTTGGATATGGAATGGAGTTATTTATTGACATTTGAATACTATTATATGGACATGTAATAACTTAGTAATACTGCTATGGTTTGGTTTGTTAGAGTTGGATATTTGATTTAAGTATTTTGGATAGGACTTGTACTTTGCTATCTCATTTGGAATAGGATTGTTATCCTATTGTTATTCCGCAATCAGTTATATATATTCCGCAAGTTTTATTTAGTACCATGTGTGGATCAGTTTTCATGGGCTTAGTCCATGCACACATGGGTGGCCAGTTAAGGGTCAGACTTTGGAAGTACGGACTTAGCTCGCGTCGTGACGTCTTCCCGCTCTCTTCCACCTTACTTATTAAAAAAAAAAAATTAGACTCTGATTTTCGGAAGGGTGGAAAAGGGCGGGGCGTTACAGCTACAAGGGAGATTCAAGCAAGAAAGAGCCCCTCACTTGTTTTAGTTACGGTAAAACGGGATATATCAAACCTGAATGTCTGCTATTGAAGAAAGACGACAAGAAGTTCAAAAAGAAATCACTCAAAGCCGCATGGTTGGAGTCCGATAGCGAATCGGATGGTGAATCAACCAAACACCACACGACAAATCTTTGTTTCATGGCAAATGAAGATGAGGTAAATCCTACACTTGACTCTTCAGAAAATGATGCACCTAGCGTAGAAGAATTAGTTGATTCACTAGACGAAATGTATAAGGATCTTAAAAAGGAAGGAAAAGAAAATTTCACTCTTAGAAGAGACAACTCCTCACTTTCAGATGAACTTGAAAAATTGAAACTTGAAAATGAGGAGCTTATCAAAAAAAATCTTGCCCATGAAAGACTTGAAAAATAATTGAAAGAAAAGATTGATAAAATTTCAAGACTACCTTCATTTCCATGTCCATAAGAAAATGAAAACATTGTCTTGAAAGATAAGTTGGATAACTTAACTAAGTCTCTTGAAAAATTCACCATGGGAAAGAAAAATTTAGATATGTTATTGGGAAATCAAAGATGTGTTTTCAACAAAGAAGGATTGAGATATAATCCCACAACAAAGAAATCATTTTACAAAAACTTCTTTGTCAAAGCCTCGTCTCCTACCTCTCCACACACTATTTGCAACTTTTGTGGAAGGAACGGACATATTTCCTATTCTTGCTCAAATAGGAAAGCAAAAAGGTCAACAAAGATGATTTGGGTTCCAAAAGAAACATTGCCCTTGTACTCTAACCAAAATGGACCCAACTCTCAATGGGGACCAAGAATAATTACTTAAATATGTTTTGTAGATATGAATGAAGGCAATGCCAAGGAATGACAAGTGGTTCCTTGATAGTGGATGCTCTAGACACATGACGGGAGACAAATCAAATATCATCACTCTCTCTAAAAAATGGTGGATTTGTTTCCTTTGGTGACAACTCCAAGGGCAAGATCATCGGTAAAGGTAAAATCAGTAATGATCCCTTACTCACCATTGAAGATGTACTATTGGTTGATGGGTTGAAACATGATTTACATAGTGTAAGTCAACTTTGTGATAAAGGCAATAGGGTAGTATTTGAATCAAACAAATGCGCTATTAGAAATCCTAGTGATGATAAAGAAATGTTCATAGCAAATAGAGATGAAAATGTTTACACCATTGACTTTGATGAAATGCTTAACCAAAATGTTAAATGCCTTGGTGTCATAAATGAAAATAGTTGTTTATGGCATAGGAGACTAGGACATGCTCATATGGAACTTATTTCAAATCGATCCAATGTTTGAATTAGTTGATGGCTTGCCTAAGACCAAATTTGCCAAGGATAAAATTTGTGATACATGCTAATTTGGAAAACAAATCAAAAGTTCCTTTAAAAGTAAAAAGCATATATCTACCTCTAGGCCTCTCCAACTGTTGCATTTGGATTTGTTTGGTCCTAGCAAAGTTCAAAGTATGGGTGGTAAGTCATATGCATTTATAATTGTTGATGATTATTCTCGTTTCTCTTGGGTGTTATATCTAGCTCATAAAAATGACGCACCTAAAGCTTTTGCAAAATTTTGTGGAAGAGTCCAAAATGAAAAAGGATATACAATCAACAACATTAGAAGTGATAGAGGTAGAGAATTCGAAAATCAAGAAATGGAAATACTTTGTGATGAAAATGGTTTTGGTTACAATTTCTCCGCTCCTAGAAATCCCCAACAAAACGGAGTAGTTGAAAGAAAAAATTGAACACTTCAAGAAATAGCTAGGATTATGCTCAACGAACATAAATTACAAACATACTTTTGGGCCGAAGCTATAATCACTTATTGCCATGTTATAAATAGGGTAACAATTAGAAAATGATTGGATAAGACTCCTTATGAGATATGGACTGGTAGAAAACCAAACATTGGATACTTTAGAGTTTTTGGACGCAAGTGCTTTATACTAAATACCAAAGATCAATTAGGAAAATTCGATCCAAAATCAGATGAAGAAATCTTTGTTGGTTATTCTCCTATTAGCAAAGTATATAGAGTATATAACAAGACAACATCAATTGTGGAGGAATCGATTCATGTGGTCTTTGATGAAGCCAACCCTTTTGAAGTTAAAAAGGATCTTGATGATGAGGTTGTAATTTTGGAAAAACAGATGAATCAACTTGATATCCAAGACAATCCTAACAATGAAGTAAATACTTCAAATAGTGGTGCAAGACAAGATAGTGAGGAGGTAAAACCAAATAATGATCTTCCTAAGGCTTGGAGTTTTGTAAAAGATCACTCAAAAGATCAAATTATTGGTGAACCATCTCAAGGAATAACAACTAGATCTAAACTTAGAAGCGCTTGTAACAACATCCCTTTTGTCTCTCAAATTGAACCAAAGAATATTCAAGAAGCCGAAATAGATGAGTTTTGGAATAATGCCATACAAGAGGAACTAAATCAATTTGAAAGAAACAAAGTATGAGATCTTGTGCTTATGCTTAAGGATCACTCGATAATTGGCACATAATGGGTATTTAGAAATAAAAAGAACGAGGAAGGAAATATTGTTAAAAACAAGGTTATATTCCTAATTTTGAAAAACCCCATCTTTAGAAAACCAATATTCAAAATAATCATCTAACTTTGGAATTTAACAAAATATAACATCTAATTAATTTTTAAAGATTATGAATCTAATATTTTTAATTAAAATGGTGGAGTAAAATTGAAGTAACCTCACCTTAATTTAAAACCACATAATTAAGATTCAAATATTACATTTCCAACCTAGTTCAAAGAATTGAAAGAATGGATTGAATAAAATGAATAACATAAACAGACAAATTAACAAATAAAACAAAATATTTACAATTGGATTAGGACAATCATAGCCATCAAACATCATATCCAATGAAATAAATAAACATGATCTAGACCATGAAATTCATGTAAAAATCCAAATTTCAATTCATGCATTTCATTAAAATTAAATTTCATATCCTTTAAATAAATCAAATGAACCTTAGATCTTAGATTTGGACAATTAAATTCTAGATCTAAAATATTTCACATGTTCAAAAGAACCTTAGATCTGAATTTAAAGAAATCAAAAGTTCTAAAATATTTCAGATTTCCATAAAAATAATTAAAGAACATAAATTTAAAATAAAAGAATCATAGTGAAACTCAAAAATTGGACTTTCCATCAATCTAAAAGTATATCTCAGATCTATTTGTTTAAAATTAATGCACAAGATTTGGAAAATACATCAAAAATACCCAAAATAAAATTTACAAATGAAAAGACTCACATGTAAAATTCGAATTTTCTTCGTTGTCTTCTGTGTATTCCAAATGGTGTTCTCTAGCTCCTCACCCAATTTGAAATTTATTGTGCAATAACCCTTGTATTTATAGGCTTCAGATGGGAATAGATGGTTGTGATTTAATCTTGGTTTAGTTGATGAATGAAGGGTTAGGATAAAATTATTTTCAGCAAGGATGGATAGGATTACATGGAATGGCTAGGGTTTTACATAGGGTTGGTCGAATATGGTGTCTTGGGAAAGAAGTTGGCTTGGTGTGCAAGCAAGGAATTTCGAATGGATAGGGATTGGATTGAGTGGTATCGAATTTTACATGTGGAGTTAGGGTTTTAATGCATGCATGCTATATATGGTTGAGATGCAAAGTTATCATGAATGAATGGATGGATGGATGACAGAGTCTCACAAGTTATGACATTTTGACTGCCCATATTTTTCCAAGGTAAGTTCAAAGGTGCTCCAAGGCATTGGTCCATTTTCTCTAGGCTTGGTTTATGTTTTACCAATTTGAGTTCTAAGTCCAGGGAAGGTCCTCCTAAGGTGTTGGGTTCACCCTAATTGCAACTTCAGTTCCATTCATTGTCCTGTCTCAGCGATCGATTGCCAACACGATAGTATTATCAATGTTCCAGACAATCGATCGTGACCATGATATCGGTGACCAATGTATCGTCCTGAGACAACTGGAGTTTGACAATCCATTCCAACCAGAACCTTTGATTTTCCAGATGATTGATCGTTATACCACGATTGATCATCTGCTGTCACTGGCGATTGATCACCGACACGATGTGTCGTCCTGACAACAACTTCAATGGTTTGAAACTTAAGTCCATTGATCCTGATTTCGTGTCAAACATCCATTAGGCTTAATAGATTATCCAGATGTGATGTCTAAGCCTAGGGCATGGCCATTATAAGGTGTGGGTTCCACCTATAGTCATCTATGACCAATTACCTTATTGTAATTGCCATACACTTTGGTGATGCTTGATCTTCCTCTTGATCATTAGTCTTCACCACCACTTGAATCTTCTTTCATGCTTCAATCTTCTGAGGCAAGGCTTCTCCTATGTCATGTAATTTGATAAACAAAGACTCGGTAAGTCGAGGCACTAACAGAAGGCAAACTGAGCAAGAAGATGAAGAATGCATCTTGAAGCATAGAGTCTAGGAGTCATTTGAATATGTACTTTAAATTGTTGTATCAATTTGTATTCATATGTATTTATATTGGGATGGGTTAAGTCATCGAGTCTATAATTCATTAGCTTCTAGGTTTTTGTTATGGAAATTGAAAAAGGGGGAAATTGTTAGTGCCCCAGCTTGCCGAGTCACCTGTTTGTCAATTCCATGACTCATGTGAAGCATTGCTTTAGAAGATTGAAGCAATGAACAAGACTCAAGTGATGAAGATTGTATCAAGTGCTCAAGATGAAGATCAAGTTGAGGATTCATCATCACCAGGTGTATGGCAATCACACAAAGGTAATTGGCCATAGACGACTTTAGGTGGAACTCACACCTTGGGATGACCTTGCCTAGACTTAGAAAACATCTTGGTAAATCATAAATCAAGTCTAGAGGTCTTTGACAACAAATAGAACCAGATGGAAACAAAATGTAAAAGTAATTTTTACTGTCATGCCGACACATCGTGTCCGACGTTCCCTCACCATTGGGCAGGGATGATCCATTGTGGTATAAAGATCAATCGTTCGGAAAACGAAGGTTCTAGTTGGAATGGTCTGTCAAACATAACTTGTCTCAAAGCGATCAATTGGGCACACGATAGCTGATCTTAACCAAAAATCTGTTTTGGAAAAACTTTGTCAAAAAAGGTTAAGGCTCAGGACGATACAATCGTCTGGCGGCGACCCATCGTGTGGTACAGAGCACGTTACATCGGGCGCACGACCAATCTCCAGATACAGGGCCGAGACATCATCTCCACGACCCATCGCCCTGGGGTTGGTTGAGGTTTGTCTTGATAAAGCACTGTCAAAATAGGATAGCCTCAGGCTGATACAATCGCCAACCCACGATCCATCGCCAATGGATGCTCATGATCAATTGTGCGTGACCGTTTTCTATCCGTTGGATAACATTTAATGCGCAACGATCACTTTACAATGGCACAATTTGAACACATGATCAATCGTGATCCCATGATCAATCGCCGTTGTAAGTTCGGGAAATTTCTGGTTGCCTATATATACTCCAAACCTTGATGAGTTGGGTTGGACTCCTTGGAAGTCGTAACAAAGGAAAATCTAAAGGCATTCCCAGAGATCTATTCCCTTCTCCATACCCTTCACATAGGTGTACCAATTAGAGAATCCAATCATCTTTGATTGAGATTAAGAGAGAGAGAGAGAGAGAGAGAGAGAGAGAGAGAGAGAACATCTAAGATTGCATTGGCATGTCTTAAATCCTAGAGCCCTCCCAAGGATTGTGATTGCTCTACACTCGGCGTATCTTCATCATCGAACAACATCACATTGGGAGAAGATCTTCATGAAGCACATCATCTTTTCAAGAGAGCTCAAACAAGGTGTCACGTCCCGACCCGGTTGTGGGCCGAAATGCAACTATTTTTTTTTTTATAAACTCTCATCACTCAATATCATAGCTGGGTTGGATCCTCAGAATAAACAGTTAAACCCATAATAATAAAATGTTACAAGTGTTCTTCACTCATGGACTCAAACATGTACCATATATCTACATGTATACAACACATATATCATACAAACAAATATTTCCATAAATGCAACCAAAACATCATCATCAATATCAGAGTTATGTATGGCAACAAAATGGTTTATACATGATTAAAACATTAAGTACCACAGACAGTACTATCAAAACATGGTTTGTAAACCAAATGGATAAAGTGAATGTATTTCCCAGCTGCGGGAGATACAAACGACCACATCGACTTTCTCATCCTAAGCCTACAATGGAGGTTCCTCCTCCTCGGGTGCTATTCCTGAAATGTGAGGGGTGTGAGCTCCAAGCCTAGTGAAGAGATCTTAAAATAATACATTCATCAACATTTACAAGTTAAACAATGCAGTCTTATAATAACAATAATGGTCTACTCTTACCAACAGTTATCTGACCAACTTACTGTGGATGGTCTCATACACCATATATTCAAATTACCACCACTGCCACATCACTGCCGCACATATGAAGCACTACACTAGCTGTCCAAATGCATTAAGTCCCGACACGATCAAAATACAACATCTTGCAAGAGCATAAACAACCTCACTAGTCCGGCCTCACTGGTCAATAATAACTGACCTAATGGTCCAACCTCATTGGTCCGGTCTCATTGGCCAAAAAATTAGCACAACGGCTAAATGTGTGGAGGTAGTACCATTAACAACCTTCATAACTCATTCACTTACCACAATATGGTGCTTAGGTTCTCACAGCGGAGAGTGTCAATCACATGACAATATGCATGATAAACATCACTATGTATCAAATGAATATATCAATATCTAGACATGTAAGTGACTTTATTCTTCGTTATAGACTATTAGACCTCGACTCCCTGACACCGTGTTACGCTTTCGTCTTAATAGTTAGAACAAATTATATCCCTCACATGGAAGCAGTGTCAAAACTCGCATTCTATCCCATTTAGTCTTTTCAATTTCATTTAAAATCCATGAAACCACTTATTGTACTAGAATCTAGGTTTATAAAACGTGATTTACAAATCTTGTATTATTAAATCTCCTCACTGTTAATCGTAGGGTAATCACAAAAATCTGTAACACACAACGGAATACAATGAATACACATCCATAAATAAATACCATTCATAATCAAAATATAGTTAAACTTTTCTAACTCATTTTCCAAAAAAGTTCAAAGGAAATGGTTGTGAGTCCATACAGTAGGTTACTAATTCATTTTAAGATGAAGTTAGAATAGTTAGCCAAATCAAAACACTTAATGAAAATGAAAAAAATGAAAGTACTCAGTGCCCAGTCTCATATTTCTTCTTGGCTAGGGTGGAGTATTGGGACTTTGCCTAAAGGGTACATTACAGAAATGTAAAGTGCTCAGGCCACTACACTTATTGTCTCTAGATTGGACCACAGAGACATATTAAGTTAGACCTAGAGAGATACAAAAATGTAAATACTCAGGTCACTACTCGTATTGTCTTCATGATAGGACCATGGAGACATACTGAGTTAGGTCTAGAGGGTACAATAAAGTAAATCACTTAGTGCTCGATCCCAACTTAACCATATATTTTCTTAAACCCATTCAAGAATTTAACTATATTAAATAAATACCTTAGCAATTTAAAACACATTAAAAATGCCCAAATAACCCAATTTGAATTTATTAAGTAAAAACTTTATCCAATTCTGAATTGAAAT
Source organism: Chimonanthus salicifolius (assembly GCA_013350335.1). Taxonomy (NCBI): domain Eukaryota; kingdom Viridiplantae; phylum Streptophyta; class Magnoliopsida; order Laurales; family Calycanthaceae; genus Chimonanthus; species Chimonanthus salicifolius. The sequence goes on from CM023539.1 coordinate 15,864,445, forward strand.
AATAATGCAATAAAAGACATTAAAAGTCTAACTAGTAAATGGAAATAAAATCATACAATGATTAAAATACAATGAAAACATATCAAAAAATTCTCAAAGGTGGGATGTTGGCTGCTCAAGCTTGAAGTAATAAAGTAGCAATTAAAATAGAATAAAGAAAATAAATAGGAGGAGCAAGCAATGGGTTTCAAATCCCATACATATTTTTCTAATCAAAATCAGTTCATAAATTCCAATCATTCTAACTCAACCTGAAACAAAAAATGAGGGAGAAATTTAATGAGAGATGGGTTACGGTATTAAAATAAATAAATAAAGGAAAAAAAAAACTTTAAAAGCCTAAAGTATTTAATTAAGATGAAACCATAAAAACCTCAAGTAGTGGGTGCCTGGGTGTGCTGAATCACACGAGGAAAGAGAAGAAATAACAGAATTTTTTTGGAAACCCATGTTAATTTTGGTTTTCAGTAAGGATTCTCAAAGCTTACTACAAACTCATTAATCTAAATTGATTCTAAATTACCCTACGACTAAAGAAATAATTTCATTTCTTGCTTTGGAAATTGAGTTTCAGCTCTTAGAGAGATTTTGCTCAAAGCAGGTACGGTTAAACGAAGAAAGAAAAACTAGAGATAGAAAGGAAAGTTTTGATTATTTTTTTTCAAATGAAGGTAGATAACCCATTGTAATCCCTCTTTTATATAGGAATTGAAATGGGTCAGGAAACCAACACACAAGCCTATGCTAGTGTCATGCCCCGACCCGAAGGGTGGGCCCGGAATGTGACTGATTTTTTTTTTTTTTAAAGCTAAGACAACACTCAAGAATTCTAACTGGCCTGGATCAACGGTTAGACCCAAAGGTCACACATGATCCTATCATGTGGACTCAAACATATACCATAAGTCCTTCCAAAGAGACACAAACACAAACATTAATACACATAATTCCAAACATCGAATTATCATTAAAACATCATCAGAGTAACTACGGATATATGGTAGTCTTAGTACATCACATTAAGGCAGACTAGGTACCACACATGGTACTTTACAAAAACGAATGGTTCCAAGAACCAAAAAGCAAAGACAAGGGTGTTCCCCTTAGTGGGAATCCCAAAGCAACGCCGCAACTTATCCACCATAAGCTTCAAACATAGGGTTCTCCTCATCGGGTTCATCTCCTGAAAGGTGAGTGGGGTGAGCTAACTAGCCTAGTGAAGGAAATATAACAGTGCAGTATAATAAAACATCATGTTAGTAAATAATCAACATTTGCAATATAATATCTCATGCTTGATAATAAATTCTCAATATCAAGTGTAATCTCATCATCATCATTCCATTCTCATCATCATTTCACAATTCATCATCCTTTCCATTACTGCTGTCATCCACCATAACCCTTAGATACTATACTGACACCAATAGTATTAAGTCCCGACACGGTCAAAATACATCCTTGCAAATACATCTCCGGTATACACCTCAAAACCAGTACTGACACACCATGTCAGCCACTGTCGACCCACCTGGTCCAGTAGATGTAACCGACACACTCCGCTAGGCGATGGTTTAATAGTAAAAGGTACGTGGAAGCAATATTTCACATTTCATATGATTAACATCATAGCATTCACCATTATCATCAATACTTCTTACAACAGTGCATCATGTCTAGGCACATGAGTGGGTTCATCAAACTTGAAACCACTCATTGCTCAAGATCCATCTCATATAACCTGTTTACACCTACTGCAAAGTTAAGTTCCCTCACCGTAAATGTGTGGTATCGAGGTCTCTGTTCAAACAAACAAATAAGTGCACAATCAATCATAAATCAATATACATAGCATCGAATGCATACAGACAAGTAGTATTTCAAAACCATACTTGTTTTCCCATAAATCTCCAAGGTAAATGGAATTGAGTCTCCTACTTGGTTTCTAACCATTTTAAGTTACAATAATCCACAATATAGAAATAATAAGGTGTTCAGTCCAAAACTCATATTGTTTTCTGGGCATGACCAGATTGACTTATTGAGTTAGGTCTAGATACTCAGGTCACTTTTCGGTTGTCTTCTGGATAGGGACCAGTTCTGACATGTTTAGTAAGGGCGTGAGGTCACTCAGTGCCTGACAAATATAGCGTCGGCCTGGAAGTAAAGTCACTTAGTGCCCGACCAATAGAGTCAGCCTGGAAGTGAATACAATAGTAGATACACTATAGTAATAAGAGAAAAGGGTTTGTACATTTTTAATTTAAATGGGTACTAACATCACATGCATCATCATACAAGCAAACAAGATTTTACACTTAAAAACTGGGTCCCTCGGAACATGCCTCGGAACCAGGTACTGTGGCTTCGGATCATTCGAACCACTGTCTAAACTAGTCACTGATTTCGGACCTCGGGTCTGACTTGGAATCATTAGAAGATCGGGTCTCGGATCGTCCGAAGGTCCTTCCGAACCGAAAAATTCAAAAAATAGGTCTCGGTAGGTCTGTGTGTCTCGAAACATGCCGAGTGAGGCTCGGATCGTCCGAGTAGGGTTCGGTCCTTCCGAACTCGGCTTGGAACATTCGAGCGAGTTAAACTTGCCTCGGACGCTTCTGGCTTCGGGTGAAGCTCGGAATGTCCGAAAGGGTAATTCGGATCGTCTAAAGGGTACTACCCTCGGACCGTCCGAAGAACAACTCTCGGATCATCCGAGAGTCATCTTCCTCCACTGTCTGCAACAGCAGACAGTGACGCCAAAACAGGGAGTGAAATATGAATCCAGAAACAATGGACTTCCTAGATTCGGTTTCCACATCCAACCGGTCAGATGGACTCCTTAGTGAGTCATCTTTTCGTAGGGAGTGATTTAAAGTTTTAAAACTAAACAGGCGATAAGATTTTAAAACAGAAAGCACATTGATACAAAGAAAACCAAGTTTTTCCTTAGACTTTGAAATAGTTTTACACACTTAACACTAAGCCAAAACTGGTTTTTCTTGATTCTAAACGGACTGGATTTGAAAGAGGAACACAGTGGTTACCTTCACTCGAGTTCCTAGGTTGAAAATCTGATCTTTTGAAAAACTTCCTTAAAACTTATGGTAACTGAAAACTGGGAAACAGAGACAAGGCAGGTAGCTCGCCTGGTTGGTTTCATTGAGAGGGATTGAGAGAAGAAAGCTCGGGAGTTTGAAAGTTGTGCTGAGGGCTGGGATTTACAGGAAATCATCCGTGGATGGTGGTCATCCGGCCACTGCATACGATTGCATGCAGCTGCTGCCGACGTCCTGAACAGTAACCGCACTGTTTGGGCATTGGTTGCAGATCAACCCTTCAAAATTTTCCATTTTGCAAATAAGTCCCCATTTTGATAAAAACTTGGTTTTTAACTAAAAGCATGATTTCAAAAGCTCAAAAAATTTAATCCAACCTTTCAGATAAGTTGGGTTTTAAAAACTCTAATCACCATAAAAATTTGGAGATTTAAAACTCACTAAAAAATCATTGTTTTAAATAAAAACCATAATTTAACACTATTTACTTAATTTAACTAATGTTAAACAAAACAATTTAAAATCCTTATTTTTGGGGTTTGAAAGAATAAACTAGACCATACTAAAATATTCTAACGTACTATACTTGTTTCAAAATTTATCTCGTTTCGAAAACCATTTAAAAATATTTATTACTCCCTTTCGGGGTCTTGACGGGCGGTTTTAAATATTACTTTCTAAAAATAAAATTATTTTAAAATCAGAAATAGAAATCCTTGACTAAGGAGAATAATATCATCTAATAATAATCATATAATAACACAATAAATAAAATATTAATAACAAGCGGTAAATTACCATTTTGTCCCTCCAGATGGACGAGCTGGATCATTGAGCTTACGAGCTCAGATTGAGCCACACCTGGACTTTTCATAAAGCCCTAACCGTAATTTTCGAGATTATCCGGTCTAAGGAATATTATTAAGCTAAACTACGCCTAATTTGGGTCAGGGTATTACATCCTACCCCCCTAATAGAAATTTCATCCCGAAATTTAAAACAAGCTTATACCTTTTTGGCCAGTGAACGGGCCAGGGTACAGCTTCCGCATCGTCGATTCAGGTTCCCATGTCTCGTATTGCACGTCGCGATGTTGCCACAGCACTCGCACTAGAGGAATCGACTTTCTCCTGAGCTCTTGAGTCCGGTGTCCTTAAATCTTCACAGGCACTTCTTCAAAAGTCAGGTCCTCTGAGACTTCAATATGTTCAAAACTTATCACATGCGATGGATCAGGTTCGTACTTCCTTAACATAGACACGTGAAATGTACTATGCACTCTCTCCAAAGCTTGAGGAAGGTCTAACTGATAGGCCACTTCCCCTACCCTTTTCAAGATCTCAAAGGGTCCAACATATCGAGGTGATAGTTTTCCCTTGCGCCGGAACCTTTGCACTCCAAGACGTGGTGCCACACGTAAGAAAACTCGGTCGCCAACTGTAAACTCCAAAGGTCGCCGCCTTTTGTCAGCATAACTCTTTTGTCTGCTCTAGGCTGTTTTGAAACGCTGTCTGATCACTTCAACTTGTTCCGACGTCTCACGAACTAGATTAGGTCCTACCTCTGTCCAACAAAGAGGTGACCTGCAAGGTCTGCCATACAGAGCCTCGTAGAGTGCCATCTGTACACTGGAGTGATAGCTGTTGTTGTAGACAAACTCGATCAAAGGCAAGTGATCTTCCCAACTTCCCTGCATATCCATCACACAAGCTCTTAGCATATCCTCCAAGGTTTGAATGGTTCTCTCTGATTGACCATCCCTCTGAGGGTGAAAAGCAGTGCTGAAGCATAACTTAGTCCCCAACTCCTCTTGCAATCCTTGCCAAAACCTTGATACAAACCTCGGATCTCTATTAGACACAATGGATACAGGTACTCCATGCAATCTGATTACCTCCTTTAAATACAATCTACTTAGAGTAGTCAAAGAATCCATCTTCTTGATTGGCAGAAAATGAGCTGATTTCGTCAATCGATCGACTATTACCCAAATAGCGTCGTTCTTCTTAGGAGACTTCGGGAATCTAGTTAAAAAGTCCATCGTGATGTGCTCCCATTTTCATTCAGCCACTTTTAAAGGTTCCATCTTTCCACCAAGTTGTTGATGTTCCGCTTTCACTTGTTGACAAGTTAAGCACTTTGACACAAAATCTGCTGCCTCTCGGTTCATGCTTTCCGCCAGAACAGTCGCCGCAAGTCACGATACATCTTTGTACCACCAGGATGCACTGTAAAGCGAGAACGATGAAAGTGATCAAGCACTTTTCTTCTGCACTCGTCTGACTTTGGTACAAAAAGTCTATCTTTGAATGTCAGACCTCTGTCCTCCTTGATCTTCCAATCTTCTAGGGTCGCTCCTCCTGAAAGCTGGGTCGCCAACTCCTTTGCTTCTAGGTCGCATTGTTATCCTTCCAACACCAATCTAATTACCTCGGGTTGCAGAACCAAACTATGAATTCTTGCTGACCCGTTTCCTTCGATCAGCTCTAGATCATACTCGGACAGAATTTCCAACATCTTCCACTGCAAGGATGCCATCATCGCCACGTTGCTATGAGACTTCTTGTTCAAGGCATCAGCCACCACGTTGGCTTTTCCCGGGTGATAAGAGAAACTGAAGTCGTAATCTCCCAGGTACTCCATCCATCTTCGTTGTCTCATATTCAGGTCTTTCTGAGTGAAGATACACTTGAGACTATGGTGATCAGAAACACATTGAACTTCTCACCATACAAATAATGTCTCCACAACAAATACAACAGCTGCCATCCAAATCATGAGTCGGGTAGTTCTGCTCATGTCCCTTCAATTGCCTGGAACCATAAGCTACTACCTTCCCCTCTTGCATCAACACACAACCTAAACCAAACTTGGAAGCGTCGCAATACACATCATAACTTCGTCCTTGCTGGGGTATCATCAAAACTGGAGACGTAATCAACTTCTCTTTCAGCTCCTGGAATGCTCTTTCACAAGCTTCGCTCCATTCGAACTTAACGTTCTTCCTCGTCAGCCGAGTCATTGGCACTGCGATCTGGGAGAAGTGTGGGATAAACTTTCGGTAATATCCTGCTAATCCCAGAAAGCTTCTGATCTCGAACACGTTTTTGGGACTTTCCCAAGTCTTCACTGTTTCTACCTTCGCTGGATCTACCGAGATTCCTCCTGGAGACACCACATGTCCCAGAAACTGCACTTGAGTCAACCAAAACTCCTACTTGATCAGCTTAGCTAACAGCTGATGCTCTCGAAGAGTCTGAAGAACAATACGCAGATGACGCTAGTGCTCCTCCTCTGACGACGAAAAGATCAAGATATCGTCTTTGAAGACTATCACGAACTCTCGCATGTATGGTCGGAACACGCGATTCATCAAATCCATAAACATGGCTGGCACGTTAGTCAAACTGAAAGGCATCACCACAAACTCTTACAAACCATACTGCGTCCAGAAAGCAGTCTTAGGAATGTCTTCCTCTCGAATCCGTAACTGATGGTAACCCGACCTCAGATCGATTTTCGAAAAACATCTCGATCCCCTCAAAAGATCAAAGAGGTCGTCTATTCTAGGCAACAGATACTGATTCTTAATAGTTACCTAGTTAAGCCGCCGGTAATCTATACACATCCGCATCGATCCATCCTTCTTTTTCACAAAGAGAGCAGGTGCTCCCCATGACGAGTTGCTCTGACTGATAAAACCAAGTCTAAGAAGCTCATCTACCTGCATAGCTAGCTCTCTCTGTTCAGCCGGCGCCATCCGATAAAGTGCCATGGAAATTGGAGATGTTCCTAGCTGTAGGTCTATAACAAACTCTATCTCTCGGCGTGGAGGTAGCCCAGCCAACTGGTCAGGAAACACATCCATAAACTCACACACCATCCGAGGAGCAACAGACCCTACACCACCTACATCTTCCCAACCCATGCTCGCCACCACACTACCAGGATACGCCCTAAGGCCAGAGAAAGTAACTCTCATCTTCTCATAGGGTACCAACTTCTCCATGAACCTCTCATTGGTTGAGGAGACCCCACGAATTCTCCTCTGAGAACAGTCGATCAGAACCTCAAAAACTGACAACCAATCCATGCTAAGGATGATGTCAAAATCCGTCATTTCCAACACAAGAAAATCATAGGACAACTCTACACCGCTAATTCTCAAAACACAAGATCTACACCTCTGGTTTACCAAAGCTCTCTTACCCAAGGGTGATACTACCATTAGCGGGTTAGCTACTTCTAACGGTTTCAAACCCAATCTATCACAAAAGTTTGCACAATTCATTAGAAATATTCAAACTTGCATCACAATTACAAGGGTTAGTATGGTTTGAAAACCCTTCAAAACAACAAAACAAAACTCAACCCTTACAACAAAATCTCCACGATTCCCCGACAAACCCTAATCTAATCTTCCGAAGAAGATCCTGCATCATCACCAAAGTAAAAGAAGTTGTCCGGACAAGTCGCCAACTTATGTCCGAACACTCCACAGGTCAAATAGGGTATGATCCATGGTCCCCCAACATAAGGACAATTAGTCCTTGCACTCCCATGCCCGCGAAGTCCGCAAACAGGGCAGATGATATCAATAGGGTAGGGGCAATAAGTACAGTTGTGCCTCTCCTGATTGCACAATTCTCACATATAATCCATCCACTCATCCGAAGTCGGAGTAGACGGATTATACTCAGGCGAGCATATCTCCCCTACAGACTCTTCTAGGTTTGGGACATATCCCACATCGTCTTCTGAAACAGCCCCAACATGGTACTCGGGTGATGCTACTTCCACTTCCTCATTAGGCGCAACTTCATTGATAAAGTTTGGAACACTGGAATCGTTTGAAGAAACAGGTCTATTGGATAACTAGGGGTCCCTCTGTCCTACAACTCAGTGTATTGTACACTGCTTGACATATCTGTACCACAAAACAAGAAAATGTCAACAACAATTGCAGTTCTAAGTCAAGAACAAGTCTAGTTAGGTTGTAACCCATCACAGTCCTAGAGTTTGAGCCAAAGCTCTGATACCAAGCTGTCACGTCCTGACCAGAAGGGTGGGCCCAGAATGCGACTGAATTTTTTTTTTTTTTTGAAAGCTAAGACAACACTCAAGAATTCTAACTGGGCTGGATCAACGGTTAGGCCCAAAGGTCACACATGATCCTATCATGTGGACTCAAACATACACCATAAGTCCCTCCCAAGATACATAAACACAAACATCAATACACATAATTCCAAACATCGAATTATCATTAAAACATCATCAGAGTAACTACGAATATATGGTAGTCTTAGTACATCACATTAAGGCATACTAGGTACCACACATGGTACTTTACAAAAACGAATGGTTCCAAGAACCAAAAAGCAAAGACAAGGGTATTCCCCTTAGTGGGAATCCCAAAGCAACGCTGCAACTTATCCACCATAAGCTTCAAACATAGGGTTCTCCTCATCGGGTTCATCTCCTGAAAGGTGAGTGGGGTGAGCTAACTAGCCCAATGAAGGAAATATAACAGTGCAGCATAATAAAACATCAGGTTAGTAAATAATCAACATTTGCAATATAATATCTTATGCTTGATAATAAATCCTCAATATCAAATATAATCTCATCATCATCATTCCATTCTCATCATCATTTCACAATTCATCATCCTTTCCATTACTGTTGTCATCTACCGTAACCCCTAGATACTATACTGACACCAATAGTATTAACTCCTGACATAGTCAAAATACATCCTTGCAAGTACATCTCCAGTATACACCTCAAAACCGGTACTAACACACCTTGTCAGTCATTGTCGACCCACCTGGTCCAGTAGATGTAACCGACACACTCAGCTCGGCAATGGTTCAATAGTAAAAGGTACGTGGAAGCAATATTTCACATTTCATATGATTAACATCATAACATTTACCATTACCAACAGCGCTTCTTACAACAGTGCATCATGTCTAGGCACATGAGTGGGATCATCAAACTTGAAACCACTCATTGCTCAAGATCCATCTCATATAACCTGTTTACACCTACTGCAAAGTTAAGTTCCCTCACCGTAAATGTGTGGTATCGCGGCCTCTGTTCAAACAAACAAACAAGTGCACAATCAATCATATCAATATACATAGCATCGAATGCATACACACAAGTAGTATTTCAAAACCATACTTGTTTTCCCAAAAATCTCCAAGGTAAATGGACTTGAGTCTCCTATTTGGTTTCTAACCATTTTAAGTTACAATAATCCACAATATAGAAATAATAAGGTGCTCAGTCCAAAACTCATATTGTTTTCTGGGCATGACCAGATTGACTTATTGAGTTAGGTCTAGATACTCAGGTCACTTCTCGGTTGTCTTCTGGATAGGACCAGATCGACATGTTGAGTAAGGGCGCGAGGTCACTCAGTGCCCGAGAAATATAGCGTCGGCCTGAAAGTGAAGTCACTCAGTGCCCGAACAATAGAGTCAGCCTGGAAGTGAATATAATAGCAGATACACTATAGTAATAAGAGAAGATGGTTAGTACATTTTTAATTTAAATGGGTACTAACATCACATGCATCATCATACAATCAAACAAGATTTTACACTTAAAAACTGGGTCCCTCGGAACCAGGTACTGTGGTTTCGGATCATCCAAACCACTGCCTACACTAGTCACTGACTTCGGACTTTGGGTCTGACTTCGAATCATCCAAAGATCGGGTCTCGGATCGTCCGAAGGTCCTTCCGAACCGAAAAATCCAAAAAATAGGTCTCGGTAGGTCTATGTGTCTCAAAACATGCCGAGTGAGGCTCGGATTGTCCGAGTAGGGTTCGGTCCTTCCGAACTAGGCCCGGAACATTCGGGCGAGTTAAACTTGCCTCAGACACTTTAGGCTTCGGATGAAGCTCGGAGCGTCCGAAGGTGTAACTTCGGATCGTCCAAAGGGTACTACCCTCGGACCGTCCGAGAGTCATCTTCCTCCACTATCTGCAACAGCAGACAATGATACCGAAACAGGGAGTGAAATACGAATGTAGAAACAGTGGGCTTCCTGGATTCAGTTTCCACATCCAACTGGTCAGATGGACTCCTCAGTGAGTCCTCTTTCCATAGGGAGTGATTTAAAGTTTTAAAACTAAACAGGGCATTAGATTTTAAAATGGAAAGCACACTGATATAAAGAAAACCAAGTTTTTCCTTAGACTTTGAAATGGTTTTACACACTCAACACTAAGCCAAAACTGGTTTTCCTTGATCTAAACCGACTGGAATTGAAAGAGAAACACAGTGGTTACCTTCACTCAAGTTCCTGGGTTGAAAATCTGATCGTTTGAAAAAACTTCCTTTAAAACTTACGGTAACTGAAAACTGGGAAACAGAGACAAGGCAGGTAGCTCGGCTGGTTGGTTTCATAGAAAGGGATTGAGAGAGAAGAAAGCTTGGGAGTTTGAAAGCTGTGCTAAGGGCTAGGATTTATGGGAAATCATCCGTGGATGGTGGTCATCCGGCCACTGCATGCGATTGCATGCAGCTGCGGCCGACGTCCCGAACAGTAACCGCACTGTTTGGGCGTTGGTTGCAAATCAACCCTTCAAAGTTTTCCATTTTGCAAATAAGTCCCCAATTTGATAAAAACTTGATTTTTAACTAAAAGCATGATCTCAAAAGCTCAAAAAATTTAATCCAACCTTTCAGATAAGTTGGGTTTTAAAAACTCTAATCACCATAAAAAATTGGAGATTTAAAACTCATTAAAAAATCATTGTTTTAAATAAACACCATAATTTAACACTATTTACTTAATTTAACTAATGTTAAACAAAACAATTTAAAGTCCTCATTTTTGGGGTTTGAAAGAATAAACTAGACCATAATAAAATGGTCTAACGTACTATACTTGTTTCAAAATTTATCTCGTTTCGAAAACTATTAAAAATATTTATTACTCCCTTTCGGGGTGTTGACGGGCAGTTTTAAATACTATTTTCTGAAAATAAAATTATTTTAAAATCAGAAATAGAAATCCTTGACTAAGGAGAATAATATCATCCAATAATAATCATATAATAACACAATAAATAAAATATTAATAACAAGCGGTAAATTACCATTTTGTCCCTCCAGCTGGACGAGTTGGATCACTGAGCCTTCGAGCTCAGATTGGGCCACACCTGGGCTTTTCACAAAGCCCTAACAGTAATCTTCAAGATTAACTGGTCTAAGAAAGATTATTAAGCTAAACTACGCCTAATTTGGGTTAGGGTATCACAGCTAGGGATAGGTTTGATGACTCATGCACTGCTACACGCATATGTAGCATGCATGTAGCAGCTTGCATGGGTTTGTTAAGATTATATTTTTTTATATTATGTCTTTTTATCTTATCTTTTCTAATTAGGATGAAATAGGTTTAATAAAATTAATCCAACTGAACTAAAATGTTGAATTCTGAAAATCATAACCATTGTAAAAATTTCGAGAATACACTTTGAAAATCAATAGATTTTAATAAAAATTATGTTTTAACCAAATTCCTTAAGTTAAATTGTAATTATTTAAAGGTACTTAAAATCATACTTTTAAAATCTAAAAATACAAAATGATGGTTTAAAACATAGATTAAACAGTAGATATTTTCTTAAAATTTTCTAATTTCCAGAATTATTTTTAAATAATTATTTTCATAAATAGGGACCTTTTGGAGTCAAATTTATAAATATTTTTGAAGATCAACAATACAACTTAAAGGATCTTATAAATTCTAAATTTAAAATAATTAACAAAGTGTGAATTTGAAAATCTAATTAGCTTAGTTAAAATATTTTCCAATTAAACAACGTTTAACACTACTAATTAATTGAGCAAAATTATAATTTTGCCCTTCCAACTTAAACGAATTGGATTGATGAGCTACCGAGCTCTGATTGGGCAGATCTAGACTTTTCAAAAAGTCCAAACCGTAATCTTCATGATTTACAGGCTAAAAATACAATTAATTAACACAAATCACATTATTAGACCTAATTTCGGATTAGGGTATTAGACTAAGCAAGTGCTTCTTAGTGTTGTTTTAATTTTTAAAGCGTCTTGTGAAGTCGATTAAAGCATGTTGCTTGAACCACTATAAAAAATAGAGGGATAAGGACGTAGTCCGAGGTTAAGTCGAACCTTTCAAAACCTTAGGGATTGGGTGAAATTTCCAGTCAATTGAGTTAGGTGGAAGTCCTACTCTATTCGTGAGACGTAATTCCCTACATAGTGTATTTGGGATAGCCCAAGATTGGGTGAGTCCAACATTGGATGTATGTTTGTTTATACCGACCCACTATACATTTAGTGTTGTGGGTGTTTGGTCTTTTGTTTGTGTGATTGATCTATAACTGGTGCACTCTTGTTATCACACAACACATCTATCTTGATTAACATTGTTATATCCGTTGCAAATTATTTTATTTAATCAAGAAATTTGTGAAGACCACAAAAATTGGTGATTGCTTTATTCACCACCCCTCTAGGGTCAATCATGTTCTACCACACCGAGAACTTTCACATCCCATCACTCGGGAATAATTCACAATTCAAGTTACCTATACACTACTCCATGTACCATTTCTCATAGGGTTTCACACTGGAGTTTATTTACCCTCAAGTTTTCACAACCCAGAACAATCAAGTTTTCATAGCCTGCATAAGCTCAATAACACAATATATCTCACATACACACGCATATGCACAACATATAACAGATCTAGAATTGACAACGAACACGTCGTGTCTTTATTCAATTTTCTAAACCTATTACCCTCTAGACGCCTAAATGGATCCCATACTGCGTTTTAGATTACTAAGCCTCGGCTCCTGACAGCTTATAGTGCTTATATTATAACAGTTAAAACAAATTATATCTCTTACAAGTAAGTGATGCCAGGTCTCGCTTTCTGGTCTCATTTAGTCTTTTCCATCCTTTAGTGTCTATGGGTCCCATTTTCGTCCTAGAGTTAATAGATTTTATCATAATTCCATAATTGGAATCCAGTCGAGTCTCCTCATCTTTTATCCTGTTAGTTCTACGAGCAATCTATGAAAATAGGATAAATCTATGAGTTTTCAATTCAAACTCAAATACATGTAAATTATTCCCAAAATCCCCATATTTATTTTTCACAAAAAAACAGGTTAATGGAAATGAGTCTCATAGGCTCTTTCTACTCAACTCTTAATTATGTCAAAGAAGCCATCCAAAAGACATAATAAAGAGAAAATGAAACTTAGTCAGTGTCTAGTCTCGTATTTCTTCTTGGCCACAGAAGAGTATTGAGACTTAGCCCAGAGAGTATAATACAATTAAGTAAATAAAAGTACTCAGTGCCCAACTCATATACCACCGAGCGACCATAATCACTACAGATGGATAATTTCGGCCCAGGGGTACAGTGCGGTAAAGTAAACACCCAATGATGAAAGGAAACCACACAAGAGTTAGTTGGGGTTAGTATTATGCCCCTTTTTATTTAGAAAAGAGAAATTGATATTTCTCGAAAGTTTTAAAAGTATAACTTAAAAATATATAAAAAGGGCCATTTTCCCTCCATTTCTATCCATTTTCACTTCTAATTTTACCCTAAGCTTATAAATAGAAGAAAGAGAAAGTTTTGATACCTTTCGGAAGAGTTTTAGCGAAGTTTCGACTTTCCCTCTAAAATCCATAAAAAATGCCACTATAGAAATCAGAGGAAAACACATAAGAGGGGGAAAGAAATTGCATTAGAGAGAGAAAATGTTTGCATGAGGGAGGGGACCTATACCTTTTTATAAGGGAATGGATGAATGGATAAGCATTATCCAAAATTTTGGATGATATTTATCCAAAACATTATCCATGATGCTCATCCAAAACATCATCCTTGATATTTATCCAAAACATTGTCCTTTCATTTTTATTTTTTTCTCTAATTTATTTTTAAAAAACATCTTGATAAATTAAGATTCCAACAGATAAATCTGACTAGTCCATTGGATTGGGTGCTAAGAACTAATCAAGTCATCAAAATATGGAGAGCAATACACATAAAAATCTGTTGATTTAACCAAAGATGACAATTTTGCCAAATTTCCATAGATTTGGAATATCCTTTAGGGAAAATCTGACTTCGCGGATATGTTGGGCAAATTTGCCGCATAAAAAAGTTCTAAAGCCCGAAAAAGTTTTGAAGTCAAAAGCCACTCCGTTCAATTGAAGACATTTGTTTTAAGTGTGCACACTAAACGTCGGTCCACACTCAACCGTGCAGTTTGAGCATCCCACACTTCATTGTGAAAATCTAAAAACATGGAATAGTCATGTTCAACATTGATTGAACACAACCTATTTTCTTGTAAATTTTTTTACTTTCTTGGATATTTAAAAATTCAAAGTTTTATAAATAGTGATCCCCCAAAGATAGTTAAAATAAAAACCGAAAAATCCGTTAAACTCAAAATTTAAAACTCATCAAATATGTGCAATTGAGAATTCAAGTGATTCAATAAGAGGTTTTCCAAATAAAAATCGCTTGGAGGTCACATAGGGCTAAAGTTCAGTTATTTACAGTTTTGTCGTTCCAACTTTTAACGAGTCGGATCAATGAGCTAACGAGCTTAGATCGAGCCAAATTTGTACTCTTCAAAAACCCCACTCGGTAATCTTCATGATTAATAGATCACAAATCGCACATAACGGCTTAATAATTACACAATGAATCTATAATTAATCACAATTATTCACCAATAAGGTTTGGGGAAGTACATAATAGAGGGATAAAATTCTGATGCACCTCACATTATGTAAGGGTTAGATTTTTATGGTTGTAAGCCCCTCCCTATCCCATTAGGGTCAGAGTAATATAATAAGGATATTTGAGTGGGAAGAGAGGCGAGCGTCATGACGCGAGCCGAGTCTGAAGACCCGACCCTCGACTGGCCCATCTAGTGTGTGCGCACGGACAGAAGTCCATTATCACATTTGGAACACACTAATATAAACCTGCGGAAATATATAAAAGTATTTGATCCATCTGAATGATAACCATTCACATTCCAAAGCAAAGTGTAAGGATCCCACATAAGTGAAATTACAAATATCAAGTCTAACACAAGTATCTAGGAGTTTATACATCAATAATTACATTTCCATTCTCATAACTCTTGTAAAACACATTTTCTCAAAAGATAAACAAAATAACAAAATGAATTAAGTCTTCTTCCAAAATATCAAAAATGAGTAAATCTCTCTACGCTCTTTCTTTTGCTTTCTTTCTATTCATGTTTGACTATTACTCGGCTCGGCCTCATCACCTTTCTCCTTATCTGCATTAGATTCTAAAAAGAGGAAAGAATTGTGGGCTTAGTCACACGCCCAGTAGGAATTCCAATCAAAGTAGGTACCAACATGTGATGAAAAACATACATCAATATTTCATAACTCATTCAAACCTCATTGAAAATCAAATATGAAATCACATGTTCAAAATCCAATTATATCTCATAATGGGGAAAAATATATTCAAATCCAAATCATGCTCATTTAATAATAATAATAATCATAGTGCTTTCAACTTATCTAGAAATCAACATGTAGTGTGATGCCATAGGTGCCATGAATCTATGCAAGCCCTTTCATGCCCCATGCATTGGTCAATCTTTCTTTCTCATTCAATGGTTATAACATTGCCCATTAATGTCCATAGTTTTCCCGAGCCATCGGCTGGAGCTACTACCCATTACTAACAATTTAACCGGGACTACCGAGGGAGCGCTACACACCCATACTCCTACGCAGGTTTTGGGACTTCTCTGACCCTGGATCTTTCTGCCCAATTATAATGTCATAATTTGTAACCCATGAACGTGGCCAAATACAATGGTTGTTGATTTCATATGTGTAGAAGGTGCTTCTGAGATCAAAGTGTGTTGTCCATTTATCTCGGTCTCATGCATTCCCATCCCATGCAAATGCATGAAGTACATGTCTATGAATGTTATTAAATCCATCCGATAATACCAAGTGAACTCATGCTTTTCATAAATGAAAATACATTATTTTGCTATACCCAAAATCAAACATTCTATGCAATTATAAAATTGTAAAATTGAAATCAAATACTATACATATAATCATTATGGTACTTCAATAATGTAGGAAGACCTACTTGATTGGAGATGATCGACGAGGAAAATGAATCACGAAATAGCATGTACGACTCCTAAGTCATCTCTGGATCCTTCGATTATTTCTATGGATTAAGACACAACAATCACATCATTACTATTTAGGAGATCAGATTTGGAGAATCTTATTGGTGCCCTATTAATCCCACATTAGTGATCGAAACAAGAGTGTGAGGTTATGAATAAGACAGTCTGATCACTGTTGTTAGGGCCTCGGTTTGACCGAGTCTATGTTTTGTCAATTTCGTGACCAAGCGTGACTGTGTGTTGGACCTTGCCTTGGAAGATTGTGAAGATGTCAGAAGATCTACTATGCATTGAAGAGTCAACACCGAACATGTGATTGGCACACAGGTAAGTGAACCTTAGTAGACCTTAGGTTAAGCCTAAATACCTTAGAAGTCAATGATTAATAAATTGGAAAACTGAAAAATGTTTGACTCTCAGCCTCGAGGCCTCAAGCATTTTGTCGAGGCCTCAAAGATTGTCCATATCTGAGTGAAATTATGACAGCTGGATTTCAGCTTAAAATCTCAAGTCCTTCTGTCATTTGACCAAAAATCTCACAAGATATGGTAAGAAAAATCTGGAAAAGGGAAATACTCCCCTTAATTTTGAAAAATCCCAAGTCTTATCATGATTGGCAATCTTATACATTTTTGGAAAGGCTCTTCGTTTTTGAAAAGTTTACATATCTGGAAAATCTTAAGAGGCTCCTTATTTGAAAGATCATGGAAAATCTTTTCAGCCTCTTATTAACTCTATCCTTATCATGATTGTCAATAAAAATCTAAAATATTTCAAGAGGCTCCCTTTGATTTTAAAAAATCTTTGAATATCATCTTGCCACCTCATGTCTTGTCAAGTCAAATATCCTGATTGAAAATCAAGGACATGTGGCAAATAAATGAGCTGGTCTTTGACTACATATGATTAGAAATTAAGGTTTGAAATTAGAAAACCCAACGGGAGCTGTCCCTCACCGATCATCCATCGACCAATGAGCGGGAGAGCACATCCTCAGCCTACTCAGTCATCCGGGGATCACGAACCATACCAGCGGGAGCCGTCTCTCACCTATCATCCCTCGACCAATGAGCAGGCGAGGACATCCTCAGCCTACTCAATCATCCGGGGATAGGGAATCACCATCCCTCCCTTTGGTCTCCACATGGACGAACCACTCAACCCATCAGACCACTAGGAACGCCTCATCCGACACGCACTCGGGTAACGTGTCTGTGGTGACCTCTAAATCGGCCTTGGACGAGCTAACACTCAACCCTAGAACTTCCCAGAGATTTCCATGAGCACCTCACAACATGTCTCTCCTAGGAATCTCGGGCACCTAGCCATCCAAACTGGACCACACCTCCCTCATGGGCGTGTTTGAAGATCACACCTGACAATCTATCCCATGCCAGGAAGTACTTCAACCCATGTCCAACCACCGGGTAACCCATGGTCCAACCACAATTCCACTGAACGGTCCCACACAACATCCTCACCCTAACTACCCGACAAGCTAGGGGAGTCACTAGATCCTGATGTTGCCTAGTACCCATGTCCCCACCGGCATCCCACATATGCTAGCTATATGTATGCACAATTACCTCCTACACCTACACATGCTGTTAACATAGTCCATCGCATAATAATCTGGTGTATACGTCACTATTTATCATGGGCCGGCATGTTAACATTCAAACATGTTTTAATGTCTACCAGTCCAAACTAATTATCACATAATCATATAGCATATTATCAACAGGACATATTACACCAGAATCAGGCATATACCACTACATATCATATGTTCGTATGTTGGCATCTTATCATATTATCAACAAAAATAAACTTTAATCATGTCAACATACAATCAATCATGACATCAGATAAATAACCCGTGTATGCCTCTGCAAACATCGGATACGAATACATGCGGATGGGGATCTGCCACATAATGGTATCAATAGTTCCCTTGCCAAGTGGCTCATAATAACGGAGACCCCTATTCGCCGCATTTCGTACCCACACATTTGATAGAATAGTAATATGCATAGATGCATGCTAAGAACGGTGGTAAGTTCTCTCACCTGTATGCGTTTTGAAATCAACTTCGAGGAACCTAGTCCACTGGGTTGAAGGGGGCTCGATCTGATGAAAAAGAAATACAAGGATGGACAAACGGGTTAAAACGGGCTAAAACAAGTCTGGGCCACAAACGGGCCGAACATGGCCCAAAACTGAAAACTAGATCCAAAACTAGGTCAGATTCGGGACTGGGCCTAAAACTAAAAACTGGATCTAAAATGGGCCAAATCTGAGAATTGGGCCATAAGATGGGTCGGGCCCAAAGCTGGGCCGAGCCTAAAATCGAGCTGGGCCAATTGAAACTAGGCCGAAGGCTGAGGTGGATGGGCCTGACTGGCCCAGTCGGGTCTAGGCCGGACCAGATCTAGCGAGCTGGGCCGGATTATCGGGGTCCAAAGTCGGACCTAGCTGAGTCAACTCGGCAGCTCTGAGTGACTCAGTAGAAAGAGAAGGGGAAAGAAGGAAAATGAGGGAAGAAAAGGGGAAAGTCGGGAAAAATGAAGGAAAAGATAAGGAAAACCAGAAAAAATGGAGGAAAAGAAAGAAAACAGAGAATGAGAGAGAGAGGGTACCTGGGACAACGAGAGGGGGGTTAAAATCTGGCGGCCGGAAGGCACGAAGCTTTGTTTGAATCCTAGATCTCGAACAGTAGAGGGGCAAACGACTGCAACTTGGGCGGGTGGCGGCGACCGAGATGGAAGAAGGAAAGGAAAATATCAGATAGAGAAAAGAGGAAGAAGAGAAGGACGAGAGGGGTGAAAGGGATGAGAGAGAGAGAGAGAGGAGAGGATGCGGCGGTCACAGGGGGTTTAGGGTTAGGGTTTTGATGAAAGAGGGAAAAAGAAAAGAAGGATGAAAGAGGTGAGGGAGAGACGGGCGCGGCAGCACTGTAGCGAGCTGCTACAGTGTTGTGCGGAAAAAAAAAAAGCGTATCACCGATTAGGGTTTTGGGGGAAGGGGCTTTTAAGTTAGGATATTTCTCTTTTTTTTTTTTTAAACGAGAGATAAAAACAAAATCTTAAATTTTCCAAAGAAAATAAATAAATTAAAACTCATTAAAAAATCAAACGTCGAACATCAGGGAAGATAACGTGTGATTTTCAAACATTTTACATGATAAAATATTCAATAATTCAAAATTATGAAAGTGCCCTTTCAGTGTTGGAACTCAAAATTGGGCAAATCAGGACCCAACACGGGGCCCACACTCTCTCCACTACTACTAAGACCCCAAAACTCCGAAAAATCGAGTTGAGTCATTACATATTCAACCCCCCCCCCCCCCCTCTCTCCTCTCTAGGTCTTGCATACTTCTAGTAACGGATTTTCAACTGCTAGTTCGGAACTTGAGGTATTATGTTTGAAACTTCTGAAGCTTCAAAACATCTGTTCCCCTTCGGATCGTCTAAAGTTATACAGTCGTGCACTGGTAAATCAATATGCTTGGAACTTTGGTCTCGGAACTTCCGAACCAAGTTCCGAGACCTCGGAACTTCTAGACTCTCTCTCGGTACTTCCGAAACATGTAGATTTTCAAAATTACATTAAATTTCTCGAAACTTTTGTCTTGGAACTTCCGAGCTAGGTTCCGAGACCTCGGGTCCTCTTTTGGACTTAACAGGGTTTTCTGATTTTTCTTAAGTATTTAGTCCCTTCGGGGGTTCACTGGTTTTCTCAGAACTTGGTCTCTGAACTTCTGAGTCAAGTTCAGAGACCTCATTATCTCTCTATGACCTTTGGAACTTCAGTAATTCCCTCGGATCGTCCGAGACAGGTTCCGAGACTTGTCTTCTTCAAACAGTCAGCTGCGAAAAACTGCAGAAAACTGTAGAACGGGTCGAGTTTCTAAAACTGTAAAAACAAAATGGTTAAAGTGATTGGGCTTGATTTCCAAATCCAACTGGATGGATTAATTCTAGACTTAATTACCTTCATTTTTTAAAATTAATATGTTTAATTTGGTTAAGAAAAACTAAAGATCTTCACCTTAGAAAGGTTATGTGTGTGGAAACTCATGAGTTTCCACTTTCTTGCAATTTTCATATTTCTTAACCAAATTTGTAATACACAAATTTTTTTAAACTTCCTAATGGTTTCTTATCATCATAAATTCGACATACCTCGAGGATTTTCAATTTCGTTGCTGAATCGAAAGGGGCTCGGGTTGGATTTGGGGTTTTCTTCCTTCTTCTTTGTATTCTTCTTTCTCTCTTCTTTTCCTCATTTTCTTGTTTTCTTCTTTGGCCACCAACGAAAGTGGAGGAGGGAAAAGGAGAGGAGGGAGGGAACCATGTAAACTGTATGACGGTAAGGAGAAGGGAGAATACCGTGTGTGAGAGAGAGGGAAATAGAGAGTGTGGTGTGAGAGGGAGAGGAAATATAGAGTGTCGTGTGAGAGGGAGAGGAAATATAGAGTGTCGTGTGAGAGGGAGAGGAAATAGAGAATGAGAGAACCCTGAGTGAGAGGAGGAAAAAGGTAGAGGTTTTTCCTCCCTTGGTTGCCCTAAGTCAAAGGGTGTGGTGTTGGGTCACACCTTTCCAAGTGGCATGCCATGTCATCACTTATGTGGCACAATGCCACATAATAAATTAATTTTCATTAATTAATAATCGATCATATTACATAATATTAAATTAAATTTTAATCACTTAATTACATCACCCTTAATCTCACTTAATCATTAATCACTCTTCTAATTCCATCAATTAATATTAAAATTTCCATAAATCCCAAAACTAGAGTTTAAATCTCCAAAATTCATTTCAAATATTTCAAGAAAAATAAAATGGGTCCCACAATTAAAACTCTAGGTCGTTACAATGGCTAAATGTTCAAAGCCAGTGAGTATCTCAGTCTTCCCGGATTATGGATGTTACCTGTTTACTTTGTTGGAAACCCCAATTAGTGTATTCTAAATTTTGGATGAAAATTTGGATTGGAATGTTATGCTTTGGAGTTTTTGTAAAATTCTGAAATTGGGTGATATTGTCTTGCCATGTGTGTGTGCCATAATTATGTGCGCATGTTTATTGTAATGGAATTCATCTGCTTGGGACTGATTTAGTATTCTGATATGCTAAATTTAAATTGTGAGATTATCATGACATTTTTACTTGAATAATTCTCCATCTATGCATGTTATTTTGTTATGGCATTCATGCATGATTTTTATGTGAGGTTTTCATGCATGAGCATCCACATACGGCTGAGTGATGGAGATTCGGTTGTGAACCATGTGACTTTGGGTTGAGACTTTTGTTACCAACTTGTAGTTGACATCCGGTTTGATCAGTGTTTGTCAACTATGACCATTGGGGTCGAGTCCATGGATTATGCTGATTTGGCCAAGTAGGGCCGAGTCTTTATGATTGCCAACTATTGATTCGACCAAGTAGGGTTGGGTTTTCATAATTGTCAGGATATTGGATGGTTGGGTTATGGAGAGCTTTGGCCGATTTGGGGTCGGGTATGCGGACCACTTGTGCACATATTTTGTAGGTTGTTTGGATGTATGGGTATGGAAAATCATGTTTTTTGGCGTTGCATACTACATATCATTCATTTTATTAATTATGCAATTGCCAACTATGCTTTGAATATGTTATATTGGTAAGATACATGTTGTGTTATTGTTATCTTCACTAGACTTGCAGCTCACTTCAACCTTTGAAAGTGAACTTAAGTGAAACTTTGGAGCAGTCTTAGGAGCTTGGAATGAAGTAGCTGGAAAATTTAATATTTAGATTATTTAAGTATAGATAGCGAGCCTTGAATTTATTTGGTTGTGTTATTTGAGGATTTGGTTTATTTTTAAGCAGTTGGATTCTTTAAAACTTTGAGATTAATTTGGGTAATTCAAACAACTAATTATTTGTTGGGTGTGATGGTGAGATTAGTTATTTATCTTGCTAGATTATTCACCTATAGTGTTTGATAATTCATGCAACTATGAATTTTGATTTATGTATGGGCGTCTAATATTCGACCATGGCTATTTGTTTATGGCACTGTATAGACATTGGCTTCTCTCTCTTTTCAGAGCTTTATTTAGCCCTGATGTACCAGAATATCTTTCACTGTATGTTGCCACAGGCTGAAGTTGTTCTTCTCGTCAAAGGGCTCCACCTCGAACTTTGCCCCGGAATTCCTTTTATAGCCATTGTGCTGTATTCTGATCACCTACTATTCCTTGGTCTCCAACCAAAGCTACTGATATCACTTGTTAGGATTAATAAGCGGAAATAACAAACAAATAATCAGCGGAATAAAATCACAATACAAATCAATCTGACAACGATATTACGTGGTTCAGCCCAACACAGATCTACGCCTACGGAGCGTGTAAATTCTATTAATCAGAGAAGAAGCTAAAGATAACCTCTTACACACATTAAAACTCTCTAATGAAACTCTGGCTGATTGCAACGTCCAAACACAAAACAATTCAGCTGCAAGTTACCATGCAGTGCTCTTCCTTCTTCTTTGTTGATGGTGTGAGCGAGACTCCTTTACAGCTTGCAGATCTGTATGCACAAGCAACAACTCCCTTTTCTGCGTTCTACTGAGTTTGCTGCTTCCACAAAAAACCAAACAGCTTTGCTGCAGTGTTCCTCTGTAACTCTGGCTGAGAACCCACACACTTCTCTATTCGTGTAGTGTTTGTCACAAACACTACACATGCTGTGTCAAATGTGAAAATAGAGACGAGTTTGTTCTCTCAATGTAAGGAGAGAGACCCTGATTGATTGTATTAATAGGGGAAATGTACATGACAAATAAGGAAAGAAAGGAATAAAAGGAAAGAGTTTGTTATGATAATTACAATATAATCCCTCAGTGTAAATAGGGAAGGTCAACTCTAATACTCCCCCTCAAGTTGGAGTGTGGATGTGAGCAACGTCCAACTTACGAATTAAAGTATGAAAGGGATCTTTACCCAAGGGTTTGGTGAAGACGTCGACAAGTTGATGAGAAGAAGGGATGTGGCGAGGGACGAGGAGCCCAGACTGAAGTTTCTCCCGAACAAAATGACAATCAAGTTCAATATGCTTCGTTCGTTCATGAAAGACCGGATTGTTGGCAATGTGGAGAGCAGCTTGATTGTCACAAAATAAAGTGATGGGAGAAGGATGAGAAACGCCAAGATCATTGAGCAGGTATTTTAACCATTGAATCTCACAAGTCAAGGTCGCCATGGTGCGATATTCAGCCTCAGTAGAGGAGCGGGAAATCGTCTGCTGCTTCTTGGTCTTCCAAGAGATGATGTTAGTACCTAAACAGGTACAATAACCCGTAGTGGATCGCCGAGTAACAGGACAACCAACCTAATCTGAATCACAGTACCCTTGTAAAAGGAGGGTGTTGGAAGAAGACAAAAGAATGTCATTATTGACGGAACCCTTCAAATAGCGAACAACACGGTGTGCAGCATCCAAATGGGCAGTCCGAGGGGAATGCATGAATTGGCTGAGAATGTTCACCGCATAATTGATATCTGGTCGGGCAACAATAAGATAAATAAGATGACCCACAAGGAGGCGATAGGTGATGGGGTCAGGAAGCAAAGTACCATCATCAGGAGAGAGCCGTAACTGTTGTTCCATCGAAAAATCAGAAATACGCGCTCCAGTAAAGCCTGTATCCTTAAGGATATCTAAGGTGTATTTCTGTTGAGAGAAGAAAATACCCTTCCGAGAACGAACAACTTCTATGCCAAGGAAGTATTTGAGGCATCCCAAATCTTTAATATAAAATTTATTTTCAAGAAAGCGCTTGATGCGCTGAATGGCCAATACATCATTACCAGTGATAATTATATCATCAACATAGACCAGAACAAATGTGGAGGAGGCGCCTTTGTGATGAGTGAACAAGGAGTAATCAGACTTTGACTGGGAAAAGCCGGCCTGAAGAAGAGTAGAGGAGAACTTTGCAAACCATTGTCGAGAAGCCTGTTTCAACACATAAATGGATTTATTCAATCGACAGACACACTACTCCCCTTGTCGTGCAAAACCAGGCGGAAGAATCATATAAACTTCTTCATCAAGATCGCCCTAGAGGAAAGCATTATTAACATCAAGCTGATGAAGAGACCACTGCTTGACAGAAACAATAGAGAAAAGAGCACAAACAGTGACCAATTAGCAACCGGAGCAAATGTATCATGATAATCGAGTCCTTCAACCTGAGTGAAACCTTTGGCAACCAAGCGAGCTTTATAACGTTCAATGGAGCCATCCGACCGGTACTTTATTTTGTACACCCATTTACAGCCAATGGGTTTCTTACCAAGAGGCAAAGAAGAGAGGCTCCATGTGTTATTTTTCTCTAAAGCAGTAATCTCATTAACCATGGCGTCCTTCCAGTGTGGAGACTGAACAACTTGGGAGAAAGTGATGGGCTCATCTGTGGAACAAATAGCAGAAAGAAAAGCACATTGTGCAACAGAGTGGTTAGAGGTAGAACGATAATTATGGAGGGGATAAGGAGTACCTGTCAAGTTGGAATCAGATGGAGAGAGTAGACGCTCATAGGAGGCAGTGGAGCAACGGTAATCAATGAGATGGGGAGGTGGGCGGTGAGTGCGAGTGGGTCTGGCCACTGGTGGAGCAGTACTGGGAGAGACTGGAGCGAGGGGCACATCTGGGTTTGGCGAAGGTGGTAAAGAGGGGAGAGATTGTGAAGGGGCCAAACTGGATTGAAAATCAAAAGTAGGGTCATCAGGAATAGGTTGTGGAGTAACGAGATGGGGTGGGGTGGATGATGGCAAATCACAATAAGAGAAGATGCCTTAAAAAAAGGAGACATCATGGGAAGTATAGATGGTTCTGGAGGCTAGGTCAAATATCCGATATCCTTTTTGAGCATAAGGATAGCCAACAAAAAGATCAGGTTTTGCTCGTTGATCAAATTTGTGTTTGATATTGTGGTTATGACCAAAATAGAGGCTGCTAAAAACACGCAAATGAGAATAATCCGATTTGTAGTGAAACATAACTTCATGTGGTGATTTGCCTGATAAAATAGGGGTAGGCATTTTGTTGATGAGGTAGGCGGCGATGAGAACACACTCACCCCAAAACTGTAATGGACAGTTGGCTTGGAAACGATGCGCACGAGCGACCTCAAGGAGGTGGCGATGTTTGCGCTCGACAATGTCATTCTGTTGGGGAGTGGCAATGCAACTACGTTGATGGATGATTCCATGAGTAGGGAAGAATGACTGCATGGAAGTGGAAAGGAACTCAGTGCCATCATCCGAACGAACTTGTTAGATAAGGGAAAAGAGTTCACCACCAGTGCCGGAATGAATGGAGTGAATGTAGGAATGGAACTGAGTCTTCACCATAGCAAAAAATTATTTTAAAATGGATTGGGTTTCAGATTTAACACGCATAAGGAAAATCCATGTGCAACGAGTAAAATCATCCACAATAGTTAAAAAATATTTAAAACCATTTAACGATGGAGTAGAAAATGCACCCCATATATCATAATGAATTAAAGCAAAAGGTCTAACAATATTAATTGAATTGGAAGGAAAAGGTAAACGACTATGTCTAGCTTGAGGACAAATATCACAAAACTTATTCTACAAACATGAAATAAAAGGGATGTCCTTAGCTAATTTATTTAAACTAATGTGGTTCAAATGCCCAAGCCGTAATTACATAGATCAATGGAGGGGAGAGGGGGGGGTGAATGGCCGCCAGTGCAAAAGCCGCATGGAAGTAATAGAGACCCTCATGAGCGTCACCTTGTCAAATCGTCTTCCTCATTGACTGGTCCTGAAAAAGACAAAGAGTGGGAGAGAAAGTCACAAAGCAAGAAGTGGAAGCAGTAAGTTTGCTGACAGATAAGAGATTAAACTTGAAAGAGGGAATAAATAAAATATTTTCAAGTGTAATAGAAGGGGAGAGTGTGACAGTGCCCATGTGTGTGGCAACAGCGTCTGAGCCATCAGGTAGTTGGACGGAAGATGGATGAGAACAAGCCTTGTACGAGGAAAACAATGATAAGGAGGAACACATGTGGTTTGAGGCACCAGTGTCGATAATCCAGACAGAGTGGGAAGGAGCAGTGAGAGCAATACCTGTAAGATTAGCACTAGAACTGGTGCTACCTGAAGGAAGCAAGGCTAATAACTGGGCGTACTGCCCATGAGTGAAATGCGGTGGGCTCTCGGCCGGTCAGAGTGCTAGAGCAAGCAGAGGAAGCATGTGTGGACTGGGGCATCAATGCAAATTCTCCAAAACGTGGTGGAACAACTTTCCGAGACGGATAACCAACCAGTTTGTAACAACGGTCATGCGTGTGTCCATCACGATTACAATGACTACAACGAGGGAGGATCGACGAGCCGATGGTGCACCATGTGGAGAAGAGTTGCCACGAGTCATTGGTTGGGCAAGAAGAGCCGCTGCATCTGGAAGGGAAGAGGAGGTGGAATTAAGTTCCTGTTGCTTTTCTTCCTGGCGGAGGAGAGAATAAATCTTGGTGACACTTGGAAAAGGATCCATGAAAAGGATTTGGCACCGAAAGGTCGCAAAATGATCACAGAGGCCTTGTAGAAATTTCATCGCCCGATCCTTCTGAAGTAGGTCAGTGACCGCTTGACCATGTTGACAAGTGCAAGGTGGAATGACAAGGAGGGAATCAAGTTCATTCCAAATAGATTTGAGCTTAGTATAATATGCCGAAACAGATAAATTCTCCTATCGAAAGGTATACATAGACTCTTGTAGCTGATAAATCTGTGGATCATTGGACTGAGAAAAATGTTCTGAGAGGTCCAACAAGATATCCCTGGTGGTAGTAGCATACATGATACTGCTGCGAATGTCCGGAGCGACGGAATTGAGGAGCCAAGAACCAACAAGGTCATTGCAACGCTGCCATTTAATAAGGTCAGAAGGAGTAGATGGAGCGATCAAGGTGCCATCCACAAAACCAAGTTTATTCTTAGCACGCAAGGCCATGGTGACAGTGCGCAACCAAGAACCATAATTATCGCCCTATAACATAGGCGAGACAAGGACCATAATGGGGCTATCTGAATGATGGATAGTGAAGTAATCCATAAAATTGTCACCAGAACCAGTGAGATCAACGACTTTGCCAGAAGAATCTGTCAGGAGAACTTGTTTCTCAGCCATTTGGAGACTAGGCCTGCTGGTTTAATGGGTCGAATATTGAAACTAAGCGCCCGGTCGAAACTGGGCAGAGGCAATGAGCACGTCTCGCGGAAGCTGTGCAGCAATCTTGCTGTCGGCAACAGATCGGAATGGGGCTGCCTGAGAATAGCAGAGGCGCAGAAGGTGAGAGGTCTGCAAGCAAAAAAACAGCAACGGAATCAGCCCGAGCAGTAGCGGAATCAGCCCGCCGTTTGTGAAAAATCCTCTTCTTCGTTCACAGGTCACACGGGAGAAGTGAGAAGAGGAGGCTGCAACAGAGATGACACCACCGAACAGATCTGAACCAGATCTGAAAAGAAGGAGTAGCGTACAAGAGATGCTCAAATCGCACACCACCGAACAGATCTGAACCAGATCGGAAAAAGAAAAAGCGGCGGGCAAGAGATGTTGAAATCTGGGCTGGAGTTTTTGGCCTGGATCTGCAACAGGTTGCAATGATCTTGATGGCCAAACAGAGTCAGGATAGTGGGGCAGCAGACGTCCGTCCCATTCAGATGGCTCGCGTGAAGGAGAGCACACAGCAAAAGCGGAAATAATCGGATCTATAATGGAAAAGTAGATCGGAGTTCCTTGGCTGTCACAGTGACAGTCAGATCCGATGTCTCTGCGTGGAAGAGACGAATAGAGTGTTGTTTGCAGAGGAGTGAAACGATGGCGACAAACAGGAACAGAGCCGGGATTTCATCTCAGATCAGAGGCTCGGATTTGATATGGCACCGGGGATCTGATTTCCTCTTCAGATCGGGTGCGCGGTCAATGGGACTGATCAGATTCCCTCTTCAGATCGGGTGCTCGGTCTGGATCTGGCACCGGTGATCTGGAAAAAAATGGCCAGCTGACGACTGTTCAACGGGAGAATAGAGTCTGCACTGGGCAGATGGAATGGCAAACAGAAAAAAGAATCACCGGAAAAAAAATTGGGAAAAAAATCCCAAGAAAATAACCTGGCTATGATGCCATGTCAAATGTGAAAATAGAGATGAATTTGTTATCTCAATATAAGGAGAGAGACCCTGATTCATTGTATTAATAGGGAAAATGTACATGACAAATAAGGAAAGAAAGGAATAAAAGGAAAGAGTTGGTTATGATAATTACAATATAATCCTTCAGTGTAAATAGGGAAGGTCAACTCTAATATGTTGGCTGCAACCCACTCTCTTCTCTGTATGGCAGTCTAACGATACCTTCTTGTTCTGCTTGGCCTGCTTTTGCAACATATTTGCAGAAGCCTCTCTTTTCTAGCAAGTACACACGCTGGTATCTATGTGTGAAATCAGTCCCACACCTCTTGCTTTGAGATCTGATCCTATTATATTCTCTCCTTCCAGCCGAGCTCTCTCTTCTTCTCACGCTGACAGTGTCTATAGCAGCCACCTCATACACGTCTGTATTGCAGCCCTCTCTATTTCACATGCTACAGAACACAGTCGCACCTCTCCGCTGTTACACAAAGATTCACTGTTCACACTGGTTGTCCATGCTTTATAAATAATTTCTCCAGTCAGGTGCCCATATTTTCTAATTTAACAGTTTCTATTTCTGCACATCTTCTTTAAGGAAATCCAACAGTCCCACCTTCTTTGGACTCCTATTCTGACTATAGCAATTGTCGAATATGTATCTATTATTTATATAAGCACCAATCCATGTACTCAAGAAATTGCTAAGCTTAGACATGAGGTCCAACTTGCTCCTCTTGTCTTATTTAGAGTCTTACCCAATTTAGGATTGTGAATTCAAGCCACACAATCCCAATAGCTAAGGTTGAATTCTCCTATCTTAAGATGCAATTGACCAAGTAATAACTTGACGAGGCTATCACAGAGATAGCAAAGAGGACAAAATCCTTGTCATTGCATTGGACTTCTATGATCATTTAGATCGCAACCAGATAGACCAAGACCACCTAATGAGAGCTATAAATTGGCGGGTTTGATGCATGTGGACCCCACACTAGGGCCTAGGGCCTACTTTGGTTCTCAATGTACCCCAGCAAAGCCTAACCCTAGCATGGATTCAGATTCTCTCCTCCATGGCCACAACCAACCCTAGTTTTCCTTGGGTTTCCTTCTCCATTGGCGCAATCCCTACCCTCTCTCACCCATGGCCGGCTCCTCTCCTACATTTCCTCTCCTTAAAGTGTGTGTGACACCTCATGGGAACGTGGACCTTCACTCCCTCATGGATTTGGACTCTCAATTCTTGCGGAAATCTCCACCTAGGTGCATGAAGCAAGGACTCCTCTCATTGGCCAATGCCACCATGGCAAGCTCTCATCGGTTGCTTATTCTCTCATTTTGGCATGTGAAGACCTCTCCCACGAGACTTGGCTTCTCCAATAAGATCAAACTCTCCTTGGACGCAAGGATGACATGTCATTAGGGTTTAGGTGTCAATTTACCATCGATTGTATTTCATATTTCTATAATTTGATTGGTTGAATAATGTAACTTAGTTAGAGTGGGACTTAGGTCTCCCAACACCACCACTCCATGTTCTCTCTTGTTCAAGCCAACTATGGTTGGCTTAGGGTTAGTTTGCCATGGTTAAACACCGCCCACAAACCTATAAATAAAGTAGACATACGAATTTTGGAAGCATAATTTGAAGCTCAAGTTTGAATGAAGGTTAGAGAAAAGTCTTTAAGTTATTTTCAAATAAGTTTTCTTTATAAATTTTGATTTTTAGACCTGTTTTGAATTAGATTAATTGCATGCATTTATATTTCAACACTTATTTCAATTGGATTGCTAGCTTGAAATTGTTATTTTTAATTTAATTCAATCGAGTGAGAACTAATTCATTAGAAACTAGCTTTTGCTTAAGGTTGCGGGTAGCATCCCTTTCGGATTGGAGAAATATTCGGTTAACACTGAATTAGTCTCTAATTTTATTTGTGTAGGTTAAGGAAGGTTCTTAACACTATCTTAGACTACATCAAAACTCTAATTGTGTTCAACTAAAACACCAAAGAACTCTCAAAGAGAACTAGAAAATCTTGCACTACGCAATGGAGAAAACTCAACTTGGGATGAACTCTGTGGTCTCCCTAAGTCCTTTATTTATAGGATTTTTGTAAGAAATAATTACAAAGGTGTTATCTATGGATAAATGACATCTCAACTATAACAACATCTCAACCATTGAATACAAAACACAAAAATAACAATGGAATCTTTGGTGCTGCCTCTAGCATTGTGAGGACCACCTTACACAAGCCCCCTCCTTGGTTGCTTAGTTTAGTTTGCTTGCTATGTTGGGTTGCCTCCTTTAACCATAGCATTCTCATTGACTAATTGGGACCACTTCTCCACTCCTAGCAAGAAATTCGTAACTTTTCTCTCTCCTACTTATATGGGTCATATAAGGATGCATTTGAGCATGCAAACACCTTAATGGGTCCTTGGATCCATATGCTATGTTCATGTGCTCTTTTTCATGAATTTAGTGATCTTTTGAGGAGATATTAACCCATCTTTGAGCTCTAATATATACAAGAAATTGACAATTTTATCTCTGAATATTGGACTACTTAGTCTTTGTTTTGTGTAAATTTGATATGTTTGATGGTATTTTAGAGTTTTTCAGGGAATTCAAGAGAATACATGATATGATGATTAAAATTGCAAAAAAAATCAGAAAGTGGGCCCATGTTCAGGTCCAAGCCCATCAAGAGTCCAGGCCCATAATTGAAGTCCAAATCCAGAAAGCCCAATAAAGTTGAATTTGCAATTAGAGCAAGAAGAGAAGAGGTTTGTTCTTTTGGGGTTGATTCAATTAGCTTCCATTGGTTTCCATTTCCTATTGAGATGATATGTGTGTTCACAATTGTTCCATCTCATAGCAGTTAAGAATGGAGACAATGGACCCCCCACGTTATTTGAAAGTGCAACTATATACACACCCCCTTTTATTTTCATCATACACTCCCTTGAATTTTTTCCCAAATTTACCCCTCCTACCTTGATTTCATTCACACATTTGGATATTTCCTTTCCTAATTTTTCTCCTCCAGTTTAGTGGCATTTAATGTTTCATGCTATTAGTTTTGCTTCACTCCTTTCTTCTACCACCAAGAAATTCCATTGGTCACATCTATTTAAAAATGGTATTGTTTTTAAATTTTTATATTTGATAATTTTTTTTATATTTGATAAATTTAGAAGTCTACGCTCAAATGTCAAATTTTTATTGTGGGATCACATTGAGAATTATAAAATTATCGAAAATGGGTCCTTCAAATTATTCTAACCTTTGGATTTTATATCAAAATAAAATCATTAGATAAATATTTTTACCGATTTATTCAATCCAACGGTAAAGAGTCAATCACATGGATCTCAACTAAAGCTAAATATAAATTCGAAGAAAAATAATACTTTTAATACTTTGAATTTATAATTAAATGAGCCCACCAAGCCAAGACACCTAGGCTGCGTTTGGATGGGGGTAAGATGGGGTAACCCTCTGTTACCCTTGTTACCTTCGTTTGGTAACAAGGGGGTGAGGGTAAAAATTTAAATTTTTAACCCTCTCATCACAATTTTGAATACCCCCATGGGGCTTGGGGTATTCACTCTTGAATACCCCTCCTTACCCCCATTTTGATGTTTCATGAGATTTCCTTTTTTTACATTTTTTTTATTTATTTTGGTGAGTACTTGGTTTTTATTTATTTATTTTAAAAGCACTCTATTATTTCCATTTGATAAATTTCATATCACCAAACAACGAATTATATTTTTTTATGAAGAGATGTGTAGAATTTTTTTTATTCATTTATTGAAATTTAAAATAATAATAGTGGTTTTTTATTTTTTAAGGAAATCTTGCCCCTATTTACCCCATGCCTTCCTCTATTTTTCAATTATATATTATATAATTGAAAATTAATAGATTACAAATAATTAGCAATTTATTTTTTAAATTATATAGATTTTCAACATGATGCATTTGGATGAGGGGTAAATTTTTACAGGGGTTACCCCAGGTTACCCTTGGTAGAGGTAACCTGACATATTAACAATTCTAGAATAATTAATAATTTTATTTAATCCATATAATATAAAAATATAAATAAATTTTTTTGAAACGTATTTATCAAAATGTCCTATTTTAAGAGGTGTTTCTGTCGAAATTTCGAAAGGGTCTCAAAACTCTAAAAGAGTTTGAGGTTCATTGTAATCTCTTTAAGGGTAATTAACAATTTATTCTATTAGAAGTTTATTTTAAAAATGTGTCAACATTTTCAATGTGATGCATTTGGGTGAGGGGTAAATTTTTACAGGGGTTACCCGTGCGTAGAGGTAACTGTAAGTAAGGGTAAACTGACATATTAACAATTTTATGAGAATTAATAATTTTATTAAATCTACATAATATAAAAATAAAAATAAAATTTTCAACATGATGCATTTGGGTGAGGGGTAAATTTTTACAGGGGTTACCCTTGAGTATGGGTAATTGTAAGTAGGGATAAACTGACATATTAACAATTTTTTGAGAATTAATAATTTTCTTAAATCTATATAATATAAAAATAAAAAAATAAAATTTTTTGCGTGATGCATTTGGGTGAGGGGTAAATTTTTTACAGGGGTTACCCTTGAGTAGGGGTAAACTGATATATTAACAATTTTATGAGAATTAATAATTTTATTAAATCTATATAATATAAAAATAAAATTAAAATTTTATGAAATATATTTGTCAAAATATTCTATTTTTAAGGGGTGAGTTTTTCGAAATTTCGATAGAGTCTCGAATCTTCGAAAGAGTTTGAGGATTACGGTATTTGTAACACCCCGCCCTTTTTCACTCGAAATCAGAGTCTATTTTTTTTTTTAAATATAAATACAAGTGATAAGAGCGGAGTGTCACGACGCGAGTTAAGTCCGGACTTCTAAAGTCCGACCCTTAATTGGCCAAACCGATGTGACAATGGACTAAGTCCATGAGAATGGTTCTCACATAGTAAAATATAATCTTTGCGGAATATTACTTAATCTAACTGCGGATTATAATGGAACCTATTACTACTCCATTTTATTAGATAGCAAAATACATAGTCGTTTATCCAAAGTTATCTTAAACTTAAACATTCATTCCAAACCATAGCAAATAATACTAAATTATTACATGCCCACATCTAGCTAACAAATTACATGTCCATGTAAACTTAAACAAAATATCCATAAATAAGTCCATTCAAAAGCCCAAGCTCCTATGCTTGGTTTCCTTCGCGATCCTCAACCTTTCCCTTTTCTGTGTCATCTACTAAGCATAGAAATAGGGAGTTAGAACAACGCGCCCAGTAGGTCTTCCGATTAGGGCTACTACAAGGTTAGAATAAAAACATGCATTTAACATAATAGTACATGATCATCAAAATCTTACAAAAACAATGCTATGTATGTATGCAAATGTAATGAGTCCCACCCATCACAAATATACATAGCCATCATCAGAGTACCCTACAGTGGTCTTTCGAATGCCCCGACGGAGTGTGGCCTCCAGTTTCCTCTCGATGGGATTCTCATCATCAAGGTACCCCACAGTGGTCTTTCGGACACTCTGACGAAGTGTGGCCTCCGATTACATAACCATCACCCCATGCCATGCATGAGATGTCAATGATTACATGCTATATGTAATAAAATCTTAGCATTCAAAACCTCTTTGAAACATAATACTTTAACACGAATAACTCATCAAAATCAACATAAAAACAGCAAGTATAATATGCGGTTACAAAGAGATAGGAAACCTACACCAATGTCATTTAAAATATCCGCTTTCTTAAACATTCACCCGTTTGCGATTGCGCACCGTTCAATAAGTCCCGTTACCTTGTTTATATAACAATAAGTCAAGACAATACTGTTGTGCAAATTTTAAATTTATAACTCGCAAGCGCACGAACCATTAGATAGTATAGCGATTAAGTGCGAGGTCGAACCCATCGGAACTTAGGAAAATATATCCATAAAAATACACCATTGAATTACGTATTTTAAGAACTTTAAGAAATATGGAGAAAAATCATAAATATGGAATAGTTTATCTAATCTTTGAGTTTTAATCTTAATTTAGAAACATTCTAAATTTAAACATATAATCTAACAATTTAACTAATTTTAATTAAGATGGTAGCATTAATATAAAAATATAAACAATCTCAATCTAATTTAGAACATAAAACTAAGATGCAATTAAATTATTTCCAACCTAGTTCCACAATTTTCAAGAATTTGTATTTATAAACAAAAGAAAACATAAATAACATCTAAATTACCTATATACATATTTACAATGGAACTGGATCAAAGAATCAAGGAAGCATTATCATCCAAATTTTAATAATAAAATAACGGCCTAGAACATGGAGCTCACGTAAAATTTCAATCTTATTCAAGTCTTTCATCAAATTAGTTCCCTAATTAATCTGAACCTTAGATCTAGATTAATCATGCAATTCTCCGATCTAAATATTTCATGTCCCAAAGAACCTTAGACCTAGAATAGTAATGTTAATCAAAGATCTAACTATTTCATATGTCCAAATTAACTACCAAGGGAGGAGTTAAGAACTAAAATGATTCAAACCATCATAATAAAAATCAAAATTTGGAAAATCATAATTCTAATAATCTCACCTTCTTTTATTAATTAAAACATGGAATTAAAAATTACAAATCAATGAAATTTTGGAACAAAGACATAAGAAAAATATAATGGAAATCAAAATCCACCAACCTTAGAACCCAATGTGGATTGAAAATCCCACAGTCTTTCTCCTTCTCTTCTTCCTCTCCTCTCCTTTTCTTCAATGCCCAAGTTCAGTTTTCTCAATGGGAGAGGGCTAGTATTTATAGATGAAAGGAGGTGGAATGAATGGATTGGATTTAAAGATTTAAATAAAGTAAGGGACACATGGAGGGCGGATTTGATTTATACTAAATATGAAATGACTTAAAAGAGGCAAGGAGCTAAATTTGTATAAGGAAAGTGGGTGCAGAATCCCGTTTTTTACACATATACCATCTTTCAGCTCAGTTTTGTCCTTGTTAATATCCGAATCAGGAAAAGTTGTAAACTACAAAGTTGTAGTTCTTGAAGTCTTCTTTGCAACGCAAAAAGAATCAAAGTAATCCCATATCGGAGTAGAAATTTATGACCAAAATACCAAATATGTGTCAACCTTCCTTATTTTTCTCCCTTCCTTATTTTCTTTCTCTTTCCTTAATCCACTTGCCAAATTCGAAAATCTTCTTATATTGACTTCTAAATTTCGAATTTCCTCTTGAGATAATGGATATAGTATTCACACATGTGGATTTCTTCACGGGCTTTTCTTAATGGGCTTAATAATTGGGCTTGAGGTCCAAAATAACTCATAATGGGCCCAGGCTTTATATTTAAGCATTTTTTCTGTCATCCTCACTTTTAGACCTAGAAAACAGAAAATTATATTAATTAGATAAAATTAAATAAAATGAGGTACTAATAATAATAAATTAAGAGTAAAATATGTATTTATTTTGCACTCATCAAATACCCTTTTGATTTCTAATTAAATCTAAGTCCAAAAACCACCTTGTGGGGTTCGGCCATACACTATGGCCGAACCTCATCCACTTAAATTGGGTCCCTTTTTGGTTTTAATCAAACCCTTTCAAATAATCATTTAAAACTCTAAAATCCACCAAATACAACTTTGTGGGGTTCGGCCATATACCATAGCCGAACCTCACTTATTTTTGTTTTAATCCCTCCTTTGGATTCTTAAGCCCAATACACCATTCCAGTGATCTATCCATTAATCATCTAACCCTCATAATAACTTAAGTCCAACAAACCCACCTTTGTCGGGTTTGGCCATACAACATGGCCGAACCTCACCATCTTAAATTTGGTCCTTTAATCCTTCATACATAAGTCTACATTTTGATTTTGCCCAATTGCATTACAAATTTACCACTTCAAAATAAACTAAGTCCATCAAATAACCATTAGTGGGGTTCGGCCATACTACATGGCCGAACCTCACCATACTGATTTTTGTCCCATTTTCCATCATTTATGATGGCTGATTATTTACTTATACTAAGTCCATAGATAATCATATGTGATTCCTTAATCAAAAGCGTACAACCATTGATAATTTCCAACCATGTTCTTAACTCCAATTAACCCATAAAAAATGATCCATAGGGTTCGGCCATACACATAGCCGAACCCTATGGTTTTCTTGATTCAAACATTCCAATATTATACATGGTTCATACATAGCAACTTAGCCATAAAAACAACATGGTTCAGCCATGCAATGGCCGACCCAAAACATTAATCTTATCTCCATTTAAAATCCTTTAAAACCTTCATAATCCAAGATTTAAACCCTTGATAGGTTCGGCCATACAATGGCCGGATCATGTTCCCTTAACCAATTTATTTAACAAGGGTTTATAGTGCACTTACCAATACCGCGACTCCTCCAGTTCTTTCACTCCTTCTTGATCTTCTCCTTCCTTAGTCCTTCCTTCCTCCTTCCTTCTTGTCCTTTAGCCGAGCTTAATCTTGCTGGAAACTCCTTGAAGTTGATCGGCCAAAGTATTGATTTGAGAAAGAGAGAATAAAACTTGAGATGGAAAAATACTCCAAGTCCTTGACTTGAGAGGAACGGCCAAGAAAGGAAGAAAATGAGAAAATTCTCCAAGTGTTTGATCTTCTTTCTCTTAGGTTGCTGGCCGGCCAAGAGAGGGTGTGAGGGAGAGAGAGCCAAGAGGGAGAGAGAGAGTTGAATCTTGTTTGAATTTGAAACATAAACCCCAAACTCCCCCTTATCTCTCCAACGTGTAGCCTTGTTTGAAATTGAGATTTAACCAACTTCATTATCTCTCCATGTGGGAGTTTCCTCTTCATTATCTTCCGTATCTCTACATGAGATAGAATTCTCAAGACTCCAACGTGTATACCATTGAAATTTGAATTTTTTAAATGTAAAACTATCTC
The DNA here is from genome assembly GCA_013350335.1 of Chimonanthus salicifolius. Lineage (NCBI taxonomy): Eukaryota > Viridiplantae > Streptophyta > Magnoliopsida > Laurales > Calycanthaceae > Chimonanthus > Chimonanthus salicifolius. The sequence goes on from CM023539.1 coordinate 15,902,025, forward strand.
CATTATCTTTCCATGCGCATCCGTGTTTTGATTTTGAAATAAGCCAAACCATCTCCATTATTTGAATTTGAAATAAACCCACAATCCTCCATCTCTCCAACGTGTATCATTGTCTTGAATTTGAATTAAACATAACTCCTCCATCTTATTTGTTTGAATTTCAAATATAAAACCATCCGCCCCATTTGCTTGAATTTCTAATGTACTCCATTTGCTTGAATTTGAATTTTTAAACCACCTTCATCTCTCCAACATTTAAATTTTGAAACAAACCAACCTCCTCCCCAACGTGTATCCTTACCTTGTTTTGAATTTGAATTCCAAATGTAAAAGCCGTCCATCCCATTATGAAATTAAATTTAAAATGCAAACCGTCCTTCCTATTGTTTGAATTTAAATTTAAAATGCAAACCGTCCATCTCAACTCATTTAATTTAACTCAACTCATTTGGTGGTCAACCAAGTCAAACACAACCCATTGGGTCCCAATTGGACATTTTGACCCAATCAACGACTTTGACCCAATTGAATACATCTTACCCAATGATTCCAATTGCCACCATATCCACAATCTGTTGGGTCTTAATTGGGCAATTGACCCAACCCATTACCCATCTAAGGTCCATATCCATTAATTCACACTTTCAATGGCAATTTCCGTAAATGTTAAGAAACTAAAAATCTGGGGTATTACAATACAATCCTCTTTTAAAAATTTTCTTCTCGAAAATCGAACGAAGTAGGATTCCAAAATAAATTACATGAATAATTCAGGGTGAGTTGTTCTCATCTCCGATTCGAGTTCCCAAGTGGCTTCCTCAATACCATGTCAATCCCATACGACCTTGACGAACTGAATCGCTCTGTTTCGTAACACCCTTTGTTCAGTCTCTATTATTCTAACTTGCTTCTCGACGTATGTCACATCACTTTGTATCTCTATATCTTGCACATTCAATACATGGGACGGATCGGGATTGTACTTCCTCAACATCGATATATGAAACACATCGTGTAGAGATGCCAATTGTAAAGGAAGTGCCAACTGATAAGCTACATCTCCCATCCTTCTTATGATGGAAAACGGTCCCACATATCTTGGCGACAGTTTCCCCTTCTTTCCAAACCTCATGTGTCCCTTCCGTGGCTAGACTTTTAAGAACACCATATCCCCCACCTCGAATTCAAGGAACCTCCTCCTCTTGTCAGCATAGCTCTTCTGCCGACTCTGTGCAGCCAATAGGTGGTGATGAATCAACTGAATCTGTGCTGTGGTCTCTACGACTAACTCGGGTCCAATCAGCGCAGGCTCACCGGCCTCTGTCCAGCACACTGGTGACCTACATGGTCTACCATATAAAAATAGACTCTGATTTCGAGTGAAAAAGGGCAGAGTATTACAGTTGGTATCAGAGCAAAATGGGAAGATTGAATCTTTTGAAGTAAGATTAAGACGGTTTCATGTATCACTGACAGATAAGAATCCCAACTGACCGACTTTTCGGCGTCCGCTGACTGGGGGCCAGATTAATTTACTTTGAATAGACTCAGACTGAACATTCAATCTGAGAACAACAATGAAAGATAGCAAAGTAAGTACAGTCATCATAATTGGATATACCAAACATAGCCAAATAGGATACACTTCCTCGATATCCCCAAATTGAGAAACAAACAATAGGTATTTAGAAATTCCCCCAAAAACAAGGAAAACCAAGAGTGCTTATTTAGAAATCTTCCCAAAATAGTGATAACACAAACTGTACGAGGAAACTAAGTCAATAATATTTTTTTATGACTTAGGGAAAATGGTTCCAAAAAGAAAGACTCGACAGGACCAGAAAGGGAAGGAAAAAGTGGTAGAAAACTCTCAACATGAGGAAGAGAGGGAAAAATCTCAACATGAGAAGGAGCAATCTCAACATGAAAAATCTCAACATGAGAAAGAGCAATCTAGGGAAGATGAATGGCACTCACAGCAGGAAGAGGAAGAACGACACTCTTGCTATAGTGAACGAGAGAAAGAGGAGCAAAGCAGCTTGAGTATACCAGTGGTGCCTCCTAAACTACAAAGTTTGGTTCAAGCAGTAGTTACTTCTGTTCTCCAACAGCATCTGAATGGAAGTGGAACCACTAATGACGCCAATAACAGGAACATGGTCAGAGATTTCCAGCAACAATGCCCTCCCTACTTCAAAGGAAAGGAAGGGGTTGTCGGAGCAGAACATTGACTGAAGAAGATCACTCAGATCTTGACCCAACTCCAGATCTCGAGTCATGTTGACAGGATTTTGCTGGCTACATCCCAACTGATTGAGGATGCCGGAAAATGGTGGGAGGTTATAGAAAAACAGCAAGCACTTGTGCCGGAAAGGGAAATGGCTACAATGACGTGGGAATGGTTCTCACTACCTTTCTAGATCAGTATTTTCCCGAGGAGGAGAAGGAGCATCACATCCAAGCTTTCCTATCCTTGGTATAAGGCTCCATGACGGTGGCAGAGTATCACCGAGAATTCCTTAGTCTGTCTTGTTACGCATTTTATATGGTGGACACAGAGCACCGAAGGGCACGTAAGTTTGAGCGGGGCCTATGGCCAAACATTAGGGCCAAAGTATCCATATTCAAGGCAGCCACACTGGCAGAGGTGGTCAGCAGGGCCACCATAGTTGAGCAGGAAATGGTTGAGATGGTGCGGTTTGACAACCGCCGAGCTCAAAGTGGGAGGAGCACATTTCAGCCCAACAAGAAGTTCCGACCGAACTTCAGTAGACCCTCACCATCTACTGGGTCCACGGGGGGCTTTCGTCCCACCCAGCCCTCCCCATCTGCATCAGTCACTCAGGCCTTCAGGGGGGTGAACAACTGCTTTCAATGTGATCAGCCGGGTCACTTCAAAAGAGATTACCCAAAGCTCAACAAGCTCTCTTATTCTAGGGGATCATTCTGTCCACCAACTAGGCCAATTAACTCCCGAGGGGGCAGGACTTATAACTAGGCGGGAAGGGCACATAACCCTACTGGATCTGGACGACTGTTTTCTTTAGCTCCTCCAGCGGATGTGGATTATTCTGTGATTCAATGTATGATTGTTGTCAGTAGTTCCTATGCCTATGCACTATTTGATTTTGGAGCTTCACACTCCTTTATATCTGCATCATTTATAACTGTTACCGGTACCTTAGTTCAAAAACTGTCCACAACACTCACAATTATATCCCCTATCGGAGACACGTCATTGGGACTCATATGCATGGCAGTGAATACGGAACTCGCTGGACTCAGATTTGAGTTCAATTATCTGGTACTCGACATGACTGAGTACGATATTATCTTCGGCATGGACTAGTTGGCTAGATTCCAGGCCAACATTGATTGTTATCGCCGCAGAGTGACATTTTGGTCACCCGAGGGAAAGCAATATGTGGTTCGTACAGACAAGCAAAGCAGACTGCAGGAAGGATTGAACCATTTGCTATTGAATAATATCATCATAAACAAAGCACCAATCACTGAACTTCCGGCAATTGTGAAAGAATTTACGGATGCATTTCCAAAAGAACTCCCTGGCTTACCACCCATGAGGGAGCTCAACTTTGAAATCAAGTTATATCCTGGCACATCGCCAATGTCTTTACCACATTATCGGATGGCACCAACAGAGATGTCCGAGCTAAAGAAGCAAATTGATGAACTGCTCAGACTGGGTTGCATCCGGATCAGCACATCATCTTGGGGAGCTCCAGTGTTGTTTGTGAAGAAGAAGGACGGTTCACTCCGAATATGTGTGGATTACTGGAAATTGAATCAGCTAACTATCCGGAACAAGTACCCTTTACTCAGGATCGATGACTTATTCGATCAATTGAGGGGTTCCAGTCACTTTTCGAAGATTGATCTGATGTCCGGTTATCATCAAATCCGGGTTAAAGAGGAAGATATAGAGAAGACAGCCTTCAGGACGCGGTATGGACTATATGAATTTGTAGTCATGCCGTTTGGACTCACCAATGCACCGGTTGTGTTCATGGATCTAATGAACAGAATCGTCCGTCCTTACTGGGACCAGTTCATGATTGTATTTATTGACGATATCCTGATCTATTCCAAAAGTCAGGAGGAACATGCTGAGCACCTACGGATAGTTTTGGACACTTTGAGAAAGAACCAACTATATGCCAAAGCCAGTACATGTGAATTTTGGCTATCTGAGGTTCACTTTTTGGGGCACGTCATATTTGAAGAAGGTATAGCCGTTGATCCGGCTAAAGTGGAGGCAGTAAGCGAGTGGAAAGTGCCAAAGAATGTAACCGAGATCCGCAGCTTCTTGGGATTGGTCGGTTATTACAGGAAGTTTATCATGGACTTCTCCAAAATTGCATCCCCATTGACTCGACTCACTCAAAAATGAGTCAAATATGAGTGGTCAGATCTGTGCAATCGGAGGTTTGAAGAGCTGAAGAAGAGATTTACCACTACTCCTGTCTTAATTTTGCCGGAGAGAGACAAATGTTATGAGGTACAATGCGATGCTTCAGGAGAGGGACTGGGGTGTACACTCAATCAAAGTAATCGTGTGGTGGCATATGGGTCAAGACAGTTGAAAATTCATGAACATCTCTATCCTACGCACGATTTGGAACTAGCCGCAGTGGTCTTCGCTCTCAAAAGCTAGAGACATTATCTTTATGGTGAGAAGTTTGAAGTATTTTCAGATCATAAGAGCTTGAAGTACTTATTTGATCAGAAGGAGCTCAACCTGAGGCAGCGCAGATAGATTGAATATCTGGCGGATTATGAATTCGCTCTTCGATATCATCCAGGTAAGGTGAACAAGTTGGCAGATGCCCTCAGCCGTTTATCACATGCGTCAATGGAATGTTTGATCATGACAGAATGGGAGATGTTGAATACCATTTGAGAGTTTAAACTCTACCTCAATAACCATGGGACAATATACAATTTGATTATACAATCCAACGTGGTTACCAAGATTGAACAGGAGCGGCAAACGGATCCGGAAATGGAAGAAATATGAGGCAAGATGTCTACTAGCGTGGTCATACCGGATTGGAAATTACGACCAGGACAAGGTCTTGTATTTCAGGGTAGAGTATATGTGCAAAAAAGCTGCAGAAAAGAGTTGTTGATTGAGGCACATCAGACCAAGCTCTCCATTCATCCGGGCAGCACCAAGATGTACCATGATCTAAAGAGACATTATTGGTGGCACGGACTCAAAAGAGATGTTGCAGAGTTTGTGGCACACTACTTAACTTGTCAGCAAGTTAAAACGGAATATCAGAAGCCACCAGGGTTAATCAAATCCTTTCCAGTGCCAGAATGGAAATGGGAGCACATTTCCATGGATTTTGTGACGGGGTTGCCAAGGTCCTCAAAGGGCAATGATGCTATATGGGTCGTGGTAGATCGACTAACCAAGTCTGCACATTTTCTTCCTATTAGGATGTCAGACTCATCTGAGACTTTGGGTCGGCGGTATATCAGAGATATCATCAGATTGCATGGTATTCCTCGGACTATAGTGTCTGATAGAGATGGCCGTTTCATCGGCAGGGTATGGCAGAGTATGTAGTCGGTCATGGGAACAAATTTACTGACTAGCACAACTTTCCATCCTATAGACTGATGGACAGTCGGAAAGGACGATACAAACATTGGAAGATATGCTGAGAGCATGCATGTTAGACTTCAAGGGTGGATGTGAGGATCACTTGCCGCTAGTGGAGTTCTCATATAACAACAGTTACCAGGCAAGCCTTCAGATGGCTCCATTCGAGGCTTTATATGGTAGACCATGTAGGTCACCAGTGTGCTGAACAGAGGCCGGTGAGCCTGCGCTGATTGGACCCGAGTTAGTCGCAGAGACCACAGCACAGATTCAGTTGATTCGTCATCACCTATTGGCTGCATAGAGTCGGCAGAAGAGCTATGCTGACAAGAGGAGGAGGTACCTTGAATTCGAGGTGGGGGATATGGTGTTCTTAAAAGTCTCGCCACGGAAGGGACACATGAGGTTTGGAAAGAAGGGAAAACTGTCGCCAAGATATGTGGGACCATTTTCCATCATAAGAAGGATGGGAAATGTAGCTTATCAGTTGGCACTTCCTTCACAATTGGCATCTCTACACAATGTGTTTCATATATCGATGTTGAGGAAGTACAATCCCGATCCGTCCCATGTATTGAATGTGCAAGATATAGAGATACAAAGCGACGTGACATACATCGAGAAACCAGTCAGAATAATAGAGACTGAACAAAGGGTGTTACGAAACAGAGCGATTCAATTCGTCAAGGTCATATGGGATCGACATGGTATTGAGGAAACCACTTGGGAACTCGAATCGGAGATGAGAACAGCTCACCCTGAATTATTCATGTAACTTATTTTGGAATCCTACTTCGTTCGATTTTTGGGACGAAATTTTTAAAAGAGGATTGTATTGTAATACCCCAGATTTTTAGTTTCTCAATATTTACGGAAATTGCCATTGAAAGTGTGAATTAATGGATATAGACCTTAGATGGGTAATGGGTTGGGTCAATTGCCCAATTAAGACCCAACGGATTGTGGATATGGTGGCAATTGGAATAATTTGGTAAGATGTATTCAATTGGGTCAAAGTTGTTAATTGGGTCAAAATGTCCAATTGGGACCCAACGGGTAGTGTTTGACTTGGTTGACCACCAAGTGAGTTGAGTTAAATTAAATGAGTTGAGATGGACGGTTTGCATTTTAAATTTAAATTCAAACAATGGGAAGGACGGTTTGCATTTTAAATTTAATTTCAAATAATAAGATTAATGTTTTGGGTCGGCCATTGCATGGCTGAACCATGTTGTTTTTATGGCTAAGTTGCTATGTATAAACCATGTATAATATTGGAATGTTTGAATCAAGAAAACCATAGGGTTCGGCTATGTGTATGGCCGAACCCCATGGATCATTTTTTATGGGTTAATTAGAGTTAAGAACATGGTTGGAAATTATCAATGGTTGTATGCTTTTGATTAAGGAATCACATATGATTATCTATGGACTTAATATAAGTAAATAATCAGCCATCATAAATGATGGAAAAAGGGACAAAAATCAGTATTGTGAGGTTCGGCCATGTAGTATGGCTGAACCCCACTAATGGTTATTTGATGGACTTAGTTTATTTTAAAGTGGTAAATTTGTAATGCAATTGGGCAAAATCAAAATGTAGACTTATGTATGAAGGATTAAAGGACTAAATTTAAGATGGTGAGGTTCGGCCATGTTGTATGGCCGAACCCGACAAAGGTGGGTTTGTTGGACTTAAGTTATTATGAGGGCTAGATGATTAATGGATAGATCATTGGAATGGTGTATTGGGCTTAAGAATCCAAAAGAGGGATTAAAACAAAAATAACTGAGGTTCGGCCATGGTGTATGGCCGAACCCCACAAAGTTGTATTTGGTGGATTTTAGAGTTTTAAATGATTATTTGAAAGGGTTTGATTAAAACCAAAAAGGGACCCAATTTAAGTGGATGAGGTTCGTCCATAGTGTATGGCCGAACCCCACAAGGTGGTTTTTGGACTTAGATTTAATTAGAAATCAAAAGGGTATTGTCTTGACTTATTGTTATATAAACAAGGTAACGGGACTTCTTGAACGGTGCGCAATCACAAACGGGTGATGGTTTAAGAAGAGCGGATATTTTAAGTGACATTGGTGTAGGTTTCCTATCTCTTTGTAACCACATATTATACTTGCTGTTTTTATGTTGATTTTGATGAGTTATTTGTGTTAAAGTATTATGTTTCAAAGAGGTTTTGAATGCTAAGATTCTATTACATATAGCATGTACTCATTGACATCTCATGCATGGCATGGGATGATGGTTATGTAACCGGAGGCCACACTTCGTCGGGGTGTCCGAAAGACCACTGTGGGGTACCTTGATGATGAGAATCCCATCGAGAGGAAATTGGAGGCCACACTCCGTTGGGGCATTCGAAAGACCACTGTGGGGTACTCTGATGATGGCTATATATATTTGTGATGGGTGAGACTCATTACATTTGCATACATACATAGCATTGTTTTTGTAAGATTTTGATGATCATGTACTATTATGTTAGATGCATATTTTTATTCTAACCTTGTAGTAGCCCTAATCGGAAGACCTACTGGGCGCGTTGTTCTAACTCCCTATGTCTATGCTTAGTAGATGACACAGGAAAGGGAAAGGTCGAGGATCGCGAAGGAAACCAAGCATAGGAGCTTGGGCTTTTGAATGGACTTATTTATGGATAGACTTATTTATGGATATTTTGTTTAAGTTTACATGGACATGTAATTTGTTAGCTGGATGTGGGCATGTAATAATTTAGTATTATTTGCTATGGTTTGGAATGAATGTTTAAGTTTAAGATAACTTTGGATAAACGACTATGTACTTTGCTATCTAATAAAATGGAGTAGTCATAGGTTCCATTATAATCCGCAGTTAGATTAAGTAATATTCCGCAAAGATTATACTTTACTATGTGAGAACCATTCTCATGGACTGTCCATGCTCACATCGGTTTGGCCAGTTAAGGGTCAGACTTTAGAAGTCCGGACATAATTCGTGTCGTGACACTCCGCTCTTATCACTTGTATTTATATTTTAAAAAAAAAAATTCTGATTTCGAGTGAAAGAGGCGGGGTGTACAGTAATTTCTTTCAGAGTAATTAACAATTTATTCTGTTAGAAGTTTATTTTAAAAATATGTCAATATTTTCAACATGATGCATTTTGATGAGGGGTAAATTTTTACAGGGGTTACCCTTAAATAAGGATAACTGTAAATAGGGGTAACCTGACTTATTAACAATTTTATGAGAATTAATAATTTTATTAAATCTATATAATATAAAAAATAAAAATAGAATTTTATTAAACATATTTGTCAAAATGTCATATTTTTAAGGAGTTTAGCCCGTGATAATTTTTAATATTAATTTTATATTTGTTGTGATTTATTAAACTATTATAATAGTTTATTATATTATATATTTCATATTACCAATAAACAAATTATATTTTTTTATGAAGAGATATGTTGATATTTTTTTATTCATTTATTGGGATTTAAAATAATAATATCTATTTTTTCTTTATTTATTTTTTTACTGTTAGAATGCAAGTGATCATTTTAAATTATAATTATAAAAAAGAATCTATAAGAATTAGATAATATTAGATTTACTTAATGAATATTATTTAATAATTATATTTTATAAATTTTTTCATAAAATTGTTAATATATCAGATTACCCCTACTAATAAGTACCAAACAAAATTTTTTTACCCTTAGGGTAAGTTCTTACTTTACCACTGCAATTACCAAAGAAGATAAGGGTAACCCCTTTTCAAAGGTAACCTTTACTTAGGAGTAACCCCTATAAAAATTATCCCCCATCCAAACGCAGTCCTAGCAAACCAGCTATCCATAGTTTTACCTTGGGCGGTACTTTCATACATGATTTTTCTAAAGAAAAAAAATAATTTTAAACCATGAAAATGATCAATAAGTTATTGATTATGATTTAGTTGATTACATGTCTATATAAATTAACCTATATAATACATAAATATTTACAAATATAGATTACATCAATTTTTAATAGAATTTTTGAAAAAACCTCAATCTTTTTGCTTAAAATGAAAAAACTATATAATTTTTTATATTATAAAAGACTCTAAGTTTTTTTTTTATATTTTACTCAAATTTAACACATATTACGTAGATTTAAATTTATAGTTTCAAATTTATAGCAGAGAATGATTGTATACCACATTCTACTGTACAAAATAAAATTAAAATTCTAAATTTATCAAAATATAGAGGTACTTAAATTTTTTTGCCATTTGATTTTTTCAACTTTGATTATTAATTTTACAATGAAAAATTGACATTTAAAGGTAGACGGCTATATTTATCAAATATAAAAATTTAAAGGCAATATACCATTTTTAAAGAGATGTGGCGATAGAAAGAAACATTAAATGCGATTGAAGTAGAGAAAAAATAGGAAAAGAAGATGTCCAACATGTGAATGAAATCAAGGTAGGAGGGATAACATTGAAAAAAAATTCAAGTGGTGTATGATGAAAAGAAAAGGGGGTGTCTATATCGTTGCCCATTTGAAATATGGAGTCCTCCATTGCAAAAGGAAATACATATCACACAATCTGTGCATACTGACGGATGGTTTGAGCTACAAGAAAGAGGCTTCGGCTAATAAGGAGTCTGGCATATGGAAAGGTCGAGGAGATTAAGATTGAAGAGCAAAGACAACCCACGACAGAAGCAGTTTCTCAGATCATGACGAAGGCATTGCGGAGACGCTTACAGCTTCCTCTTCCTACTGGATGGTTTATAGAGTGAATGAGCGAAGTGGGAACACCATCGTACAGCAACATAGTAAAGAAAATCAGCACAAAATCTAAACGTGGAGCTGTTGGCTGGCACATAGATCTGAATTTTTAGAGCTGCTCTTGATTAAGATTGAAAAGAAGTAAAAATCATAAAAAGAAGATACAAAGCAGCAGCTTGCATATGGCTGATTGGGATTAGTAAGAGCACTAAGCAGATCTGAAAACAAGTAGGTTTAGCCCCTTCTCTTCATCTTATTAGCTGAGTCATCACTGCCAAAGCCTTACCAGTGTATCAAGCGGTAGAATGGAGAATCTGCAGAGAATAGGAAGTAATCCCCAGCACAAATACTATCCAAACCGGAGTTTAGAGATCTGCTAAGCACCCAGTTCATATTGTCGTGTACACAGATAAGAAGTACCCCGTAGATTTGTTTAAAAAATAGCAAGCATCAACAAAAAAACGAAGAAGAAAACATGGAAGTTCTGAGCAGCAAGAAATTGCAGTGTTAGCAAGTGGTACCAGTTTGCAAAACAAATCAATCAAGTAACCAACGAGATATAGTGGAACCCAGTCAAGGACAGCAGCGTCTGATATGGAGTCAAATTGTGCTTGTTTAATTTCAGATTTAAACTGTTATACAGCAGTTGTTGAGGCTATTTTGGAGTGATAAAAACAACACACCTCTTGTTGTATGGCAACGTTCAAACATCAATAGTAACAACACCGCCGTTGAGAAGCAAAAGAACAACGAGTAGATGCAAGAAAAAGGTCAAACGGGTTGCAGAATTTAGAGCGTGCATACAGCTGAAGCATTGTAAGAGATAACAGATTGTTTTAGCAGTAAAAGATGGACAAATTGAGAAAGAGAAACATTAGGGACAGAGCAAAATTGATAAAAACATTACAACAGCAGTGATTAAGAAGAAACCAGCCAGAGGAAGAAGCCTTCGCAGGTGGTAGACTTGAGGTAATGCAGTCTTCATGCAGTTCATCATACTTCAACCTTGCAACCATTGAAATTCAATGAAGAAAAAGGGAAAAAAAAGGACGATGGAGGGGTTGTGTTGTACCAGATCAACAAAGATTACAACAAGCAGAAAACTGAGAAGCCAAATCAGTGTTAGAGACGTGCAGATTTGTGAGCAGATTTGACTGAACAGAGCTGGGCAGCAACACGTGAAAAATCAGGGACAAGCAGGTAAGGTGCTGAGCGAAAATCTAGTGGGATTTTCAGTGCGTAGATATAACGATCCATCCTGCTGGCATGATATTGTCCGCTCTGGGTATCTGCCGCATGATTTTCAATTGGCGAGCCAATCCAGTGTTGCTCCCAAAAGACTTCATGCTAGAAGAAGGAACGCTACCATTTATATACCATGAAATTTTCAATGCAACTAGTAATGTGAGACTTCTTTCTTTATAAGCACACTCCACACTATAGACCCCCTCTGGGGTGAGGTATTGAAATATACCCTTTAAAGCTAGAGCCTTCTCCGGCTCTGCACATACAACAACCAAGCACACACCCTTAGGCAGAGAGTTGAACCATGCTCTGATACCATTTGTAACGATCCGTCCGGGTAGCATGATATTGTCCGTTTTGGGTTCACACACGGTCCACATGACTTTGAATTGGCGAGTCAAACCACTGTTGCTCCCAAAAGACCTCATACTAGAAAGAGGAAAACTATCATTTATATATTAGGGAATTTCCAATGCAACTAGCAATATAAGCTTTTTTTTCTTTATAGACACGCTCCACACTATAGACCTCTTCTCGGGTGGGCTATCACAGTAGAAAAATTAGAAGTGAAGAAAAAAGGGAAGGGGCGTTGCTGTGTGAAGGAAATAAAATGAGAAAAAAAAAAAAATCATAGAATCACAGAAGGGAAGGACTCGGCCAAGTCAACAGTAACAAGAAGAGTCGAATGGAAAGAATAGGCACAGATAGAAAAGAATTGCTGAACCGTGAATAGGAGGAAAGTGGCCCACACAGTAGCACACGATTGTTATCAAAGAAACACACGCATGGAGAATGAAAGGTGCATGGCCGACTGAATGAAAAAACAGAAAGTGTAGGATCGACTGAATTGGGTGGGGATTAGGGATGAAACTTGGGTTGGGTTTTAACCTGATCTGAAAAATCAATGGGTTGGGTTATGCATTTTTCATATTTTAGGTTAGGAGAAAAAGAAACTCACATGAAAATCAAGTCGAATTAGGTTAAGAAATTAAAACCCTACCAGACCAACCCAAATGACATCAAATATAAATAATCTTTTTTTATTACCCTAATCCTTCCCATTTCCTTCACTCATCCATTCCTCTTTCTACCCCTAAACCGCCGCTACTCATTCTACCCTCAATCTTCATTTGATACCATTTATAATGACCCGTCCCACTAGCACAATATTGTCCACTTTGAGCCCACACACGGGCCCACACGGCTTTGTTTTGACGAGCTAACCCACTGTTGCTCCCAAAAGGCTTTGTGATAGAAGAAAGAAAGCTACTACTTATATATCAGGGATTTTTCAATACAATTAGGAATGTGAGACTTTTTTCTCCATAAACACGCTCCACATTATAGACTCCTTCTGAAATAGAGTGTTACAAAAACAACAAGCTTTGCGTTGTTAGAGGCATGCAGCGTTCCGTGGAAGCAGGCAGAAACGGGATGACGGGAAGCAAATTGAGGAATCTTACAGTTTGTTTCATCAAATCTCTGCCGCCCATTAATAATCTAGTCTTCCAGATCTCGATTTGTGTTTGCCTATATCATAGGACAAGCAAGTAATGGAAGTTCTTCTCTAAAGGTCCAACTTTGAAATTTAAACTTCATGTATCAATTTTATTTTGTACCAATTGATTATCTTGATTCAATTTTTTTATGTCAATCTTAAAATAAAAAGACAAGGATCGAGTTCTTCTGATTTGCAAAAAGAAAACCAGACAATGGTCTGGGATGAATGTCCAACTCGGGTTTCAACTCGGGTCGGGTCAACTCAGGTCAGTATTTCGGGTCGTGATGGGTTGAGAAAATCAGGTCAGTAATTCGGGTCAAGTCAGGTTGGGTTCAGTAATTTTTGACATGAGTTAGAGCTGGGTTTATCAAAACCCGATCCAACCCGCCCGAGTTTCAGCCCTAGGTGGGATCCATGCCTTGCCTAATTAAACTCTACCAACATCTATAAATTGGAGGCCTCTCCCATTGAAAATTTCGAACTGGCCAGAGAATTCAAAGAGCAAGGCATGGGAGAGAGAAAATAAAAAAGATTTGGGATTTTTGAGTTTGCAAGTGTTCTTTTGGTTGGTGGATTCAAAATATTTTATTTTGTTTTTCTTGTTCTTTTATTTCAACACTCCCTTGATTTGTAGTTGCAATTTCATGTTTTATTAATAAAAGAGAGGTGGATTTATTTAGAATTATGGTCGTCCAATTATTTAATTTATGTATGGTGAAAGTATGATTTGATTTTGATTCTTTTTATAATGCTATGATTGAAATTATTCTAAGATATTCGAGTAGAGTGGATGAAATATTTAGGTTATGTAGAACTTGATTTTTCTGTTCCAATGCTCTTTTTAAGAGTGAATGAAATATTTGGATTTAAAATTACAAGTAAAAATTTTATCTGGACTAAGGCTTGAATTGAATTTTCTTACTATAATGGAATTCATAATTTTTTTAATGAGAAATTTAATGGATGAAAAATTGGAATGCATGATTGATAATTTAAGTGAGCTCCATATTGTAGGCCTTGATTTTATTTTTAAATTATGGAAAATAATGTCTCATTAAATCTCTGATCCAATTCCAATGTAAGTATGTACATACGTTGTTTTCAATTTTTTTTTTTCATAAATTCAAAATTCTTGAAACTTCTGAAACTAGGATAGAAATAATTTAATTGCATCTTAATTTTGTATTGTAGGTTAGATTAAATTTATTTATAATTTTTAAATTAATTCCACTATCTTAATTGAATTTAAATAAATTTTGATTTTCCATGAAAATTAGATGTCTTAAGTGTTAAATTTCTATGTTTAGATGAAGTCTATTTTTAGACATTGTTCTCTATTTTTAGAATATTTCTAAATTAAAGTTAGATTTTCTAGATTAGAGAATTAATTCCATGGTTAAGATTTGTTTATATGATTTTCTAAATTTATTAAAATATATAATTCAATAATATATATTTCATAAATATATTTTTCTAAGTTCCGATGGGTTCAACCTCGCACTCTTAAACTATATTATAAATAGTTCGTGTGCTTACTAAAATTTCACAACAAGCTAATTAAATTTTACATCATATTGTAGAGCCAATTGAATAATTTCTTCAGTCTTTATCTCTATTGAGGTTCCCATCACATATGAAATTTGGAGCTTAATGAAACGAGGGTAATTCGGTTGGTTTAAGTTTCCTTTATTAGCCTAGAGGTCTTGGTTCAGCTAGTTTTGAGCTAACTTAATAATTGAGGTTTGCCGGGTGGTTTGTTTTACCAAAAAAAATATTTAGATAAAAATTGAATATCAATAGGATTCAGTGCAAGATACGATGGACCATTTGAGTGATTCAATGAGCTCAGATGGAAAACTAATTACGCTTATTTGGATTTAGGTGAACCACTAAATGGGTTTGATAAACTTTCAATTAGAGTATTTGGTGGGTCCATTTGAATTTGAGTGGACTCTTTAATTCATACACTTGGGTTTAGATGGACCACTCAAATGATTAATTGGATTTTAAATGAACTTTTAGGTGGGTCAATTTGGAATGAATAGGCTAGAAAAAAATAACTCATTTGAATTCGGGTGAACCATTTAATCGGTCCAATTGGATTTGAGTGGGCCACTTGGATCGATTCATTGGAATTTAATTGAAAAAATACAACATCATACACAATAAAAACTTTAATATGAGGTGAGGATCACAATCAAAGTAAAATTTTATCCCCCCGTAATCAGAAAAATTGAATACTAGTCCTAATGAAAAGTTGAACTTATGCGACCTTTTCAGCCTTATGACGGTGAGAACACAGATTCTAAAGTTGATTCTTTAGATTATAGACACTGTGGAGGTCCAAGCAGTTGGAGCCAATGTTTTGGACCCGGACTTGAGCCGGGTCCGATCCAAAAATCGTGTGGGCTCGCGCGTGTGCACGTGTGTACGCGTGTGGGCTCAAAGCAGACAATATCTTGTTGGCCGATCCCCAAGCCCTTTTTATGGGCCGGGCTGTTACGAATGGTATCAGAGCTCCGGGTTCTACACTCGGACTGTGTGGGCTTACTGCCTTCCACTGGGTTCATTGGGTCTAGCCGAGGGCGGCTCTGGGCTTTAGGGGGGTGGATTGTGATATCCTGACCCATGAGCCAGAGGCCAAGCCCTAGATAGGCTGATCCAAGTGAAACTGGGCCCTGTCGGATGGGCCAGCAGAGTGGGCCGGTCGGATCCGACAACCCAGTAGTGGGTGGGAGTTGTGGAAAGTCCCACATCGGAAGTTGAGGAGTTTGAGAGGGGATTTACAAGTAGCCTTGCTCCCTCAAACCAACAAGACGCGTTTTGGACTCGGACTTGGGTTGGGTCCGATCCAAAAACCATGCGGGCTCGTGCGTGTGCACGTGTATGTGCGTGTGAGCCCAAAGCGGACAATATCCTGTTGGCCGATCCCCAAGCCCTTTTTATGGGCCGAGCTGTTACAACTTTTATACATGATTTTTACCATTATCCACTAAATTTTAAATAACTTTGTTGAAGTATATATAAATAAGGTCCTCTAAGAACAATTCTTATGGGATTTTCGTGAAAATAGTGAATGAGTGTCACTTGAGCCCACATAGATGAGTTAATTTAAAAGGCCTTAACTTATATATAGTGTTTATAAAATTTATTTTAATTATATAAAAGAAGTTATATTTTTTACAATCTTCAAAATTTCACATTTATTTAATGATAAAAATTTATTGGATCAAATCAATTAAGTTTAAAAGGCAAACTATTGTAAATTTATATACAATGCAAATGACAGGAGATATTTAAGTAATACGAGAGGAAAATTGGATTCTATTAGAACTATATACTAATCAAGAATTATTACTTTTGGGGATAAGCTTTTAAAAAATTAATTGAGGAAGAAAAGGGTGGAAAGAGGAAGAAAAGGGCGGTAATAAAGAAAGTAAATAGGTAAAAACGAATAAATCGATTACCCATATAAATAGACCTGATTCAAATCAATTTTAAATGAGTTTGGGTAGACTCGACCCATTAATTAACAGGGTTGAAAAATCTACACCCGTACCTCCTTTAATAGGTTCGGTTCCACGGAGATAACCCATTCGAATTAGATTTTGCCGTGTGGAGGAAGATTGCGAGTGAAGCCGAGGAGCAAAATGGAATTTCCAAATCGAGGCCCTCTTCTTCGTCGGTCTTCGTATGGAAATCTTCTCTTCTTATGGAAGTAGTAGCGATCGAGGAGTCCTCTTCATCTTCTCCTTCAAACACTAACAGACGGATGCCAGAAAACAGAGATTTTTAATGCTTCTTTTCTTCAAAATTTCTTTTCTCTACTTTCTGAGTCGAGCCAACGCCGATCAAGGGTCTGCGCCGAGCGTCTGACTGCTTTTCCCTCGCTGCAGCTGCAATTTTATTTTCTTCCCTTTCTTATTCTTAGCCTTCTCAATGGAGCCACAGCCGTTAGCCAAATGCCTAGCCGCTAATTCCACGTCTCTCTCTCTCTCCCCCTCTCTTCCTTTTTGTTCCTTGTTTTCTTCCGATAACTGATTCTCTGTTTGTTTTGACGGTTCCTGTACAGAATCCATCTGTTTCCCGGCACCACTTCGCTGCAGGATCCGGAAGTTACAAAACTCGTCTATTCGGACGAGGATGGGTCAAGTCAACCTAAGCGCAAAATTAACCAGGTCAGATTGGTGTTTTCTTTAGTTTTATTTTATACTGGTGTTGAAATTTCATGCAATTGGGGGGCTCAATTTGGTTTGCTCAAATTGTATTGTTTTTCTCAATTTTATTGTTAGGTTGTTCAATTCTTCGTTGATCTGCTTTAATTCAACATCTTGATCTTTTGGTTCTGATTTTTTTTACTTTTCGAGTTCACTCAGCAATTGGGTGCTGGTAATTGGGGGCTATGCATTGATCAAGCAAATCCCTTTTTCCTACTATTCTGTTACTCCTAATTCAAACTGGTCCACTGATCCTCACTTTCATATTTGAAAACTAAAATATTCCACTGATTGTGGATTGCAGAACCACCCGTAAGGTCAGAGGGCTCTTGTGGTCAACATGATTTTTTGTAGAAGTAATGAATTAGATCAGTAATTTGTGATGGAATGATTGTAATTAGATTTTTTTTTTATAGCAATTAGAATCCAACAGCACTTGGAATTTTGTGAAGTCTTGAAAAGGAGCTTTCATTGAAGAAATTGCAGTGCACTTTCATCTGTAACTTTTTTCACTCTTTCACATGTGTATTGACCTATGTTTTGATGGAAATTTGTTCTAGAAATTGAAGGGGAGTGCGCTTTGTCTTCAAAGAGAATATTTAGCTTTGATGTTTATTGTTATTACTGAGAGTCTAGGTTCCAAAAAGGAAAATTACTGCATCTGGATGAGACTTTAGGTTTAATCTGTACATAGAATTAGATGAAGAACTTTAGGTTTCTTTTATGCTAATTTTTCATGGTCTTCTCATGGATAGTGTCATTTAAATAAGCTACTATTTGTTGTGGCACCAAAGATCAACATTGACACTATTTGTTTCATTCTAGTCAAAAGGGGAAAAAGTTTTATCTGGATAATGTATGGTCAGCGAATAACACATTGACGAGCCTAGATAATGAGTATGCATTTATTAACTTTTTGACAAGTAATGACAAAGTTATGGCCCGTCTTCTGTAAGCAATATTTGAATTGCCGTGTTTAATGATTTAATAGCATGCCATATAAATAACTGTAAGTAGAATCCCTATGCTCACATCTGTGTGTGTATATATATATATATATATATATATATATATATATATATATATATATATATATATATATATATATATATATATATATATATATATATATATTTGAATAGTCACACCTGTGTATCTATCTCGATTTATCTATCTATTTATTTATCATTGTTGGATTTTTTGTGACTAATATGCTAATTCTGGAAATAAATCCCTCTGTATACCAAGTTTACAGTCATATTTACTAAAGTGAATGAAAACTGCTCCTGAAAAGTTAATATGTCATATTATATAGTATAGTTTTGTCTTTATAATTGCTTCTATCGTCCACATTATCAGTTTCATTGTTGGTGTTTCTACTCCCTTGAACTCACAACAGCTGATTGTTGTCAGTAGTCTGATCTTTTGTGAAACTACTTGCATAGTTGTATGGTGTTTGAACTCGTTTTGCTGATTATCACACTGCAAGTTTTGGTATTTTTGCTTTCTTTCTTTGATCAACTGCTAGCATCTCAGGAAAAATGTTCTGTATTTGTATCATTTTTTATGTTTTTCCTTGGCAAGGGAGATTGCTAGACAACTTTTAATTGAAAATTAATATCTAGATGTGAAAGAAGGTTAAAGTCTGCAAATGTGCTTTTGGATTGTTGATTTTGGGAAGAAGTTTCTGAGGCCCTTTCCTCACCCCCCCCAACAATTGCTTTTTCACTCTAGTTGAGGTTGCTATTAATGGTGCAGCTTGGGTGTCAGAGTCTAGTGAAAGGTCAACAGAAGCCCGTCCTAACTTGAAATTATAATAATAACTGTGCCTATAGCTTTCTCCTAATGCTAATTTGTGTCTGACAGGTTGGTTAGGTTAGCACTAAGAGTTGAGCATGGAGGTTTGCAAGCATTTTTCTCTCACCTTTATTATTAAAGAACTTCTTTTAGGACTGAAATGAAAAACTTTTCACCACTGAAGTGTTGATATTTTGTTGTAGTCGCCTCCATTAATACCATAATCACCTCTCAAATATAAAGCCTAGGAAGCATAAAAAGGCCAACGGTAAAACCTATATGCATATCTTGCCATTATGTTGTAAACAATCCACAAAAAACCGTTTGCACCAGTCCCGTTAAGTAGCTTATCATCTAAAAGATGTAGAAAACTTGTTGGATAGCATGCAATAGTTTATTAGAAAGCCGTTGTCTAGCACTCATTTTGAAATTCAGAGGTAGTTCCAAAACTGAAATAATTGTCATTGCATATGTACTATGTTATAACGTTAATACTGATTGGACTAAGGGTTTTGTTGGTTTACCTGATGGTTAAACCTAACCCTGATAAAAAAAAATTCAAGTTAGCCAATCCAAGCACAACAAGTGGCTCAAGTCCAAACAAATGCAACCCATTACCTTAAGATAGGGCTGGAATGCTCAAGTTTGGGTTGGTCTGATCCAATTTGTGCTTGAAGTTGCTACAGGAAGTCATTGCTTTTGGAAAGAGTTCTCGTTAAACCTTTTCAATTTTCTCTTTTGTTGGTTTCATGAGTGTGGGTACTTGGGTGAGGAAGGGATGCTAAGATTTTGTTGAGTCTTCATTGTCATCATTGTCATGATTGTTACTATTGAACCTTTCACCATCTATTTGGAGTTGGCTTTGTGATTTAACTTATCCTTGTTTTAAAATAATTTCTTACTCACCTTTGCTTAGGGTTAAGTTTTATTACTCCACACAATCCACAACCTAATACATGTAACTAATTGCTTCCCGATGCTTTTATTTACCTTCCATTCTTCTAGTACCTTGTACTAGGAACTATTGTCTAAATATCATTTTTGGAATTTATCCTCTCATTGGTATTGGGATAATTAACGCATTTTATTTATTTATATTGTGATTGTAACAAAGAATGGGATAGGAAGCTACAAGTGATTTTGTAATGGTGAATGAATTAGCTATGGCTAATATGTACTTCAACAAGAAAGAATAAATGAGCTCAGTCACTTTTGTTGCTGTACTGTTTCTTTTCCCTTTAATGAAGTTTCATCATTAACTTTAGAGAGAGAAGAAAAACTCCTTGTGCTTGTGACTTGTAAAATAAATGAGCATAGTGAGACATAAATAGAGTATTTCTAGTTTCTATTGGATTAAGATGTAATGTACCATTTTTGAAGGATTATGATTTATGAGAGAGGGCCTTGCAACACAATAAAGGATATCCAATGTGTATATTAAAAGCCAGAAAAAAACAAATAATGAAGTGAAAGATTGCCTAAGAAGGTATGGGACTTGAAAGGAGGAAAATTTAATGGCTTCCGAATAGAGACTATTTAGAAATGGCAATTTGAATTTGCATGTGTCACTATAAATTTTGGGGTTACATGGAAGTGGTTTTAAACAAGTCATTAAAGACAATGATGGAGAGTCTAAAGGAAACACTAAACATGGAAACCAAGATATAAATTCTTAGGAAAGATCAACAGACTTATAAATGTTGATGAGTTGGGGATTCGTTTCTTGTTCTCTCAAGTTTAAGATTCAAGTCTCTTTCTTCCTGCAGCGATTTGGTCTACTTGGGAGGGAAGGCTTCCATGCAACTCAAGTTTTGTGCAACCATCATTGTAGCTTCATTTTGCAAATTGTTGGCTGTAACTGAAATGTACTCATCTTGATCCTCATCCTTTTATCCAACTACATGAGCATCAACATAATCATCATAAATTGGCGAAGATCATATAATGTTTGATCTATGTCGGAACATATTCTTTCTTCTCTTCAGTGCCCACTGGCTCACAATCTTCTGACACATCTTCTTTACTAAAAAATTTACTCACATGAGGAACACTACAAGAAGTTTCATCAAATACAACACGAAGATCATCCAAATCATCGTCATATACATCATATTGTGGAGGAAGGTCAAAGTTAGTAAGATCTAACTTTCTTTCTGCTGGGGCAAAAATTTCATCCATCATTTCTCCACAAATTTCAACAATTTCTACAGATCGATGATTGTATCACCATCATAGGTCCTTGTTTTCAGAAATCAAGATATAAATCTCTTCAAAAGGATCTTTATCAAAGTCACCACCTTGGGTTTGTCTGGTCTGTCCACCCGCCATTGTGTCTAGTTGAATTGCACAGTTGGAGAGTCCAAGATCTATGCTCTGATCACCAATTGATGTAGCCTAGCTTCAAAGAGAAAACCAGAGAATGTTTGGCCACAATAAAGGGTTCGGCCAAAGTCTCCAAATTTGAGGTTTGGAGGTTAGGTCCAATGACTCGAATCCGAAAATAAAATTAAAATTTTACCTCTCTAGGAAATCAAAGCTAGAGAGTGAAGGAAAAGGAAATCAAAATCAATCACCCAACACTAATCTAAATTCAACCCAATTTTATATGGGACCCCGAAAATCGATTAGAGAAACCAATGAAATTTCTCTCAAGACAAATAATCAAAGCCCCTAAATCTCACCTTGGTCAACAATTCACTGTGGAATAAACTTTGGCAAAGGCTCATTTCAATTTTAAATTCATACAATTAATTGTGCAATAATTAATTTTAATTTGCTGCGATAAATTTGAAAATTCAAATGGAATTAATCAAAATTTGCAAGCATAAAATTAATTAAAGACAAATAATTTGCTGAAATTCAAATGAAAATATAATAACCCACAAAACTTGGAGAGAGAGGCAACCAATACTCAATTTTCGTTCATCCAATTCATTGGCCTGCATGCTTGGTCCTCGTCTCAATTTATAATTGAGCTGGAACTAAAAGAAAAGGGGAAAACCATAGGTTTGAGATTTTCGTTCATCACAACCCATATCCATCCATCCCCTAAGGTTTGGCAATTGATCCAATTTCCATAGATCTTTACAACCCTTGCCTTCTCTTTTTCCTATTGCCTAGTTACAATCAGCCATTCCTATCCATCCACATCGATTTATTATATTAAAAAGATAAAAAAATTACTACAAGATGGCACCTATCAGATAGTTTAAAAGTAGCCCTGATAGATGACAAATGGAGAGAAAATTGTTTGAGGAGGTTTGGTCATATTAGTAGATGACCAAAAACATTCCCAGTTCGTAGAGTTGAGAAGTTACAAATCGAAGGCAATAGGAGGAGAGGTTGATTATTGAAAACTTGGAGGGAAGGGATAAAGGACATGCTAGATTGTAGAGTGACTGATAGTATTGTTTATGATAGTTCCAATTGAGAATAAGAACTCATAAAACCGATTCCAAATAGATGAGATTTTGGTGATGATATAAAAGTTGCCCTTGTTGACTCTTTTATTACTTGTGTTTCCTTTCCATCTTGATAAAAAGTTACCATTTTAGAAAAAAAAATTAAAAAAGAAGAAAGTTTTCTTCATTCATGTCTTGTTTTTCATTCTAGAATGTTGTTTCACAGGTAGCAAGTTATTTGATAATTCATCTATGGATAATAAATGTGAATCACTTAGCCTTTCTTCTTATTGTTCATACAATGATATCCATCTTGTCATCTTTATGACCGATACCTGATTCTTATTGTCACTACTATGTTTGTTTTGTAATGTAATTTTCGTGATACTTGGTTTTTTCCTCTTTGTAGACTGCTATCTTTATATTAATAAAATTTTATTGAGTCCAAGTAAAAAGTGAAAAAATCTTTCGACACTTGAACTTGTTGGATAAGTAAAAATTAAAAAAATATTAAAAACATGTGCTAGAACAGTTTGTGATTGTGAATGGCGTGTTTTCTGAACATTGCTCTGAAATGTTTAGGTTGTTCCCCACGACATAATTGAAATTGATGATATTGGAAGTCCATTTGATGACGTAGATGACAACTGTTCCAAACAGAAGGCAAAAATGGGTTATTATGAGAAGTGGCCAAATCAAATAGAGGTATGAGCTTTTATGTCATGATTCTAAAGTGATGGTTTTCTATGTTCACAATTTTTCACAGTTGCAAACTCTAATCCTTGAGATAAATAAATATAAATAATTAATTATCATTCAAAAAAAATATAATTAATTAATTTATTAAAGTTATATTGGTTTTTCCAGGATGCATTGGTGGAGGATTCTTTCACTTCTAGTGCAGATCCTGGTTTGACTGCTGGCTCTTCTCCCAGCAATCCTCTTAAAACTTTTGCCCATGATTTACTTGATCTTAGCTTCTCTGACAAATTTAACTCTGATACAATGGATATGGATGATGATGATGCTACTTATGATTATATCGATGATGACCACATTGATGATGGTGATGATTATTTTGAGGATGGCGATAATGATGAGGACTTTGCTGATGGTTATGATTTAAGTTTGGATGATCAATTTGATGCTAAAGACTTGCCTCCTGGGGTGGAAGCCACCGTCCCTTGGTTGGCAGTGCCTGCAAATCGTGCAGGCTGTTCAACATTCCCATGCCGACCTACTTACAGCAAGGAATATGAAGTGAAAGATGTTGAAATTTTGAAGAGATACAAAGATTTTAAGCATTTTGATACTGTTAATGATTGTTCAGACCATCATTTCATTGATCCAAATAACTTAAGCAGAAATAGCTACTACATTGAACCTCCATCCAAAGCAAGAAAAGATAGCTCAGAAGGAGGATCCTTAACAAATAAGGTTACCAAAATTCCCAAACTTTGGTTATGTTTCCTTTTGTTCAATATGTAAATTTGTCTGGCTAAATAATCTTTTTCAACAGACACAAAAGGACTGGTCAAAGAAAATTCAGCAGGAATGGACGATATTGGAGCAAAATTTACCAGGTATTTGTGCCTTATGTTAACTTGCTGCCTTGCTGATGGATTAGCTTATACACTATTCACTTCCATTAAGAGAAAAAAATGTAAACAGGTTCATTGGAAGGATATTCAGGTTATATGAACAGATTCTTACAAGCCATGCCCGCTAATATTTTTCAAACATAAAAAAGAAGTATTCCATATTGGCTTCATTTTGTTTAGGTCTTCGTTTTTTTCCTATTGAATAGGCCATTCTTTCCCTTGGCAGGTTCAGCTGAATAATTTCTGCTTGCAGGAAACTGATTGGTTGTTTATTTGGTTCGAAGATACATGACTTCAGGGGTGTCATTTTATTCTTATCATGGGTTTCGGTCAACTTCTCAGAGTTCTGTTTGACTTTTATTCAATTGAAGTTTCTAAGGCACCTTTGTTGGTTTCCTGAGGAAATAACTCTAATAGGAAAATAGATTTTGATGGGAATTTTTTTTTCTGGGAAAGTGGTTCGATAGGAATTTGCTTTCTCATCTAAATTTTTTTCTTTTTTTCCCTCTAACTTAAATAAGAAAAAATTGATTGATAAATGGGTCAATTTAGGGTTGTGATTTGGGCGGGGAACACTAGTGTTTGCCCAAGCCCGGCCCGAATTGCATTGAAATGGCCCAAGCTCGGGCCGAGATTTGAGTTAACCCAAATTAGTCAAACTTGATCCGCGTTCAATTTTTTTTTTTTTAAAAAAACCCAAGCCTAATATTAAGCTCAAAATGTATGTGTGGGCTTATCTAGGATCGGGCTTATTTGGGCCTGAAATAGAAATCTTTTGTATTATTCTATTAAAATATTTATATCTATACAAAATTTAATTCAACTCATCCAAATTCTAACATGGGTCTGACAGTTTAGGCCAAAATATGAGGCCAATCTGAGTCCCAGTCAATTCGAACACGAATTTTTTGGTTTTTTCATGTGGGATTGGGTTAGGTCAAGCCCAAGTTGCACCACTTGGTCAAGTTGGGTTGGGTTCTCCTATTTAATAAAGGAGACAAGATTGTTAGTTATTACTCATTAAATTGAGTCAACTATTTAATAAATGAGCCAATTGGGTCAACCTATTTAATAAATGAATTATCTTAGCTGTGGGTCAGATTGATCCATTGAAGATTATTTGGGTTGGCTACATTGTTTAATAAATGGACCACTTCAAGGTATGGGAATGGTAACCTCATTATTGAAAGTGATTCTATTAATGTCATTACTTGGCTAGTGGTAGGAAGGATCCCCCGCAGAAGCTGGTTAACATGGTTAGGGACATTAGGAGATTAGCGGGGCATGGAAGAATCATTTTCACCCATATTGCACAATCACCGAATAGTGTTGCTTTATGGCAAGCTTGGAGTGTAGAAGCAGTGGCCGTCACTAGAGCTTTTTTAATTTTGAACTTGTGGGTCGGGGTGGATGGGGTTCAAGGTTGTATTCTATTTTAGGATCCTAGTACTTACTTTTTTCCTTGCTGTTTGGCTGTTCATTGTTTGTGTTTTGGCCTTGTATAACTCTCATATACAAGGGTGCTATTTTATTTCTTTAATGAAATCCTTTATTGCTTCCCCTTTCAAAAAGAAAATGGATCACTTTGAGTCGGATCAACCCTTTTAATAAATTTCTTGAGTTAGGTGAAAGTTGGGTTTGGTCACCTATTTTGTAAATGGGCTGAGTTGAGTCGACCCATTTAATTTTAGTCGAATCCAATTTATTCATTTAACAAAAAGGTCAAGTTAGATGACCACATTTAATCTTAGTTGGGCCACGTCAACTCGCTCTTTAAATGGGTTAATTGGGATATGCATATGGTTATGGTTTTAAGATTTATTTGGTTAATCCCTTTAAAGTCTGCTTTATAAATTTTCCTAAGAAAGCATTTACCCATAGAGAAAATTTTTGGACTTCTCTAGGAAAATTTGGCCTTGAGAATCTACATTCCTAGGAAAATTTGTGCAAACAAACATGGGAAAATATTACTTTCCTGTGAAATGAAATTTTCATGAGAAAATCTGTGCAAACAGGTGTACCCTAAAGGACAACTGCCCAACAGGAGGCCCTACTCCCTACTGGACTTTTGACTTGTGCTAGCCACAACAACATAGGGTGTTTTCTTTTTAAGGCTGTTGGATTTATATCAAAGCTCATTTTATTTGGAAATTCTTACATTTACTGGTCACACAGTTTTGGTGTTGGGAGTTGTGAAATAGAATCTTCTAGAAGCCTTTTCAAATAAAAATTGTTTGTGTGTATGCGTATACACACACACACATACATTAAAGAAAATACATATTCAAATACTAAAGTTGAAATTGAATTACTTATTATCGAAAAAATCCAAATGAAAATAAAGGACCAAGAATATTTTGTATTTAATAGTCTTAGTTGTATTATAATAACTAATACTACCAACTCTGCTCCTTTGACCATTTCATCGGCTAAAGCATGTTTTGTAATTGACTAATTTCCTTTCCTTCTTCAAGGGCTGCTTTTTTAAAAAAGAAGAAAAAAATTCCCTGTTCTCTTTTGTACTTCCAATATAGTAACTCTCTCTCTCTCTCTCTCCTGTATCACTTTGACAGACTCGATATTTGTTAGAGCTTATGAAGAGAGGATGGATCTTATGAGGGCTGTCATTATTGGGCCAGCTGGAACGCCCTACCATGATGGTCTTTTCTTCTTCGACATCTATTTTCCATCTGACTATCCCGCTGTACCACCAGTATGTAATTGATTGTAATTTAGCTGTGTTCCATATCTCAATACTGATATATAGAAGAGTTTTGAGTATTGCTACTGGAATTGTCATGCAGAGGGTACACTATCATTCTGGTGGACTTCGGTTGAACCCAAACTTGTATGCTTGTGGGAAGGTTTGCCTTAGTTTACTGAACACTTGGAGTGGGAACAAGAATGAGAAATGGACTCCTGGGAAATCAACCATGCTTCAGGTCCTTGTTTCAATCCAAGGTCTGGTACTGAATGCAAAGCCTTACTTCAATGAGCCGGGCTATGAGAGGTCTGCAGGCAAGCCTGACGGGGAGAGAAAATCTGCTGCTTATAATGAGGACACCTTTCTACTATCCTGCAAGACAATGATGTATACATTGCGGAGGCCACCAAAGGTAGGATCACAACTTAAATTGTTTTTATAGGTCGACTATTGGAATTTGACACCAGTACTAGAGTGTCTTGCTTGGAGAACCCAAAGATATTGGCTTTGTGGATATGGTAGTTATGTTACTCATTTTGAAAAAAAAATAGTAGTTTATATTAATTAGGCGTGTTTGACAACTGGTAGATTCTAATATTAGAGATTCTTAATTTAGGAGTTAGGAGAAAATTCTACTCAGATTAAAGTTTTGCTGTTTGGTTGGCAATAGAGGATGTAGAGATCCATTGTTGCTAGAGTGGAAAGAGTCTGAGGCGTTTCTTAATTGAAAATTCAGACTTAGAGATGGTGATTTATGCAGGGTATCCCCATAGCTCAGAATCTCCAATTTTTCTACATATTTTCTTTTAATCTACTGCTTACCATATGCATAGATTGAAATCTCTAATTTTTTTGGAGATTGAAAATTTTAATCTCTGGAGATTCAGAGTTGCCAGATGCACAATAAGAAAGGGAAAAAGGTTCTAGTGGCTTCAATAAGGGTCTATATTAAAATGGATCCTATGCAACGGGTGTTCCAATTCTAACACATTTGTGTCTGATACTACATGGATTATTCATGGACCATTTTGGTACTAACATGGATTATTTTGTATAGCTACAAAATATATCACATATTTTCTTAATTGAACCAAAATATTGAAATGTATGTTAATCGTTTTATCTTTCGAGTAAAATTTATACGTAAGTTTTTATTTTGTTACTTTTACATGTTATTTTTTTTTTCCAAAAGGAATTTATTTAACTTCATTCAAATATTATGACAGTTGCTACTTGGGAGGCCGGTAGCCCGAATTTAGGGTTGGGATCTTTTGACCCATCCTGTGATCCTAATCCAACATGATCCATCCAGTCCTAGTGCGATGGGTTGGAAGGGTTTGTGATGTAGCACAATATGTGGGCCCTGAAGGCCTCAACACGTGAAGCCAACCGTGCCTACGACGAATTTGTCGGGAATCCAACCACCGACGATGAGAGCAAGATTTTAGCCGATTTTTCTTTATTATTTTTTTTTTTGTTTCTTTATTAGTTCTTTCCTTTGATTTTCGTTTGATTTTAATTTCTATTTTTAGTTTAGGGATTATTCTATAAAAACCCCTTTTGGGTATTGTAAAGGGACATTTTATTATCAATGGAATTATGAATGAAGATTCGTTTGGGTTTTTACCCTGTCTATCTCCTTCTTCTTTGCTTCTCGTGGACTCAAGAAATCAACCCATCGACGGTGATCGACCGGTCTTCTTTACCTCTGTGGGTTCTCTGCTTCAACAGCATTTGAAAGCGTTTCCCGGAGTTTCTCTCATCTCTGCTGCAGACGAGCTTCCCTCGTCTCTTAGACCTTCACGCTAGATCTACTTGCCAGTTGGCCGCCACCCACCTGCAATCAATGCCACCACCTGCAACGGCTGTGTGCCTTGCCATTCCACCAACACTCATCCTTCGTGTACCTCCATTCTCGATCCAACCCACTCGCTCACCCTCTTGCACACCACCTTCCCATAGTCTCTATTCACACCCAAACCCAAGTCTTTGTTTCCCTTTTCCTTTCTGGTCTTAAATTTTCTTTTTATTATTTCCCCACCAAGCTTGATGCATTTGACCCGTTGACTACTACTAGGACACCCATCTTGTTTTTACCTAAACACCATCTCACCATCAATCCCAAGCATACCTGTCGACCATTAGTCCCTTAACCAAGTCAACCCCATTGTCCCATTTAAATCCCATTCTGTTTTCTTTGTTTTTATTTAATTAATTTTATCAATCCCATTTAGTTCCATTTATTCACCTCTCTATTCAAGTCACCTCTGAACCCGATCCTACCCACAGCACCAATTTGTGTCATTAAGTTGGTTCCACCATTGGGGGGGGGGGGGGGGGGGGGGGGGGTGGGGTTGTAGATCTCTTTTTTTCTTGAATATACCAAATGGGAGTGAAGTGCTAAGTGGGTTTCCTCCATCTTAAGAATACATCTCTAAACCGAGACATGTTTCATCATCAACATCATAATCATTAGCCATTTCTCTTCATTTGGGGTTGGCTTTTTGAATCCTATATGTCCATTCTATCCTATCAAAGGCCATAGCTTTTGTCATTCTATTTCCCTCCATGTCCTTTGTTCCCTCAATTGAAGTCTTGAAGGTCTATCCTCTCTCCTACTTAGGTTTCAAAAAAAAAAAAAAATTTTTAAAAAAATCTAAATAAATAGTTCCTATTCTTGATCGTAGTGGTTTCTTTAGACAGAACACATTCTAGATTTTAAAACCTAATTAATATTTACGGCTATGAACACTTCGATAACTGTTAAAACTAAATAGGACAACCATACTACGGACTTCCTGTGATCATGGCTATGAGTTTAAAGTGCTTAAAGTATTTAAGGTTTTCTATGGGGTGCCTTTTTATATGGCATGGTACATGTATATGTTGAATTTGTGGGATGCTAAAACATTAAAAATTACATTAAACTAAATATGTTTTGTATCGTGGGTCAGCCCAACACCAAAACGCTAACCCAGCCTAGAATTAAATTCTGCCAAGAATTTTTAGCCTAGTCCCTTGCACAGGTTAGGAGTGCAAACCTAGCTCACCCAAAAATCTGGTTTAGTTGAGTTTCAGGTGGCCTGACGCAAGTTGCACCTTGATGATGAATTTGGGAATCATAAACTTTGGATTTACTAAATTGGATACTCTATGCCAATATCAAATTAACAGAGATACCCACACCCATTTATTTTAGACAATGATTTATATTTAATGCAACATTTTTTCATGTATAATATTTATTGCTTGACAAAATTTGCCGTATTATTATTTTGTTTATTTCTTTTTAGCACTACATTATTCAAGCAAGTTGGCACATGTGCATGAACTAATTTGATCATTCTGTGATACCATTTCTAGAGGCATAGCTGAAATTCAATTGACCTAGACAAGTGGCTTTCATTACAATGGGTACTTAAATGTCACTCTTTTTTTTTTTCTTCTTTTAATGGGGTAACTGTATTAATAGAAGAAAGGCGCCAGAGGTGTGCAAAACAAAATACACACAAAAGAAAAAGAAACCTCAACCCTTTACGCCTCATCAGGAAAACCCCCAAATACAAGCAAAAAATCCTGGAATTCTGCGACCATCAAAGCTTGGAGCCTCAACTTTAACAGTTCGGCCTTAGTACTGTTTCGGAACACGCTACTGCTGTGTGCCCCCCAAAGGCTCCACAAAATGGCAAAAAGAGCTAGTTGCCAACGTCTGGAGGAGGCGTTAGAGATCTCCACTCAAAAGACGGCTAAACAACCGAGGAGTTCATAGACCACTGAATATAAAACTGGTTCAAACTAAGCTCCAAATAGACGACGAGAAAGGACAGTGGATGGGGAGATGGTCTACGTCTTCGGAAGCTTGAAGGAAGAAAGCCAAGCACTGACCAAAACTCTTCCCATCTTGCTGCTCAAGCCTCATAGCCGGATCCCTAGAATAGTACTTTCATATTTGAGCATTGAAGCCCTATCATGTTGCTAGACAAATGGTAACTGCTATGTTACTAGGTTGAAATGTTGACGCAGGACAAGACAAAGGGTAGCCCTAAATGCCTAAATGCGATTTTGATATAACAAGAAACCAATATAAAACAAAATATGAGGCTGAAATTAAAATTAAAATTAATAATAGCAATTACTTAATATAAATTTTAACATAGATAATCAAGCAAATTTTAGGAGTTAATGTAAGCAATTAAATCAAAAGTCCAGACCACTTACTGGTACGCGGCGGGATCTCTCAAACAAGGCCTTAATTAAATCCACAAGACTGTGGTTCCTCCATCAATCAATAATAGGATTACTGTAGCAGTAAGTTGCAAAAGAAAAAGATCGGGCGGGGATCGCAACAACCCAACGAAGGGTCCCAAACGATAGCGACACAGGGAGAAGGGAAAGGAGGCCGATGATTGCACAGTACTTCAAGTAGGCTGTGATGGCTTGAGGCTGCAGTAGGTGACTGTATGGAAGGTATTAGGAGGGATTGATGGGTTTAGAGGGAAGTTTTGGGACAAACAAAGGTGGAGAAAGAGGATTTGGAGAGGGGCGAAAGTTTCAGAGGGTCCTAGGAGGAGGGACGAAGGCAGTAGGGGGGAGATTTGGGCTGTACGAAAACAGCAGGTGGCTGTATGGGATAGAAAAAGATCACGGCAGCATTGTATGGGTCTGGTTTGGCTTAAGAACAGGTAGCGGCAACTAGGGAAGGACTTTGGGAGTTCACAACAAGTATGGAGATGGGTATTGTGGATTACGGCAACAGTAGGATGGGTTGTGGAGTTCCAGAAGGTTAAAAGAAAACAAAGGAGAAGAGAAGAATCGTACCTGGAAGAAGTGTGGCCTCACGCCGAGGCCTCTCGCCTCAAAGGAATCTCTCCAATCAATCGTAGATTTGTGGAAACTCAAAGGTTTTTTCTTTATTTCATCAATCGTATGTTCTTTGCCTCAAAGGCTACAATTTATAGACTTCCATCTTACTAAGTAAAAAACATAAGCAAATTCCTAAACTACCCTTACTAAGATTATTACCCTGTGCTAAAAATAAACTACATGCTAAACATGAAAATAATAAAATAAGGAACAATGAAAACACAAGGTGCATCTCCATCTTACTAAGAAAAAACATAAGCAAATTCCAAACTACCCTTACTAAGATTACTACCCTGTGCTAAAAATAAACTACATGCTAAACATGAAAATAATAAAATAAGGAACAATGAAAACACAAGGTGCTGGAGATGCACCGCATCAAATGTTGACTTTGAGACCCATATAATCAATCCTACTATTTCACGCACCATACCTTGTATATTGTCATTTGTCCTCACTCCCTCATGTTGAATTACAGTCTCCACTATTAGATTGATAAGTTGGGGTGGACATAATTCGACGTACTCTTTAATTAAGCCAATAGTGAGATAGTAGTTGCAAATGCATCAAGTGGGGATGTGTGCTACTTGGGGAATATGGTGTGTAAAGGGATTGACCATGTGGGCCATCGTGCGTGAAGGGATTGACCTTCTTATGTCCCACAATAACATTTTAGACAATGCAACATAGTAGTGACCATAGAAATTTATATGATCACTATAACTTATTAGTAATTATGTAGTCAGTTTCATATAGTCATATTTATGTGTGTCTCTGGCTTCCTATTTGTGCATGTGCATGGATTGGGTTCAATCTGAACTGAACTTGGTTTGCAATTTTGATCGAAAATTCCAACTTGTATCTAAGTTATGCCAAATCAACCCTGAACTGGGTTGCATTAGTTGGGCTCAGGATGATCACTACCAAGTTGCACCCCTACTTGGTGATTTCTTTAATTTCATGTGCTGTTTGATCACAAAATTTATTATAATTTATATCTGAGTTTTAGTCCCAGTTCTCGATAACATTCCTTTGGAAGTTGAGATTTTTCTCTTCAGATTTTTATTGCCATCCTCTCAACTGCCCCTCATTTTTTTGCTTAAGAAAAATTGAGAAACCTCCAATTATGTTCAACGAGTTGGTGGGAGTAAGGGATTCAAATGAGGCAGAAATCCTTAGTATTAGGAGAGCTCTGGCCATCTGGAAAGATCATGGGCAAGGTAAATTGGTTATTGAAGCGGATTCGGCTAATGCTTTCAAATGGGCAAAGGGATTGAGGTGTCCCCCATGGAGAATGATTGGTACCAGTAAGAGAGGTAATGATGCAGAGCAACCCAGCTTGGCCTGGGCCCAGTTTCGAGCTAGGCCCAGCCACCACTTAATGTTGTAGGGTTTTTATAACCCTACTCCAGCAGCAGAGAAAGGATATGATGAAAATGAAATGAAAGAAAGCTTGAAGCCTTAGCCTCCATGATGTGCATGGTGATGATTTCCCCTTGAGGGTTTGGTGTGAAGCCAACATCTTCTCCTTCTCCTTCTCCTTCTCCTTCTCCTTCTCCTTTCCACATCTTCTTCAGGTGCTTGTCTATCTTCTCTTCTCTTTTTCTCTCTTCTTCTCTTTCTTTTCTTATCTCTGTTCTTCTTCTTCTCTCTCTTCTTCCTCCTTTCTCTTTTTATTTATTTTCTTCTCCCTAGTCATAGCCGCCACCATCCCCTTTGCTACCCTTTACTGCCGCGACCATTCCCCAACCCATATCTCTATTGTCGTCCCTTCCTTGTCCCCAGATCTGACTGTCATTGCCTCCTCCCTCTCCTGCTCTTGTTTCAGTCCCTTCCTAACTCCCTCCTAGGCCGTCCCTCTCATACAGCCCTCCTATTGCAGCCATAAGTCTTCATGTCCCCTTCCCAAGGCATCATCCCTTCCATAAGGTCCTATTACTGCAGCCCCATGCCTTCGTGGACCCTTCTTCAGCCCATACAGCTGTCATCTTCCACCTATAGCCCTCCCTTTGTTGTCACCTCTTGCCATAATCCACCATGTTGCTGTCGTAACCCCTCCTTAAAGTCCCTACTACTGTCGCAGTCCTTTCTTAGGCCTCTTGTTGCTGCCGCACCTTCCCTATTTCTTCTTCCTTGCTGCCGCAACCCATAGAAGACCACTAAAGTGCTGCCGCACCCTCCTAAGCCGTTCCTCTGTTGCCGCAAGCCTCTTTTCCTTGCTTTCATGACCCCTCTTTAGCCAATACTGTTACCGCCCCCTTTCTTTAACTCTAATACAGCCCAGCATATACCTATTTTTATTTAAAACCTTATTTTATCATTTAATGAACCCATTTAATTTCCCTACTCTTATATTCTCCATTAGATTTCTAAGATTTGTGTGATTATTTGTGGTAAACTTATATTTTTGAATTGTTAGTATTAATTGACTGCTTAATTTCAGCCATAGTAGATTTAGGGTGCATTATTTTTCATTCCATTTTAATTTTAGGGAACCACATTAGGCATTTAGGGTCACCCTATCCTTTTTCCTGCATCAGGTAAGAGAATTGGCTGCAGGGATGGATGTATCTTTCGTCTAGGTTGGTCGCACAACTAATGGAGTGGTAGACTTGATGCGGTGCATCTAATATGTTGCTATTTCCAATTTCCGTGCTTTGTTTTGTTTTTTTATTTTTAGTTAGTTTCTTTTTTATGTAAGGCACTTTAGTCATATGATTTTTATAAACATATATAAGCCCTTTTGTTTTTTTATTTTTAGTTAGTTTCTTTTTTACGTAAGGCACTTTAGTCATATGATTTTTATAAACATATATAAGCCCCTCTTGTAGCTTGTATTCGAATATAATGAAGGAAATAAGATTTGAGTTTTCACAAAGCATGGTGCGACAGTGACTTGGAGAGAATCCGAGAATTTTTGGTGGAATCCAAAAAGGCGAGAAACCTTCTTCCTTGATCCAGGTACTTCATATTCTTCGATCTCTCTTTCTCCTTATCTTTCTTCTCTCTCTCGTTCTTTTTTCCTTTCCTCCCTTACTGCCGACTATCCCTACCTCTTTTCCTGTTATTGCCAACCCTCCCTCGCCTATCACCCCTCCATACAGCCTCTACCCTTGCTTTCGTCACCCCCATACATTGTCCCCTTTGCTGCAGAAATCTCCTACAGCCCCTTCCAGTGCTGTCCCTATCTTATTTTCCCTTTCCCTGTGCTGCAAGCACCCTCTTTTAACCCCTTATTGCGGCCGATACCTTCCTATTACTTTATTTCACTTCCGCCACCCCCAAACCCCTACATATTGCTGCCAATCTGTTTTGGCATCACCTTGATACCAAACAGCCAGATTTAGCCCTATTTTGATTATAAGACTCTGTTTGTGAGATCTGATAAGCCTTTTTGTTTTAAGGACCTCTACTTTGAACTATAACTTGGTTTGGATCATAATATAATTGTTTATATTGACTACTGAGAATTTACTTGAATTATTTGTCGCTTATTTATACTATTTAATTGCTAGTATTAATTGATTGATTAATTTCATCCAATTTTAGATTTAAGGTACATTATTTTCATCCCTTTTGATCTTTCCTTAACCACATTAAGCATTTAGGTTTACCCTATCCCCTGTCCTGCATCAAATTTGGTATTAGTAGTAAGATTGAGTTGTTTCCTTAAACACCCACGGTATTAGGTTGCATCATATTTTTGTGGAAAAAAAGTTTGTCATCATTACATTCATTGCATACAGAATTAGGTCATAGCATATAGTCAGAGTCCATCCCTATATTAGTGAGTCTAGAGGACTACTAGTGCGTGTATCCGTGCATGACAACTAGGAGTGGAGTCATATTGGAAAAGTTCCGAACCATCTAACGAAATGTCAGGAGAACAACCCCCAACTTGGGCTGATCAGATTGTAATCCAGTCGATTGCCCAGTTAGATGCCCAGTTCACTGACTTCCAGAGAGGCTAAGAAGCCTTACATACTGACATGACCAATTTGAGAACCCGGATTGAAGACCTAGAAACCCCTAGGAATGATGAACGATGGAATGAAAAGAAGATACGATTCTAACATTGCTGCTCTACGCGCATGGCCTGTTGGTGAGAAACCCGGGAATCGGCGAGAAGCCACGGAATAGGCGAGAAGTCTCTTCCAACTCCAGGTACTTCTCTTCTCTCTCTCTTTCTTCTTCCCTCTCTCTTTCCTTTTCTTTTCTCTTCTTTGTTGCCATGACCCTCCTAAAGCCCCTTTGGAGTTGCCGTTACCTGCACAACCCCTTCTCCTACCCGTCGTTACTTTCCTAAGCCCTAGATCTACTGTCGTTGCCCCCTTTTGAGTTTTTCTAGCCTTCGCCCATCTCCATTTTCTCCAACTCAGCATCGCCTCTTCACCACAAGGCCGTCTCAACACAAGTTGAGGCCTAAGGCAAAAATTCTAAATGGGGCCTTCTTGGTATTTAACATATTATTATAAGTAATATTTAATTAAAATTTTAATTATATATATAAAAAGAATTTATCTAAAACCTATTTTTCTTGAGTTTTAAAATTGATATGCCTATTATTTTTGTCATTTTCTACATATTTCATTCAATAAAATATGACCCACTTCAGAATTTAATTGACAACCTCCTTGAATAGATAGACTTAAAGAGTTTCCATGACGTTTTTGGAAACATTATTTTCTTTTCTTTTTATGAAGGGTTTTGATTTTGATCCAATTTTGATTTGATAAAATTTAATGTATATTTATTATTAGATTAATCATGATAAATAAGAATACTTATTCACCTTTTAGAAAAAAAATAAGAATACTTATTCAATGCTTTCTATCTTAAAAAATCAAAACTAAAATGAGTCTCATTTTATATAGTTCAATAGTATCATAAAAATCTATTTATTCAATTTTTACAAAAAGATGAAATGTTGTTTCTGGCACAATTAGTTGGAATGTCTAAGCTTTTAACACTTAGGTGTCTTCTAAATTTATCTTTTCTTATTAGATGGAAATTGTATAAAATGATAGTATAATTTCCACGTTTACTTCAAATCTCCTATTTTTTAAGCTGAAGCGATCATCTAGTTCTGATTATTCTAAATTTATTTCTCCCACTCAAGTCGCTACAAGGGCTCACGTTTTCTATTAGATAAAAAGAGATTGACCTACTCAACCAGAATATGCTAAACCCTA
Source organism: Chimonanthus salicifolius (assembly GCA_013350335.1). NCBI lineage: Eukaryota > Viridiplantae > Streptophyta > Magnoliopsida > Laurales > Calycanthaceae > Chimonanthus > Chimonanthus salicifolius. The sequence continues at coordinate 15,938,966 of CM023539.1, forward strand.
AAACCCCAGTGGGGCCCACAACATCAACGTCAAACTGAGGTTGCGTAATTTAGTAGCTAAATCCCGATACAAACTTACTCGTAACCTTCTGAAGACAAAGCGAAGGAGAGACCTTTTTCGGCAGCCATGGTTGGAAATCTGGAATCTACCGTTTGCAAATGGCAGTGAGCTCTGTGGCGTGTCGGTTCGGCCTCTTGCAATCGACCCGATCGAACGGCGTGTCCGCCCTTTAGATGGACTACTACTACTACGAGGGCAAGTGTTTGGGGCCTTAAAAAAATGGGGGCCTAAGGCGGTTGCCTTAATCGCCTTACCCTTCAGCTGGGTCTGCTTCACCAACTGATCAGCCTAGACCCGAACCTCCCTATTTTAGTCTAGAGCTGTTTCGCTTTTCACCCTTTCCTTTGTGTGGCTACACCTCCGATCCCTATTATGTAAGCCTTCGCTAGAACCCTTTTGACCTTTTACCCTTTATTAATCCCATCTACCCTATCCTTATTAATACTCCATTTCAACCCATCATTTAACCCAACCTCCCTGATTTCAAACCCACCAAGTCTTTATTCCTTTTCATACTAACCCTTGACCAATTACCCATTTGATCCATTTAATACATTATCTTTTGGACCCCATTATTCCCATTAAACACATTAGATTCTTAGTGACTGCGTGATTATCTGTGATAAATTTTATATTAATTAATTACAATTATTAATTGATTGATTAATTTTAGCCCATTTAGATTTAGGGTGCATTATTTTCATCCTTTTAATCTTTTCATAACCTCATTAGACATTTAGGGTCTCCCTCAGTAGTATCCTGCATCAAGACTACTTTGCCAAATTGGGAGTCAATAATCATTTCTCGGGCGTATTCTTCTTATGATATTTATTGCTGCTATTATTGTGTCCAATGTTATTAAAATCGCATGATTCACGGTTCAAATTATGCGGTTCGAATCAACTCGGGAGGTGCAACGAGTCAAATCGCATGAAGAATCGTGTTATGCCCAAAATTGAACGATTTGTGGGTTGACTCGCAAATCGAGTGAGTCAACCCAGAGAATTGTAAGCTCGTGCAATTCTAAGAAGAAAGGAAAGAAAGACCAGGAAGAAGAGGAAGAAAAAACGAAGAAGAAAAGAGAGAGAAAGGGGAGAAAGAAGCAAAGAAAAACATATTGCCTTCATTTTTGGTCTTTTCCTCCTCTTTCTTCTTCTTTTCCGTTTTTTTTTTTTTTTTCTTGTGTATTTCCGCCTCTTTGTTTTGTTTAGGGTTTCCTTTTCCATTGTTAATAGTCCTTTTCTGCTGGGCTTTACTTCATCTTTATTTTCATTAATAGTCAAGACTCAAGAGTCACTTGTACGAGAGCCCACTGGACTTGACTTTATTTTTATTTTCGTTTATAGTCAAGACTCGAGAGTCTCTCACACGGGAGCTTTTGAAGAATCGTGTTATGCCCAAAATCGAATGATTTGTGGGTTGACTCGCAAATCGAGAGAGTCAACCCAGAGAATTGTAAGCTCGTGCGATTCTAAGAAGAAAGGAAGAAAGACCAGGAGGAAGAAACGAAGAAGAAGTGAGAGAGAGAGGGGAGAAAGAAGCAAAGAAAAACACATTGCCTTCATTTTTGGTCTTTTCCTCCTCTTTCTTCTTTTTTTCCCCTTTTTTTTTTTTTTTTTCTCATGTATTTCCGCCTCTTTGTTTCGTTTAGGGTTTCTTTTTTCATCGTTAATAGTCCTTTTCTGCTGGACTTTACTTCATCTTTATTTTCATTAATAGTCAAGACTCAAGAGTCACTTGTACGAGAGCCTATTGGACTTGACTTTATTTTTATTTTCGTTTATAGTCAAGATTCAAGAGTCTCTCACACAAGAGCTTTATTTCGAGTTTGAGAGTCTTCGCACAAGGACACTATTTTTTATATTTTAAAATTTATTTTTTATCATTATTTTTATGTTCCAATTAAAAACATTTTTTTATTGTTATTTTCAATCTTTTATATATATTTTAAAAAATTAAAAAAGCTCTAATTTTTTCTAGGAAAAGCCTATTTGATGAATGCTAATAAAATTTATTTAAATGCTTTTGATTTATTTGTTTATTTTTAAAATTTATCATTACTTAAATTTATATATTAATCCATATTAATATATTTCTTTTTTTATTAGAACCTTTTTGGGATTTTAGAATTTAGATAATAAAAATTTATGAATTATGGTGATATTGTATTATGAGGAATTGAAAAAACATCTTATTATTCTATGTCATATTATATATAATTATAATATAAATAATAATAATAAAAAAATTAGGAATCTTACGATTCAATGATTTCCGATTCACGATTCACGGTCCACACCCCTAGACCGATTCACGATAAGATTCGAGTTTGACAACATTGATTGTACCATTGTATTGACCTACTATTTCTTCTTGTTATTTCGGCTTTTGTAGTCTAATACTTTTAAACCCTTTTCTTTGTAATTGTACTTCTTTTCTTTTAATGAATTTCAATGTTACCGCTCAAACAAAGGTTTTAATATAGAACACTTAGGGTCCCACCTTGTATGCCAGGATGTTGACAATTACCTTGGATCATCATTATTAACAACAACCAATATCGATCAGGCAATTAAATAAGACAGTAAGGGACTTCGAGTTAACCATCATTCGATATTAGTCTAAGGACTTCAACTGTAAAGAATAGCCCAGCGTTTGCAGCAATGGCTATGTAGAAAAAAAGAATAAACCAAGGCCAGTCCTATGGACCAGAGCTGTAAAGCTTAACAAATCAAATATGCGAAAGAAGTCAAAGCCGATCAGCATTGTTTATCAGACGGTTTTGGACTTTTCCTGTAGTGGTGTTATTTAATCAACTCATTCAATATCTACTCACAATCAAATTCGAAAGATAAACAACAAAAGCGTGGAAAGATTTCTATTCATCAACTTAACTGTATATCAATTCTCTATACAAGATTGATGATGGTAAACAAAAATACCTCTAAAATGGTTACTGGTAAAATAAGAAACTAAGGCATTGAACGCTTTTCAAAGCAAGATAACTGAAGTCCTCTGAAATGCAAATAAAAGATATAATGTGATTCTAATGACTAATTTTAACTGCTGCCTCTGTTGTTGCTCTGCCTTTTATATCCGTTGTAATTGTCTTTGAACCGAAATGTGCTAGCATAATTTTTTTCTCCCAACAGTTTCATGCCAAGTATCTCTTGTTCTAATCATATCCAGTAACTTCTGAGTAGCCTTTTTAATTTGAACTTGTTTCCACTTATTCTCATGCTCTTCAATTTTCGTGTTGCTACAACAACTTCGGAAATAATCATTGTTGGTGCTACACTAGCTTTGGCTTCCTAATGCAAGGCCAACTCTTGAATCAATTCATGATTTTGTTTTCAGGTAAGTCTAGGACCAGACTCCTCTTGCATGACCCTGAACTTCATAATAAATTCTGATCTGGTTTCAGCCCCCTGTTTTTTTCCCCCCTGAAACAGAGGCAGTAAAATTATATATTAAAGATAAGAAAAAACATAGGACAACTAGAAACTTTGTAAAAGAGAACTATATTGGATCCAGCAGGGAGGAAAGAAATAGCTAAAAAACATAACTTCAAGAAGACAAAACAAACTCCCCAAACTCCATATACTTGGTTACAAAACAACAAGAGGCCTCTAGTTACAAATTCTTAACAACCGCTCCCCGTTTTTTTTTCCCCCTGAAACAGAGGCCACTACTTTCCTTAGGCCCCCAATAAACAGTCACCTATAGCCCTTTAAGTCTGAGGAGTAATCCCACATCTTTTCCATGAACTAACATCGACATATTAAATGATTAACAGTCTCCTCCAACCTGCACAATACACAACTCAAAGAGGCCTCCTCCAGTTGAATACACCCATTCCTTAGATTACACCTTACCATCATCTTTCCCTTAATAGCATGCCAAGAGAAAATCTATATTGGAGGAGCAATCTTTCTATTCTATACTAAAAACAAACAGGGTTGGATTCTGACCTTGACACGTAGATAGCCCTTAAGATTGATTTAATCGATAAATCCTTAGTAGAGTCACCCATCCACATTCAGCAATCCTCTTTCTCCATACAGATTTGGGAGTCAAATAAGAGATTCCTCGAGTTTCATAATCCCCCATTTCATACTCTCTTAAACTCCTAGAACTAATTGAGCATAGTATCCTGACCTCATAATACTCATACACCATATCATTGTTATTCAAGAATGCTCTATACACATTCAAGGAAGAGCCTCCCTTAGCTCCCTTTCCTGCAACCATTTATCATTCCAAAACAAGACACTGTCACCCCTTCCAACCAACAATCTAATGTTGTTCTAATAGTCTCCACAGCTACCTCTACCCATGCTTAACTTGAAGATAGTCTTTACAACCACTGAACCCTCTGTTCCTGCCTTATTTCCTAGGTCGAGCTCAGCTGGACCATCTATCTCATGCCTGGCAACCAAAATTTTCCTCCACATTGCATCATTCTTCTTGGCAAACCTCCAAGCCATTTACAGAAATAGGCATGATTTTAATCCCTAAGACTAAAAATTCCCCGCCCCCATTTCTTTTTGAGATTTGTTATTTCATCCTTCTTACTAAATGCATTTTCTTCTCCTCCTCCTTTCCCTCTCAAAGAAAGTCCCTTTGAAGCTTCTCCAATTTCTTGGCCACCCCCTTTGGCATCTCATGTAACGACTTGAATTATGTCTCGAGAGTTGCCGTGACTGACTTAATGAGAGTCAATCTACTGCCCCACAACAAGTATTTCCGACTCCATGAATTCAACTTCTACTCCACCCTTTCGATAATTGGATGCCAAATCGATTTAGCCCTAGGATTTGTACCCATCAAGAGACCTGAGTAGGTCAAAGGGACCTTTCAGCCATACACCCCATTTCATTGGCCAAACACCTCCCTACCTCGTCATCCACCTCACTTGGGTAACACTATCTTAGTTCACCCTCATCCTAGTGACTAATTTGAAACATCTTAACACTGTTTTAACACCAAACAGTTCCTCCTTAGAAACCTCACAAAACAAAAGGTTGTCATTAGCAAATTGTAAGTGATAAATCGTCGAGCCACCATTTGAGTCTTCTAGGACTTCAATAATTCCAATTTCTCTGGCCTTCATCATGAACTCACTCAAAGCTTGAGCCACCATCTTAAAAAAAAGAACCGATAGAGGATCACTCTGTCTTAAGTCCCTCGAAGCTTTAATGAGTTCAATTGGGAACCATTAACCAATGGAATAAGTCAATTCTTTTACTCATCTCTTATGCATGTTCTCCATTTAAGGTTGAAACCCATCTTGCCAAAAAAATGTCCACAAGACCTCACTGTACATGATCATAGGCTTTTTCCATAACAAATTTTAGCAAGCATCTAGCCTTCTTATCTTTATGCCTACCATGAATAACCTTGTTGGCAATAATTTGTCTATGTTCCATGAACACTCCTTGTGACTAACTGATTACATTCCCTAAAACCACTTTAAGTCTACCCATTGAAACCTTAGTGAACAACTTAGAAATGCATCCTACCAAACTGATGGGCCTAAAATGAGATAACTCGGAAGGTCCATCTCTTTTGGGAATCAAGGTGATTAAAGAATTTTTGAGCTCCTTATTGATTATCTCTCTAAGATGAAATTCTCTAAAAACTTCAAAAAATTGTCACGAACCACTCTTTGTGACGGCAGGACAAGGGATAGGGTAACCCTAAATGCCTAGATATGGTTCCCTAAATATTAAAAGGGATGAAAATAATGCACCCTAAATTTAAAATGGGCTGAAATTAAACCAACAATTAATATATGCAATTAAATAATATAAATTTATCACAAATAATCAAAATAATGCTTGGAAATCTAATGGAGACTATAAGGGTAGGGGAATCAAAGGGGTTTATGAAAGGGTAAGATAAGGTTTTCAATGAAATAGAGATTTAGGCTTAAAAGACATGTGATTTAAAGAGAGGAAATAAAAAGGAGGAGGGGATACGAATGGAAAAGGAAGTCACAGACATATTGGTTTCTAAAAGCTACGGCAGCAAGGGGAAGAAGTGAAGAATGAAACGGCAGCAATAAGAGGGACTTTTGGGTGTGGCAACAACAAAGGAGGAAGGATCGGGGAAAAACAACAGCCAAGGTAGGGAGATATGCATGTGGCAACAAGAGGGGAAGGAGTTTGGTGGGTCACGGCAAGCAGGTAAGGATGTAGGGTGATGCAGAGCATTCTCCAGATTCTTCAGATCCGGACTTTCCATTTACTTTGCTTTTCATTTTCGTATTTTGGCTATTTTCGTTTTCTATTGTTATTTTTAGATAGGTTTATTTTTAGTAATTAGCAAGAATTTATTTTTACTAAGGAGATGTTTATATAAGTTATAGCTTCCATGAGGCAAAGACAGATTTGATGAATAAAAATTGAGATTTTCGCAAGATACCTGTCTAAAGGTGCGATTTCACATTGTGGAAGTGATTCCTTGAGCAAGAGGCTTGGCGTGAGGCTTGGTGTGAGGCCATACCTTCTTTTTCAGGTACTTTTTCTTCTTCTCTTCTTCTCCCTTTCTCTTCCCCTCTTGTTGCCAGATTTTCCCTTAGACCAAGATTGCTCAAATCAGCCCATCCAGCATTGCCGGCCTTCCAAAACCCTTCCTTGGTATTTCCGCCACCCCTCACTGGATTTCAGAAATCATCCCAAGCCCCTTAATGCCCATCGCCGGCCTTCCCGTGACCTTCTACCTCCTTCCCGTGCTTCTGTAACTACCAGAAACCCTTCCCCTGCTGCCGTCCCCTGTTGCCTCTTTTATTTTGCTGTCGTAAGTTCCTTGTCCTCTTTTCCTTTTCTTTTAAATGGTTCACACGGGACTACTAAGCACCCATTTATTAAGTTGTTTCCCATGTGCCTAACTTAAACCATACCCATTACCCATTTAAGTGTTTGGATTATTAATGAATTAGTTACATTTGATTTCTGGATTTCTTTATTATTTGCAGCTTATCATATTATTTCATTGTTAATTTGTTTATTTTAATTTTAATTTCAGCTCATATTAGATTTAGGGTGCATTATTTTCATCTCTTTTAATTTTTAGGGACCACATTAGACATTTAGGGTCACCCTATAAGTTGTCCTGCATCAAATTTGGTATCAGGAGCCTAGGTTCGGAGAGTTTCTTAACTTTCTAGATCTTAGGTCGCATTTAAAAAAAAAAATTAATTACTTGATTAATTAATTAATTAATAATTAATTAATTAAAAAAAATTTGCATCACTTTGTTTCTTTCATTCATTGTATTTAGAGTTAAGTCACATCATTTAGTGTGTTTCAGTGCATGACCACTAGAAGTGGGGTTAATTACCAATCAAATTCTAAAGATATGTCAGGAGAACAACCCCCAGCGTGGCTCAACCAATTGATTGCCCAGTTGAACGAAATACAGAAGACCTTAGAGGATACTAGAACTGATGTTGCCACCTTACAACCAGAGTTGCAGTTTTAGAAACCCCTAAGACCGATGAAAGTGAATCAGATAATGACCATGATAGGAATCTTAGGAATAGAAACCATCGAGGCCACATAAATGGTCGTGGTAGATTCCAATAGCCACACAGACAACGGGAACCTATCGAGGACGATGAACGTGCCTTGAAGAATGTCCACGTAAAAGCTCCCAACTATGACGGACATCTAGATCCTAAGGTTTTTATAGACTGGTTATCGGACATGGACCAATATTTTGAGTGGCATGACATGTCTGAGGTCCGTAAGATCCGTTTTGCCAAGGTGAAATTGCTGGGACTAGCTAGACTCTTTTGGACCACTGCGGAACAAAAGATGAGGAGAGCAGGAGATGACCCCTTAAACTTGTCGTGGGATGAGATGAAAGACGTTTTGAAGGAAAAATATGTTCCCCACAGGTATTGGGACAAACTCCTTGATCAGTGAAACTCCTTGCGCCAAGAAAGTTAGACTGTTAGTGAGTATATCACTAAGTTTGACGAGTATTTCATGCGATGCGAAGTCGAGGAGGGCTCCAGTCAGACCCTTTCCAGGTTCAGATTAGGTCTTCGTCCCGAGTTCCAGCGTGAGCTCATTTTGCGTCATGTTATTACCTTGGATGAAGCATATCAAGCTGTAAATGAATATGAGGACTACCTGAAATTGAATCCTCCAAGGCAGTTAGACATCCGTGGTGTCAACTTCGAGCCTAAGTCAACCACCAATGCTCCATTCCAAAACAAGGATGTAAGTATTAAAGGAGCTTCTGGTGCGATTTCTTCCAAACAAGGGATCAAATGTTACAACTGTCATGGTTATGGACATTTCGCTCACGAATGTCTTACCAAGAATCGGAATAAGGAAAGAACCCTTATGATGGAAAAACAATCCAATGAAAAGACTGACGAGGACGTTGAGAATGAATATATGGGAGAACATCCCGAAAGTGATGAGGGCATTGACGATATTGATGAATATCCCATTGGGTTGGTTAGGTGTGTTCCCATATCATCCCCATCCATAAACTCTAGTCCAGTGCCAGTGTCGCCTAAGTTGCCTGAGTCTGCATCTGCATTTGCACCACATACACATATATTGCATGCTGAAATTAAAATTGAAATTAATACATGCAATGAACAATATGAGCTTGCTGCAGATTCTTATTGTAAATTCCAGGATGTCGATGTGGGTGATTCTGTGACGATCCACATGAGGCCTAAACGATTCCCACAAGGAATCTTGAGGCAAATTGGACCCAATGTGCATTCCCTATCATACCCTACACCATTCCATGACCCAGCCGCTTTACCACTCCACCCCACCTCATATGAACCTAATCATGACCCACATACTGGCCTACCTAGCCCACTTCATAATCCATGGCCTGAATTTACAAAGACTTCCCTATCACCCAAGAGAGAGAATGTAGAGTTTGTACTGAATGAGAAAGTGGTTCCTACACACCAGCCGAAAACAGAATTCACATTGTTGACAGCAGATGACTTTCAGCGATAGGATCCGACTATTCTGAAGAGATACCACAGCTTTGTATCACCAGAGGTGCCTTCTTCTCATTTACAACATGTTGACCACAGTGACAGTTCAAATATCCGAGCATCCCAGCGACGGAGGAAGAAAGCCACTCCAGTAGCAGTGTGGCTTGATGATAACTCTATTGGATGACATTTGAAAACCATACGTGCGCGTGTTGCATATTGTAGACCCCACACTGGGAAGACGCGTGCGTGGGACGATTGATGTCTTTTCATCTACTTGAATTCGAGGTTGAGTTCTTTTCAGATGGAGAGATTGATGCGGAGCATTCTCCAGATTCTTCAGATCCGGACTTTCCATTTACTTTGCTTTCCATTTTCGTATTTTGGCTATTTTCGTTTTCTATTGTTATTTTTAGATAGGTTTATTTTTAGTAATTAGCAAGAATTTATTTTTAGTAACGAGATGTTTATACAAGTTGTAGCCTCCATGAGGCAAAGACAGATTTGATGAATAAAAATTGAGATTTTCGCAAGATACCTGTTTAAAGATGCGATTTCACATTGTGGGAGTGATTCCTTAAGCGAGAGGCTTGGCGTGAGACTTGGTGTGAGGCCATACCTTCTTCTTCAGCTACTTTTTCTTCTTCTCTTCTTCTCTCTTTCTCTTCCCCTCTTGTTGCCAGATTTTCCCTTAGACCAAGATTGCTCAAATCAGCCCATCCAGCTTTGCCGGCCTTCCAAAACCCTTCCCTGGTATTTCCGCCACCCCTCCTTGGATTTCAGAAGTCATCCCAAGCCCTTAATGCCCATCGCCGGCCTTCTCGTGCCCTTCTGTCTCCTTCCCGTGCTTCCGTAACTTCCAGAAACCCTTCCCTTGCTGCCGTCCCCTTTGCCTCTTTTCTTTTGCTGCTGTAAGTTCCTTGTCCTCTTTTCATTTTCTTTTGAATGGTTGCCCTAACTTCCTTAAGTTCACACGTGACTACTAAGCACCCATTTATTAAGTTGTTTCCCATGTGCCTAATTTAAACCATACCCATTACCCATTTAAGTGTTTGGATTATTAATGAATTAGTTACATTTGATTTCTGGATTTCTTTATTATTTGCAGCTTATCATATTATTTCATTGTTAATTTGTTAATTTTAATTTTAATTTCAGCTTATATTAGATCTAGCGTGCATTATTTTCATCTCTTTTAATTTTTAGGGACCACATTAGATATTTAGGGTCACCTCTTAGTTGTCCTGCATCATAGGGTCACTGCGAATAGTCTAGGAGGGGTTATGGTGACTTGTGACACAGTGGGGAGTGGATTAGGGAGCACGGTAGTAGGAAGAGGGGTTCCAAAGGGTCTCGGCAAGAGAAGGATAAGAGAAGAAGAAGAAAAGAAGAAGTACCTTAAGAAGATGGAAAGATGGTATCGCGATAGGCTTCACTCCAAAATGACTTACTTCTCATGCCAATGCACGGCACAAGCAATGTTTGCTCGAAAATTTCGACCTTATTCATCAATCGTGTGTGCTTACAAGAGAAAGAGGGCTTATATAAGATATACCACCCTTAATTAAAGAAACTCCTAAAAATAGCTTAAAACGAAAATGCACACTATCCTTATCTAAAAATAAAAATAAAATACAAAAAAATAGGAAGCACTGAAATAGCAAAACACGGGAACAATGTGGACTGGTATGCTCTGTATCACTTTGTGACATGCTTTAATGACCCTAAAATTAAGACTAGCAATGCCAGGTGCTTTACCGCCCTTAATACTCTCCAAAGCCCTCAAAGTTTCCTTTTCAAAATCTCTTTCCAACCCTGTAACCTCTCCTTAGATATAGTCCCAAAATTCACCCACTCCAATAACAGTCTACAACCCCCAAAATTCAGGGACTTGATCTTAGGCTATTGAAGGGGATAAAGGTATCCTAGGTAGACCTAGGAATGGGCCGAGTGGGGCTGGGTTTTGGTCCGGTCTTATTCGGGTTCAGGTCACCAACTCTCAACCCATTACTTATTTATTAAATGGCTTTGTTAATTTGGGTCTATTTCAAGTTTAGGTTGATATCTGTCGAGTTTCAGGTTACCCATTTATTATATCAAAACATGTAGACAGAGAGATGTTACACCTCTATAATCTAAATCTAAAAAGAAATTACATCATCAATCTTATTCATCAATCGTGTGTAAGCATACAAGAGAAAGAGGGCTTATATACGATATACCACCCTTAATTAAAGAAACTCCTAAAAATAACTTAAAACTAAAATACATACTATCCTTATCTAAAATAAAAATAAAATACAAAAAAATAGAAAGCACTGAAATAGCAAAACACGGGAACAATGTGGACTGGTATGCTCTGCATCACCTTGTGACATGCTTTAATGACCCTAAAATTAAGACTAGCAATGCCAGGTGCTTTACCGCCCTTAATACTCTCCAAAGCCTTCAAAATTTCCTTTTCAACCACGTAACCTCTCCTTAGGTGTAGTCCCAAAATTCACCCCCTCCAATAGCAGTCTACAACCCCCAAAATTCAGGGACTTGATCTTAGGCTATTGAAGGGGATAAAGGTATCCTAGGTAGACCTAGGAATGGGCCGGGTTTTGGTCCGGTCTTATTCGGGTTCAGGTCACCAACCCTCAACCCATGACTTATTTATTAAATGGCTTTGTTAATTTGGGTCTATTTCAAGTTTAGGTTGGTATCTGTCGAGTTTCAGGTTACCCATTTATTTTATCAAAACATGTAGACAGAGATGTTACACCACTATAATCTAAATCTAAAAAGAAATTACAACATCAATTATCTAAATCCATCGTCAAATAAGCCTCAGATGGAGATGTTATGCCTCTAAATAAAATGCAGGCCTTTATTTTTCTTATGAGAGTTCACCTAATCTTACCTCAATTCACAGTTTGATTGATTGGTGGGGCCACCACAATCTACCTATGGTCACAGTTTGCAATGCAAGTGGATTAGAAACTAACCAACATAAGGGCAAGTTGGCCTCATTTTGCAGATTGGCGATGAAGAAGTGTCACAACTAAGCTTGTGAGGAGAGATTTAAATTTTTTAAAAAATTGTAAAAAAATGAGAGGAGAGGAGAAGAGGAGATAGAAAGAGAGAGTACCTTATATGAGAGAGAGTGACCAACAATGGATAAATTGTAGGCTTGTGGCTTGCAGGCTGCAGCTGAGAGGCAGAGAGGACACAAGGACAAAGTTGTAGGAGCTAAGAGATGGGAAAGAGGGAAAATAGTAGTTTAGGGTTTCCCACTTTCCTCAAAAGCAAGTTTTTATATGTGGGCATTTAACGGCTAAAATGGGTAAATCTGATTACCTAATCGGGTAGACCCAACCCAATCCAATTTTAAATGGGTTTGGACAGATTGACCCGATTATTAAATGGGTTGTAAAATTTTGGCCTATACCCCCTTAATTCAGTTCGTGTGATCAAGTTGGATCAAATTTTGCCAGGTCTAATCCTAGGGGAAATAGAGACAGAAGGTACTATATTTTGAGAAGGCAAAGGATTGAAACCTAAATGTTTAGGTGGCACTGAGAAAATTGCCATCTTGGGTTCATGTAAAAGGTCCCTTGGAAGATTATTCAATAGGTTGGGATTAATAGAAAAGGTGGAGAGACGATGGATCACACATGTAGGATGAGAAGTTGGCACATCTGTCTGCCAACACGCAGGGTCCAATGAAGTATGAGCATGAGTACCCACAGATGTTGGAAGGCTAGATTCTAGCGAGGGCATGGACAATGCCTCTAAAGGCTCCACTGGTGCTGACATTGGAAAAACACTTGATCCGATCAGATCCTTGTTTGACCAAAGAAAACATAACCACATTGTACATGTGGACTAGACAGAGCACCACAAAATATGAGATTAAGGCTAATGGGGGATGAAAAGGAGGCGAGATAGAATCAATAACATTCCTAGTGGGGCTTCTGAAGTATTTTGCATGGCATGGAGATTAGAATCTACAACTGCCGGGGTGGGAATGGCATAGGTGAAATGTGTTGTGATTGCAATGACTCCCAAAACACATCATCCTATTAGGGACAAAAAATCTCCAGGTAATGTCTTCTCACACCCACCTAACATCCAAGTCTTCTGCAGGAGATCTCTAGTTTCAACCCATTCAATCCAAGTCTTACAAATTTGGGGAAATAGCTTCATTAAATTTCTTGAAATCTTGGTTAGTGTTAAGGGTGTTCTTTTGTCTGAGCCCAACTTGTGACTTTTCCGAACCCGACTTAAATAAATGGGTTTGAAGAAGATTTTTGTCCGACGGGCGGGCTCAGACTTTTACTTAAAGCCCGTTGAGGCCCGTTGGGCTTTTAGGCTCATTTATTTTTACAGAGATGCATATATCATAAGGTCACATCTGTTACTATTTTTATTTTATTAGTTTTTCTTTGTAAATTGAAAATCTAACCGTATAGAAAAAAAAAAAAAACCTTGAAGTGCTACCATGTATTAAAATTTTATCTCAAAAATCAATTTCTAGTCACTTGATCTAATGGTCAAAATCACCGGCATTGAATCTTTTCATTGACGTTTTCTATCTTTGACTATTTAGATCAAGTGGTAAGAAATTGAGTTTTGAATTGATATTTTAACTAGTGGTAGGTATTCAAGTATACTTTCAATCTGCACCGCTAGATTTTCAAGTTACAAAATAAAAATAAAAAATAAAATAAAAACAGTGCCATGTACAAAATAAATGGGCTTTAAACGGTGGGCTCTGGTTTTGATTTTGAAAGCCCGATGGGCTTCAGATGGATTCAAATTTTTGTAGATATAAATGGGCGTGGGCTGTTTTTTCCGAAGCCCAGCCCAAACCCAGCTCGTTAACAGTCCTAGGGGTAAGGCTTTCTCCGCTGTAGCTCTTGAACACCCAACACTTTATCTTGTCTTAGATATTTACAAATCAAAGCCATTGAAAAGTAAGTGAGAATTTTCCTCTCATTCCCTTCTCCAATACCATGCCCGTTCAAAGCATCTCTAGTGCCTTATTTGTCAGTATAAGTAAACCACTATCTTGGACCTTGAAACAAGGCTCCCTTTGATACAATATCCACCTCTAAACTACACTTCATAGTTGACCTCTACCTCATCCCATTGAGCTGGCCTACAATCTACCCAACTACCCCATTTGTCTCAATTTATGTCATCTCTGAAAATCTGTAGCGCTAGTTCCATCCACCAAAGTATGAACCAACACCTCGTAGAATACTTGGATCAAATCCCATTGTTGCACTTGGCCCAAACTAGACATTTCTCTCAGATTCTATATTGGATGCTGGGCTTAATCTTCACCAAACGTGTGGCACATTCATGTACTCCCAGTGGACTTCACTTTTATCCCACAAAACAGCAACTCATGATCTCGTCTTCAGCACACCTTCATTTGAAGGATACACTCCTAATTGATGGCATTTTCTGGTGAAAGAAAGAGAGGCATTCAAATGAAAGAAACACTCACCTCTCATTTATGACCAGGAAACCAAGTCTTGACCCGACTCTGATGTCTCTGAACTGGGCTTTCTTTCTCCAATTGGATATTGGACAGATATACTGAGATCTTGCAGGATGAGCCCATTCTTATCACATGACTTCAGCCTAACTTTAATTCCACCAGAATTGGCCTTGGGTCTAAAACAACATTATTTGGTCCATCTTTTTCCACCAGTTAATAATATGAGGCCCACATTCATATGGTTCTTTTTGTTTTTATGCTCCTCTGCTTAGTCATATATCCATCACGTGGGTTGGGTTTGTAATTTTAGCAATTTGAAATGTAATTCCTGCTATCGACTGTCAGCACCAAGACTGCCAAAGGAGTTAAATTCATCCTGTCAATTACTCTTCAACCCAGTAAGAAAAGCATCATTCTTTGATTGGTACAAATGTCCTGCCCTGACGGGCTCCATTCATGGCGTCCATCTTTGACTGCCTCGTCTACTTTGATGGCAACTTTGAAGTTCTTGTGATTTTCCTGCAAATCCAACGTCATTGGGTGATGGAACCCCTTAGTGATTTTCATTATCACACCCCCATTACCAATGAGGACCATCTTCCATGGTTGGTGGTGTTGCAAATAGACTCTGATTTTCTCAATTATATAGCATGTGTGGTAGGAACTTCCTGCCAGCATGGTAGTAGGATCAAAATTTCCTATCCCACTTTTTTCCTGTTTTCCTCATTTTTTTGTGAGCAGATAGTATTTCTGAAACTGATTCTGAATGAGTCGGAGGCTTTTAGGAGAAGGGCTAACAGTGAAACTCAAAGTGATGGGTCTCAACGATGTTTGGTAGTGTTTCTTGTGCGAAGGCAATGGTGCCTGGAAGTCTATATAGTAGCAAATGGATATGAAGATAGAAAATGAGAGAGATGGTGTTATTAAGGTGAAGGAAGAAGGGACGGAAGATGAGCATGGCGACACATTTCCAGTGATTTTTATAGTGATGGGAACTGAGATTTCTCATCCCTGAAAAAGAAGGGAATGGAATAAAATACATGTGAGGAAAGGAAACAATATGAGGATATTTCTCATGAGATGAGGTCGCATGTGCGATCCAAACCAGTAATTTGAATGGGTCTGTTTTCGATGGGCTATATCCTAGAACACCTGCATTGGATGACTTTATTTTGTTAAAAAAGTAATTTTACCAAGAAATATGAACTGTATAAAGAAAGTAGAGAATAATTGCTTAGCTTTGAACCCATTTTAAAACTTACCAAATAGACTTCAAGAATCATTCCTCACATAAATAAAATTCTCATTCTAGATGAAAGTAGGCTGCAGAGTTACTTACTCCTCTCGCCTATCGAAGTTCTGTTCAAAAACATCGTACGAGAACTTGTATAGAGAAGGATTTCCCGTGGTGCAGGAGTTCGTCCATACCCACTTAGCTACCTGACGCTGCTATTGGCATAACAACCGGTACACCTTAGGTTGGCCCAACTCACTCCTCTCGTAGCTCCTTGCAGCTCTCCCTTTAACACCAACGTTGGATAGGAACTGAACTGTCTCATGATGTTCTAAACCCAACTGTGGCAGAAATAAAAAATCTGATGATTCTGTGAATGCTTCCAAATCATGGACTTGAAATTTTATTCTGGACTTCAAATCTAGACATGTTGATCTAAAGTATTCTATTATCTTTAATTTTCTCCAAGAGTACAACTGGCACAATTCCCAAGGAAGCCAACCACCCTTTGCTCCAGTGCAATAGGTGTTTATAGCCCTACCTGGTGTCCCTCTCGAGCCCACTGGATTGTCATTACCATCATTCTGGGTTACACTTGGATTTAACAATTCTTTTCTATGGCTGTCTGTCTTAACACTCGTAAGACCTCACAACCTTGAGGTTGCAGGTTGCAACCATGAGCACTTACTGTCTTAAATATTCTTGTCATCAACCTTAAAATGGAACAAGATTGACTGTTTGGGAAGGTCAAATTTTCAATAACTTTCCATTTTTTTTGTTTAAAATATGGCAGAGTTGTTTGGGAGTCATTTGATTGGTTCTATCATATGCAGTGGTGTCACTCAAATGATCTACACCTTATACCTTATGTCAGTCACGATGATAAACTATTGACAACAACCGATGTTATCACCCAAGAAAAATGAAATAGAAAATAGTGGACACAAACCTTGTAGTAAATAATGCAGATTCTTAGTTGATATTTAGATAATACTGGAAAATGTACAAAGGCGTCATTTTGGGTCCATGGGGTATTAGCATCTGAGCATTCAGCAGCATAGATTACTGTTCATTAATATTTAGTAACTTCGAGTTCTTTTTGAGTTTTTCCTAATGCATAGTTAATCTTCTAGAATCATCTAAAAACTTTATACTGATAATGTATGCTCATATTATGTATGGGGCTCAGATAAATATGATTGTTGACTTGAAAATGCATCTATCTATTAGAGATGGAGAGAACCTGTGTGTTGACTTGAAAATATATCTATCTATAAATGATGTTGGTAACCTGTGTATATATATATATATATATATATATAGAGAGAGAGAGAGAGAGAGAGAGATCTTGTGTAGGTCTTTTTTCATATAATGTCTTTCCCCCCTCTTGTAGGTCCTTTTTTTTTCTTTTTCGTGTCCTGAGAAGTAACAATTTTTAATGAAACAATGAAAAAGTGCAAAAGAAAATAAAAACTATGCTGTGGTATTAAAATATACATAACTCCATGTAGAAGAGAGCTCTCAGATCAACCTGAACCTCCCAAAACACCCTAGTGCTGCAAAATCCCAATGCAAATATACTGCTAACGTGTTCCCTTATAAAGTGGGTTAACAATTTCTTTGTTTTCCTGCAGCATTTTGAAGACTTTGTCGCAGGACATTTCCGTGAACGTGCACATGCTATTCTAGGGGCTTGTAAAGCATATGTTGATGGTGCTCAGGTTTGCTTTCCTGTTGGAGGTAAAATTGCAGAGAAGCGCTATGAGTGCTGCTCCTCAACATTCAAGAATAATGTTGGTCAGTTGTTCCCAAAGCTCTTGGTAGAGTTCACTGATAATGGAGCTGATTGTCGCCAGTTTCTTCCAGAGAAATCTGATAGAGCTGACACTGCACTGACGCTGTGAGCTGCAAGAGACTGCATGAAGTCTCCTTTTTCTTTTTCTTTTTCTTTTTTTGTGTTTTAAGGGTATGAGAGGGGGGGGGAAACAGGTTACCTCTTTGGTCCTCTAGTTTTTATTGTAAATAGGTGTAGATAAATCAGGACTGTGATGTTTATTGACATGTAAAGCTGATCTGGGTAGATTGCAATTCTCATAAATGGCTTTAATGGATTTATTATTTAAGTGAAGCAGGTTCTAATTTATCGGGTGAGCCTCCTTTGAATCCGTGGTAGTAAATATCCTTAAAAAAATGATGGTACTAGATTGTAGATCTGGTTTTAATGTCCAGTACAAAAATGTTCCCAGTGATGTGTACAAGATGACGGTGTTGCCATTTTCCCCTGAATGTGGGCTTTTGTTGTTTCCTGCATTACTGGTCTATTTGCCCCCATTTGGAGGGGTTACGAAATTTTCTTAGAGGGTTGTGTACGTTGGGGAAAAATTATCAATTTGAGGAGATCTGAAGATAAAAAGGTTAGGTCTTGTATATTCTCTATTTATTAAAATATTTTATTTTAAAATTTCATATTTTATCAATTGATGATAGATATGTAAGATCTGACTTTATTATGATTAATTTCCTCTATGTTGAGTGCCTACACCATATCAGTTAGAAAGATTAATAGTGAGACATCCATTAAACGGGTCTTTGTTAGATTGGGCATCTTCAATTGAATATGATGTAGAATATAGCAGAAGCAATTAAAAGAGAGTCATGATAAAATTGGAACAAAGTATATACCTAATCAAGAGAAAGCATAAAACTAATAGAATTTAACAATGCATTCACTATTAATCTCAAGATCTGTTTAATAGTCTTCGGTTAGCTTGTTGGATCAAATCAATTAATAGTTTTCAGTTTGCTTTGATCCAACATAGCAAATTGTTACGGCTTCGGATCAAATCAATTAATAGTTTTCAGTTTGCTTTGATCCAACATAGCAAATTGTTACGGTTTCTATGGAGCATTTTGATCGTGGATTGTCAAGTTAGAATCCGTCTAATAAATCCACTCATTTAATTAGCCAGGGCTCAATTAAGCAAAGTGGGCCATGTCAGCCTGTTAACAATCCATTCTTAAACAGGTGAAGCTCAAGTCCAAAGACTCATTCTCCAAGCCCAAGTTCATCCAAGCCTAAATCCGTCCTCAAGTGGCACATGGCAGCTTCCTGATGAATCCCACATGCAAGTAGCGTCCAAAGGAGGTGGAAGAAAATATGTGGAAAAGGAAAAGATTTGACACAGTGTCAGTATTTTGGCCATAACTTTTCACTTAGATGTCCCAATCACTTGAATCTTTTGCATTTGAAAGAAGACTTTACGTAACGACCCTGTCCCTCTCCCTCTAATTATCAGAGTATTTATTTGATAACATTTAGATGAGAAGATAGGGGAGAGCGCCACGACGCAAGTCAAATCCGAATCTGAAGACCCGACCTTCGACTGGCCCAACTAGTGCGTGCACATGGATATAGTCCATGTATAATTGGCGACACACTAACTTACAATCTACGGACATATGTACATACATTTGATACATTGAAATTTAACCATCCTCAATCCAAAGCAAAACATAATAATCCATTAAAATTAAATGTCAAATAAAAGGTCTAATAACATCACCTAGGAGTTTATACATCATCAAATAAAGTTTCAATCACATGACTCCTACATAATTACTTATTCTCCAAGAATGTAAACAAAGGGAGTGTCCTCTTCTATTTCTGAAATATAAAAATGATAAACTCTCTCTGAATTCCTCTTCTTGCCTTCATCACTGTCTACGCATGGCTAGTGCTCAGTCCTGCCTCATCACCTTTCTCCTTTCCTATTTTAGTTTCTAAAAGAGAGAAGTTTTGTGGGCTTAGTCAATGCCTAGTAGGAATTCCCATCAAGTGGGTACCAACATGTGATATATATAAAATCAGGATAAAACATATATACGTTATTTATATCATATGGTTCATTTGAAAATCATCCCCATCTCACATTTCAAATTAAGTTCATAATTTATACTCATAAATTATTCAAAATAAATTCATAATCATTTCATAATTCAAATCATAATCATAATACTTTCAATATACTCATCAAAACAATATGACGTAATGTACCATGGTGACATGAATTGATGCAAGCCCTTCTCATGCCCTATGCATTGATCACTATCTCATTCTCATTAAATAGTTAGAAACATTGGTTATTTTGTCCATAGCTTTCCTGAGGCACCAGCTGGGAGCTATTACCCAATACTAGCATTTAACAGGGACTACCGGGGGAATGCTACACACCCATACTCCTGCGCAGGTTTAGGGACTTCTTCTGACCCTAGAGCTTTCTGCCCAATTAATATGACATAAATTATAACCTATGGACGCTGCCATATACAATAGTTAATTTATTTCAATTACTTCAGGTTAAAGTTTATCATCTCTTTAACCTTTGACTCATGCATTCCCATCCCACATATATACATGCGTTTCATATCTATGTATTGATAAATTAAACAATCATGCATTGGAATCAACTTATAGTTCAAACATACATAAATAACCACTTGGTACTTCAAGAAAGTAGGAAAACCTACTTAGTCAACGAGATTCTGTGAAGGAGAGAACTACGTGATACGTATGGCTCCTAAATCACCTTCCGATCCTCTGGTTATTTCCATGAATCAAAATACAATAAATCGCACGATTAGTTTGTGTCATTGTTTTTCAAATCCATACTCATTACTTTCATTAGTCTTCATTTAGTGGTAACTCCTTAATCCTACGTTTACGTTCAACCCAACAATATGGATTTAAAGGTCGAGTCTTAACACTGTGAGTTCGGAATTTCGTTCATCAATTCGAAACTTTCAAACCTTGTTCCGAAGTTTCGGAACATTAGGGTCTTCTTCGGATCATTCCGAAGTATATTGGTTCACTGGTCTGCTCGGAACTTGCCTTCAGTACTTCCAAATCAAGTTCTGAGGTCTCGGAACTTCAAGTCCTCTCTCGGTACTTCCGAGAGACTTACTGGCTTCAGTTATACAATACAGTAATTGGAACTTGGCCTCGAGACTTCCGAGTCAAGTTCCTAGAGTTCGGAACTACAAATATTCCCTCAGTACTTCCGAGGCTTTAAAGGTTTCAGTTCTATATTATAGTGCTCGGAACTTGGCCTCGGTACTTCCGAGCCAGATTCCGAGACTTCGGTTCTTATATGGACTTAACCAAATTCCAAGTTTTGTTCTTGTATTCAATATCCTCAGAACTTGGCCTCGGAACAACAGAGCCAGGTTCCGAGACTTACTATCTTCCGAGGGTTCGCGGAACATTATTGTTCCCTCAGATTGTTCTGAACCTTCGGAACTTGTCTCGTACGTTCCGAGATAGGTTCCGAAGCCTGTCTTCTACAGACAGTCATCTGTAGAATTCTACAGAGTGCGAACGAGTTCCTTGAACTCGAGAATCACACTTGGGTGGGTTATTGATCCCGTTCTTTAAACCTAACCCTTTAGATTTATTCCCTATGTGATTTATCACATCCTTAGGGATTAAAATTCATAATTTAATATCAAATTTCACAGATTTAAACCCGATTTCTTGATTTGGGAAATACTCGAAAATCTCCGAATCTTTCATATTCTTACTCCCTAAACCCAGATTTGTTTAGGGTTGATTCTAAATCATTCTAAACTTTATGTAATACCCTGACCTAAATTAGGCGGAATTAGCTAAATAAATCCTTTTTAGACTAGTTAATCTCAAAAGTTATTGTTAGGGCCTTGTGAAAAGTCCAGGTGTGGCACAATCTGAGCTCAAAAGTTCAGCGATCCAGCTCGTCCAACTGGAGGGGCAAAATGGTAATTTATCACTTATTGTTATTATTTTATAAATTGTGTTATTTTGTGATTATTATTGGATGATATTATTTTCCTTAATCAAGGATTCCTATTTTTGATTTTCGAATAATTTTATTTTCAGAAAATAGTATTTAAAACCGCTTGTCAAGACCTCGAAAGGGAGAAATAAATATTTTTAAATGGTTTTGGAAATGAGAATTTTTTTGAAACAAGCTTGGTATGTTAGACCATTTTTATTCTTTCAAACCCCAAAAATGAGGTTTTTAAATCGTTTTATTTAACACAAGTTAAATTAAGTAAATAGTGTTAAATTATGATTTTTATTTAAATCTATGGTTTTTAGTGAGTTTTAAATCTCCAAATTTTTATGGTGATTAGAGTTTTTAAAACCCAACTTATCTGTCAATTTGGATTAAAATTTTTAAGCCTTTCAAACCATATTTTAAGTTAAAAATTGAATTTTTATAAAACAAGGGCCTAATTGCAAAACCAGGATTTGTGGAGGACTTATCTGCAACCAGTCACCCAAACAGTACCGTTACTGTTGGGGACATAGGCAGCAGCTGGATGTTGCCTCCGGTTTGCCACCTTCGATTGATCAATGACTTCTACAAGATCATCTCCTCCCCAGCTGGTTTCACTCCAAGACACTTCTCTTCTTTCTCAGTCTCTTAGCCTCAAACCCAGCCGATCACCTCTTTGTTTTGCAAACCTTGGTTACCGTAAGCTTAAAGAGGAAGTTTTTCAAAAGCCCAGATTTTCAAACCACGAACTTAAGTGAAGGTAACCACTGTGTTTCTCTTAAATTTTAACGGTTTAGAATCAAATAGAAGTAAATTTGGCCAAGTTTTGAGTGAGTAAAATGGATTTGAAGTCTAAGGAAAATCTTGGTTTTTCTTGTGTCAGTTTGGTTTTAGTGTTAAAATTCGATGGCCAGTCTTAAACCACTCCCTATGGAAAGAGGACTCACTGAGGAGTCCATCTAGCCGGTTGGATGTGAAAATCGAATCTAGAAAACCCACTGTTTCTAGATTCGTATTTCATAGAGTGCTGCCTATTATTGTCTGCTGTTGCAGATAGAGGAGGAAGATGACTTTCGGACGGTCCGAGAGTTGTGCTTCAGACTGTCCGAGGGTATCCCCTTTCGGACGGTCCGAGAGTGACCTTCGGACGTTCCGAGTTTTAGGTCAAAGTCTCGAAGTGTCCGAGGCTAGCCACTCTCCCGCCTCTGCTTCGGAAGTTTCGAGTCCTGTTCGGAAAGACCGAACCCCTCTCAGACGATCCGAGCTTCACTCGGCATGATCCGAGACACATAGACCCACTGTAGCCTGGTTTTTTTTTTTTTTCTGCTCGGAAGGACATTCGGACGATCCGAGACCTGATCTTCGGACGGTCCGAAGGCAGACCCAAGTTCCGAAGTTTGTGACTAGTTTAGACAGTGGTTCGGATGATTCGAAACCACAATACCTGATTCCGAGGCATGTTTCGAGGA
The DNA here is from genome assembly GCA_013350335.1 of Chimonanthus salicifolius. Lineage (NCBI taxonomy): Eukaryota > Viridiplantae > Streptophyta > Magnoliopsida > Laurales > Calycanthaceae > Chimonanthus > Chimonanthus salicifolius. The sequence goes on from CM023539.1 coordinate 15,962,016, forward strand.
ACCCAGTTTTTTAATGTAAAATCTCGATTGATTGATGTTGCTTGTGTAAGACCTAAGTTTTTAATGAGATATTTATACCCACTTGATGAATAATTTAAAATTTGTACTAGCCCTTCTTCTCTTATTACTATAGTGTATATACTATTTGTATTCACTTTCAGGCCGACTCTATTTCTCGAGCACTTAGTGACTTCACTTCCAGGCCGACGCTATATTTGTCGGACACTGAGTGACCTCGATGCCTTACTCAACATGTCAATCTGGTCCTATCCAGAAGACAATATGAGAAGTGACCTAAGTATCTAGACCTAACTCAATACGTCAATCTGGTCATGCCCAGAAGAAAATATGAGTTTGGACTGAGCACCCTATTATTATATATTGTGGATTATTGTAACTAAAAATGGTTAGAAACTAAGTAGGAGACTCAATTCCATTTACCTTGGAGATTTTTGGGAAAACAGTATGGTTTTGAAATACTACTTGTATGTATACATTTGAATGCTAAGTACGTTGACCTATTAATGATTGTGCACTTGTTTGCTTGTTGAACAGAGACATTGATACCACACAATTTCGGTGAGGGAACTTAACTTTGCAGTAGGTGTAATTAGGTTTAATGAGATGGATCTTGAGCAATGAGTGGTTTCAAGTTGATGAACTCACCCATGTGCCTAGACATGATGCACTGTTGTAAGAAGTGGTTATGATGTTTATAAATGTTTATGATGATCATATGAGATATGTAATACTGCTTACACGTGCCCTTGACTATTGAACCAATATTGGCTATGTGTGTGAGATGGTTTATATCTACTGGACCAGGGGTGTCGACAGTTGCTGACTTGAGGAGTGTCAGTATCGGCCATGTAAGGGCTGAAGATGTACTTGGAAGGATGTATTTTGACCGTGTAGGGACTTAATACAATGGTCTCAGCGTAGTATGTAGGCGTTACGTTGGATTGGCAACAGTAATGGAAATGATGATGAGATTATACTTGATATTGAGAATTTATTATCAAGCATGAGATATTATATTGCAAATGTCGATTATTCACTAACCTAATATTTCATTAGACTGCATTGTTATATTTCCTTCAATGGGCTAGTTAGCTCACACCACTCACATTTTAAGAGATGTGCCCGAGGAGGATAACCCTCCGTATGAAGCTTAGGGTGGATAAGCTGCTGCTTTGCCTTGGGATTCCCACTGAAGGGAATTCCGTTATCTTTGCTTTTTGGTTCCTTGAACCTTTTGCTTATGGAAAGTACCGTGTGTAGTACTTAGTTTGTTTTGACTTCATGTACTGAACTACCATGTGTTCCGTAGTTACTGTGATGATGTTGTAATAATAATTCATTGATGGAATTATGCGTTTATGTTATCTTTTGGGTAGCCTTATGATATGTGTTTGAGTCCACATGTTGAGATCATGTGTGACCTTTGAGCCTAACCATGGATCTGGCCCAGTTAGAAATTTTGAGTTTAGATTTCCAAAAAAAAAAAAAAATCAGTCGCGTTCCGGGCCCACCTTTAGGGTCTGGGCGTGACACTTTAACTTAAATATAAATATTAAATTTGGAAGTCAAACCAACCTTAAACGAAGCTTTCCGAAATCCTTTCATCTTTCCTTCATCTTGATTCCTTCATTGCTTGAGTTCTTTCAATGGAACAGATGGAAAATGGGTTCTGTCATGTGGAGAAGAAGAGGAAAGGAGTACCGTGCGAATCTGAAATGGGATGGGAGAGAACTGCCGTGTGCATGTGGGGGAAGTGGGTGAGTGTCGTGCGCATGGAGTAGGGGAACAAGAAGTACCGTGTGCATGGAATAAGGAAGATTAAGTCTTCCATGCGTGCGTGAGATGTAGAACAAACCTTAACTGCCGTGTGGATTACAGTCAAATCGAGTGGTGGCTTTTTCATTCCGTTTTTGCCCTTAAGTTATTAGGGTGTGGCATTTCGGTCCCCTCTCCACATGGCATGACACGTCATCACCCATGTGGCGTGATGCCACGTCACGAAATCATTTCCATCGTACCACTCGACATTAAATTTATAATTTAATTTCATAAATTAAATCCCACTTAATTTCTCCAAATTACTTAATTAATCTCGTTAATCTCAATTAATTAATAAAAATTAAATCTTTATAAATTCTAAAATTTCGGATGTTACACTTCAAGGGCTACAACTTTCTATTTTATGAAATTTTCGAGATTCAGACTTTTAGTAGGTCAAAATTGTGATGAAAGTGACTCAAGTTTCAAGTCCGAGAATAGAAAAGAGGTGGACGAATTTTGCCTATATTGTTTTCCTACTTAGTTTGTCTCCTTAATTATTTTAGCTTTTAATCTAGTTCATTGAATACCTCTTTAGAGACATGTGTAGGGTTGAGATGGAATGGTCTAAATAAGGTTATATTTTATCTTAAGCAGGGTTAATTTAGTCTTTTTATTGTTTTTCTCCTATAATTACTCCCATGGTCTAACCAATTACACACATTGAATAAGATTTGAAGATTATTTCTGAAGAAAGGATTTCTCTTTGTGACTATGTCGAGTTGGAAAATTGGTGGATTCCAGTTTTTATCTTCAAGCAAGTAAGTACCAGTGCATTGTTAAATCCTATTAGTTTTATGGTTTCTCTTGATTAGGTATATACTTTGTTTGAATTTTATCATATCTCTCTTTTAATTTCTTCTGTTATATTCTACATCATATTCAATTGAAGATGATCAATCTAAGAAAACCATAGATTATTTTGAATTCTTAGGAAACTTGTGCAATCGATTTGAAAATTGTTTAAGCAATTTCTTATCAAGACAGAATCCTTTTGTGAATACATAAAGATTTTCAGACGCCATAGATCTGAATGCACTTTGAATTACACGCCTACTGACGAATCTCACAAATTCAACCCTAGGCTTGCATTATGAACTTATGCTCTTAGGAGAACTCTAAATATGGAGGCCATGTTTGGATGAAGGAAAAAGTAGGAAAACTTCATTTCCCCTTGAGATATGCCTACGAGGGAGCTTTTTTTCCTTTCTCAACCTCCTTTTTGGTTTTACCTTGAGTAGGAGGAAAACATAGGCTTCCCTCTTATTGCATCTCTTTTCATCAATTTTTTTTTTAGGTCATGAAAAATTCTTTGAATTTGATAAAGAGTTGAATTTTTTATTAATAGTTGAAAGGTTTTATTTTATTTAACATGAGAAATGGGTCTGACAAGTATTGTATTTATCTATTAATTATTTTGAATAATTATTATAAAATATTGGTTAAAAAAACTGTTTATTTATTACTATAATTTTTTTATAGATTGATAGCTATTTTTTATTTAGTAGATGTTATTTAATAATTATGTTTGTTTCAAAATATAAAATTTGATTATTTTTATTATATAGGCTTACTAAATATTATCAATTATTATAAAATTGACAATAAATCAAATTTTCCTATTTATATTTACCAAATAAATTTTATTTTCTCTTAAAAAAATCTTTTTCTCTAATTTTTCCTCTGTAGTTACGAAACATATACAGAGGAATCTCATAGAAATTTCTACTCAAAGAATCTCCTTTACAAGAAAAACTTCTAGAAAACTCTCTCCATCCAATTGCAAGTGGAATATTTTAGAGTTTCATCTTGGCCATTCGAATTTTGATGAATATAAGTTACTAATTTAAAAAGTGAAAAAATTAAATGGTAGAATGATCATATTATCTTCTTTCCACGACATTTATAGTACAGTCTTAAAATTTATTTAAATAGCAGTCTCGACTGTCAATATTGAATCTCAGTTTTGTTATTTTTTTTTTTTCCTTTACGCATTTGAATACCAAAATACTAAGAACTGAAGGAATCGTAAGTAAGTCTAGCAGTGGTAATGGATTGGATTGGATTGAATATAGATGGTAATCAGTTTTTTGTTTTGACCTAACTTTATTAATTTGAATTATTAATTATTAATTTGACTAATTTTTATAAAATTAAAATTAGAACAATGAAAGGAAAAATTATTTTAATAAAAAGAAAGATAAGTGGACTTTTCTTTTATATGAGCTTCTTGTGTTATGGAAAATTAAATAATAGGATAAGATGTTTGAACTTGGATGGAATACATAGGCTAAAATTAATAGGTAAAAATAAATAAAATAATTAAATATTAATTTCAATTCAACTCGGGTCAGTTCAGATCTAATACTCCTGTCAATTTTTTTTTTTAGAAATATGTGACCAAACCCAACCTTTTTGCGTTAGTCGGGTGGGTTCATAGATCAGGTAAAAAATTATCACTCCTATGTAAGTCATGTTACATTGTGTCTTCATTACTTTTTCCTTTATTGGTAAATCCTTTTGGGATTGCTTTCATTTTTCAATAATGGAAAATGAAGAGTATAGAAAACAATAAATTTCTCTCCTTTCATAGAATAAGGGCTCTTTGATAGTGTTATCGAAGCCGAACCGAACTGCGGTCGAATCGGAACTACAATAGATGCGGTTCAGTCCTGTCTGAAAACCGTTTTTGGGTCAAAACCGCAAAAAACCAGTTCGAGCTGCTGTTTTGTGCAGTTTTGATGGTAAAACCGTGAGCCATGAACCGGGGCTCACAAAATTTGATCTTTTTTTTTTTAAACTTCTCCTTCAAAATATCAAAAGTTAATATTAAAAAATGGATATATTTGAGATATAAAGATTCATTACCATTTCTATCCCATATCTTTCACCGTTTTGGTATATTATTCAGAGTTTGAATATTATTTTTAATATTTATATGAATGTTATTTGTAAAAGGTGTCTTACTTAATGTTATATGTAATATTTATTGTAACGCTCCGACTACTACGGGCACGTTATCTCCGAAATATCTCAAAAAGTTGCAAAGGACATAAATCGTATAGTTTTTTTTCTTTCTTTTTTGAAACGGGGTAACCACCTCCCGCTCAACAAACCATAAGTCCACAATGCTAAGAAAACATAAGAAAAAACTATAGACTAACAAAACATGATTATATAGTCATCCAAACAAACATGTAATAATAAGTTCATGCAAACTAGAGTCTCTAAAATTTAAAACATAAGCATGAACATAAAAGTTTAACTACTACTGCTCCTCTCCAAGTGCTTGCTCAGGGGACTCGCGTAGCCCCTCCGCGATCGGGGTACTTGAAAGGTAAGGGGTGAGCTAACCAGCCCAGTGAAGGGATTGATGTGAATTTTAATTTACTTGCAAGCGTACGAACCAGTTTATAGTATAGGGTATGAGTGCGAGGTCGTACCCAAGGGAAACCGACAAAATATATGAATGAAATAGAAATTGGCACTATTAAAAATGTGATTTAAGGAAATAATTTTCTAAAACATTTAATTATAGTCTTAATTTAAAACAATAAATTGTTTTGATGAATTTTTGAGAAAAAGAAAAATAAATCAAGAATAAATAAATTTTTTACATAATCTACAATGGAATCGGGTCAAACATCGAAGCGGCATATTATCCGGTTTAAAAACAAAAACATGGCCTAGACTATGAAATATTATGGAATTATTAAATATAATTCAAGTTTCTTTTTTAATAAAATTCTAATTAGAATAATTATGTCTTCCATTAAATCGGAATTTTTCAAATCAAGCCTTAGGCTTGAGCGGGTTTTAAACTTGTGTTTCCCCAAATCTAAAACAACCGTTCTTGATAAGAACCTTAGACTGGAGAGACGGCAAATCCCACTGATCCTAAAAGGGGTTCTACTTTTCCTTGAAAAATCCTCAAATTAATTTGTTTCATAAAGTTCTTAAAAAGAATTAAAATAAAATTAAAAAACCATCATTATTAAATATTTAATAATTGGGAATAGCATACATCTAAACAAACCGCCATGAATTTTATTTAAAAATTCAGAAATGAAATACAATTCTTTTGGACCTACATAAAAATAAATAAAATAACTTACAAGAAATTATTTTATTTTCTCTTCTGTCTTTTGGTCGTCCAACTTCAATCCCTTCGATGTCTTGCCCGATTCAACTTTCAATGGACCCAAAGCCATCAATATATAGGAGTCAGAAGAGATGAGATAAGGGATCCTTCACATTCAGCCAAGATAAGAGACCCATTAAAATTCAAAATTTCTCTCTGTTAAGATCAGCTAACTCCTTCATCTCCTTATCTCTAGACTTCCTTATCCCTCTCTTTCTTATCTTTCTTTCTTATCTCTCCTTCGACTCAAACTCTTTTATCTTTATCCCTGTCTTTTATTCAAATCCACTATCTTTTATCCAAATCCACTGTCTTTTTCAAACGCCGAATTTTGCAGATAAGACACCATCATTCAAACGAAATTCACTGGTCCCACTTGATCTTTTGGACTTGGATTCTATACTTTGACTTTTATCTGGCCCGGAATATTGGTGGACTTTGGCCCATTGGCTTCTAATTGCAGACTTTGTCTTCAGGCTTCAGATTCGAACAGTGAGTCCATTTGTGTGTTTATAAATTTCTACCACCTTTACAATGTAAAACAGTCTAAAAAAAATATTATTATAATTCAAACTCTCATATCCGGATCTGAATTATAATAATTTACAATAATTTCAAATCAAATTAGGTGGTGAAAATTATAAACTTTTCAAAAATAGGACTATAGCCCCACTTTTCTCCATTTTAATTCCTTTTTCTTTTATTCTCACAAATACACTGCAAAACTCTATTAAATGCATCTAATATTCACAAATCAAAGGCTAACTAATCCAAAATTAAAGGGTAAAATGATAATTTTCAGTGCTCAACAGGGATAAAACATATCACATGTCAACAACATAACATGTATCGCATGTATGAAAAGTAATGAACATCATAATAGAAAGAATGTCTTTGTACATGAGTTCTCAAATATACTACTAACCAATGGTCCCACTGACCAATTCGAGACATCACCTCCATAACTCACAATAGTCCTCCAACAACTTCTGTCTCCCCACCAATACAAATGGGAGACCATAAAATATACAACCGCCTCAACCGCCGGAATGCAACGGGGAGACTTGCATCCCCTATGGGGCTCTCAATTATCGGAGGATAACGGGGAAGCCAAAATCAAGGGCAAGTACCTCCACCGTTGGAGCGTAATCGGGGTCTCGACTATCGGAGCGTAATGGGGAAGTCCTCCCAACAACTAAATCAGCATATCATCATAAACATGTACACATGTAAACAACTCATCCATCTCAATACCCAACGGCGCATTGTCCATTGCGGATTACCTCCCATGCATGCACATTTGCCATAATCAAGTATAACGATATAAACATGTGCTGATATAATAAACCAAGATCAATAATATACTTCATCTTGCAGTTCGAAAGGCACATAACAGGTTTTTAAACACATACACCTATGTCCAACATATGATTACGTTTGCATCTTATGCGTGAATACACAATGCATCATAACATCTTCCAAATATCAAGCTTAATATCAATTTATCCAGTTAAAGTTTCTCACAATAGCATATAGTGGGCAGGAGTACACCCGAATGGACCCTTTGCCACATAATCATTCTCAACTATTCACCCTTACCAAGTGGCTTGATAAATAGAGGGTTCCATTCGGATCACTTCATGTTCGAAAATATATAATTGATATATGCAATACATGCTAAAACCGTGATAAGTCCCCTCACAGTGTGTGGAGTTAAAAATCCGAAGTGAGCAAGTGGGTTGAAGGGTTGAAAGGGTTCAATTTGTTGAAACAATGAAGAGTGAATATGTAAATAAGGTAAAAAGGGCTAAAACATGACCGGACTAAAAATGAGCCTAGCCTAGACTGGACCCAAAAAGAGCCGAACTGGACCGAGCCAGAAAACGGGCTCTGAAAACGGGTTGGGCTTGAAAATTGGGTCGAGGTGGGCCGGGCCCAAAGGGATGGGCCCACTAGAAATGGACTAGGCCAAATCCGGTTGGGCCAAGATTGGACCTAGCTGGGTCAGCCCTGAAGTGGGCCTAGCTGGGTCAGCCTTGAACTGGGCCTCGCTGGGTCAACCCCAAGCTGGACCGAACTGAGCCAGGCTGGGTCAAACTCGAGTTGGGCCGAACTGGGCCAAGCTGGGTGAACCCCGAACTTGGCCGAGCTGGGTCAAACCTGAGTTGGGCCGAATTGAGCCATGCTGGGTCAAACCAGAGCTTGGTTGACCCAGGTGCCCAATTGAGTCCACTCAGTGACTCAGTCAAGCCGACTCAGTTGCCCAACTGAGTAGGAAGAAAGGGGATTCAGTGAAATCCAAGGAAAATCAGGAAAAATTCGAGAAAACCAAAGAGGATGAAGGGAAACTAGGAAAACCAGGTAAAATAGAGGGAAAAACAAGGAAAACTAACGAAAATCGATGAAAACAAAGGAAAATAGATGAAGGTTGAGGAGAGGCATGAAGAAATCGAGGAAAACCATGAGAAATCATAGAAGAGTAAGGAAATCTGAAAGAGAAAGAGGGAGGGAGAGGGTGAAAGATGAAAAATGGTACCGGCTTGGGTTTAGATTTGGGGGACGACGACGGCAAGCAAAATGGCGACGGAGAAGCAGGAGGTGATTCGGGTCGGCGGCCAGTTACACCACCGACAAAGAGAGAGAGAAGGAGCAACAACGAAGAGGATGAGGGAACCGAGAGAGAGAAGGAAGGAGCGTCGTAGGTGGGGAGGGTTGATGCAGTAGTCGCTATAAAGGGGCTTAGGGTTTTTCGAATGGGGGAGATAAGAGAGAAGAGAGGGATCGCAAGGGGGTGGCGGTACTGTAGCTAGGATGCTACAGTGTGCACTGAAAGGGGTTTAAAAGGTTTTAAGGTTTGAGGGTTTTCAATATTTTTTATTTTTTATTTTATTTTTATTTTTTATTTTTTCAAAACTTCTTTTAGAAAAAATAAAACACAATAAAATCGAAAATCCGAAAGATTTCTTGAATGCTCAACGTCGAGAGAAAAGACGTGTGATTTTTTCAACACTTTTCATGACATTGTACATAATAATTATAAAATTACCAAAATACCCTTCGAGTTCTCGAACTAGAAATCAGGTAAACTGGGGCCCACCACGGAGCCCATACTCTCTTCATTGCTACCAAGGTCACGAAAACAACTCGGAGATCCAAAAATCTCCTTAAAAATCGAAAAGTCGGAACGGGTCATTACAACATTACCCCTTTTAAGAAATTTCGTCATCGAAATTCAAATTTGATTCATACCTCTAGTATCAAACAAGGCTGGAAATTTCTCCTGCATTGTTGTCTCATTCTCCCAAATAGAAGATTCTCTGCCTTTGTACTGCCAAACCACTAACACCAAGCGCATAATCTATCTACGAAGCCTCTGCACTCTCTAATTCTCAATATATACAAGTCCCTTTTTAGGGGCGACGTCTTCGCTAAGCTTCATGTCCTCTTAGTCAATCACAGGCAATGAATCCTCATGGTACCTCGAAAGCAAAGAAATCTGAAAGACGTAGTGCACTCGAGCGAGACGTAGAGGAAATGCAAGTCTAAAGACCACTTCTCCGATGCTCTCGCCTCAAACAGTGGAATAAATCGGGGTGATAGCTTTCCTCTACCCCCAAACCTTTGAATCTCATGACGTGGTGAAGTCCGAAGAGAAAAATCGGTCTCCAACAACGAACTCAAGTGCCCTCCTCTGATGGTTAACATAACTCTTTTGTTGACTCTAGACAGTCAACAACCCTTGTCTGATCTGTCTCACCTGCTTAGTAGTCTCCTTACCATATCTGGTCCTGATATCATTGTATCACTGGTCGTCTGCACGGTCTGCCTTAAAAGGTTTAATGCGGTGACATCTTGATACTAGACTGATATTTGTTATTGTAGACAAACTCAACCAAGTGTATGTGACACTCCCAACTACCGCCATGATCCAAAAAACAAGGTCAGGGCATATCCTCTAAGATATAAATGGTCCGCTCCGACCAACCATTTGTCTATGGATGGATAGCTGAACTGAAGCATAACTGTGTGCCCAACTCTTTCTTCAAGCTTTGCCAAAATCGAGAGTCAAACCTCGGGTCCCGGTCTGAAACAATTGACTTAGGTACACCATGTGGTCTGACTACCTTTGCCAAGTACAGCCGACTCAAAGTCTCAAGAGGATGTCTTCTTCATACCAATAAAACGAGCAACTTAGTCAATCGATCCACTATGACCACACTACATCATGTCTCCAAGGAGACTTTGGCAAACTAGTCACGACGTCCATTGTAATGTAATCCCACTTCCAATCGGGGACCGGAAGAGGTTGCAATTTACCAGCGGGTCTCAAGTGGTCTACCTTGACTTGTTGACGAGTCAAACAGTGGATCACAAACTCGACTACTGCTCTCTTCATACTTCTCCACCAAAATTGTTGATGAAAGTCACGGACATCTTTGTGCGTCCCGGATGCATAGCGAACCTGGAGTGTTGAAAGTGTCATAGCACCTCCTCGCGACATTGCCTGAATAGGGGTACAAACAGCCTGGCCTGAAAAGTCAAACCACCATCTCGTCCCACAGTCCAAGCAAAGGTCCACTGCCACTGGCCACTGCATTCCTCAATGCGATGCACCTCTCATCAGCATGCTGAGCTCTCAAAACTCTAACACAAATCTCTGGCTGAACAACCATGTTGCAAGGTCTGAATGCCTTATATCCTCCGATCAGACTCGATAAGGTTGTCTTCGTTCTGCGGCTGAAGGCATTTGCAACTATGTCTGCCTTACCGGGGTGGTAAAACAACACGAAGTAATCGATCCACCGTCTCTGCCTCATATTCAGTTCCTTCTGTGTGAACATATACTTTAGGTTATGAAGATCTGAGAAAACCTCGAACCTCTCACCATATAAGTAGTGTCTCTAGAAATTTAGTGCAAAAACTACAGCTGCTAACTCCAAGTCATGAGTAGGATAATTCTGTTCATGGGTCTTAAGCTGTCTCGAACCATAAGCTACCTCCTTCCCATCCTACATCAGTATACGACCCAAACCATTACCGGAAGCATCACAGCAAACCACATAGCCATGGCCTCTCTCTGGCACTATCAACACCAAAGCGGAAGTCAAACTTTCTTTTAGCCTTTGAAAGGCCGCCTCACAGGTCTCACTCCAGACGAACTGCACATCTTTGCGAGACAACCTTGTCGTGGGAGTCTTGATCTTGGAGGATTCCTTGATAAACTGCCAATAGTAACCCGCAAAACCCAAGAAGCTGTGATTTTCAAGTACACTCCATGGTCTCTCCCAACTCAGAATAGCCTCTACCTTAGCCTGATCCATGGCCACACCGTCAGCTGACATCACGTGCCCAAGAAACTGAACCTCTAGCAACCAAAATTCACACTAGTTGTACTTCGCACAAAGCTTATGATCCCTTAAGACATGAAATATTGTTATCAGATGCTGCTCATGATCCCCCTCTGATGCTGAATATATTAAGATGTCGTCGATCAACACCACTACATCTGGTTCAGGTACGGTCTGAATATCATGTTCATAAGGGCAATGAATGTCGCCGGGGCATTAGTTGTAAGGACCCGGAATTTTTAAAATTAATATAAATGGGAATATTATTTATTTTAAGGATGTAAATTAGAAAATTGTTGGAGTAAATGGTAAATGGGCCAAAATTGGATAAAGGCCCAAGTGTGGCCCAATAGACTATGGTTTGGATTTAAATTTATTTAAATGGGTCAAGAATGGTCAAATTGGGTCGAATACCCATTTGGGACCCAATGGGTCAAGATGGTTAAGCTCTAAGGTAAATGGGCTAGTGGGAAATGTAATTGGGCCATGGGCCCAATGGTGATCCATTTAGAGTGGGCTTAATGAAATTTAATCACCCTAAGTAATTTGGAATTAAACAATGGTGGTGTGGCCAAGCAGGACCCACCTCCACCTCATCAAGTGAGGTGGCGAGTGGACCAATGATTGGTGGGGCCGGCCACCATGGTTGACTTGGTCAACCATGGGTGGAGTAATGAACTTAGGCTAAGCATCAATGGATTAGCCTAAGGTAAATATCTAATTAAATTATTTAAATATGGTAGTCAAGAGTGGTCAAGGTGGGGCCATGAGGTGAAGATTCACCTCATCTCAAACTCAAAAAAATTCACATACACGTTGGACTTGGTGGTGGTTTAGATAACCACCACCATAAAGCAAATAAAATATCTTAAAATATCTTTGGTTGGTGAAAAATTAATGTAAAGTGTAAATGAGGTCATCAAATGGGGATAAGTTTGATTTTTTCTTTCTCATATTCATTTTCACTAACTCCATCCCTCCCACTCCTCCATTGCCGTCCCATGTCCAAGTGAAGGAGAGAAAAAAAAAAGAAAAGAAGGAGCTCAAGGAGAGAAAAAAAAATGGAATTTGGAGGGAGTTCACTCTAAGATTAAGGTCATCATCTTCCTCTCATCATCTTTTCCTCTTTTCATCTCTCAAATTCAAACCTAACATGGCTGATTTTAAGGTTGGGAGTTGCCACCATTGATCAAGCCTCTTGACCTATTAAAGATCAAGAGGAAGGAGAGAGGAGGCTAAGGAGACCGACGGGAGCGGCGGAAATCGGAGGAGACGTCGGATTGTGAGTATTTCTTAAACAAGAAATTTTGGATTTTAGGGTTTAAGAATTGGAATTTATTTTGTATTAATGTAATGGTGGATAGATAATTTTATGCAATGGAGTTTAAACCCATCAAATGAGAGGGTGGAAGATGGAGAAAACCCTAAATGGGTGAATTAGGGTTAGGGTAAGAAAATGACTAAATGGGTTATGTGCATTATGTAAATTATGAAATTAAGCATGGAATGGGGTAATTGGAATAAAATTATGGGCCATAGGGTTCGGCCATGTAGTATGGCCGAACCCCATGGTGGGTGATTTGGTCTTTGATGTAATTGGTTAAGGTTTTAAGAATGGAAGGCAATGAAGGTTTTTGATTAATGCATTTAGGGTTTTAATGAATGCATGGGAGTAATGTTTAAAATGATTGTATGATGAAAAATGCAATGAAATGATACCCTATGGTAATGTTTTACAAATTTTAAATGGGGTTAAAAGGATGGAAAATGGGGAAAGGACACCATGGGTTCTGCCATGGTGTATGGCCGAACCCATGGCCCAATTGTAACCCATTGTAGTGGGTTAAATTGGATGATGGATGGTGTTTGTGGCCTCCAAAGGGAATGAATGAGTGATGCACTCATTGAAGTTAAATGCATAAGGTAAACCCCATCGGAGGATTTGATGAATTAGGTATTTTGAATCCATGACCCAAATGGTGGATCATTTTTAGGTCTAAGGTTAATGTGTATGTATGTGATTAAGTAATGGGAATTGGATTAATTAGATGACAAGTTTTAATAGTTTGGTGGGTCATAAATGAACCTAAGTTAGGGATCTAAGTTTAAAAATCAATTTTGGACTTAATCATGCATGCATAAATGGGTGATTAACCATGGAAAATGAGGTAGTGGCAAAACCGTAATTAAATGCCAAGTTCAAGAATTCCATGGAGATTGATCATGGAATGAGGGGATCTAATGTGATAACCTTATAAGTGGTTAATAAAGCCTAGGGTGGCTGATTTTAGACATATGTACTTAAAAATATATAATGGATTAGGTGGGACCCACAAAACCTAAATGGTGACCGGTTTTTCATAAGGGCTTATAAATGGTTGAAACATGGACTAATGATTAGTGTGTAACAAGGTACTGGACATCGCAGGCGGTGCGCGATCGGCGACCGGGTTTGTCGAGCGGAAAAATGTAAAAGGACGCAAGTCGGTATTAGGTAGGATTCCTACATTTTTGTAAGCCATGGATTGGGTGATGTTTTCTTTAATTTATTTTGGAAAGCATGTGGTTGCCTTTAAGATGAGTTTTGGATTATGTATCTTGTGATGTTTTCCTTTAAATTATTTTGGAAATCATGTGAATGTCTTAAGATGCATTTTGGATTAAATATTATGGGATGTTTTTCCCTTTGATTTATTTGATAATCAAGTAATTGTTTTAAGATGGGTTTTAGTGTTACTATTGAACTACATATATTTACATGGCACATGGCATCTACATCTCATGCTGGCATGGGAGGGATATGACAGGGAAATGATGAAATGAAACCGGAGTCCATGCTCCGTCGGGGCGACCGATAAACAACATGGGGACATTTCACATATGTATTATGATACCTTGATGATGCTTTTCCATCAAGGGGGATGTTGTATTTATTATTGTACCTTGATGATGGTTCTTCCATCAAGGGGGGGATGCCTAGTGTGGATCGCATCTTGATGAGGCTTTTGCATCAAGAGGGTCATGGTACGATGATGGTATGGATTCTATTTGGAATACTATGGATGGTTGGAAAAAGGGACATTCTAGAGTTGAGGATGAGATTGATGGGTGGGATTCATGACATAAAACACCATTGCATTACATTGTACCAAATGGCATAATTTTGAGATAATATCTTCTATATGCTTTGTTATTACTAATCCATGTGCTAGCCCTACTCGGAGTCCTACTGGGCGCGTGGTCTAACGCCCTACTTCTACCCTAGCCGACGATGCAGGAGATGGCGGCACGGAAGGACAGGACGGGAGTCAAGCTCAGGAGCTTGGGAAGGCGGATTCATTATGTTGTTTAAGTTATGTTGGAAAAATGTAATTTGAGTAGCTTAGCTTGTCGGAATGTAATAAATTAGATTACTGGCTATGTTTTGGGATTTTATTATGGACATTATGGTTTAGAGGTATTATAGAAATTTAAATGAATGTTATCTTCCTTGCTATCTCAAATCTGTAGGATAGTCTTTGTTGTTAATTCCGCACTGAGAAGTAATATTCCTTGAGCTTACATCTACGCGTGAACCGTACTCGTGGACTTGGCTCCACGCACGCGTAGGGTTGGCCAGTTAAGGGCCGGGCTTTAGAAGCTCGGACTTAACTCGCGTTGTGACGTCCACGCCCTTTGTCACTTTTATGGAAAAAAAAAAAAAAAAATAGACTCTGATTTTCGGTGAAAAAGGGGCGGGCGTTACATTAGTCACCCCAAATCACCACCAATTCAAAGAGGTCAGAACGAGTGCGGAATGCGGTCTTCTCAATGTCACACTCCCGCACCCTCACCTGATGGTAACCCGAACTAAGGTCTGTTAGTGCCTCGGCTTGGCCAAGTCCCTGAGTTCGTCAATTCCATGACTCGGAAATAAGCACTTACTAGAACCTTAAAAGACCTAAGATGATCAAGAATGAGGATAACACTCCACCGAATTGAAGCTCATCGTTATGGCAATCACAAAACATGTATTATGGCCATAGATGACTTTAGGTGGTACCCACACCTTAGAGAGGACTATCCATAGGCTTAGTGGAACAAATGATTAAATCATAAAAAACCTAGAGATGAAGTTTGACAGTGAATTGGAACCAAACTTGGAAATATGTATGTTTCACTGTCAGCTTGACCAATCGTCCTCACCGACCCCTCAGTGGAGACAAGATCGACCCATCGTGTTGAAAGACTGGTCGACGAGATTGACATAGGTTCTGGATCATTGAACTGTCATTCTGGGAAGGCCTCTGATCGAGAGTCTCGTACGCACCGACCCCTCGATGAAAGGCTGAAACAACCCCTCGTGGTCAACGAATCTTCGATAAGATTTATGAGTTCTGGAACTTAGAACTCAGGTGGGCTATCGAGAAAACAGACATATCAGTAGTTCAAAGACCAATCGAGAGTACCCTAGACCGACCCCTCGTTGAAGGGCAACAAGTTGTTCTGGGTATGACTGGTTTCTTGACTTGAAACTCTGACAGCTTGGTGTTGCCCCAAATCGAGCCTCTCGTATGGACTGACTTCTCGGTACCATAATTGTCGACCCATTGGTGACACCGACATGTCCGACCGAGAAAGAATATTACCGTTGGGAGTGCATTATTGCGCAACGGTCGAGTTGTTGAAAGATAACATTTCTAGTCACCGACCCTTCGGTGCGCCCGACTTGTTGGTACATTATCGTTGCTAAAATTGGTTGCTTTCTCTATATAAACCAATCTTTATGCAACGAGTTGGTTTCCTTCGTAAAATCAGTTAGACCCTCATCTTTATCATTGAGCTTAAAAAATGGCCAACAGAAGGATCACTTTCTCTCTCGTGCTAACACTTGGGGAATCAAATACAACCAATCATATGGATTGAGTTGTGAGAGAGAGAGAAGGAAAATAAACTCATAACCAACCAATCTGTTGATTGAGTTTGACAGTGAGAAAGAGAGGGGAAAGAAAATAACATAAACTAGGAAACCTTTGGTAAAACCAGTTTCCTTGTCGCCCTGGGTTGTGATTACTTTACGACGGCTATAAAGAAGAGCATCGACACCGGCACACATATGGTGGATCTTGAATCACACATCAAGAGAAAGAGCTTCAAAGACAAGTGCTTCTTGGCTATAATTTTGTTTTAAGACCTTTGTTTCAAAAGTGGATTAAGGAAACTTAGTTTCGGAACCACTATAAAAAATCTGGAGCGTCGTCTCCTACACATGTGGTGGGTGGAATTCCCAGACAAATGGATATGTGAAATTCCTATTCTACAGTGGTGGGTGAAATTCTCAGCTGATTGAATGAGGTGGAATTCTTACTCTAATTGTGAGGGAATAAGTCCACACATAGTGGATTTTGGGGATAGCTCAAGGTTGAGCGAGTCCTAACAGTGGATGTACGTTGGCTAACTGAAACACTTTAAATTGGTTGAAAGTTCCCTTGGGAGCTAGAGCAACATGATTCACCCTGAAGAAAGAGGGAGGGAGGGGGGGGGGGCGGGGCATATAGGTCAATCTAAAATCGTTGGTCCTTTTTAAGATTAACTTGATTGATTAATTAAATGCAGCGGATACAAGAATCAAGTCCGTGTGTCTTAGCAAATGTGATTAATAATCAACACAAGGAAATAACTCTAACACCACAAGCACGAGGACACAAGATATATAGTGGCTCGGTTCGCCAACCTACATCCACTGTTAGGACTCGCTCAACCTTGAGCTATCCCCAGATTCACTATGTGGGGACTTACACCCTCACAATTAGAGTAGGAAATCCACCTCACTCAATCGGCTGGGAGTTCCACCCACCACTGTGCCAGAGACAACGCTCTAGAGTTTTTTATAGTGGTTCTGGAGTAAATCCTCCTTAATCCACTTTCGGGTTAAAGGTTTTAAAAACAAATTAAAACCAAGAAGAACTTACCTTAAAGCTCTTTCTCGCTGATGTGTGCTCATTGAAGATCTCACCCACTAAGTGCTGACACTCCTCCTTCTAGCCGTCGTAGAGCAATCACAATCTCAGAGTGACGAGGAAACTGCTTTTTGTTTCCTAATTTACGTCTTACTCATTTACAAACTCAATCAGTAGATTGGTTGTTTATGATCTTTGTTTCCTCCTCTCTTTCTCACTTTCAAATACAATCAATAGATTGGTTATTTATGATTCTTCTCACAAAAGTGTTGATCATTCCTTAGAATATATAATCTTTTTAGCTCAAGGAAGATAGTAAAACAATCAGCCAACACCCATATTTATAAAGGAGTCTTAACGGTCTTTCTGACTGTCCAAAACCTATAGGTCGGTGGCATCGATGGGTTGGTGTTCATATTTATTACCGTTCAACCACCCAATGGTTGCGCATAAAATGCACTCCCAACGGCTTTAATACTTCCTGGTCGACAGGTTGGTGTCGCCGATAGGTCGACAGTTATGGCACAGAGAGGTCGGTCCATACGAGTGTCTCGATCTGGGGAAAACCATGCTGGCAGTACTTTCAAGTTAGAAACATGTCACCCAGAAGGACCTGTCGCCCTTTATCGAGGGGTCGTCCTAGTACTCTCGGTCGGACTTGAAATACCAAGATTTTTGTTTTATCGAGAGCCCTCATGAGTTCACAGTCCAAAACTCACAAGTTTCATACCGATGAGTCGTTGACCACGAGGGGTCGTTTAAGTTCATCGTCGAGCGGTCGGTGCATACGAGACTCTCATTCAGAGGCATACCTAGAATGACAGTTCTTTGATCCAAAACCTCTGTCAATTTGGCCGACCAGTCATTGACCACGATGGGTTGATCCTGTCTCCACCGAGGGGTCGGGGAGAACAACTGGTCGAGCTGATAGTGAACATAATTCATATTTCCAAGTTCACTGTCCAACATCCTCTCTTAGGCTTCTTTATGCATGTACCATTTGTTCGATTAAGCCTAGAGATAGTCCTCTCTAAGGTGTGGGTACCATCTAAGGTCATCTATGACCAAATACTTGTTTTCGTGATTATCATACTGATGAGCTTTGAACTTGGTGGAGCATGATCTTCACTTTTGAGCATCTTGAGTAATCAAACTTCTTAGCAAGTGCTTCTTCTCGAGTCATAGAATTGACAAATAGGGACTCGGCCAAGCCGAGACACTAACATTGGTCTTATGATGTTTGATCTTGTGTGTTTGTATTTACCATTGAAATACTCTTCTCAACACACATCACTTTGCATATTGATTATCTTATATTACACATTGTGCACAAGCATCGATAATCAAGCTATATGTAAAGAGTCATAATCTTAGTGTGAATGTTTATAGAATTTATAAACAATCTATCACACTAAACAAATCTCTTGATTAATGTTCCACTGCACTTAAGACAATCAAGAAATTTATAAACACCATGAAAAATGGGATTGACATATTCACCCCCCCCCCCCCCCCCTTCCCTCTTCTCACCCCTTCCTAGGGTCAATCATGTTGTTCTAGCACCGTGGATAAAAGGGACTTTCAATTGGTATAGAGCCTCGTACTCTTGTGAAAGGACTTAATTGTCAGAGTTGATCAATGCTAGAACAATGGCTATAAGAGAAAGCCATGATATTTCCAAACCTCTATTTATGATGAAAAATCAAAATAAAAAACTTTATATGTTTTCATCAATAAATATGTTCGGAAATAGGTGAATAGAAAGTGGTATATGCCTATGGAAAATGTACTGGATAAACTTTTAATGTCCATGACTACTCAGCCCAATGACCAAAACTATTTGGACTAGTGATGAATTAGTTATACACTTTAATCAAACACTTGTAGCATTCATCATTGTTGTTTCATAATATGCGTTTAAAATATTTAAAAGATATGAAGCAACAAAAGAAACTGAAAGAATCCACGAAAATTTGCCTCTTCTAGCCCAATGGGTGACACCACCTATCTTGACCAATGGGTGTACTAAGAATATAGGTGAATAGTTCATCCATTGAAAATGTCCAAGCTAAATCCTCCAAGAAAAGAAAAGAATAGAGTAAAGGAACTTGATATAGGTAGACCTTCAAGTATCATTTGTGGCCATGTACCAATATGTTTGCCTCTTATGTTAAGACAACATCGTGGTTCAAAATCTAGAAATCTTAATTCATAAATGTCAAATGGGAAGGCACTCAAGATTAAAACAAGATTTGATAAAAGGCTTTTACTGGATTGTGAACTTAGATTCCAAGTCTCATAATAATTATGTTCAAATGTGTAAAAGGATTAACATTTGAAACATGTTTTGGAATCACCTTGTATCTTGCATTCAATCCATGTTCTTGTTTGATTGTTAGATTGATCTTATGAAAGATACTTGTATGTACATGTAGATTTGCCCTCTAGTATTGGATTATACTTGTCTCAACTGATTTCATATTCCATGTGATTTGTGCATATTTAGGAAATGAATGTAGTATGTGCATTTAATCATGTATAGGGTGTGTATGGTACACATACACAATGTCGTTTCATTCCAATTTCCTAAACTTGTGAATCCCGTGTGGAATGAAATATGCTCTATGCCCTTAAAAGTGTTGATCAAAATGATCAAATGTGCTTATCGAAATCCATTTATGTACCAGCTCTTTCAAAGGAATTGGAGTATACTTTAAAGAATAGTAAAAGAGAGTATCGTGTTTTGGGTAATAACATGATAACAGACATAAGAGCTGTGTGTGTAGGGTCGTACTTCATTTCTACATGTAGAAATCAAAACAGGAAATGAATGTATGATTCAGTGTGCTTGTGTCTCATTTCAATATTCGTTACTTTATACATTATGTGGAATGACTCTTGTTCTTGGAACACCTTGTCCTTGCTAAAGCCTAGAAATGCCGCATCTCATGACATCACACTCTTGGGCAAGATATTGAAATAGGAAACTAAATGTACCCAAGGTATTTGGACTGGTTTGGATCCAAGAAATGAAATCCGTAGTCCATGCTTTGTGCCTACCTTCAGAGGGATGAACTGAATATTAGAAAGGCATAAAACCTATGTGAATGTATGTATATTCACTGGCATTAAAAGGTATATAAGCAAAGCTTGATGATCAAAGAACATCGAAAGTACACACACACAGACACATACCCAGTCATCCTTCAAGTTTAAAACCATGGTTGAATGATGGACTAGTCAGAGGAATAGATAGGTCGGTTCTGTTGGAAATTAGAACACTGTCTGAAAGGGAGAAAAATCGAAAAGGGAGACAGGTCGATATTTATCGACATATCGTCACAGAACAGTTGTTGGTCATGACCCGTCGGTGAATCAAAAAGAGTAAGTTTAAAAAGTCTCTTTCTACGAAAACGATAAATTATTTCAAAATCATCGTTCCTTCTCTCGCTGAGCTCTAGCTGTTTCCTCGCCGGAAAAACAGAGGGCTTCTAGTTCTTCTTCCATCAGTAGCTTGAAAATCACAAATTTTGTGATTCTCATTGGTTAAGTAAGTTGTGTGCATTATTCTCTCCTCCAAATAGAAAATGACAAAGAACAAGTCTCCAGTCATCAATCTGTCCTCTGATTCTGAGAACGATCATGCCACATTGCCTAAGAAACCCAAATCTCAGTGGTATCGAGGAGAATCTTCTTCTCTCCTGAATACTATAAGTCGTCAAGTCAAGACACTCTCGAGGAAATCTCACAAGAAGAAATCACCTCCAACCATATCCAGAAGGCCGAGAGGAGTGACCATTAAGGATCCTACATTTCCAACTGGAGCCAGTATAGAAGAAGTAAGTGGAAAAGGGAAAGGTCAAAAGGATTTTACTCCTCCAGTAGAATCAAGCAGTGATGAGGATACACCTATTAGGAGACATGGTACTGGTAAGGAAAAAGAGGAGAAAATAAAAGAGCAAATGAATGACGCTAAATCCGAATCTAATAGAGCTCTTATAAGATGACACTATTTCTTCCTTGAAAAACGTCGGGAGTTGGAAAGAAAGATTGGAGCTTTTTCAAACTCCATGAATGAATAAATTCAAAACCTCTCCACATTCATGGAAGGACTCAAAAAGAGTACCCGACAAAAATCCCCTTCCCCTCCAGCATCACCTCTTCCTAATGGCTTTGCTTAGGATAGTTTTTCGTAGTTTGTATTTTTGAAAAACTATAGTTTTAATATTAAAACTAAGCATCCATATCTCTCTCTTTAAACCATATGTACTGATTTATCAATGAAATGATATGGTTTGATTTATTGTGTTGTGTATTAATGAAATGTCTTTTATCTCATGTCTCACATTTTCAATAGACTAACATGCAAGATTGGATGAGTTAGTTTTATATTGGCATGTTAAGGAGATAGGGATCAGACTGTGATGCTGCACACATCTTAGAGTTTGGGGGAGTACAAAATATGTGCTAATTAGATGTTGTCACTCGTCATGACAGTATAAGGAGGAAGGCGAATGCAACTTTGAAGGGAAGCTTGAAGGAAAATAAACTTAAAAGCAGCTAAGTTTATGGGAGAGAAACTGGAGAATCCAAAAATGATAGCTTGGAGAATGGGGGAGAAAACTCTAGGGAAGCTAGGACATTATCCTAACTTATGGAAGAAATCAGCTAAGCTGGAACTTAGCTTATGCAGGGGAAAACTAACCTTGACGCACGAGAAGTGTATATTGAACCATAAGGGAGAACCATGAGTTAGAGTAGAACTTAGTCAAGCACTAAATGCAAGAAACATGGGGGAGTACTTGAAAATCGATGTCTACCTACTAATCTTTGTCAGTTGAATGACAAAATGGGGGAGAAATTAGTAGAAGCTAAAAGACATCAAAACCAATTATGGGAAGAAATTGGTTAAGCCAAAGTGCTTGGAAGAATAGGGAAGAAGATGAAGAACTGCTAGACATAGGAGTATGTCTATGCTTGGAGTTTGGAAAATCAAACTCAAAGAAGATTGTGAGAGAAATCTTCTCAACAGTGATAGCTTGGATATGCTATGGATAGTGCTGGTCACTAGGAAATTAGGAAGTATGGGGAGCTTGAATACAAATCTTGTTTAGTCCATGAATGCATATTTATGTTTTGGGACTAACCCCTCGAATGATTTTCTAGTATTGCTTGCTTATGTACTTGAACAGGAAAAATTAAATGAAGTAAACTAAACAAGAATATGCGAAGATCATAGTCTTGTTTTCCATTTGAATATGTACATGTAATTAATGTAATATCTTGTATTCAAATGAGGTGTAATAAGGGAAGGTTTGTAATTGTGTTAGCTTCTAGATTTTTGTCACGAAATTGACAAAGGGGGAGATTGTTCGTGTCTCGGCTTGGCCAAGAACCTAAGTTTGTCAATTCTATGACTTGGAAATAAGCACTTGCTAGAACCTTAAAAGACCCAAGGCCATCAAGAAAGAAGATCACGCTCCACCGGATTGAAGCTCATCATTATGGCAATCACAAAACACGTATTATGGTCATAGATGACTTTAGGTGATACCCACACCTTAGAGATGACTATTCCTAGGCTTAGTAGAACAAATGGTTAAATCATAAAAAACCTAGAGAGAAAGTTTGACAGTGAATTGGAACCCAACTTGGAAATATGTATTTGGTTTCACTATCAGCTAGAGCAGTCGTTCTCACCGACTCCTCAGTGGAGACAGGATCGACCCATGTGGTCAAAGGCTTGTCGACCAGTTTCACATAGGTTCTGGATCATTGAACTGTCATGCTGGGAAAGCCTCTGATCGAGAGTCTAGTATGCACTGACCCCTCGATGAAAGGCTGAAATGACCTCTCGTGGTGAATGAATCTTCGATAAGATTTATGAGTTCTGGAACTTAGAACTCAGGTGGGCTCTCGAGAAAACAGGCATACTGGTAGGTCAAAGACCGATCGAGAGTAGCCAGGACCGACCCCTCGGTAAAGGGCGACAAGTCATTCTGGGTATGATTGGTTTCTTGACTTGAAACTTTGTCAGCATGGTGTTGCCCCAAATCGAGCCTCTCGTACGGACTGACTTTTCGGTACCATAATTGTCGACACATCGACGACATCGGCATGTCGATTGAGAAAGAATATTATCGTTGGAAGTGTATTATTGCGCAACGGTAGGGTTGTTGAACGGTAACATTTTTAGTCACCGATCCCTCGGTGCGCCTTACGTGTCGGTACATTACCGTTGCTACAATTGGTTGCCTTCTCTATATAAACCAATCTTTATGCAATCAGTTGGTATCCTTCTATAAAATCAGTTGAACTTTCATCTTTATTAGTGAGCTTAATCATGGGCCAACAGTAGGATCACTCTTTCTCTCGTGGTTACACTTGGGGAATCAAATACAACCAATCATATGGATTGAGTTGTGAGAGAAAGAGGAGGAAAGTAAACTCATAAACAACCAATCTATTGATTGAGTTTGACAATGAGAAAGAGATGGGAAAAAAAGGAACATAAACTAGGAACCCTTTGATAAAACCAGTTTCCTTGTCGCCCTAGATTGTGATTGCTTTATGACTATAACACCCCAATTTCTCAATAAGATGAATATATACGAAAATTCCACTGGATTGGTGAATTTAATAAATGTGATTGTAAATGAGAAAATGGTGGGGCCCATTGTTCAAATTATGACCTTATGAACATAGTATAAGGGTCAATTTATCATGAATGGGTAATGAATATCAAATTGGGTCAATATGGTTTATTGGTTCAAAGGACTCAATTGGGACCAATGGGTCATAATGGACTTGTTTGACCATTGGTTGAGCCCAAATTTAGTGGGGTTAAGCTGAATTGATTGGAAATTAAGTGGAGCATAAATGGGTAGGCTTGATGCAAATGGGTAAACCACATTCAAAGGGGCTAAACCACTCATAATTGGGTCTAGGCGTTAATTGGGTCAATAAGCTAAATGGGGACCCAATGGGTCGTGTTGGCCATGTGGACCATGGTTGACAGTGTGGACCCTCAAGTGAGCTCAATTGTGAGTTAAATCAGGTTGAGTTGGGACTGAATTGAGTTGGGTTTAAATTAAGAAATGGAGCTGATTCAAGTGCATTGAATGAGTGTCATTTAATGTGGTGAGTTGGGCTTATGAGTTGGTTGAGTTGAAATGGAAACCAAAGGGGTCTTGTAAATTCATTGAGTCAAATGGGAGATGAAAGAGTGCCTTGGTCTCAAGCCACCCAAGACAAGTCCCACACGTTGGGGACTTGTGGAGTGGGTTTCCCATGCATAGTTTTAAATGAAATGAATGGGAATTGGATGAGATGCATGGGAGTGCCAAAGGGTGCCTTGGGAGTGCCAAGGGTTGCCTTGGATGGCATCAAGTGACTCTTTGGTTTGAGCAAGAATTCATGAGGATAATGGGAGATTTTATGGGCTGTTTAACAAAAGGGTTTAACCACAACTCTTGGCCGAATTTGTCATTGCAAAGTCTTAGAAATCCAGCTCTCTCCCTCTCTCTCCAAACTCATTCTCTTGGCCGAACCAGCTAGTGGTGTCTTCACCAATTGATCAAACATATAATCAGCAAAGGAAGAGAGGCTAAGAAAGATAGGAAGCAAGGATCAAAAGCAAGAGGAAAGGCAAAGAAAATTGGTAAGTATTCCATGGACTTTAGTTTATTTGAATTGGTAAAAAGGGAACATGTTTGGGCCATGGAATGGATGAATGCATCAAAGAATTAGACCTTGGATAAAGGTTGTTTAAAATGGTTAAAAAGTATCATTGGGTTCGGCCACCTTGGATGACCGAACCCCATGAAGTTACTTGGATAATTGGATGGTTTTTGTAAAGTGAAAACCATGCAAAGTGATGGACTGTTTTGGATGTTTTATTTAGACCTAAGATACAAATTGAAAGGGTGTTTAAATCATGGATTTGGATGTCATGATTAGGCCATGGAATGGCCAAATGCATTAAGGGTCTAAACCTTGGATGGCCGAACCCCATGAAATTGTTTTGGTATTTGGATGGTTTTTGAAAGGTAAAAACTATGTAATATTATGCTGATTTTTACATGTTTTAATTAGACATAAAATATGTGTTTAAGAGGACCAAATCATGGACATAGGGTTCGGCCACCTTGGATGGCCGAACCCCATGAAAGTGTTGGACAATTTGGTGTGGTTTTTGGAGACATAAAACCATACCAATGGTGGAGAATTTTATGTGATTTAAATGGAAATAGGGTTGTTGTTTTGGGTTGGCTATTGGATGGCTGAACCATATGGTTCTTATGATTAAAGAGTAGGGCCTAAATTAAGAACATATGGTGGAATCATTGAACCAAGGGAACCATTGGGTTCGGCCATGTGTAGGGCTGAACCCCATGGACCATTAAGTGGGTATTTGGATTCAAGTATATGATTTAAAGTTGTTAACTGTTTTGTAATGTTTTAAAGAGTCTAAGTTATGACTTTAGGTTGAAGTGTAATGGATAAAAGAACCATTGGGTTCGGCCATATGCATGGCCGAACCCCATAGAGTAGTTTTGGTGCATGAAAGTGAGGATTGGAACCAAGGTAGTTTGGTCATATGGGCTTTGACTATAAAACAATGACAAAAATGGGAAATAGGGACCAAACTTAGATGATGAGGTTCGGCCATGTTGTATGGCAGAACCCCATCCAAATGAAGTATGGGATTAAAGTTGATTCATGGTTTATGTGAATAAGGTGACAGATCTCTTTGACGGCACGCTAATTATGAACGGGTGACGCTTGGAAGGAACGGATACTTAAGCGAATTTTAAGTAGGCTTCCTACCTACTTGTAACCACTATGATGATTGGTTTTATCATGATTTGATAAGATATGTTGTTATTACTATTATGTTTCAATTGGTTTTTGAATCATGAGATTTATTTACATGCTTCATATATTCATTGGCATCTCATGCATGGACATGAGATGATGATTATGGAAAGCCTCCTTAGGCGATGAGGGTCCCGCCAGGAGTAGTATCATGATGATAAGAATCACATTGGCCTCCTTAGACGATGAGGGTCCCGCCAGGAAGAATGTTATAATGATGAGAGTCACATTGGTCTCCTTAGGCGATGAGGGTCCAGCCAGGAGAAATATTATGATGATAAGAGCCACATCGGCCTCCTTAGGTGATGAGGGTCCCGCCAGGAGGGATATCATCAAGAAGAAATGAAAGAGTATTGTGATTTACCTTAACGATGAGAGTCTCGTCAAGTGATGGCTATGTATATGCGCGATGGGAGGAACTCATTACATGTGCATATTTACATAGCATTGATTTATCTGTTTTTGATGACCATATATATTATGTTATATGCATGTTTTTATATACTAACCATGTGGTAGACCTGATCGGAAAACCTACTGGGCAGCGTTGATCTAACGGCCTAATACTATCCATAGAGGATAATGCAGGAAACGGAAAAGGGAAAGAGAAGGTCGTGGACCTGGAGGGGAGCCAAGCTTAAGCGCTTGAATGATGATTGGGATTTCTATATTACTGACTTTTGAATTACACATTATGGATATGTAATAGCTAGTAAACTTTGCTATGGTTTGTGAACTGTTTGATGAACCTTGATTTGGTATAAGTAGTTTATAATGGATGACCTGTGCTTTGCTATCAGAGAAGGTATGGTTAACATAAGATTGATTATTTTCCGCATCAGTTTAGTTCTGCAATTAGTTATGGCTATTCCGCATGTCTTAACTTAGTTCCATGTGTGGTTTGTCCTTCATAGGTTTAATCCATGCACACATGGGTGGCCAGTTAAGGGTCAGACTTGGGTAGTCCGGACTTAGTTCGCGTCGTGACGTCTCTCCGCCCTTTACCGATTTAATTTATAAAAAAAAATTAGACTCTAAAACACGTAAAGGGCGGGGTGTTACAATGACGGCTATAAGGAGGAGCGTTGGCACCGGCACACATAGGGTGGATCTTGAAGAAGCACACATCAAGAGAAAGAGCTTCAAAGGCAAGTGCTTATTGGTTTTAATTTTGTTTTAAAACCTTTGTTCCGAAAGTGGATTAAGGAAACTTGGTTTCAGAACCATTATAAAAAATCTAGAACGTCGTCTCCAGTACATGTGGTGGGTGGAATTTCTATTCTACAGTGGTGGGTGAAATTCTCAACCGATTGAGTGAGGTGGAATTCCTACTCTAACTATGAGGGTGTAAGTCCCCACTTAGTGGATTTTGGGATAGCTCAAGGTTGAGCGAGTCCTAACAGTGGATGTAGGTTGGCTAACCGAACCACTTTAAATTGGTCTTATGGTGTTTGATCTTGTGTGTTTGTATTTACCATTTAAGTACTATTCTCAACACACATCAGTTTGCATATTGATTATCTTATATTACACATTGTGCACAAGCATCGATAATCAAGCTATATGTAAAGAGTCATAATCTTAGTGTGAATGTTTAAAGAATTTATAAACAATCTATCACACTAAACAAATCTCTTGATTAATGTTCCGTTTCACTTAAGACATTCAAAAAATTTGTAAATACCATCCCCCCCCCCCCCCCCCCCCCTCTCTTCTTCCTCAGGTCAATCATGTTGTTCTAGCACCGTGGATAAAGGGACTTTCAAGGTCTATCTTGGAGAAGCACTTAGATCCTCTCAACTGGTCAAACAGATCGTCAATCCTTGGCAATGGTTACTTGTTATTCACTGTAATTCTGTTCAACTGCCGATAGTTGATGTATAGTCTCATGGAGCCATCTTTTTTCTTAGCAAACAATGCCGGTGTACCCCAAGATGAAGTGCTAGGCCGAATGAAGCCAATGGTTTCTAACTCCCTAAGCTGTTTCTCCAACTCCAAAGTCTCTGCCGGTAATCAAAGCACAAACTCATAGATCGATCTCTTTTCTTGGTCAACAAATTCGATGTGTTCCAAGGAGCGTACTGGGTCAACTATAACCAAAAGACTCCAATTCACTGAGCTGACTCTCCAGCTCCAACACCTCTGATGGCGCCACCCAAATAAATAATCGAGACAAGCGCCAAGGAGCTTCAACAAACCCTACCTCCCAATGTGGTGACAATCCAAGGAGCTTCTCCAGAAGAACCTCCAGGAGTTGTCGGACCATGCTAGACATCTTAACATCCACTAGCCCTGAACTCTCCTCCAACTCAAAGTAGCCACCAAACTGTACAACTCCTCCACGTTCGGACTATAAACTGTAAACCGCTTGACGAATGTACCTCAGCGAGTAACTGACCCGTCACCCTCCTAAGGTAACAGTCTAAGGTAACCTAATGGGAAGATAACTAATCCATCTCCAAGATGACATCGAACCATGACATCTCTTAAACTTGTAAATCAACGTCCAACACTAAGCCCCAAAGGTCAAAACACACGATCCACAGATCTAGTCCACCACCAATAAAACTTAAGGCAATAAAAGAGTGAGACACACTAGAATCGAACAATACATGGGGTCCAGGGCCAAGAAGCACCCACGTACCCTACTCAAAGCACCGAGTTCCAACTCACTCATACATCAAAATCGGACCGACACCGTGCCTACATGAGTCTCAACGATTAACTCTACCAATTTAACCTATAAAATCTTTAACAAAGCCACAACTACCTCTAGCCATAATACTGGACCCGCGGAAGTCCTAGATTTAGACATACAACCATTTTCTCAACCACCAGGTACTCCCAGCAGTCACAAGCACAAATCGAGTCTAACTAACAACTCAAACATACTAAGCCCATCAACCTATCTTAGAATTCCATCGCCCATCTATAGAGTAAGCCAGCTGGTCTCACTCTGTAGACGCCCATAGATTTCCAAAGAATCTATCTCCATACCAAATAGCCACAAGCGAGGCCCACAAATGGTACCCTCTCTCTCTAAACACGAGTCCCCCACAAACATAAGGGTGGACCCACACACGACCTCTTCTCAACGCTAGACTCTCGAACAATCTCATCTCAATCATATGTAACAAAAACAGTCCCACGAGTCATAAAGCATAAAACGCCCTCGTGTACTCAAACACCCATAATCTCCCTACAGTGCCTAGTCTGCCTCAAGGGCTCCCGCCAGCTTGGCAGCTAAGATATAACAATGATACCACTCAAGCACAGTCTGAAGCCCCAGTGACTCCATCACGGTACTCAAACCACTCAGAAATATCACCGACACGCTTCTAAGGTGAGGACCTCCCCTAACGTGGGTCTCACCAAGGAACACCTCTAATTACCGTAAGGAGTAGGACCAACATGACTCAAAACCTAGAGATTCGCATCCCACGGCTCCTGTGATCACGCCACGGTGCCCCGCCCACTCAAACGAGCGATCTATCTTACCACTAACACACCCATGAATCAAACGTTGGGGAGTCTCAAACCGAGCAAGAATTCGGTACAAGACACGTCTCAAGTATGCTAACCGAAATGTAACAAATCAAGTACACCACACAAACCAAGGGTGTCTACGCACTACCCCAGAACCCGGTTCAATCTACCCTTTCACACAGAGCATGAACCCAATCTCTAGTTACCATCACATCCATCTCTGTCCCATGCACAGTCTGAGAGTTGAACCACACTCTAATACCAACTATAACGCCCCGTCCCACTACGGGCGCAGTTATCTCCGAAATATCTCAAAAAATCACAAAGGACGGATATCGTAATTTTTTTTTCTTTTTTTAAATGGGGTAACCACCTCTCGCTCAACAAACCATAAGTCCATAATGCTAAGAAAACATAACAAACAACCATAGAGTAACGAAACATGGTTATACAAACATCCAAACAGACATGTAATAATAAGTCCATGCAAACTAGAATCTCTCAAATTTAAAACATAAGCATGAACATAAAACTCTAACTACTATTGCTCCTCTCCAGGTGCTTGCTCAAGGAGCTCACCTCGGTGATCGGGGTACCTGAAAGGTAAGGGGTGAGCTAACCGGTCCAGTGTAAGGATAAAACATATCACATGTCAACAACATAACAGGTATCGCATGCATGAAAAGTAATGAACATCATAATAGAAAGAATGTCTTTGTACATGAGTTCTCAAATATACTACTAGCCAATGGTCTCACTGACCAATCCGAGACATCACCTCCATAACTCACAATAGTCCTCCAACAACTCCGGTCTCCCCACCAATACAAACAGTAGATCATACAATATATAACCGCCTCAACCATTAGAATGTAACGGGGAGACCCGTATCCCCTATGGGGGTCTCAACCGCCGGAGGATAACGGGGAAGTCAATCTTAAGGGCAAGTACCTCAACCGCCGGAACGTAATGGGGAAATCCCCATCTACTATGGGG
This sequence comes from Chimonanthus salicifolius, assembly GCA_013350335.1. Lineage (NCBI taxonomy): Eukaryota > Viridiplantae > Streptophyta > Magnoliopsida > Laurales > Calycanthaceae > Chimonanthus > Chimonanthus salicifolius. The sequence goes on from CM023539.1 coordinate 15,992,642, forward strand.
GTCTCGACCGCTAGAGCATAACGTGGAAGTCCTCCCAACAACTAAATCATCATATCATCATAAACATGTACACATGTAAACAACTCCTCCATCTCAATACCCAACGACGCATTTTCCATTGCGGATTACCTCCCATGCATGCACATATGTCATAATAAAGTACAACAATATAAACATGTGCTGATATAATAAACCACGATCAATAATATACTTCATCATGTAGTTCAAATGGCCCATAATAGGTTTTTAAACACATACAGGTCGACTAGGGCGACAGGTCATTCTGGATTTGACTGGTTTCTTGACTTGAAAATCTGTCATCATGGTGTTGCCGAGATCGAGCCTCACGTATGGACCGACCCCTCGGTGCCATAACTGTCGACCCATTGGCGACACCAACATGTCGACCGAGAAAGAATATTACCGTTGGGAGTGCACTTAATGCACTACAGTCGGGTTTGTAACGGTAACATTTCTAGTCACCGACCTCTCGGTGCGACCGACTTGTCGGTACATTACCATTACTGCAACTAGTTGCCTTCTCTATAAAAACCGATCTTTATGCAACCAGTTGGTATCCTTCTGCAAAATCAGTTGGACCCTCATCATTATCAGTGAGCTTAAACAAGGGCCAACAGAAGGATCACTCTCTCTCTCTTGCTTACACTTAGGGAGTCATATACAACCAATCATATGGATTGAGTTTGTAAGAGAGAAAGATGAAGAAGCTAAAATCATAAACAACCAATCTATTGATTGAGTTTGTAAGTGAGAAAGAGGATAAAAGATTATAAACTAGGAAAGTTGTGATCAATCCAGTTTCCTTGTCACCCTGGATTGTGATTGGTTTACGGAGGCTACAACGAGGAGCGTCAGCACACATTAGGTGGGATTTTGAAGAAACACACATCGAGAGAAAAGAGCTTCAAAGGCAAGTGTTTTTTGGTTTTAATTTTATTTTAAAACCTTTGTTCTGAAAGTGGATTAAGGAAGCTTGGTTCCAGAACCACTATAAAAAATTTGGAGAGTTGTCTCCGGTACATGTGGTGGATGGAATTCTCAGCCAAATGGATAGGTGGAATTCCTATTCTACAGTGGTGGGTGAAATTCTCAACAAATTGAGTAAGGTGGAATTACTACTCTAATTGTGAGGGTGTAAGTCCCCACTTAGTGGATTTTGGGATAGCTCAAGGTTGAGCGAGTCCTAAAAGTGGATGTAGGTTGTCTAACCGAACCACTTTAAATTGGTCAAATCAAATCATCATCATACATAAATTGAATAATTGGAAAACCATAAATTAAATATTTCATCACACCTTTATTTCATTCATAAAACATGGAATTGAAGAAATAAATATAAGAAAATAATGATAAAATTCAAAATCCACCAACCTAGAAACCCTTTGTAGAACTCGAAAATTCCATAGCACTTCTCTCCTTTTCTCCTCCTCTCCTGCACCAACCATTGTGTTCCAAAGCCAAATTCAATTTTCACCCTAGGTGTAGGCCTCTATTTATAGGAATTTGTGAAGAATGGAGGGCCAAGATTGATTAGGGTTTTAAGGATTGATGGCCAAGATTGATTTGAGGAAGTCAAGCAAGCAAAAACTAGGGTTTTCTTAAAAATAGCCTCATGCGAATTTTGCATTGTATTATGCGACAATCCTAGACTTGAGAGTTTTTCTCCTTAAGTTTCTCATCTCCAATATTTTCTCCATTTTTTCCTAATCCTCCTCATGCCTTCATACGATTCCCGTAATGCCTTATGCACATATTACACTCCTCATTCGCATAACACAATTTCCATACGATTCTAGCAATGGAATTTTGAGAATTTTCTCCCCAATCTTCTCTCCTCTGAGTCCTAATCCAACTTCAATTCCTTGCATTGCCTTAACTCGAATTTTCCTTGCGTAATTTGCATCATACGACAATCACATTCTTCTCTTTGGCTTTCACGAGTTTGAGAAGGGGATTTTAGAGAGTTTTGGATTCTGGACATTTCGCACTTTAACAGGCCCCAGTTAACTTTGGCTTGCCATCTCACTTATCCATTGAATAATTCGAATGGATTGGACTTTGAATCTTGGACTTGGACTTGGATCACAAACTTGGGCTTTTATCTGGATGGACTATTGGTGGACTTAGGTTCATGAGCTTCAACTGCATGCTTGATCTTCAGGCTGGAACAGTGGGCCCAGTAGTGTGTTGTAATTTTTACCACATTTACAATTTAAAATCTAACACACATAATATTATCATAATTCAAATTCTCATAATTGGGCTTGAATTACAATAATTTACAATAAATCCCAAAATAAAATTAGGCGATAAAATTACAACTTTTCTCGAATTAACATTGTGGCCCTCTTCTCTGTATTTTCTTCAATTTTATTCCATTTTCTTGCATTCTCTTGAAAAATCTGCAAAACTCTAAAATTCTGTTAATAATAGAGAATAATCAAAATTCAATGGCTAATTAGTCTAATCATCAAGGGTAAAATGGTTCATTTTCTCGTGTTCATCACCATGCATCTCAACGAGACGAATCAACGAGTCATGCAAAGTTCAATTCAGTTACGCATAGCACATGTGCACTGAAATGGTCAATAGCCAAAATGAATCTGCACAAATGAGTATCCACAAGGGAGTGCAAGGCAACTGCGATTGTTCAGAAGCCCAAACGTGTCTGCACAACGAGTATCCCCAAAAGAGTGCAAGGCTAATGATCCAAATCAACAGTAAAGCTAAATAGGATCCGTGAGTATACCAAGGAAATCAAAGCCCAAATGTATCTGCACACACGAGTCTCCCTAACGGAATGTGCAAGGCAAATGATCTCGACAAACAAAAAGCCAATAACTCAACGGTCCATAGCCACATATGAATCTCACAACCACCCAAACGTGGATGCTCATGCATGAATAACAAACACAATACTCATGCACGAATGCCATGTCATGTACAATAATAACATGCTCAAATTAGAAATTAAAAAATTTCTCAAATCAATATAGCATGTTCCAATAATAATGAATCACATAAATACATGATTCTAACAATGGCATCATCAAAATATTCATGTTAAACCATCTAACACATAAATTATGAAACACGCCAAGTTCATAAATCAAGTATGAATAATTTCCAACAAATACAACCAAATTTTCAATTTCACAAATCAAAGTCTAAAATGCTTAGTTCAGGTTTTTCGACAAATTAGACGAGTAATAAACCAAATATCCGGGCGGACTAAGATGCTCACGACTTCGGACAGTTGGCCAAAAAATTTTCCTTATGTTAGTGAGCTGGCACCGGAATTTACATGTCAATTACAAAATTCTCAGTCTTCCAATAAACCCAAACCCTTTGCACTCAGTCAATCCATCTAGAGCATAAAATAACATGTATAAGCAATCATAGAAGTAGGTTGTTTACCTCATGAAGATTTACAACAAATGAACAATACATATTAAGGTTGGTTTCCTAACCTAAAATTGCAAAGTAGTACAACGCCAAAAAAATATCCAAGCTTCCAAACACCAAGATTTAAACCAAACTCTCTACAATTAATATAAAGTTCCAAAATTTCTTAAGAGTTTTATTCCTTATTATTTTAAATTAAATGAGTCCATATCTTAAGATCATAGGGGTCCTGATTCAGCAAATAAACTAAAAAATCTAAGGTTTCCACAATTTACATACTTTTCCAAGAAAAAAAAAACAAGATGAAAATTCGCTCATATTGTAGAATTTTCTGGGAATAGAACATTCATCAATAAATTTCCATTTTTACCAGTAGATAGGTATCTGAATGCCATTTTTTTAAATATCTTATTTGGCCGAAAATGATATTCCTAGCCCGAGTTATGCCAAATTACTCTGATAGTCAGACTACCCAAACAAATTACAGTTTATCATAGACTTATGGCTCACAAACCCAATTCGACAGAACAAAATAATTTATTAAATTCTCAGAAAAAATCTGGAGATAGGTATTTTTGTCCTCTTTAATTTGAGAACAAATTTCACACTTTTTTATTTATTTCTGAAAGTCAAAATAAAAATTATATACTGAACTGCTACAAAACTGCCTTCAAACGGGATTCTAGAAATTGGTCAGACTTACAGGTCAATTTTGGGGTATCAAAACTTATTAAAAAATTCTCAATTTTTCACTTGATCAAAACATACGCAAATTTTGCAACGTTTCGATATCGGGAGATCAAGTTATGATTTATTTAGTGAAGCACAACAAAACTGTATCTAATATCTGGGACAGAAATTTGGTCCGTCTTGCAGACCTAATTTGTGCCATCAAATAATCTTCTTTTCCTTCTCAAACTTAGATAGAAACTAGATCTAGCCGTATATCTTCCAACAAAACAAATTTTGTTGAAAAATTCCATCGGGAGCTTCAGATATGAATTTTCTCAAGATAACGCACAGAATTCAGGACTGCAGATCTGAGAGTTCTTATTCCAACGTTTTTCACTAATTAAACCATACTCTTAAATTTGAATTTTTTTTTTTCTAAACATATAGAATCAATCCTAAAAAGGTTTCGATGGCTAGAAATTAATAATTTTATTTTACCATCCCCAAAACAAGTTTACAAAAATAAAATCCGTGAAGGTTAAATTTTTTGAAATCAAAATTCAATTCCCATGTTTAGTTTTTGTAATATCCCAGATTTTCAATATAGCAATATTTACGAAAATTGCCATTGAAATTATGAATTAAAAAGGTTATGACCGTAGATGAGAAAATTGTAGGGCCCATTGTTCAATTAAGACCCAATTTACGTGTTAGAAGGATCAAATTAAATTAAATGGGTAATGTACATCTAATTGGGTTAAGGTGATTATTTGGGTCAAAAGACCCAATTAGGACCCAATGGGTCTTGGTTGACTTGTTTGACCATTGGGTGAGCTCAAGCTTAATTAAGTGGTGACTTAAATTAAATAAGTTGGGATGGACGGGTTATGTTTCAAATTCAAAAATTCAAATAATGGAATGGACGATCTATGCTTCAAATTCAAAATTCAAATGAGTTGGGATGGACGGTTTATATTTCAAATTCAAATAATGGGATGGACGGTCTATGATTCAAATTCAAAATTCAAATGAGTTGGGATGGATGGTTTATATTTCAAATTCAAATGAGTTGGGATGGACGGTTTTTACATTTGAAATTCAAATTCCAGACAAAGGTAAGGATACACGTTGGGGAGGTGAGGACGTTGGTTTGTTTCAAAATTTAAATGTTGGAGAGATGGAAGAGTATTGTTTTTATTTCAAATCAAACGTTGGAGAGATGAAGATGGTTTATTTCAAAATTCAAATAAGAGCTACACGTTGGAGAGGTAGGCAGGTTTGGCTTATTTCAAAATCAAAACAAGGATACACGTGGAGAGATAATGGAGATGGTTTTACCTTTAAAAAAATTCAAATTCACTGCCATACACGTTGGAGTCTTGAGATTTTCATCTCATGTAGAGATAGGGAAGATAATGAAGAGGAAACTCCCACATGGAAAGATAATGAAGGTGGTTTAAATTTCAATTTTAAACAAAGCTACACGTTGGAGAGATAAGGGGGAGTTTGGGGTTTAATTTTCAAATTCAAACAAGACTCAGCTCTTCCTCTTCCACTTGGCTATCTCTCTCCCTCACACTCTCTCTTAGGCGACCACTCACAAAGACAAGAGAGAAAAAGAACTTAGAATTTACATCCCAAACACCTCTCCCTCTCACTCAAGCCGATCCTCTCTCAAACCCACATAATTTGGCCGAACTCTATCTCTCTCAAGGCCAATTCTTCTCTCAAAGACAAAGTGGACTTAGAAGAAAGGAACAAGCCGGAGCAAAGGACAAATTGGAGGAGTCGCGGTATTGGTAAGTGCACTATAAACCCTTGTTAAATAAATTGGTTAAGGGAACATGATCCGGCCATTGTATGGCCGAACCTAATCAAGGGTTTAAATCATGGTTATTGATGTTTAAAAGGGAAGAATATGGATCATAGGGTTCGGCTACTTTGGATGGCCGAACCCCATGAAAAGACTTGGTTATTTTTATGGTTTTGAGAGATAAAAACCATACAATGTTATGAAGGTTTTAAAGGGTTTTAAATGGAGATAAGGTTAATGTTTTGGGTCGGCCATTGCATGGCTGAACCATATTGTTATCATGGCTAAGTTGCTATGTATAAACCATACATAAATATTGGAATGTTTGAATCAAGAAAACCATAGGGTTCGGCCATGTGTATGGCCGAACCCCATGGACCATTTTTATGGGTTAATTGGAATTAAGAGCATGGTTGGAAATTATTAATGGTTCCATGCTTTAGATTAAGGAATCAAGAGGTCATGATCTTACATCTAAATTAAAAGAACAAAGGACATGAAAGAGGGAGCAAACCCAAGATGGTGTGGTTCGGCCATGTTGTATGGCCGAACCCCACTAAGGGGTATTTGGTGGGTTATTGTTTAACCTAGTCATATTTTTGAATGGAATGGATAGCCATAGAATGATCAATGGCATAAAATGTAAATAGGAGTAAAAATGCAAAATCATGGGTTCGGCCATGGTGAATGGCCGAACCCCATGAGGAATGGTTTGTTTATGTATTCTATGGGTTGAGTTTTAATTGAGTTACTTGGATTGGCAATTGGACTTAATTTAAAAAGGATTAAAGGACCAAAATTTATGATGGTGAGGTTTGGCCATGTTGTATGGCCGAACTCCACTAAGGTGGATTTGTTAGACTTACGTTATTATGTAGTGGATTTGCTGGACTTAAGTTATTATGTGGTTAGATGATTAATGTATAAATGGGTAGATCAATGGAATTGTGTGTTTGGGCTTAAGAATCCAAAGGAGGAACTAAAACAAAATTAGTGAGGTTCGGCCATGGTGTATGCCCGAACCCCACAAAGTTATATTTGGTGGATTTAGAGTTTTAAAATGATTACTTGAAAGGGTTTGGTTAAAACCAAAAAGGGACCCAATTTAAGTGGGTGAGGTTCAGCCATGGTTTATGGCCGAACCCCACAAGGTGGTTTTTTGGACTTAGACTTAATTGGAAGTCAAAAGGATATTGTCTTGACTTGTTGTTATATAAACAAGGTAACGAGACTTCTTGAATGGTGTGCAATCGCAAACGGGTGACGGTTTAAAAAGAGCGGATATTTCTAAGTGACTTTTGTATAGGTTTCCTACCTCTTTGTAACCACACTCTATACTTGGTTTTTATCTTGATTTTTATGAGATATGTGTTAAACTATTATGTTTCAATGTGGATTTGAATGTTAAGATTTATTTACAAATGGCATGTATTCATAGACATCTCATGCATGGCATGGGGTGATGGTTATGTAACCGGAGGGTCCACACTCCGTCGGGGCGACCGAAAAACCTATGTGGTGGTACCTTGATGATGATAATCCCATCAAGAGGAAACCAGAGGGTCCACACTCCGTCGGGGCGTCCGAACAACCTATGTGGTGGTACCTTGATGATGAGAATCCCATCAAGAGGAGGCTATGTGTACTTGTGATGGGTGAGACTCATTACATTTGCATACATACATAGCATTGTTTTTGTAAGTTTTTGATGATCATATATTATTATGTTATATGCATGTTTTATACTAACCCTGTGGTAGCCCTAATCGGAACACCTACTGGGCGCGTTGTTCTAACGCCCTATTTCTATCCTTAGTAGATGACACCAGAAAGGGAAAGGTCGAGGATCGCGAAGGAAACCAAGCATAGGAGCTTGGGCATTTGAGTGGTTCTATTTATGGATATTTTGTTTAAGTTTACATGGACATGTAATGTAACGCCCGGCCCTTTTTCACCCGCTTTGACGCGAGTTAAGTCCGAGCTTCTAAAGCCCGACCTTTAACTGGCCAACCCCACGCGTGCGCGGAACTAAGTCCACGAAAATGGTTCACGCATAGGAAGTAAGCTCGCGGATTATAATCATTGCGGAACATGATAATAGAGTCTATCCTACCAGTTTTTAGATAGAAGGGAAGATACAACATTAAATTACCAAAATGCCCCTATGATCATATTTATATCACCAAATGTAATTGTCCATAAGTAACATCCAAACCATCGCAAGAAATGTAAATTTATACAACCCGACAAGCTAAGTTACTTTAAAATTACATCTCCAAAATGTAAACGTAAATAAACTAAGACTGCGCTTCCCAAGCTCCTAAGCTTGGCTCCTGTCATGTCCACCGCTTCCGCCATCCCCTGCGTCATCAGCTAGGGTAGAAGTAGGGCGTTAGTCAACGCGCCCAGTAGGACTCCGAGTAGGGCTAGCATATGGATTAGTGATAACATGCATACCGATACAATAAAATATAACAAAATAAGCATGTAATGAGTGTTATGCCATGGGTGCCAATGTCATGTGTCCCACCCATCATCCGTATGATCATACAATGTATTGTCCCCATGTTTGCTTCTCGGTCGCCCCGACGGAGCATGGACTCCGGTTATAGCCCTCAGGCTATCCCCATGTCTGATTCTCGGTCGCCCCGACGGAGCATGGACTCCGGTTATAGCCCTCAGGCTATCCCCATGTCTGATTCTCGGTCGTCCCGACGGAGCATGGACTCCGGTTTCATTATTTTCCCGCCCATGCCATGCATGAGATGTACGTGCATTATGCTATGTAGTAAATAGATAAACCATAAATTTAATATACCATACATAGCCATATAATGCATAACATAAAATATAATCCATAACACCATCATATAATTCATAAATTAAAACTCATCATAATACAAGTCCCATAATCATCAAAATAGATTAAAATAAACATCACATATCCATGGCTTACAAAGAGGTAGGAATCCTACCGAATACCGCGTAGCGTTCCGTTACGTTTTCCGCTCGATAATCCGGTCGCCGATCGCGTACCATTTGCGACGTCCCGATACCTTATTACATTTACCGAATCAGTCCATACGTTTTTCCATGATTGAGTCCATAATTGATCCATCTACTTAGACCCATTAATGGCCATTAATTATGTTACAATTTTATCGAAAATCAGCCCTTAACTTAGCCCATTATCCATTGGTTAAAACATATACATAAATCCAATTATTTTTTTTGGCCATTTCAAATATTCCAATGAGCGAGCCTAAAAAGCAGCATGTATACGTTTCGTTTCATCATTCGTAATATCCGATTTCATGTCTAATCCCCATAGGGTTCGGCCATGTACTATGGCCGAACCTATGGTTTTTCAATGTGGCACTTATTTACCATTTTGCCATTCCTCTCCCATGGTTCAATCATCCATTCATTTATGTACGTTCTAAGTCCAACAATTTATTCATACTTAGATCCATTTAATCATGACCCAGTATCATAAAATCAGCCACCTATTATTTAATTTTGAAAAACATTTAATCCCATATGTCCTTTCACATTTGGCCCTAAAGGTGGCCCACAAAGAGATCATGGGTTCGGCCATACACCATGGCCGAACCCATGGTACCCTATCTCCCTTCTTTTGGGTCCATTTTGTCTCATTTAATCCTATCACCAATGAATTTAATTTATTCATTTAAGTCCCCATTCTCATCCCATTTAAAACCTCACATATCATTTTCATAAATCCATTAAAATCTAGCATTCTTTTACATCATTTTCCATTTATTAAAACCACTAATCACCACCCTAGGGTTCACCTTTATGGATGCCATTTTCAAGGGCTAATGTTTTATCCCAAACTAATCCATTTTAAAATCACTAACCTTCATTCATTTTGGCCCTTTAAAAACCCATACCATACACTTTGTAAATCCATTTAAATTTTACCATTTACTTACCCAAATTTCCATTTGCTTAACCACATGTATAAACCATAACTTAGCCCACAATTGACCTAAAAACATGGGTCATGGGTTCGGCCATACACCATGGCCGAACCCATGATGTCTTTCCCTCATTTTTACCTTGGATATTTAATCATATTTAAAGTCCACTTACACCACCAATCATTTCCTCATTATCTCCATAATTCAAAAATATTTAATCCCCCACTTCCATCCTTTAGTACCCATTTGAAAATCACATACCATACTCATAATTTTCAAACTTTAGAAAACATTAACCATAGAGCATTTAAGAGCCCTAACCTTCATAGATCACTAACCATGGGGTTCGGCCACCTTGTATGGCCGAACCCTATAGTCCATGATTTCTTCAAAAACATCATACCCCCATTTGAATTAAATCATCTATTTACATCACCATTTTCATCCCATTTAAACATCACATTCTGTACTCAATAAATCCATTTAAATCTATCATTTTTCTCCATTATCTTTAAACCTTATAATCTTAATAAATTACCCATTATTTACCGTGGGGTTCGGCCATGCTACATGGCCGAACCCTATGGTCATCCATTCATTCCATTCTATGCCTTTAAACCCTATTTAAAATCACCTATTTTAAATCACTTGAAAACTAATTATCATAAATCATTCTCCAACATTTTAAACCTTCTAACCTTAATAAAATCATCAATTACTTTGCATTTAGGAAACCTAACCTTTTCTCCATATTTTTCCATACTTCCATCATCCATCATTTAATTTGCCACCATGGGGTTCGGCCATGCTACATGGCCGAACCCTATGGCCCAAAGTTTCCTCACAAATCCATAACAATTATTTTAAATACTTAACATCCCTAATCCATTACTTAATCCATTCCTCCATTTTATCCATTCCTTATCCTACCATTGGATGGATTTTTAAATTCAAAGCCTATGATGGTTTGGCCACCATCCAATCCAAGGAAATGGATTCCAAAACTTAAAACCCTAAAAATTAAATTTCTTGTTTAGAACATACTTACTATCCGACGACTCCTCCGGTCTTTGTCTTTCCCGTCGACTTCCTTGGCCTCCTTTCTTCTTCCTCTCCTTGTTTGATCGGCTAGATGTGCTTGATCAATGGTGAAATATGCTTGGATCGGCTATGGTAGATGGGGTTAGATTGAGAGAGGGAGAGGGGAAGGTGATGGAAGACAAGATCTTAGCCTTTGATCTTGAAGGGGTGGACCAAGGCTTGCTCTCTCTTTCTCTTTTCTTCTCTTCTTCTTCTAAGTTTTCTTCTCTTTTTCTTTTCTCCAATGCATGGGACGGTTTTTGAGAGAGGTGAAGAGGGAGAGAGAGAAATGAGAGGGATGAGATGGAAAACCCATCTCATTCCTTGGTCTTACTTGGACCATACCCCTCCATTATGACCTTACCAACCAAGCATGGGCTAGCTTGACTTTGGTGGTGGTAGTTGAGACCCAACCACCAAGCATGGCTCCCTTGTCCTCTTTGACTTGTCTATGTTGACCCTAATTAACCAACCAAACTAATTAAGTTAAGTCCTCACTTAGGTTAATTAATTTCCATCCAATTTAATTTCATACAATTTATCTATTTAAGAAATCCACCCATGGTTGACCAAGTAACCATGGTGGACGGCCCCCACCTATACCTACCCCACTCGCCACCTCACTTGGTGAGGTGGGGGTGGACCCACTTGGCCATGTGACTTTAATTCCATTAATCTTAACTTAGATAATTTTACAATAATTTTAATCAATTTAATTCACTTTAATCCACATTAGTCCTCTCAATTTATCCATGGTTGAGCAAGTCAACCATGATGGTTGGCCCCACCTTTGCCTTGGTCCACACACCACCTCAATAGGTGAGGTGGAGGTGGGCCCCATTTGGCCATATTACTTAATCTTGATACATCTTAACTTAGATAGTTTTATAATTATCTAATCTATTTAATTTATCTTAATTGGATCACCATTGGGTCCATGGCCCAATTATATTTTGTCTTTCCCATTTATTTTAGGGCTTACCTACTTTGGCCCATTGGGTCCCAAATTGACTATCTTGACCCAATTACTTACCATTGACCCATTAATTGTATTAATTCCAATTCATGGTTTATTGGGTAGACATTGGGCCCATGGCCCAATTAAATTCCCTCCATACCTTAGGCTTACCTCAATTGGGTCCATTAGGTCCCAAATGAGTATTGGGCCCAATTTGACCATCCTTGACCCGATTAGTCCTCATTGACCCATTAAATGGATTTCATCCAATCCATGGCCCATTGGACCATTCTTGGACCCTTGTCCCAACTTTTGATCCATTTGGTATTCCATCATGTCAAAATTCAAATTAACATCAATAAATGCCAAGTATATATTGATTCGAAAATTCGGGCTATTACATGTAATTTGTTAGTTAGATGTCGGCATGTAATAACTTAGTTAAATATTTGCTACGGTTTGAATGAATGTTTAAGTTTAAGATAACTTTGGATAAACGACTATGTACTTTGCTATCTAATAATATGGAGTAGATTTAGGTTCCATTATAATCCGCAGTTAGTTTAAGTAATATTCCGCAACGATTATACTTGACTATGTGAGAACCATTCTTATGGACTTAGTCCATGCTCACATATGTTTGGCCAGTTAAGGATCGGACTTTAGAAGTCCGGACTTAACTCGCGTCGTGACATCTCGCTCTTCATTACTTTTGTTTATTTTTATACTCTGATTTATAATGAAAAGGGTGGGGTGTTACAGTTTTCTCTAAAATCTCCAAACCAATTTTAATTTGATCAAAATCTCTTGAATGTAATCCTTCATTTCCTTCCCGTTCTCTTTCTCTCATCCTCTATCTTCGAATTTTAAGAAAGAAAACCATAGAGAAAAAGGGATGGAAATTTGTACTTACTTGTTGGAGATGATGAACACCCTAGTAACACCAAGAAAAACCAAGAAAAATCCCCAAAGAAAACTTTCAATCGGTCCAAAAGAGAGACACACAAGAGAGGAGTTTTTCCTTCCAATTTTGAAAGTGGGAGACCCTTGTACGATTTCTTTCCTTTAATAAAGGAGCATGGTTGGCCAAGGGAATCCCATTCTAATTTGGATTTTTTTTTCCAATTTTATCGTTTTTCTAAAAAAAACACTCCTTTGCTAAAAATTTGAGCCACCAACAAATTTGGACTTCTCTCTCATTCCCAACGATTTTGGACTTCTTGGGTTTTGGTTTATTTATTTTTTGAAGCTCTTTTCAAAATAAAACCATGTGGGACCATGGCCCACCAAAACTCCAATCAAGTAATTACAAAAATTTCATCCATCTCTTCTAAAATTAATGGGACCTTTACAAAATTAAATTTTGTTTTCAAAGATAAATTTTATTTATCCAAAATAAATTTTCAAACCAATGTTTCCAAATATAAAACAATTGGGTCCCACAAATGCTAATTTTTGAAAGTTTTCAGATTTAGATCCAAAAATTAAAATTTTGAATAATAATATTCAAATAAATTTTCCTAACAGTAGTGGGCCCCAATAACACACCAATTTTAGAAATTTCTAAATTTAGAAAGATTCCAAAATTTGGCACCTGCTAATTTTAGAATTTTGGGTCGAATTTTAATGTGTAAATATGAAATTTTAAACAACTTCAAACAATAAAACAGCCCAACAAACACAACACCCGATAAAAGTCTACCCGAAAATTCTAGTTGGGTCAAAACCTGCTAATTCGGGTCGAGTCGCTACAACCTACTCCCCTAAAAGAAATTTCTTCCTCGAAATTTTAGGTAAAGTACTAACCTTGATCGACGAACAACTTTGGATATAACTTCTACATTAACACACAACCAAGCCCATCCTCGGAAGCATCACAATACTCAACATAACTAAGGCCTCTTTCTAGAATATCAAAACAAGTGATGAAGTCAATCTTTTCTTCATTCTAGGAATGGTTTCCTAACAGGTCTTTCCCCACACCAACTTAGCACCATTTCTTGTCAATCTAGTCATAGGTGCCACCATCTTAGAGAAATATCTGATAAACCTCCGACAATATCCAGCCAAGCCTAAGAAATTCTGGGTTTCAAACACACTACGCGGTCTCTCCCACTTAAACACAACCTCAACTTTATCTGGATCTACTGCCACACATTGCCTAAAATTACATGACCCAGAAATTGTACTTTTGTTAACGAAAATTCACACTTGCTCCATTTCACATATAACATGTGATCTCTTAAACATAAGATCAAGAACCTGTCCACATAAACAGTCACATTCTTGCAGCAATCACTCCATCGTCGCATATGTCACGTCACCACAAGACTTTCACCTCCACCTTTGGTAGTCCCTACGCCGGTAGCTTTACCACTCGTGACATGGTAAGGTTGTCTACCTCTAGTCTCGGTAGTTCTTGTACTGTTCGTCGCATCTCACAATGGAACCCTTCATAAGATAACTATACTGTAACATCTTTAACACATGTCTTGGGAATGCGTGTAAATAATCAAGAGTACCACTAAAAACCCACTAACAATGTCAACATAACTACAGTGTCATACTGGACTCCTTACACGCACACAAAGGTAAAACTTCCAAATACAGTTTCATCCCTCATTGGTCCAACAATGACCCTCAATGTAACCATCTCCATAACTCAAGTATTACGGGTGTCACAACATGCCATAACTCAAACAAAATCTATTGTTTCTCAACTAAATTAATAAATTCAAGAGCATAGTTGGAGCCATCAAAGATTGGAGGACTCATCACGGCCAAGCTATCTCCCATTGACATTTTGCTAGCTCAAGGATCAACTCTTAGACAGTTAAGTTGAGTACAAGAGACCTCGCTCTAATACCAATTGTTAGTCGAGCTAGCCAGATGTCTAGAATAGTCCTAGATGGGGGTGAATAGTATTATGGAGGAATTTTAAATTTCTTTAAAATGTGACTCAATTAATTTATTGGTCTTAATAAATTAATCCAATTTATCCCCAAATTGTGCAATTAAGATATAAGATAAAACACAAGTACAATAATGAGAGGAGATGAGAAGAGATTGAATATCTTGAAACAGAGATTTTTACGTGGTTCGGCAACCTTGCCTACATCCACGCCTTAAGTACATCATTTGAGGATTCCACTAACCTTCTCCTTCACAGGTGGAGAAGAAACCTATTACAACCTTGATCGCTGTCATGGGTGGAGATCGAACCTTTACAAGACTTGATCTTCTTCACGGGTGAAGATCTGACCGATGACATACAAGAGAACACCTCTCTTGATATTTCACAAGGGTTACACCAACCCTTTACAATTTTCTCAATAAATAATGGAAAGAATAGTTCCTGAGAAATACCAAGAACACTAGCCTCTAGTTGCTTGAAGTAACTTCGGCGTGCTCTTGAATTTCCTTCTCCTTGTTACGGTCCATGGTGATGAGTTGATGCTCTGCTGAATGCCAAGCCAAAGATTATGAGAAGAGGTTTAGGGAAGATAAATGGTTTTCCTATGAGAACAATTTATCCCTAAAATTTCTCTCAAATAAACATTCAAGAGTGAGCCTAAGATACTCAAGATTTTCCTATGAGAGCTTTGAGTATGTGAGAGATTGAGTTCAAGAACTTTGGTAATCTAACTATGGAGTTATAGTGCTCTTGAAATGATTAGGAGTTTTAGAGAATGTTAGAGAGGGTCTGATCAAGAATCAACACTTAGAATGCCCTAAGGTCATGTATTTAAAGTCCTCTAAAAAATATGACCGTTAGAGGTCAAACACGTTAGAAAAAAGTTGTTAAAAACTAGTCGTTACGTTTTCAGTCGACTGAATTGGAAGATTTAGTCTACTGAAAAGTCCAAAAATGATTGTTGAAACAACTGGACATAATTCAATTGACTGAATTCAAAGATTTAGTCAACTAAATCTTATCAGAGGCTGAAAAATGCAATCTGCAGCATTTTCAACCGGCTGCATATTAAAGTTAAGTTGACTGAACTGTGGCTGTTTCGTACATCCTCACTAAAATGACAATAACTTGGGATCCCGAATCGATTTTGGGAGTTCTTGGGCTCGTTAGAAAGATCATTGAGAGATCTATCTACTCACAAGATTTAAAACAATTTTAAGCTCATTTGAAACCTCAAATAATCTCTCAAAGTGAAAGAAAATTTTATCTGGCTCAAGAATCTATTTATACCCTTTTACTAAAATGCTCATAACTTGAGTTATGAAGCTTAGTTTTGGGAGTTCTTATACTTGTTTGAAATATATTTGAAAGATATATCTACTCACAAAATTTAACCCAATTTAAATTTCATTTGATAGCACAAACGAGCTCTCCAAGTCATAGTAAATTCATGACAAAACTGTTTTGCTCTATTTTTCACCCTTTCATTGAAATGCTCATAACTTGAGCTATAAATTTTGGAATTGGTTGTTCTTGGAATTTTTGGAAAGCTCATTGAGTTCTCTATCAAATCATAGAGACGTTACTAATACTTTAGCACATTTTATAGATGCAAGAGCTTTTCCAAAACAGGGCAAATTCCAATTAACATAGAAACTCAATTAAGTTCTACCAAATTCTAATTCATGGATTCTAAGGTTTGTCCCAACGGTAAGTCTAGGTCTTCAAAGTCAGTCATAAGGTTCAAATACCTGTGTTGGTTAGCATTCACGAAGTCCTTCCGGTTTCGATGCAATGCCTTCCAAATGACGCGTCTTCTAGAGCTTCAAACTTGATTTGACTATGCAGGTCTTCCAGAGGAGCGGTCTTGGACACACGAGCATGGTCATGACTCAGTCATACAAATTAACAACTCATTCAGAATTAGTCCTCGAATTGACAACTCAGTCTATCTCAAGTGAGACAGATTTAACTTCTAGTCCAACAGATATTATGGCTTTAAATTATAATGTGGTAAGAAAACTTACAATACTTGTAGATACAAATCAAGTTTGTAAACGGTATGTGCTAGTGTCCTGGCTTGTTGAGTCACCTATTTGTCAATTCTGTGACTTGTGTGAAGCCTTGCCATGAAGACTGACATGAATCAAGACTCAAAGTGTATGAAGGTTTCAAAGTTCCAGACTCGAAGATCAAGTGCTCGATTCAACAATCATCATGTGTATGGCAATCACTGAGGTAAATTAACCATAGATGACTCTAGGATGAACCCACACCCTTAGGTGGACTTTGCCTAGGCTTTAGAAATCACATTGGTATACTTTAATGAAGCCTAAGTAATCCATGTCAGTGATCAAAACCAAATGCTTCAAACTTAGAAAAACTGTCAAAATACTAGTCAATACATCGACTTTGTAGACACATCGGCATGGACAAGATCAACACAACGTGGCCCTCGATGTATCGAATCAAATGTAAAAGGTTCTGATTAAAATCATTGTCAATATGGTACAACCTCAAGTCGATTGTATCATGTTCACCGATACATCGAATTGGACACGGTCGACCCATCTGTGAAATAGACATGTCGTCTTGGGTTGTGTAAGTTCTGGTTGAGAGAACTCTGTATTTTCGAGTTGCTCTCAAATTGACACTATCGCAAACACAAACCCATCGAAAAGGACAGGGCCGACACATCTGTGATCTCGACATGTCGACCTGGGTATTATAGAGTTTGGGTTGAAAAAACTCTATAAAATTCTAAGTCACTATCAGCTCGATATATCAACTATGCCGACCCATCAACAATGACAGGGCAGACCCATCGTGAGCCACGATATGTCGAAAGAGTTCTGGATGAAAAACTCTGTAAATTTTAGTTCACCTCACATCGATACTATCGTATCGGGCGACATATCGAGCGAGGGCTCGTCGACCCATCGAGCAACACGACCTGTCGAGCGTGTTTGTAAATGTTCCGTTGGAAGCACACTCAACACGCAACGGTAATTTTATGACGGCATTTTTTGAAACTCGACTCATCAATAGTGTCGACATGTCGACGACTTAATCAGTTGGTTTTTCTGGTTTGCTATTTAAGCTCCGGATTTCATTGAGTTTAGGTCTCTCTCTAAAACATCTGAATTAGTAGGAAAATTAAAAGACAACTCAGAGCTTCCAAACCTCTCTCTAAACCTTAGCATTGGTAAATCCATTTGAGAAATCCAATCAAACACTTGATTGAGATAAGAGAGAGAGACTGAGAGAGAAAACCAGTTTAGGATAAATTGGCATATCTTAAATCCTAGAACCCACCCAAGCTTGTGGTTGAGCATACACAGTGGTAAATCTTCGTCATCGACGAAAGTCAAGTTCGGAGACTCTTCGGAAGCATACATACATCAGACTCGATCTGCAAAGACAAGTGTTTCTCTTGTTTTAATTTTATTTAAAACATCTTGTACAGTGGATTAGATCCGAAGGATTGAACCACTAAAAAAATAGAGGGATAAGAAAGTAGACCGGGTTTGGCCGAACCTTTCAATACCTTAGGGATTAGATGAAATTCCCAATCAATTGTGTAGGTGGAAGTCCTACTCTATTGTGGGTGTAATTCCAATGCTTAGTGAAATTGGGATAACCCTAGAGAGGGTGAGTCCAACAGTGGATGTAAAAGGGATTTACTCCTAACCACTATAAATTTGGTGTTGTAGTGTTAGAGCCTATTGTGTGTGTTTGCACTTGTTATTTGAGCACTCCTCTCAACACACAATACACTTTGCATTGATTATCCTTAATTTATCCGCTGCATATACTTTGATAATCAAACATTTTGCAATAGTGTTGGTGTGTTTACATTTTCTTACACACTTTTTTCACACAACACATCTTTTTGATTAATCTTGTTATTTTGCAGAACAAATTTTTGATTAATCAAGAAAAATGTAGAGGCCAGAAAATCGGGCATAGGCCTATTCACCCCCCACTAGGCCTCATATTGTTATAGCCAGGTTCTTTCAAATGGTATTAAAGGCCCATGCTCTTTATAAAGAATTTAATCATCTGAGTTGATGTAAGAGCTAGAATATCGGTGATGGACACCAGAAAAATTATATATTGTTCTTTATTGATTGTTCACTCCGTCTTGTTTTATTAAAAAACAAAAATAGAGAATATCTTAGCATCTTTTGATGAAGCTGAGTGGACCTCTATCCAAAATGATTTTATTGAATATAATTCAAATTTTATGGATCGTTCAATCTCCCACAATCTGGACCCTTGCAAATCTATAGATGGCCTTGCCTCTTTGACATCTATGGTAGGTACATCACTTAATCCAAAAAAGTGTGATTCTTGTGTAGAAGAAAAGGTTTCCATGGGAAAATCCTATGAGGACACATCTGAATCTGAAAATCTCATCTTTGAATATGAAAGTGATTTAGATGAAAAGATTCTAATAAGAGGTAAAAAGGTCACCTTTGAATCAGAAAATGATTCTGACATGGAATATCAAGAAAAAGCTGAGACCTTCTTTTGTTTAACAAGATCCATTACACCTGATCTAGATACTTCTGAGATTAATCAGAGAATGATGAAGAAGATGAGGATCTTCAAGAATTCTATAATGCCTTGTATTTTGGAAGTGAAAAACTGGCGAGGAAATTAGACAAGGCAAAAGCTGAAAACTCTAGAAATCTTGAAATTTGAAAGTGATACTCTCTCTTCAAATCTAAAATCGTCAAGTGATGAAATCAGGAAACTGAAAGAAAGAAGTCTCTTCAAGGTTCATTAAGTATTTATAAAAATGATGTCAAAAATTTGTTAGACATTAAGAAAGACCTTGAAGAAGAGAATCTAAGGTTGACATCAGAATTGAAGAACCTTAGAGATCACAAATAAAAGTTTCAAGACAAATTTACCCATGGAGAACAAAAATTGGAAAATTTTCTTAATTTGGGTAAAATCTATGGTGATAGGTCTGGTCTTGGTTCATCAAAGTCAATCGAAAGACCTATGAATCAAACAGTGTTTATGAAAGGGAATGTCTATCATGCTCCAAAAGGTAAATGTTTTTATTGTAATAAATTTGGGCATTACAAGATGGAATGCAATCATAGGAAGAGACACTTGAAGGATCAAGCTCTTAACAACCCACCCAAAGCTAAGGTTATTCACAAACCTCCAAGGAAGGTGGAACAACTGCAAGACTCCTTGTTTAAATGATTGAATGAAGTTTTGAAGGAGTTAAGAAAACCTAAGTTGGGACAAAAAAAGTATGTTCAAAGGAAGAAGTATGAATCCCCAACCTCAACCATTTGGGTTCCAAAGAGATAGACCATCACTCATGCCTTGCGCTGGTCTTCAACTTTTTGGAACATCTAAAGACCTCTGCAATTGATCTTTACTGATATAAGGAAGTGAGTTCAAATAGCGTTTGAACTATGGCATGGTAAATTTGGCTAACTACTAGCTTTGTCTATACTATTCCTGGCTATAGTACTAGTCATGCTTGGAAAGCCATACATTGACGGGTCAAGAGTCTTACACTTGTATCTCAATGTGTTGAACATGCATGTTTGGTTTGCACATTTGAATCATGTTGGAATCATAGTATATTTCTTGCATTTTCATTCATGTACTTGCTTGTGTATGTGATATTTAAACTGTTTGTATGCAAGATGTTGTTGTGGCATTAGTGTTGTTTATTAATGTGATTATAATGTGTTATGCCGTGTGTTCTTGGAAAATCAAGAGGGTGATTTCTAAGAAAAAGGATTTTTATATCCTGGTTTGTCGACACATCAACATAGTTGATGTATCGAACGTGCGCAGAAAGGTAAAGTTATAACCCCCTCTTTCGAAAATCTTTTTGCGTTTTCATTTCAGGTTTTCTTTGCGTTACACCTTCTTCCTCTCGACCTGTCGTGCCCTAGGTCTCGATTCGCCATCTCCAACCTTCTTCGCCGGAAAAAACTCTGTGGAAAATCTTTCCCCCGGCATGTGGCACCCTCTCTCTCTCTAATTTGTGGATATTCTCGGTTGGGTAAGCTCTTTTCTCCCCTCTTTCGATCTTCACAGAATTTAGTTTGGAAATCTATGGAATTTGTTTGAGAAGAGGATTAAAGAAGAACACTAAGAATACTTCTTCATCTCAACCTCCCTAAAAATCGACCTCTAATTTTCACTCACAATCTAGGAAGAGAATAGCTAAGAAAAGGAAACTGTAACCCCCCGCCCTTTTTCACTCGCTTCTTCCCGTAAATTCAGAGTCTATTTTTTTATTTTTTATAACAGAGTAGAGTGATAGGGCGCGAGACGTCACGACGCGAGTTAAGTCTGAACTTCCAAAGTCCGACTCTTAACTGGCCAACCCTATGTGTAACGCCCCAATTTCTCAATGATATGAATATTTACGAAAATGCCACTAGAATGGTAAATTTAATAGATAAGATTGTAAATGAGAAAATGGTGGGGCCCATTGTTCAAATTAAGATCCTATGAACATGTTATAAGGATCAAGTTTAAGTAAAGGGGTAATGTACAACATATTGGGTCAAAATGGTTAATTGGGTCAAAGGACCCAATTGGGACCCAATGGGTCATGGTGGACTTATTTGACCATTGGGTAAGCTCAATTTTATTATGGTTAAGCTGAATTGATTGGAAATGAAATGTATGATAAATGGGTAGGCTTGATACAAGTGTGTAAAACCACATTCAAAGGGCTAAACCACCCATGATTGGGCATGGCGTCAAATTGGATCCATAGGCTAAATGGGGACCCAATGGGTCGAGTTGACCATGTGGACCCTCAAGTGAGCTCAAATATGAGTTAAATCAGGTTGAGTTGGGACTGAAGTGAGTTGGAATTAAATCAAGTAATGGAGTTGACTCAAATGCATTAAATGAATGGCATTAAGTGTAGTGAGTTGGGTGAGTTGAGTTGGAAATCAAAGGGACCTTGAGTTCAAATGAGTCAAATGGGATATGAAGGGTTGTCTTGACCTCAAACATCACCAAGAAAACAAGTCCCACACGTTGGTGGGTTGGAATTAAGTTTTGATGCATGAAAACCAATGAAATGAGCTAAAAATCTCATGGGAATTTGGAGGGTTTCCATCTCATATGGAAACCCAAGGCTCCAACGTTGGGAGTGCCAAGGGATGCCTTGATTGGCAGCAAGTGTCTCCTTGGTTTAATCAAGATTTGATGAGAGTAATGAGGGGTCCAAGGGCTATTTAACAAAAGCAACAAACACCACCCTCTTGGCCGAAGTTTACATTGCAAAGGTTATAGAATTCTTTTCTCTCCCTCTCACTCAAGAACATACCCTCTTGGCGGAATTATACTTTGGTGTTTTCACCATTATTCAAGCATACAATTAGCCAAGGATCAAAAGGAGAGCAAGAAGGAAGGAAGCAAGAAGGGGCCAAGGAAAATTAGAAGAGTGTGCATTGGTAAGTACTTCATTAAGGTTTTGTTAATTATCATGATCAAGGATTATGGTTTGGTCTTTGTATGGCCAAACCCTAAGCTATAAGGGTAAGAACCTTCAAAGATAAAAAAATGGTGGATGAGGTTCGGCCAAGGGTATGGCCGAACCCCATCAAAGAAGGTGATCATGCTAAATCAAATTGTATAAAGAAAGGTAAATAACTATGGAGGGTTTTTCCAATATTATAAAGGGTTTTAAGTCATGGATTTGAATGCCAAAATTTGGCCATGTTATGGCCGAATTTGTCAAAGGTTTAAACCATAGAAGAAGGTGGTTCAAAATGATAAAAATGGACTATTGAGTTCAGCCACTTTGGATGGCCGAACCCCATGAAATGATATGATAATTATATGGTAATTTGTGATGGTTTTTGAGAGATAAAAACCATACAATATTATGGGGCTTTTATGTGATTTAAATGGAGATATAGTTACTGTTTTGGGTTGGCCATTGGATGGCTGAAGCATGTAGTTATCATGGTTAAAGAGTAGAGCCTAAGTTATGTACATATGATGGAATCATTGAACCAAGGGAACCATTGGGTTCGGCCATACATGGACCATTAAATGGGTATTTGGATTCAAGTATATGATTAAAAGTTGTTGATTATTTTGTAATGTTTTAAAGGGTCTAAGTTGTGACTTTATGATGAAGTATAATGAATAAAAGAACCACATATGGCCGAACCCCATGGAGTAGTTTTGGTGGATGAAAGTGATGATTGGAACCAAGGAAATGATGGAAAATTAAGGGTTAGTTAATCACATGGATAGATGAGTAGTTAGTCCTAATTATAAGGGATTAAGAGACCAAAATTGTATTGGAGAGGTTCGGCCAAGTTGTATGGCCGAACCCCACTAAGGTGGTTTGGTCATATGAGCTTTGACTATGAAGCAAAATTAAGCATCGGTTAGGCCAATGGCAAAACTGTAAATACAAGTCAAATGATAAATATGAAGGGATTGATCAAAGGACTTGAAAAGAGGGGTCCAAAAGTGGGTGAAGTGTTTAAGTAGTTATCAAATGAAAAAGGAAGATTAAATCCCGAAGTGGGTGAGGTTCAGCCATGGGTATGGCCGAACCCCACAAGATGGTTTATGGGATATAAACTTGATTAGAAATCAAGAAGATTAAGTATTAACTTGCTGTTGTATAAACAAGGAAACGGAAGTTGAACGGCGTGCGAGTCATGATCGGGTGAAGCTTAAAAAGGATCGGACACTTAAGCGAAGTTTCTGTAGGTTTCCTACCTACTTGTAACCACTTTTATAATTGGTTTAATCATGGTTTTTATGAGATATATTGTTATTGTTTTATGTTTTGAATTGGTTTTGAATGATGAGATATATTTACGAATGACATATATACATTTACATCTCATGCATGGCATGGGGTGATGATTATGGGACAACTTAATGATGAGAGTCCTATCCAGAGGAAATGAGGAGTACTCTAGATTACATTGACATGAGAGTTCTATACAGAGGAAATGTGGAGTACTCTGGCTTACTTGATATGAGAGTTCTATTCAGAGGAAATGTGGAGTACTCTGAATTACCTTGACGTGAGAATCCCGTCAAGTGATAGCTATGTATACTTGTGATGGGTGGGGCTCATCACATTTGCACTTACATACATAGCATTGATTTCAGATGTTTTGTTGGTCAAATACTATGATATATGCATGTTTTATATACTAACCATGTGGTAGCCTTGATCGGAAAACCTACTGGGCGCGTTGATCTAACGCCCTAATTCTATCCTTAGAGGATAATGCAGGAAAAGGAAAAGGGAAAGAGAAGGTCAAGGAGCAGGAGGGGAGCCAAGCTTAAGAGCTTGAGTGTTGGAATAAACTTCTATTTTACTGTCATTTGAATTACATTTTTGGACATGTAATAACTAGTAACTTTGTTATGGTTTGTTTATGGTCTGATATTGGGTGCTTGGTTTAAGCAGTTTTAATGGGAGACTTGTACTTGCTATCTATTCAGTTTAATTTCGCATTAGTCTAGTTTTATTCCGCATGATTTGATTAGTTCCATGTGTGGATTGTAGTTCATGGGTTTAGTCCATGCTCACATGGGTGGCCAATTAAGGGTCGGACTTTGAAGTCCGAACTTAGAACGTGTCGTGACGTCATCCGCCCTCTTCCGGTGTTATTATATTATTATTTTAAAAAAAAATAATTAGACTCTAAATCTTGGAAAGGGCGGGGCGTTACACTATGTGTGCATGGACTAAGTCCATGAAAATGGTTCACACATAACAACATCATCTTGCAGAATAAAAATCATAATTGCGGAATCATAACATGCGGAATAATAATAGAACCAAGTTCTATTCCATTCAGATAGCAAAGTACGTCAAGTCCTTGATCATCATTCAAATGCCATAATTATCAAAATTAACCTCCATCATATAAGTTATTACATTCCGAAATCTAGATACTCAAATACAAGTCCATGAGTAACTTTTATTAAAAATAATAAACTAAATCATCCAAGCTCCTATGCCTGGCCCGTCTTGCATTCATCGTTCCCCTGAATTCCTGTATCATCAACTAGGGTAGAAATAGGGCGTTAGAACAACGCGCCCAGTAGGTATTCCAGTTACGGCTAACACATGGTTAGTACAAAGCATATATTATAACATAATATCCAAAACCATGTAAAGCCATGCCATGCAATGATGACAAATGCAATGAGTCCCACCCATCACATGTACATAAAAGTACCCACCACATAGGTCTTTCGGACGCCCCGACGGAGTGTGGACCCTCCGGATTCTTTTTGATGGAAAATCACATCAAGGTACCGCACATAAGTTTTTCGGACGCCCCAACGGAGTGTAACCCCTCCGGTTACAAATCCTCCACCCCATGCCATGCATGAGATGCTAATGAAACACATGCTATTTTATAACATAAACATAGCATTAAAAATCACCATTTGAAACATAATCAATACATGCTATTTATACAATTAAACATAGCATTTGAAATTCAATATAAAGCATAACCTTTAAAACATAATCTCATCAAAAATAAGATAAACAAAAAGTACATAAACCCATGGTTTCAAAGAGGTGGAATCCTACCAAAGACCTCTAACTTGTGCTTGCGTCTTTCGTCCGGTAACCGCTCACAATCGTAAATGCCTTGTGAGATCCCGTTACCTTATAATATAACAATTAATCACAACCAAGTCCCACTTGATTTTCAAGGTTCTAAGTCCATAAATAAAACCCCATGAGGTTCGGCCATACACCATGGCTGAACCCATGGTCTAATCTTTAGTTAATTACAATAATGCCGTTGTTCATAACCATAGCCATTTTCCTTGCTTAGGTTCCAAAATAATCCATACTTACTTCCTTAATCCAAACACATAGTCCAATAAAATAGTTCTTGGGGTTTGGCCATACACTATGGCCGAACCCTATGTCCAATATTTCTATATATTTACAAAATTGTCATTGATTCCTTCATTCATTTAAATCTACCATAACTAAACCCTATAAGAATTCCTTAACCAAATCAAGTCCATAAAATACAACTCATGGGGTTCGGCCATACACCATGGCCGAACCCATGATCCTCCATTTTGGCATGTAATTGCAATTTTGCCATTACCGTCATCAATAATCCATAACACATATTTGTATCCTTCACTTTATATAACCCATAAGTTTAATTCATGGGGTTCGGCCATACACCTGGCCGAACCCATGATGTCCTTGTTTCCAATTATGTCCACCTTCTATCTTTAGAAAGTTTCCAAAATAACATTCCATAATTATAAGGTTCCTAAATTAAAACTTTCTAATTTAGTCTTCACCTTCCAAAAATAGAAACTTCCCAAATAAACCAACTTCCATAATTAAATGCTTTTAATTTGGCAATCTCCTTTCATAATTAGAAGGTTTCTAAATTTAGAAACTTTCTAAATTTAATATACCATTTCCATAATTAAAAGGTTTCCTATAAACCCCACCTTCCATTTTAATCTAAAGTCCATAATTAGATAGCTTCTAATTTAATAATCAATTCCATGGGGTTCGGCAATACACCATGGCCGAACCCTATGGTTCATAATCTTGACTATTTAATTTGGATCCATTAAACTTTAATAATAACCTCATCACAACTCCATGGGGTTCGGCCATACACCATGGCCGAACCCTATGGTTCAAGGTCCTCTCTTTTGAAAACTAATCATTGATCTTCCATTTAATCCCTTCAAAATCACATATCATTAACAGCAACCACTTATTTAACAATTAACCAAACACCTTCCAAGGGGTTCGGCCATACACCTTGGCCGAACCCTATGGTTCTTCTTATTCCATTTATTCCCTTCAAATTTCATTTAAAAATTATCCAACACCTTCCATTTAACCATTCATTAAACCATATCTTTCCATGGTTTCTAATCCATATAAATAACCCAAAGTTCCTCCATTAAAATAACCAACATCCTTCATGGTTTTTAATCCTCAAACCCATGAATTAAAACATGTCTAAGAAACCTCAAATCTGTAAAAATATTTGGTGGGGTTTGGCCATACGCCATGGCCGAACCTCACCCCTTATTTTCTATTAAAATTAAACACAATGGCCATCCAATTTCCTTCCATGGGGTTTGGCCATATACCATGGCCGAACCCTATGGTTCTTTATTTTAAAACAAATTTATCAAATAAGACCTCTAACCTTTTCCGTTTGATTTCTTGCTCTTCCAATCTTTCTCTTCCTTAGCCTCTTTCCACTTATTCTTCTTGATCTTGCCGTGAATGAGAGCTTGAGAAAGGGATAGAGGGAGAGAGGGTTCGGCTATGGTGTAAACCGTGAGCCCCTCTATGTCTTCCCTTTTATGCAATTCCAATTGATCAATATAGAAAGTACTAAGATAGAAATTGTTCTTCCTTTTTGCTTCCCTCTTTTCTAAGCTTCCACTCGGCCAATGCTAAGATAGCAATGCCGTGCTCCCCTTCCTTGTATCCTAATTGGCAATGGCCGACCTTCCTACCTTGGTAATGCCACACACGGCCATGCAATGTCTATTTAATTAGACATCTTCCTTATTTAATTTTTAGACCATATGCATATCCTTTTTAAATTATCTTATGCGCCTAACATAGATATAGAATATCTTTATACACGGCCTATGTATCTTTCTTGGATATGCACCTCTAAAATTTGACCATGCAATATTTATTTAATATTGCATTATTAACTAAATTCAACCCCATTTAATTTTTTTTATTGAAACCAATTTACACAATTCGTTGGGTCCTAATTGGGTCAATGACCCAACTCTTTGTCCAATTAAAATCCATATCTAAAATTCACAAATTAATGGATAATTTTCATATAAAACCATAAATTAAAAATCCGAGGTGTTACAGAAACCCTCAAATGATATTAGTGAAGAACCCCCTCTCCTTTTGGAAATGCCTCCTATAGAGAGACCTCTTAAACTTCAGGTGTCTAGACTTGGATCGTCCTCAATGTCCCCTCATCCTCAACCTCAGCATAAGCCTGAAATTGTGAAAGAAGAATTAGTAGGTGAGGAGAATGCCTCTGAGTCTAATGAGGAGACTGAATCTGATAATGAGGTTGGATAAAAAGATTTTGAGGCAGAAGAAGCTGAAGTCGGGGAAAATGAAGAAGAAGGGGATGATGTTGAAGGACCCCATCTCAAACCAATAGTGGAGTATACCTCGTTCAAGTGCTTGAACATGGAAATAAAAAGTTGTACGAAGGACTTGAACACTTGTAAAGCTCTTCGCCATTTAAAGAGAATGGGTTGGCCTAGCTTTTTAGAATGGGGTGGAAAATTGATCGCATCAATGGCCAAGAGAATGTATTGCTCAATCAAGAGGTACCCTGCAAAGAACTGCATTTTGATTGAATTTCAAGATGGGACGACTGGATTAATTACCCCTCAACCAGTATCTGAATTATTGGAATACCTATATTCGAAAACGGATTTCTTCCCATCATCCCCAAGACTGTTCCTCTGAAGGAAAGAAATAAGTTCGCTACGAAGTTGTGTGGGAAGAGAGTTGAGTGTAAGAGAGAAATCTGGTTGAGGATTGGAGACATGTTCCTTGAGTATAGGGTACTGCATTTGATATTCTACCACGATGTCTATCCTCGGCATGGCAACAGAGTTGATCTGAATAGTCCTATGATTCATCTCCTCTACGGAGTTGCTACGGGAAAGAAATTTTCTTTTCCATCTTGGATGTGCGCTACGATGACCAAGAATTGGAAATCTTCAAGATCAAACCATCATCCATTCTGTTATCTGATGTATAGACTTGCACTACACTTTGGTGTCAAGCCTCCGAAGAATGGCGCCCCAACTGGTACCAGGAGTATTGATGTTGTTGTTATCAAGAAATGTGTTTGGGTGATGTAATCTTTAAATCCATTTTTTGGCTCCCTTGCATCTACCTCAGTTGTTCTTTCATCTTTTGTCGTTGTGTTCTAGGAAGAAGAACCTATACTTGACCCTGTTAGTCAAAGGTTCATAGAGGATCGCCTTCAAGAACTCTCAAGTCAGCAAAATGAGAGATTTGCAGCAATTGAAGGAAGACTTGATGCATTGGCAAATTTCTTGAAGGAATATGTCCAGAACATCCTCTCAGCCATCTCCTACAAAACAAATGATGCAGTCTCTCGTCCTCCATCAGCTCCTCCAATCTAGTTTTTCAAAGTTTGTTCATGACTTTTTGTGTTTTTTTAAAAATATATATATTTTGGAGTCGTAAACCTTAGAACACTTTAGGTGCATATCATATTTTGTACTTTGAATGGTTTGAATTTCAATGATATAGTTTGGTTTACATATTTGTGCTGCATGTGTTTGCCAATTAATTTCTCATGCTTTAAAGTTTTATATTGGAATACTTTTGTTTTGCAGGATTGAATAGATGTTTTGTTGGTGTTGGCTCTTGGTTCCTTGTATTATACTAAGGAAACCTTGTGAAGTTTTGGGGAGACCACATTTGTACTCAAAGAGCCTTTGTCAATTTATGACAAAATGGGGGGGAAAGATAGAATCTTGGGAACTTGGTAGCTTGGAAGCTTGGTGGTTAGGGGGAAATGAAGTATGGGGGAGATGATTTATTGAAGTGATGCATTGAAGTGGTATGGGGGAGACCACTGTTAAGCACTAAAATCTTACATTTTTACCCCTGATTATTGGATCAGTTAACTCTCAATTCTGTGTATATCAATGCATTTAATATAATTTCTTAGTTTTGTAAATTAAAAATGGAGAGTTTAGGAAATTAAGCTAAAACAATGGATAATTGCAAGTTTGGTACTTAATTTGGAAGACCTGGAACTTTTATGATTAATTTCACTCCACTTTTAGGGTTTCC
Source organism: Chimonanthus salicifolius (assembly GCA_013350335.1). Classification (NCBI taxonomy): domain Eukaryota; kingdom Viridiplantae; phylum Streptophyta; class Magnoliopsida; order Laurales; family Calycanthaceae; genus Chimonanthus; species Chimonanthus salicifolius. Next base: position 16,022,336 of record CM023539.1, read on the forward strand.
ATATAAATTGGTTAGTCTAGATCCATCTATGAGAGTATTAACTTAATATTTTAGATTTTAAAGTGGTGAAGTTAATTATTCAATTATGGAAGAGAGTACCTGCAATTCAAAAGGCAAAGGCTGAAGTTCAAAGATTAATGGGACAGAGATCCACTTCAATTGGGCCAAGCTAAGCTTCATAGGCTATCATTGGGCCAAGCCACAGACAGTCCATGCGCATTTCACAGATGGGCCAGGTCAATGTGCACTCCAAAGTCCAACAATGGCCCAAGTCCTCAAGCTCAAGTCCAAGGTCCACTGAGGGCCCATGTGCTCATTTATAGGTCCAAAACCCAGTCCATAGCCCATTCACACGCCTAAGCTTTGTCCATTTCCTTGTCAATCTACACCACCCAATCTCCTCTCCATACAATCTTAACCACTCATTTTCATCCATTAATCCAGACCATCCATATCATCTCATTAATCATAGGAAACCCTAGATCCACCTACTATATCCAATCCATACATGCATTATCTTAGATCTTGTCCATCAAATCCACTTATCATATAGGTTGACCTTAGAATCTCATTCATTCATAAATCATCTCATCAATTTTATAATTAATTTTAGTTACCCATTTGCCAACCATAAGATCTTAGGACATTTCATCACAATCATCTATCTCATACATGCATATTAGGTAAAACCCTAGAGCCTCCATGCTAATCCATCTTATAAATTACTTTGCATTTAATCTAGGTCATTCATCATATCATCTATCCATCTCAACCTTTAAATCGTAACCCTCCATTAGGTACCTCATCATTCCTATATTTTATTTCATCCAAATAACCTTAGAGCCATCAGATCTTAACCCAAATTAATCATAGCCATCCATTCATTTAAAACCCTACGATTAAGAATAAAGCCAAAATCTCATCTAGGTTCATGCCGCATCACCTACACCTCATCACCCCTCCTCCAAGCAATCCAAATTCTTCGAGATAAGGAGTACACTTGTCAATTTCGTGTGAAGCCTTATGGAGGAAGAAATGGAGAAAAAATGGGATTTGGAAGACAAGTTTTGATACAACTTTGGTAATTTGACCATAACCTTCCACTCCGATATCCAATTCCATTTATTCTTATTGCATTGGAAAGAAGAATTCATGGGATACAACTTTGTAGTTTACAAAATTTCAAGATTCGGAAGTTTACTAAGTCAAAATGGATCTTCAAGATGGTACATGTTAAAAAAAGGGGATTTGCACTAAATCCCAAATTTTTCTCCAAATTCCTATCTTCTCTCATTCTCTGCTTAATCACCAAGCCAAGACACCCCAAAATTCATGTATGCCGTGTAACCCTAGCCTTTTCAACTTAAAATCTCCTCCATCCACTTCTAAATGAGATCTAATCCGAGCCATCAATTCACAACTTAACCCAGATTTAATATCAACCGTCCATTCCAGCCCTGAGCCTATAAATAGAGCACTAAGGCACACCATAGAATTCAAGTTGGACCTGGAGCTTGATAGGACCAAGGCTGGGGAGAAAAGACAAGAAGACAGGAACACCATTCAAATTTACAATTGAGAGTTGTAGATTTTTATTTTTATGTTGTCTTTCTTGTATTTAATTTATAAGTGCCTGTACTGAATTCTTCCATGAAATAAATACAAAGTATCCATTTAGAATTCTGAAACATCAAAGTTCTAGAATTCTTTTGTGATTATTATGCTTTAAATTTCAAGTTTGCAACTTTTGTTTCTTAAATTAAACATGAGCAAATGCAATGGTTAGGATCTTGATTGTAAATGTTGAATCTTGATTACTAAGGTTTAATTAATTAAATTAAAGGTTGTGAATCTTGTCTTTATTAGTGAGTATGAATTGCATTTCAGATCTTTACGCGAATTTCAGATGTAGGTTTTGTATTTGTTTACACATTTCGGACGATGAGCGGTCTATTCCAATAACCACCCTTTAAATTCTACACTTTTAAATTATGTCATTTACTTTACTTGCAATTTCAATTACAATATTTTATTGTGTTAGTTCCTTTGGTTGTGTGTTGTATTTTTAATGTTCAATTTATTTCATGTTTTTATTCTTGTATGTTTATGTATTTTATTCTTTAATTCTTTGTATTCAAATTCTCTCCCTCTCAAAATTCAAATAACTAAGGTTGGAGATATGATATTTTAATCTTAAAGCATGTGAATTTAAATTAAGATGTGACTGCATATTCTTGTTTCACCAATTTAATAAAAAGAAGATGGACTTGATTCTCGACTTTTTAAGTTCATAAGTTAGATAATAATGGTGTTAAGATTGGTTTTCTAAGATCTAAATTAAAATTGTAATTCCATGAATTTGATTTCTTAATATTACATATTTTAAAAAGTACCAATTTAATTTAAGCATATATTTTGTGGATTTCCTTTGGGTTCGACCTCGCACTCAATCGTTATACTATTAAATGGTTCGTGCGCTTGCGAGATTATAAATGTAAAATTTGCACATCAACAACCCCTATCCATGGGGGAGCAAATTGATATTTGATAATCAATTCTCAATGTTTTAGTCCATGAAGTGTGGAGTAGTAATTTTATGTTTATTACTCTTATTTTAGACTAATCTACTAATGAAAAACTCTAGCTTCTTTATAGCTTGCGTTGTGTGTATGTTTTATAAGTATATTTGGTTTTTGAAGCAAGTTGAGCAAGAATATGAAGCAAGCTTAGAGTTTATATTCTTTCATTTGAATCTATGTGTAACAGCCCGGCCCATAAGAAGGGCTTGAGGCTTGGCCCAGCAAGATATTGTTCGCTTTGAGCCCACACGCGCCCACACATGCACGCGCGAGCCCGCACTGTTTTTGGATCGGACCCTGCCCAAATCCGGGTCCAAAATGAGTCTTGCTAGAAGAGGAGGGCAAGACTACATATAAACCACCTCTCAAACTCCTCAACTTCCGATGTGGGACCTTATTTTCTACCCTCAAGCACATAAATACACTCCCACTCCACTCTCTTCACTTGGGCCTAGCCTTTAGTGGACTTGGCCATCTGGGCCGGGTCATGGTCTCACAATCCACCCCCCTAAGCCTAGAGTCATCCTTGGCTCGACCCAATGAATCCAGTGGAAGACAGTAGGCCCACACAATTCGAGTGCTGAACTCGGCTCTGATACCAATTGTAATTGTCCGGCCCATAAAAAGGGCTTGAGGCTCGGCCCAGCAAGATATTGTCCACTTTGGACCCGCATGCGCACACACGTGCACACGCGCGAGCCCGCACTATTTTTGGATCAGACTCGACCCAAATTCGGGTCCAAAATGCGTCATGCTGGAAGAGGAGGGCAAGGTTACTTATAAACCCCCTCTCAAACTCCTCAACTTTCGATGTGGGACCTTATTTTCCACCCTCAAGCACACAAACACACTCCCACTCCACTCTCTTCACTTGTGCCTAGCCCTTAGTGGACTCGACCGTCTGGGCCGGGTCAGGGTCTCACAATCCACCCCCCTAAGCCCATAGCTGTCCCGGGCTCGACTCAATGAATCTAGTGGAAGGCAGTAGGCCCACACAGTTCAAGTGCTGAACTCGGTTCTGATACCAATTGTAACAGCCTAACCCATAAAAAGGGCTTGAGGCTCGGCCCAGCAAGATATTGTCTGCTTTGGGCCCATACACGTACACACGTGCGAGCCGCACGGTTTTTGGATCCGACCCGACCCAAATCCGAGTCCAAAATGCGTCTTGTTGGAAGAGGAGGGCAATGTTACTTATAAACCCCCTCTCAAACTCCTCAACTTCCGATGTGGGACCTTATTTTCCACCCTCAAGCCCACAAACACACTCCTACTCCACTCTCTTCACTTGGGCCTGGCCCTTAGTGGACTCGGCTGTTTGGGCCGGGTTAGGGTCTCACACTATGTTGTAATTTGTATATTTATATATTCAAATGAATTGTAAATGGATAAGTTAGTCTGTAGTTCCTATCTTCTAGGTTTTATCACGAATTGAGAGAGGGGGAGATTGTTAGGTCCCCGGCTTTCCGAGTCACCTATTTGACAATTCCATGAGTTGTGTGAAGCCTTGCCTTGAAGACTGAAGACATGAATCAAGACTCAAAGTGCGTGAAGGTTGAATCAAAGTTCCAGACTGGAAGATCAAGTGCTCGATTCAACAATCATCTTGTTTATGGCAATCAATGAGGTAAATTGACCATAGATGACTCTAGGATGAACCCACACCCTTAGGTGGACCTTGCCTAGGCTTTAGAAATCAAATTGTAATGAAGCCTAAGTAATCATTGTCAGTGATCAAAACCAAATGCTTTAAACTTGGAAAAACTGTCAAAATAATAGGTCGATACATCAACTTTGCAGATATATCGGCATGGACAAGATCCACACTTCGTGGCCCTCGATGTATCGAATCGAATGTCAAAGGTTCTGATTAAATCACTGTCAAGATGGTACAACCTCAAGTCGAGTGTATCATGTTCACTGATACATCGAATTGGATACGGTCGACCCATCGGTGAAATAGACATGTCGTCCTGGGTTGTGTAAGTTCTGGTTGAGAGAACTCTGTATTTTCGGATTTCACTCAGATCGACACTATCGCAAACACAGTCCTATAAAAAATGACAGGGCCGACACACTGGTGATCTCGACATGTCAACCTGGGTATTATAGAGCTCGAGTTGAAAAAACTCTATAAAATTCTAAGTCACTGTCAGCTCGATATATCGACTTTGCCGACCCATCGACAATGACAGGGCAGACCCATCGTGAGCCACGATATGTCGAAAGAGTTCTGGATGAAAAACTCTGTAAATTTTAGTTCACCTCACATCGATACTATCGTATCGGCCGACATATCGAGCGAGGGCTCGTCGACCCATCGAGCAACACGACCTGTCGAGCGTGTTTGTAAATGTTCCGTTGGAAGCACACTCAACACGCAACGGTAATTTTATGACGGCATTATTTGAAACTCGACTCATCAATAGTGTCGACATGTCGACGACTTAATCAGTTGGTTTTTCTGGTTTGCTATTTATGCTCCGGATTTCATTGAGCTTAGGTCTCTCTCTAAAACATCTGAATTAGTAGGAAAATTAAAAGACAACTTAGAGCTTCCAAACCTCTCTCTAAACACTTAGCATTGGTAAATCCATTTGAGAAATCCAATCAAACACTTGATTGAGATAAGAGAGAGAGAGTGAGAGAGAAAACTAGTCTAGGATAAATTGGCATATCTTAAATCCCAGAACCCTCCCAAGCTTGTGGTTGAGCATACATAGTGGTACGTCTTCGTCATCGACAAACGTCAAGTTGGGAGACTCTTCGGAAGCACACATACATTAGACTCGATCTGCAAAGACAAGTGTTTCTCTTGTTTTAATTTTATTTAAAACATCTTGTACAGTGGATTAGATATGAGGGATTGAACCACTCTAAAAAATAAAGGGATAAGGAATTCCTAGTCAATTGTGTTGGTGGAAGTCTTACTCTATTATGTTGGTGTAATTCCAACGCTTAGTGAAATTGGGATAATCCTAGAGAGGGTGAGTCCAACAGTGGATGTGGAAAGAATTTACTCCTAACCACTATAAATCTGGTGTTGTGGTGTTAGAGCCTATTGTGTGCATTTGCACTTGTTATTTGAGCACTCCTCTCAACACACAATGCACTTTGCATTGATTATCCTTAATTTATCCGCTGCATATACTTTGATAATTAAACATTTTGCAATAGTGCTAGTGGGTTTGCATTTTCTTACATACTTTTTTCATACAATACATCTTCTTGATTAATCTTGTTATTTTGCTGAACAAATTTTTGATTAATCAAGAAAAATGTAGAGGCCAAAAAAATCGGGCATAGGCCTATTAATTTTGTAACGTCTCGTCCCGCTACGGGCACGTTATCTCCGAAATATCTCAAAACATCACAAAGGAATAGATAACGGTATTTTTTTTTTTTTAAACGGGGCAACTAGCTCCGGCCCAAAAACTGGCAATAAGGTTCAACATACCAACATAACATGAAACAATCATAGACTATTCGAATACAGTTATACATCATCCGAAATCAAACAACATCCAAAGAGGGGTTACATAATACAAGGTCTCTCAACTAAGAACAACGTAATTATAAAATGTCTAACTGCTGCTCCTCTACGGGCGCCTACTCAAGGGCCATGCCTAGTCCTTTTGCAATCCGATACCTGAAAGGTAAGGGGTGAGCTAACTAGCCCAGTGAAGGGATAAAGCATATCACATGTCAACAATATAAGTAGCTATCATATGCATGAATGCAAAAATATCATAATAAAAGGGGTGCTCATATGTATGGGATCCAACTGTACCACCAACAAATAATCCACCTACTAGTCCACGACGTTATCTCGGTGGCTCACATCGGGTCCTCCAACAAACTCCTGGAGAGTAAGAGGTGAACTGACTAGTCCAACAAAGGAAATAACCATATCATACCTTAACGACATATATATATCGCATATCGAAAAAATAATGGACATCATAATAGAATGCATGTCTACGTAGGAGAGTACTCAACTACACAATTAACCAAAGGTCCCACCGACCAATTAGAGGTATAATCTCCATAACTAACAACTATCTTCCAACAATCCCGATCTCCCTACCAAAATAAACGGGAGACCATATGATACGCAACCGCCTCAACCGCCGAAATGCAACGGGGAAACCCGCATCTCCCTATGGGGTTCTCGATCGCTGGAGCATAACGGGGAAGCCAATCTCAAGGGCAGGCACCTCAACCGCTGGAACGCAACGGGGAAACTCGCATCTCCCTATGGGGGTATCGACCGGCGAGGCGTAACGGGGAAGTCCTCCCAATAATCAAACTCCTCACATCATCATAAATATATGCACATGCCAACAATCCCTCCATCTCAACACCCAACGGCGTGTTGTCCATTGTGGGTTACCCCCCCCCCCCCCCCCCCCAAGCATACGCATGATATTACGATTATATATAACAACATAAGTATATCAAAATCTCAAAACACAAATCCACATGCTCATCATGATCTCATTTACATATTACAAATAGCCCGCGTCATGTTGTCAACCGGGCTCAAGCATCACATCCAAAAATCCAGGCACATATCTCACTTTCAGCATAAATGCATTGCATTCACATGTTATAATTAAATGAACAACATGTTATCATTAGGTTTCTAACATCATGTTCAACATCCAATGCATGTTTTATTCTCATCATAAAATCATTCACATGTTATAGCTAAATACACATGTTGTCAATAACTTTCAAGTATCATGTTCAATATTCATTTGTCTGATCAAAACCTTCCATTTAATCACATATAACTGACATAAGTGCACTCGAATAGATCCCTCGCCACAGATTCATTCAACAGTTCCCTTACCGAGTGGCTTAATAAACGAAAGGCCCCACTTGAGTCACTTCATGTCCAAGCTTGAGGTTTAAATAGATGCAAATGGATGCTAACAGTGATAAGTTCCCTCACTTGTGTGTATGTCTTTCGAAATCCAAGATATAAAACAGGCTGCAAGGTTGGGGGAAGTGATGCATGGGCTACAGGGCCGAAGAAACCGAGGCGGACCCGCAAGGCCGAGACGATCCCACAGATCCGGCTAGAAACGGTCTTGCATACGGTCCAGAAATGATCTTTGATTCCGACTGAGATCCTGGCTAGGGCGGCGACAAGGAAGGGCTGAAGACTGATGATTTGGACGGAAGTCGACGGAGCGGAGGTGGAGGATGGAAAACCCAACCTGAAGAAGAGGGCAGAACAACCGATTTGGGGATGGGTTGCAGACGACTGAAAGAGAAATGAGAGGAGATGGCGGAAAGAGGGTCAATGGAAATAGGAGAGAAGAGACAAGGGCGGCGGCGGCTGAAGGAGAGGGAAAGGAGAGCTAGGGTTTGATGAAAGGAGGGGGAAATAGAAGGTGAGAAGAGAGGGTACAGATGAGGTTGCGGCGGCACTGTAGCTATGTGCTACAGTGCTGCCGAAAATGGGGTTTTAAGGGAGGCGTTAGGTTTAGGTTTTTTTTTTTAATTAATAATAATAAAAATTTTCAATTTCCAAATTATTTTAAAATGCTCGAAAAGTCAAATGACAAACGTCGAGGGAAAACGTGTGATTTTCAAACTTTTAATTATGCAGAAAATTCAATAATTCAAAATTACCAAATTGCTCTCTGAGTCTCCGAACTCAAAATCGGGCAAACTAGGACCACCACGGGGCCCACACGCAGCCCATTGCTACCAAGACCCTAAAACTTTGAAATATCGGGTAGGGTCATTACAAATTTTTGCTTAATTTTTTTAGAGAATGAACACTATGTGATCCATAAAAACTTCAATTTTTTTTATCAATGATTTACCTCATAAATAAACATTTGTTACTTGATTATATGTCATAGTGTTAAATTAATTGTTATTATTAAACTATTTATTTTAAATTAATATGATAAAATTTTGAATTAAACTTACTGTTGATCCATCAACAGGCTAAAATTTTCAATTTTCAATTATAAAATTATGATTTTTTTTACAAGCGAATGGCCTCAAGATAAAGGCTACGTTTGGATGAGGGGTTATATCGAGTAGGGCTCACCTTTGAGTGGGGGTGTCCCTTGAATTGGGATTACACTTATCTTGTTTGGTAATTGCAGTGGTAAAGTAGAATTTTACCCTAAGGGTAAAAAATCTTATTTGGTAACTATAAGAAAGGGTAACTGATATATTAATATGTTTTGAGAAATTTTATAAAATATAATTATTAAATAATATTCATGATGTAAATCCTAATAATAAAACTTATAATAATATTATCCATTTTTTATAAATTATTTTTCATAATTATAATTTAAAATGAACATTTGCATTCTAACATTAAAAAAATAAATAAAGATTTTTATTGATATTATTATTTTAAATCCCAATAAATGAATAAAAAAATATTAACATCTCTCTTCATAAAAAAATATAATTTTTTATTTTTTATATTATATGAATTTAATAAAAATATTAATTCTCATGAAATTGTTAATATGTCAGGTTACCCTTACTTACAGTTACCCTTACTTAAGGGCAACCGTGGGTAACCCCTTTAAAATTTACCCCTCATCGAAATGCATCACATTGAAAATATTGATACATTTTTAAAATAAATTTCCAACAAAATAAATTGCTAATTACCCCAAAAGAAATTAACATAAACTTTTCGAGACCCTATCGAAATTTAGACAGAATCACCCCTTAAAAATAGGACATTTTGTTATGTTTCATAAAATTTTATTTTTATTTTTTATATTATATAAATTTAATAAAAATTATTAATTTTTATAAAATTGTTAATATGTCAGATTATTACTGCTAATAGTTACCCTTACTCAAGGGTAACCCTCGTAAAATTTACACCTCATCCAAATACATCATGTTGAAAATGTTAAAACATTTTTAAAATAAACTTCTAATAGAATAAATTTCTAATTACCCCGAAAGAGATTACTATGAGCTTTAAACTCTTTCAGAGTTTCGAGACCCTATTGAAATTTCGACGGAATCACCTCTTAAAAATAGGACATTTTGACAATTATGTTTCATAATAGATTTAATAAAAATTATTAATTCTTATAAAAATGTTAATATGTTAGATTACCTATGTTTACAGTTACCCTCACTCAAGGGTAACCCCAGTAAAATTTACCCCTCACCCTAGTGCATCATGTTGAAAATGTTGACACATTTTTAAAATAAAATTCCAACAGAATAAATTGCTAATTACTCCGAAAGAGATTATCATGAATCTCAAACTCTTTTGGAGTTTCGAGACCTTATGAAATTTCGACAGAATTACCCCTTAAAAGTAGGATATTTTGACAATTATGTTTCATAAAATTTTATTTTTATTATTTATATTAGATAGATTTAATAAAAAATATTAATTCTCATAAAATTGTTAATATATCAATTTACCCCTACTTACAATTACCCCTACTAAAGGGTAAACTCCGTAAAATTTACCCCTCATTCAAATGCATCATATTGAAAATATTGACATATTTTTAAAATAAATTTCAAATAGAATTAAATTGCTAATTACTTGAAATATATTATTTTTTTAATTATATAATTTTTTTTTGAAAGATATTAATTTTATAATATATAATTGAAAAAGAAAGGAATACAAGGGGTATTGATGGGTAGGATAATGTGAATACTCTAATCTCTAAAGGATATTCAAAAATGAAATAAGAGGAATAAATCTTCAAATTTTTACCCTCACCCTTACCTTGAGGGTAAGGGGTAATGCGTTACCCCTCTTATCCCCATCCAAACTTAGCCAAAGTTTCGAACCATTCACTTGATCAATGGCAAAGGTCAAAATATCGGCCACAATATCGGCCGATGTTCATAAATATCAGTATTTAAAATTTATTTTTTTTATTTTTTTTTAAAAAACACCGATACGGTTTTTCACGGTTTTTCCATGGGTTTTTGCAGTTTTTAACGGTTTTTTGCGGTTCTTCACGGTTTTTAACGGTTTTCCTATACGGCTTTCACCGGGTTTTACAGTTTTTTGCGATTTTTTGCAGTTCTTCACGGTTTTTTGCGGCTCTTCACGGTTTTTTCGGTTTTTTCACGGTTCCGCAGAGGAGAGAGAAATGCCGATATCGGAGGAGAGAGAAAATTATCGGCCGATATACATGTCTGCCGAAATATCGATTGAAATATCGGCCTGGGCATTTTTAAACCCGTGATCTTTTAAACCCGTGATCAATGGAAGCGGGGATACCATTGTTAAGGAAAAAGAAATTGCAGAATTATCTACTCATCTGAAGTGCTGAGTTCAAGTTGTCAAGAACGGCCGAAATATCGGGCTGGGCGTTTTTTAAACCCGTGATCCATGGAAGCGGGGATACCATATTAAGGAAAAAGAAATTGCAGAATTATCTACCCAAACGGAGCCTTCGCCTGCAACAGGCCAGATAAGGTCTCTTCGCCTGCAACGGGAGCCTTCCTTTCCCGTGATACTCTTTCAGCTTCTCTCTTTAAAGGATCAATCTATACGGAAAACAGAGAGAGAATCAAATTGAAGGGTAGAGCAATAAAAAATGAATAATCAAAATCCCAGATGAGGGAGGATAAACACCAGTTCTCCAAAATCGAAAGAATCAATAATCAAGCCTTACAAGGTGGGAATTGACGGTCATGTTGCTTCCTCTTCTTACAATAACTAATTAGTAAGGTTGAAGGAAAAGGTAAGAAACCCTATACAAACCCTCTGTTCAACAGTCAGTCGATACAATCACAACAAAGTAGAAAATACGCATCTTCTCCTCTTTTTTCCTCTAGTAGTAGTAGTTGTTGTTGTTGTTGCAGACTTGTAGCCATGCCCTTCTTTAAAACCCCTTTCAGTGGCTACTCTGTAAAATTCAGCCCCTTCTTGGAGAATCGCCTCGCAGTTGCCACCTCCCAAAACTTTGGCATCCTTGGCAACGGTCGCCTTCATGTGCTCGACTTCAATCCCTCTTCACCCTCTTCCTTCTCTGAACTTCGCATCTTCGACACTGCCGATGCTATCTACGACTGTGCCTGGGCTGAGGACAATGACAATCTTATCGTTGCTGCTGTAGCTGATGGTTCCGCCAAGATCTTTGACCTCGCCTTACCTCCCTCTGCCAATCCTATCCGTTCCCTCCAAGAGCACTCCCGTGAGATACATTCCGTTGACTGGAACCCTGTCCGCCGCGATTCCTTCCTCACCGCCTCCTGGGACGACACTGTCAAGCTCTGGACTGTTGACCGCCCTTCCAGTGTCCGCACCTTCAAGGAACATGCATACTGCATCTATTCTGCAATCTGGAACCCCCGCCATGCTGACGTCTTTGCCTCGGCCTCTGGTGACTGCACTGCCCGCATCTGGGACATCCGTGAGCCTGCTGCCACCATGGTCCTCCCCGCCCATGACATGGAAATACTGTCCTGTGATTGGAACAAATATGATGATGCTGTTATTGCCACTGCCTCTGTTGACAAATCTATCCGGGTCTGGGATGTCAGGAGCTATAGGGTGCCGGTCTCTGTACTCAACGGTCATACCTTCGCAGTAAGGAAGATCAAATTTTCTCCACATAGGGACAGCATTCTTGCTTCATGCTCCTATGACATGACGGTTTGCTTGTGGGATTACCGGATGGAGGATGCATTGATTGGAAGGTATGATCATCACACTGAATTTGCAGTGGGGGTCGATATGAGTGTTCTGGTTGAGGGGCTCTTGGCAAGCACGGGATGGGATGAACTAGTTTATGTTTGGCAGCATGGGACTGACCCAAGGGCACCTTGAATTCAAAGTGCAAGTGCTCATCTAATTTTGATGGTACTTAAAGGTCTCTGAAATTTATGTAGAATCAGTAGCATCTCTCCAAGTATGTTTGTCTTCTTCATCATCATTGCTGTCTGCTTATCCTCCAGAATAATTAGAAAATTGATACTTATGCCTACTCATCGCATGAACAAAAGACTTGAATAGGTGGAGCTTTGAATGATCCAATACAGAAGTGCAGTGAAATTAGACTTTGTCCCCAATTAATGTCTTCTAGAGTACCTTAAAAAAAAAAAAAAAGCTTTATACATTCTGTCATGTTGTATCTGTGTAACTTTGCATTTGTTATGTTTTTGATGAGTGCTGTTCTCCTGCTCTTTCAATCATGAATAAACATGCTCGGGAACAATTTGTAGTTTACAGTGGGTAACCATGCTTGTTCAAGGTTTAAATTTTCCTCAAAGCATTATTTTTTTGATGTTTCCTTTGCTTAGAACTGACGTAACCTGTGTGGGCTTTGTGCTAGAGTTTTCGAAGTGACCAAGTTGTGAATGGATAATATCCTGAATTTGTAAATTTTTCCATTAACATCACAAAACCAAGCTATAGTACTATTTTAAAAATGCCTTTTACATGTTTAGTGTTGGAAACTTCCTCACATAAGAAAAGAATCTTCAAAATTTCAAATGGTATTGCTTGCAACCCTACTGAGGGTGTTCCATCCTTTTATTTTGAAAGAGTACTGTTTTTTTGATGGGAGAGAAGAAACCCTCAAAATAAAACAAAAAGAAAGCCACTCCACTATACAAATGGGATGGAGATACAACCGGGAAAATAACAACTTGACCTGAAACCAAAGAGGCTTAATCCAGACAGGTTACAAAGCTTTAGCACTCTTAACAACTTGAAGATCTACACCCTCTTTAGCCAACTGATCCTCTCTATCGTTGACAAGCCTGAGAATTTTTGAAATTTGGAATTGATATCTTTTGATCATCATCATCATCTAAGTCATTGATACCATCAATCAAGGGTTAGCATTTGCATTTGGATTTGGCATGTTTCTTTATTCTATTAGATGAATGCATATGGCTGCTCATATGATTTGAACCAACAACCATAAGGTTGCAATAATGAGCAATTACCAACTGTGCTAGAGGTTCCTGTCAACTGATATCTTCTAATGATCTCTCTAATCTCTTCCACTTTACCTAGGCATGACCAAGGGCATGTCTTCTCATTAATCCACTGGATAACAACAAAGGAGTCACCTTCTATGAGAACGCCAACTCCACCCACGAATGAAGTTCCTTAACCCCCTCTTCCTAAGGCCAATAGTTCTGCTATATTTGAGTGAACCTCAGACAAGGGTACAGCGAAAGTGATCACCTCATTTGTGATGCTATCACAAATCACTCCTTCAAAACTAGCTTTGTGAAAATTCTTGATGCAACTTCTGTCAAAATTAAGTTTCAATTTACCTTTAGGAGGGTTCACTAACCTTTGGCTTATCTTCTTTAAAAACTTTCTTGCAGAATTCGCCCACATATGCACGGTTCTGATTTGTTTAACTGATTGAACTTGGAATTGGCCGACAACAAAAGGGCCACTCTGTTGTTAATAATAGAAACCAGATTTGCAACACATCTAGACTTGCTTTTGAAGCATTTATTGTTTCTTTCTTTAAAAGGGACCAAAGAACCCATGTTGCTTGGACACTTCAACATGTGCGATGGATCCATGTTGGACACTTGCATCACACCATGTCGTGCACTCTCACCCATTCTCTATGGATTGTTCTATTGCCATTTAACATTGTTTTCCAAGAAGACTAAAATATTGCGACACCTTTCTCCTCTTAAGACCTAATTAAAACATGAACGTATTCGTCATTTATTCTTTAGCATTAGAACTCACTTATTGTTTAGAGTAAAACTAGTGCAACATTTTTTATAGTGTTATTTTCACATCTTATTTTGATTTAAAATAAATTAAACTTAAAATTTATATAAATCTGGTGCCATTTATCATGTCCTATTTCTTTGGTTTGTTGAGTCCGACACCGATGCAACTTAGCCAAAGAAAACATGGCAAGGTTACTGACTACAAAATTTTCTTCAACCTATGATGAGGACATCACGGGATGTCGAACAAGGAAGGATGCATCGGAATTTAGATTTCACCTCATCATGGTTGGATGATGAAGTTCTGCACAATCCCTACATATCTAAGTATGAATAGATACAGATCCAACCATTGATAGCCCAAATCGTGCATTGATGAGGATTTAAAGATTTGGCTTGATCCTTCCATTTACATCGTCATTCGTTGGTGGATTGGACCGATCTAGCCGTTGATCGAACATCATCTGGGCTTCCAGGCATTTGTCTTTCTCATATAATGTTATATTTTGTAGTTTTTAAGAGTTATAATATTGTTAGAGACGTATATTTTTTTATTTATAGTTTTAGATTGTCTACATGTATGACTTAAGCTACATGTGTCTAGGGTTTTAAAAGAGTCTTTCTTCTATAAATAATTTTAGGAGACACTTTTAAGAATGGTGACGAATGAATGAGAAAAAAAATTTAAGTTTTCCCATTTGTAGAGCTTGGTGTGATTCCATTTGCATCCTTGGTGTGAGATAAAGGAACCTTTTGTGACTCAAAGTACAAATTATCTTTCTTCTCCATCTCTTTTTCTTCCCTTTCCTTTTCTCTTATCTTTTTCCCCACTTTTCCAATTTTCGTACCTTATTCTTGTCCTATTTTCATGCAAATCCTAACTCTTAGCCAAATCAGTACACAACACCACCAAAACCCCGTCAGGACCCACTAGTGATGTAGGTCAGGGGATAGGATGACCCTAAATGCCTAATGCAATTATGAGCCCTAAACCTAATATGGGCTGAAATTTAAGAATTAAATTAATAAATGCAATTAAATAATATAAATAAGCCACAAGTAATCAAAACCAATTCCTGGAATCTAATGTAGGGAATTATATCACTTACCAGACCAAGTTGCGACTCAAGATGGGGATCTCTCAAAATTACGGGTTCGTTGGGATCCAAGAGAGTGCAGGCCTATCTTCAGATTAGGAATAGCCACTTAAATGGTAAGAGGTCTAGGATTTGGGAATAGGGTAGGGTAATAGTATATGAAAGGAAGTGGTAGGGGAGCAACTAAAAGCGTTAGGGAGGTCTTGGCAAGGTGTGAAGGGGCTATAGGAGGGGATGGTAATAACACGAAGGCAACAAAAGGAATTAAAGAGGCTACGGCAACAAGGAACTGCCTATGAGAGATACGACAGCGTTGTGGGAGCCTAAAAGGAGTCACGACAGAGGGGTTAGGGCTTGGGATGGGTTTTGGCTAATGGTGAGGGCTCTAACAAAGACTGTTTGGGCTAAGAAGGGGTCCAAAGGGGCTTGGGACAGCAGAATGATGACTGTATGGAACTTAGACAGGGGTTGGGATTGCAATAGGAGGGTGGCGGCAAGTAGGGGAAGGCTTATGGAAGGGTGGCAGCAAGAGGAAGGATTTAAAGAAGGAGCGGCAGCAAGGGGATGGGTATTTGGGTGTCATGGCAGCAAGAGAAAGGCCTTGGGGTGTCACGGTAGTCAAGAGTAAGGAATGAAAAGAAAAAAAGGAAAGAGAGAAAGGGAGAAGAAGAGAGAGATAAGAGATAGAAAAGGGGTAATTTGGAAGAGGCTTCTCACCTGTTCCATGGCTTCTCGCCTTCCTTAGCTTCTCACCAAGGTTCCGTGGGCTTCTCACCAACACATCCTGCGCATGGGGCAGTTCTTTGCAAAGCAAATTCGTTCTTCTTCTATTGATCATTCAGCCCTAGGGCTTACAACATGTATTTATAATAAACATACCATCAAAATGATTGAAATACCCCTAAGTGTAAAAAGAAAAAAAAAACAGAATACCCTCAAATAAAAATAAAATAAAATAAAGTCAAAATAAATCAATGTCGATCCAATGCTCTGCATCAACTAGTCCGTACAAATGTTCGTGCAGGTTTGTACAACCGTATGGATGGGCCTGTATTGGCCTCATTTTACCCTATTTTGCACCACAACTTCTATATCTACCTTAGACTCGTAGATCGAACCCTAACTTACTATTTCACCTTATTGAGACCTAGTTGTGCCTAAAAATAAAAATTAACAAACCGTAATCTCTTTGGCAAACCCTAGGGGGTCCCATAGCCCTATTTCATCCTTTTGGGTGATTGATTATTAAATCTAGGAGACTTAGAATAGGGTTTGGTACAATTTAATTAGTCTTTTTAGGGATTTTGCATTGAAGGCCAACAATACAACCATGAAGGCTTTACGCATAGTGTCATTTTTCTTTTAAATGTCCTTGATTATTTGTAAGTGTGAATTTGCCCAAGTTTTTGTTTTATTATTTGTTTAATATTAATTTATCTCTGTAACATCTTATGTGAATTATGGATATAAATTGCATGTCATTTTGGGATTTACCACATACATTTTGCATTCTCATAAAGGCATCCTTTTAGCATTTAGATTTAGGTCTTTCTATATTTTGACATGTCATGTGTCAGATTTGATATAGTGCTTGTCCTATGTCAGATTTGATATTGGAGTTTGTCCTACGTTAGATTTAGTATTAGAGCTGAATCGATCAAACCATAGGTTGTAGTTACCCAAGTTGGTCTTATTGTTCGTCTTAGGGTAGTGCACGCTCACACATAATGACATCCAATACCACGTAGAAAACCCTACGACCACCATGAACTTAGATCCATTGGGTGAATTGCTAACAACAATAAAAGCCAAATTGGATACCTTAGAAACTGAGTTTCAAAGGTTTTCAAAAAATACCGATGCATGTCTAGGAGTGCTAGTAAATGCAAAATAGGAAAAAATAAAACTAAACCCCACTTTTCCTAAAGAGTTGAAGATGAGTGAAATGAAGGGGCCAATGTCTAAGGTTGAAAAAAAAACCCTTATATTTTCTCAACAATAAACAACTTGAGAGTGGCCATAAAGAGCGAGAGGTTATCTATGCTTTAGAGGTCATAGAAGTTAAAGAACCATCCCAAGAGACACCAAAGGAGATTTCAAGAGAGGTCACAACTTTACCAATGAGGATAGTGATGCAACCCCTGAGGACCTTTCGGATGAGCTCCCTCTTAAATGTGATGTTCAACCCACTATGGATTTGGTTCTAAAATCATCTCCCCTACCTTCCACATTATAAGATGAACGCTATTGAACATACCAACTTGAAGTGGTAGGTTAATGTCATTGGTTGGGTTTATATTCTTTACATGATTGAATTTGCTTGTAATAATGTAGTTGATTGCTCTACAAGTTCCAGTTCTTTTGAGATAGTCACATGTTACTAGCCTAGGATGCCTATAGATCTTAGTCGTCTTTCACTTGCATGTAGGCCTTTTGAGTTAGCTGGGTCATTTGCTAGGTACATTCACGATTTACATGCTGATATTAGAAGAAAAAAATTCTATTAGCAATGAATATTACAATTTTTCTACAGATGAGAACCGTAGGTATCAAGAGTTTCAAGATGGAGATATGGTCATGGTATGCATTAGGCCTGAGTGTTTCCGAAGAAGGACCATAACAGAATTGCATGCCCGAAGTACAAGTCCTTTTAATGCGCTTACGAAGATCGATGCCTACACCTTTGTTTTGGATTTGCCTTCAGATTTAGGAATCAACCATGTCTTAAATGTGGAAGATTTAGTGCTTTACAAAGGACCACTTGTTCCTATAAACACAAATGCGCATCCATCATCCTATCCTTTGAACTCATTTCCACTATACCATATTGCTTCCAAATTATTATCACCTTTACCCATCCTCTTTGCCATCCCTACCCAAGAAGAAGGAAGAAGTAGAACACATCTTGGATGAGCAAATTGTGCCTGCCAGAACTGAGGGATACATGAATTCCTTATGAAGTGCAACTGCACATGGATCATTGGTGAACCATTATAGAGATTCAACTTGGATATGTACAAGAGATACCAGAGTTTTGTTCACTGGAGGTGAACTTTTTCAAGCCGAGGAGAATCGATGAGGACATCATGGGATGCCAACAAAGAAGGGTGCATTAGAATACATATTTCACCTAATTATGGTTGGATGATGATTTTTTGCAAAACCCCTACATATCTAATCATGGATCGATACAGATTCAATCATTGATAGCCCAGATTGTGTGTTGATATAGCAGTGGATTTGAAGATCCGGCACGATTCATCCATTTGCTTAAAGTCATTTATTGGTGGATTGGACCGATCCAGCTCCATTTGGGTATTTGTCTTTCTCGTATTTTATTAGTGTTATATTGTGTAGTTTAGATTTTTTTTTTTTTATAATTTATGGTTTTAGATCATCCACATGTGTGCTTTAAGTTACTTGTATCTAGGGTTTAAAAAAAGTCTTTCTTCTATAAATAGTTGTAAGAGACATTTTTTAGAATGATGATGGATGAATGAATGAAAGAAGAAATTCAATTTTTCATATTTGTAGAGCCTAGTGTGATTCAATTTGCCTTCTTGCTGGACATGAAGGAGCCTTGTTTGACTCGAGGTACAAATCCTTCTTCTTCTTTTTCTCCCTTCCTTTCATCCTCTCGTTTTTCTCACTTTTCCCATCTTTCTATACCTTATTCTTGTCCTATTTTCATCCAGAGTCTAATCCCAGTGAAATCAATACATAAGACTATCATCGACCACCAAAACCCCATCGGGACCCAGTAGCCGTAGGGATGTCCGTACAGGTTTGTACGATCGCATAGATGGGCCCTTTTTGCACCAAAACCTCTCTCTCTCTCTCTCTATATATATATATATATATATATACATATATATGTATATATATATATATATATTATGATGGAGAACCCATGATCTCCACCTCTTCTTAAGTACAAGGGTGTTGGGTAAAATTCCAGATGCACGCAGCCCCATACAAGCCACGGCATTAGGTAACTACGGGATTCATACTTGGGACCTTCGGTTCCTGAGCTAAAGTGTCTGCTGATTGAGCTGCCCCTTGCGAGGTGCACTATAACGTCTATATCCCTACCTTAGACTTGTACATCTAACCTTAACCTACTGTTTCACCTTATCGAGATCTAGTTTTACCCAAAAATAAAACATAACAAACCGTAATCCCTTTGGCAAACCCTAGGGGGTCCATAGCCCCATTTCATCTTCTTTGGTGACTGATTATTAAATCTAGGAGACCTAGGACAAGGTTTGGTATGATTTAATTAGTTTTTTGAGGGATTTTGCATTAAAGGCCAGCAGTACAATCATGAAGGCTTTATGCATAGGTGTCGTTTTTCTTTTGAATCTCTTTGATTAATTGTCTATGAACTTTTTTTTAATGATAAAAAAAATTGTGTGAATTTATCCAAGTTTTTGTTTTATTCTTTCTTTAATATTAATTTCTCTCTCTAACATGTTATGTGAATTATAGATATAAGTTGCATATCATTTTGGGATTTACACATATTTTTCATCTCATAAAGGCATTTTTTTAGCATTTAGATCTAGAGTTCCAATATTTTGACCTGTCTTGTGTCAGATTTGGTATTAGAGTTTGTCCTACGTCAACCTATTACCCTTTTCAATGAGACAAGCATTAATTAGATGATGGTCTTCTTGCATACACAAACTAATTTGAAACATCGAGATGAAGGTTTTCCTATTTCGAAAGGCATATTAGAAGATGATACACATTTTCCTTGTGACTAATCTAGAGAATGTAGGCATTTACAATAGATCTCCTCCCATGTCTTAAAGGATTTACAGTAAGGATTTTCTCCATGCCTTCTATCGTACAAAATTCTCTTACTCAAGGGGGAGCAGGGACTTCTTAATCTTGGGCGCACCTTAGGAGAGACTCCGTTCTTCATCAACTTAAAAATGAAACTTATAATAGAGAACAAACCATGAGAGTCAGGTTCCTAGCTCCTGTAGTGCCCCCCCATATCCCATCAAGCTTTCATTGAGAATCTGCATGGGTAAAGACAATTCTTCTTGCTCCCAGTCCTGAAGATGTCTTCTGAATCTTGAGGTCCAGATTCTTTGTGTTTGTTTCTTCCAGATATTTCTGTTTGTTTCTTCCAGATATCCAGAAACCAACACCTCTTTTTTTTTTTTTTTCTTTTTTCTGTAATATCAAATACAGATGGGAATCGTCTAGACAATGTATCACTACCAATCCATTTATGATGCAGAGCAGCCCAGCTGGGCCTGGGCCAAGTCTCGAGCTAGGCCCAGTTTCGAGCCCAGTCCAGCCAACTAACATAACTCAAGTTTTAAAAGGGTTTTGTAACCCTAAGGCAGAGACGGAGAAGGAGATTTTTACACAGAGGAGAAAAGAACGAGAGTGAAGGAAGAAGGAAAGCATGAAGCTGCCGTCGACTGTGTGAGAAGCCACGGCGAGAAGAAGGCGAAGGGTGAGAAGCCCCCTTTTTGCAGGTACTCTACTTCCTCTTCCTCCCTCCTCTCCTCTTTCTCTCTTCTCTTCTCTTTTCCTTTTACTTCGTCGTTTTCTCCCTCCCATTTTCTTTCCCTTGTTTCCGCCCCTTCCCTAACCCTCTACCCTTACAGCCGAGCCCTCCCAAACAGTCCCTACAACCTTCGATTCAACCTAAAACCCACTCTCTGAGTTCCGTCCCTCTCCCTAGCCCTCCATCCGTCATTGCCATCCCTCCCAAGTTCCTTATTTGCCACCGTTACCCTTCCTAGAGCCTTTCCGGGTGGCCGTTTCACCTCCCTAACCCCTCATTGACTTTCGCCTCTCACCTAGAACCTCTCCTAGCCACTGTCATTACTCCAACCACCTTCCATCTCGCTGCTACCCCTTTCCTTAGCCCATACAGTCTTGCCGCACTCCATACCCCATCGATTGTGGTCGCCGAGTCCTCCCAAACCTCTGTCCTACTCGCAATACACCTTTCCTTACACACTGTTGCAGCTGTAACCTCTTCTAAGCCAATCAGGTATGTCAACAGTCCCATATTCCTCATTTAGACTTGCAGTAAATCCCTAAATTCCCTTTCCTTTACTGTAAGCACGTATTCTGCCCTGTTTTTGGTGATAGGTCGATGATCTGTTAGAGCCCTACAAACCCAACATTTTTGCAAGGTCCCATTGCGAATGGTAACTTGGTCTTGGTTGTCATCTAATTGTCTACATTTGATTCTAAGGATTTGCATGATTATGTATGGTGAATGTTATATGGCTTTGTTGCATTGTTAATCTAATTCTTAATTTCAGCCCATAGTAGGTTTAAGATGCATTTTCTTCATCCTTGTAAAATTGTAGGAAACTACATTAGGCATTTAGAGTTACTCTATCATTTGTTCTGCATCAAATTAGTATCGGAGCATAGGTTTGGTTTGTTTCCTTAAACACTCACGGTCTTAGGGTGCATTTTAATTTAAAAAAAAAAAATAGAACTTTCTATTCTCATTACATCATTGTATTCATGGCATATAGACTTAGGACACAACATCTAGTACGAGTCATTTTTTTCTTTGTAGTTGTGAGTTTGTAGGAGTTCTAGTGCGCGTCTCCATGCATGACCACTAGGAGCGGGGTTAGTTATCAAAAGGATTCCGAGTCTATAAACATGTCAGGAGAAACACCCCCAGATTTGGCTACCCAAATCATGGCCCAAATGACTAAAATTCAGAGGCACCTCGAGACCTTAGACACCGACCTAGCCGCCGTTAGGACTAAAGTTGAAGTCCTAGAAGTCCCTAGGAATGAGGATGATGGATCGATTAATGGGGATAATAGGAGTTTAGACAGTGAAATGGAGGCCGTGGTAGATTCTAACAACCTCATAGGCAATGGGAACCTATTGAGAACGATGGACGTGCCCTAAGGAATGTTCCACGTAGAAGCTCCTTACTTCGACGGACTTCTAGATCCTAAGGTTTTCTTGGATTGGTTGTCAGACATGGACCACTACTTTGGGTGGCATGACATGTCCAAAGTCCGCAAGATCCATTTCGCCAAGATGAAGTTGGTGGGCCAAGCTAGGCTCTTCTGGACCCCTGCGGAACAGAGGATTAGGAGGTTAGGAGATGACCCCCTAGATTTGTCGTGGGTCGAGATGAAAGAAGTACTTAAGGAAAAGTACGTCCCCCACAAGTATCGGGAAAGACTCCTTGATCAGTGGAATTCTTTGCGTCAGGATAGTCAGACTGTTAGCGAGTATATCGCCAAGTTTGACGAATTCTACATGCGGTGTGAGATCGATGAGGATCCCAGTCAGACTCTCTCCAGGTTTAGACTAGGTCTTCGTCCTGATTTCAGGCGTGAGCTCATTTTACGTGGTATTGACACCTGGGAGGGAACATATCAATTTGTACAAGAACTTGAGGATTACCAGAAATCGCACCCCCCAAGACAGTTAGACTTCTGTGTTGCTAGTTTCAAGTCCACTCTCCAAGGAGCTCGACAAAATGCCGCGAGTCAATCCAAACAAGGCACTAGTGCTGCACCTATGAATAGGAATGCAAGTGCTAAGGGAGCTCTTGGTGCGAACTCTTCCACAGGTGGTCCTCAGTGTTTTCACTGTTAGGGTTTTGGACACTTCGCTCGGGAATGTCCAACCAAAATTAGGAACCGAGAAAGAGCTCTCTTGATGGGTGAGCCAGTCCCTATTGAGGCGGATCATGAAGGCGGGGACGAAGAAACTTATGAGGGAGTAGAGCCCCCGAATGATGAAGAACCTGAGGAGCGTGAAGTAACCTCCCTTGCTGTGGTTAGATGTGCATTCGCCCAATCCAAACCATCTGAAGATTGGCGGCGAACTAGCATTTTCCACACCTACATCAAATGTGGTGAGAAATCCTGCAAGTTGATCGTAGATAGCGGGAGTTGCGTGAATGTTGTCTCTACTAGCACGATTACTTGATTGGGTTTAAAGCTCGAGCCACACCCTCATCCACATCGAGTCTCGTGGGTAAATGACACATCTTTTTCGGTCACATAGTGGTGTCCTATGCCCATCTAGATCCTATCCTATCAGGACACAGTGTGGTGTGATGTGATCCCCATGGAAGTTGGACACATCATATTGGGTCGTCCTTGGTTATTTGACCATGACGTGACACTGTTCGGTCGCTCGAACACGTGTTGTTTTGAGCACAAGGGCAAAAAGATAAAACTCAACCCTGTGCAGCCCAAGAATACCCCACCCAGGAAGGAAGTTACGAACCGAGTGCTTCCACACAGCCCTAATCTAAGTCTCTACACCTCATCACTGCCAAAGAATTTGATAGAGAGACGAAAGATGCCTCGACTGTGTTTGCCCTCGTGTCAAGAGAGGCCTCCCCTGAAGTTGGTACTAAGTTGCCAGAGGATGGTGTCTCGCTCTTTCGGGAATTCCAGGACGTTTTCCCATCTGATTTGCCGGATAAACTACCTCCCACGAGGGACATCCAACATGCTATTGACCTTGTTCCCGGGGCAACCCTACCCAACTACCCCACTATCGGATGAATCCAAAGGAGCATGAGGACTTAAAGCGGCAAGTGGATGAGCTCCTTCAGAAAGGATTCATCAGGGAAAGTCTCAGTCCTTGCACTGTGCCCGCCCTCCTGACGCCCAAGAAAGATGGCACATGGCCCATATGTGTTGATAGCCGGGCAATTAACAAGATCATTGTCAAGTATAGATTCCCAATTCCTCGCCTTGACGATATGCTTGACATGATGGCCCGTGCTACCATCTTCTCTAAGATTGATCTCAAGAGCGGGTATCACCAAATCCGCATGTCTTGGAGATGAATGGAAGACAACCTTCAAGACGAAGGATGGTCTGTATGAGTGGATGGTTATGCCTTTTGGTTTGACTAAAGTTCCTAGTACTTTTATGCGGGTGATGACCCAAGTGCTAAGGCCCTCTATGGGTAAGTTCTTGGTGGTGTATTTCGACAACATTCTTATCTATAGTACCTCCTAGGAACAACACCTTCCGCATTTGAGATTAGTTTGTGGGGTCCTTAGGAGTGAGAAGGTTTACGCAAACCTTAAGAAATGCACATTCATGGCTGATAGAGTCATCTTCCTAGGGTTTGTAGTCTCCTCTGAAGGGATGTCAGTGGACCCCGAGAAAAGCAAGGCCATAGTAAGCTGGCCTGAGCCACGGAACATCCATGAGGTGTGAAGCTTTCATGGCTTAACAACCTTCTACAGGTGGTTCATTCGAGGATTTAGTTCCATCATGGCTCCCATCACTGATTGCATTAAGAAAGGGGAGTTCACGTGGACTAAAGCAGCCTTGAGAGCTTTTAAGGAGATCAAGACCTATATTGTCGTAGCTCCTGTCCTGCGACTTCTGAACTTTTCCAAGGTCTTTGAAGTCGCGTGTGATGCATCTGGTGTGGGAATAGGTGGAGTCCTTACTTAGGAAGGACTTCCAATTGCGTACTTTAGCGAAAAGCTAAACGACGCAAAGCAACGATATTCCACCTATGACAAAGAATTCTATGCGGTTGTGCAAGCACTTCGCCATTGGAGGCACTATCTCCTACCAGTGAATTCGTGGTGTTCTCGGATCATGAGGCCTTGAGGTACCTCAATTCCTAGAAGAAACTAAACCCAAGACATGCTAAATGGGTGCAGTTTCTCTAGGAGTACACTTTTGTGCTCAAGCACAAGGCCGGGGTCGAGAACAAGCCAGCCGAAGCTTTGAGCCGTAGGGTTGCACTGATACACTCCATGAGTGTAGAAGTGACCGGGTTTGAGCAGTTGAAGGATGAATATCCTACATGCCCGGACTTTGGAGATTTGTATACTTCACTCTTGAGCGACCAGGAGAGAAATAGCAGGGAATTTACAGTGGTTGGAGATTTGCTTTTCAAGAGTAATAAACTCTGTATTCCCCGGACTTCCTTACGAGAGTTCTTGGTTTGGGAGCTACATGCTAGAGGTATGGCCTGTCATTTTGGGCGAGACAAGACGATTGGCCCAGTGGAAGACAAGTTCTTTTGGCCTAGTCTGAAAAGAGACGTGGTTATACACACCTTTGCCAGCTCCCCATGCTCCTTGGCAGGATCTCAGCATGGATTTTGTACTTGGGCTTCCAAAGACATGTAAAAGGTACGATTCCATCTTGGTAGTAGTGGATTGCTTTTCTGAGATGGCCCATTTCCTACCCTGTTTCAAAACCTCCGATGCTTCCAACATCGCAAAAAATTTTGTCGGAGAGGTAGTGAGGCTGCACGGGCTGCCCGAAGACTATCGTGTCAGATAGGGATGTTAGGCTCATAAGCTACTTTTTGAAAACCCTATGGCACATGTTGGGCACTAGGCTACAATTTTTGTCCGCGTATCATCCTTAGACTGATGGTCAGACTGAGGTAATCAATAGAAGCCTAGGAAATCTGTTACGCTGTCTAGTCGGTGAGCACATGTGGACTTGGGATGTTGTCCTACCCATTGCGGATTTCGCTTATAACAGCTTGGTCGATAGATCGATAGGCATTAGTCCATTTGAAGTCGTGCATGGTTACAAGCCTAGGAAGACCTCATCCCCATGTCATTGTCACATAGGCCATCTGAGTTTGCACAGTCATTTGCACAACACATACATGAATTGCATGCTGAAATTAAGAGAAAGATTAATCTAAGCAATGAAAAATATAAATTAGCTGCAGATGCTCATCCACTCAGCTTGTACCGTCTTTACCTTCCTTGCCACCCAAGAGAGATGAGATAGAATTTATCCTGGTCGAGGAAGTTGTTTCCACAGCTGCAGGAGGACATCAGCTATATCCTGTGACGTGGAAGCCCAGGCCCATGACAGATGTCACTTGGTTTCCCGAGTGTGAGCTACAATTACTTGCTCTGGATTCACTGGAGAGATTTAGGAGTCTTGTCTCATCGGAGGCGCGTTATGCTCACATCTTACTACTGTCGCCATCCAGAGTTGATAGTGATGTTAGCTTTGGATTCCGAGTATACCATCGATGGCAGAGGAGAGTCGATCCAACATTCTTATTGTGGCCCGATGATGATATGCTTGGTTGACACCTGAAGGCCTCACGTGCTTGTGATTATACATTGAAGACCCCACATTGTGAAGACACGTGGATAGATTTTTGTCTTTCATCTGTTTGAACTTGAGGTCAAGTTCTTTCTCAGATGAGGAGATTGATGCGGAGCATGCCACCATCACCATATTTTTTTTGTTATTTCATTATATAGGTTTAGTTTTAGTTTTATTTTTATTTGAGGGTAGTTTAGGTATTTATTATAATTTTTTATTTAAGGGCAATTTGGGAATGTTTTATTATAATGACATTTTGGGAATATTGGTTTGTAAACACTATAAAAGCCTTATGCTTCACAAAATGGAATGAATGGAAGATTTAGAAATTTCAAACTTTGTTTCGACGACACTTTGGTGAGAAACCAAGATTTGGCAAGAAGCCACGGAAAGGTGAGAAGCGTCCTCCATATCCAGGTACTTCAATCTTCTCTTCTCTCTTTTCTCTCTTCTTCTTCTCTTTCTTCTTCCCTTGAATCTAGTATTTTCGAATTAGGCCTTTTCTTTTGGCTTTGATTGCTACCCCTTTACCACATACAATACTGTCGCCCCCTCCCTTGATCCCATCTGGTTGTCGCTAGCCTCTGGATCTCATCCCTGTTGCCCTTCACTGCCCCCATCTGGACTTAATCCTTGCCGCCATCTGCTATCCCAGATTTGTCCCAATACCATCCTGGATCTGTCCCAGATCTGTTCCAGATCTGTCCCAGAGCCGTCTCGACCCGTCCCAGATCATCCAAAACTCGTCCTAGGTCATCCAAAACACGTCCCGGATTCGTCCATGTCACTTCTTGCTACCACTGCCCTTCCTTAATTTGGTTTGGTAAATTTATATAATTATTTACATTAGATTGCCAGGACTTGCGTGATTATTTATGTCAACTTTATGTTATTCAATTGGCATTATTAATTGACTGATTAATTTTAGCCCATTTTGATTTAGTATGCATTATTTTCATCCCTTTTAATCTTTTCATAACACATTAGGAATTAGGGTTACAATATTTCCTGTCCTGCATCAGTTACCTCATTGCCTATTTTAAACCATGAGATCTCGCAGGGCTAAGGGTGCCTTTGAGGTTTGAGCTTAAGCTTATTAACTAAGAAGTACTGATACGGGTGCGCGTATTGGATACGACACATATCTGATACGGGAATGCGATAAATTTTGAAAAACTAGGATATGGGTGCGGCAAGATACACCGAATTAAAAAAAAATTATATTTTATATAGTGTGTGTATATATATATATATATATATATATATATCTGTGCGTGTGCGTGTGCGTGTGCGTGTGCGTGTGTGTGTCAATAAAATAAATTCAGACATTTACAAAAAATCATAAATTCTACTATGAGATAAAAAGAGTCAACAAATACTAAGTAAATGATAAGAAAACACCACTTCAAACAAACAAAAGTCATTTAAGAAAAAAATAAGTGACTAAAAAAAACACCTACGCGTGTCCGGGCGTATCGGTGACGTATCGGGACGTATTGGTGGCGTATTCGTATTTAAAAAATATTTTAATTAATTGGGTGCATATCCGACATGTGTCCGAGTGGTATCCGTGTCAGATACGCATCCGACACGGATACTTGAAGGGTTTCGAAGTATCCGTGCTTCATAGCATATTAACCACTACATGTGCGGCTACGTTACAACTACTGGCACTATTAATGATTAAACTACACATTTTACCACTGATAGTACATTTAGAATGGAAAATATTAGTACGTAGCCAGTCGTCCTTCAGTTGTTCCTTGGGGGCTATGAGAGATCGTTGGATAATCAACTTTCACCCGAATCCCAATAGGTGATCTCATCCTCGTTGAAGGCGTTGTCTCCCCTTTCCTCGGCTGCCGCTTCGCTTTCCTCGTGTGCTAGGTTTTCACGTTGGTTTGGACACTCCGAAGCCATGTGACCCAGTCTGTTGCATCAAAAGCACTTTAACTTAGACTTGCCAACTTGCTCGAAGTCGAAGGTTGGGGAGCTGTTTTGGGAATAGGCTTTGACAATGACCCCCTGTTGAGGACTTAGGGTTCATGGGCCTGCTGTGATACCCCGCCTTAGAGGGGGTCCAGCCAGAAATCAAAACATCCCAAAGGGGAGAAAAATTCGCCAGGCTTAGGCGCTGGGCGCTGAGCGTGTTTCTCTGCAGTCCCACATCGCCTGGAGCCTCTGAGCTCCTCTGGTATATAATGTGTTGTCTTTCTCCTTCAAACACAAGGCCTTTTGGGAGCAACAGTTGGTTGCCTTGTCAGAAACAAAGCCGTGTGGGCCTGTCTGAGGGCCCGAGGGACATGGCGTTGCAATTGGTATCAGAGCATGGTGCAACACTTGGACTGAGGGTGTGGGCGTGCAGTGTGTGTTTGGTGGATAGAGCGGAGGACAACTCTGGTCTTAAGGGGGGTAGGTTGTGATACTTCGTCCCAGAGGTGGCCCAACCAGAAGCTAGAACATCCTAAAGGGGAGAGAAATTCGCCAGGCTCTGGCGCTGGGTGTGTTTCTCTGTAGTCCCACATCACCTGGACCCTTTAAGCTCTTCTGGTATATAAGGTGTTGGCTTCTTCCTTCAAGCATAAGGCCTTTTGGGAGTAACAATTTGTTGGCTCACTAGAAACAAAGCTGTGCGGGCCCATCTATGGGCCCAAAATGGACAATATTGTGCTGGAGGGACGAGGCGTTACACATGCTCGTAGATGGGGCTGTACATCCTCGTCTACTCTCAATCCTCTCAAACTAGATTACTTTTTGGTAAGCATCGGCGAAGTTGTGGAGGTCAAGAGTAGCCATAGAATTGCCAATGGAGGGGCATAGGCCGTCTAGATTCTGCGAAACACTAAGTTGCTCAAACTCAACCAAATTGTTGCGAGCCAATAGAAGATTGAATTCTTCAGTGTAGTCGGCAACAAACCTGCTTTCCTCTTTGATCCTCTGCAAGCGATGGAAGAGTTCCTGTCCATGGTTACGAGGCAGAAAAGTTTTGTACTTAAGCTTCTCCCAAGATTGGACCTTTTCTTTGCCTAAGGTTCGTCTCTTGGTTTTCATTCGCTTATACCAAGATGATGCCCTCTTAATTTCAAGTACAAAATTAGCCCGCTTTACATGAGACACACCCCCACACTCAAATACATTTTCAACCGTTTCTACCCATTCTAAAAACTCATCACTAGATAAACCTCCCAAAAACTCGGGGATGTCGAGCTTCATGTGGAAGGAATCGGCCTTTTTGGTGACTTGTCGTTTCGGTCGTGTCTCTCTGTACCTAGGTTGTTGTATGCTGCGTCCTCCATCTGTAGCATCCTCGGATGTCTCGTGAAGCACGGCTCTGGATGCCCAGATAGAAGGAGAGGTGTGAACACTACGAGGTTGCGGCGTCGTGGCTTGCATCGTGGCCATCTGTGTGTCCGACAGGTCGACCGTCCTCGTGAGCTCACGAACCTGCGTGGTCAAGGCGTTAATGCGTATTCTTGAGTTGGTGGAATGCCGTAATCATCTCCGCCTACATCATTGCGCCTGGTGTAACCTCTAGCCATTGGCTACTACTGACGAAACGAGATTGAGGAGAGGAAGTTGTTCAAGGCAAAAAACCTAGATGCTCTACAAACCAGTCAAGATCACACATTGTCCAATATGGTTGAGGACACAATATTAGGTTCGGTCAAGTGTATGGCCGACCAGTCAATTCCCAACAAGTGTCCAATCGGTCCAATCAGTGTCCAATGTTCCAATTAGTCCAATTGGTGTCCAAACAGTTCAATATGGCTGAACTAAAATATTGCAATTCGGTCCACAAAAATCCGAACCACTTCAAGCCAAATTCGGTCCAAAATACCGAACCAATGAAGGTGTTTTTGGTCCAAAATCCAGAACCAAATCACGGATCAAATCCGTGCAACAAAAAGAACCGAACCACTGATGTCCAATCAGTTCACAGAATAAACCGAATCAAATAAAGTCCATTTGGTTCATTGAATAAAAAAACCGAACAAAATAAAGGTTCAATTGGTTCACTGAATATCCGAACCATTAAATTCTCAATTTGGTCCAATATAAAATCGATCCAAATAAAATATCAATCCGGTCCACTGAATAAAACCGAACCGAAGATCGAACCCACTTGGTCCAATGTGGAGAACCAAACCAATCAATTTTTTAGTAATTCGGTTGATCTGTTTGGCGGAACAAAAATCTCTTTCATGTACAATTTGGAAGCGATGTATGGAAAACACTGTCTTCCCAAGAAGCATGCTCTTATGACCAACTGATGCAAGCACGGGGTGGCATGAAACTTAACCCGGTTGCTCTCCAGGATTTCGGGTCCAATAATCTTGCGGTTGTTGGATCCCTTAACCGATCAAGTATCTATGATCCGGTTACTTGTGGATGGCTTGATGAACAAAGGCCAAAGATTAACAAGTTTCCCAAGGATTCAAGTATTTATGATTAAGATTAGATTAAAGTCCTCTTTTAAATTAAAATTAATGATGTTTGAAGAGAGAAAAGAAGATGTAGAACTCGACCAAACTTAATCAAAACTAAAACATAAACAACATGAAATAGGACAATCATTCTTGGTACTTGTGGATGCTTGATCCAAAGGTTGGGTGCTCTAGCATTGAGTCCTTACCTGAATTTGAGTCCCAAACTATAATATATTGACCAAGGAAGGCCGAAGAGGGGCCCTATAAATAGAGTACATGGTGTCTTAAATGAAACCCTAACTCAAGCTAGGACTATGGTTGGTTTTTGACTCAACCAGGTTCCCAACGTGTTGACCTTGCCTAAACTAATGAAGAAACAAATCAAGGCCACACACGGTTTGTACACTCAATTGGTGCAAGCCGTGTGGGTTTACATGGACCAATCAAAACTAGCTAAAGTGCCACACCGGACTCATGGACGGTCTACAAGACAACACATCAAAATCATACTAAAACTGAATGAAAATGCTCTCCAATTTAGTCACTCGTTTATGAGGTGTCTAGAGTTGACATTCCTCATAAATCACATGCATAAGGTCCTTGCTTGTTTCTCCATGTGCGTTTGGAATGAGAGAATTTTGGAGAGTGGACGGCCATGGGGGAGGGAGCAATTGGGAGAGAGATTGTAGGGGTTTGGATGGTTATGGAGGCTTTAGGAGTTGGGCATGGGTTTGGATTAAGAGCAAATGGGGCATTTAATTGGGTATTTGGGCCATGGGAAATGGTACATGGGTCATTCAGTGTGTAGGGCCCAATAGCAGGGTCCATATGCATCAAGCCCACCATCGTGTAGCCCTCATTTTCATGTTTCCAGTGAACATTGCCTCGGTCAAAATTCTCCATGTAAGCCAGGGCAATTTCTTCAACTTTGTCCAAGTCCATGGTGTCCTCATCACATATCTGGGTTCCTGAACCCAATGATAACTTCTGTCTAAAGTCCTTTATCAACACCGACTTCTGTCTAAAATCCTCATCACATAGTGACGGCTCTTTTGGAATGTGATAGCCCAGCATGTGTTAAGTCTCCTGCTGGACTGCTGGCCTCAACAAAATTCTTGCACCATTGAGGAGTAGAATGTATGAATTTCAATTCTTGTCTTATGTCTCCTCAATCTGTGAAAGGGGTAAATTGTTTGTTGTGATTTCATAACACAGGTATGACTTTTTTTTTCCCTCCCAGAATTTTTGGTCTTTAGTGAGTCATTCCTGGTACTTGTTACTTGTGAGCTCTGCATATATACATTTGACAAGGTCTTAATGTCAGACAAGGCAGCCAGTCCGTGTTTCACCTCCTTACCGAATCTTTCTTAGATTTCTTTCTTTTTACTCTCAATTGGAGAAGAGCTCATAAAGCAGACCTAAGATAGATGGGACATTGGCTGATGATGATGATGTTGAAGCAGGTCTTACGTGGGAGGAGCTCCAGATATGTTTATGATGTTTTGTCTGATGGAGGCTTGTAAGCAATCCAGCCCCACTAGATCCGTACTTTGTAGTCCTCAAGCTGAGGTCTAAACAAAGTTGATTGTCCGTATTCATTTTCTGAGTCTTTTCACTGCGTAAGGTGATCTGTGTATACCATTTGGCAGGCAACTGCTTATTTCCAATTCCTGTCAAAGTTGCTGAGCCTTTGGAGATCTACAATCTAGCTCAGTTGATGGATGTTTCATTTCATCATTTTTCAATGAATGTAAGTTATAGTTTCATACAAAAGAATAAAAAAAGTGTTGGGAGGTCCTGTCCTGACTTTTTTTGGAAGTTGAACTGTATTTTCTCGTCTTGTTAGTTTGCTGTTCATGCACATAATGTCATATGACACATGTTCTCTCTCTCTCTCTCTCTCTCTCTCTCTCACACACACACACACACACACATCTCAGCTCTTATGTATTTATTCAAATGTAAATGTATTTATTTATGATCATCATCATGCAGAAAGCCATGATCCTATCTATTTGAGGTTAGCTACCAAAGTTTTACCTTTCCTAACCTCATCAAAAGTCATGGTCTCCGACACTCCACATGCCATTTGCATACCAAATCAATCGAATTCTGTACTGGCTCAACTTTCACATTGTTCCTCCTTCCTCGAAGCCCGACTGTCTCTATCTTCTATTCTCCTTAAACTAGGTCTACTCCATTTGTCCCTTTTGAACTGTGTATAGTGCCTCAAAACTCTGATTTTATTGAAGTTGAAATGAGTATTCCTGGTACCATCTAGAGAAGTCGTCGCTGCATTTAAAGTTGCATATTTTATTACATGTTCTACTTCCAATTTTCCATTTGAGTAATTAAGAAGAAACTTTCAGATTGTAAGAACTTGGCATTTGCTTTATGTGAATCAGGGGTAAAAAATTCGATATCGGTCGATATTTTTCTCTCCTCTTTTTTTTTTTTAAAAAAGGCCGATATCGGCAGATATGATACAACTGATATATCGGCCGATATTGTGAACATCGGTTGATATGTATACGTATTGGCCGATATTTGGACCCCTAATGTGAATTGTGTTACCCACCACCCCAAAAGCATTCATTTCAGCTGAGCCTGATATGGCCCTCAGTAAGCATTTATTCTCTCTGGTCCCAAATTTACTTTTGGAGCCTATGATATTCAATTTCTTTACATGAAGTGTGTTGTGAGTTGGTGGTCTGCTGATTTATAGCGTTGAGTGAAGATGAACCAGAAACTACACCATTGACTGAGTTAAGAGAGTTTCCAAATGTTCCTTGTTGATTTTCTGCATGACTTGTTCTGCCTATTTCATTGCCTCGTGAAGATTATGGATATTCAGGATTTTGATAATTGTGATTACCCAAAATAATGCCCAGCTCCAAAGAGATGGATCAACCCCTAAGCAATAGCCTGAGGTGTATATTCGCCCATTCCTGGGGTCTGTGATTGAAATAATAATATTACCACATAGACTTGAGAAGGAACCCAAGCACAAGCCGTCTGTCAATAACATTGATATCAAATTTCATGAGGAATCGAAGCGCACCAGTGCTCAACTTAATTCCTCTCTTTAGTTCTTCCTTTCAAGTATGTCCAGACCAACCACCGCTCTCTACTTACATTTTTTAAAAAGAAACAGCCATTATGATTTAACACATCATATGAAGCCTAAACGTTACAGCCATCTTCCCAAAACAATACCATCGTCCTGTTCATATTATATTTCATATTGACTGGTATGCATATCTCCTTAACAATATTTTTAATATTGTGTGACGTAGCAAGGAGCAATCTCGCATTGCACTTCTGAATTTTGTCACTTTTGTGAAGAAGAACTATGTATATTGGTAATTTTCAGAAGGATGAGTTCCAACGTTTAAATTGTCTCAACCTGGAGGGGTCGTCCTGACGGCCAGGAACCCATCTTAGGAAGAAGGGGTTTTGTGTTCAATTCACGCTTAATTCTAAAAGGTCACTCCTTCTAGAACTTCCTTGATGTGTGTAGATTGGGAGGTTTAAACATGCCCGGAGGATTAGTCGGGTGAGACACCTACTCTTATCGGTTTTTATTAAACTAAAGTAATTTATGTCAAATTGGCTTCCCATAATGATCAAGTGTGTCTACTTGTCTTTGACACAGCTCATTGACAGTCTTGGCTCGGTTTCTTCAAGTCACACCTGCTAATCTTTGCATAAGTTTGCTCCTGGTGAACCGCTTTCTAATTTACTAATTTCATTAGAAGAGAGACCGTTGTGAACTTTTAAGAATAGTCTTTAGATTGAATTATTAACTGAATTTAAGAAGTGAAGGTTTGAAATTTTCATTTTCATCCAAAGGCTTTGATTGAAAATTTACTTTAATTTTTGTGAACCAGTTCACAGTGCAAACTTTTGAGAGAACGTAGCGTAACCAGAATGCAGTTTTGTCATCTTTGGAAAATCGTGTGTAGGGGTAAAACTTGGGTCGGATTTTAAGCTGACCCACATAACCCGAATCAAGAAATCAGTGGGTTTGGGTTATGTATTTGTATATTTCAAGTTGGGTAGGGTTTATAAATTTAAAATTAACCTAACCCAACCTGACGTAATCCGACCTGATCCGAGTGCACTAAGTTATAAAATAACACTTGCAGTTGAGTCGGATTGGGTTGAATAATTTGAATCGGGTCAGGTTGACATAGGTTGAGTTGGATTTATTAAAACTTGATCTGATCCGACCTGAGTTTCAGTCCTAATCGATTCAACATTTTTATCAATTTTATGGGCTGTTATCATTTGTTTAATTTATACTCCTTTCTTCAGCCCCACGTAGGGCTCAGATTAGAAAGCAGTATTATGAATTTGCACTTTTAGATCTAGTATGGAACTATGGATATTCTATACGAAGTTTATTCAAGTATTTTGTCGACAGCTGCATAGATGCTAACTTTCGAGTCCAATTTGATATTTAAAAGAATCGCAAATTGCCATTTATATGTTGATAAAAATGTTTGTGATTCAAAAATCCTGAAGAGAAAACATAAGTAATTAAGGTGTAATTGGTGCACAATAAAAAATCCAACCAGAAGTAGCATTGTTAACGAGGGTGGAAGATCTTTTATATGTATAATGAACATCAAAGTTTGAAACTGTTACTAGGGCATATTTGTTCTCAACATTTTTAATGAAAAATTGGCGGATTTTAGTATTGAAATGATTTTTCAATTATTTTGCAGAAAAATGATCTGCATTGCTCAGCCATTTTCCATAGTTTTTGCAGAAAATGAATTCCGAGACAATTTTCATGATTGTATGGATTTTAAGAGAATTAATCATGGCCTAACCTGATGATGATCTAAGACTCGATCCAACCCTTAGTAATGACCTAATCTTTGACATAGTTTGCCATGCTATTACCCAAGTTTCAACTCAGCCAAAACCATAGTTTAAAAACTTAGTTAAGTTGATTACTAGACATGATGTGATTTTGAGTCGAGTGAGCCAATGAATTTTACGGAGGTTTTTAAAGGCAAATCTAAAAATTTAGTTGAGTTAATTGACTCGATTTAGTAAAACTTGAGATTCGTGATTTTGAAATTTGACCACAACCCATGATCTGAAATATGATTCAATTTGAGAGAGGATCATGTTCAATTTATAGATCTCTTGAGCATTTACATTTGAAATTGTGATTTACATTTAATTGTAATTCGAATCTTGACTTTTTAGAATAAGACCCTTTTGCAAGTGCTTTTCCAGACTTTTGATTCAGATGACAAGATGGTTGCTGACACAATGAATTTTCATTGCTCCGTCATTTTCCGGATATCTTCATTCATTTGAGCGGCAAGACTTGACCTACATCCACTTTTTCGAAAGAGAATAGCATTGCTTTGTTATTTCCGGTAGAAAAGAATGCCTTTAACGACAACTTTGACTCAAGTCGATGTCTTTAGAATTACAATTTTGCCCTTGGCAATATTGAAATGATTTCACTTCTGCTTTTGCATGATGCTCTTGTGAAGATGATTTTATTGTCCATGACGATTTGAAAAATCTTCCCGACACTTTGAATGTTTTCTTGTGGTGTTCTGTCTGAATACACCGGAAGATGTATTAACGTATATCTATGTCACTTTCCTTTTTTTTTACTGCCCTTGACTTTGATGAATCCTTTTGTCTTCGTCATCAGATTGAATAATTTCTAACGGTCCGAATTGATTTGGCTGAGCCAAGAATTCTTGAGCCTCAGCTTGAAAATTTGATTCATGAGTTTGATTCAGTTGAGCCAAAAGATCCTTCTTGATTTCTTCTTTGAATTTGAGCATGTCGACGACAACTATGAAAGATGAATTTGAGATATGATAAAAAGGGAAAGCAAAAGAGAGAGATTGCTGTACAACTTGATGAGAAGAAAGGAAAATGGAGATGAAGGAATCACAGTTTTTTACTTCTTAATTTGAGGAGTAATGACTTTTTGATCTTTTTGATTTAATTTATGTTCCAATGCCTCTGCAAAGGAAAGATTGGCACAACCTTGAACCTTCTGATCTTTTCAGTTTTTCGGATGGAGGAATTGAAGACCCTCATTGATTATTCTATAATAATCCAATTTATACCATTGTTTGATATCTATCGATCTTGCTAAAGCAGGGGGTGCGCTATGTCCAATTTTTAATGAAATTTCATTTGACTATCCAAGGAATATTGAGATAAGCGAAAAAAATTCATTGTCGCCCAGTGTTAGATGTGTGGCTTGATTCCACAAAAATAAAGACCGTGATTTTCTCTTTTAGAAATCATGGAAGGCTTGCGTGGTTATGCATGAAAGGGCTGTATCCATGTGCTTGATTCAGACAGAAAAATTAGGAGTTATTTGCTAAGTTTAGAAGGAAGTCGGTAGAAGACTAAACTGGCTTGAGAGAGACGTGAGTGGACTTCTTGTCTAAGCTTAGCAATTGTCAGATCACACTGTGTGTAGGCAATTACTTAATTTAAGTCAAGGGTAGGTGTTGTAAACATGGCAGAGAAGAATAACAATTACTATCTTGTGGGACAAGGCGTGTAAAAGTGGAAAGACTCACCAACGAGAGTCTCTATATATTGCTTGCTGTTTTACTGCTCGAGGGTATCTGTAGACAGTGAGTGAAAGTGGGTATCTCAGTTTGCTCTAAAGGGCTTCAATCCAGTTCGGGAACGGGAGGGCAGGAAGGAGCTGCTGTACAGAAACCAAAGAAACAGGTCTGCAGCAGAGGGTATTCAGAATTACTGAGTTGGGTCAAATCTGGAAGTCGATCTGAGAATCGATAGTGAGATAGATCAGAACAAGGCGAGCTGGTGCAGCATGAGAAGAACAGAGAACTACTTACAGCAGCATGCAAGGCTCTGTTTCATACTGTATTTGGTGTGAAAATACAGGGCAAGAGAGAAGTGCTGCCAGAGAAGACAGACAACAGATCAGCTAGATAGCAGTAGCGAGAGCAGACAGACGCCTCTTGAGAGAAGAGGCTGCCAGCGTGAGAAGTAAGAAACAGAGAGATACACAACCAGCGTCGTGTGTGTAGTTGTCAAACACACAAAAGTCAGTTGAGGGGCTGGCGGTGTTTGAGAACTGAGTTTCAGAGAGAAATAGTGATCCGGGGATTGGACACAGCAACAGAAGTGTACACACCATAAGACAGAGCACTGAGGTGTAGAGAAAGAAACAGTCTTTGTACTCTCTCAACTGGGTTTGGGTTTTTGAAAATTGTTTCTTCTCTCTTAATAAAGTATTATCACGCTTCATGGAGGTAGGCCGAGTTTGGCCGAACCACTTAATATCGGTGTCGGATTGATTTGTGTTGTGATTTTATTCTGCTAATTTATTTGTGTTATTTCCGCTAATAACATAACAAGTGGTATCAAAGCTTTAGTTGGAGACCAAGGAATAGTGGGTGATCGGAATACTACACAATAGCAATAAAAGGAATCCCGGAGATAAAGTTCGAGGTGGAGCCCTTCGACGGGAAGAACAACTTCAGCATGTGGTAGAGTACAATCAAAGACATTTTGGTACATCAAGGTCTACATAAAGCACAAAAAGGGAGAGAGAAGCCAGGGTCTTCCAATGATAAAAGGGAAGGAGAAAAAAAAGGACAACATATCTAATGATGTTTGGGAGGAACTAGAGATGAAGGCGGTGAGCACTTTGTATTTAGCACAAGAGGTAAAATATCATGTTTTTTTATGAAACTTATGCAATAGAGTTATGGAAGAAGTTAAAGACTCTATACATGTTAAAGTCTCTCACAAACAAATTGTTCTTGAGAAAACAATTATACCAGTTGTGGATGGAGGAAATAACAAATATTTTAGACCATCTCCATGCGTTCAATAAGGTCACCACTCAACTGGTAAGTCTTGAAGTGAGATTCAAAGAGTTTGGTAAGGTTGTTATTCTATTAACTTCTCTTCCACCATCTTTTGATACATATGTGACTACTCTATTGGTTGGTAGAAAAGCTCTAAACTGTAGACGAGGTGACCGCGACTTTGCTCCAGATTGAGACCATCAGGAAGCCGACAAACACATCCAATTCAGATGGGTTGGTG
Source organism: Chimonanthus salicifolius (assembly GCA_013350335.1). Classification (NCBI taxonomy): domain Eukaryota; kingdom Viridiplantae; phylum Streptophyta; class Magnoliopsida; order Laurales; family Calycanthaceae; genus Chimonanthus; species Chimonanthus salicifolius. The sequence goes on from CM023539.1 coordinate 16,061,302, forward strand.
GTGGCTACGGTGGATCAGTAGCATGGAAGGGGAGTTGGTAGAGCTAGAAACCAAAAGCGGTCAAGGTAAAAATCGAGTGCTGAAAAATTTAAATGCTTCTATTGAGAGAAAGAAGGACACAAGATGAGGGATTGTAATCAACTGAAACATGATCGGGAGGCCAAGTCACAAAATTCATATCAAATGAGCGTCGCACAGGGTGCATCAACAAAGGATGTTGCTGACTTGTTAACAATCATTACATGTATCGATAATCTAATTAATCGGTGGATTTTAGATTCTGGATGTTTATATCACATTTGTCCGCATAGAGAATGGTTTGAGACATATAAGCACTATAATGGCAGAGTTGTCCAAATGGGTAATGGTGCGACTAGCAAAACCATTGGAATCAGGACAATAAAAATTAAAATGTTTGATGTGGTGAAAACACTGGAGAATGTGCGACATGTCCCTCATATCAAAATGAATTTAACTTCCTTGGGTACGCTTGAATCTGATGGGTTCGCCTTCAAAGCAAAGGATGTGGCTCTTAGAGTTGTTAAAGGAGCCATGATTGTGATGAAGGGGAAGAGGCAAGGAAATCTGTACACATTGGTAGGGAATACAGTTATTGACAGACATCAAGGATTTATTACTCGGGCTGCAGGTAAAAAGAAAAGAACCCGAAAGACACCAGTCAGGTATGGCTCGAGAAATAATGTTACTTTTACATTAGTAGGTTGTCGTGTTCCATCTGGTTTGCATAGTGCATGAAAGTTCCCTTTCCAAGCTAGAATACAATTGACCCTAGAGGGAGGGAAGGGAAGAGGGGGGGGAGGGGTGCACGGGGTCAATTTAATATCATTGGTCCTTTTAAAATATTACTTGATTGATTAGTGCAAAGGATACAACAATCAAGTGAGTGTGTGTTAGCAAATATGATTAAACAATCAACACAAGAAAATAGCTCTAATACCACAAGCATAAGGACATGAAGATATAAAGTGGTTCGGTTCGCCAACCTACATCCACTGTTAGGACTCGCTCAACCTTGAGCTATCTCCAAATTCACTAAGTAGGGACTTACACCTTCACAATTAGAGTAGGAATTTCATCTCACTCAATCGGCTGGGAATTCCACCTACCACTGTGCCAGAGATGATGCTCTAGAGGTTTTCTTTTTATAGTGGTTCTGGAGCCAATCCTCCTTATTCCACTTTCAGGACAAAGGTTTTAAAATCAAAATTAAAACCAAGAAACACTTGCCTTTGAAGCTCTTTCTCGTTGATGTGTGCTTCTTGAAGATCCCAATGTGTGCCGATGCTCCTCCTTGTAGCCGTCGTAAAGCAATCACAATCTCAGGGTGACAAAGAAACTTATTTTACCAAAGGTTTCCTAGTTTATGTCTTTTCTTTCCTCATCTCTTTCTCACATTCAAACTCATTCAATAAATTGGTTGTTTATGATTCTTAGCACAAGAGTGTTGATCATTCCTAAGAGTGTGTGACTCTTCTCGGTTGAAGGAAGATGATAAAACGATCACATAACACTCATATTTATAGAGGAGTTTTCACAGTTTTTCAAACTGTCCAGTACCGACAGGTTGGTGGCACTGATGGGTCGGTGTTCATATTTATTACCATTCAACCACCCGACCGTTACACATTAAATGCACTCCCAACGACATTATTACTTCCCGGTTGACAGGTCGGTGTTACAGATGGGTCGACAGTCATGGCACCAAGAGGTCAGTCCATACGAGAGGATCGGTCTTGTAACGCCCCGTCTCGCTATAGGCGCGTTATCTCCGAAATATCTCAAATCAACACAAAGAAAGGAAATCAGGTATATTTTTTTTTTTTTGAAATTGGGTAACTATCTCCCACTCAACAAACCACAAGTCCATAATGCTAAGAGACATAACAAACAACCATAGACTGATCAAATATAGTCGTACTGTCATCCGAAATAAACATCATACTGAGAATTCATAACAAACAAAGTCTATCAAACTAATTTTAAGCATGATCATAGAATCTCTAACTTGTACTACTCCCTCCCGGGCGTTTGCTAGGGGACCCACCTGCTCCTCCACAACAGAAGTATCTGAAAGGTAAGGGATGAGCTAACAAACCCAGTGAAAAGGTAATGTATATCACATGTCAACAACATAAATAGATATCATATGCATGAAAACAAGAACATCATAATAACCGGGGTTTTCACATGTATGAGATCAACTACACCACCAACCAATAATCCATCGACCAAATCCGAGACATCATCTCGGTAGCCCACATTGGGTCATCCTACAAACTCCAGTCTCCCTATCAATTCAAACAGGAGACCACACAATACACAACCTCCTCAACCGCCGGAATCCAACGAGGAGACCCGCATCCCCTATCGGGGTCTCAACCGCTGGAGCATAATGGGGAAGCCAATCTCACGGGCAGGCACCTCAACCGCCGGAACGCAACGGGTAAACCCACATCCCTATGGGAGTCTTGACTGTAGGAGCGTAATAGGAAAATCCTCCCAACAACCAAACTCATCTCATCATTATCATGATTGTATACATATATGTTGGCTTAAAAGTTAAATCTGCCTCCCCTGAGTCAGACTGAGTTGTCAATTCTGTGACTGTGTCCGACTGAGTCATGAGTTGTCAATTTGTGTGACTTGTCGTAACCTTGTTCGGGTGTCAAGATCGTGCCTCTGGAAGACCTATATAGTCAAATCAAGTTTGAAGCTCCAGAAGACACGTCATTTGGAAGGTATTGCACCGAAATCGGAAGAACTTCATGAATGTCAACTAACACAGGTATTTAGACCTTAAGAATGACTTAGAAGACGTAGAATTACCATTGGGAGAAACCTTAGAATCTATAACTTAGAATTTGGTTGGACTAATTTGGATTTCTTAGGTTAGGTGAATTTTGCTCTATTTTGGGCAAGTTTTTTCTTCCATCAGATGCTCCCAAGTATTAGTAAAATTTATTGATTTGATGGAGAACTAAAAGAGCTTTTCAAAAAGTCCAAGAACACCTAATTTGGAAATATATAGCTTAAGTTATGAGCATTTCAATGAAAGGGTGTAAAATAGATCAAAACAGTTTTGTCATATACCCTTAATTTGAGAGATTATTTGAGGTATCAAATGGACCTCAAATTAGACCAAATTTTGTGAGTAGATAGACTCTCAGTGAGTTTTCCAACAAGCCCAAGAACTTCCAAAACGGAGTTCGGGAACCCAAGTTATGGTCGTTTTAGTGGAAGTGTACAAAACTGTTGAGTTTCAGTCGACTGAAAATGTTTCAGTCGACTGAAAATGTTTCAGTCGACTTAATCTTTATTTCAGTCGGCTGAATTGTGCCCAGATGTTTCAACAGTCATTTCTGGACATTTCAGTCGACTGAATTTTTAGTTTAGTCGACTGAAATTGCAACGGAAAGTTTTTAACGGCTCTATTCTTATGATTTCGACTTCCAACGGCCATATCTTCAAGAAGGCTTTAAATGTATGATCTTAGGGCATTCTAAAGGTTGATTTTTGATGAGCAAAACCCTCTCTAGCATTCGCGAAGACTCTCAATCATTTCAAGAGCACTAAAACTCTATAGTTAGACTACCAAAGTTCTTGAACTCAATATCTCACACTCAAAGCTCTCATAGGCAAGTCTTGAGCATCTTAGGCTCATTCTTGAGTGTGTATTTGAGAGAACCTTTAGGGATAGATTGTTCTCATAGGAAAACCATTCATCTTCCCTAAACCTCTTCTCCTAATCTTTGGTTTGATATTCAACGGAGCATCTACTCATCATCGAGGAGCATAGCAAGGAGAAGGACATTCAAGAGCATGCCGAAGTTACTTCAAGCAACTCGAGGCTAGTGTTTTTGGTATTTCTCAAAAACCATTCTTTCCATTATTTATTGAGAAAATTGTAAAGGGTTGGTGTAACCCTTGTGAAATCTCAAGAGAGGTGTTCTCTTGTGTGTTATCGGTCAAATCTTCATCAGTGAAAAAGATCAAGTGTTGTAAAGGTTCGATCTCCACCCGTGAAGGAGATCAAGGGTTGTAATAGGTTTGTTCTCCACCCGTGAAGGAGAAAGTTAGTGGAATCCTCAAATGGTGTACTTGAGGCGTGGATGTAGGCAAGGTTGCCGAACCACGTAAAAATCTTCGTGTCAAGATATTTCATATTTTCTCATCTCCTCTTATTATTGTGTTTGTGTTTTATCTTGTATCTTAATCACACAATTGGGGATAAATTGGATTAATTTATTAAGACCAATAAATTAATTGACTCACATTTTAAAGAAAATTAAAATTCCTCCATAGTCCTATTCACCCCCCTCTAGGACTATTCTAGACATCGGGCTAGCTTGACTAACAATATAAACAAATCCTCCTATGCATGCACATGGTATCATGATCATGTATGAAAACACAAACACGTTCTGACATAACACCAATATCAACAACATGCCTCATCATGCGGTCAACGACACATAATAGTGCTTAAACACATACCTCTATATCCAACATGTGATTACACTTATATCTTATGTGTAAACACGCAATTCATCATAATATCTTCCAAATATTGTGTTCAACATCCATCTAACACTTGTCTCATACATCATGATATCATATATGTGTTATGATTAAACACAAACATGTTTTCAATAATTTCCAAGCATCAATAATCAGCCATTCAATTAGAATTTCCCATTAATTGCATATAATTGACATGGGTGAATCCGAATGGATCCCTTGCCACATATTCATTTCAATAGTTCTCCTACTGAGTGGCTTAATAAACGAAGGGTCTCATTCAGGTCACTCGATGTCCAAGGTTATAGTTTAAGAATGTGAATGCATGCTAAAACAATTATAAGTCCCCTCACTTGTGTGCGTGCTTTTGAAATCCAAGCGATAAAGCCGGCTGCAGGGTTGAAGGAAGCGATGTACGGGCTATCGGGCTCGAGAAACTGGAATAGGTAAGCAAAACTGGGATGATCCCATAAATCTGACCGAAAACAGGCTCACAGATAGTCCAAAAGCACTCTAGAAATGCTCCCCAGCGGGCCAAAAACACTACAGAACGATCCCCAAAGCATGCTAGAAATGAGCCTGAAACGGGCCTAACATGGACCAGGTTGGGCCTAGAAAAGGGTCGGGCCTAACTGCTGGGTTGAGATGTCGGGTTGGGCCGGACTAGAACTGCTGAATAGGGCTTGGACCTGCACTAGTTGGGCCAGGATCGTTGGGCCTACACGAGTTGGGCTCAAGATCGTTGGGCTCAAAGATTGGGTTGGAGGTGAGTTGGGCCTGGGCCTGCAACTAGATAGAGCTGTGTTGGACCAAAAGAACTGGGCTAGCTCTACAGGGCTTGTTGACTTGAGCCTGCTAACAAGGAGAGCCAAGACTCAGTCCGACTGAGTCGACTAGGCTGCTTAGTTGATCCAGTTGGCTCAAAAGAGAGGAAAAGAAGTAAGAATTGGGGAAAACTGAAAGGGGACTGTAGATCTGGTAGCAAAGATGACTTGGCTGAGGTGAGAGAAGACTGATGGCGACGGTGGCGGGAGGTAGATAGAGAAGGAGGTGCGGCGGCACAAAAGTGGTTAAGGTTTGAGAGGAGAGGGAAAATAACAGAGGAGAGAGGTGGCGACGGCTATGGTGGGTTTTGGGAGTTAAGGTTTCGAGTGAGGAGAGAAAATAGGAGAGAGGCGGTGGCGGCTATGGTGGGTTTTGGGACTTAGGGTTTCGGGTGAGGAGAGAAAAGAGGGAGAAGATGAATAGTAATCGAGAGAGGGAAGGAAGGAGTGAGAAAGACGACCGAAGAGAGGGCCGAGAGAGAGAGTTGTAAGGGGCGGCGGCCAACAATGGATTTAGGGTTTTTGGGCTTAGGAGGAGAGGGATTGGAGAGAAGAGAAATGAGAGGATGGAGGCTAGGGTTTTGCAAAAAGGAAGGGAAAAGAGAGAGAGAATATTTATATGGGTCACTTAGGGTTAAAGTTGAGGTTAGGATTTGGGTTTTAATTACGAACAAAAATAAAACAAAACAAAATAAAATCAAAATCCACAATCTGTTGTATCATTGAATTTATTTTATTTATTAATATTACTATTATTATTATTATTATTTTTGAACCTTGAAATGCGTTAAATCAAATTGTCAAAAGGAAGAGCCATTGCATTTTCAATAAAATGAATTGAACATCTGAAAAAATAGAACGTCGAACGTCGAGGCAGAAAAAACGTGTGATTTCCAATTTTTTTTTTGACAAAATGTATAGTAATTTAGAATTACAAAATTACCCTTCGACTCTTCGTGCTGGAAAACAGGTAAACTGGGGCCCACCTCAGGACCCACACTCTCCCAATGCCACCGAAGTCCCATAACATCTTAGAGATCTGAAAGTCTCCTAAAAAAATTGGGAAGTTTCGGAACAGGTCATTACAACACTACCCTCTTTAAAGAAATTCGTCCTCGAATTTCAAACTGAACTCATACCTCTAGTCTCAAAAAAGGTTGGGAACTGCTTTCACATCGCTACCTCATTATCCCAAGTAGAAGACTCTCTACCTTGCACTTGTAAACCAGCCAAACCAAGCGGACAATCTTACTACAAAGACTCTACTACCCCGAATCCTCAATCTGTACTGGTCTCTCTTCAAAGGTAACGTTCTCGTTGAGTTTCACGTCCTCCTTGTTAATCAAAAGCGACGGTTCATGATAATAATTTCGAGGCATTGAAACATGAAAAACGTTGTGCACTCGGGAGAGACATGGAGGGAGTGCAAGTCTATAGGCCGCCTCCCCGATCCTCTCCAGAATATTAAATGGATCAATACATCGAGGTGACAGATTTACCTAGGCGCCCAAACCTCTGAATCCCATGACGGGAAGAAACTCGAAGGAAAACATGGTCTCCAATAGCAAACTCAATTGCTCTCCTCCAACGATCAGTATAACTCTTCTGTCGGTTCTAGGCAGTCAACAATCACCGTCTGATCAGTCTCACCTGCTCAGTAGTCTATCTGACCATGTCTGGTCCTCACCTCACTGTACCACTGGTCTTTGCTCAACATAAGGGTGAGCTGCATGGTCTGCCATACAAGGCCTCGTGCGATGACACATTGATACTTGACTGATAGTTGTTGTAAACGAACTCAACAAAAGTAAGTGGCTCTCCCAACTACTGCTATGATCCCAGACACAAGCTCGGAGCATATCCTCTAAGATCTGAATAATTAGCTCCGATTGACCATCTGCCTATGGGTGGAATGTTGTACTGAAACACAACTATGTGCTCAACTCTTTCTGCAAGCTTTGCCAGAATCGAGAGACAAACCTCGACTCCCGGTCTGAAACAATTGACTTAGGGTATACCGTGCAGTCTGACAACCTCTGTCCCAAAATAGCTGACTCAAAGTCTCAAGAGGATTTGTTGTCTTCATGCCAATAAAACGAGCTGACTTAGTCAAGTGATCCACTATGACCCATACAACATCATGTCTTTGAGGTGACCACGGAAACTCAATCACGAAATCCATAGTAATATGATCACATTTCCTTTCAGGGATCGGAAAAGACTACAACCTATCACCAGTTCTCAAATGTTCTATCTTGACATGATGGCGAGTCTAATAACGAGTCACAGACTCAGCCACTGACTTCTTTATGTTTCTCCACCAAAATTGTTGAAGCAAATCAGGACACATCCTTGCACGTCCCGGTCGCACAACAAATCTAGAGTGATGGAAGTGTCGCAATACCTTCTCGCGGTACTACCCTTACATGGGTGCAAATAGCTTGCCCTGAAAGGTCAAATCACCATCTCGTCTCATAGTCCATAAAAAAGGTCCACTACCACTAGCCACAACATCTCTCAACGCGATGCACCTCTCATCTGTCTGTTGAGCTCTCAAAACTCTATCATGCTGCAAAGTCTCGATGGTCCATATCCTCCGATCTGAATCGACAAGGCTGCCATTGCTCTGCGACTCAAGGCGTCCGCAACTATGTTTGCCTCACTGGGGTGGTAAGAAAACACGAAGTCATAGTCACCCAAGTACTCTATCCACCATCTTTGTCTCATGTCTCCTTCTGTGTGAACATATACTTTAGGCTATGATGATCTGAGAAAACCTCGAACCTCTCACCATACAAGTAGTGTCTCCATATCTAAGTGCTAAAACCACAGTCGCTAATTCCAAATCATGAATAGGATAGTTCTTTCCATGTGTTTTAAGTTGTCTCAAAACATAAGCTACCACTTTTCCATCTTGCATCAGTACACAGCCCAAACCATCACCAGAAGCATCACAGTATACCGCGCAGCCAAGGCCTCTCTCTGGCACCATCAACACTGGAGCGGAAGTCAAACTCTCCTTCAGCCTCTGGAAGGCCACCTCACAAGTCTCGTTTCAGACGAACTACACATCCTCGTGAGTAAACCTTGTCATGGGCGTTGCGATCTTGAAGAAATCTTTGATAAACAGCCAATAGTAACCCGCAAGGCCCCAAAAAGCTGCTGATTTCAGTCACACTCTGTGGTCACTCCCAACTCAAAAAACCTCAACCTTAGTTGGGTCCATGGCCACACCGTTAGCTGACGCCAAGTGCCCAAGAAACTGAACGTCTGGCAACCAAAACTCACACTTGTTGTACTTCACATAGAGCTTGTGATCCCTCAAGACGTGTAGTATTGTTCTCAGATGTTACTCATGATCCTCCTCTGATGCTGGAAATGTCAGATTGTCGATGATCACCCCCACAAATTGATCCAAGACAGTCTGATGATCTTGTCCCTTAGGGTCATAAAAGTTGCCAGAACATTTGCAACAGCAAACGACATCACCACCAACTCAAAGTGTCAAAGCAAGTGGAGAAAGTTGTATTCTCAATATCACACTCCTACACCCTCACCTGATGGTAACCTGAATGAAAATCTATTTTGGTGAAGTACTCGGATCCTCTCAACTGGTAAAACACATCAATCCTTGGAATTGGACACTTGTTCTTCACTGTAATCATGTTCAACAATCGATAGTCAATGCACAGACTCATTGATCCACCTTTTTTTATAGCAAACAACACCGGTGCACCCCAAGATGAAGTGCTAGGCCGAATGAAACCAAGGGTTTCTAACTCCCTGAGTTGTTTCTCCAACTCCAAAGTCTTTGCCGGTAATCAAAGCACAAACTCATAGAGCCATCCCTTTCTTGGTCAACAAGGCCGATGCGCTTCAAGGAGGATGCTGGGTCAATTGTAGCCAAGAGACTCCAACTCCCCGAACTAACTCTTCAACTCCAATAATCCTATTGGCACCATCCGATAATGAGTAATCGAAACAGGCGCCGCACTGAGAGAGCAGATCCATAACATAACCTACCTCACGACGAGATGACAATCGAAGGAGCTTCTCAGGAAGGACATTCGGGAACTCTCAGACCACGCGGGGCATCTCAACATCCGCTAACCCCGAACTCTTCTCCAACCCAAGCTAGCCACCAAACTCTACAACTCCTCCATGTCCGAACTATGAGCTGTAAACTTCTTGACGAAAGCATCCCTGCGAGGAACTGACTCGTCACTCACTTACGGTAACAGCCCAAGGTAACTTGATGGGAGAACAACTAATCCATCCCCAAATGACGCCAAACTCTGACATCTCCAAAACTCGTAAACCGACCTCTAATGTTAACTCCAAAGGTCAAAACGCATGATCCACATATCTGGTCCACAACCAGCGAAACTCACGGTAGAAAAATAGAAGGGGAACACTGGAAACAGGGAATACGCCGGTCAAGATCAAAGAAAGACTAACGTGCCCCGTTCAAGGCACCGAGCTCCGAACTCACTTATACATTGAAATTGGACCGTACACCGGGTCCACCTGAGTCTCAACAGTCAACCCTAATAGTCTGACCTAAACAAGCCCTTAGCAAAGCCACAATTACCTCTAGCCATAACACTGGACCCACAGGAATCCTAGAGCCAGACTTACAACCACTGGCTCGGCCCCCAAGCACTCCCAGTCCTAAGCCCAAAATGGACCTAATTGACAACTGAAACACACCAAGCCCATCAAACTCTCATTGAATTCCATCGTCCATCTACAAAGTTAGCCGGTCGGACTCACTCGGTAGACGCGCATAGATTTTCGATGAGTCAATCTCCGTACTATATAGTCACAAGCGAGGCCCACATACGGTGGCCTTGCACTCTAAACACGAGTCTCCTACGGACCCAGGAGGTAGACCCACATTACAGTCTTCTCCTAACAACATTGGACCCTCGAACAATCCTACCTCAATCACAGTCTGTAACCCCCTTGACTTCATCACGGTACTCAAGCCACTTAGAAAAAATACCACCAACGCGCCTCAAAGGAACACCTCTAATTATTCTAGGGAGTAAGACCAACATTAATCCAAACCTAGAGATCTGTATCCCACAGCTCCTGTGACCACGCCACGTTGCTCCACCCACTCAAATGAGTGATCTATCTCACCATTGACTCACCCACGAATCAAACGCTGGGGAGTCTCACAGAGTGAGAATCCGCTATAAGTCACATCTTAAGCATGCTAACTGAAAGATAACGCATCAAGCACACCACACAAACCTAGGGTACCTACGTACCACCCACAACCCAGTTCAATCTACCTTAGCACACATGGGGTGAACTTAATCTCTAGTTATCATCACATCCATCTTTGTCTCATGCACAGCCCGAGAGTTGAACTGTGCTCTGATACCAACTGTAACGCCCCATCCCGTTACGGGCGCGTTATCTCCGAAATATCTCAAATCAACACGAAGAACGGATATCGGGTATATTTTTTTTTGACATGGGGTAACTATCTCCCACTCAACAAACCACAAGTCCATAATGCTAAGAGACATAACAAACAACCACAAACAGATCAAATATAGTCGTACTATCATCCGAAATAAACATCATACTGAGAATTCATAACAAACAAGGTCTATCAAACTAAATATAAGCATGATAATAGAATCTATAACTAGTACTACTCCCCGGGCGTTTGCTGAAGGGACCAGCCTGCTCCTCCGCAATTGGAGTACCTAAAAGGTAAGGGATGAGCTAACCAGCCCAGTGAAGAGGTAATGCGTATCACATGTCAGCAACATAAATAGATATTGAAAGTTCCCATATTCAATGTACTAGAATATCGTGATTGACCCTAGAGGGGAGAGAGGAGAGAGGGGGGGGGGGGGGGGGGGGGGGGTTTGAATAGGTCAATTCCATTTTTAATGGTGTTTACAAATTTCTTGATTATTTGAAGTGCAGCGGATTGTTTTATCAAGAGATTTGTTTAGTGTGATAATTTTTTTGATCGATCTCACTAAGATTATGACCCTTTACATAATTTTGATTATCGATGATTGTGTACAATGTGTAGAGTAAGATAATAAATATGCAAAGCGATATGTGTTAAGAAGAGTACTTAAAAACTAAATACAAACAAACAAAGATCAAACACCATAAGACCATTTTAAAGTGGTTCAGTTGGCCAACCTACATCCACTGTCAGGACTCGTTCAACCTTGAGCTATCCCCAAATCCACTAAGTGGGGACTTACACCCTCACAAATAGAATACGAATTCCACATCACTCAATCGGCTGGTAATTTCACCCACCACTGTCAAATAGGAATTTCACATACCATTTGGCCTGGAGTTCCACCCACTTCTGTGCCGGAGACACCGCTCCAGAATTTTTTATAGTGATTCCGGGGTACCTCCCCTTAATCCACTTGGCCGGAAGTTCCACCCACCTCTGTACCGGAGACACTGCTCCAGAATTTTTTATAGTGGTTCCGAGGTACCTCCCCTTAATCCACTTGGCCAGGAGTTCCACCCACCTCTGTACCGGAGACACCGCTCCAGAATTTTTATAGTGGTTCCGGGGTAACTCCCTTTAATCCACTTCGGAACAAAGGTTTTAAATAAAATTCAAACCAAGAAGCACTTGCCTTTGAATCTATTTCTTCTGATGTGTGCTTCTTCGAGATCCCACCCATGTATGCTGACGCTCTCCCTCGTAGTCGTCGTTTAGTAATCACAGTCCAAGGTGTCAAAGAAATTGGTTCTACCAAGGGTCTTCTAGTTTATGATTCTCTCCTTCTCACTTTCAAACTCAATCCTCAGATTGGTTGTTTATAAGTTTTCATCCTTCCTCTCTCTCACACAACTCAATTCATTTGATTGGTTGTATTTTATTCCCCTAGTGTAAGTACGAGAGATAGAGTGATCATTCTGTTGGCCCTTGTTAAACTCACTGACAAAGATGAGGGACCAACTGATTCGTCCGAAGGATACCAACTAGTTGCATAAGGATTGTTTATATAGCGAAAGCAACCAATTGAAGTAACGGTAATGTATCGACTGGTCGGTTGCACCGAGGGGTCGGTGACTAGAAATGTTAAAGTTACAATTTCGACCGTTGTGCATTAATGCACTCCCAACGGTAATATTCTTTCTCGGTCGACATGTCGTTTGTCGCTGATGGGTCGACACTTATGGTACCGAGGGGTCGGTCCATACGAGAGACACGCTTTGGTGTAAAAGCATGCTGACAGTAGTTTCATGTCTAGAAACCTGTTACCCAGAACGACCTGTGGCTCTTTACTGAGGGGTCGGTCCTAGTACTCTCGATCGGTCTTTGAATGCTGATATGGCTGTTTCTTTGAGAGTCCACATGAGTTCAAAGTTTCAGAACTCAAGATCTTGATCAAGAAGTCGTTGACCACGAGGGGTTGTTTAGCCTTTCACCCAGGGGTCGGTGCATACAACACTCTCAATTAGAGGCATACCTAGAATGATAGTTCAATGTTCCAGAACCTATGTCATTCGGGCCGACCAGTCTTTGACCATGATAGGTTGATCCTGACTGTACCGAGGGGTCAGTGAGATACGAATGGTCATGCCGACAGTGAAACCAAATACATATTTCCAAGTTGAGTTCTAATTTACTGTCAAACTTCCTCACTAGGCTTCATATGTTTTAACCATTTGTTTTTCTAAGCTAGGGATAGTCCTCTAAGGTGTGGGCACCACCTATAGTCATCTATGACACCTGTTTTGTGATTTCCATAACGATGAGCTTCAATCCAATTGAGCATGGTCTTCACTTTTGATCATCTTGGGTCTTCAAGCTTCTCGCAAGTGCTTCTTTCCGAGTCATGGAATTGACAAACTTAGGGACTTGGCCAAGCCGAGGCACTAACAATCTCCCCTTTGTCAATTTCATGATAAAACCTAGAAGCTAACTCATTTACAATCCCACCCTTATTACATCTCATTTGAATACAAAATATTACATTAATTACATGTACATATTCAAATGGAAAACAAGACTATGGTCTTCGCATATTCTTGTTTAACTTGTTTCATTTTATTTTTCTGTTCAAGTACATAAGCAAGCAACACTAGAAAATTATTAGAGGGGTTAGTCCCAAAACATAAATATTTATTCATGTACTAAATAAGATTTGTATTTAAGTTCTCCTCCTCCCCCCCCCCCCCCCCCCCCCCCCCCCCCCCTGCCTCCCCACTTTCTGATTTCCTAGTGACCAATACTCCCCATAGCTTATCCAATCTATCTGTGTTGAGAAGATTTCTCCCCCAATCTTCTTTGAGTTTGATCTTTTAAACTCCAAGCATATACATTCTCCTTATGTCCATTGGCTTTGATGTCTTCTATGTTCTACGAATTTATTCCCCATTTTGTCATTCATTGACAAAGATTAGTAGGCAGACATCGAGATTTAAGCACTCCCCCATGCTTCTTCGCACTTAGTGCTTAACTAGATTTTGTTCTAACGCATGGTTCTCTCCTATGGTTCAATGAACTCTTCTCGTGTATTAAGGGGTTAGTTTGTCCCTACAGAAACTAAGATTTAGCTTTGCTGATTTCTTCCATGAGTGGAGCTAATGTCTTAGCATCCCTAGAGTTTTCTCCCCCATTCTCCATGATGTCTCCCTTAGCTTTCTGGACCCAACTCCTCCATAAACTTAGCTGCCTCTAACTTTATTTCTCTCCAAGCTTTCTTGTAAGCTTGCATTATCTTCCTCTTTACGCTGTCATGACCGGTGACAGGTGCTAATCAACACATATTTTGTGCTCCCCCATTCTCCAAAGTGTGTGTAATCTCACAGCCAGATCTCTATCTCCCTAGAAGTTAATCTATTTTACAAATACCATGTTAAACATAGACAAAAGATATAAGGTATACTCATCATACTAAATCATATCATTTCATTCACAAGAAATTAGTACATATGGTTAAGAAGGGAGGCAAATGGATGCTTAGACAAAAATATCAGCATAGTTTTTCTAAAACATAATTCATGAAAGACTATACTAAGTCGATCCATCCGGAGGAAGAGATGCTGGAGGGGAAGAGGATTTTCATGGGGTACTCCTTTTGAGTTTTTCCTTTTCCACTCACTTCTTTTACACGAGTCTCAACTGGAAAGGTAGGCTCCTTAATAATCACTCCTCTGGGCTTTCTGGTTAGGGGTGGAGGTGATTTCTTCTTGTGAGATTTCCTCGTGAGAATCTTGACTCAATGTCCTATAGTATTCAGGAGATACGATGATTCTCCTTGAAGCCATTTAGATTTTGGTTTCTTAGACTGAGTGGCACGATCATTCTCCGAATCAAAGGACACAATAATGACTGTGGGCTTGTCCCTTGTCATTTTCAGCTATCGGAGATGGAAGGAACATAAACCCTCTATTTTTCCAGTGAGATTTCGCTTCGGGAGGTCCTATCGGCTAACCTAGGGCACGAGAGGGGATGAAGAAATCGCCAGCACTCAGCGGGAGAAGAAACGATGATTTTGAAATGATCTATCATTTTTGAAGAAAGAGACCTTTCTAACTTACTCTTTCTGATATACCGATCAATCGTGACCAACGACCTGTCTATGTCGACATGTCGATATGTATCGATGTGTCTCCCTTAGCGATTTTTCCCCCTGTCAGATAGTGTTCTGAAATCCAACAGTACCGACTAGTCTATCCTTTAACCTGGGTTCTAACTTGAAGGATGACTGGGTATTTTGTGTGTGTGTGCGCTTGCAATGTTCATAGTTTTTCAAGCTTTGCTTATACACCTTTTAACACTAGTGATGATACCTACATTCACACGGTATCTGTGCCATTTGAATATTCAATTCACCCTTCTGAAAATAGGCACAGATCATGGATTACAAATCTCCTTTCTAAATCCAAATCAATCAAAGATTCTTGGACACATTTTATTCACCAATTTAAGTATATTGTCCAAGTGTGTGATGTCATATGATGCGACATTTCTAGGTTTTAGCAAGGTAAGGCATATATGAATATAATTCATTCCACATAATGTATAAATTAATGTTTATTAGAATGAAAATCAAAACACACTAATCATACATTCATTTCCTGTTTTAGAATATGGTTATCGAGCATATGGAGATGAAGTATGATGTTACACACACAACTCTTATGCATGTTATCATGTTATTACCAAAACATGATAAACACTTTTTCTATTATTCCAATTCCTTGAAAAGAGCTTGTACAAAAATGGATTTTGACAAGCACTTTTGGTAGGTTACACCAAAGATCATCCATTTAAGGGCATAAAGCATGTTTAATTACACATGAGATTCACAAGTTTAGGAACTTGGGCTGAAACGACACTGTGTATGTGTACCATACACACCCTATATATTAGGTAATGTACATAATACATTCATTTCCAAAAAATGCACAAATCACATGGCATATGAAATGAAATGAGATAAGTATATTCCAATACACGAGTGCATACCAACATGTACATCACATATCTTACAATACATCAATCAAACAATCAAACAAGAACATGGATCGAATGCAAGATGCCGATTCCAAAACATATTTGAAATGTGGTACCAGTAGTGGTATCCCTTCACACATTTGAACTTAACATTGTGAGACTTGGAATCTAAGTCTACAATCCAGTGATGGCTTTTTATCAAATCTGGTCTTTAATCTTGGGTGCCTTCCCATTTGATCTTTAGTTCAACATACCAGATTCTGTACCATGATGTTGGTCTTTAAACATCTCGGTATACGGCCATATAGGACACTTGGAGGTTACTGCTTTCCTCAAGTTGTTTTTTCTCCATCTTTTTCTCCTAGAGGATATAACTTGGACTTTTTCAATGTATGAATTCAATCAATCACCTTTATTTTCAGCACACGAATTGATCAATAGGTGTTGTTATCCGTTGGGCTAGAAGAGGTGATTTTTAGTGGATTCTTTTAGCCTCTTTTGTTGTTTCATGTCTTTTAAATATTTTTGACAGCATATCATGAAACAACACTGATCAATGCTACATATGTTTGGTTTACGTCCATAGCCAATCTATCACTAGTCCAAGCAATTTTTTGTCTTTGGGCTGAGTGGTCACGGAAGTTGAAGGTTTATCCAATACCTATTCCATAGGCACAAACCACTTTCTATTCACCTATTTCCAACCATGTTTAATGATGAAAAATATTTCATCAAAAACAGAGGTTTGGAAACATCATGGTTTTCTCTTACATCCATTGTTATAGCACGGATCAACTCGGATGGTTAGATCCTTTCTCAAGAGCACGTGGTTTTGATACCAATTGAAAGTTCCCAGTTTCAATGTGCTAGAACATCGTGATTGACACTGGAGGGGGTGGGGTGGAGGGGGGTGAATATGTAATCCCATTTTTCATGGTGTTTATAAATTTCTTGATCATTTGAAGTGCAGCGGATTGTTTAATCAAGAGATTTGTTTAGTGTGATAATTTGTTTGATCGACCGCACTAAGATTATGACCCTTTACATAATGTTTGATTTTCGATGATTGTGCACAATGTGTAGAGTAAGATAATCAATATGCAAAGTGATGTGTGTTAAGAAGAGTACTTAAAAAACTAAATACAAACATACAAAGATCAAACAACATAAGACCATTTTAAAGTGGTTCGGTTAGCCGACCTACGTCCACTGTTAGGACTCGCTCAACCTTGAGCTATCCCCAAATCCATTAAGTGGGGACTTACACACTCACAATTAGAGTAGGGATTCCACCTCACTCAATCGGCTGGGAATTTCACCCACCACGGTCGAATAGGAATTCCACCTATCCATTTGGCTGGGAGTTCCACCCACTTCTGTGCCGGAGACATCGCTCCAGAATTTTTTATAGTGGTTCCGGGGTATCTCCCCTTAATCCACTTGGCCGGGATTTCCACCCACCTCTGTACCGGAGATACCATTCCAGAATTTTTTATAGTTGTTCTGGGGTACCTGCCTTTAATCCACTTCGGAAAAAAGGTTTTAAATAAAATTAAAACCAAGAATCACTTGCCTTTGAAGATCTTTATTCTGATGTGTGCTTCTTCGAGATCCCACCCATATGTGTCGATGCTTCCCCTTTTAGTCGTTTAGTAATTATAGTCCAAGGTGTCAAGGAAATTGATTCTATCAAATGTTTCCTAGTTTATGGTTCTCTCCTTTTCACTTTCAAACTCAATCCTCAGATTGGTTGTTTATGAGTTTTCATCCTGCCTCTCTCTCTCTCTCTTTCACAACTCAATCCATTTGATTGGTTGTATTTGATTCCCCTAGTGTAAGCACGAGAGAGAGAGTGATCATTCTGTTGGCCCTTGTTATGCTCACTGACAAAGATGAGGGTCTAATTGATCCATCTGAAGGATACCAACTAGTTGCATAAGGATTAATTTATATAGCGAAGGCAACCAATTGAAGTAACGGTAATGTACCGACATGTCGGTCTCATTGAGGGGTTGGTGACTAGAAATGTTACCATTACAACTCCGACCATTGTGGATTAATGCACTCCCAATGGTAATATTCTTTCTCGGCCGACATGTCGTTTGTCGCCGATGGGTTAACACTTATGGTACTGAGGGGTCGGTCCATACGAGAGGCTTGTTCTAGTACAAAAACAAGCTGACAGTAGTTTCATGTCTAGAAACCTGTTACCCAGAACGACCTATAGCCCTTTACTTAGGGGTCGGTCCTGGTACTCTCGATCGATCTTTGAATGCCGATATGCCTGTTTCTTCGAGAGTCCACATGGGTTCAAAGTTTCAGAACTCAAGATCTTGATCGAGGAGTCATTGACCACGAGTGGTCGTTTTAGCCTTTCACCGAGGGTCGGTGCATATGAGACTCTCGATCAGAGGCATACCCAGAATGACAGTTCAATGTTCCAGAACCTATGCCATTCGGGCCGACCAGTCTTTGACCACGATGGGTTGATCCTGACTGCACAAAGGGATCGGTAAGATAGGACTGATCGTACTAACAATGAAACCAAATACATATTTCCACGTCCCCTTCCCCTTCAGTATCAATAATTCTTGGCAAGCCAACTTAGGGACTTGGCCAAGCCGAGGCAATAACAGATATCATATGCATGAAAGCAAAAATATCATAATAACTGTGGTTCTCATATGTATGAGATCAACTACACCACCAACCAATAATCCACCGACCAAATCTGAGACATCATCTCGGTAGCCCACTCGGGTCATCCAACAAACTCCGGTCTCCCTATCAATGCAAACAGGAGACCACACAATCCACAACCGCCTCAACACCTAGAATGCAACGGGGAGACTCGTATCCCCTATGGACCGCAGGAGCATAACGGAGAACCCAATCTCACGGGCAGGCACCTCAACCGCCGGAACGCAACTGGGAAACCCGCATCCCCTATGGGGGTCTCGACCGCGGGTAACGGGGAAGTCCTCCCAGCAACCAAACTCATCTCATCATCATCATGAATGTATACACATAAATAAATCCTCTCATGCATGCACTTGGTATCATGATCATGTATGACAGCACAAACACGTTATGACATAACACCAATATCAACAACATGACTCGTCATGCGATCAACTAGACATAATAGTGCTTAAACACATACCTCTATATCCAACATGTGATTACACTTGTATCTTATGTATAAACACGCAATGCATCTTAACATCTTCCAAATATTGTGTTCAAGATCCATCCAACACTTGTCTCATTCATCATAATATCATATATGTGTTATGATTAAATACAAACATGTTTTCAACAATTTCCAAGCATCAATAATCATTCATTCAATTAGAATTTTTCATTGATCGCATATAATTGACATGGGTGAACCCGAACGGATCCCTTGCCACATTCATTTCAATAGTTCCCTTACCGAGTGGATTAATAAATGAAGGGTCTCATTCGGGTCACTTGATGTCCAAGGTTACAGGTTAAGAATGCAAATGCATGATAAAACTGTGATAAGTCCTCTCACTTGTGCGCGTGCTTTTGAAATCCAAGCAATAAAGTAGGCTGCAGGGTTGAAGGGTACGGGCTATCGGGCTCGAGAAACTAGAACATGTTTGCAAAACTGGGACGATCCCACAAATTTGACCGAAAACAGGCTCACAAATGGTTCAGAAGCGCTCTAGAAATGCTCCCCAAGTGGGCCAAAAACACTCTAGAATGATCCCCAAAGCATGCTAGAAATGAGCCTGAAATGGGCCAAAAATGGGTAGGGCCGGGCCTAGAAACGGGTCTGGAATGGGCCGGGCCTAACTGCTGGGTTGAGATGTCGGGTTAGGCCGAATTGGATCTGTTGAACTGAGCTTGGACCTGCACTGGTTGGGCCAGGATTCGTGGGCCTACGCGAGTTGGGCTCAAAGATTGGGTCGGAGGCGAGTTGGGCCTGGGTCTGCAACTAGATAGAGCTGGGTTAGACCGAAAGGACTGGGCTAGCTCTGCAGGGCCTATAGACTAGAGCCTGCTAACAAGGAGAGCCAAGACTCTGCCCGACTGAGAAGACTGGGCTACTTAGTTGACCCAGTTAGCTCAAAAGATAGGAGAATAAATTAGAATTGGGGAAAACTGAAAGGGGACTGCAGATCTGGTAGCAAGGAGGATCGATCTGGTGAGATCTGACTTGGCTGAGGTGAGAGAAGACGATGGTGACGGTGGTGTGAGGTAGATAGAGAAGGAGGTACGGCGGCACAAAAGTGGTTAGGGTTTGAGATGAGAGGGAAAGGAACAAACGAGAGAGGCGGCGGCGACTATGGTGGGTTTTGGGAGTTAGGGTTTCGGGTGAGGAGAGAAAAGAGGAAGAAGATGAATAGTAATTGAGAGAGGGAAGGAAGGAGTGAGAAAGACGACCGAAGAGAGGGCCGAGAGAGAGAGTTGCAAGGGGCGGCAGCCAACAATGTATTTAGGGTTTTTGGGTTTACGAGGAGAGGGATTGGAGAGAAAAGAAAAGAGAGGATGGAGGCTAGGGTTTTGTGAAAGGGAAGGGAAAAGAGAAAAAAGAAAATTTATATGGATCACTTAGGGTTAAGCTTGAGGTTAAGATTTGGGTTTTAATTACGAACAAAAATAAAATAAAATAAAATCAAATCAAAATCAAAATCCACAATCTTTTGTATCATTAAATTTATTTTATTTATTAATATTACTATTATTAGTATTTTATTTTATTTTTGAACCTTGAAATGCGTTAAATCAAATTTTCAAAAAGAAGAGCCATTGCGTTTTCAAGATAATGAATTGAAAATCTGAAAAAAATTGAACGTCGAACGTCGGGACAGAAAAAACGTGTGAGTTCCAATTTTTTTTTTTTTTTGACAAAATGTATAATAATTCAGAATTACAAAATTACCCTTCTAGTCTTCATGCTTGAAAACAGGTAAACTGGGGTCCACCTCAGGACCCACACTCTCCCAATGCCACCAAAGTCCCGTAACAGCTCAGAGATCTAAAAGTCTGCTAAAAAAAGTTGGGAAATTTTGGAACGGGTCATTACAGGTCTGGGGCAACGTCACGCTAACAGAGTTTCAAGTCCAGAAACTAGCCTTACCCACACTGTCATGTTGCCTTTTACCGTTGGGTCGGTCCTGGTACTCTCGATCGGTCTTTGAAATACCGAGATGTCTGTTTCCTCGAGAGTCCATCTAAGTTCTAAGTTCCAGAATTTATAAGTTATCATCAACGAGTCGTTGACCATGAGCGGTCGTTTCAACCTTTCACCGAGGGGTCGGTGCATACCAAACTCTCGATCAAAGGCATACCCAGAATGACAGTTCTATGTTCCAGAACATTTGTCGATCTGTCCAACCAGTCTTTCAACCTTCTTCACCAAGGGATCGGTGAGAATGACTGGTCGAGCTGACAATGAACTTATTTCATATTTCCAAGTTCATTTCTAGTTTACTGTCCAGCTTCCTCTCTTAGGCTTCTTTATGGATTTACCATTTATTCAACTAAACCTAGAGATAGTCCTCCTAAGGTGTGGTTACCACCTAAAGTCATCTATGACCAAATACCTGTTGTGATTGCCATATACGATGAGCTTCAATCCGGTGGAGCATGATCTTCACTTTTGATCACTTTGAGTCTTCAAGCTTCTTAGCAAGTGCTTTTTTCGGAGTCATGGAGTTGACAAACATAGGGACTTGGCAAACCGAGGCACTAACAATCTCCCCCTTTGTCAATTTCATGACAAAACCTAGAAGCTAACTGAGTTACAAGCCCACCCTTATTATTTCACATTTGAATACAAAATATCAATTACATGTACATATTCAAATGGAAAAATAAGACTATGATCTTCATATATTCTTGTTCAGTTTGCTTCAAATCATGATTTCCTGTTTAAGCACATAAGCAAGCAACACTAGAAAAATCATTAGTGATGTTAGTCTAAAACATAAATACGCATCAGTGGAATAAAAAAGATTTGTATTCATCCTCCCCTACACACCAATGATTTCCTAGTAACCAACACTTCTCATAGCTTATCCAATCTATCAGTGTTGAGAAGATTTTTCCCAAACTCCAAGCATAGACATTCTCCCTATGTCCATTGGCTTCTTCATATTCCTCCCTTCATGGTTCTCTCTCTTTCTAGAGGCCCAAGTATTTAAGTTCTTCACCAATTACTTCACCTAATTGGTTTTGATGTCGTATATCTTCTACTAATTTCTCCCCAATTTTGCCATATAATTGACAAAAATTAGTAGGCAGACATCGATTTTCAAGCACTCCCCCATGTTTCTTGCATTTGATGATTAACTAAGTTCTACTTCAAATCATGGTTCTCCCCCATGGGTCAATGCACTTCCTCGTGCAACAAAATTTATTTGCCCCTGCCAAAACTAAGTTATAGCTTAGTTGATTTCTTCCATGGGACAACCTCATTTACCTAGCTTCCATAGGGTCTTTTCTCCCATTCTCCAAGCTATCTTTTGTAGCTTTCTTGACTCAACTCCCCTATAAACTTAGTTGCCTCTAAGTTTAATTTTCTCCAAGCTTTCTTTCAAGCTTGCATTCACCTTCCTTCATAAACTGTCATGACCAGTGACAACAACTAATCAACACATATTTTGTGCTCCCCAAAACTCAACGGATGTGTGCCACCTTAGCCCAATCCCTATCTCCCTAACAACCTGCATGTTAGTCTATTAAACAAAATCCATGTTAACAATATACATGAGATAGAAGGTATTCCACAAATTGGCACACACACTAAGACATACCATATCATTTCATTGATAAACAAAATGTGCATTCAGTACATATGGTTTAGGAGGGGGAGGCATGGATGCTAGTCAGAATATCAAAAGTATAGTTTTTCAAAAACCATGAAGACCTAAGCAGGGCCATCTTGAGGAGGAGCTGGAGGAGGAGGAGACGAAGAATCTGGAACTCTGTCAGAGAGGGTGACAACAGAGACTAGATCCTAGACAGTCAACATAATACTATCTAGACTTCTTTCATGTTAGTTTATTCTCTTTTCAAGCCTGAATACCTTCATGCCCAGATTGACGTCCTCTTGAGGGGGATATTGATATTCTTCTTTTTCCTCAGATTCTCTCTAAAAATCCTCAGAACTGTGACTTTCCTCCTCACTGGTGTCATCAAGGATAACAACATGGCCTTCATTACCAGTTCTAGGACCATTCCCCTCTTATGCATCTTCTCTCATATCTTCATGTCGTTATTCGACGAAGACGACTTCCTTGTCAATGATGAGGTTTTCTTCAACTTCTGGTTGGGTCTCATGGTGAGAAGTGGAATCTAGTCCAGACACAAGATTTACAGAGATAGAGCTAGGGCAAGATCGAGAAGTTGACATTTTGGTTCGTTTGCACCACTGACTAGTTTCTCCTCGTTCGTCGAGGGCTTAGGACTTGTCTGGGTTGCCATCTTTCTGGGTATGGTTTTTTCAAGAGAAGATCCTCAAACACTGGGTTGGAGGTGGATGAGGTAACGACTGACCCTAACCTGATCTTTGAAAATCACAAAAACCGTGATTTTCAGGCTTCTAGAGACTGGAGGAAGAAAACCCTATGGTTTTCTGGGGGAAATCTCCTCGAGAGGTCCTACCGACTAGTCTAGGGCAAGGGAGGCAAAAGAGGGACCACCAGACCTTCGCGGGAGAGGAGATGACAAATTCGAATGAATTGTCACTTTCACAGAAAGGGTCCCTTTTAGTTTAAACTTTATGTCTTACCGACATGTTGGTTCCATCGACAAGTCGACCCTTTCGACATTTCTCTCTTTTTCAACAGTGCTAGATTTAGCACAGTACCGACATGTCTGTCACACCGACCAGTCTATTCACCCACATGTAGACTACCTCGAGAGGTTCAGATTGCAGAGCAATCATCCTTGATTTGTGCAACTTGATGAAATCATATTCTAAACACAACATACGTAGGTTTATTCCAATGCATAGCTATGTCAAACATACTTCATCAAATCATTAAACATGAACACAATCAAAATTCACATTCCAAGACACCTAAAGTTCAAACTACTTTGAATGGAATGTATGACTTTCCAAGTAGTATATGTACTATAGCCAGGAATAGTATATTCTAGACTTGAAGTTAGCTAGTTTCTCTCTTTTCATGTCACAATACTTTTCTGCTATGTGAACTCATATGGTCTTTTGTGAGTCCATTTGTAGTGGTCTAAGATATGGAAGTAAATCCTAAACCAAAACAAAACATGAATGGTGGTCTATCTACTAGTTACAAAGATTGTGGCATTTGGTGTTGCGTATACACCCCTATGATCGTACCTTTGATGACTAACCTTGGGATCCTCCAACTCGTTTAAGACATGATTCAGCTGTCTTAACAAAGAGTCTTGCCTTGTTTCCACCTTCCTTGGATTTCTTTTAAGGTTAGGTGTTGGTGGATGTCTTTTAAGCATAGGCTTTACTGGTTCGTGCCTTTGTGCTTGCTTTTCCAAGTATCTCTTCCAATGATAGCAATTTCTTTTGAAATGCCCATCATTGTGACCAAAAAAACATTTCCCCGTTGAAGGGTGAGAGATATTGTATTTCTAAACACTCCCTTATGTATATGTTCTTTGGTGGCAGAGGCACCAAGACCAGACCTATCACCATGTTGTTTACCTGCCCCTAGGAGTCTTTTAAGTCTTTCTTCTCCATGGGTAAACTTATCTTTGAATTTTTCTTTATGATATTTTAGTTCCCTAACTTCCAAAGACAGTTTTTTGACTTCTTCAAGAAGGTTGTTGTGATGCTATAGATTTTCGACATTCTTAAAGTGAATAATTATTTCTGCTTGAACTCTTTTATCATTCTCTTTAAGCTTAATGTTTTCAACATTTGAGAGTTCCAGCTTAGAGGTTAGAAGAGATTTTTCATTTTTCAAATCTTCAATTTGATTAGAGAGGTTAAGGTTTTCATTTTTAACCTTGTTTAGTTTCCTAGCCAGCCTCTCACTCTCAAGGAACATGGCACTATAGGAGGCTTGAAGATTTTCATCATCTTCACTCTCATCCTCTGTTACAATTGTGGGGTTTTCTTGATCACATGTGATCGAGGCTATGCGACCTTTTGATACATCAACTTTTCATTGGGTCTCTTCATCCGAATCACTCTCTGATTCAGAGGTTTCCACTTGGGACATACCCACATTCATAGCCTTCTTTATTTTATCTAAAGGACATTCATTCATGAAGTGTCCTCTCCCCCCACAATTGAAACAGGTCTGCTCCTTGGTGACTTCTCTCTCCACCCCTTTTTCTCTGTTTTCTTCTTGCCTTCTTGGGTATTTTTTACTCATTTCACCTTTACCCATTTTTCTCAAGTTGTTTATTTTTACAATTTTTTTGTAAAACCTTTTGGCAAACATTGCCATTTCGTCACTTGAGAATTCATCTTCAGAAACATCTTCATTTTCTTTTGTTTTCTTTAGTTTTAAGGAAGACTTTAAGGTAATGGGTTTATCCTTTGGTTGTTCAAAATGTAGTTCATAAGTTTGTAAAGAACCAACCAAATCATCGATATTCATTAAGGACACATCTCTATTGTCCTCCATAGCCACAACCTTGGGTTTGAATCTTTCTGCAAGATTCCAGACAATTTTGGTACATACCTTGTCCTTGGGTATTCCTTTACCTAAAGCGAACATTTGATTTACAATGTCGCTTATCTTGGAGAAAAAACTTCTTGAACTGGTGGCAAATGTCCTTCATGGGCATTTTGATTTTGGTCACGATGATTCAGGGTACGACTTTCTGATTCTAAAAGGATTGATTTAAGAAAAGCATATGGATTATGTGACGGTTGAACTTTCAGGATAACAAACTTCTGGTATTGCAAGAAGAAGTTAAAACAAATTTATTGATGTAATTTTCGTTTGGGCCTTTTGATGGAGATTGAGAAGATGGAGAAGAAACCCCTTGCCCTGACCATATTGGAATTTTTGAAGTTGGGGTTGAAGAAGTTCCTCATTGCATGGTTTTTTTCATAAGGCCTGATTGGCCTTGAACAAGCTAACTGAGCTCTTTATTCTGAATAAAATTGATGAAGCTCTTGAGCTTTTTGGAAAGGTGAGGTTCCTGGTCGGAACTTAGGACGTTGCATTTTGAAGGATTTTGAAAACGATGATTGCTACAATGATGAAATAAATTTGATAGACTATTTGGAAAAGGATATCAAGGATGAAGGCGTCTACGTCTTTGAAGAACCCTGCAAGAACTCTCGAGAAAGAAAGTCAGCTAGGGAATTATCGTAACCTTTGATAAATTTGATTTCAAAATAAAAATACACTTAAAATAGCTTGCCATCTAGCAAAAAATTGTTTATTCACTAGAATTTTAATATCTTTAGCATATTGACCATCAATTCCTAATAAGAATTTTTTATGAAGAACATCTAACTGAAAATTTTGAATGGAAAGGACGACTGCTAAAATCTCCTTTTTAATTGTTGAATATTTTAATTGCGCTTGATTCCACATTCCAGAGTAGAATCCTTTTGAATACATTTAAATGTTTTCAATGTTAATCTATTGATTCTGAAAAGATCAATGTATCATCAATATAAATAAGAGAAAATGTATTAACAAGGTTGAATATTTCTGTCATGATTCTTTGAAACTAAGATGGTGCATCATTTGGGCAGTCTAAAGGGCATGACATTCCATTCATAGTGACCTGATGATACTACGAATCCTATTTTATATTTATCTTTTCATCAACTTGAATTTGAAAAAATCTAGATTTCAAATCAAACTTTGAAAAGATTTTAGCACCATGAATTTTGTGAAAAATGTCTTGAATATTAGGTATAGAAAAGCTAATAGATTAAAGAACTTTGTTTAGAGGTTTGTAATTTATGACTAAACGAGGTACACCATATTATCATTCAGTGACATTATTAACATAGAAAGCTATACAACTCCAAGTAGAGTTGTTTTTTCTTACTAATCCTTTCTTTTCTAATTTAATGATTTCTTTTTTACACATTTCTTCATACTTAGTAGTCATTTGAGCTGCTCTAGCCTTTGTTGAAAGATTTTGATCATTAAACTCTTTAATATAGGGTAAAGAAACTATATATTCCTTCTACTGTTTTTCAAATTGCTCTTTCTGAATTAAAAAAAATGTTTCTTTCATTTGTTAAGGAAGTGACTTCTTCAAGAAAGTATTGAATGCAATTTTCTTTTGTCCATATGAGAGAATTGATGGAGTCAACTTCTCCTAACCGTTGTTTTTCTATGAATTCAAATTTGACTTGCTGATCTTCAATTTGAATAATAATTCCATCATTGGTTGTCATCCAAGGGGTAATTGCCATAAGGAATTGAGTTCCTAAGATTAGGTCTTCATTTATTCCTTTCATTTGAAATATTAAGATGCTGTTTATACATTTTCCATTTTTACAGATATGAACATCTGTAAGTTTATTATTTAAATAGTTTTTTTTTTTTTTTTGTGTTTGCAAAGTTTACTGAATGAGTTGTTTTTTCATAATATTTTAGTGGTATCATACCTTCTTTGACACAACTTATATCTGCTCCTGTATCAAGAAGAAAGATTAAGGCCTAAGTATTCATTTGAGATTTTTAGTGTTAACAGAGTCAGAACCTTGTAGTTTTCTCCTCTCCTTCAATCTTGAATCTTTTTATTCCCTTGTAAAATTTTAATTTCCAATCAAAGTATTCAAAGAGTTGTTCAAGATTGTGTTCCTTGGCACTCTCTCTCTCTTACTCTTCATGTTTAAAATAGCTTAATTTTTATTTTGAAAATATTTTGGAAATAATTTCCTAGAAACTTTTTCATTAGACCACTGTTTATCTGTTCATATGAAGCAGAGAAAGAATATATTTTTGAACAGTCGAAGTTGTGACAGTACCATCCGTTACCCCCGTTGTTCTGCCTGTTTGTTGTCGTATTAGGCTTTGGCTTGGGTAGTATTAGGAGTTGGAATCTTTGCCTTGAGCATTGGATTGGATTCCTTATTCGAAAGAGTTATTGGTTCATTGACTGATTGCCAAAAATACTATTCAATCTCTATAGAGGATGAAATTTTAAGTAGTAATAATGGAAAGAATTTTAAAAAAATTCTTGAAAAGATATTCAAAAAATAAAAATAATGCTTCTTCTTGAAAAGTTCAAGAAATAGTTCTGCATCTAATAATCAAAATGTTTCATCGTTAGGTTTATGTACACTATGAATTTGGTCAATGTTGAACCATTAAATTTCAAAGAAACAGAACAAACAATTCGAATTTGGTCAATTCCAAAAGTCCCCATTGATCAAATATTTGTGGTAAGGTCTTTTGAAGATGAATCAGATTACATCATTTAAACAATTGAAATGACCTATTCAAATTTTTAAAGTTCTATTGAAATCCAATTGTTAGATGACGAATCAATAAGTAGACATAAATCAAAATACAATTATTTACATCTTGGATTTAATTCAAATGGCCCCTCAAACCTTTAACAAGAAAAGGTCTCAATGTTGCCTGTATGGCATATGTTAGTGACAAAAGGCTTGAAGATTTCAACGATTCACTGTATGATTTAGTTGAAGCCAATTTCAGTGAAGGCCCAATCTTCTTCGATAGTCTCCCAGATTTTACTGTCTCCTTAACAGATCCAACTATAAAACATTCTATTAGATATACAAACACAAGGATTCAAAATGATGTCAGGATCTGAAAATCTAAGCATAATTTATAGAGTTTATTATAAAGCTATGGTTGCAATGAAACTTAATATAGCCTATTCAAACATAATCAAAGGAGAATCAACCCTATTTCAAACAAACTTTAAAGAATAAAAAATATAACTCCAAAAACTATAAAATGGGATCAAGTAATTTTACCAAACAGATGGAAAATAGAAAATATTCAACCTCCAAAAAAAAAAAGTTAATGATGAGATTAAAGATATAATTCAACACGATGATGAAAGTGTCAAAATCATAATGAGATCTAAAGAAAATAATCAAGAATCCTAAATTCCTTCCTAACATAAGTCTTCCAAAGGTTTAGTACCATGGAACAACAGAAGTAAATTCATGTAAAGAAGATGAAAGTGTAACGCTCCGCCCTTTTTCACTCGCTTCTTCCCGTAAATTTAGAGTCTATTTTTTTTTTTTTTATAACAGAGTAGAGTGATAGAGCGCGGGACGTCACGACGCGAGTTAAGTCTGAACTTCCAAAGTCTGACCCTTAACTGGCCAACCCTATGTGTGTATGGACTCAGTCCATGAAAAACAGTTCACACATAGCAATATAAACATGCGGAATAAAAATCATAACATGCAGAAACATAATAGAACACAGTTCTATTCCATTCAGATAGCAAAGTACGTCAAGTCTGTAATCACATTAATCATTATCCAAATAATACATCAAACCAGAGCAATTCATCTCTAAGTTATTACATCCAAACTCTAGATACTCAAAATACAAGCCCATGAGTATCTTTAAACAAATATAAATTAAAAGCATCCAAGCTTGACCCGTTTTGCGCTCATCGTTTCCTTCGTTTCCTGTATCATCAACTAAAGGGTAGAAGTAGGGCGTTAGTACAACGCGCCCATTAGGTATTCCAATTAGGGTTAACACATGGGTTAACACCAACAATCCAGATATAATATATATCAAAACCAGTTATAATAAATCATTCCATACTTTCAAAACATTGTATCCAAAATAGTGTATGATAATAGAGATCTAATCATACAGATAAAACCAGAAATCTTACATGATAAAAATCATAATCATGCGGATTCAATGCCATGCCATGCTATCATATGCAATGAGTCCCACCCATCACATGTACATAAAATGTACCCCTCCACATAGGTCTTTCGGACGCCCCGACGGAGTGTGGACCCTCTGGCTACATTTCACATATAATATACTCTTGATGGAAAGCTCCTCATCAAGGTATCCCCCACGATTCTTTTACGAACGCCCCGACGGAGTGTGGATCCCCGGTTACCTGTCATCCCTCCCATGCCATGCATGAGATGCAAATGCCATCATGCTATGCAATTATACAAATCATAGCATTTTAAAACTCATATTTGAAACATATACAACACATGTTATTTTATCATATAAACATAGCATTTAAAACTCACATTTAAACCACATGCTATTTTATCATATAAACATAGCATTTAAAAATCACAATTTGAAACATATCCTTTGCAACATACATTATAAAAAATAAGATAAAACAATGCACATAAACCCATGGTTTCAAAGAGGTGGAATCCTACCAAAGACCGCTACGTATCCTTGCGTCTTTCGTCTGGTAACCGCTCACGATCGTAGACACCTTGTGAGGTCCCTTTACCGGTTCCGCGATTCCTTGGGTTTTCCTTTGCTTGTTTTTGCTCTTCTAATTTTTTTTCCTCTTTGCACACTGATTCTCCAAGAGAATGCCTTCCACGCTGGTTTCTCTTTGTTCTAATCTCTGTAAAACAGAGATTATGCTGCATGTAAAACAGCCCCTCCTTGCTGCTTACACAAACACCTTGCTGCCCATGTTCGCTGCTCTGCTGTTTGCAGCTCTTTTTCCATACAGCAGACGCCTCTGCTTGGCGCTGTTGTTCCCAAATTTGCTTATCAAATCTGACCGAGAAGACCCCTTTGTAGCAGATCTGATTGCTTACCACGCCAGTCGAGACTGGCCCTTCTCTTTTCTCCAGCCGAGAACTCCTCTGTTCTCTATCTCGAACAGTCTCTGCCTCACGATGCAATCCCTTTTTTTTATTGCTGCGTTGATGTTGCTGTGTCTTCTCTCTAAGACAGCAACTCCTCCTTTTGTATATAGCAAACCACTTCAAGCAGCAGAATTGTCCCTCACGATACTGCTCCTCAAACAGAACGGCCCCACGTTGGTCTGCAAGCTTCTATCTCCTCTTCCTTTGAAATCTGCCTTGCTGCCCACGTTGCAGCCAGAAGAATTCTGGGCTGAAACGGTACTTAAGAACCTGTTGTTCTCCCTATGGGTCTCTCAATACATGAATCCTCACTGCCGTGTTACCCTCTCTCTGTCTCTAACAGCAGTATATATATAGATTTGTCAATAGTTGGCTTCGGCAACTTACATATTGACTAGTTGCTAAATCCCATGCAGACTTGCCAATAACCTCTCTTTAGACAATTACTAATTAAATAGGAAATCCCACTATAGCAGCTCACGTGTTTTGTGTTTATCAATAACACAATCGGTGACCCTCCTTAGACATCTTCTATTCACGTCTCCTTTTATTACTTCCAATTTGTCCCCATTTTAGAAGGTGCTTAAGTGCCCCTTCCATAAAAATTCCACTTGGCTAATATTTTCTTTGAAATAACCATTGCCATGCACCCTTGCTACCCTTATCTTATTGCCTTTCTTTTATTAAACTCCAATCAGTCCTATCTTAGCAATTTTTGTCCAACCTAAACTCCTACAATCTAGTCATCCATGCGCATGTAATCTTCTTGATTTAGAAGATGCCATGACTCTCTAAATTAGCTGTGCTAATGTCGTGTACACCTTATCCTCATACCTCACATTCAGCCATGTATCCTTTCAAATTGTTCTTAAATATCTTCTCAAGATATTCTAGCATATTACATAGATATGCATATCACTCATGCGCATAAACATGGTTTTAATATCTATAATTCGGCCATGTAAAATTATCCCATTCTTAATCCCTTTATGCGCATGCAATCTTCCAAATCCCTTATTTATTACTAATTAAATCTAACCCCATTTAATTTATTTGAAACCATTTACCAAAATCGTTGGGTCTTAATTGGGCAAAGACCCAACATGTTATCCATCTTAGATCTATATCTAAAATTCATAATTTAAATGGGTAATTTCCGTAAATATTTATAACTTGAAAATCAGAGGTGTTACAGAAAGATCTAAACATATATAAATCCCAATCTTGAAAGACAAATACTTCAATGGGTAGGGAATTAAAAATAATCCAATCCTGAATGATTAATTGTCTTCTATTTCCAAGCCTTTAATTTTAGAGTACATATGAATCATATCTTCAATGGCTGCGTTTGGATGAGGAGGGTGTAAGGGTAATGGGAGGTTACCCCTCATTACCTTTGTTGGTAACCATGGGGTGAGGGGTAAAATTTAAAGTTTTCTCTATCTTTTCTCATTTTCGAAAATCCTTTTCTTCCAAAGATTTTTTATATTACTTAAGGCAACCCCTAGATAGCCCTGGCAAAATTTACCCCTCATCCACACACAGCCAAATGTGTTTTTTAATACTATTAGATGCAACATGCCTTTTTTCTTGACATTTCAGCGAGATAGTTACTAGCCAATGATTTATCATCAGCTTGAAACTTTTGCTCAATTTACAATACTCTCTAGTAGTCTTAAGAACTTTTGCAACTTTCATCTGAATGAAATCGAGACTCATTCTATTTGATTTTTCCCAATAATTATGAAGCTAAATAGTTGCCTCATCACTACTACCATCAAGTTTAGGTTCGCCTATCCTAAGGCATAAATCCAAGCCCACTGGCCCTAAAGCAAATTTCAATTAATCAATCCACTCAAGATAACTTCCATCAAGCATGAGAACATTAAATGTAGAAGAATGCAATAATGGAAATGGACTAATACTCCAAATTACTAACATGTCATTAAAATAATACAAGTACGTCAGACCAATAAATATTTATGTTACAAACAAAAGCACCCATCCCGATTATAGGGATATTATATTTTACGTATTAAATTATTGAAGTCTCATAGTCATTGGACATATAATCCATCTCTAATTTGGGTGGCCATTTAGACACGGTGTTTTCTTCTACCGGACATGAGATTTCAAAATTTTAAGGCAATTACCATTTTGCCCTCATGTTTCCAGACCGTCCAAACGCGAGTAAGAACATTCTTTGCGCATTCGGATGATTGGATCGTTTGAACCTTTATTTCAATGTAAAATCCGATCGTCCAAATGCATGTACTGTGCTAATGGACCTTTCGGACGATCTTAATATCTAAGCACGATTGTAATACAGTCGAGCTTTCAGTTAAAATCGTCCGAACGGTGTTAGTAGACCATTCATACGATCTTAACTGAGAAACCCAGTTTAAGTTCGAATCTCAACCCTTGTTCCCCATATTTTCGTTCCCATCTTCCCCTTTAAAAGCCGGATCTCTCTCAAACCCCTTTTCCAAACCCTTCTCCCTCAAATCCCCTTTCCAAAACATACCACTCCACTCTCTCAATCTCCTATCTTGGTTCAAAGGTATCTCTTGGTTCGAAGGTATCTCTCAAGCTACTCTCTCAATCTTCTATCTTGGTTTGAAGGTAACTTTTTCTCAAGCTACTCTCTCAATCTCTTATCTCGAATCGAAGGTAAGTCTCTCAAACCTAAGACTCTCTTTATTTTTTTTAAAATAAGTACTATGGATACTAGTGAGGGATGTACATCCATATTTGTTGAAAATGAT
Organism: Chimonanthus salicifolius; assembly: GCA_013350335.1. Taxonomy (NCBI): domain Eukaryota; kingdom Viridiplantae; phylum Streptophyta; class Magnoliopsida; order Laurales; family Calycanthaceae; genus Chimonanthus; species Chimonanthus salicifolius. The sequence goes on from CM023539.1 coordinate 16,094,665, forward strand.
GAGATAGTTGTGAATGAGTTTTATAATGAGAATGAATTTGTTGAGAGCTGTTTTTCAAGTCAAAAGGATCTGGTCAAATATGTTAAGGAGGTTACTATTGCACAAGTTTTTTGTAGTTACCATCAAGAGGTCAAGTATTAAGGACAAGACAATATTTCTTAGTTGCAATAGAGGAGGTACATATCGCAGCACGGTAAATTTGAAAGATGATGAAAGGAAAAAAAAATAAGCATCCTCTCGTCTTGTCAATTGTCCATTTGAAGGGAAAGGAAAACAAATTGTTGATGGGTCAGAGAAGTTAACCATAAAAAAATTTGGAGCACAATCATGATATCTCGAATGTAATATTAGGTCATCCAACTACACGATATTTTTCATATGAAGAGAAAAAATGGTCATTGAAATAAAGAGTAGCAATATAACATCCTGCTAAATTTTGACGACCCTTAGAAATGAAAATCCAAACATTGGAATGACATCCACTGATTTGTATAATTTTTTGCATACAATTCAGAAATTGCATCAAAGATGTCGTACTTCAATTCAAGCTTTGATTGAAGATCTTCAAGAAGGTAGTTTCCAGTACTGGTTTGACTATGACAATGGCGGTCATTTGTCCTATCTTTTATTTGCACATCCATTGTCAATTATACTTACCAAGAGTTATCATAATGTCTTTCTGGTGGATTGCACATATAAAACAAACATATATCATATGCCATTGTTTAATATCGTTGGAGTCACAAGTTTTAATATTAATTTCTTCTCATGCTTTGCTTTTATAAGAAATGAGAAATTAGAAGATTATGTATGGGCCTTACAGATGTTCAAAAAAGCTTTAGGAGTTCATCATGATCGTCAAGTTTTTGTGACTGATAGAGATTTGGCATTAAAGAATGTCATTGATTCGGAGTTCCCTAATGTTGTGCATATATTGTGTATTTGGCACATCAACAAAAATATTCTTACTCGTTGTAAACCTCTCTTTCAGAGAATCGTAGTATGGAATGCGTTTATAACCAAATAGAATGCATTGGTTGAGTCGCTAGCTGAAGGAGCATTTAATGTAGCGTTTGAGGTCTTCAAACAAAATTTTAGAGATTATTCGCAGGCAGTAAACTATTTAACAAGCACTTAGATCCCACATAGAAAACAATTCATCAAGGTATGGATTGGCTGGTGTTTACATTTTCAAAATCGAGCTACTTTGAGGGCTGAAAATGCACATGTTGTGTTGAAAATTTATATAGATACAAGAACTGGTGAGCTTGACGTTGTTCGAAGAAAGATATGCAATGCAATTGGAAATCAGTTTGAAGAATTTAAGGCTCAACTTGAGGATGAAAAAGTTCGGATTGCTCATACTGTTTCTATTGATGAATTGAATGGCAAAGTATCTCATTTTGCATTAAACGAGCTGTATAAGTAATATGCTATGGTTATACAAAATTCATTTTCTCATACATGTACAGAAGAATTTACAGCGTCAATGGGTTTACTTTGTGCCCACAAAATGAGGTGGATGGAGAAGTTACAGCTGGATCAGCTCCATTCACAATAGAGAATCGACTTGATATCATTGAACGAATTGATGAACAATGAAATGAATCAGCCTGAAAAGGAAATAAATGTCTACTTTGAGGGCATTAAGAAAAAAATTGAAAATTTGTCTTCATTTGATCAAGATAGTCTCCGAAATCATCTAGAAAATCTTGCCAGCGATATGATACCTATCAGTCATCCTATCATTAAATATTCTAGAGGACGTCATCCAGGTTCCAAGAATGTAAAGTCCAAAAATTCTACAAGACGAGATCCTTCTACATTTGAGATTGTAGATAATGAAATGTATGTAAAAATATGCACGATATGAAAAAATATTGGTCATAATTCTAAGACCTGTCCAAATCAAAGTATTGCATAAGCATCAGCATTAGCGAGTGTAGATTTAAATTATTTGCCTAATGTAGATGATTTTCGTGAATCACAAACATCGGGTTTGTCTCAATTATCCCAACAAAGTGACTGTTAGAAGCTGGTGAATTTTCATATTTTTTCTACATAAAGAATAAGGTGATAATGTAATAGTCGGATTTTAAATGCAATAAATATATTGGCTATTATTTAATTTAATTGTGAAAAATTGAGATTTATAGATGGAAGGGATGTTTAAGAATTGGGGCAATGGCCCCAAGTATGGTCCAATGGATCATGGATAGGATTGATTCTATTTAATTGGGTCAAATACCCAATTGGGACCCAATGGGTCAAGATGGATTGATGATTAGGGTAAATGGGTAAGGAATGGATTTAATCGAGTCATGGACCCAATTAAGATCAAAGGCATGGGGTCCACCTCATCAAGTGAGGTGGTAAGTGTATAAGGAATTATCCAAGTGGCATAGCCAAGTGGGACCCAATTCCACCTCATCAAGTGAGGTGGCGTGTGGACTAAGGCACAAGTGGGGCCGGCCACCATGGGTGAGTTCATGGGTAAATTAAAGAGGATCAAGGGAAGTGAGTTGATTAAATTATTTAATTAAATCACCTAAGTTAGATGGAAATAAATTCTAATGCTTGAGTTGAGTTTCATTTAAATGGAGTGAGTCAAATGGGTGGTGAGTCATATGGAAGATGAAAAGATGGATTGAGTCAAAGGGGAGGTGGGTGGTTTCCATCTCAATGGAAACCACTAAGCCACCAAAACCGTTGGAGATGGGGGTGGTATGCCAAGTGGAGGGCATGCATCCTCTTGGCTAGAAAAATAACTTAGGTGGAGGGCATGCATCCTCATGGTTGGCCAAAACAGAGGTGGGAGTTCCATCTCAATGGAAACCACTAGCCCAAAACCGTTGGAGAGGATGGTGTGTGCCATGTGGAGGGCATGCACCCTCTTGGCTAGGCAAAGAACCCATGTGGAGGGCATGCATCCTCATGGTTGGTCAAAGAAGAGGTGGGGGTTCCATCTCATGCAAACCACTAAGCCAAAACCGCTGGAGAGGGTGGTGTATGCCATGTGGAGGGCATGCATTCCCTTGTTTGGTCAAAGGACTCATGGGGAAGACTCCACATTGATGAGGGTGGAGTCTTACCCAAGGAAACCCTAGACAAGATGGAAAGGGCTCTTTCCATCTCATTCACTCTTTCACTCTCTCCCTATCTCAAGCTTGGCCGACTCTCTCATTGAACAAGACAAGAAAACACTTGGAGTTTTCCATCTCAACTTCTCTCCCTCTCTCAAGCTCGGCCGACCTCTCTCACAAGACAAGGAAAACACCTAGGGTTTTTACATTCTCTCCTCCTCTCCCTCTCTCAAACCTTCACCAAGGCCGAACCCTCTCTTTGTGTTTTCATCTCAAGACCTTCAAGCTCACTCTTGGCCGAAGATCAACGAGGAAGAAAGAAGAAATACTAAGGAAGGAAAAGAACGGAGGAGCAAGACGGAACGAAAGAAAGCGGAGGAGTCGCGGAATCGGTAAGTAGTACTTGACAAGATTTTATTAAGTAGAAAGAGGTTAAAGGAACATTCCATTTCGGATTGGAAAGTTGGCCAAAAATATTATGGGCCATGGATTTAAAATCTGTTGGTCAAGCTAGATTGTCCTAGAGGGGGGGTGAATAGGACAATTGTGGAATTTTAAATTTCTTTTGAACTTTGGTCAATTAAAATTGGGTTTTTACTAATTAATCCAATTGATCTTCGAAAATATTGAGATTTATAATAAATAATGAATGTGAAGTGAAATCTCAACAAACACAACTTCTCCAAACAAGTGTGGTAAGAAATAAACACAAATGCATAAAGTAAGGTGAGGAGGGGAGAAGAGATGGAAAATCTTGACACAAGGATTATTATGTGGTTCGGCAACCTTGCCTACATCCACGCCTCAAGTACACCACTTGAGGATTCTACTAACTTTCTCCTTCACGGGTGGAGAACAAACCTATTACAACCCTTGATCTCTTTCACGGGTGGAGATTGAACCTTTACAACACTTGATCTTTTTCACTAGTGAAGAGTTGACCGATGGCACACAAGAGAATACCTCTCTTGAGATTTCACAAGGGTTACACCAACCCTTTACAATTTTCTCAATAAATAATGGAAAGAATAGTTTTTGAGAAATACCAAGAACACTAGCCTCGAGTTTCTTGAAGTAACTTCGGCGTGCTCTTGAATGTCCTTCTCCTTGCTATGCTCCTTGGTGATGAGTAGATGCTCCGTTGAATATCAAACCAAAGATTAGGAGAAGAGGTTTAGGGAAGATAAATGGTTTTCCTATGAGAACAATCTATCTCTAAAGGTTCTCTCAAATACACACTCAAGAATGAGCCTGAGATGCTCAAGATTTGCCTATGAGAGCTTTGAGTGTGTGAGATATTGAGTTCAAGAACTTTGGTAGTCTAACTATAAAGTTTTAGTGCTCTTTAAATGATTGAGAGTTTTGAAGAATATTAGAGAGGACTTTGCTCATGAAGAATCAACCTTTGGAAAGTCCTAAGGTCATACCTTTAAAGCCCTCTTGAAGATATGGCCATTGGAAGTCGAAATCACAAGAATAGAGCCGTTTAAAAACTTCCCGTTGCGATTTCAGTCGACTGAACAGAAGATTCAGTCGACTGAAATGCCCAGAAATGACCGTTGAAACATCTGAGCATAATTCAGCTGACTGAAATAAAGATTCAGTCAACTGAAACATTTTAAGTCGACTGAAACATAAATTCAGCTGACTGAAACTCGCCCGAGGCTGAAAAGACGAATCTGCAGAACATTCAGTTGACTAAAACATGAATTCAGCCGACTGAAATGCCCAGAAATGACCCTTGAAACATCTGAGCATAATTCAGCCGACTGAAATAAATATTCAGTCGACTGAAACATTTTCGGTCGACTGAAAAATAAATTCAGCCGACTGAATCTCGGCAGTTTTGTACACCTCCACTAAAATGACCATAACTTGGGTTTTCGAACTCAGTTTCGGGAGTTCTTGAGTTCGTTGGAAGGATCATTAAGAGATCTATCTAATCACAAAATTTGGTCCAATTTTAAATCAATTTGATACCTCAAATAATCTCTCAAAGTGAGGATATATGACAAAACTGTTTTGATCTGTTTTGCACCCTTTCATTAAAATGCTCATAACTTGAGCTATACATTTCCGAATTGGGTGTTCTTGGACTTTTTGAAAAGATCTTTTAGTGCTCCATAAAATCATTAAAATTTTACTAATACTTAAGAAATTTTGATGGAAGAAAAAACTTGCCCAAAATAGAGTAAAATTCACGTAACCTAAGAAATCCAAATTAGTCCAACCAAATTCTAAGTTATGGATTCTAAGGTTTGTCCAAATGGTAATTCTAGGTCTTCTAAGTCATTCCTAAGGTCTAAATACCTGTGTTGGTTGACATTCATGAAGTTCTTCCGATTTCGGTGCAGTACCTTCCAAATGACGTGTCTTCTGGAACTTCAAACTTGATTTGACTATATAGGTCTTCCAGAGGCACGGTCTTGACATCCGAACAAGGTCACGACAAGTCACACAAATTGACAACTCATGACTCAGTCGGACACAGTCACGGAATTGACAACTCAGTCTGACTCAGGGGAGGCAGATTTAACTTTTAAGCCAACAAAATCCATCCAAGAAATGAGATAGAAAATGGACAAAACCCTAATGGGTAAGATGGATTACTAAGGGCACTATGTCTATATGGTTTATGTCAAAATGCATGGCTAAAACATGAGGAATAGTCAAGGAACATGGTTCGGCCATTGCATGGCCGAACCCTAATATTGTTATGCAAAAGGACCTCATGCTTGTTTAATGTAAGGGACAGAGAATGATCAAGGATCATGGTTTGGCCCTTACATGGCCAAACCCTAGATTTATGTACAAGGACCATTAAGGAAAAAAAAAAGGATCGGATGAGCTTCAGCCATGATGTATGGCCGAACCCCATCAAGTGATCTAATCATAGAGGTGAAAATTTAAGAGGAAATGATGAACCAACATGGCCGAACCCCATGGAAGGAGGTTGGTGATTTTGAAGGGGTTGTAAATGATGAAAATGATGGAGGAATGTTGGTGTTTTTAATGGGTTTTAAATGTGGTAGATGATGATTTAAAATGATAGACCTAAGTGTATGATTAAACCCCCATGGAGGGACTTTGTTTATGGATCTAATATTGTAAATGATTTAAGAAAGGGAGGATGAAAATGAGACACCAACATGGCCGAACCCCATGAACCATTTTTGATGGACCATTTGTAGATCTATGTATGTTTAAAGAGATGGAACGATCAAGCTAAGAAATGAGGGTTAAAATGAAAAGATGATGAAAGTAAAGGACCATGGGTTCGGCCATGTTGTATGGCTGAACCCCATGGAGAATGTCTTATGGACTTAGGTGGTATTTTAATGTAAAATGATTAACTTATGTGATTGGAATGATCTTAGACCCACATTGATTAAAATGATTAAAGAACTAAAAAGAGGGGCCCAAAACCAAAGAGTGAGGTTCGGCCATGTTGTATGGCCGAACGCCACTAGTGGACAGTGGACAGTGGGTAGTGGGCAACGGGTAGCCGGCTGATTTTAAAAATGAAATACTTATGTGATTTTTCAAATTGTTAAATTAAATTGGAAGGATGAAGGGAATGGGTTGAATCAATTAATTTGATTATTTTATGGAATATATTTAAGGTAAAAAGATTCCACAATCGGGGGCACAATCGGTGAGCAGTTTTGGACGAAGACATAAGGACCCTGTATTTGGACGTTGGTAGGACTCCTACCTCATTGAAAACCATGGAATATGTATATATGATGTTTTTACTTGAATTATTTTGGTATCAAATGATATGTCTTAATGATGGGATTTTAATGCTATGATGTTTATTATTACATAGCATGTTTGCACTTGCATCTCATCCATGGCATGGGAGGGATCAAATGAGGATAGTCCACGCTCCATTCGGATTTCCGATAAATAAATTGTGGGGAGGAATCTACACTGATTCCAATGGATGTATGATTGAAATATATCCAGAGTCCACGCTCCGTCGAGACGACCGATAAGATATTCGTGGGGATACCTTGATGAGGATTTTCCATCAAGAGGATTTGAATTGTAACCGGAGTCCGCACTCAGTTCGGAGCGACCGATAAGGCATTCGCGGGGAGTCATGACAATACCTTGATGAGGATTTTCCATCAAGAGGAATACTATGTGATTGTGATGTGCATGATGGGTGGGACTCATGGCATATGACACCCATAGCATGGCATTGATTTGTATGGTTTTGCTATTATTTATATCTATGTGATTTTGTTGATACTAATCCATGTGTTGACCCTACTCGGAGTACCTATTGGGCGCGTTATCTAACGCCCTACTTCTACCTTAGATGATGACACAGGAAATGGATGGAACGAAGGACGCGATCGGAGCCAAACTTAGGAGCTTGGATGAGCTAGATCTATTTTACTTAAGTTTACTTATGGACAATGTAATTTGAGTAATTAGCTTGTTGAGACTGTAATAACTTAGACTATTTGCTATGGTTTGGAGTTTGATTTTGGATATTATAACTTAAGTTGATTATTATTAAGTGATGTACTTCACTGCTATTTAAAATTGGTAGGGTAGAACTCTATTATAATTCCGCATGATGTTTGATTCCACAAGCTTAACTTATTACGTGTGAACCGTTCTCGTTGACTTGGTCCATGCACACGTATGGTTGGCCAGTTAAGGGCCGGGCTTTGGAAGCTCGGACTTAGCTCGTGTCGTGACATCCCGTTTTCTCTCACTCTTTTATTTAAAAAAAAAAATAGACTCTGATTTTCGACGAGTGAAAAAGGGCGGGGCGTTACAGATAAAGACTAACATCTATTCCTTTTTCCACAGCCGAGTGGTCCTTACAACTTTTTTGATGATTCGACATAAATTCTTCTGACTTGTCCAAAGTATTTTCTTAATTCAATTGATAAAGATATGTATTGTGAGGTTTATATAATTTCCATATGTTCTAATGTCACATTTCAAAATGTCATGCAGTGGTTTGGTGAACTTTGAGATACTGGTGATTTCAAGCATTGGTGGAATCAGTGAAGAGGCCCTTAACCTGTCATGTTGAAATAATTTGAGGGTGAGAAAATGCATTCATTTAGAAGAAATGTATTCATTTGCAAGAAAATATATTCATTTTAAAGAAATGTACTATGTTGTATTCTATTTTGATTTTTACTGAATGAAGTAAGTTTATGACTCATGTTCTGTTCTGAATATAGATAGTTGTGAATATGGTGCTTATTTTAAGTTCTGTTCTACTTGATCCTTACTTCCATTTTTGAAGATCCCACAAGCAATGGGCAAGGGCCTTTTGGAGTATAGGACTAATGTCACATAAAGTTAGGGACTGTTTTAATTGTCTTATTTGATAGTACACACTGGAAAAAGTTATGTACTGTTCTAATCGTCTTCCAGTTGGACCCAAGTTCAAAAACATTTGACAGAGCATACTGTAGATGTCATCAATAAGATCCATGACAAGAAATTCAAGCAAAAGGCCTTAAGTGTGAAGATAACAGATGTTTCCAGGGGCCATGCTAAGGCCATTCTCAAATTCTAGAAAAGGAAAGACGAGTTGTCCAGGTGGATGGTGGACAAAGAGCCCATAATAAAGGAGTACAAGACTAACGTCACAAAAAATTAGGGATTGTTTTAATCGTCTTCTTTGATAGTGTACAATTTCTTTTTCTTTTCAAACTCTTTGACTATTTATTTCACCAATTGCACAATGGTGCTATTGTGGATCTAGGTTTACATGATCCACAAAGAGCCCATAATAAAGGAGTACAAGACTAACGTCACAAAAAATTATGGACTGTTTTAATCGTCTTCTTTGATAGTGTACAGATTTTTTTTTTCTTTTCAAACTCTTGGACCATTTATTTCACCAATTGCACAATGGTGCTATTGTGGATCTAGGTTTACATGATTCTCAATTATTTACATTAACATTTATTGTGTATGGAACCACGACTGTAAACAAGAGAAGCATACACTTAGTGACAAAAGCAATGTTAATCACCAATTCAATTCAAATAGAACATGTTCATTCAAAACACATATAAAAGATGTACATTTCAAAATATGAAAATTACAAATTCATCTCCTTTACATGTCATCACCAAAATATGAAAATTACAATATCTCTCCCCTTTTTCATATCATCAAATGGATCAGCTATCGAGAGCCAGAAGTCAGTACAGATGTGTAACGCCCTGTCCCGCTACGGGTGCATTATCTCCGAAATATCTCAAAACATCAAAAAAATATGGATATCGGGTATATTTTTTTTTTTTGAATAACTACCCCCCGCTCAAAAAACCACATGTCCATAATGTTAAGAAACATAACAAACAACCATAAACTGATCAAATATAGTTATATAGTCATCCAAACAAACATGTGATAATGAGTCCATACAAACTAGAGTCTGTCAAATCTAAAACATAAGCATGATCATAAAATGTCTAACTTCTACTGCTCCTCCCAAGTGTTTGCTCAAGGGGCCCACCTAACCCCTCTGTAATCGAGGTACCTGAAAGGTAAGGGGTGAGCTAAGCAGCCAGTGAAGGGATAAAACATATTACATGTCAACAACACAACATATATCACATGTAGGAAATGTAATGAACATCATAATAGAATGAATGTCTATGTACATGAGTGATCAACTATACTACTAACCAATGGTCCCATTGACCAATCCAAGACATCACCTCCATGACTCACAACGGTCCCCTAGTAACCTCGGTCTCCCTACCAATACAAATGGGAGACGATATAATACACAACCACCTCAACCGCCGAAATGCAACGGGGAAACCTGCATCCCCTATGGGGGTCTCAACCGCCGGAGCAAAACAAGGAAGCCAATCTCAAGGGGACAGGCACCGCAACTGCTGGAACACAACGGGGAAACCCCCATCTCCTATATGGGTCTCAACCACCGAAACGTAACGAGGAAGTCCGCCCAACAATCAACGTCATCTAATCATCATAGACATGTATAAATATAAATAGTTTCTCTATTACAACACCCAATAGAGCGCTATCCGTTGCGGGTTGCCTCTCATACCTGCACGTGTTATCATGATCATATATGACAACGTAACTACATTCTATTGTAGTTAGCCAAAATCAGTATAATACCCCATCATGTAAATCAATAGCATAAGGCGAGTCACTTAAAACACACATCTCTATGTCCGACATGGTTATATTTGCATCTCATAAATAAACGCTCAATGCATCATCAACATCTCTGAGTATTATGTTCAATATCCATTTATTCAATTAGAATTTTCTGTAAATGCTCATAGTTGACAAGAGTACTCCCGAACTGATCCCTCGCCACATGATCAATTTCAATAGTTTCCCCTTACCGAGTGGCTTAGAAAATAAAAGGTCCTGTTCGGGTCACTCCATGTCGAGGAGTAAGTATTTAAGATATGCAAATGCATGCTAAATCATGATAAGTCCCTTCACAGTGCGTGTGAAGTTGAAAATCTAGTGCAAGCAAGCGGCTTAATAGGTTGAAGGGAGCCCAATCTGTTGAAACAAGGAAGAGCGAATAAGTAAACAAGGTAAAATGATCTAAAACGAGACCGGACTGAATACGGGCCCAAAACTGGGCTGCAAAACGAGCCGAACCTGGCTGGAAAAAGGGCCTGAACAAGGGCTCAAAACATGGGCCGGGCCCGAAAACTAGACCGAGGTGGGCCGGGCTTAAGATCTCGACCGGACCAGAACTTGCTAGGCCGAAACTAACTGGGCCAAGGCTGGGTCGGGCCAAGGAACTGGGCTTTCCAGGATTGGGCCTAATTGGGCCAAGTTGGGTTAACCCAAGAGTCCAACTGAGTTGACTCGGGAACTCGGTCGAGTCGACTCAGTCACCCACTGAGGTGAAAAGGGGAAAAAGGAGGGGAAAACTGGGAAAACCAAGAAAAATTGATGGAATTAGGGAAAACTGCAAAAAACCAAGGAAAATTGATGAAAAACAAGGAGGACCAAGGGGAAGAAGAGAGGGAAGGAGAAGAAGGGAAAATAGATTAAGAAGGAGAACAAATGGAGAAGAAGAAGGTTACATGGAATCGGCAGGGTTGGCGAAAAGGGGGGCCGAAACCGGTTGTCTCGAGCAAATAGGAGGGTCGGGCCTCGATCGGCTGGGTACTGATCGACGGCGGCTGCTCGAGGTGACTGAGAAGGAAGGCAGAGAAGGAGAAGAGAGAGATTGAAAGAGGGAAGGAGGGAATAAAACTAGAGAAGGAGGGATCAAGAGGGTTGCAGCGCACTGTAGCTGGAAATGCTACAGTGCGGCAGGAGATGGGTTTAAAAGGGTGAGGGTTCCTCAGGGTTTAGGGTTTTTCTTTTTGATGATTTTTTTTTTATATTATTATTAAAAGCTTTGAAAATTTCTTTTCAAAAAGGGTAAAAATAAAAAGATTGAAAACCCGAAAAAATATCTCAAATGTTGAAAGTCGAGTAAGAAAAGTGTGATTTTTCAACATTTTTTCTTGACAAAATACATAATCACAAAATTACCAAAATGTCCCTTCGAGTTCCCGAGCTCGAAATCAAGCAAACTAGGGCCAACCACGGAGCCCACACCATGCCCAATGCTACCAAAGCACCAAAAACTACTCGAGGATCCACAAAACTCTCTAAGACCCAGAAATATCGGGTCGGGTCATTACAAGATGTATCAGGAACAGTTGGAGGAGTGGATCCAGAAGTAGGTGTAGGTGTGGCAGCAACATCCTCAGGAGCAGTGGAGCCAGAAACAGGTGCAGGCGTAGCAGCAACATCCTCAGGAGTAGTGGAGACAGAAACAGGTGCAAGTGTAGAAGCAGGTGCAGGTGCAGAAGCTTGTGTAGATGTAGAAGCAGGTGCAGCTTAAGTCAAAACTCCAGACGGACGAGAAGTGAAGATAGAACTTGATGCATATGGAGCAAATCCAGTGGGACGAGTAGTGGAGCCACAAGGTGGTAGAGGTACAAAACATCGTAGTCCACCTTCACCTTGTCCTAAATGTGCTCGTATTCCACATATCTGAGCAACTAAAACAGACAACATCATATTATCTACCACTTGGAAAGACAAAGTATTAATTTTTTTCATCTTGACTCTGCATATGATATATGCCATCAAATTTCTGATTCATGTTGTCATTGAGAGCTGAAATGCTATCAAGAATTTGCTAAACTTGAGATGTCTGAACTTCAGGTGCCTCTTCTACTTTGGGAAACCACCGGTTGAGTGCCATTTTGATTTGAATCCCATTTTCTTCAAAGTGATCTTACCAAAGTGATCAGTGTACTTGATAGTTATTATATCTTCAGGGAAAAGATGGATTCCGCGTTGTCCAAAGAAGTAAGAAAGAAAAAAGACCGTAGGGAATACTACATTTTTTTGTCTTAAGGCAGGATCGCATGTGATTTATGATGATATATGAGACGGAGACTTGCTTCCCATTCATGATGCACCATATGAGAAAAACATCGAAGCAGGACACATGTTTACTATTCCATTTTCTAGGAAAAATATCTTTTGCAATAATGCGATGGATGATTATGGCTTTTCAAGGGTTAGGTCCTTCAGAAAATGCTTATATTCTTTGGTAATATCAGTGCGCCAACACATTTGCTTGAGGTCACTGAAAGCAGTGAAGCCATCAACATCGTTAGGCGATGTATTTGTTTCACACTTTACAATTGTTGCCTCGGGGAGATTGAACATAGTGTCCAATCTATCACATGAAAGAAATATTTCATGTCCTCGGACATTGGTCTTAATGGATTTTTCATCTCTTTTTATTATGTTGGCAAAAAATTCCTTCACTAATGTAGGATACATATCCTCTTTCAGTGCCAAGATGGAGTCCCAACCAAAGTTTCAAAGTACTTTTTGGTTTTCAGTTTAAACGGTGGAAAAAAAAAAAAATTTCGACCACTTTACCAAAGAGATATGGTCGAGTGGACAAATCATCTTTGTAGAGGGTTGCAGCTTCCGTAGAGATGAAATGATTGGGGTCGAATGTCGCATCTTTCCTATGTTTCTTCTACTTGTTTAAAGAGGTAGATTTCCCACTTTTCTTCGATGATGACACTTCATTTGATGCCATGTGAACAGAGGGAGGGAGAAGGGTTTGGAATTGGGAAATGGGCTAAGGTGGAACTAAGGAGGGAGAGGGCAAGGTCGAAGGAAGGAGAAAGGAAAGGGGAAATGAGGGAGAGGGATCGTTTGCACGTTGTGGGAGATCGATCGAACGTTTGGGGGAAGGGAGAGGAAGTTCGAACGAAAGAGAGGAAATGAGAAATGAGAGAGGGATCGTTCGCACGATGGGGGAGATCGATCGAACGTTTGGGGGAAGGGAGAAGGAAGTTCGAACGAAAGAGAGGAAAGGGGAAATGAGGGAGAGGGATCGTTCACATATTGGGGGAGATCGATTGAACGTTTGGGAGAAGGGAGAAGGAAGTTTGAACGAAAGAGAAGAATGGGGAATTGAGTTTGAGGGTTGTTTGAATGAACTTCTAAGTTATATAAAATCGTCCGAACGGTGCTAATGGACCGTTTAGACAATCTTATATTACTTAATTCATGCATTTGGATGAAAGGATTTTACATTGAAATAAAGGTTGGAATGATCCAATCGTCCGAACGCACGAAGAATGTTATTACTCACGTTCGGACAGTGCAGAAACACGAGGGTAAAATGGTAATTTCCACTAAAATTTCAAAATCATCAAATATCATTGGTGGGGTTCGGCCATACACCATGGCCGAATCTCACCCTTTCTTTTTCCATTCTTTTGATCCAAAACACTTAATCATTCAAAACATGGTTCGGCCATGAAATGGCTGACCCATATCCTTAATCATCTTTCCATTTAAAATCATTAAACCCATCTCCAATCTTTCTCCATGGGGTTCGGCCAAACACCATGGCCGAACCCTATGGTTCTTTTATTTCAAACTAAATTTATTAAACAAGGTACTAACCTCTTTCCGATTCCTTGCTCTTCCAATCCTTCTCCTTTCTTCTTAATTCCTTCAACCTAAAAACTCCTCTTGCTGGCTGCCTTCTTCTTGCTCTTGATCTTTGGTGTAGCCGAAAATAAACAATTGGGGAGAGAGAGAGAGAGAGAGAGAGAGAGAGAGAGAGAGAGAAATCGGCCTAAGGGGTTATCTCCTTATATGAGCTCCAATTAATCCAAATGGGGAAGGTGCCATGCGCCCCTCCCTTGCCTTAGATGGTAATGCCGTGTGGCCTCCTTGCTTAGATTAGTAATTGCCAACCTCCCTTGCTCTCCTTAATTAAATCCTTCCTTAATCCCTATTTAGAATGTACTATGCGCCCTTACTCCCTTCTTTTAATTTAGATACTTCCTTTATTTATTTTAAGAAGATATGCGCACCCTTTTTAAAGATCCCATGCGCCTATGATAGATTTTATTATCTAAAATTCGGCCAAACTTGTCCCATACACTACCATAAAATCTTTTAATTAATTTTCGGACATAATGCATTACTAAAATAATTCAACCCATTTAATTTTTGATAAAACCAATTCCACAATTAATTGGGTCCTAATTGGGTCATGGCCCAATTCTTTATCCAAATAAGATCCATATCTCATATTCATCAATTAAATGGATAATTTTTATACAAAAATAATAAATTGAAAATACGAGGTGCTACATTGACATCCTATATAAATGATGGCGTTAGAATATACAATGTCCAATTAAAAATTAAATCCATTAACATAAAATAAGGTCCCACTATAATAAGCTCAATTGACAAAATGATTTGATTATGGTGGGCCTAAAACTTGGATGGAGGACAATAATATCAATCTTAAAAGATCATTAAAAAATGTACAAACCAGTCATATAATGGTGTTTTTTTTTTTTTTTAATTTCATACATTTGTATTTCATCAACCATCGTTCAATATATTAAGTACTTAAATATGCTCCATAACAGCTATAAGCATTGTTCTAGTTCAAATTTTGGATCTTATGCTACGTATAATTATCATTCAATTGTCTAAATGCTAATTTCTAAATTGTAGCCTAACTTATCAATAGAAATACATAGCCAAAAGCAATATCATATTATGTATTGACATTAAATAAATTACATAATTAAATTCATAATATCAAACATCAACTCTATAATTAATTTTAGCGAAAAGAATTAAAAAAAAATTTGCACATCATAGATTTATTTTAAACAAATTTCAAAAGCTGATTCACAATATTCGATCAATTTACAAATTTACAATAAACCCAATTTACTATTTCTTACATGAGTTGAATATTAGACTCATTAAATAAAATAGTCTAATAATTCAGACCTAAGAGGAAATATAATTTTTCTCATAAAACCTATGTTTGATATTAAAAGTTTCAATTCTTTAATTTCTCTTAGCAATATTCATGCATGCATGAAAAAAAGATTAAGCAATAAATTACACTAAACATGAAAACATCCATGTGTTTAGTTTTCACTTGTCACCAAAAATCAACTTTCTAACATTTTTTTTTTTTTTTGAATTTACGTGTAGGAAATCGTAGAAAACCCAGCGTAAAATATCTATGGATAATACCCACTATCTTTAGGGTACACCAAATTAAGTCATGGAGGATTGAACCTGGCACTCTACATTTAACGTTGAAAAAGAAAAATAGAAGAACCGAGAGGTGTCAGCCCAATCTTGAGTTTACTGCCTATATGGGCAATTGAATCTAAGATTTAAGGGGAATTGAACTTTGATAAGATTAAATTTAAAAACTATTGAAGAGATAATATAGATAGTTCTACTAGCTCTAGTAATCATATATAAAATCTTTGATATTTCTATAAATTAAATTTTAAGATTTAAATTATTTTTATAAGATTTTTTAAAATAAATTTATATTTAACTTTGAGTCGATAAAAAGGTCAGCCATCTTAAAACGAGTAAAATTTGTTAGGAGACACGAGATAAGTGAAATTCCCATTTTATCTCTACCGGTGTACTGCTCATCAAGTAACAGTGTACCAATAACATACCACTGCATGTATATGTTCTGCATATCGGTATACCGCTACTTGATGAGCGATACACCGATAGGGGTAAGATAAGAATTTCACTTATCCTATGTCTTCTAACAAATTTTGCTCGTGTTAGGATCGGCGTCCCGATAAAAATCTTCTAATGTTCATTCGACTTGATTGTAGCAGCCATTGATGTTTCATAAGATGAATCATTTTAGATCTTCAAGAAGAAGCCTCAATGTAGAGATCTTCTCTACCCTCTCTCAAAAATTAAACCACTAGATTAATGAAGAGCGTCCAAAGCAGGGGTCGAGATATCGGTCGATACATATCGTATTGGCTGATATATGTCGGTTTTGAAAACCGGTATATATCGGTCGATACATATCGTATTGATAAATATCGGCCGATATTAACACGTTTTTTAAAAAGAAAAAGAAAAAAATTAAGAGAGAAAAATATCTGATACCGAATTTTAAACTCTTGGTCCAAAGATTGGACTGTAAAGTGAATTGAGAGTGGAGATAGGGATCTTCTTACCACCTTTTTTATAATAGAAAAAAGTTCTAGAGATGGTTAAATTCTTTAAATTTTGAAAAATATAAAATTCTTTTAAATTTAATACTTCAATTTTTTTTATAAATCAAATCAAACCACCTATCGCCACAAATAAGTTTCACGTGTCATATAATCTAATGAAAGCCAAAGGTGGAAACCACGAGATTTTAGATCCCTCTAATGAAGTTGGCAGTAAATCCTGCGCACTTCTTTAACCCCTCAACTTAATGAAAATCTTAAACTCGAATTTTTAAATCTAAATCAAAGACCTCAAAAGGTCCAACTCTCATTCTCACTCTAGGAAAAAAAAAAGATACTTCTAATTTCAATAGACTACTTTGAGGACAAATTTACGAGTGAAATTAAGTGCTCTAAATAAGAAATTAGAAAATTTTAAATGCAAAGATTAAATACAATTAATTAATCCCAATTAATGCCCATACTGTGGGAGGCCTCAGAAGCGATGCCAAACATCAGTTTGTGGGTGGAGGGTATTTAATGGCCATGGAGACATTGTGGGTCAATAACATACCAGGATTTGATGTTATTATATGGCCTAATTTTATTGCAATTTTTTTCAGTTTAGTAACAGAAAATGATTAGGACACTTTTTTTTTAAATTCATATAACACCTCTTATGAAAAGAACAAAGATATCTCTGTGTATTAATTGTAATTTTACTTTTTTTTATTATAGAAAGTCATAGATTTCATATAAGATATATCTAAGAATAAAACAAGTACCTTTGTTATTTACCATATTAGCTTAATATTTGAAGGTGACTATATATAAATTCCTTGTATGATCCGAAAGAAAGAAGCAAACTTAGCAAAACTCATACCTTGGCCACATGAAGACCTGAGATCCGAGCTGTGACTTGGATGATGTACCATTCTCGATGAAGCATTTTTTTTTTTTCTTTTTAATTTTCTTTTTCAAAAGCTTTCAGACCATGATGAAGCCCAATGGCAAACGGGAGGTTTTTAGGTTTTGTCCCTTCTGCTTTTAAATTTTCATTTTATGTGAATGAACAATGCAAAACACAATAGTCTAGTCAAACTTTCTCCTTTGTATATATTTACAGGTAATCTAACATAATAGTCTAGTTAAAAGAAAAGAAAATCAAAGGTTTGTATATTTTATTTTATTTTGAATTTATTTTGTAGAAAAAAATAGGAGGCTTATATATTTGTACTTGTATAGTTATATAATACTGATTTGATCATCATAAAAAATGCTCTTCGGTCAAGAGTCAAATTTTGGAAAAGAAAATTATGTAAGGGTTTTCTAGGAGATTTTAGACCATGTCTTGTAACTCAATCAAGGAAAGCTCAAATTAGACTAAAGGATTTTGAGAAAATTCTAATTCCTATTCGACCTAAGAAATACAGAAAAATTCTCCTATTTTTCTCAATCAAATAGAAGACGAAAGAGAATAATGCTCTATTCAAACAAAAACAAGCTTTTCAATGTATCATCGCAATTCTAATCTCACTCTAAAGTAAAGACAATTAAACTCAAAACTCACTAGATAAATCACTACCATGCAACCCACACACAATGGAGTATAAATCTAACGAATTCTAGACTTTTAAATTGAAAAATAAAATTAAAGGAATGCAAAATTAAATAACTAGAAAATAAAAGACAAGAATTGATAAAAGTCACCGAACTCTAGAGAGACCAATTGTAAGACACAAGATAAATTGATGCAGGCCAAGCTGCATATGATATTTTTAGACCCGAGACTTTACACCGAATCAAGGATTTCAATAATAGAAACCCAAATTAGATTGTTCTCGGGTTCTCACATGGGACAACTCGAAGAATTTCTAATGAATTTAATTTGAGTGTAGAATTCAAATTTAATTAAATTTTAACAATTGCAAGAAGTGAATAACACACTCACCATGCAAATAATTAAAAATAATTAAGACACAAAATTAATTTCAAAAGATAAAATCGACTCACCGACCTCTGGAGAAGATGGATAAAAAAAAAAGTTCCGGCTTAACTTCAACTTCAAAATAATAATTCCTGTCTAATTACAATGCTAGGCCACATCATGTATTTGTAGGCCTATTTAAAATAAAGAGAAATAACTAAACCTAAAATACCAAATAAATCTGGTCATACACGACCCTTTCTTTTTTTCCTTCTTCTAATTTTGCTCCTTTATCTATTCTTCCTGAGTTTTCTCTGTGACAGCAGTAAATCCATGAAATCAGCAACATCGGCTTGGTATTATCTTCATGTTGATTATTCTTTCTATTGTTTTGGATGATTTTCTCGATTTCTCCTCAGGCTCAAATCTGCCAACAGAGCTTCGTCATGAAATACCATCCAGCCAGCAAATACGTTGATGTGAGCCTCGATTTCCTTTCTCCAAATGATGCTGCCCAAATCTATTGGAATCCACCTGGTATGTAATGAGATTTTACCTGCCAATAACTTGCCTTATTTGCAAGGAAAGTCCTTCAGATTCGATCAAGAATGGAGGCCAATCAAAGTCAGCAGCGTGGGTTCGTTGAGCTGACTGGGTGACAACCCATTGGCTCTCAAAAGTGGGGTCCACACAAAGGTGTGCCAGCTTTTGAAGTAGGACCCATGGTGATGTGGCAGTTGACATGGTTATTGAAGTGGGGCTTACAGTGAGGCCCTCTCTTCCCTCCATCTGCCTTCGCATGGATTTGGAAGTTCTCCCATTTCGTCTAATTGGGCCGAATCATCTTCGATTGGGCCCCTGTCGGGTTCATTGGATCCGATGCCTACATCATTCTCCCCCAGTTGGAGAGAACTCTCCCTCGAGTTCAATTGATTTGATTTGAGGCAGACGTCAGGTCGTGCTTTTGGCCACCAATTCCGCCGTTGTCTTTTTGATTGATTTTGGTGAGTTGATACGTAGATGTGGGTACCACCTCCCAATTTATCATGAACCTTTCTAGTAGAACCCTATTTATCAAACATCATATTAGTCAAAATAATTTTACTATATAATTCTCTTTTTTACAAATCGTTCCCAGATAGGGTTCTGACATAATTTCAATATCTTAAAAATAAAGCAGTGAAGGAAAGGGCTCTACCAATCTCTTTGAATGCTCAACCGCCTCAAATTCTCGAATTGACTCCACAGTTGATTCTTGATTTGCTTCTTGTTTTGGACATGACTGTTCAACTAAGTTGTATATCTGCTTCTCATCCGACAGATTTTCATTGTCGACTGTCGTCTCTAACATCCCATTAATTGAATCATCAGCCACCTGTGTGGCTAAATCAAAGACATTAACAAAATCGTCAGTGTCTCCATAATCATCGTATACTGGCTCAGGTAGATTAGGTTGTTCGTCCGTTGCTGAAGAAGTCAAAACTTCGTCACTGAAGATTGATTCTTTATCAAACTCAGGTGAAAAATCAACAACAAGTTCACTTATTGCATATCTTTCAAAGAAAATAGAGAATATGGTTGGAATGCTCAAAATCTCTGACGAGCGACCAACTTCTTCGTCTTCTTTACTTTTTTAAGAATTAGATCTAGATTCCATAGATCTATTCCCCAATCGTTCTCAGTGGGATCCGCTTGTGGATCTGTTACTTTGTCTAGTTCGTAGTCTTTTATTTTCTGCGTGAGACTCCTCCAATTTTTGGATTAACTCTACATTGTGACGGGTCAACTCGTCCATCCAACAGCTCAACTTTGCAATCTGACTAGCTTCCGATGTGTCTATTATGACTTCCTGAACGCGTTTCATTTTACCCTTTCGCATTGGAAAAATCCTGTCTCATCAGAAAAGAGAGTGCTCAACCAAAACAAAAATGGTCCCTACCTGATAGGTCGATGTAGGATCTCAGCTCTAATGACCACCTGATCTAGATGAAGCTGCATATGATATTTTTATACTTGGGATTTTATGCCGAATCAAGGATTTCAATAATAGAAACCCAAATTACAGTGTTCTCGGGTTCTCACACGGGACAACTCGAAGAACTTCTAATGAATTTAATTTGAATGTAGAATTCAAATTTAAATAAGTTTTCACTATCGCAAGACATGAATAACACATTCACCATTAAAATAATTAAATACCTAAATTAAAAATAATTCAGACACATAAACAATTTATTTTCAAAAGATAAAATCGACTCACCGACCTCGGGAGAAGATGGATAAAAGAAAAGCTCCTGCTTAACTTCAACTTCAAAATAATAATTCCAGTCTAATTACAATGCTAGGCCACATCACGTATTTATAGGCCTTATTTAAAATAAAGAGAAATAAATAAACCTAAAATATCAAATAAATCTGGTCATACACGACCCTTCGTGTTTTTCCTTTTTCTAATTCTGCTCCTTTTCTCTTATCTCTTCTTCCTGAGTTTTATCAGCAGTACCGTGGATTTGGATTCATGAAATCAGCAGCATCGGCTTGGTATTATCATCATGCTGATTATTCCTTCTATTGTTTTTGATGATTTTCTCGATTTCTTCTCTGGCTAAAATCTGCCAACACAGCTTCCTCATGCAATACCATCTAGCCAAGAAACACGTTGATGTGAGCCTTGATTTCCTTTCTCCAAATGGTGCTGCCCAAGTCTATTGGAATCCACCATGGTTTGTAATGAGATTTTACCCACCAATAACTTGCCTTATTTGCAAGGAAAGTCCTTCATATTCGATCATGAATGGAGGCCAACCAAATTCAGCAACGTGGGTTCGTTGAGTTGACTGGGTGACAACTCATTGGCTCTGAAAGGTAGGGTCCACACTGTTAAGTACTGGAAATGACCATTTTACCCTTTAATTTTGGATTAGTTAGCCTTTTATATGTTTATAGTAGATGCGTTTAATGGAGTTTTTGAATTTTGTAGTGTATTTGTGAGCATACAAGAAAAAAGAATTAAAATAAAGAAAAGTGGGCCATAGTTTTAGTTTTGAAAAGTTTGTAATTTTTACCATCTAATTTTATTTTGGAATTATTGTAAATTATTATAATTCAGATTCGGGTATGAGAGTTTAAATTATAATAATAATTTTTAGACTGCGTTAAATTGTAAAGGTGGTAGAAATTTATAAACACACAAATGGACCCACTGTTCGAGTCTGAAGCATATAAACCAAAGTCCACAAGTATTCTAGACCAGATAAAAGTCCAAGTATGGGATCCAAGTCCAAAATGCCAAATGGACCAGTGAATTTCGTGTGAAACATTCACTCCGATGACCAGTGAAGTCCAAGTGTGGAAGCAAGAATGAGAGAAAAAATGGGATTTGGATTGACGAGAGTGAATTTTGGAATGAGGAATATTTTGACATAGTTTTAGTATTTTGGCCATAACTTTTTACTCCGATATCAGATTGCATTTATTCTTGTTGCATTGAAAAGAAGAATTCAATGGCTACAACTTTGTAGTTATGAAATTTCGTGATTCAGATGTTAAAAAGGTCAAAATTAAGCTGAGAGAATTTTGGAGAGGGAATTTTGGAGAGATAATTTTGGAGAAAGTTTTGGAGAGATAATTTTGGAGAAAATTTTGAAGAGAGAATTATGGAGGAATTCTCTCCAAGCCTTGCGTAAACTAGTTTCTTTTGAGCACTATAAATAAGGGGGTTTAGGTATTATAAAATTTGAATTTGAGCAATGAATTAAGGTGTACGAGTATTGAAGGCTAAGAAGACTGGGAGAGAAATGAATATTCGAATTTTGTCTGTGAGTTCTTGTATTTTTGTTTTGATTTCATGTCTTTGATGAACAAACTCCAAAGCATTGTAATTTTAATTTTCAATTTAATTGAATGAAATTCATTGTAGCTTCTTTAGATTTATGGTTTTCCCAATTGTTAAATATTTTATGATGAATGCTTTTCTATGTTACTTTAATTCTTTTCAAAATGTTATGGAATAAATTAATATAAGAGTTTTCAAGGAAAGTAGAACCCCATATAGGATTGGTGGAACTTAACCTTTTCAGATCTAAGTCTTTTTTCGAAGAGCAGCTTATTTTTAGACTCGGAAAGGAAAGTAGAAATTCTGCCCAATCCTAAGACTTGAATTGAAAATTTCAGACTTAATAGAAATCATGGTTTTCTTAATTATAATTTTAATAAATAGAGAACATAAATTTATATTTAATAATTCTAAAAGATTTCATAGTCTAGGCCATGGTTGTATCTTTAAATGGAAAAATATGCCACCCTAATTACTTGTTTCAATTCTATTGTATATTATGTGAATATTTCATTATTTTTATTATTTTTTTATTCTTTTCTTATTCTCTCAAATTCTTTTGAACTAGGTTGAGATTGATTTGATTGCGTTTTAATTTTGTTCTATTAAACTGCTTTGAGATAAAATCTAGATGTATGTCCTTTCTTTAATTGAATTGGATTAATTGGTTAGATTTTAGATTTAGATGATGATACTTTAATTTTTAGATTACTTTCTTAAAACTAGAATGCAACTAATTTGAAGTCATATTTGTAAAAATTAGTACTTGAGTTTCATATTTTGGTTATTTCTAAAGATCTATATATTTTTTTTTAAATCACAAAGTTTCAATTTCATATATTTTGTTGTTTCTTGTGGGATTGACCTCGCACTCTTAACTCTATACTATTTAAATGGTTCATGTGCTTGTGAGTTATAAATTTAAAATTTGCACGATAAGTTTTTGGCGCCGTTGCCGAGGAAACATGCAAATTATATGTGTTGAGATTTTGTGATTTTAGAAAATATTCTATTTTTGGAATATTCTAATTTAGGCAACTTTTTAAAATTGGAAAGTTCTATTTTTAGAAACTCTAATTTTGGAAGGTTATCTAAAATTAATTTCTTTTTTTTAAATAAAAGAGATTGAAAGTTCCCATTTTCAATGTGCTATAACATCGTGATTGACCCTAGAGGGGGTGAATAGGTCAATCTCATTTTTAATGGTATTTACAAATTTTTTGTTTATTTGAAGTACAGCAATTGTTTAATCAAGAGATTTGTTTAGTGTGACAATTTCATTGATCGATCACATTAAGATAATAACCCTTTACTTAAAGTTTGATTATCGATGAATGTGCACAATGTGTAGAGTAAGATAATCAATATGCAAAGCGATGTGTGTTAAGAAGAGTACTTACAAATTAAATACAAATACACATAGATCAAACACCATAAGACCATTTTAAAGTCGTTGGTTAGCCAACCTAGATCTACTGTTAGGATCCGTTCAACCTTGAGTTATCTCTGTTGAGTCTAAAAATCTTACATTTTTACCTTTTAATTATGATTAAATTAGCCTTGATTTTGTATATAAAAGATACGTTTAATGGTTTTTTCTAGTTTTGCAGATAAAAAGACGGAAAAACAGGATTCATACTTAAAACAATGGATAATTGTCGGAAGAGAGCTTAAAATGGAAATTTTAGAATTTCATAATTAATTCATGCCACTTTAGGGTTTTTGATGTAAACTGGATAATCTGGATCCGTTTATGAGAGTCTAAATTTATTCAATATTTAGAATTATAGTGGTATTGATTAATTATTTAATTTTAAAATCAAAGTCTGCAATTAAAAGGCCAAGAGTTGAAATCAAGATCTATGGGCCAGAGATCAACTGCAATTGGGCCAAGCTTTGCTCCAAATGCTAGACACTGGGCCAGGCCAAGCACTTCAGGCGCATTTCCCAATGTGGGCCAGGCTAAAGTGAATTCAAGCCTAGCAAGCTTAAGTCCAAGTCTCTAATTCAAGTCCAAGTCAAATTTAAAGATCCAACACTCCAGGTTCAAATCCAAGTTCACCAACCCTAAGCCCAAATCCATTTTTAGGTCCAAACCCAAAAACCCATATCCATGACCCTTCTTACCCATCCAATCTTAACCATCCAATTTCCAATATCCCATTCACACCATCCATTGACCCAATCAACCAATCCAAACCATTCATTTCATTCATCACATGCATTTCATATCTTCAAACCCTAGATCTACTTAGTCAATCCAACCTGTTCATGCATCATGATTAGATTTAGGACATCCAAACCATTTATCGTATAGATTAACCTTAGGATTAGGATCATCCATGCACCATCTATCCATCCATCCACTTAGATCATCGATTATGCATCATAGCCATTAGATCTAGGCCAGTTAATCCTAGCCCTCTATTTCATGTTTCATCTCATTAAAACCCTAGGCATCTCATTAAATCCTAGAATTTAGGTGTTCATGCGCATAATACAATGCATCACACGACACACACAATCCTAGAGATCCATTCATCTCCAAGCTTGACACATCATCTAGATCATAACTTTTCTCCCAAGCCAATCCAAACATAGCCATACACGATTTTTACCATCTCACCATCCCTATCACATATGATTTTAGCCCAATAATTTCTCCATGCACTTAGACAAAAATCCATCCAAATATACTCCTAAGATCCCTACACAGCTCATCATCCCAATCCTCCATGCTTCAAACGATTTTTACCTATATCCTTCCAATCCCATTCGAATTTCATAGGTCAACCCTCCACCTCATCATCTCATCCATTCATTCATCCATCCATTTAATCTTAGCCTTTCATATCATTGCACAACCCAAAACCCTAAAACACCATGCCAAATTCGACCAAGCCACATCCAATCCCTAATTTCTCTCATTCCTTTCTTTCCTCCCAAGACACCTTAGCCACCAAGCAACTAATGCACAGTAACTTCGACCATAGCACTAGGAAGCCCTAAATTTCTATCTTTTAATCTTAGCTACCCATGTTAAGTTAGATCTAATCCCAATCTTTCATCCATTAACTTAAACTTAGATTTAATCTTAGCCATCCATTCAATACCAAGTCCTATAAATAGCCCAGTAACCCACATACCAAACTCGAATTTGACTCTGGAGCCAAAAAGGACCAAAGGATTGAAGAGAAGACCAAGAGAAGACTCAAAGATACATATAGAATTCGAATTTTATAAGTGAGTTTCTTTTGTAATTTCAATTTCCAAATATCTTGTATTAAATCAATCCTTTATTTAATTTTTCTAATAATTAATCAAAGGACAACCCGTTTAGAATCTTGAAACATCCAATTTCTGAATTCCTTTTATGATTTCTTTTTACTTGATTTTAAGATTGTATTCTTTAATTATTTAATCGGACATGAAATAGTTAGGACTTAGGTAAAGATTGTTAGATCTAAGTTACTAAAGTTTGATTTTATAATTTAAAGTTTATGATTGTAATATTGATGATAAAAATGAACTGGAATTTAGATTTTTACGTGAATTTCAAATTTAGGTCGTTTGTTTATTTAAATATTTTTGGTGATAAACGGTCTTCTCCAAACAATCACCTTTTACGTTACTGCGTTTTTATTTCTGTCATTTATTTTTCTAGCCCATTTACTTTTCATGTTTATTTTATTTCACTTGAATGTTGTATTTTAGTTTTTCTTTTTAAATCTTTAATTCTTTTAAAGTGTATTCATTTCATGTATTTAAAACCTCCATAACAACTTGATTAACTAGTTAAGATTAAATTTAATTAGATCTAGATTTTGTGAATTAGAATGTGTGATGAGATTGTTTATAAATTCTTAATTAAAACATTATTTTAATCACTTTTAATCAATGCTCTAAAATTGTAGATCTCTTTATTTGAATAAAGATTTGATTAGTTGGAAATATACTTTTAAAGATTAAAATAGATTTTCTGTCCTAGATTTAATTTTGAATCTTGGTTTTCTAAGAAACATAAAAAATTGAAGCGTGTGTATTTTGAATTTTATATATTTTGAATGTTTCCTTTGGGTTTGACCTCGCACTCAATCGTTATACTATGAATGGTTCGTGCGTTTGCGAGATTTACAAATTTAAAACACATCAACAACACCAAAATCCACTAAGTGGGGACTTACACCTTCACAATTAGAGTAGGAATTCAACCTCACTCAATCGGCTGGGAATTTCACCCACCACTGTCGAATAGGAATTCCACCTATCCATTTTGCCGGGACTTTGACCCATCTCTGTGCTGGAGACACCGCTTCAGAATTTTTTATAGTGGTTCCGGGGTATCTCCCCTTAATCCACTTCGTAACAAAGGTTTTAAAAGAAAATTAAAACCAAGAAGGACTTTCCTTTGAAGCTCTCTTTTCTGATATGTGCTTCTTCAAGATCCCACCCATGTATGCGACGCTCCGCCCCTTAGCCATCGTTTAGCAATCACAGTCCAGGGTAATAAGGAAAGTGGTTCTACCAAAGGTTTCCTAGTTTATGGTTCTTTCCTTCTCATTTTCAAACTCAATCCTGAGATTGATTGTTTATGAGTTTTCATCAACCTTCCTTTCTCTCTTATAACTCAATCCATTTGATTGGTTGTATTTGATTCCCCTAGTGCATGCATGAGAGAGAGAGTGATCCTTCTGTTGGCCCTTGTTTAAGCTCACTGGTAAAGTTAAGGGTCCAATTGATCCGTCCGAATAATAGCAAATGGTTGCATAAAGATTGGTTTATATAGAGAAGGAAACCAGCGGTGGTAACAGTAATATACCGACAGGTCGGTAGCACCGAGGGGTCGGTGACTAGAAATGTTACCGTTACAATTCCGACCGTTGTGCATTCAATGCACTCCCAACGGTAATATTCTTTCCCGGTCCATATGTCGTTGTCACCGATGGGTCGACACTTATGGTACCGAGGGGTTGGTCTATACGAGAAGCTCGTTCTGGTGCAAAACATGCTTGACAGTAGTTTCAACTTAGAAACATGTCACCGAGAACGACCTGTCGCCCATTACCTAGTGGTCAGTCCTGACTACTCTCGGTCGGTCTTGAACTACCAATATGTCTGTTTTCTCGAGAGGTTACCTAAGTTCTAACTCCAGAACACATAAATCTTGATCGAGGAGTCGTTGACCACGAGGGGTCATTTTAACCTTTCACCGACGGGTCGGTGCATACGAGACTCTCGATCAGAGGCATACCCAGAATGACAGTTCAACATTCCAGAACCTATGTCATTAGGGCCGACTAGTCTTTGACCACTATGGGTCGATCCTGACAGCACCGAGGGGTGTATGAGATACGACTTGTCGTGCTGACAGTGAAACCAAATACATATTTCCAAGTTGGGTTCCAATTTACTGTCAACCTTCCTCACTAGGCTTCATATGTTTTAACCATTTATTTTTCTAAGCCTAGGGATAGTCCTCTCTAAGGTGTGGGTACCATCTAAGGTCATCTATGGCCAACATACTTGTTGTGTGATTGCCATAACGATGGGCTTTTAATCCGGTGGAGCATGACCTTTACTCTTGATCATCTTGGCTCTTCAAACTTCCGACAAGTGCTTCTTTCCGAGTCATGAAATTGACAAACATAGGGTCTTAGCCAAGCCGAGGCACTAACAATTTCTCCCTTTGTCAATTTCACGACAAAACTTAAAAGCTAACCCATTTACAATCCCACCCTTATTACAACACATTTGAATACAAAAATATTGTATTGATTACATGTACATAATCAAATGAAAAATAATACTACGGTCTTCGTATATTCTTGTTCAGCTTGCTTCATTTCATTTTCCTGTTCAAGTACATAAGCAAACAACACTAGAAAATCATTAGAGGGGTTAGTTCCAAAATATAAATATTCATTTATGGACTAAATAAGTTTGTATTTAAGCTCCCCCATACTTCTTGATTTCCTAGTGACCAATACTATGTATAGCTTCACCAAGCTATCAATGTTGAGAAGATTTCCCCCTAATCTTCTTCGAGTTTGATCTCCCAAACTCCAAGCGTAGATATTCTCCCTATGTCCATTGACTTTGATGTCTTTTAGCTTCTACTAATTTCTCCCCCATTTTGTCATCCAATTGACAAAGATTAGTAGGCAGAACATCGAGATTTAAGCACTCCCCCATGCTGTAATACCCCGTGCCTATGGAGAAAAAAAGAGTCCCACATTCTAGTTGCATTGGAAATTCCCTGGTATATAAGTAGTAGCCTTCCTCCTTTTAGCATGAGACCTTTTGGGAGCTACAGTTGGTTGGCTCGCCAAATGAAAGCCGTGTGGGCCGTGTGTGAGGCCCAGAGCGGACAATATCATGCTAATGGGACGGGTCATTACAAATGGTATCAGAGCATGGTTCAACTCTCTGCCTGAGGGTGTGGGCTTAGTTGTTGTGTATACAGAGCTGGGGACGTCTCTACCTTTAAGGGGTGCCTATGGAGAAAAAAAAGTCCCACATTGCTAGTTGCATTAGAAATTTCCTGGTATATAAGTAGTAGCCTTCCTCCTTCTAGTATGAAGCCTTTCGGGAGCAACAGTGGGTTGGCTTGCCAAATGAAAGCCGTGTGGGCCGTGTGTGAGCCCCAGAGCGGGCAATATCATACTAGCGGGACGAATTGTTATACGTGCTCCCTCGCATTTAGTGCTTGACTAGGTTTTGCTCTAACTCATGGTTTTCCCTTCTGGTTCACTGTACACTTCTCATGTATCAATATTAGTTTGTTCCTGCACAAACTAAACCTTAGCTTTGCTAACTTCTTCCATGAGTGGAGTTAATGTCTTAGCATTCCTACAGTCTTCTTCCCCATTCTTCAAGCTAACTTCTTTAGCTTTCTTGATCCAGTTCCCCCTGAGCTGTCATGACTTGTGACAGATGCTAATCGACACATATTTTGTGCTCCCCCATTCTCCAAAGTATGTGTAATTTTACAACTAGATTTCTATCTCCCTAACATGCCAATACAAAACCAACTCATCTAAACCTACATGTTAGTCTATTTAAAAAAATGCCATGTTAAATAGAGACAAAGATATAAGCAATACACACATCGTACTTAACCATATCATTTCATTCATGAGAAATTGGTACACATGGTTAAGGAGGGAGTCACATGGATGCTTAAACAAAAATATTAACATAGTTTTTCCAAAATATATAATATGATTCATGAAAAACTATTCTAAGCCGATCCATTTGGAGGAGGAGATGCTGGAAAAGAAGAGGATTTTCATTGGGTACTCTTTTTTAGTCCTTCCATGAATGTGGAGAGATTTTGAATTGATTCATTCATGGAGAATGTAAAGTCTCCAATTTTTCTTTCCAATTCCCGACATTTTTCAAGGAAGCGGAAGGTTCCTTTTATAAGAGCTCTATCCGATTCGGTTTTAGCTTCTTCCATCTCCTCTTTTCTTTTGTCCTCTCTTTCCTTACTAGTAGTAGGTCTCCTACCTATTGTCTCCTCATCACTGCTTGATTCTGCTGGAGGAGTGAGATCCTTTCTTCCTTTCCCTTTTCACTCACTTCTTTTACACTTGCTTTAGTCGGAAGTGTAGGTTCCTTAATAATCACTCCCCTGGGCTTTCTGGTTAGGGGTGGAGGTGATTTCTTCTTGAAGCCACTTAGATTTTTGGGTGGCATGATCACTCTTAGAATCAGAGGACACAATAATGATTGTGGATTTGTCCCTTGTCATTATTCAACTACTTGAGATGGAAAGAATAGAAACCCTCTATTTTTTAGGCTATATTTCGCTTCAGGAGGTCCTAACGGCTAACCTAGGGCAAGGGAGGAGAAGAGGAAATCGTAGAGCATCAGCGGGAGAGAAAACAATGATTTTGAAATATCTATCATTTTCGTAGAAAGAGTCCTTTTTAACTTACTCTTTCTGATTCACCAATCGGTCGCGACCAATGACCTATCTATGTCGATATGTATCGACCTGTTTCCCTTTGCGATTTTTCCCTCTTTCAGATAGTGTTCTGAAATCCAACAGTGCCGATCTGTCTGTTCCTCCAACTAGTCATATCCTTCGACATGGGTTTTATTTGAAGGATAATTGGGTATGTGTGTGTGTGTGCTCTTGTGATTTTCATAGTTCATCAAGCTTTGTGTGACACCTCGGATTTTCCTCAGCTTAGAAATTTATTGGATGGGCCCACTTAGATTGAAATTTAATTGAATTTGAAGTTAAAAAGTTGAAATGGACATTAGACAGGAAAGGAAATGGGTCAATTACTCAATTAAGACCCAATGGGTCGTAGGTGATCTTGATTTAAAATTAATTGATGAATTAAATGATCATACATAAATTACATAATAAGAGGGGATAATGGAATTAAATTAATAAAATAAAATGGGATATGGAAGTTTGAAAATAATTGGGTAAATTTAGTTAAGTTAGTTGAATTTGGATAAGTTAGTGCATTAAAGTCCACCTCATCAAGTGAGGTGGCATGTGGTGCAATACCCAGGATTTTCAATTTGTTATTTTATATGAAAATTATCCATTTTTTAATTGTGAACTTTAGATTGAATCTTATTTGGATAAAGAATTGGGCCATGACCCAATTAGGACCCAACGAATTGGGGGATTGGTTCCAATGAAAATTAAATGGGACTAAAGATTAAATAATATGCTACAATATCTTGAGAAGATATTTAAAGATTGTATAGCCGTGTATGGGATAGTGCATGGCCGATTATAGGGATTTCCCATATCTATGATATGCGAAGAAAATCATCTAAAGAAGGGTACACGGCATTGTGGTATTTATTTTTAGCCTTGGCTGATTGGGAGGTTACTAAGTTAAAGGAAGGTTTTAAAATAGAAAGGGGAGTCGGCAATCACTAAACAAGGAAGGAGACTACACGGCATTAGCACCTTCTAACTTGGGATTAAGAGGTAGTAATAAAAGGAGAAGCAAGGAAGGGCACACGGTTTTACACTCTTGATTGCCGAGTTTTATTTCTCTCTCCCTCTCTCAAGTTCTCTCTCACGCCAAAGAGCAAGGAAGAAGAAAATTGGAAGAGAAAGATCAAGAAGAAGAAGAAAGAGGCTAAGGAAAGAAGAAAGATTGGATGAGCAAAAACCGGTTAATATTCTTATTTGATAATTATGTTTGAAATAAAGAACCATAGGGTTCGGCCATGGTGTTTGGCCGAACCCCATGGAAGAATATTGGGGTTGAGTTTGGATGATTTTAATGGAAAGGAAGAGCCATAAGGTTCGGCCATAGTGTTTGGCCGAACCCCATGGAAACATTTGATTTATTTTGTTGGTTTTAGATTCAAGAAGACCATGAAAGAATGATTAGATTAATGAATCTTAATCAAAGGATATGGGTTGGCCATTGCATGGCCGAACCATGATTTTGTTATGGCAAAGATATTGATCAAAAGTAATGAAAAGAAGGGGTGAGGTTCGGCCACGGTGTATGGCCGAACCCCACCAAATATTTTATAGATTGGTGATTGATTTTAATGGATCTAAACTAATGGTCAAGATCATGAACCATAGGGTTCGGCCATGGTGTATGGCCGAACCCCATGGGGTAGTTTTGGATTGGTAAATGTATCTTGGTTGCTTAATATGGAAAGTTTCCAAATATGGAAGGAGTTGTTAAACTTGGAAAGCATCCAATAATGGAAAGATGGTTTCTAATTTAGGAAACTATCTATCTATAGAAGTTTGTCTAATATAGGAAAGTTTCTATTCTTGGAAAGGGGATATTGAAATTAGAAAATATCTAATTATAGACCATGAAGATTATTTATGGAAACTATCCAAGAATGGAAGGTGGAGATTAATTATGGAACTTGGATTAAATAAATGGATTGGTTGCCATGAGTGAGGTTCGGCCATGGTGTATGGCCGAACCCCATTAGGGTTTATTTTTTGAAACCCTTTTATTTATAGAAGGCTGTTTTATAAATAAGTTTCTAAAAATAGAAGGAGGAGATTAAAAAAGGGGAAAGTCCTATTTTTGGAAGGTGGAAACTAAATTAGAAAGTTTTAAGTTAAGAACTTTCTAATTAAGGAAATCTAAATTTGGAAACTATCCAATTATGGATTGGCTAAAAAATGTAAAATGATGGAAAAAGGAAACCTAGATATCATAGGGTCCGGCCATGGTGCTTGGCCGAACCCCATGAATAAATTCTATGAGTTAGGCTTATTTTATGGACCTAAAATGGAACTAAGATGTCATAGGGTTCGGCCATGGTGTGTGGCCGAACCCCATGAATCAAGTAGAATGGATTGTATGGATTTAACATGATGTTTTGTGGATTAAACATTAACTTAGGCAATGTTTTAATGATGGAAAAGATGGGATTATGGAATGATAGCCATGGATGGCATTTTCGTAAATAGGTGTGAAAATGGACCATGGGTTCGGCCATGGTGGGGTTTTATTATGGACTTAGAACATTGCAAATCAAGTAGGACTTGGTGTTGACTTATTATTATAATATAAGGTAACGGGATCTAGCAAGCGGTGCGCGATCGGTGATCAATTCTTGAATGGAAGCGCAAGGACTCGTGAATGATCTTTGGTAGGATTCCACTTCTTTGAAACCATGTGTTTATGTACACTTGTTTTATCTTACGTTTGATGAATACATGTTTCAAAGGAATATGCTTTATTATTGAATTTCAAATGCTATGCTTCATTGTATAGATAGCACGTATTGATTATATTTCAAAGGTTGATTTTATATGCTATGTTTATATGAGGAAAGAGCATGTGTTTTAAATATGATTTTTAAATGCTATGTTTATGCTATAAAATAACATGTGTTTCATTGGCATCTCATGCATGGCATGGGGTGGAGGATTTATAAGCTGAGGGGTCACACTCCGTCGGGGCGTCCGAAAAACCTATGTGCAGTACCTTGTTGTGATTTCCATCAAGAATATTTCGGAGCGTCCACACTCTGCCAGGGCGTCCGGAAGACCTATGTGGTGGGTACTTTTATGTACATGTGATGGGTGGGACTCATTGCATTAGTCATCATTGCATGGCATGGATTTTACATGGTTTTGGATATTATGTTATAATATATGTTTTGTACTAACCATGTGTTAGCCGTAACTGGAATATCTACTGGGCGCATTGTTCTAACGCCCTTACTTCAACCCTAGTTGATGATGCAGGTAATCAGGGGAACAATGAACGTAAGATGGACCAGGCATAGGAGCTTGGAAGACTTATTTTACACGTTTTGAATAAAGTTACTCATGAACTTGTATTTGAGTATCTAGATTTCAGAATGTAATAACCTAGATGGCTGGATGATTTATTTGATAATTATGATGCTTTGATTATGGAAAAGGACTTGACGTACTTTGCTATCTGAATGGAATAGAACTGGGTTCTATTATGATTCTGCAATTTGGATGTTATGATTCCGCATGTTATGATTTTTATTCCGCATCTTGATATTGCTATGTGTGAACCATTTTAGTGGACTGAGTCCATGCACACATAGGGTTGGCCAGTTAAGCGTCAGACTTTGGAAGTTCGGACTTAACTCAAGTCGTGACGTCCCGCGCTTTACACTCTACTTTGTTATAAAAAAAATAGACTCTGAATTTACTGGAAAAAACAAGTGAAAAAGGGCGGGGCGTTACATGTGGGTGATGTGGCATTGCCATGTGGCATCCATTCATCACATGGAAGCCAACTAAGCAAGGATGCCACGTCATCAAGTGAGGTGGAAAATAGAATTAAGGTGGCATACAAGTGGAGGTGACACATCAAGTGATATGGCCAAAGTGGGACCCAAGTGCCATTCACCACATGCATGGTCGACAACGGCATAGGTTGACTTAGTCAACCACTTTTGAATTTTAAATCTTGAATTAGGGTTTTGCTTTTAAGAGGTCTTAAGTTGGGAAGATGAAGGGATAAGATGGAAGGCTAGGATTTCATCTAAGGAAAGATCAAAGGTGGAGATTAAGAGTTGGGGTATCTTGTCTAGGTACATTGTACCTAGACACTTGGGAACCCACGGGTCTTCACCTCAAAAGCAATGAAGCCACCCTTGGGAAACCAAGAGCCTCCTTGGTTAGACCAAGCCATTATGAGAGGGAGAGAACAGATTAGGGTTTTAATATAAAAACCTAAACCAAAGGGCACTCCAAACCCCTTGGCTGACCCCCCTCTCTTTAGCAACAAAAAAAAACTCCTCTCCTCTCTCCCATCTCTACCTCCATACACTTGAAGATTTTACAAAACAAAGAAAGGAGAAGAAGAACTAAGGAAAAAAAGAAAGATCAAAAGAAAAGAAGGAGATTGAAGAACCAAAGAGGAGGAACAACTCATTGAAGAAAAGGTATGTCTAGACTCAATAAAATCATTGGGGATTAATCTAAGGAAATCATAGGTTCGGCCATGGTGTGGCCGAACCCATGGGTTCCATGTTGGTTGGAATGAATGGCCAAAAATATTATAGCGCCATGGAGTTGGAAATCCATCCAAAGGATGGTTATGGGTTGAAACAAAACAACCATGAGATTAATCCGGATATTCATGGATTCGGCCAAGATATGGTCAAATTCACAAGTCTAACATTTTAAGGGTTTTGATGAATCCTTGTTAAAAACTTGTAAGAGGGAGGAATGATCAAA
Organism: Chimonanthus salicifolius; assembly: GCA_013350335.1. NCBI lineage: Eukaryota > Viridiplantae > Streptophyta > Magnoliopsida > Laurales > Calycanthaceae > Chimonanthus > Chimonanthus salicifolius. The sequence goes on from CM023539.1 coordinate 16,129,751, forward strand.
CATAAGGGAACATAGGTTGCTATAATGATACTATGATTATGATTGGATGGATTATGAAACCAACCATGATGTTTCGGCCATGTTGTATGGCCGAACCCTAACCTTGGCTAGTGGGGAAGATAAATATATATTGAGTTAAGTATTGAAGATGGAATCCATGTTCAAACTTGATTAAGGATGGATTTCAAGGAGAAAAAATCAAAGAACAAGGTTCGGCCTCTTGCATGGCCGAACCCTATTTTTGTATGGGGACCATTTCAGGACTAAAAGAGATACTAGATGAGGTTGGGCCATGTTGTATGGCCGAACCCCATCAAGTGACCTAAAACATGTTTGATGTATTTTTTTTTTTAAGAAAAACCCATCCTCAAGGTGATATAGGATGGAAAGCAGATGAAAATGAAGAACAATGGATTCGGCCATGTTGTATGGTTGAACCCCATGGATGGTTTTATGTATCTATGTATGTTTAAAGGTTAAATGATTAACTTGGGATTATTAGATTAAGAAATGGAAAAAAAATGAATGATGATTGACTCCCATTGTTTAAAATGATACAAGACTTAAAAAGAGGGTCAAAAACCAAAGAATGAGGTTCGGCCATGTTGTATGGCCGAACCCCATTGATGCGTTTTGTGGACATGAACACATTTTTGGGACAATAAGGTTCGGCCATGTTGTTTGGCCAAACCCCATTGAGGGTCTTAAACGGTTTAAAGACTATGATGCTTAAATGCATTGAGAAATGAACATGGAACTTAGATGGAAATAGGGATGATGAAATTAAAATGGAAAATCAAACTAATATGTTTGTTTGAATTTGATGAGGTAAAGAGGTTCGCAAAGGGATTGCGATTCGTCTGACGCGACCATTAGCGTTATCCTTGCAAGACAAGAAATGATAGTATATTGGACATTGGTAAGATTCCTACCTCATTTTTAACACTATGGAGTATAATATAACACTTGTTTTATTAAAATATGATGAATACATTGGCTAAATAAATTACATATGATTATGAGTTGATTTTCAATGATATGATGTATTTTAAATGAATTGGCATTCTTGAATACATTAACTCATGAATGTCATGGGAGAGAACACATATGACCAACAAGTCAAGTCCTGAGCGGTCCGGACAAGACTTGAGCGTGATATTAACTTATATGAAGCTACATGAACCATTGAGATTTGTCCGTGTCCTGTTGATAGAAAAGTACGGCGTAATTGGGCCAAAGAGCTCCTGGGTAGTCAGTCCTGAAACCCTGAGCAGAGGGAGGAGCCCACACTCCACTGGCAATCCCATTTAATTTGTAGATGAATATACAGTGCCCTGGTAGTTGCCGCCTCAAACACTGTGGACATAATTGGCCAAGGAAACCATTAATTGATTTATGATGTGATTGGGTATGGACATTGGGTGGGATTTCATTTGGCATTGACACCCATGACATGACACTTATGTTAGCATGATTATGATATGGATATCATGCATTATTTTATTACTTACAAGATGTTCTTACAAATATGCCATTAATGATGTATAAACCCTTGATTTATGATATTCTAATATTACTCCTATGTGTACCCTAACCCTAATTTGAATACCTAATGGGCATGTTGACTAATGCCCTACTTCTACCCTATAGATGTTGGAATATGAAATGCTAAGGAAAATGACGTAGGACCGGAAGGGAGCCAAGCGTAGGTGCTTGGAAGATTGAAGTTTAAATTGCTTAGTTTTGATTTCAATGATGTATTCGGAAGGACTTGCATTTTGGGTTGTAATATTTTAGACTATTTGGAACACTTAGAACTTATTTGCTATGGTTTGATAATCTTTAGTTTTATTTAATTTTTATGTGATTGGCTTTCCCTGCCTAATGATGTTAAGAAAATGAATAGCATCTTATTCATATAAATTATTCCGCAAGCTTAAAAGATAAGCGTGTGTAAATGTTTTAGTGGACTTAGTCCACGCACACGTAATAGTGGCCAGTCAAGGGTCGGGTTTTGGAAACTCAGACTTGACTCGCGTCATAACGGCCTGTCCTCTTCTCACTTATAAAAAAAATATACTCTGATTTATGCAAGTGAAAAAGGACGGGGCCTTATAGTTGGTATCAAAGCGAAACCTGAAGTTTTGAGTCTCACAAAGTAAGATTAATACAGTATCATATCTCACTGACAGATGAGAATCCCAACTGATCAACTCCTCAAAGTCCGCTGCACGGGGGCCAGATTAATTTACTTTGATGAGAATCAGACTGTAAGCATTCAATCTGAGAACAACCTTTGATGAGAAAAAAGAACAACATTAAGGGAAGGACAATCACTATGAATTGTAGATTTATAAAACATAGCGAAATAGGTCGTCGCTTCCTCGAACAAGAAACAGTATATGATACTTAGGAGATTTTCCAAACAAGAATCATCATGTGATTTCCCAAAATAAGAAACATTATATGATTTCCCAAATAAGAAAAATTACATGATTTCCCCAAAATAAGGAACACTATATGATACTTGGGAAATTTTCCCAAATAAGAGATACTATACTTAGGAAATTTCCCTCAAATGAGAAATACTATGTAATATCTAGGAAATTTCCCCAAAACAAGAAATACAAGATGTCACTCAGGCAATTTCTCCAAGTGAGGAACACAAAGTGATATATAGGAGAACTAAACAGAACTCCCCATTCCCTATGATTATTTGATCAAGTATAACTTCAAAGTATTTGAACACAAATCCTTAGGAGAAAACTAAGTCAACCAATGTTTCGATGACTTAGGAAAATGCCTCCACAAAGAAGAAATACCCGATAGAACCCGAATCTGGAAGAGGGAGAGGACAGTGTGAATATTCCTGTGGTACCTCTCGAGCTACAGAGCCTAATGCAAGCAGTAGTCAACTTCGTTCTACAGCAACACCAAAACAGCAACGGATGCACTGCTTCCAATGAATCCCAGGACCGAACAATGGTCAGAGATTTCCAACAGCAGCGTCCCCCTTATTTCAGAGGGAAGGAGGGACCCGTAGGAGTAGAGAATTGGGTTGCGAATATCGCGAAGATCTTGAAGCTACTTAAGATCACCGATGATCAGGACCGAATACTGCTGGCTACTTCACAACTGGTAGACGATGCAGGCAAATGGTGGTGGAAGGTCATAGAACAACAACAAGCGCAGACTTCAGTGACGAATAGAACAGAGATGACTTGGGACCAATTCGCTGGGATGTTTCTGGACCATTACTTTCTAGAGGAGGAAAAGGAGTGCCAGACACAGGCATTCATAACTTTTGTCTAGGGCCCCATGACCGTCGCAGAGTACTATCAAGATTTCCTTCGTCGATCATGCTATGCTCTATACATGGTGGACACAGAATATAAAAAGGATCGAAAGTTTGAGCCAGGCCTGCGACCTAGCATCAAAGCCAAAGTCACTATTTTCAAATCAGCTACTTTGCAGAGGTGGTTAGTCGAGCCAGCGTAGCCGAACAAAAGCTGATGGAGACAACTAGATTTGTGGAGAATAGATGAAGCTAGAGCGGGGGGATTTCTTTCTACCCTTGCAAGAAATTCTTACCCAACTTTGGGTAACCCTCAGTTTCCACTGCTTCCACTTGTGGTTTTCGTCCCAGTCAGCCCTCCACATCAGGACCAGTCTCTCAGTCTCCTTGAGGTGTTATCGCCTGTTATCAGTGTTGCCAACAGGACCATATCAAGAAGGAGTGTCCACAGAACAATATACCTTCTTACTCCAGGGGTTCTTTCTGTCCCTCAGCTCGGTCAGCTCAGTCGCAAGTGTCCAGGGCACACAACCAGACAGGACGGGCACCCATTCCGGCAGGATCTGGACGGCTGTACATTTTAGTTCCTCCTCCAGAGACGGTGGATCACTCGGTGATTCAAGGTATGGCAGTAGTTGGTAGTTCTTATGCTATTACGTTATTTGATTCAGGAGCATCCCACTCCTTTATATCTGCTACCTTCATATCTGCTACTGGTATCCTAGAACAGCAACTATCCACTGCACTCATTATTGTATCCCCTGTTGGAGACACATCACTGGGTCTAATCTGTACCTCTGTGGACACTTAACTTGCTGAGTTCAGATTTAAATTCAACTATCTGGTACTGGAGATGACAAAATACGACATCATATTTGGCATGGATTGGTTGGCTACATTTCAGGCCGGTATTGACTATCACCTTTGTACAGTGGTATTCTGGTCACCTGAGGAAAAACGGTTTATAGTACATGCCAACAGACAGAGCATTCCTATGACCAGGAGATTACATGAAGAAATGAACCATCTCGCATTGAATAATATCAGACTAGACAAGGCACCGGTGATTAAACTACCTGCGGTAGTGAAATACTACACAGAGGTATTCCCTACAGAACTCCCTAGTTTGCCTCTAAAAAGGGAGATTGACTTCGAGATTAAGCTTTATCCTGGCATTACTCCTGTATCATTGCCTCATTATTGGATGGCCCCTACAGAAATGTCAGAGCTGAATACACAAATTGATGAGTTGCTCAGACTAGGATTCATCCGGCACAACACCTCATACTGGGGAGCACCGGTACTGTTAGTAAAGAAGAAAGATGGTACTCTTCGTATGTGTGTGGATTATAGGAAGTTGAATCAACTGACTGTTAGGAACAAGTATCCTCTACCCAAAATTGATGATCTGTTCGATCAACTCAAGGGCTCCAGCAATTTCTCCAAGATTGATCTTATGTCAGGCTACCATCAAATCTGTGTCAGAGATGAGGACATAGAAAAGACAGCCTTCAGAACTCCGTATGGACTGTATGAATATGTGGTCATGCCTTTTGGACTCACAAATGCACCAGCCGTGTTCATGGATCTGATTAACAGAATATTCCGTCCTTATCTGAATAAGTTCGTGATTGTCTTCATTGACGATATTCTGGTTTATTCCACCAGTCAGGAGGAGCATGCTGAGCATCTGAGGATAGTCCTGGACACACTGAGGAAGAATCAGTTACATGCCAAAGCAAGCAAGTGTGAGTTCTGGCTATCTGAGGTCAACTTCTTGGGGCACGTCATATCAGCAGGAGGAATAACTGTGGACCCAGCGAAAGTGGCAGCGGTTAGAGACTGGAAAGCTCCAAAGAACGTGTCCGAAATTCGCAGCTTTCTAGGACTGGCTGGCTACTATCGGGAATTTATTATGGACTTCTCCAAGATTACGGTTCCACTCACCTGATTAACTCAGAAAAGGGCCAAATTTGAATGGTCTGTCGTGTGCAATCGAATGTTTGAGGATTTGAAACAGAAGCTTATCACCGCTCCCATTCTGATTTTGCCGGAGAGAGGAAAGGGCTATGAAGTATACTGTGATGCTTCAGGAGAAGGACTTGGGTGCTCTCTCACTCAAAGTCATCATGTGGTGGCATATGGTTCAAGGCAACTGAAAATCCATGAACGCAACTACCCCACTCATGATCTGGAACTAGCTGTAGTGGTCTTCGCTCTCAAAAGCTGGAGACACTATCTATATGGTGAGAAATTTGAGGTGTTTTCAGACCATAAGAGCTTAAAACATCTGTTCGATCAAAAGGAGCTCAATTTGAGACAGTGAAGATGGATGGAGTACCTGCAAGACTATGAATTTGCACTACGATATCACCCTGGCAAGGTAAACAAAGTGACGGAAGCCCTCAATTGCATTTCACATGCAACTGTGGCCAGTCTGATTATGAAAGAATGGGAAATGTTAACGACCATCCGAGAGTTCAATTAGCACATCAAAAATCGTGGGAGCATGTATAATCTGATGGTACAGTCCAATATGGTTTCCAAGATTGAACAAGAGCAGCGCACAGATCCTGAAGTGGCAGAAATAGGGGCCAAGATGTCAGCTAGAGAGGCAATACCAGAATGAGAATTACGATCTGGATAAGGTCTCTTATTCCGAGGCAGGACATATGTACCTCAAGGCTACAGGAAATGGATGTTGATAGAAGCTCATCAATCAAAGCTCGCCATCCATCCGGGTAGCACCAAAATGTACCATGATCTGAAAATGCATTATTGGTGGCATGGACTCAAAAGAGACATGGCTGACTTTGTCTCTCACTGCATTAGTTGTCAGCAAGTCAAGACAGAACATCAGAGGTCGCCAGGGCTGCTCAAACCTCTACCCGTGCCCGAATGGAAGTGGGAACACATTGCCATGGACTTTGTGATAAGACTGCTGAGGTCTTCAAAGGGTAATGATACAATCTGGATTATAGTGGACCGTCTGACCAAGTCTGCACATTTTCTCCCTATCAAGATGACAGACTCTTCTGAGACTTTGGGACTACGGTATATCAGAGACATCATCAGGCTACATGGTATATCCAAGACTATTGTATCCGACAGAGGTGATACGCTGCCCTCACACCATCGATGTGGGGAGTCCCACACCAGTAGTGAAAGGAAGTGATGGTGGGTTTATTTGAGCCACCCACCTCTACTCTAGTGTGACACGTTTTGGGCCGGGCCATGTGGGCATGGGCCCAAAGATAAAACCGTGCGGGCTCGCTTGTGTGTGAGGCCCAGAGTGGACAATATCACACTGAGTTGGACCTTATGCCCTACTTTTAGGCTGGGTCGTTACAATTGGTATCAGATCCGAGTTCTACACTCGGATTGTGTGGGCTTTTTTCCTTCCTAGTGTTGTTAAGTTGGACCGAGTCGAGCCGGAGGCGGCACGAGGCCTTAGGGGGGTGATTGTGATACCCTGCCCTCACACCACCAATGTGGGGAGTCCCACATTGGTAGTGAAGGGAAGTGATGGTGGGTTTATTTGAGGCCACCCACCTCTACTCTAGTGTGACGCGTTTTGGGTCGGGCCATGTAGGCCCGGGTCCAAAGACAAAACAGTGCGGGCTTGCTTGTGTGCGAGGCCCAGACGGGACAATATCACACTGAGTTGGACCCTAAGCCCTGTTTTCGAGTCGGGTCGTTACAACAGAGATGGCAGATTCACTTGCAGAATGTGGCAGAGCATACAGTTGGCTATGGGGAAAAATTTGTTATACAACACAACTTTCCATCCACAGACTGAAGGTCAGTCAAAGTGGACAATACAAACATTGGAGGATATGCTAAGAGCCTGCATGCTAGACTTCTAGGGCAGTTGTGAAGATCACCTACCACTGATCGAGTTCTCATACAACAACAGTTACCAGGCAAGCCTCAAGATGTCTCCATTTGAGGCATTGTATGGTAGACCCTGCAGATCCCCAGTGTGTTGGACAGAGGCCGGTGAACCTGCTCTTAATGGACGTGATCTGGTTCCAGAGACCACGGAACAGATCAAGGTGATATGGTAGCATCTGCTCACAGCACAGAGTCATCAGAGGAGCTACACTGACAGAAGAAGAAAACCTCTTGAGTTTGAAGTGGGAGACCTAATATTCTTGAACGTCTCGCCACGAAAGGGACACATGAGGTTTGGAAAGAAAGGGAAGCTGTCACCCAGATTTGTGGGATCTTCCCAATCTATGAGAAGGGGGAAATGGCCTATCGTCTGATACTCCCTCCACAGTTGTCAGGACTGCACGATGTATTCCATGTTTCCATGCTAAGGAAGTACAACCCTGACCTAACACACGTGCTGAATGTGCAAGACTTAGAGGTGCAAAGTGACGTATCTTACGTCGAGAGGTCTGTCCGAGTAATTGATATGGTGCAAAGGGTGTTACGGAATAGAGCGATTCCATTAATAGAAGTGGTATGGGACCGACACGGTAATGAGGAAGTCACTTGGGAACTGGAGTCAGAAATGAGAGCAACTCATCTTGAGCTATTTGTACTATTGGTTTGAAACCCTACATTCGCCCAATTTTCGAGATGAAAATTCCAAAAGAGGCTAATATTGTAACACCCCAGATTTTCCCTAGCTTATAAATTTATTGTATGGGCCCACTTGGATTGCAATTTAATTGAATTTGAAATTAAAAAGTTGAAATGGACATTAGATGGGCAAGTAAATGGGTCAATTGCCCAATTAAGACCCAATGGGTCATAGGTGATCTTGATTTAAAAATAATTGATTAATTAGATCATCATACATAAATTACATAATAAGAGGGGATAATGGAATTAAAATAATAAAATAAAATGGTATATGGAAGTTTGAAAATAATTGGGTAAATTTAGTTAAGTTAGTTGAATTTGGATAAGTTAGTGCATTTAATGCATTAAAGTCCACCTCATCAAGTGAGGTGGCATGCAGGTAATGTGGCATTGCCATGTGGCATCCATGTCATCACATGGAAGCCAACTAAGCAAGGACTACCACGTCATCAAGGAGGATGAAAGTAGAATTGAGGTGGCATACAAGTGGAGGTGACACATCAAGTGACATGGCCAAAGTGGGACCCAAGTGCCATGTGGTGACCAACACATGCATGGTCGACCATGACATGGGTTGACTTGGTCAACCACTTTTGAATTTTAAATCTTGAATTAGGATTTTGCTTTTAGGAGGTCTTAAGTTGGGAAGATGAAGGGATAAGATAGAAGGCTAGGATTTCATCTAAGGAAATATCAAAGGTGGAGATTAAGAGTTGGGGTATCTTGTCTAGGTACATTGTACTTAGACAATTGGGAACCCAATGGTCTTCACCTCAAAAGCAATGAAGCCACCCTTGGGAAACCAAGAGCCTCCTTGGTTAGACCAAGCCATTATGAGAGGGAGAGAAGAGATTAGGGTTTTAATATAAAAACCTAAACCAAAGGGCACTCCAAACCCCTTGGCTGACCCCCCTCTCTTTAGCAACAAAAAAAAACTCCTCTCCTCTCTCCCATCTCTACCTCCATACACTTGAAGATTTTACAGAACAAAGAAAGGAGAAGAAGAACTAAGGAAAAAGAGAAAGATCAAAAGAAAATAAGGAGATTGAAGAACTAAAGAGGAGGAGCAACTCATTGAAGAAAAGGTATGTCTAGACTCAATAAAATCATTGGGGATTAATCTAAGGAAATCATAGGTTCGGCCATGGTGTGGCCGAACCCATGGGTTCCATGTTGGTTAGAATGAATGGCCAAAAATATTATAGCGCCATGGAGTTGGGAATCCATCCAAAGGATGATTTTGGGTTGAAACAAAACAACCATGAGATTAATCCGGATATTCATGGATTCGGCCAAGATATGGTCAAATCCACAAGTCTAACATTTTAAGGGTTTTGATGAATCCTTGTTAAAAACTTGTAAGAGGGAGGAATGATCAAACATAAGGGAACATAGGTTGCTATAATGATACTATGATTATGATTGGATGGATTATGAAACCAACCATGATGTTTCGGCCATGTTGTATGGCCGAACCCTAACCTTGGCTAGTGGGGAAGATAAATATATATTGAGTTAAGTATTGAAGATGGAATCCATGTTCAAACTTGATTAAGGATGGATTTCAAGGAGAAAGAATCAAAGAACAAGGTTCGGCCTCTTGCATGGCCGAACCCTATTTTTGTATGGGGACCATTTCAGGACTAAAAGAGATACTAGATGAGGTTGGACCATGTTGTATGGCCGAACCCCATCAAGTGACCTAAAACATGTTTGATGTATTTTTTTTTTTAAGAAAAACCCATCCTCAAGGTGATATAGGATGGAAAGCAGATGAAAATGAAGAACAATGGATTCGGCCATGTTGTATGGTTGAACCCATGGATGGTTTTATGTATCTATGTATGTTTAAAGGTTAAATGATTAACTTGGGATTATTAGATTAAGAAATGGAAAAAAAATGAATGATGATTGACTCGCATTGTTTAAAATGATACAAGACTTAAAAAGAGGGTCAAAAATCAAAGAATGAGGTTCGGCCATGTTGTATGGCCGAACCCCATTGAGGGTCTTAAACAGTTTAAGGACTATGATGCGTAAATGCGTTGACAAATGAACATGGAACTTAGATGGAAATAGGGATAATGAAATTAAAATGGAAAATCAAACTAATATGTATGTTTGAATTTGATGAGGTAAAGAGGTTCGCAAAGGAATTGCTATTCATCTCACGCGACCGCTAGCGTTATCCTTTCAAGACAAGAAAGGATAGTATATCGGACATTGGTAGGATTCTTACCCCATTGAGAACACTATGGAGTATAATATGACACTTGTTTTATTCAAAATATGATGAATACATTGGCTAAATAAATTGTATATGATTATGAGTTGATTTTCAATGATATGATGTGTTTTAAATGAAATGGCATTCTTGCATACATTACGTTATGCATGGCATGCATGGGAGGGAACACATATGACCAACAAGCCAAGTACTGAGTGGTCCGGACAAGACTTGGACTTGAGATTAGCTTATATGAAGGTATATGAACCGTTGAGATTTGGCCGCGTCCGGTTGATAGAAAAGTAAAGCGTAATTGGGCCAAAAAGCTCCTGGGTAGTTAGTCCCGAAACGCTGCGCCGAGAGAGGAGCCCACACTCCACTGGCAATCCCAGTTAATTTGTGGATGGGTATACAGTGCCCTGGTGGTTGTCGCATCAAACACTGTGGACATAATTGGCAAAAGAAACCATTGATTGATTTATGATGTGATTGGGTATGGACATTGGGTGGGATTTCATTTGGCATTGACACTCATGACATGATACTTATATTAGCATGATTATGATATGGACATCATGCATTGTTTTATTACTTACAAGATGTTTTTACAAATATGCCATTAATGATATATAAACCCTTGATATATAAACTGGAAAGGAGCCAAGTGTAAGAGCTTGGAAGATTGAAGTTTAAATTGCTTAGTTTTGATTAAAATGATGTATTCGGAGGACTTACATTTTGGGTTATAATATTTTAGACTATTTGGGACACTTATAACTTATTTGCTATGGTTTAATAATCTTTAGTTTTATTTAATGTTTATGATGATTGACTTTCCTTACTTAATGATGTTAAGAAATAAAATAGCATATTATTCATATGAATTATTCCGCAAGCAATAAGATAAGCGTATGTAAATGTTTTAGTGGACTTAATCCACGCACACGTAATAGTGGCCAGTCAAGGGTCGGGTTTTGGAAACTCGGACATGACTCGCGTCGTAACGACCTGTCCTCTCTCACTTATATAAAAAAATATATACTCTGATTTATGCAAATGAAAATGGGCGGGGCGTTACACTTTTATTATACACCCTTTAATGCTAGTGATAATACATACGTTCACACTGCATTTGTGCCATTTGAAGATTCAAATCACCCTTCCGAAAATAGGCACAGACCATGGATTACAGATCTCTTTTCTGGATCCAAATCAATCCAAGATTCTTGGACACACTTAATTCACCAAGTTAAGTATATTGTCTAAGTGTGTGATGTCATAAGATTCGGCATTTCCAGGATTTAACAAGGCAAGACATTTTTTAACATAATTCATTCCACATAATTTACAGATTGATGTACAATGGAATGAAAACTCAAAGCACATTAGTTATACATTCATTTCCTGATTTGAGTACAGCACACAGGATGAGGTATGACCCTACACACACAGCTCTTTCTATTCACCTATTTCCAACTATGCTTTTATGATGAAAACATTTTATAGTTCTTCACTCCATTTTTCATAAAAAACAGAGTCTTGGAAAAACCATGACTTTCTCTTATAGCTATTGTTATAGCACGGATCAACTCGGATGGTTAGATCTTTTCTCAAGAGCACAAGGCTTTGATACCAATTGAAAGTTCCCATTTTCAATGTTCTAGAACATCGTGATTGACCCTGAGCGGCGGGGGGGGGGGGGGGGGGGGGGGGGGGGGGGGGGGGGGGGGGGGGGGGGGGGGGGGGGGGGTGTGTGGGGGTGTGTTAATAGGTCAATCCCATTTTAAATGGTGTTTACAAATTTTTTGATTATTTGAAGTGCAGTAGATTGTTTAATCAAAAGATTTGTTTAGTGTGACAATTTCATTGATTGATCACACTAAGATAATGATCCTTTACATAAAGTTTGATTATCGCTATTTGTGCACAATGCGTAGAGTAAGATAATCAATATGCAAAGCGGTGTGTGTTAAGAAGAGTATTTAAAAACTAAATAGAAACACACATAGATCAAACACCATAAAACCATTTTAAAGTAGTTCAGTTAGCCAACCTACATCCGCTGTTCCGACTCGGTCAACCTTGAGCTATCCCCAAAATCCACTAATTGGGGACTTACACCCTCACAATTAGAGTAGGAATTCCACCACACTCAATCGGTTGGGAATTTCAGCCACCACTGTCGAATAAGAATTCCACCCATCCATTTGGCCGGGAGTTCCACCCATCTCTTTGCCAGAGACATCGCTCCATAATTTTTTATAGTGGTTCCGGGGTACTTCCCCTTAATCCCCTTTGGAACAAAGGTTTTAGTATAAAATTAAAACAAAGAAGCACTTGCGTTTGGAGCTCTCTCTTCTGATGCATGCTTCTTTGAGATCCCACCCATGTATGTCGACGCTCTGCCCTTATTCGCCGTTTAGCCTTCACAGTCTAGGGTGATAAGGAAACTGGTTCTACCACTCCTAGCTTATGGTTCTCTCCTTCTCACTTTCAAACTCAATCCTCAGATTGGTTGTTTATGAATTGTCATCATCCTTCCTCTCTCTTTCTCATAACTCAATCCATTTGATTTAGTTGTATTTGATTCTCCTAATGCAAGCGCGAAAGACAGTGATCCTTCTGTTGGCCCTTTTTTAAGATCACTGGTAAAGATGAGGGTCCAACTGATCCGTCCAAATTATACCAAATGGTTGCATAAAGATTTGTTTATATAGAGAAGACAACCGGTGGTAGTAACGGTAACGTACCGACAGATCGTTAGCATCGAAGGGTCAGTGACTAGAAATGTTACAGTTACAATTTCGACCGTTGTGCACTAAGTGCACTCCCAACGGTAATATTCTTTCCCAGTCGACATATCGTTGTCGCCGATGGGTCGACACTTACGGTACCGAGGAATCGGTCGATACGAGAAGCTCGTTCTAGTGCAAAACATGCTTGAGAGTAGTTTCAACTTAGAAACCTGTTACCCTGAACGACCTGTCACCCAATACCAAGTGGTCGGTCCTGGCTACTCTTGATCGGTCTTGAACAACGATATGTCTGTTTTCTTGAGAGGTCACCTGAGTTCTAAGTCCAGAACTCATAAATCTTGATCGAGGAGTCGTTGACCATGAGGGGTCGTTTTAGCCTTTCACTGAGAGGTCGATGCATATGAGACTCTCGATCAGAGCCATACCCAGAATGACAGTTCAACGTTCCAGAACCTATGTCATTGGCCGGCCAGTCTTTGACCACGATGGGTCGATCCTGAAAGCACCGAGGGGTCGGTGAGATATGACTGGTCATCCTGATAGTGAAACCAAATACATATTTCCAAGTTGGGTTCCAATTCACTGTCAACCTTCCTCACTAGGCTTCATATATTTTAGCCATTTGTTTTTCTAAGCCTAGGGATAATGCTCTCTAAGGTGTGGGTACCACCTAAGGTCATCTATGGCCAACATACCTATTGTGTGATTGCCATTGTAACACTTCGAAATTCCATGTTATCAATATTTACAGAATTTGCCATTTTAATTGTGAATTAACGGATATGAACCTTAGTTCGGTACGGTGTTGGGTCATTGGTCCAATTAGGACCCAACGGTTATGGTATAAGGTTCAATTTAAAGTAAATGGGTAAGGTGCATTTAATTGGGTCAAAATGCCCAATTGGGACCCAATGGGTCATGGTTGACTTCGTTGACCACCAAGTGAGTTCAAGCCTAATTAAATGAGGCTGAATTAAAATGGGAATGCAATCAAGTGAGTTGAGTTGATTTGAATTAAATTAAAGTGATGAGTTAAGTGAGTTGAGTTAATTTGAATTAAATTAAAGTGGTGAGTTGAATTAAAGAGTGAGTGAAGTGTGAAGATGAAGGGTTGTTGTTTCAAAAATCAAACAAGGTTACACGTTGGAGAGGTGGGGAGTTTTGGTTTATTTCAAATTCAAACAAGGATACACGTTGTTACATATTTCAAATTCAAACAAGGATACCGTTGTTACACATTTCAAATTTAAACAAGGTTACACGTTGGAGAGGTGGGGAGTTTTGGTTTATTTCAAATTCAAACAAGGATACACGTTGTTAGACATTTCAAATTCAAACAAGGATACACGTTGTTACACATTTCAAATTCAAACAAGGTTACACGTTGGAGAGGTGGGGAGTTTTGGTTTATTTCAAATTCAAACAAGGATACACGGTTACACAATTCAAATTCAAACAAGGATACACGTTGGGCCTTGGAGTTCATCTCATGGATGAAACTCCCATATGGAGAGATAATGGAGGTGGACGGTTACACATTTCAAATTCAAACCCTCTTTTGGCTGATCACTCCTCAAGACCAAAAACATAGAGTTTCATCTCAAAGTTCTATCTCCCCCTCTCACTCAAGGCCGAATTCTATCTCTCTCTCAAGCTCTCACACTCGGCCAATGAATCAAGAAGAAGGAGGAGAAGGCTAAGGATCGGAAGAACAAGTCTGAGCAAAGGAAAACCGGAGGAGTCGTGGAACTGGTAGGTATTTTGATATATTTGGTTTAAAGTAAGGAACCATAGGGTTCGGCCATGGTGTATGGCCTAACCCCATGGAAGAAAATTGGGGGTTGATTTGGGTATTTTAATGGAAAGGAGGAACCATAGGGTTCGGCCATAATGCATGGCCGAACCCCATGAAAGAACATTGGTTATTTTTAAATGAAGTTTGAAGGGTAAAAATCAAAGGATTATAAGCTTGGATAAATGATTGTTAAGAGAAGATTATGAACCATTTAATGAACCGTTTGATAGAACATTTTAAAGGGATTTAATTATATATATCTATGTTCTTAGATTAGGTTATTGGTTATGGATTTGTATGAATGGCAAGGATGTAAATAAGTGAAAATAATGGACCATGGGTTCGGCCATATACCATGGCCGAATCCCATGGGGGAATATTTGGTGGACTTGGGGTTTTATGTTGTGATTTATGAATGATCAATTTTGGACCTAAGCATGAAGGGATGGGAATAATGGCAAATGTGTAAATATGGAAGGAAATGATAGACCATGGGTTCTGCCATGGTGTATGGCCGAATCCCATGAGAAAAGTTTTGTGGACTTAAGTGGTTGCTAATGTTGATAATTATTGTATAAGTGATTAGAGTTATGATTCAAAAATGGCAAGATTTTGGATCAAAGGATTACAAAGAGGGACCAAATTCAAATGAGTGAGGTTCGGCCATGTTGTATGGCCGAACCCCACTAAGGTTGGTTTATGGATTTATGTTAAGAGTTTAAAGGATTAACTTGGTGATGAATGATTGAACTTAAAAGATCAAAGAACTCAAAGGAGGGAACTAAAACCAAAGAGGTGAGGTTCGGCTATAGTGTATGGTCAAACCCCACAAAGTTGGGTTTATGGACTTAGACATAAATAGAAATAAAATAGAACATGGTTTGATTGATTGTTGTGTAATAAGGTGACGGGACCTCACAAACGGTGCACGATCATGAGTGTTTGCAGGGTAAAGAAGCAAAGACACTATAGTGGTCTTTGGTAGGATTCTACCTTTTTGAAAACATGGTTTATGCATGATGGTTTTTATCTTATTTTGATGAATTTATGTTGTAAAAGATATGTTCCAAATGTGAGTTTTAATGCTATGTTTATAATATAAAATAGCATATGTTTCATTAGCATCTCATGCATAGCATGGGGTGAAGGATATGTAACCGGAGGGGCCACACTCCGTCGGGGAGTCCGAAAGACCACTGTGGGTATACCTTGATATGCATTTTCCATCAAGAGTTAACCGGAGAGGCCACATTCCGTCGGGGCGTCCGAAAGACCTATGTGGGAGTACCTTGATGATGAGAATCCCATCAAAAGGTTATATGTACTTGTGATAGGTGGGACTCATTGCATTTGACATTATGACATGACATTGTTTTATATGGTTTTGACATTATGTTATTATATATGATTTGTACTAACCATGTGTAGACCCTAAATGGAATACCTACTGGCACGTTGTTCTAACGCCCTACTTCTACCCTAGTGGATGATACAGGAAAGGAAAGGGACGATGAACGTGATCGGAGCCAAGCATAGGAGCTTAGATATGTGATTGGATTATATTTTATTTATGTTACTCATGGACATGTAATTTGAGTAACTAGACTTCGGGCATGTAATAATTTAGATATTTGCTATGGATTGTGAATGGTTACGTTGGTTATTTAAGTTAAGTTAATCATTTATAATTGATGGAGTACTTTGCTATCTAAAATGGAATAGACTTAGGTTCTATTATAATCCGCATGTATTTATTATCACGTGTGAACTGTTTTCATGGACGTAGTCCATGCACACGTAGGGTTGGCCAGTTAAGGGTCGGATTTTAGAAGTTCGGACTTAGCTCGCGTCGTGACGTCCCGCTCTCTATCACTCTTTAAAAAAAAAATAGACTCTGATTTTCGGAAAGCAAGTGAAAAAGGGCAGGGTATTACAGCCATAACGGTGAGCTTTTAATCCAGTGGAGCATGATCTTTACTCTTGATCATCTTGGCTTTTCAAGCTTCCGGCAAGTGCTTCTTTCCGAGTCATGGAATTGACAAACATAGGGTCTTGACCAAGCCGAGGCACTAACAGAGATCTTAGAATTTATCTAAACATGGAAATTTTGCTAAACTTAGATAATTGTTGAATTTAGAAGTTTTTTTTTTTGTAGATATTTCTATTTTTGGAAATCTGATGGATTCAACTAGTTTCTCCTTTTAGCCATTTTCTAATTTTATAAATATGCTTTATTTGAGTAATAATCTTATTTTAGAAAACAAATCTGATTTTGGAAAGTTCTAGAATTTCTCTCTATTGAATATTTTAAAATATCTAATTTGAGAAATATCGCATTTTTAGAAAATTATCCAACCTTGGAGACATCTGATTTTGAATAATTTCTAAACATAGGAAGTTTTTAATTTTAAATCATCATCTAAATTTAGAAGGTTTCCAAATAATTTTTTTTTTAGTTAATGGTATTTAATTTAGACATTTATTTATGATCATGTATTAGTTTAAAAGTCTCAATTAGGATTCAATTATTTGAATCTATCTCTTAGTTATAGTTTAGGAATTTGCATTTAAATAGTTCATGCAGATTTGAGTTA
The DNA here is from genome assembly GCA_013350335.1 of Chimonanthus salicifolius. Taxonomy (NCBI): domain Eukaryota; kingdom Viridiplantae; phylum Streptophyta; class Magnoliopsida; order Laurales; family Calycanthaceae; genus Chimonanthus; species Chimonanthus salicifolius. The sequence continues at coordinate 16,147,011 of CM023539.1, forward strand.
GAATCTTCACCTAGGTTTGTGTGTTTTACTTCAGGAGTTTTGAACATCGCAAGTTAAAGTTGCTGGAATTTATGCGCATAGGCTAAGGTAAGTGTCTAACTATCTTCTTTTAATTTTTATCTTTCTCATGCATTCGTATAGCTTTTATTAGGGTGCTTGCATTCATTTTGCATTTAAAAAAAAAAATTGCATATTTACTTTGATCATGCATTTAGGTTGCTAGTCTCATGCATTAGTATAGATTGTTTGATAATTATTTTGCATATTTGTTTGATGCTTGCATTGTTAGATTAGGTTGCATTCACATGAAAAAAGAAAAGAGTAGTAATAAAATGGTTCACACACTTTAAGCTAAAATCAATTTAGGAACCATAGGATAATCTTTAGGGTCTTTCATGCCTAATAGGACAGTCTTTTATTCAAATAATTTTAAACAACCAATTCTAGTTTTCCTTCAATAACGGTGTCTAGGCTAGTTTTGTCACCAAGACATGCGGTCGACCATCGTTTGAGGATAAGCTGTAAAGAAATGCCATCTGTGCTCTCCCACTTACCTGAGAACTTACATGGCCGGGATTGAGGTTAAACTCTTATTTGAAGATTTAGAATTTTTGAAGAAAATATTAGGAGTCAGTTTAGAGACCTAAGTTAGTTTAGGTTTTTATTTTTAATTTTAGGTCATTTATTTTGTTTGAATTTGTTTTGGTCTTGTTTTGTCCTTGTTGGTGAAAATGAGTGTTTGGAGACGTGATTCGATCAAGCGATTGGTTAGAATTGAGTCTCCAAATTGTGAACATCCCATCAGTCATCAATCCATTATGGACGACAGTAGGGTTTGTGGGGTCATGGCAATTTCAATGTTAGAACCTACATTAGAACCCAATCGTTGTAGCCATGGTGAGGAGAGTCTGACCAATGGTGGCAAGAACCTAAGTGTTGAGGGGAATGATGAGGTAAATCCTATATTTGAGGAGAATCCTATCCAGGACTTTCCTCCACATGACATGAAAAATCCATGTGATTTTACCAAATATGTAGTGTAACGCCCGCCCCTTTTCACCGAAATCAAAGTCTATTTTTTTTTTTTAAAGTGACAAAGGGCGAGGACGTCACGACGCGAGTTAAATCCGAGCTTCTAAAGCCCAGCCCTTAACTGGCCAACCCTACGGGTGCGTGGAGCGGAGTCCACAGAGAATAGTTTACCCGTAGAAGAAAGCTCACAAAAAGTTACATTAAATACGGAAAGACATTACAGACTATCCTACCAAATTTTCTTTTCTAGATAGCAGGGAAGATTTCATCATTTAATTACCAAAATGCCATAACTTCATATGTTTACCACTAAATTCAAAACATAGCAATAAGTCTAAAATATTACATTTCCAACAAGCTAAACTATTTCAAATTACATTATCCAAAATAAACATTAGTAACTATCTAGCACTCCTTTCCAAGCTCCTTAGCTTGGCTCCCGTCTCATCCTTCCGCTTCGCCACCTCCTGCGTCATCAGCTAGGGTAGAAGTAGGGCGTTAGACAAGGCGCCCAGTAGGACTCCGAGTAGGGCTAACGCATGGATTAGTGATAACAAAGCATATAAAAATATTATATCAAAATCATGCCATTTGGTACAATCTAATGCAATGGGTGTTTTATGTCATGAATCCCACCCATCAGTCTCATCATCATTGTACAATGCCCCTTTTCCATCCATACATAATGTTCAAAATATAATCCATACCATCATCGTGCCGTGACCCTCTTGATGGAAAAACCTCATCAAGATATGATCCAATCGTAAAATATCCCCCTTGACGGCAAAGCCTCGTCAAGGTGTCCCCATGCCTGTTCTCGGTCGGCCCCGACGGAGCATGGACTCTGGTTTCATTTCATCCTTCCCCTGCCATATCCCTCCCATGCCATGCATGAGATGTAGGTGCCATATGCCATGCAATGAATATAATAACAACCATGACATTTAAAAAAAATCACATCAATCAAACATATGACTTCATTATCAAAAGTAGATCAAGTAGAGCCTCAATAGACACATCATAGCTTTAAAAACCTATTTTAAACCAATTATATGCTTACCAGAGTAAATCAAGTAAAAAGAACCCCTACATAATATATAATTCAAAACCAATATTAAAACAACCCATATAATTTCCAAGATAATTCAAAGCAACCATCACTCAATCCATGGCTTACAAAAAGGTTAGAATCCTACCGAATACCGACTAGCGTCTTCGTTTCGTTTTCGTCCGATAGTCCGGCTACCGTCACGCGTACTGCCCGCGATATCCAATACCTTATTAAATTTCCAAATCAGTTCAAGTTTTAACCATTTCTAAGCCCATATGAAAAACCGGTCACTATTTAGGTTTTGTGGGTCCCATGTCATCTATTAAACCTTTTAATCCCATAAGTCTTAAAATTCGGCCACCCTAGGCTTTATTAATCACTTATAAGGTTATTACATTAGAACCCCTAAGTCCATGATCAATTTCCATAGAATTCTTGAATTTGGCCACTAATTACGGTTTTGCCACTACCTCATTTTCCATGATTAAACACTCGTTTATCCATGCATGACTTAATCCATAATTGATCATAGACTTAGATTCCTAACTTAGGTCCATTAATGACCCATTGAACCATGTCATAACATCATTAAAATTAGTTTTTTTATTAATTTCACCATTATTCATTTAAACCCATCCATAACCCCATGCTTAACCCTTTAAATGGTTCACCAATGGCCATGGGTTCAAAATACCTAATTCATCAACTCTTCCCATGGGATTTACCTCATGTATTTAACTTCAATGAGTCCATTACTCATTCATTTCCTTTGGAGGCCATACACACACCATTCATCATCCAATTTAACCCACCAAAATGGATCACAATTGGGCCATGGGTTCGGCCATACACCATGGCCGAACCCATGGTGTCCTTTCCCCATTTTTTCTTGGATCTGTTTACACCATTTAGATCCAAAATAAATCCTTCCTTGAGGTGGTTTAAATCACAGTTTTAAACCACTACTCTTAGCCCCATTTGGATCACTACATTTGTTCATTTGAAACCCTAACTCATTAACACATTAATCCATCTTTTCCATCCTTTAAACCCATCATTTGATCACCATTACATTACCATAGGGTTCGGCCATTTACCATGGCCGAACCCATGGTTCAGGATCCACCACTCATTGTTCCAAAATACCTACATTCACCAAAATATTAATTTCATCAATCTTCCCATTTTTTTTTCCATGGCTTCATACCCTAAAACCCTAATTAACTTCACACACAACAACCTAGGGTTCGGCCATACACCATGGCCGAACCCATGGTTCATAGTTCATTCTCTTTTATACCTTCCAATGCCATAAAATCCATTTGCATTTTCATCATAAAACCATTTTAAAAACTTACCTACATGCATTCATTTACAACCCTAAATTTCATTAGCTAAAAACCCTCATTGTCTTCCATTCTTTAAAACCCTAATTATTTACATCAACTAGCTAATCACCCACCATGGGGTTCGGCCATGCTACATGGCCGAACCCTATGGCCCATGATTTCCTTCCAATAGCCTAATTCCATTCTTAATTTCATACATTACCCAATGCACATAATCCATTTATTTATTTTCTTACCCTAACCCTAATTTACCCATTTAGGGTTTCCTCCATCTTCCACCCTCTCATTTGATGGGTTTAACATCCATGGCATAAATTTATGTAACCACCATTAAATTCTACAAAAGTAAATCCCAAATCTTAAATCCTAAAAATCCAAAATTTCTTGCTTAAGAAATCCTCACAATCCGTCGTCTCCTCCGACTTCCGCCGCTCCCGTCGATTTCCTTAGCCTCCTCTCTCATTCCTCTTGATCTTTAATAGGTCAAGAGGCTTGATCAATGGTGGCAACCCCCAACCTTAGGATCAGCCAAGTTAGGGTTTAAATTGACAGTGGGAGAGGGAGAGGGAGAGGTGATGAGAGAGGAGATGGTAACCTTGACCTTATAGTAATTTCCCTCCAAATTCCACTTCTTTCTTCTCTTCTTCTCTTCTCTTCTCCTTAGCTCTCTTCCTCTCCTTCACTTAGAGCATGGGATGGCAATGGAGAATGAAAAATGGAGAGAGCACAACGAAGAGAGGATAAGAAATGGGAAAGAAAATGAGGCTTAACTTAACTACACTTTACCATTAATTACCCCAACAACCCTAAGATATTTTGAAGATATTTAAATTGCTCTATGGTGGTGGTTATCTCAACCACCACCAAGCCCAACGTGTTTCATATTTGAGGTGGGGTAGCTTGGTCTCCCATTTGACCAATTTAACCCCATTTGCTTAACTTAATCACTTGATTAATTAAATTATTAATTTAGGTTAACTTATTTCCATTTAACCTAATTTCACCTCTTTAATTTACCTCCATACTTCCACCCATGGTTGACTAATTCTACCATGGTGGCCGGCCCCACCAATCCTTGGCCCACACGCCACCCCACTTGATGAGGTGGAGGTGGGTCCCACTTGGCCACATCACCTTGGTTTAATTCCAAATAACTTAGGTAATTTAAATTTCATTCCATTCATTCTAAATGAATCACCATTGGGCCCATGGCCCAATTACACTTTCATCTTACCCATTTACCTTAGAGCTTAACCATCTTGACCCATTGGGTCCCAAATGGGTATTTGACCCAATTTGACCATTCTTGACCCATTTAACCCTCATTGCCCCTTTAAATGAATTTAAATCAACTCCATAATCCATTGGGCCATACTTGGGCCTTTGCCCAAACTTTGGCCCATTTACAATCTAATCCACAAATTTTCTAATTTCCATCACTAAAATAAATAATATCCACATTTATATTAATTTAAAAATTCCAGGCCACTACATGTAGAACTGGGAGCGTACTTAAAAGCAAGATATTTTGCAAGCCCTCAATTTCTCAATGATCTACTTTCCATTATACCATTTATTCCCTACATAGAGCCACCCAAGTCACCTAAATAACCATAATCACCATTTTAGGTCAATTGGTATGTCAGTCAGTCTAGTTTAGCATTTTTGTTTTAGGTCTATTGTGAGTGAGCCATTTTAAATACACCTGAACCCTAATTAACACTTTTCCAAAAAAAATCTCATTTGCACATTATCATTGTAGATTAAGGAATATTGAGGAAAATGTTTAATTTAAGTTTAGGGGTATCAAAATGGGATACACTATTTGAGTCAAATAAAAAAAATTTGAGTCCACTAAAAGTTTTTGTGAGTCAAAAAAAAAATCAATCGAGGGAAGAGTAAGTGAGCACTGAGACTGACCCTTGTGAAAAAGAAAAAAAAAAGATTTGTTGAGTCTAAGTGATCTTTCAGCATTACTAGGTAAATAAAAATTTTCATATCATACTTTTTCAATAAGACTTTTATAGGATTTATAGTCGGAACATTTTTTACACAGCCATATTAAAATTAGTTGGATAAAGAAAACTATTCATGAGACGAGTGATCATCAGAGGAATACTAATGAAGATTTAAATCCAGTGAGCTTTAGAGCCATTTTATCATTCTGTGGGTTATAAGTAAACTCTTGCTTCTTTGATAAGCACATTAAGTCGTCGTGAGATCTCATTATCCTTTGATTTGGTCATATTACTAAGAACGTCATCAAATTTTAGCTAGTACACCTGAAATTTTTTTGAATTTATTCGAAGCAAATAAATCATCTTATGAAGCTTAGGATAGGATATAGGCCATTTTTTGACCGCTTGAGCCTTCAAGCCCACCAATTTTGGTCATTTTATCTTGATAGTTTCCTAATTGAGCCTAAAAAAGCCTAATTCTTTGGAAATCCGTTACTAGAACTATGCACGACCTAGAGAGGAGGGGGGGGGGGGGGGGGGGGGGGGGTGAATAGGTCGGTTTTCAATTTTAATTCCCTTTTAAAAATTTCTTACCGATTTATACTTTGAGTAAACAAAATATTCAATCCATGCATTCAATCACATATAACACAAATATTTTATACTGGTTCGGTTTCAACAAACCTACATCCACTGTCAGACTTCCCAACTCTAGGGTCGTCCCAAATATACTATGTAAGGGTCTCACACCCAAATAGTACAACCTAGTTTTTTATAGAGGTTCAACCCAATTGGTCTAATTCTCTACACCTATTTTTTAGAGTGGTTCGAACACACTGTTCTAATCCACTTTACAATGTTTAAAATAAAACAAGAAGAAAACTTGCCTTGGGCCTTAACCGTTTTCCTTTAAGCTCTTTCTTCTTTACTGAACTTGTGTGCTCATTTCCATCAAATCAGCATCATCAACGTATTTATCGGCACAACAGTAAGACTCGGGTATGACTGGTTTTAGTCCTATATGAACACCTTACTCTTCATCAAGATTGGGGTTGATGATTACCCAAACATCCTCTAAGAAGGATGATGAAGAAGGTGTCTAGAGGGAAGGTCGACTGATCACACACTACAATCTTGTTCCTGGTTTTTCTCTGTGTATTTTCGGTACCTCTAACACAAGGCTTACTGTTATTTTATAAGACAGATTGAGTTCTGCTGTAAGTCATGCCTGCGAGGCCTCGCTGTTTCTGATGAGACCTTGCCAACGGTAATTTCTAGAAAGACAGTACATATGTGCAGTTTAATATATCAGGCAGAATCTAGCCAGATACCAGCTAGATACCAGCCAACTCATATCCACCGTGCATGATTTGCAATTTATTTATCTTAGCCATCAATCAAGGATTAGATGGAAGATTTGCAAGATGGATTACAACTCATGGAGGAGCCTTTCCCTACTTGTCATGGACAACTCCCCAAGGGTATTCAAATTCAAATTTTTAAGAGAGGTGGCAACATCTCACCATGGATAAATTTGTTTACCATAATAAGGTTCCAATCAATTTACAATAATTACCCATCTCACATGTGAATAATTTTATTTACCATAATAAGCTTTCATTAAATTTACCATAATTACCTCTCAATTAAACATTCACAGATTTTAACTTTCTAAAATGTAAGAGGCTGAGTCAGCTGCACTCAGCTCGACACAAGGTCAGCTGCACTCAGCTCAGCATAACTGGCTGTGAGGCCTCAGCAGATTGCATGAGGCCTCGAGGCTGAAAGTAACTTATTCACTTTATTTTCCAATTGACTTCTAAGGTGTTTGACTTAGCCTAAGGTCTCCTACGGTTCACTTATCTGTGTGCCAATACTGTATTCATCTAAGGCAAGCCCAACTAAGTCACGTAATTGACAATAAGGGTGACTCGGACAAACCGGGGCACTTACAATCTCCCCCTTTGTCAATTTCGTGACAAAAACCTAAGATCTACCCATTACACCTAATTTTCCCAAAATTACATATTCACACATGACCACTCCTTAACCAATAAAATTACAATGAGATTAAATCCTCTAATATCACAAGTTTTTCTCCCTTAACTTGTGCCTACGAAGACACAATCAATTTCCCCACTTTCTTGCATACAAAAAAAATGATACTGGTGGGACTTGTATGCCTCCCCCTAAACATTAGCACATAAGCACATATTTTACTCCCCTTTTTTGTCAAGAAAATTGACAAAGGTAAGTCAAACACAAACAAGAGATATGCAAAGTAGTCAAGCAGATGCAAATATGGAGCACATGGAATCTGATATACATAGAAAAACAGCAGATGAACAATTATAATGCATATTAGGGAAACATAAATGACAAAGTAAGAGCTAGTTTAAATATTATAGACCCACATGTAGTTTGAAGATAAACAAAATAAGCATAGTTTCATAATAAGGTCTTCAATCCTGAGGAGATGAGGGAGGGAATTCTGCATCAGTTCGGAAGCACGAATCTGTAATTTGCTGGAGAGAATGGAAGATGCGCCGCATGGATGTTCTGACATCGACAGAGAGCTCCTGATGTTGATACATGAGGTGATCTTGACGCTTGCTCAAATCAAACAGAAATGATTCTTGACGCTTTTCCATCTCAGCGAATCGCTCATCAAAATACTTACAATCAATGGAATACGAAGAACTGGTAGCATCCTTGCTAGTCCGGCGATCAGTAGAGGGAGCGAAACTGGGTGAGCCTCCAGATGATGGACGAAATGAGCCGATACTTCTCTCAATGTCGGTCTTTGTCAGGGGTCGTACATTGAGAGGAACTTCTCCAGGATAAGGTACCATTCCGAAATGAGTACCTAGGAGTGTAATGAGATAGCAGAAAGGTACAACACTTTGGGCAGAAGACTTCCAGAAACGTTTAATATGTTCACAGTATCAAGGAGGGAAGACAAATTTTTCTCCCTATAGCCACAGCATACAAGATATTGATCATGTGGTCACTCAGCTGTGACTTGTTCATCAGACGAGGATAGACATTCAAAGTGAAGATCAGATGTAAGATCTTGTACTTGGGAAGGAGAGAAGATGAGTGAATTTGGATTTTTCCTTCTCGTTCGATACCACCACCACAAAGTTTGGTAATAATTTTGTGATAGTCTTCTGGGGCGACCTCATGTCAGGCTGCATAGATGTCTCCACCTTTAAATAAAGGAATGTTCATGAGCTGAGAGACCAGCTCAGGTGTTATAGTGAATTTTTCTCGATTGGAGAATTTGACAATGAAGGAATGAGAGGGACCATCAAGGGATTTATGTATGGAGGAGTACATGCCCTTTACCATAGAGGGATAGACATTGCCACCCCAACTCAGAATGTTTTCTCAGCCAACCTTCTAAAGTACTTTGAATGTACTGTATTTTTCAAGATCTAGAATATAGCAGGTACGCTCTACATTAAAATTTTTGAAGGAGCATTCCTTCGGAACAGACCTGAAAAACCGAACACGAGGAGGATCAGAAGGGGGTGAGGAAGCATCAGACCCTTCAATATGGATATCCGATGAACGGGAATGCCTAGAGGAGCTGGGAGAGGGAAGAGTAAAGGGTGAAGGAGCTGGGACAGGGGTTTCCTGAGGAGCAGCCTTTGGTTCTTCATCGGAAGAGAAGACCGTCACAAAGACTGATGGGAGAACCCGGTCAGGGTTTTTATATGCCCGAACTTTATTTTTTCTTGGCGGTGGAGGAGGAGACCAAGTGGGGGTTGACGATGATGCATCGTCACTCCGCAAGGATCTGCGGGTATAGTGTCATTTGACAACCGCAGATTTTCTAGGCATGTTTACCGATAAAATCGAAACAAAGAACAAACGAAAGAGGGCTAAATCAGAGGTGCAAGAGTACCTGAAACCGAAAATCGAAGGATCAAGACCCCGAAAGAGAAGATGATGACTGGAATTAGCCCCAAAAACCCCTTTCCTTTCCCGCGATGCCGATTGTGGAAGCCCTAGCTCTTACGGAACTCCCGAAAGGGACTTACGTGAAGTTTAAAAAATAGGGGACCACACGAAGAGCGATGGCGAGGGTTCGAGTGAAGTCATGAGGCCTTGCTGACGGTGATGTTAAGCCAAACCGAAAATGGAAGAAAAGAGCTCGACCATGAGGGCTCGAGGGATAGCATGAGGGCTCGCTGACGGTGGTGTTAAGGCAACCTGAAAAATGATGAATAAAACTTCAACCACGAGGGCTCGAGGAATAACATGAGGGCTCACTAACGATGGTAGTGAAAATGAAATACAGAGCCGAGAATACAGAACTAAACCCCCCCTTTTTTTAAAAAAAAATTTAAATTTAAATTTTTTATTTTGAATATTATCTCCACTGACTGATCATAGTATCAAAAATGTTTACGATACAGTACGCACCCCAATTGATTTTCTCAGAGCAAGAAAACGAATTGAGTCAAGTGGTTTTGTCATTATATCAGCCAATTGATTATCAGTGGAAATATATTCGAACTCGATGGTTTTCTCTTCAACTAACTCTCGAATGAAATGATGTCTAATGTCTATATCTTTGGTTCGAAAGTGCTGGACAGGGTTCTTAGAGATACTTATGGTACTTGTATTATCACAAGGGAGAGTCATTGTTCCTCTGTCATGCCATAGTCGACGAGCATTTGTCTCATCCAGACAAGTTGAGTGCAGCAACTTGCTGCGGCTATGTATTCAGTCTCTGCAGTCGAAAGGGATACTGAAGATTATTTTCCACTATGCCAAGCAATCAGACAGTTTCCAATATAAAACAAGCCCCACTTGTAGATTTTCTATCGTCTAAGTTTCCTGCCCAGTCCGCATCGATGTACCCCGCAATATGAAATGATGTATCAAATGGGTACCAAATTCCATATACAAATGTTCCCGATACATACTTTATGATACATTTTACTGTTTTTACGTGTGATTATTTAGAATTGGCTTGGAACCGTGCAAATGCACCCACACTAAAAGAAATATCGGGTCTACTCGCAGTCAAATATAGGAGACTACCTATCATACTCCTGTACATGGTAGGATCAACATCTTTTCCTTTTTCATCTTTTGATAATTTAACAGTAGTACTCATGGGAGTGTTTGAGTGCTTACTGCCTTCAAGTCCAAATATTTTAACAAGATCTTTGGCATACTTGGATTGTGAAATGAAGAACCCATCATTAAGTTGTTTTATTTGTAAACCAAGAAAATAATTTAGCTCTCCAACCATGCTCATTTCAAACTCAGATTTCATAAGATTGGAGAAACTAATAATAGCTTGTTCATCAATGGATCCAAACACAATATCATCCACATATATTTGAGCTATCAGTATAGCTTCATTGGATTTTCTAACAAACAATGTTTTGTCAACATTTCCCCTTTGAAAATCATTATCCAATAAAAACTATGTAAGTCTTTCATACCAAGCCCGAGGAGCTTGTTTAAGGCCATACAATGTCTTCTTTAATTTGTAGACATGACTAGAGTGTTTTGAATCCATAAACCCTTTAAGCTACTCTACATAGACTTCTATATTTAATAAGCCATTAAAAAATGCACTCTTGACATCCATTTGAAAAAGTTTAAATTTCAAACAACAAGCAATGGACAATAAAATACTTATAGACTCGAGACGTGCTACAGGTGCAAACGTCTCATCAAAATCTATTCCCTCAATTTGTGTATACCCTTGAGCAACAAGACGGGCCTTATTACGAACTATTGTCTCATTTTCATCCATTTTATTTTTATAGATGCATCTCGTACCTATTACATTTGTATTTTTTGGTCTTGGTAGCAAATCCCATACATCATTTCTTATAAATTGAATCAGCTCTTCTTGCATAGCATTTACCCAATCTTCATCCAATAATACTTCATCAATATTCTTGGGTTCTAATTGTGAGGTGAAGCAAAAACAGCTAGATATGTTTTCTAGTTGCTTCTTAGTTTTTACTCCAGTCATGGGATCCCCAATGATGTTTGACATAGCATGTTTTTTATTTGGTTTTAGTTCAATAGATGTCGAAGACGATGAAGGGGGATCGTCAATTTGATTTGAAGATTGATTCGCCTCATCTATGGGTTCATGTACATCCGAAGACTAGTCATCAATGGCCACATTAATAGATTCCATTATGGCACCAGTTATAAGATTTTTAACTCTATAGGCTCGGCTAGTGTTAGAGTATCGCAGAAAAATTCCTTCATCACTTTTCGAATCGAATTTTCCCAAGTTTTCACGATCTCTAAGAATATGACATTTACTACCGAAAACCTTGAGATACGTACAATTTGGCTTCCTACCGGTCCATAATTCGAATGTTTTTTTAATATAGGCCAGCTCTTAGATAAACTCTATTTATGATATAGCAAGCGGTATTTACAGCCTCGGCCCACAAAGTTTTCGGTAATTTCTTACTGTCTAGCATGACCATTGCCATATCTTGGAGAAACCTATTTTTCCTTTCGGCCACCCCATTTTGTTGGGGTGTCTTAGAAGCTAAGAACTCATGATGTATACCATGTTTTTCACAATATTTTTGAAATGGTGATTTTCAAATTCACCCCCATGATCATTTCTAATTCTATTTATGGGTGTTTGTTTTTCAATCAAAATTCGTTTTGCAATAATTTTAAATTCATAATAAGCATCAGATTTTTCTTTAAGATAACCTACCCATGTATATCTAGTGTAGTCATCAACAATAACCATGAAATACATCTTTCCTCCTACACTCATATTTTGGGTTGGTCCAACTAAATCCATATGTAGAAGCTCAAGAGGTCTAGTGGTAGTCACAACATTTACTTTCTTATGGGCTGCTCTCAGTTGTTTACCCTTTTGACACTCACCACAAAATGTTTGAGCTGATCTACTTATCTTGGGCACTCCTTTAATGTGTTCACTCAATTTTGACAGATCTTTGAAATTTACATGTCCTAGTATCTTGTGTCATAACTCAGCTTCATTACGTTTAGACAAGTTACAATGATTTTTGTTAGGAGTTAGACAGTTTTCAAGAGCATAATACTGATAAGAAGTTTTCAACCCTTTAAGGACAGCTTCACCTTCATTATTATAGATTTGATAGTCATTCTTACGGAAGGTAACATAATGGTCTTTCTCACATATTTGAGATATACTTAAGAGATTGTGTTTAAGACCATCAACTAATAACACATCATCTAAGGTAAGGAAATCATTTAATTCTAAGGTCCATTTCCCTACAATTTGAGCCAGATTTCCATCCCCAAAAGTAACCGAACCTCCATTGAAATCTACAAGGTTGGACATATATGTTTTATCACTAGTCGTATGCCTTGAACAACCACGATCAAGATACCATTTTGACTGGTTTCAAACCTTTAATGTTGTATATACAATTAGGCTTTTGTACTTGGGGACCCATTTCAATGTGGTTGTGTTTTTTAAATTTCTACGGACTGATTCTTGAAGGTTATATCCGAATTTTTTGCTCATTCTTTCATTTAATGTTTTGTTCAATTTTTGAGCCAAATTTTTACGGTAATGATATTTCTTTTTTTCTTTTTCATAAATTTGCACTTCAAATTTTTTCTGATTTGCTTTTTCCCATAAGTTTCTTTTTCTAAGTTTGCATTCAAATATGAAGTGTCCCTTTTTAGCGCAATAAAAACAAGTGATATTTGACGGTCTATAAGATTGACCTTTAACAAATACAATTTTGTTCACTGTTTTTACATTGTCTTGGTTGTATCCAAGACCAGTCTTGTCCCCATGGTTTTTACCCAATTTCAGTAATCTTCCTAATTTATATTGTCCTTGGGTAAACTTATTTTCAAAGTTGAGTTTATGATTATTAAAACTGTTTATTTTAGAACGAGCATTGATAATTTCTTCTGATAAGATACTTCTAATATCCTCCAATTTTTTAATATCATTCTCATACTTTCTCAACTTATCTTGTAACTCATTTTGAACTTGTTTTAATTTATCATTTTCTTCATTTGTAGTTTTTAGAGTTCTTACAAGATTTTCATTTATTCCTTTTTCTTCTTCTAACCGACTTATTAAATTTGCATTTTCAGATTTTCTTTTACTTAATTTCTTAGCCAGTTTTTGACTTTCTAGAAAAAATGAGTCATAGGCCTCTTGAAGATCATCATCTTCATCATTTTTTGACTCACTTTCTAAGTCACTTCCAACAGTTGCTATAGAGGCTATGAACCCTTTTAGATTTTCAGATTTATCTTGAGTGGATTCATCAGACTCACTTTCCGATTCAAAGGTGTTTTCATAAGTTCCTGTCAAGGCTTTCTCATTTATTTTTGAGGAACATTCAATAGCAAAATGTCCTTGACCTCCACAATTATAACATTTTTGTTCTTTGTCTTTGTCTCTTCTTTTTTCTTTTAATGTATTAAATCTGTTTGTGTCTTTTATTGTATTGAATCTGTTGGTATTGTTATCCCTTGGTTCACTTCTTTTAAATTTTTAAACTTATTTCTTTTATTGAAGTTTCTTAAGAATTTTTTAGCTAACAAGGCAACATCATCTTCACTGTCAGATTCAGATTTTTCCTCTTTAAGTTTCTCAATATTTGATGATGATTTTAAAGCAACAGACTTCTTTTTAGGTATCTCATCTTCAAAATGAAGTTCATAGGTTTGAAGGGATCCTAGTAGGGCATCAATTTTCATGAATGATACATCTCTATACTCTTCAATAACTGCTACCTTAGGTTTAAATCTCTTGGGCAGATTTCTAAGTACCTTGGTACAAACTTTAGATTCAGGAATTATTTCTACTAAGGCCTACATAGAATTTACTATATCACTTAGCTTAGAGTAAAATTCCATAAACATCTCACTTTCATCCATTCGTGTGTTATCAAATTTAGATTGGAGAATTTGGAGTTTAGACCTCTTAACAACAGAAATACCCTCATGTGTTCTTTCTAAGATGTCCCAAGCATCTTTAGCTATTAAACAAGTCATGATACGTTTAAACTCATCAGGTGAGATAGCACAGTTAATGGCGTTCAACACCTTTCCATTTGCTATGTATAACATTTTTTCCATATCTGTCCAAGTGAAATAGTCTTTAAGTTTGGTACCTAACTTGTTGTACAGATTTTCCAGTTTCATCTCTAGTAGGTTTTTCTGTGATTTCCTCAATCGGTGGTTCCCAACCTCTTACTATTAATTCCCAAACAGCTCCTTCTAGTGATATAAAAAAACTTTCATTTTTCCCTTCCAAGAGGCATACTTGGAGCCATCAAAATGGGGAGGTTTAGAAATAGGGTGACTATCACCTTTTGGCATGATTCTAGTAAAAAGATCAACTCGGACGGTGAAGTCCAACTCAGAGTAACCGAGCTCTTGATACCAATTGGAAATCCGTTACTAGAAGTGTGCACGACCTAAAGGGGGGGTGAATAGGTCGGTTTTCAATTTTAATTCCCTTTTCAAAATTTCTTACCGATTTATACTTTAAGTAAACAAAATATTCAATCCATGAATTCAATCACATATAACATAAATATTTTATAGTGGTTCGGTTTCAACAAACCTACATCCACTGTAAGACTTCCTAACTCTAGGGTCATCCTAAATATACTATGTAAGGGTCTCACACCCAAATAGTACAACCTAGTTTTTCATAGAGGTTCAACCCAATTGGTCTAATCCTCTACACCTATTTTTTAGAGTGATTCGAACACACTGTTCTAATCCACTTTACAATATTTAAAATAAAACAAGAAGAAAACTTGCCTTGGGCCTTAACTATTTTCTTTTAAGCTCTTTCTTTTTTACTAAACCTGTGTGCTCCTTTCCATCAAATCAGCATTATCAACGTATTTATCGGCACAACAGTAGGACTCGGGTATGACTGATTTTAGTCCTATATGAACACCTTACTCTTCATCAAGATTGGGGTTGATGATTACCCAAACATCCACTAAGAAGGATGATGAAGAAGGTATCTAAAGGGAAGGCCGACTGATCACACACTGTAATCTTGTTCCTGGTTTTTCTCTGTGTATTTTCGGTACCTCTAACACAAGGCTTACTGTTATTTTATAAGACAGATTGAGTTCTGCTGTAAGTCATGCCTGTGAGGCCTCGCTGTTTCTGATAAGACCTCGCCAGCGGTAATTTCTAGAAAGACAGCACATATGTGCAGTTTAATATATCAGGCAGAATCTAGCCAGATACCAGCTAGATACCAGCCAACTCATATCCACCGTGCATGATTTGCAATTTATTTATCTTAGCCATCAATCAAGGATTAGATGGAAGATTTGCAAGATGGATTACAACTCATGGAGGAGCCTTTCCATACTTGTCATGGACAACTCCCCAAGGGTATTCAAATTCAAATTTTTAAGAGAGGTGGCAACATCTCACCATGGATAAATTTGTTTACCATAATAAGGTTCCAATCAATTTACAATAATTACCCATCTCACATGTGGATAATTTTATTTACCATAATAAGCTTTCATTAAATTTACCATAATTACCTCTCAATTAAACAGTCACAGATTTTAACTTTCTAAAATGTAAGAGGCTGAGTCAGCTCGACACAGGGTCAGCTGCACTCAGCTCAGCATAACTGGCTGTGAGGCCTCGGCAGATTGCATGAGGCCTCGACGCTGAAAGTCACTCATTCCCTTTATTTTCCAATTGACTTCTAAGGTGTTTGACTTAGCCTAAGGTCTCCTGCGGTTTACTTATCTGTGTGCCAATACTGTATCTTGGTGTAAACGCTTCAACTTCATAGTAGATCTTCTTATTCATCTAAGGCAATTCCAACTGAGTCACGTAATTGACAATAAGGGTGACTCGGACGAACCGGGGCACTTACATTCTTGACTTGCCATATCTACCGAGTTAGCCAAAATTTTATATCTATGGCCTATCTTCATATAAGAAAAGGTTAGGGAGGAAATTGGGATGAAATTCATTAAAAAATATTATGGTGAAAAAGAAAGAAATAAAGGGAAAATCCAGACATCAAAAGAAGGATATGAAGAGAGAACAAGAAAGAAAAGATGAATATTTTGACAAGTTCTGAAACGAGAAAAAAAAATAGAGGAAAAGTATCCTGTCATACATTTTCAAGACCTCTAACTTTTCTAATTTAAAATATTTATTTTTAGAGTCTTATTATCCTTTTTTGATATGACCCGGTCGTAAATAGGAGGTACTACTGATCTTAAGTCTAATAGGGTATTTCATGTGGAGAATAAATGAAGGAAAATGATAGTGTATGACTCAACGTTCTCAAGGAAGTGGCATCCATTCATGAGATCTATTTATTTTCTTTGATATGTACCATCTTTTCTAAATATATATGTGAGATATTTTGATTTGGAGACATAAACTCCGCTCACATATACCTTGAGAGAAAATAAACCGAAACCTCTGAGTGTCAGTCTTTCTAAGAGATATATCTGGTGAGATTTGAAGTCAAAGCGCATTTTTCAATTATGGTTACAAAACTTGTGTGTATTTGGAAAAAGAAGATTGTCTTAATATTGGCTAACACACACAACACTCTGGGTATAAGACTTGTAAAATGAATTTTAGAATTGTATGATATCTAGATTTTTGTTTATGTGTTTTTGCTGAAAAATTCAATGTTTGTGGGTATCATATTTGAAAGCCCTCACGAGACTATAACTCATCCACTAGTGGTGAACTAGGAGTTTAAAAGATTGTTGCATATGCTAAATGCAATTGAGAGTACCAGCGAAAGTGGTGTAGATTAGGATTTGATTTTTCAGTATATAGTTTCTAGTTTTTGTTTTGCTCGAGGACTAACAAAATCTAAGTTTTGATGTATTTGTTGAGCACTGAAAATGACAATTCTACCCTTTAATTTTGGATTATTTAGGCGTTGATTTGTGCATATTAGATGCGTTTAATTAAGTTTTTGAGTTTTTCAGTGTAATTGTGAGAATACAAGAAAAAAGAATTAAAATAAAGAAAAGTGGGTCATAGTTCTATTTTTGGAAAGTTTGTAACTTTTACCACCTAATTTGATTTTGGAATTATTGTAAATTATTATAATTCAGATCCGGATATGAGAGTTTGAATTATAATAATAATTTTTAGGCTGTGTTATATTATAAAGGTGATATAAATTTATAAACACACAAATGGACCCACTGTTCGACTCTGAAGCATATAAGCCAAATTCTACCAACATTTTGGGCCAGATAAAAGTCCAAATTTGGGATCCAAGTTCAAAAGACAAAGTGGACCAGTGAATTTCGTTTGAAACACTGTGGAAGTAAGAACGAGAGAAAAAATGGGATTTGGATTGACCAGAGTGAATTTTAGAATGAGGAATATTTTGACATAGTTTATGTATTTTGGCTATAACTTTTTACTCCAATGTTTAATTACATTTATTCTTATTGCGTTGAAAAGAAGACTTAAACGGCTATAACTTTGTAGTTTATGCAATTTCGTGATTCGGACATTAACAAGGTCCAAATTGAGCTTAAACATTGTGTATGTGTAGAAAAATGGGATTTGCACCCTACTTTCCAAAATAATCCAAAATCCCTAAAATCATGGAGTCTTATGTGGAAAATTCGCCCATGGCTTGGAAAATACAATAAATTTGGATAATTGAACGAGAAAGAATTTTAGAGAGTTTTTTGCAGAGAGAATTATGGAGGAATTTTATCCAAGCCTTGCCTAATCCAGTTTCTTTTGAGCACTATAAATAAAAGGGTTCATGCATTGTAAAATTTGAATTTGAACAATCAATTAAGGTGTGTGAGGATTGGATGCACGAGAAGGCTGGGAGAAAGTATTATTCGAATTTCGTCTATGAGTTCTTGTATTTTTATTTTTATTTCATGTCTTTGATGCACAAACTCCAAAGCATTGTAATTTTAATTTCCAATTTAATTAAATGAAATTCATGGTAGTTTCTTTACATCTATGGTTTTCCCAATTGTTAAATATTTTATGGTGATTGTTTTTTATGTTATTTTAATTCTTTTTAAGATGTTATGGAATAAATTAATCTAAGATTTTTCAAAAAAAGTAGAACCCCGTTTAGGATCGATGGAACTTAACCTTTTCAGATCTAAGGCGTTTTTCCAAGATTAGTCTATTTTTAGACTCGGAAAAGAAAGTAGAAATTCTGCCCAACCTAAGGTTTGAATTGAAAATTTCTGTCTTAATGAACGTCATGATTTTCTTAATTAAAAATTTTCAATTCAAGCCTTAGGCTGGGGCAAAATTTCTACTTTCCTTTCCGAGTAAAAAATAAGTTACTTTTCGAAAAGAGCCTTAGATCTGAAAATGTTAAGTTCCACCAATCCTAAACCAGGTTTTACTTTACTTGAAAACTCTTAAATTAATTTATTCCATAACATGTTAAAAAGAATTAAAATAACATAAAAAACAATCACCATAAAATATTGAACAATTGGGAAAACTATAAATCTAAAGAAGCCACCATGAATTCATTCAATTAAATTTGAAATCAAAATTACAATGCTTTGGAGGTTGTGCGTCAAAGACATGAAGGAAAAATAAAAATAAAAGAACTCACAAATAAAATTTGAATATTCCTTTCTCTCCCAGTCTTCTTAGCCTCCAATCCTCGCACAACTTAATTCATTGCTCAAATTCAAATTTTACAATGCCTGAACCGATATATTTATAGTGCTAAAAAGAAACTAGATTAGGCAAGGCTTGGAGAGAATTCCTCCATAATTCTCTCTCCAAAACTTTTTCCAAAATTATCTCTCCAAAATTCTCTCCTTTTATTATCCAAATTTATTGTCTTTTCCAAGCCATGAGGGAATTTTGCATATAAGACTCCATGATTTTAGGGAATTTGGATTATTTTGGAAAGTAGGGTGCAAATCCCGTTTTTCTACACATGCACCAGATTGCAGCTCAATTTTGACCTCATTAACGTCCTAATCACGAAATTTCATAAACTAAAAAGTTGTATCCCTTGAAGTTGTCTTTCAAACGCAATAAGAATAAATTTAATCAGACATCGGAATGAAAAGTTATGGCCAAAATACTGAAACTGTATCAAAATATTCCTCATTCCAAAATTCACTCTGGTCAATACAAGGCTGCGTTTGGATGAGGGGTAAATTTTGTAGGGGTTGGTAACCAGAGGTAGGTAACGAGAGGTGGGTAATTAATTATGAATACCCTTTGCAAGTGTTACCCTTATCTTGTTTGGTAATTGCAGTGGAAAAGTTAGAACTTACTATAAAGGTAAAAAATCTAGTTTGGTAATTGAAAGCAGGGGAAACCTGATATATTAAAAAATTTATGAGAATCCATAATTTTTAATAAATCCATATAATATAAAAATTAAATATAAAAATAAAATTTTCTCTATAACATTGGAATTTTTTCCATAGAAATTGCCATAAAAATTAACAATATATCTTATAATAATATTATATAATTGTCTATAGATTCTTTCTCATAATTGTAATTTAAAGTAAACACTTGAGTATTAACTGTAAAAAGTGAGATGAAGAAAAAACATTTTTTACATGTAATTTTTTAATCCTAATAAATAAATAAAAATGCCAAGATATATATTCATAGAATTCATAATTTGTTCATTGGTGATATGAAATACTTAATATAATACGTTGCTATAATAATTTATAAAAAAACCAAGTTAATAAATAATAACGAAGAACCCCACCGTTGGGAATGAGATGGACTCCCCAGTCAACTTGCTGGAATTTTCAACACACGAGACTAAAATATTTAAAAAAAAATACTTGAAAAAATATAAAAAAATTGTGAAATTAAGTAAGAGAGTCTAAAAATTCATTTATAAGTGAAAATATTTCATATGTCTATGTTGGAGTACATAACTGAATCTATTTTTAAAATTCTAACTCATTTTCAATTCAAGTCAACTAATTTAGGTTGCTTTAAATTGGGTCACAGTCGAACCATTATAATTAAGTGCATAATGGGACCTATAAATATTATATTGATATGTTTAAGCAAAGAGACATTTATAAAAGAAAATATCCACTTTGAAAATATATTTATTATAAAGAATTAATTTAAAAAAATTACCACACAGTGATGTTAGAGCAAGGAGAGTGTTTCATAAAACATCATCCTATTTTAACTCAAATTAAAGAAATATTTTTGACCAACCCATATTTTAATTACTTAAATCAAATAGATAAATTTTAAATAATTTTTTTATTTTATAAGTATAATGTTGAAAATATTTCATTTATTTTAGTCAAATTATTTTTATAATAAATTAACAAATTTTAAAAATAAATATGTGAGTTTGAAATTTGATTTGCATTAAGTTTCATTCATAGTTATAAAGGAGATTAAGAGGAATACGAAGGGAAGGAGAGGCAAAGGTTTTATGAATACCACTGGAGGCCAAAGGATTTTCAAATTTGTCAAAGGGGAGGTAAAATCCAAATTTTTTACCTCTACCCTCTCGCTACCAAATAGGGGAATCCGAGGGTTACCCGTGTTCCCCCCTTAATTCACCTCAAACAAACGCAGCCCAAATCCCATTTTTTCTCTCATTCTTGCTTCCACAGTGTTTTACACGAAATTCACTGGTCCACTTGGTCTTTTGGACTTGGATCCCATACTTGGACTTTTATTTGGCCCGGAATACTTGTGGACTTTGGCTTATAATCTTCAGACTCGAACAGTGGGTCCATTTGTGTGTTTATAAATTTCTACCACCTTTACAAGTTAACACAGTCTAAAAATTATTATTATAATTCAAACTTTCATATCCGGATCTTAATTATAATAATTTACAATAATTCCAAATCAAATTAGGTGGTAAAAATTACGAACTTTCCAAAAATAGAACTATGGCCCACTTTTCTTTATTTTAATTCTTTTTTTCTATTCTCACAAATACACTGCAAAACTAAAAAACTCCATTAACTGCATCTAATATATACAAATCAAATGATAACTAATCCAACATTAAAGGGTAAAATGGTCATTTTTAGTGTTCAACACACACAAAGTTGGGCCAGATTTTGAAGTGGGACTCATGGTGAAGTGGCAGTTGACGTGATTATTGAATTGGGGCTTATAATGAGGCCCTCTCTTCCCTCCATCTGCCCGCGCATGGATTTGGAGAAAACATCCACCCATTTCGTCTAATTGGGCCAAGTCATTTTAGATTGGGCCCATGTCATATTCATTGTATCCGATGCCTACATCTTTCCTTCCCGATTGGAGAGAACTCACACTCGGGTTCAATTGATTTGATTTGAGGCAGACATCAGGTCGCTCTTTTGGCCACCAATTTTGCCATTGTCTTTTGATTGATTTTGGAGAGTTGATACTGTAACGCCCCTCCCTCTAACCACTGACAACAGAGTGATAGAATAAGAATATTTAGTGGAGAGGGAGGCGAGCGTCACGACGCGACCCAAGTCCGAGCCCAAAGACCCAACCCTTGACTGGCCCAACCAATGTGTGTGCATTATAATTTTGCACACACTATCATAAACCTGTGAGAATTTGAACAATTACTCCATTGTATGAATTGTAAAATATACATCCCATAGAGAACAAGGAAGTTCCCATATGATTATATTGAGTCAAATACAAATTAAAGTATTAAAGAGTTATAATATTACAATCCTCATACTTGAATAACATTATACGAACTTCAATATCCTCACAACTCTCAAAATAAATTAAAAAACCCTAAGTCTCCTAAGCTTTGCTTTTGTTTCTTCATTTTGTCCATATTCAGTCGTCACTTTGCCCGATCTCAACTACGTACTTCAAACCTACATACACATCTAATGGGGGAATTTATGGGCTTAGTCAACGAACCCAGTAGGAATTCCGATCATAAAATGTGCACTGATGAACATTATAGGAAAATTATACTTTACTTATATTTCCAACTTGAAAATCGTGTCCTAGAAAATACACATTCTGATTTCGAAGTCATATTTTATTGTTATAAATGACACATACTTTTCCAACTTTTCCATAGTTACAAAATCTCTCATTCAAATCATACTTTGCTCTCATACCGAAATTCATACCTTTTACATTAGGAAATATAGCATACTTAATGCTCATCTCCAAAATATCATCGCTCTAGAAAACTTTTATAATACATGTACCATTTCTAAATTCATTTCATAAATCTCATTCTTATAACAAATACCAAAATCAAAACATATATTGAAATCATACTCACTTCATTATTTCCAAATGCCATACTCAAATCATGTAAAGTACTCAATAACATGCAATGTATTTATGCCATGGTTGCCGTGATCCATGTATGCCCTTATCATGTCCCATGCCTAAGTGTTTCATTGACTCATTTAGAACTACAGGGAATATTGCTTTCCCATACCCTTATCTCAATTCACACTTTGAGATACTACACCCCATGTCATCAATTAATGGGATTCACTGGGGAGTGTTACGTTCACATCAACTATCATTCACAATTATACAATTCCCACACTATCATTCATAATCTTATATTTTTAGTCACAATACCAAGGTCTGTTTCGGACTGATCAGCCCATTGGTCTCATCATTTGTGACTACCACCATTCCAGTTACAACATCAAGGTCTGTCCGGAGCTGCTCAGCCCATTGATTCATCAACTGTAATGCTCATATCAATCATCACATTACCCAACAACCCAAACTGGAATTATGTTCTTATCTCTATTTCATCCACAGTCTTCCCATCCTTTACCATGTACATGAGAATGGATGCAAATGCCCATAATGATGCCTTTCAATGCATTCTTTAAAATGCTAACTTCTACTCAATGCATGTCTTATGTCCTTATCTCTTTTCAAAATATGATAATATTTCACATACCCAAACTATCTTACGATTCATATCATTATTTTCATTAAATACTAAATCATTTGAACACATCATATTCACTTGATAGTTTACTCATATTGCATATATACTACCATTCATAATTCATTTCAAATACATTATGACTGAAATCTGCGATATTTTCATAATCATAATCATACGGTTTTGAATAAGAAATCAAATCATCACTTGTCATAATATTGATAAATACATAGTTCACCCCCTAGTGCTTCAACAAAGTAGGAAAACCTACCTGATCTTAGCCTATCAGCAAGTACAAGCGAACCACGAACTGACTCGTTCAATCCCGGGTTCACTCTTTGACCCTTTGTTCGTTGTTCATACCTACATGTCCAACACAAAAACGATATCATTATCCTCAATTTGATTACTTACCCTACTAATTTAACTTATAAAGACCTTAACTAGTGTTTAGGAATCACATTTGAACAAGTGGATTTGGTCTCGGAACATCCAGACTTAAATGGAAAAGTCTGAGATTGAACAGGGACGACCCATCGCCACCTGGCGATGAATCATCGGGAATCCTCGTGATGCATCGTCACTACAATCCAACCCAAGACATGGTATCCATTCTGCTCTATCTTTTTCTTTCATTCTTAGGCCGATCCTATCACCACTTGGCGACGCATCGCTTGAAGTGTCACTACCCATCGCGAGGACGATCCGGCGCCCTGGGAAAACTATTTCTTTGGGTGGAAAATTCTATATTTATAAGTTATTCTCATGCCAATACCATCGTATAGGCGATGTATCGCCTGGATCCTCATGACCCATCGTGAGTACAAGATGCATCGCCCTGGGCCGTTCAGTGTTTCCAATACTTTCCAGGGCAATGCATCTCCTGTTGGCGATCTGTTGTCATGCTGACCCACAATCCATCGCCTGTGGGCGATGCATCGAGGGTCACAACAAATGCAATTTTCATGGTTTTCAAATCTAGATGTAAAAAGACAACCATCATACAAGTTAACGTCCATGGTCCTTTTCCTTCGTCGTACGATCACTTTCTATATGAGTGGTGTCTTATATTTACCTCTTCACTAAACCTTTTCTCCATTATAGACACTATATCCCTCTGCATGGCAATACACTGAACACAAGTCCGTTTATCTACGTCTTTTCACTGATTCCCATTGAACTATTTTGTTCACTACAGTCTCGTATCAATCGATGTATTTCTTCCTATTGGCTTAACTTCATCAACTTCAAAATTATAATTCCAGTCTAACTACAACTCTAGGCCAGATCATGTATTTATAGGCCTTGTTTAAAATAAAGAGAAATAAATAAACCAAAAATACCAATTAAATCTGGTCCTGCACGACCCTTCCTGTTTTTCTTTCTTCTAATTCTGCTCCTCTCTTATCTTTTCTTCCTGAGTTTTCTCTGTAACTTTATACAACAATACCGTGGATTTGGATTCATGAAATCAGCAGCATCGGCTTGGTATTATCTTCATGTTAATTATTCTTTCTATTGTTTTGGATGATTTTCTCGATTTCGTCTCAGGCTCAAATCTGCCAACAGAGCTTCCTTATGCAATACCATCCAGCCAGCAAATACGTTGATGTGAGCCTTGATTTCCTTCCTCCAAATGATGCTGCCCAAATCTATTGGAATCCACCATGGTTTGTAATGAGATTTTACCTACCAATAACTTGCCTTATTTGCCAGGAAACTCCTTCAGATTTGATCAAGAATGGAGGCCAATCAAATTCAGCAACGTGGGTTCGTTGAGTTGACTGGGATGACAACCCATTGGCTCTCAAAGGTGGGTTCCACACAAAGGTGGGCCAGCTTTTGAAGTGGGACCCATGGTGATGTGGCAGTTGACGTGGTTATTGAAGTGGGGCTTACAGTGAGGCCCTCTCTTCCCTCCATCTGCTTGCGCATGGATTTGGATAACAAATTCACCCATTTCGTCTAATTGGGCCGAGTCATCTTCGATTGGGCCCATGTCGGGTTCATTGGATCCAATGCCTACATCATTCTCCCCGGGTTGGAGAGAACTTGCCCTCGAGTTCAATTGATTTGATTTGAGGCAAACGTCAGGTCGCGCTTTTGGCCACCAATTCCGCCGTTGCCTTTTTGATTGATTTTGGAGAGTTGATAAGTAGATGTGGGTACCATCTCCCAATTTAGCATGAACCTTTCTAGTAGAACCCTGTATGTCAAACATCCTATTAGTCAAAATAATTTTACTATATGATTCTCTTTTTGCAAATCGTTCCCAAATAGGGTCTACATAGGGTTCCAACATAATTTCAATATCTTCAAAATAAAGCATTGATGGAAGGGGCTCTACCAATCTCTTTGAATGTTCAACTGCCTCAAAATTTCGAATCGACTCCACAGTTGATTCTTGATTTGTTTCTTGTTTTTGATATGACAGTTCAACTAAGTTGTGCATCTGCTTCTCATCCGACATATTTTCATTGTCGACTATCGTCTCTAACGTCCCATCAATTGAATCATCATCCGCCTATGTCACTGAATCAAAGACATTAACAAAATCTTTAGTGTCTCCATAATCATCGTATACTGGCTCAGGTAGATCAGGTTGTTCGTCTGTTGCTGAAGAAGTCAAAACTTCGTCATTGAATATTGATTCTTTATCAAACTCAGGTGAAAAATCAACAAGAAGTTCACTTACTGCATATCTTTCAAAGAAAAAAGAGAATTTGATTGGAATGCTCAAAATCTTTGACAAGCGACCAACTTCTTTGTCTTCCTTTCTTTTTGAAGAATTATATCTAGATTTCGTAGGTCTATTCCCCAATCTTTCTCAGTGAGATCCGCTTGTGGATCTGTTGCTTTGTCTAGTCCGCAGTCTTTTATTTTCTCCGTGAGACTCCTCCATCTTTTGGGTTGGTCAACTCATCCATTCAACGGGTCAACTTTGCAATCTGACCAGCTTCTCGTGTGTCCATCATGACTTTCTGAACGCGTTTCATTGTACCCTTTCGCATTGGAAAATTCCTCTCTCATCAGAAAAGAGAGTGCTCAACCGAAACAAAAGTGGTCCCTACCCAATGGGTCGGTGTAGGATCCCGGCTCTAATGACCACCTGATGCAGGCCAAGATGCATATAATATCTTCATACTCGGGACTTTATGCCAAAATCAAGGATTTCAAAAATAGAAACCCAAATTAGAGTGTTCTTAGGTTCTCACATGAGACAGCTCGAAGAATTTCTAATGAATTTAATTTGAGTGGAGAATTCAAATTTAATTAAGTTTTAACAATCGCAAACATGAATAACACATTCATCATGAAAATAATTAAATACCTTAATAAATTCAGACACATAAACAAATTATCTTCAAAAGATAAAATCGACTCACTGGCCTCGGGAGAAGATGGATAAAAGAAAAGATCTTGATTAACTTCAACTTCAAAATAATAATTCCAGTCTAATTAAAATGCTAGGCCATATCATGTATTTATAGGCCTTATTTAAAAATAAAGAGAAATAAATAAACCTAAAATATCAAATAAATCTAGTCATACACGACCCTTCCTGTTTTTCCTTCTTCTAATTCTGCTCGTTTCTCTTATCTCTTCTTCCTGAGTTTTCTCTGTAACTTTATACAGCAGTACCGTGGATTTGGATTCATGAAATCAGCAGCATCGGCTTGGTATTATCACCATGCTGATTATCCTTTCTATTGTTTTTGATGATTTTCTCGATTTCTTCTCAGGCTCAAATCTGCCAACACAGCTTCCTCATGCAATACCATCTGGCTAGAAACACGATGATATGAGCCTTGATTTCCTTTCTCCAAATGGTACTGCCCAAGTCTATTGGAATCCAACATGGTTTGTAATGAGATTTTACCCACCAATAACTTGCCTTATTTGCAAGGAAAGTCCTTCAGATTCAATCATGAATGGAGGCCAATCAAATTCAGCAACGTGGGCTCGTTGAGTTGACTGGGTGACAACCCATTGGCTCTGAAAGGTAGGGTCCACATAAAGGTGGGCCAGATTTTGAGGTGGGACTCATGGTGATGTGGCAGTTAACGTGGTTATTGAAGTGGGGCTTATAGTGAGGCCCTCTCGTCCCTCTATCTGCTCACGCATGGATTTGGAGAACAAATTCACCCATTTCGTCTAGATGGGCCAAGTCATCTTCGATTGGGCCCGTGTCAGATTCATTGTATCCGATGCATACTGTCATTCTCTCCCAGTTGGAGAGAACTCACGCCCGAATTATATTGATTTGATTTGAGGCAGACGTTAGATCGCACTTTTGGCCACTAATTCTGCCGTTGCCTTTTTGATTGATTTTGGAGAGTTGATACGTAGATGTGGATACCACCTTCCAATTTAGCATGAACCTTTCTAGTAGAACCCTATGTACCAAACATTATATTGGTCAAAATAATTTTACTATATGATTCTTTTTTTACAAATTGTTCACAGATAGGGTCTACACAGGGTTCCAACATAATTTCAATATCGTCAAAATAAAGCATTAATGGAATGGGCTCCACCAATCTCTTTCGTTCAAATCTAATATCATTCGACACATGAAATAAGTCTACTAAACTAAGAAATTAAACTAAAAAGGCAATCTACGATGTTAATTGCAACCTTCTTCATTGTAGCCAATGTTGACTTTTGTCAATATATTCCAACCATTCCTGTTGCTTCCTTGAAAACAAGCTTGAGAAAAAGGTATTTAGAGGTCCAAGATTAAAAATAAGGCCTTGAGATCATACCCTACACCTTGGACTCTTTATTTAACACACTTATAGGCCCAAATCTTCTAAAAATTAACTTAAATAGATCAATTAAATTTTCTAAAAAAACTGCACAAGATTTAATCTTTCAGTTTTTCCGATGCATCAACATCAACTATTCAATGCATTAACAAGAATCAATGCTTAGCCGATCATCATAAAAAATGCCCCTGACTATATTATTCAAAATGCACAACCAAGAATTTTCAAAAATTATCTTCTAGTGTAGGGACACTCATTTCCATGAACTCAATGAAAATTAGTTTTGAGCTTCTGTGTGAGAAAGTACATTGATGATTAGTGATGCCTCAAACCTAGAGAAAACATCCGTGCCCTAATTTGATCGACTCTTATACTGTTGATTGATCTAAAATGTGGCACTGGAGGCAAATTTGGGAAGAGGAAGGGCTATAGGACATAAGATAGTTGGTAGAGTTATATTTAGAGATATAGGATATTTGCTAAGGTTATATTTTTTTTAAGTCTAAGGTATTCAGGTGTCTTAACTCACTAATTTTTGGGTATGTGTAAATCTCATAATTTTATGTCACATACAAAATAATAGAGCGTGATCCTTTCTTTTATGTTGAGGAGGTGTTAAGGTTACATACTTGATTTTGACGACTCCAAAAATTAAAATAAATATTCTTAGCTAATGAATTATATTTAAGAAGAGCAAATCCTACAATGTGGGTTCCATCCATTACGACAGTTGCCACATTTGCCAGATTTCTCTCTCTCAAAACGGAGGAAAGAGGTGTAGATAATGACATGGTGATACAATTTGGCAAAACCTAAACTTAGGCTTGTTTGTTAGATCATTAATCTAGAGGGGGTTGATCTTACGGTCAAGAAGTTCCCCTTATGAAAGGTCTTGAATTCGATTCTCGTTCAAAGTCTAAAGGGCCACTCCCTATGGGGTTACTCCTCATCGACTGAACAATGTGTGTAAATTAGGAGGTTTACACATACTCGTGGGATTAGTATTACATCCAATGTGAGGTGGAGATATCTATGTTACAAAAAAAATGTAGATCATTTTATATTTTTATGGAAGAAAGGCTCTATGTTAAAATACGAAATGAGATCTTTTCCTCTTATTTCAAAGAATTCATTTTATAGGGGAATAAGAAAATTTATTGGGGAAAGAAAAGAAGGTTGTCCTCACTCGGTAAAACATGGAAATAAAAATTTTGATGCAACAATAAACATGTCGACTAACCATAGTCTTATTCGGTGCCAAATTTCAAAGTGTTTGTCCAATATGTGATTGAATTGAAGTATATTTTTCTTTCTGCAGAATTGACTTGATGGAGGAAATCAACAAACAATCTCTCAGAGAAAATTTTATATTTCTACATAATCTTAATTCTGATATCATATGTAAATTAAAAAAATTGAAAAGTACTAATTCACAGTGCCAAGTGAAAATAGAAATTCAATTAGATGCCCCCATCCATGTTAAATTCTATTGAACTGCATGGATTAAAGCAGCATTTTATATGAAAATGGAAGTATTTTTTTTAACTAACATGAAATTGTCAAAATTTTAAAATGAGTGAACAGTTCTCTTTCTGATAAATGATTTGTATGAAATTTTCATATTATGACATGTCTAATTCAAGCAAGATATTTTTAATATTTCACAAATTTAAGTGTACAATGGCTTTGTTGCAGACATTGGAAAGAAAAAAACTTACAGGCACAACAAAACTTATAAAAGCAATTTGCTGTGGAGATGATGATGTGGAGTACGAACAAAAACCAAAATCAAAGAAGAATATCAAGTTTTGTTTCTGGTTTTTCGAATCCTTGAACAAAAGAAACTGATAAACAGGTCCTTCGATTTCAATTTTTTTTTTTTGTTTGTTCTCCCTCACCTCATGTCAATTCTAAAGTGGTGAGAAGGTTGAGAGGGTGGTTAGGGTATTAAGAATTGGTATGATGAGGACGATGACGACTCCGGCACCGAGGCCTACGGCAATGCATGTCCATTTCCTAGAGCTCTTCTGGTGATCTTTGGCCACTTGAAGTTCTTGGGTCCCTCGTCGAACAAAAGAATTCGCATGCCCCACATTGCTCTCAATGTCATTCAGTTGCTGCCCTTGAGCTTCGACAAGTGCAGCCATGTCCAAGAACACCTGGTGAAGTTCGAGTAAGTTCTTCTCAATCTCCTTCACCGCGTCATGCCGCTCCTGTATCTCAGATATGGTGTCCATGATCTGTCCACGACCTTGTTCTTGGATTGCTTTCTGTACGAAGTTCTCGCTCTCTCCACTTGAGATTAGGTTCTCAATTGTTTGTTCATCTGCCTTTTCTCCTGTGATAGTGAAATACCTTCTCTCAACAGTCTCCTTATATTCATTCATCATCTTAGCTCTTAGGGTTTGAAAGTCATCCATGAGGTCTTTCAGTTTCTTCCCCAACCCACAGACAACAGAACACCGAGTCCGGTCTGCCGAAGAGCCCGGTCCACATCCAGGGATATTGCGGTGGGCTTCATTGGATCGCTCGAGAGCCTCAAGCTTTCCCTTGATCACCTTCACTTTCTTGAGGACCTGTTCGACATCTGCATCCATCCGTGCTCGAAGAGTCTTCATTGTCTTGGCATTGTGGACGGTCTTGCACTCTTCGTTTTTCTCCTGCAATTGCTTGTAGAGGCTTTCAACTACGCGCATGTCTTCTTTGACATTCTCCACGTCATGGAAAAACTTATCAAGGTTCACCGTCTCCGTCCCCGCCATCTGTTCTCCGGCTGCTTCCGTGTCATCGAGATAGACCTGCTCCTTCAGGTTCGTGTACCTTTTAAAGGAGCTTGAAAAGAGGTCGTTCATCTTTGTTTTTTCTTGTAGATATTTCTAACCACGGTGCTCTGGCTGTGAAACGTTGACAAATGCATCACCTATGTCTTCTTCATCTTTGTGTCATCATCTTCTCCATTTGTATACGAATGAATCACATTTCATGATTCAATTCAATGATAAGAGAAGGAAGAAGATGACAGGGAGAATGCCCAAATGATTGTCTAAGGAAGAAAGACAAAAAAAAAAAAATCAAATCTTCATTCATGAACGGTGTATATACAAGGGAAGTCACGCGTGGTGGTAATGAAATGGATCTACAAAACTTCCCAAGAAAGTGAGAGAGAGAAAGAGAGAGAGAGAGGGGTAATGGAGTTGTAATTGTGGGGTGTCCTTGGAGTGAAGTCCGAATTGCAGGCTCTTCCATTGACTCTTTCAAGACTGTTAGGATAAAAAACTTGTTCAAATTTGAAAAGCCGTTGAGTTGAAGGTGGAGGAAAGTAATTTCTTTGAACATATATTACATATCAAAGTGTGTCAACCTACATGCCTCAAATTTGCACTACCGTGTCTAATGGGGCACTCCCCGTAGACTTAACTTATTTGTGTAGATTGAGAGATTTACATATATCTATGGAATTAATCTTAATTTTAACGTGGATTGGGGACATATCCATGTTATCCCAAACTTTTCCACTTACCTATCCCTTTCTTTTCTTTTCTAAAGTGTTAATACATATTTATAATGGATTGGACTCCAAATAATTAGATGAGATGGATATAATGCTTCAAAAATAACATACTTCAAGAGAAAGTCGTCCATCTAATTATCATAGTTTTAAAAGATGAGACATAAAAAATCAATGTCTTCTAACAATCAAATTTTAATGATATAAAGTGGCGCGGCTAAGATAATTAGATGGAGTTCAAGTTTTACCAGCATAATATCTTTACCATTTCCTATATTTGCCAACCAAGAATGTGGATCATTAAATTTTTTTGATATGTAACCGCTACAAATGGGGAAGACTTTCAATTTTCGCTGTAAAGGGAAGTTGTTGAGTAAATAAAATAAATTCATATATCAATTTAATTTTTATAACATGCATCATTTTATGGGGTCCGATAATCTACTAAGTTAATTTGACATAACTGAGTCAATTTGAATTGTATGAAATTTTACAATGATATAGTGGCCATAATCCTATGTAATCTAATTAATGGTTCTTCATATAAGAATTTAAAAAAATTAATCCAAAGCCCCCTAATTTAAATTAGATAAAGTAGATAGCATAAGCCGTCTCTATCAAGAATCTATTTCATTACTTAAACTAATCTATATTAACAAAGATATTTATTTCGGACATACTTCTTATAATTAGCATATCTGTAAGTCATAATTTAATTAAATGAGAATAGTGGACCCCATAGAATGGTACATATTATAAAGATTGGAATTGATGTATTTGTTTATTTCAATAAACAACATCATTTCTTCTTCTTCTTCCTTCATTAATTTCCTTCTCCTGCAACTTCTTTTTTTTGGGATTTATGAGAAAACTCTGCAAAAATTCTATGGAAAGATATAAAAACTTTCCCTATCCTTTATTTATAAACTTTAAGGAATATTAGAGTAAAATGGGAAGAAAACGGGGTATAAAAATGGAATTTTTGGAAACCATCGAAAAATCATATTTTTGTTTATTTTTGAGTTAGACTTTCAAAATCAGCTTTATTTCTTGTCAAGATCTTAATTTATTTCTTCTAAAATAAAAAGGAATAATTCTAACCCCATCTGACTCGATGTATGTTTACTTTCTGTATTGTGTATTTACTTTTCTACATTGTACCCTCTTGGCTTAATTCTCAATACTCTCCGTAGCTTTTGCTCGGAGAAATACGAGATAAGGCACCGAGCAATTTTATTTTATTCAGTGAATGTATCTTCATGAGAGCAACCCAGAAACAATGTTTTACGGCCAGATATGTCTTTCCCTGGTTGATCGATCGCCGGCTCACGAACGGTCGTGCTGACAGTATTTCAGCAAAAACAACTCTCACTAAAATGGCCATATCTTGGGCTCCCGAACTTCAATTTGAGTGTTTTTAGGCTCTATGAAAATCTCTTTCAATGATCTTTCCAACCATGGTGATTTTACCATTTGATTACTACATTTGGTTGGTTCAAAGATTCTCTCAAGTCATGAAATTTTGACACTCAAGATTTTTCCCAAGATTTGGTCAAGGATGCTCCAAGGCTTTGGTCCATTTACACTAGGTTGCTTATGATTTACCAATGTATGTATAAATCCTAGGGAAGGTCCTCCTAAGGTGTCGGGTTCACCAACTATGGCAAAGTACACGCAATTGATTGTACACCTGATGTAATATCTGCCCTGTATACACAATTAGTCGTTCAGGCGATTGATCGTGTATGATCACCATTCTAGACCAAGTTTAAGTCCAGACATTTTCCTGTCTCTGCGATGCATCGCCGCATATGATTGTATCGTCATGGTATCCCACGATTGATCGTGACCACGATGGTATGGACAATGTTTTGTCCTGAGACACCAAGTGTTTGACAGACCAACCAAATCAGAACCCATGCAGTTCCATAATACTAATTGCTCTACCATGATTAGTCGTCTGCACCACTGTCGATTGATCGCAGCGACTCTATGTGTCGCCATACCAGTAGACACAATGTTTTAGACTTACGTCCATTTGTTCTTGGTTTTGGTCAAACACACTCTAGGCTTAATTAATAATCCCGATGTGATGTCTAAGCCTAGGCATTGTCATTCTAAGGTGTGGGTTCCAAATCATCTATGGTTAATTACTTTTAAGTGATTGCCATACACATGTTGATCCGTCGAATATTCAATCTTGAACTTGATGTAACCAACACTTGAGTCTTGTTTCCTTGCTTCATTCTTCCGAGGCAATGCTTTACCTAAGTCATGTAATTGACAAATAGGTCACTCGGCCAGCCAGGCACTAACAAATCTTGAACTTGACCTTCCAGTTCTTGCACTTGATTCAATTTTCACTTGAGTCATGATTCATGTCTTCCATCTTCAAGGCCAAGCTTCTCTTGAGTCATGGAATTAACAAAAAGGTGACTCGGTCAACCTGGGGCATTAACGGTAAACCTGTATTATATTTTGGAAATGTTATATTGTGACACATACATATTTATTGAACTCTCTTCATTGGGATGTTAGCTCATGTCCCTTACAATGCAGGACATGTGCCTGAGGAGGGAACCGAGGAACCTCCAACGCTGCCATAAGAGATGGAACATTTTTGGACTGTTCATGTTTCCTCTAAAAGGAAATATGTTTAAAGTAGTGATTTTCTGTGTTCTAATAATTATGCCACCAGTGGCATGAAAAACCTAAGTATGTACTGTTGGCCTAAAAGTTAAATCTGTCTCCCCTAAGTCAGACTGAATTGTCAATTCTATGATTGAGTCCGACTAAGTCCTGAGTTGTCATTTTTTTTATCGAGTCGTGACCATGTCCGTGTGTCAAAGACGACGCATTTGGAAGACCATCAATGTAACGCCCGCCCCATTTTCACCGAAATCAGAGTCTATTTTTTTTTTTGAAATAAAAGTGACAACGGGCGCGGACGTCACGACACGAGTTGTCCGAGCTTCTAAAGCTCGGCCCTCAACTGGCCAACCCCACGCGTGCGCGGAACTAAGTCCACGAGAACGGTTCACGCGTAGAAACTAAGCTCGCGGAAACTAACTGAATGCGGAACATGATAATAGAGTCTAACCTACCGGTTTTTAGATAGAAGGGAAAATACAACATTAAATTACCAAAATGCCCCTATATTCACATTTATGCCTCAAAACGATATTGTCCATAATGCAATCCAAACCATAGCAAGAAATATAAATTATACAGTCCGACGAGCTAATCTACTTTAAATTACATTTCCAAAATGAAACTTAAATAAAATTAGACATCCGCTTCCCAAGCTCCTAAGCTTGGCTCCTGGCGTGTCCGCCGTTTCCGCCATCTCCTGCGTCATCAGCTAGGGTAGAAGTAGGGCGTTAGTCAACGCGCCCAGTAGGACTCCGATTAGGGCTAGCACATGGGTTAGCGATAACATGCATACCGACAATAATATAATGATAAAGTAAAATCACATGATGTATGCCATGCCATGGGTGCCTATGTCATGTGTCCCACCCATCCTCCATATCATAACAATATCGTATCCCCCTTGACGGCAAACCCTCGTCAACGTATCCCCCTTGACGACATCCCTATGTTTGCTTCTCGGTCGCCCCGACGGAGCATGGCCTCCAGTTATAGCATAACGTGCTATCCCCATGTCTGATTCTCTGTCGCCCCGACGGAGCATGGACTCCGGTTGTAGCCCCTCGGGCTATCCCTATGTTTGCTTCTCGGTCACCCCGACGGGGCATGGACTCCGGTTTCATTATTTTCCCGCTCATGCCATGCATGAGATGTAAGTGCATTATGCTATGTAATATATATGTAATCCATAAACTTAATATATATCATACATAGCCATATAATGCATAACATTAAAAATATAAACCATAGTATGAATATAGAATTCATAAATCAAAAACCCATCATAATACAAATTACATAATCATCAAAATAGATTAAAATAACCATCACATATCCACGGCTTACAAAGAGGTAGGAATCCTACCGAATACCGCTTAGCGTCCTGTTACGTTTCCGTTCAATAATCCGGTCGCCGATCGCGTATCGTTTTGTGAAGTCCCAATACCTTATTACATATATATCGAATTAATCCATTTGTTATCCGTGATTAAATCCCTAACTGATTACAATTTTTAAATTCCTAATTACGTTACACGTTTATCAACGTTAGCCCCTAACTTAGCCCCATTTTCCGTGGTTTTAAAACACATCCATAAATCCAATTTTTTTGGCCATTTACATATTCTAATTTGCGAACCTAAATACAGCAACTATCCGCTTCATTTAATCCTTCATAATGTATTCGATTTCATGTCTAATCCACAGGCATTCATTGACCATGACCTAATATCCATAGAATAGCCACTTAATTTAATTAATTTTGAAAACATTTAATTCCATAAATCATTCCATATTTGGCCTAAGATGTGGCCCACAAAAAGGGGTCATGGGTTCGGCCATACACCATGGCCGAACCCATGATATCCATTTTCCCATTTCTTGAGTCCATTTTGCCTCATTTAATCATACCTCAAATGAATTTAAATCATTCATTTACATCCTCATTTTCATCCCATTTAAAATACTATATACCAATCCATTAAAATTTCCATTCCTCTCCATCCTTTCCTATTCATTAAAATCACAAATCACCACCATAGGGTTCGGCCATACACCATGGCCGAACCCATGGTTCATGGCTCACTTTTATTAGTATCATTAGGACCAATGTTTCATCAATTTTTGTCCATGATTTTTCTTTGCTAAAAAGGTACCTTTTAAAATCAATAACATCATTCATTTGGTCCCTTTAAAACGTATATCATACACTTTGTAATCCATTTAAAACTATCTTTTCCTCCATCATCTTCTATCTCTTCACTCTCATTAAAATAATTAATCATCACCATAGGGTTCGGCCATACACCATGGCCGAACCCATGGTTCATGGTTTATCTCCTCCATGTCATTTTAGAAGCCATAATAATCATGTGCATTTCCCATGATTTTCCCATTTTAACAATCCTTTAAAATCACCCATTTTTAACCATTTGAAACCTAATTTTTATTAACCATTCTCCATACTTCCATTCTTATAAAAACTCTAAAATTTACAATCACTAACCATGGGGTTTGGCCATATTGGATGGCCGAACCCTACAGTTCATGATTTTTCTAAAAATCCCCATGCCTCCATCATTTTTGAGGCTATTTGAAATCATTTATATCTTCCATGGTTTTCTCATTTAAAACCCCTTAAAAATCACTAATGTTTACTTGTTAGCATCTCAAAATCATAGATTACCCTTCCCTAATTTTAATCCTGAAACCCTAATTACAATTCATCCATCATTTACCATGGGGTTCGGCCATGCTACATGGCCGAACCCTATGGCCCATCAATCCATTAAAAATCCAAATTCTCTATGCTTAATAAAGACTTAAAAATTCCATTCTTCCATTTCATCCATTTCTTAATCCATTCCTCCATTTTATCCATTTCTTATCCTACCATTTGATGGATCTTAGATCCATGGCCCACAACGTTTTTTGGCCATATTTAGTCTAAGAAATGGATTCTATATCCTAAACAAATAAACTCTTGCTTTAAGAAAATCTTACCACCCAACGACTCCTCCGGTCTCTCTTTGCTTCTCCTTTGGCTCTCCTTAGCCTTCTCTTCTCTTCTTCTCCTTGATGTACGGTCAAGATGAACTTGATCAAATGGTGAGGCCCCCCAAGCTTAGGATCGGCCAATATTGAGTGAATTTGCTTGAGAGAGGGAGAGAGAGGGGAGGAGGGAATAAAAAAATGTCTAATGGTTTGGCTAAGCTTAAATCTTTCTTTCCTTCTCTTCTTCTTCCCTTCTAAATTTTCAGTCTTTTCTTCTCTTCGTACATGGACGGACAGTTTTTGGGAGTGGAAGAGAGGGAGTGAGATGGGTTAGATGAGAATGAGATGAAATCTCATCTTTTGGTTACTTAGGTCACAATCCACATTAATTCTTCCTACCAACCAACATGGCATTAATGGTGGTGGTTGGGATAAAACCACCATCCTTAGCCCATGGTTTAAATTTGTGTTTCTTTAAATGCTTTGTGTTTGTTGGAGTGGTTTTGACCGTTTGACTAACCTTTGGTTTAGATTAATTGGCTTAATTAAGTTAATCCTTAGTCTAAGTTAATTAATTCCCACTCAATTTAATTTTATTAAATTCTTTCTCTATAAGATCCACCCATGGTTGACCAAGTCAACCATGGTGGTCGGCCCCACCACTCTTGGGTCCACACTCCACCTCAATTGGTGAGATGGAGGTGGGCCCCATTTGGCCATATTACCTTGTTCAATTCATCACCAATTTAGGTGATTTAAATTTTATTAAATCTATCCTTCTTATTGGATTACCATTGGGTCCATGGCCCAATTTCATTTTTGTCTTACCCATTTACCTTAGGGTTTATATTAATTTGATCCATCGGGTCCCAAATGGGTATTAGACCCAATTTGACTATCCATGACCTAGTTACTTACCATTGACCAATTAAATGAATTAATTTCAATTCATGGTCTATTGGGTAACCATTGGGTCCATGGCCCAATTAAATTTCCTCCAATCCACTTACTTAGGGCTTAGCTACCTTGGCCCATTGGGTCCCATATGGCTATTTGACCCAATTGACCACCTTTGACCCAAATTTATCATCGTTGACCCATTTAAACGAATAAATCAAATCCCTGGCCCATTGGACCACACTTGGGCCATTGTCCCAAAATTTGGTCCATTTGGCATTTTATCACATCAAACTTCAAATTTAAAATAATAAATGCCACTATATATTGATCCAAAAATTCGGGCTATTACAATCAAAGTTAAATCAAGCCTCATGCTCCAGAAACAAAGAAGATAAAAAGGAAAAGCATCAATGTCAGACAAGCTTCATGAATGCCATCCATACACAGGTATAGTGGACCATAGGATAGACCCTGACCTTAGGAACCTCGGATAAAAATGATTACATATTAAATTGGATCTCAAAGATAACCATAATGAAAAAGCTCTCATGTTTACCAAATGTCTCTGTCTTAAATTGTTCTCACAGTCATGACCATGTGCTCATAGTTAAATTTATATGATTGTGAGTTAACAACTCAAAGAGCTCTTCATTTTATATCCAAAGAATCACCAAACTACAATATATTATCAAAAGGTGATTTCTAGAATTTGGAAAATAGGACGATTCCACTTTTTCCATGACGACTCCACTTTTACCTGGACTGATTCGAGTTTATAAAGCTTTACAAACTGGGAAGATCCCACTTTTTCAAGACCATCCTATGAAACTGGAACGATTCGACTTTTGTGGGATGATCCCACTTTTTGGAAATTTGTTTTGAGACAACTTGCCTGTAATGCCCCTCCCTCTAGCCACCATCATCAGAGTAATGATACATGAATAATCAGTGGAGAGGGAAGCAAGCGTCACGACGCTAGCCAAGTTCGAGTCCGAAGACTCGACACTTGACTGAACCAACTAGCGTGTGCATGATAACATTTACACACACACTGATAATCCCACGAAAATTTAAACATTTATTCCATTGCATGAATAACAACATACATCTCAAAGCAAAAAAAAGGAGTTCCCAACAATAAGTGAGTCAAATACAAAACTTAAATACATAAATTCCAAATCGTAAATATTACATTCCCCAACAATATACCTCTTTACATTATTACATGATTCTCATATTTTCAAAAATATAACATGGAATTCAAGATGTCCACTCTTTTCTCCCTCATCCACCGAGTTCACATCTGCCCATCTTCTAATCCGAGTTCGTCTACACCTAGTAAACCTGCATACAAATTTGAGGAGGGAAATTTATGGGCTTAGTCAACTTGCCCAGTAGGAATTCCTATCATAGGTATGTACTAGACATCATTATAATAAGTATATATATACTTACATTTTCATACTCAGGAAAAATTAAATATTACAAATCTTATACTTTCTCAAATCCAAGTCGTATATTATTGTAGTACATTTCTCCAAAGTCATTTTCCAAAATCATTGTATAAATACCATCATAGAACGCTCATAATTCAAAAGCATAATACATATTACAAATTCTCATTGATATCGTCATAAACTTTTCATATTATATTACAAAATACCCTCGTACATAAATAACTTGTATTTCATTTATAGAAAATCCTCATAAACATATCATATATCATAATATTCATATTACCATTTCCAAAACATTTTAATAAAATACTTAACATTTTACTTCATACGTCAACATTTTAGGAGTCCTTTTAAGTGTATTTCTCATACTTCATATGCAATAACCAATCCACATCTACCTCACCATACACAACTCCTACCTTCTCGACTTATATCACATCACACCTTCCCACCTTAGTTATTATACCATTCATTAGATTCCAAATGCTACTTCCTTGTTGTGTCTCTCTTTTTACATAAGTACTTAATTTCCCATGTATTCTATTATAACCCAATCTTGCTCATACTTAACTCATACTCCTCCCGTCGTGGGACTTATGTAACACCCCGCCTTTTCCACCCTTCCGAAAATCAGAGTCTAATTTTTTTTAATAAATAAGTAAAGTGGAAGAGAGCGGGGAGCGTCATGACGCAAGCTAAGTTCGGACTTCCAAAGTCCGACCCTTAACTGGCAAACCTATGTGTGCATGGACCAAGTCCATGAAAATCGAACCACATATAGAACTAAATAAATCACGTGGAAAATTACTAAACTAATTGCGGACTATAATGGAACCTATGACTACTCCATTTAGATAGCAAAGTACAAGTCATATTTACTTTAAACTAAACATTCATTCAAACTAAATCAAACCATAGCAATATTCTAAGTTATTACATATCCTTGCAGACATAAACAAAATATCCATATATAAATTCCATTCAGATATCCAAGCTCCTATGCTTGGTTTCCTTCGCGATCCTCGGCCTTTCCCTTTCCCTTTCCTGCGTATCCACTAAGGATATAAATAGGGCGTTAGATCAATGCACCTAGTAGGTCTTCCGATTAGGGTTACCACAAGGCTAATATAAAACATGCATATATCATAATAATACATGATCAACAAAACTTACAAAAACAATGTTATGTATGTATGCAAATGTAATGAGTCACACCCATCACAATTATACATAGCCATCACTTGACGGGATTCTCATCGTCAAGGTAACCCACAGTGTTCTTTCGTTTCTTCTTGATGGGATTCTCATCATCAAGGTATTCCTCCTGGTGGGACTCTCATCACCTAAGGAGGCCCCACAGTTGCGTCACAGACATTCTGACGGAGTGTGGGCTCCGGTTTTCATATTCATCACCCCATGCCATGCATGAGATGTCAATGAGTACATGCCAGTTGTAAATAAATCTTAACATTCAAATCCCATTTGAAACATAATACTTTAACACAAATAACTCATCAAAATCATAAAGCAGCAAGTATAATATGTGGTTACAAAGAGGTAGGAAACCTACAGAAAAGTTACTTAAACCGTCCGCTCTTCTTGACCCATCACCCGTTCACGATTCGAGCATCGTTCAAGAAGTCCCGTTACTTTATTTATATGACAGCAAGCCAAACACATGTCTCATATGGTTTCAAACTAAGTATAAGACCAAACACCACTTTGTGGGATTCGGCCATACCCCATGACCGAACCTCACCCATTTTGGATTTGATCTTTCTTTGTTTTGGATCAATATCATCCAAATAATTTATTAAAAACCTCAATCCACCAAACATCACTTGGTGGGGTTCGGCCATACAACATGGCCGAACCTCACCATTTTGGTTTGAGCCCCTTTTTCAAGTCCCTTGATCAATTCATTCCATATTTATAATTTGACTTGTATTTACGGTTTTGCCATTGGTCTAACCTTTGCTTAGTAACCAATGTCTATAATAAATCCACCTTAGTGGGGTTCGGCCATACCCCATGGCCGAACCTCACCACCTTAAAGTTAGTCCTTTAATCCTTCATACCTAAGACTAATTATCAATCCATCCATTTAATTATCTAGTCCTTAACCATCCACCATTGTCACTCTATGGGGTTCATCCCTATACATGGCCGAACCCTATAGTTCCTTACATCAAACTAAACATTTATCCATCTATGAATGGTTCTTATAATTCCATCCATTTGAATATTTTAAACCTTTTAAAACCTTTTAAAACCAAACACCATACTTAGCACTTGGTGGGGTTCGGCCATACACCGTGGCCGAACCTCACCCCTTTGGTTTTGGTGCTCCTCTTTGCTATCCTTTTTGATAAACAATAACCATCTAAATCCATCATTTTTCCATCTATGTAAACCCCTTAAAACATCATAGAACCAATAATAATTCTAACCATATTGATACTCCATATAACCCATAAAATGGTCCATGGGATTTGGCCATACACATAGCCGAACGCTATGATTCTCTTGATTCAAATCTTCTAATAATCATGCATGGTTTATACATAGCAACTTAGCGATAACAACAATAGGGTTTAGCCATGCAATAGTTGACCCAAACATTAGCCTAATATTCATTTAAAACACCTTAAAACTTCCATACCTTGTATGGTTTTTATCTCTAAAAAACCATTCAAAATAACCATAAAACTTATCAAGTCCTTTCATGGGGTTCGGCCATCCAAAGTGGTCGAACACTATGATCCATGTTTCTACCCTTTAAACATCATCATCATCCAAGGTTTAAACCCTTGATAGATTCGGCCATACAATGGCCGGATCATGCTCCCTTATCCATTTTATTTAACAAAAATTATGATATACTTACCAATCTCCTTAGCCTCTCTTATTTCCTTTGATCCTTCCTTCCTCCCTTCTTGCTTCTTTAGTCCTTAGCCGATTGTGAGCTTTGATCAATGATGAAATCACCAAGGGCTTGGTTTGGCCAAGGAAGTAGTTTTGAGAGAGGGAGAGAGATGAAAATCTCTAGCTTCTTTGAGATGGAGAATCGGCCAAATGGTGTAGTGTATCTCTTTTGTATATCAGCCCTCAAAACCTCTCATTTACCCTCATCAATATTGGTCTAACCAAGGAGCCCCTTAGCATAACTATGGGACACTTGGCTTAAGCTCAAGCAATACCTTCCATCTCCCAACGTTGGTGCTTGGGTCTCCATTATGAGATGGAAACCCTCCAAGTTCCCAATGTAATCCTATCTCATTGTGGTTTGTGCACTCTCATCAATCAGCCACCTTCCATTGATGTTTATGCATGGGATACCTACTCCAACGTGTAAGCCATTGCTTGTCTTTGAAACAAGTTTAACCCCTCATCTCCTCACTTGACTCACTTCAGATGAGGGTCTCCATATCTTCCAATCTCACTCATTCAACTCAATTCAGCTCAGCTCACTTATCTCAACTCAACTTAATTAACTTAATTCCTTTGAACTCAAATTCCACTTAACACACTTTCCACTTGACTCAAGTAAATTATGAATCAACTCAACATAATTTAACTCAAACTTTGAGCTCACTCGATGGTCAACATGGTCAACATGGTCAAGCTCGACCCATTGGGTCCCAATTGAACTTCTTGACCCAAATAGGCGCCATGACCCATTTAAATGACAATTATCCATTTAAATGTGGTTTACCCAATTGCACATAGTTTACCCATTTATCCTCCATTGAACTCCCATTCAATTCAGCCTAACCCAATTAAACTTGAGCTCACCCAATGGTCAAACAAGTCCTACCACGACCCATTGGGTCCCAATTGGGTAGTTGACCCATTTAATCACACATATCCAATTATTTGCAACCGAATTCTATCCTTGATCCATTGGATCATAATTGGGCTATTGACTCAATTCTTCGCCATTTATCTCCATTGATCCACATCTACCATCCGTTGGGCAATTGACCCAACATTTACCCATCTAAGATTCATATCTTTTTAATTCACCATTCCAATGGCATTTTCATAAATATGGATATATTAAAAAATCGGGGTGTTACAACTTAGACAATTCATAACCGTTCAGTCTCATTTCTATTCCGTTCTTTTGTATAGCCAACAATTTAACCGGCGAACCAGTGCATTGTTGCCTCCAAGACTTTCATTTACATGACCAACAATTTAACCAGCGTACCAGTAGAGTTTTGCCTCCAAGACTTTTTGTCACACAACCAACAATTTAACTGGTGTACCGGTGGAGTGTTGCCTCCAAGATTCACATTTCATTTACAGTATAAGGTTGTACTCAAATTACCAACCTCTATCTCTTTCATTACAAACCCAAGTTCTTATCATACTTTACTTACATGTCCGGGGTGTTCCAAGTATCACAATACACATCTCATCCTATTTAAACCTTATGTATGCGTGATTTATATTCCCAAGATGTCCCAAACATCCT
This sequence comes from Chimonanthus salicifolius, assembly GCA_013350335.1. Classification (NCBI taxonomy): domain Eukaryota; kingdom Viridiplantae; phylum Streptophyta; class Magnoliopsida; order Laurales; family Calycanthaceae; genus Chimonanthus; species Chimonanthus salicifolius. Next base: position 16,191,054 of record CM023539.1, read on the forward strand.
ATAATTTATAACAATTCCTTTGTATCTATTTTCATAAAGCACATTTAAACATATCAATTTATGGAATCATTTTCAATGATTATGATCATAAAACCATATTTATTTGCACGTAGGAAAATACCTTCCATGTGTGGTACAAAACTTTCATGTTATACTAACATCCTATTTCATGGTTAAAAAACTATTCATAAAAATATTTTTCTTTTACTCTTTTTTTCCAATTCATAATCATATCATTATAAATGATCAAAATCTCAAAATCAATCTTAATTATTAATAAGGAAATCACAATGATATAACACTATAAGCGCCCTGCCCTTTTTCACTCACCGAAAATCAGAGTCTATTTTTTTTTTAAATAAAGAGTGAGAGAGAGCGGGACGCCACGACGCGAGTTAAGTCCTGAGCTTCCAAAGCCCGGCCATTAACTGGCCAACTATATGTGTGTGTGGACCGAGTCCACTAAAACAGTTCACACGCTTTAATGTTATACTTACGGAATAGACACATTGCGGAATTAATATTTGATTACATAAACCAACCATAACCTTTACTTAGCAAGGAAGTCAATCACCCAAAACTTAACTGAACTTAATATCCAAAGGTAACGTCAAACCACAGCAAACTAATATCTAAGTTACTACAATCCCAAAATGCAGTTAACTCAAATACACTGTCCAAAACTAAAACTTAAGAATAAGCAATAGCTGCCCAAGCTCATAAGCTTGGCTCCTTTTGCGTCCATCGTCCGTTCTGTTCCCTGTACCATCATCTAAGGTAGAAGTAGGGCGTTAGTCAACGCGCCCAGTAGGTATTCCGAGTAGGGTTTTACACATACGATTAGTATAAAATCAAGATACAAAACATCATACCGTACTTGTAAAACATAATACCAAAAAACAGAGCATGATAATAGAGATCATAATCATGCTGATAAAACCAAAGCAATGCATGATACTCATAACAAGGTCATGCCAATGTAATTCCATGTCATGGGGTCATATGTAAGGGCCCGGAATTTTTAAAATTAATATAAATGGGAATATTATTATTTTAAGGATGAAAATTGGAAAATTGGTGGAGTAAATGGTAAATGGGCCAAAATTTGGATAAAGGCCCAAGTGTGGCCCAATAGACTATGGTTTGGATTTAAATTTATTTAAATGGGTCAAGAATGGTCAAATTGGGTCAAATACCCATTTGGGACCCAATGGGTCAAGATGGTTATGCTCTAAGGTAAATGGGCTAGATGGAAATGTAATTGGGCCATAGGCCCAATGGTAATCCACTTAGAGTGAATTCAATGATTTTAAATCACCTAAGTTATTTGGAATTAAACAATGGTGATGTGGCCAAGTGGGACCCACCTCCACCTCATCAAGTGAGGTGGCGTGTGGGCCAAGGTTTGGTGGGGCCGGCCACCATGGTTGATTTGGTCAACCATGGGTGGAGTAATGGACTTAGGCTAAGTACCAATGGATTAACCTAAGTTAATTATCTAATTAATTAAATAATTAAATTATTTAAAATGGTAGTTAAGAGTGGTCAAAGTGGGGCCATGAGGTGAAGACTCACCTCATCTCAAACTCAAGTGAAACACGTTGGCTTAGTGGTGGTTTAGATAACCACCACCATAAAGCATTTTAAATATCTAAGAAAATATCTTAAGGTTGGTGGGTGTCATTAATGTAAAGTAAAAAATGGAGATGAGCTTTGTTGGTGTCTTATTCTCATTTTTTTTGTTAACTCCATCCCTCCCACTCCTCCATTGCCGTCCCATGTTCAAGTGAAGGGAGAAAGAGAGCTAAGGAGGAGAGAAGAGAAGAAGAGAAGAAAGAAGTGGAATTTGGAGGGAAATTACTCTAAGGTCAAGGTTACCATCTCCTCTCTCATCACCTCTCCCTCTCCCTCTCTCAATTTAAACCCTAACTTGGCTGATCCTAAGGTTGGGGGTTGCCACCATTGATCAAGCCTCTTGACCTATTAAAGATCAAGAGGAAGGAGAGAGGAGGCTAAGGAGACCGACGGGAGCGGCGGAAATCGGAGGAGACGTCGGATTGTGAGTATTTCTTAAACAAGAAATTTTGGATTTTAGGGTTTAAGAATTGGAATTTATTTTGTATTAATGTAATGGTGGATAGATAATTTTATGCAATGGAGTTTAAACCCATCAAATGAGAGGGTGGAAGATGGAGAAAACCCTAAATGGGTGAATTAGGGTTAGGGTAAGAAAATGACTAAATGGGTTATGTGCATTATGTAAATTATGAAATTAAACATGGAATGGGGTAATTGGAATAAAATTATGGGCCATAGGGTTCGGCCATGTAGTATGGCCGAACCCCATGGTGGATGATTTGGTCTTTGATGTAATTGGTTAAGGTTTTAAGAATGGAAAGCAATGAGGGTGTTAAGTTAATGAATTGTAGTAAATGAGTGAATGTGGGAAAGGTTTCAAAATGCCTTTTATGATGGAAATGTAAAGGGATTTTATGGCATTGGAGGGCATAGAAAGTGATGGATTGTGAACCATGGGTTCGGCCATGGTGTATGGCCGAACCCTATGGTGATAATGGTGGATTTAATGGTTATGATTTATGGAGAAATAAATGGGAAAATGTTGATAATTTTGATGGACCCAAAGTATGAAATGATACCCTATGGTAATGTTTTACAAATTTTAAATGGGGTTAAAAGGATGGAAAATGGGGAAAGGACACCATGGGTTCTGCCATGGTGTATGGCCGAACCCATGGCCCAATTGTAACCCATTGTAGTGGGTTAAATTGGATGATGGATGGTGTTTGTGGCCTCCAAAGGGAATGAATGAGTGATGCACTCATTGCAGTTAAATGCATAAGGTAAACCCCATCGGAGGATTTGATGAATTAGGTATTTTGAATCCATGACCCAAATGGTGGATCATTTTTAGGTCTAAGGTTAATGTGTATGTATGTGATTAAGTAATGGGAATTGGATTAATTAGATGACAAGTTTTAATAGTTTGGTGCGTCATAAATGAACCTAAGTTAGGGATCTAAGTTTAAAAATCAATTTTGGACTTAATCATGCATGCATAAATGGGTGATTAACCATGGAAAATGAGGTAGTGGCAAAACCGTAATTAAATGCCAAGTTCAAGAATTCCATGGAGATTGATCATGGAATGAGGGGATCTAATGTGATAACCTTATAAGTGGTTAATAAAGCCTAAGGTGGCTGATTTTAGACACATGTACTTAAAAATATATAATGGATTAGGTGGGACCCACAAAACCTAAATGGTGACCGGTTTTTCATAAGGGCTTATAAATGGTTGAAACATGGACTAATGATTAGTGTGTAACAAGGTACTGGACATCGCAGGCGGTGAGCGATCGGCGACCGGGTTTGTCGAGCGGAAAAATGTAAAAGGACGCAAGTCGGTATTAGGTAGGATTCCTACATTTTTGTAAGCCATGGATTGGGTGATGTTTTCTTTAATTTATTTTGGAAAGCATGTGGTTGCCTTTAAGATGAGTTTTGGATTATGTATCTTGTGATGTTTTCCTTTAAATTATTTTGGAAATCATGTGAATGTCTTAAGATGCATTTTGGATTGAATATTATGGGATGTTTTTCCCTTTGATTTATTTGATAATCAAGTAATTGTTTTAAGATGGGTTTTTGTGTTACTATTGAACTACATATATTTACATGGCACACGGCATCTACATCTCATGCTGGCATGGGAGGGATATGACAGGGAAATGATGAAATGAAACCGGAGTCCATGCTCCGTCGGGGCGACCGATAAACAGCATGGGGACATTTCACATATGTATTATGATACCTTGATGATGCTTTTCCATCAAGGGGGATGTTGTATTTATTATTGTACCTTGATGATGGTTCTTCCATCAAGGGGGGGATGCCTAGTGTAGATCGCATCTTGATGAGGCTTTTGCATCAAGAGGGTCATGGTACGATGATGGTATGGATTCTATTTGGAATACTATGGATGGTTGGAAAAAGGGACATTCTAGAGTTGAGGATGAGATTGATGGGTGGGATTCATGACATAAAACACCATTGCATTACATTGTACCAAATGGCATAATTTTGAGATAATATCTTCTATATGCTTTGTTATTACTAATCCATGTGCTAGCCCTACTCGGAGTCCTACTGGGCGCGTGGTCTAACGCCCTACTTCTACCCTAGCCGACGATGCAGGAGATGGCGGCACGGAAGGACAGGACGGGAGTCAAGCTCAGGAGCTTGGGAAGGCGGATTCATTATGTTGTTTAAGTTATGTTGGAAAAATGTAATTTGAGTAGCTTAGCTTGTCGGAATGTAATAAATTAGATTACTGGCTATGTTTTGGGATTTTATTATGGACATTATGGTTTAGAGGTATTATAGAAATTTAAATGAATGTTATCTTCCTTGCTATCTCAAATCTGTAGGATAGTCTTTGTTGTTAATTCCACACTGAGAAGTAATATTCCTTGAGCTTACATTTACGCGTGAACCGTACTCGTGGACTTGGCTCCACGCACGCGTAGGGTTGGCCAGTTAAGGGCCGGGCTTTAGAAGCTCGGACTTAACTCGCGTCGTGACGTCCGCACCCTTTGTCACTTTTATGGAAAAAAAATAGACTCTGATTTTCGGTGAAAAAGGGGCGGGCGTTACAGTTGGTATCAGAGCGAATTCGGAAGAATGAACTCTCGAAGTAAGATTAAGACGGTTGCACGTCTCACTGACGGCTAAGAATCCCAACCGACCGACTCTTCGGAGACCGCTGCACGGGGGCCGGGTTAATTTACTTCGATTGACTCAAACTGAAGTGTTTAATCTGAGAACAACAATTGACAGAAAGGAATGATAGCAAGGGAAGAAAGATTCATTCTAGGAGAGATTTATTGAAACATAGCAAGATAGGGTTTACTTCCCCAGAAATGAGAAAACATCTAGTTTTTTTTTCCCCCAAATTGATGAAACAGTACTAGATTTATTAGTCATAGCAAAGTAGGAAGTACTTCCCCGGTATTCCCAATTTGAACAACAGACAATAGGAATTTAGAGATTCCCCCCCCAGAAACAAAGGAAAAAACAAGTGTGCTTATTTGGCAACTTTCCCCAAACAAAATATATTGTGATATACATAAGAAATTCCCCAAAACCGAGATTGGTTTTATTGGAGATTGCATTTGATGATTTTTGGGTTCTAATTGTATTCTATGAATACAAGTGTGTCAAATGAAGGGGAGTGTACGGAATTATGGGATAAGGGAAACCCCTAACTGTTTCATAGATTTGGTGTCTACTTCTAGCATAGCAGTTAGCCTGGACTTTCAGGAGGGACCTCCCGAGGAAGATGAAGAGGATGTAGCATCTCTTCCTGAGGAGAATATGGAAGACTTTCCAATGATAAGAGAGTCGGTAGGGGAAATGGAACCCGATTGTATGCACGAGTTGTGCAACTAGGTTGGACACAACTGCACATACTATCCTTACCCTGTTGAAGTGGTATACCCGATTTGTGGACTACATGGACACGGGAAAGAGAGGACTAACTGTCCTTATATTGGAAGATAGTTAATGATTTTGGGGTTTTAAATGAAGAAAATAAGGGTGATATTAAATTGCACAAGCATACTTGTATTGTGAGTGCATGTGAATATACATGTGTTGAATTCTTATTGTTGAGTGTATGAGGTGATGAAATGTGGAAAGATTAATAGTTATGATCATACTAATTAAGTGAGGAAAGAGTATGTAAAAAAAAAAAAAATGTACAATGAGGAACTGCATGCATCAAATGAGGATAAGAGGCATGAACTTTTGATGTGGGGTATATGTTGCATATGCTTATGAGTGAGGCAAATGTGAATAAAAAGGGTGGGGAATATTTGTTAATGTGATGTATGGGTATACTTGGGGGATGGTACAATGGCTTTTAGAAATGGTTTTTATATTGGCGATAACCCATGGTTTGATAATTTGTCATGACCAAGTGAAGGGATTTATGTTATGACATATAATGGGTGATGATGTAAACGCTTTGTGAAGGGGTATAAGAGGTTCTCATGTGAACAAAGTGCCATTTGAGAGATGTTGGATAAACAATGTACTTGAAAGGGGACCGGAGTGCATGGGTTAACTTGTCACATGAAACTCGTGAGAAGATGATATTGTGAGGAGAATGTGTAGGGTCTAGCTTGCAAAGACTAATATATTGTATGAAAAAAAAAAAAAATCTTCTATGTATAATGCAAGTGCATTCTCCCAATGTGTAGTATAGATTATGAATAAGTAATGATAGGCCTTGAAATGGATTTATGGCCTTAAAAGGCATGAATGAATGATGGACCATGAATTTATGAAAGCATTTTATTTAGTGATTGTATGAGGATTCCTTATGAGGTTATTAAGTTGTGAATTATCAATTGTGCAATGAGTTATATGATGTACTTTGATAATTGGTGGTATTCAATGAGTAATCATTGAGGAACAAGGATGTGTTATAGACTATGGGTATGATGATGAGTTGATAAAGTGCCAGGAGTTGTGAATATGTAGTATGCATGAGAAGGCCGTGATATGCCAATGCGTTTGCTTGGAAACCTAGGTGGAGCTCATGAGTAATTCCAAAGTTTAGGAATTTATGGATGGTCATGGATGGTCTTCGAATGTATTGGGATGATTTGCTCTGGATGAGTAGCATTATTAATTTTAAAAATCTCTAGGTGTGTGTTGTAAATGGGGTAGGGTAACCTAATCATAATTAGGTTGAATCACTACATCTTATTAATGTGTTATTTCTTATGATACCCCAAATGGTTGTTTGATGTGAATGGAGGTGAAAGATCTGGTTACACATGAGTTGTGTTATTCGAAGATGGTGTGTGATTTCAATTCTACGTGGCCTGCTAATGAAGGAATATGAACCGTATGATGTGGTAACCATTGATAACGTAGGCATGTAGGGTGGAATTTGGTGGTTGGTGAAATTGGTAATACTTGTGAATATTTTAGTGGTGAATGGGCACTATTTGACATAATCTAAGTAAGCTTAGATATATCACTGTTTTTATGGAATCTATGAAAATATGTGGAATAATCCAAAAGGGTAGGAAATTAGTATCTATATGATTTGGATTGATGTCGGGTATTGGTATTGTAGGAGTTATGAACAAAAAGGGTTAGCCACATAGTGGCTTATATGCAAATAAAGGTATGATTGCTTTTGATAGATAGGCCTAAGGGAAAGGTTAAGAGTCTAGTGAAACTTGAATGGGAACATGTAGCCATGGACTTTGTAACAGGGCTGCTAAGGTCATCAAGGGACAACGATGCAATATGGGTCGACACGGTACATCCGAAATATTATCAGACTACATGGTGTACCCCGGACTATTGTGTCCAACAGAGATGGCCGATTCACTAACAAAGTATGGCAGAGCGTGTAATTGGCTATGGGGACCGACGTGTTGACCAGCACAGTATTCCACCCACACACTGATGGACAATCGGAGAGAACAATACAGATATTGGAGGATATGCTGAGAGCAGGTATGCGGGATTTCAAGGGTGGATGGGAGAATCGCCTGCCACTGGTGGAGTTCTCCTACAATAACAGTACCTCCAGATGGATCCATTTGAGGCCTTATATGGTGGGCCGTGTAGATCTCCAGTGCGTTAGACAGAGGTCGGTGAGCCTGCACTGGTTGGACCAAAGTTGCTTGCGGAGACTACGGCGTAGATTAAATTTATACGGTAACCTTTACTCACTGCGCAGAGCCGTTATAAGTATTACGCCGACAAGAGGAGAAGTTTCCCCGAGTTTGAGGGGGAGATTTGGTGCTTTTGGAAGTCTCACCACGGGAGGGACACATGAGACTCAGAAAGAAGGGGAACTGTCGCCTAGATTGTGGGGCCGTTTCCAATCCTAAAGAGGGTGGGGGAGGTGGCCTATTAGTTAGCACTTCCTCCACAGTAATCATTTTTATGTGATGTGTTTCATGTGTCCGGGTTGAGGAAAATACAAACCCAACCCTTCACATGTCTTGAATGTACCAGACGTCGATGTACAAAGCGACGTGATGTGTGTGGAGAAGCCGATCAGAGTGATCGGGAGAGAACAAAGGGTACTGCGGAACTCTTTGTGTCGATGTTTTGAACCTCTACTTCGCTCGAATTTTCGGGACGAAAATTTTAAAAGAGGATTGTATTGTAAGGGCCCGGAATTTTTAAAATTAATATAAATGGGAATATTATTTATTTTAAGGATGAAAATTGGAAAATTGGTGGAGTAAATGGTAAATGGGCCAAAATTTGGATAAAGGCCCAAGTGTGGCCCAATAGACTATGGTTTGGATTTAAATTTATTTAAATGGGTCAAGAATGGTCAAATTGGGTCAAATACCCATTTGGGACCCAATGGGTCAAGATGGTTATGCTCTAAGGTAAATGGGCTAGATGGAAATGTAATTGGGCCATAGGCCCAATGGTAATCCACTTAGAGTGAATTCAATGATTTTAAATCACCTAAGTTATTTGGAATTAAACAATGGTGATGTGGCCAAGTGGGACCCACCTCCACCTCATCAAGTGAGGTGGCGTGTGGGCCAAGGTTTGGTGGGGCCGGCCACCATGGTTGATTTGGTCAACCATGGGTGGAGTAATGGACTTAGGCTAAGTACCAATGGATTAACCTAAGTTAATTATCTAATTAATTAAATAATTAAATTATTTAAAATGGTAGTTAAGAGTGGTCAAAGTGGGGCCATGAGGTGAAGACTCACCTCATCTCAAACTCAAGTGAAACACGTTGGCTTAGTGGTGGTTTAGATAACCACCACCATAAAGCATTTTAAATATCTAAGAAAATATCTTAAGGTTGGTGGGTGTCATTAATGTAAAGTAAAAAATGGAGATGAGCTTTGTTGGTGTCTTATTCTCATTTTTTTTGTTAACTCCATCCCTCCCACTCCTCCATTGCCGTCCCATGTTCAAGTGAAGGGAGAAAGAGAGCTAAGGAGGAGAGAAGAGAAGAAGAGAAGAAAGAAGTGGAATTTGGAGGGAAATTACTCTAAGGTCAAGGTTACCATCTCCTCTCTCATCACCTCTCCCTCTCCCTCTCTCAATTTAAACCCTAACTTGGCTGATCCTAAGGTTGGGGGTTGCCACCATTGATCAAGCCTCTTGACCTATTAAAGATCAAGAGGAAGGAGAGAGGAGGCTAAGGAGACCGACGGGAGCGGCGGAAATCGGAGGAGACGTCGGATTGTGAGTATTTCTTAAACAAGAAATTTTGGATTTTAGGGTTTAAGAATTGGAATTTATTTTGTATTAATGTAATGGTGGATAGATAATTTTATGCAATGGAGTTTAAACCCATCAAATGAGAGGGTGGAAGATGGAGAAAACCCTAAATGGGTGAATTAGGGTTAGGGTAAGAAAATGACTAAATGGGTTATGTGCATTATGTAAATTATGAAATTAAACATGGAATGGGGTAATTGGAATAAAATTATGGGCCATAGGGTTCGGCCATGTAGTATGGCCGAACCCCATGGTGGATGATTTGGTCTTTGATGTAATTGGTTAAGGTTTTAAGAATGGAAAGCAATGAGGGTGTTAAGTTAATGAATTGTAGTAAATGAGTGAATGTGGGAAAGGTTTCAAAATGCCTTTTATGATGGAAATGTAAAGGGATTTTATGGCATTGGAGGGCATAGAAAGTGATGGATTGTGAACCATGGGTTCGGCCATGGTGTATGGCCGAACCCTATGGTGATAATGGTGGATTTAATGGTTATGATTTATGGAGAAATAAATGGGAAAATGTTGATAATTTTGATGGACCCAAAGTATGAAATGATACCCTATGGTAATGTTTTACAAATTTTAAATGGGGTTAAAAGGATGGAAAATGGGGAAAGGACACCATGGGTTCTGCCATGGTGTATGGCCGAACCCATGGCCCAATTGTAACCCATTGTAGTGGGTTAAATTGGATGATGGATGGTGTTTGTGGCCTCCAAAGGGAATGAATGAGTGATGCACTCATTGAAGTTAAATGCATAAGGTAAACCCCATCGGAGGATTTGATGAATTAGGTATTTTGAATCCATGACCCAAATGGTGGATCATTTTTAGGTCTAAGGTTAATGTGTATGTATGTGATTAAGTAATGGGAATTGGATTAATTAGATGACAAGTTTTAATAGTTTGGTGGGTCATAAATGAACCTAAGTTAGGGATCTAAGTTTAAAAATCAATTTTGGACTTAATCATGCATGCATAAATGGGTGATTAACCATGGAAAATGAGGTAGTGGCAAAACCGTAATTAAATGCCAAGTTCAAGAATTCCATGGAGATTGATCATGGAATGAGGGGATCTAATGTGATAACCTTATAAGTGGTTAATAAAGCCTAAGGTGGCTGATTTTAGACATATGTACTTAAAAATATATAATGGATTAGGTGGGACCCACAAAACCTAAATGGTGACCGGTTTTTCATAAGGGCTTATAAATGGTTGAAACATGGACTAATGATTAGTGTGTAACAAGGTACTGGACATCGCAGGCGGTGCGCGATCGGCGACCGGGTTTGTCGAGCGGAAAAATGTAAAAGGACGCAAGTCGGTATTAGGTAGGATTCCTACATTTTTGTAAGCCATGGATTGGGTGATGTTTTCTTTAATTTATTTTGGAAAGCATGTGGTTGCCTTTAAGATGAGTTTTGGATTATGTATCTTGTGATGTTTTCCTTTAAATTATTTTGGAAATCATGTGAATGTCTTAAGATGCATTTTGGATTAAATATTATGGGATGTTTTTCCCTTTGATTTATTTGATAATCAAGTAATTGTTTTAAGATGGGTTTTTGTGTTACTATTGAACTACATATATTTACATGGCACACGGCATCTACATCTCATGCTGGCATGGGAGGGATATGACAGGGAAATGATGAAATGAAACCGGAGTCCATGCTCCGTCGGGGCGACCGATAAACAGCATGGGGACATTTCACATATGTATTATGATACCTTGATGATGCTTTTCCATCAAGGGGGATGTTGTATTTATTATTGTACCTTGATGATGGTTCTTCCATCAAGGGGGGGATGCCTAGTGTAGATCGCATCTTGATGAGGCTTTTGCATCAAGAGGGTCATGGTACGATGATGGTATGGATTCTATTTGGAATACTATGGATGGTTGGAAAAAGGGACATTCTAGAGTTGAGGATGAGATTGATGGGTGGGATTCATGACATAAAACACCATTGCATTACATTGTACCAAATGGCATAATTTTGAGATAATATCTTCTATATGCTTTGTTATTACTAATCCATGTGCTAGCCCTACTCGGAGTCCTACTGGGCGCGTGGTCTAACGCCCTACTTCTACCCTAGCCGACGATGCAGGAGATGGCGGCACGGAAGGACAGGACGGGAGTCAAGCTCAGGAGCTTGGGAAGGCGGATTCATTATGTTGTTTAAGTTATGTTGGAAAAATGTAATTTGAGTAGCTTAGCTTGTCGGAATGTAATAAATTAGATTACTGGCTATGTTTTGGGATTTTATTATGGACATTATGGTTTAGAGGTATTATAGAAATTTAAATGAATGTTATCTTCCTTGCTATCTCAAATCTGTAGGATAGTCTTTGTTGTTAATTCCGCACTGAGAAGTAATATTCCTTGAGCTTACATCTACGCGTGAACCGTACTCGTGGACTTGGCTCCACGCACGCGTAGGGTTGGCCAGTTAAGGGCCGGGCTTTAGAAGCTCGGACTTAACTCGCGTCGTGACGTCCGCGCCCTTTGTCACTTTTATGGAAAAAAAATAGACTCTGATTTTCGGTGAAAAAGGGGCGGGCGTTACATCATATGCCAATGATCACCACCCCCCCAACATCTGTATCACACGTCACATTAGTAGTCTCCTTGATGAAGAAGCCACATCAAGTATTTCTGTCATACCTCCCAACGTATGCCTTATCGGTCCCATCGAATGGAGCGTGGACTCCTTTTACATTTCAACATAATATATCTCTCCCCACGTATGCCTTATCGGTCCCACCGAATGGAGCATGGACTCCTCTTACAATTCAACATCATACATCTCTTCCTGTATTTCCATTGGAATCAATGTGGATTCCTCCCCACGGTTGTATATCGGAAACCCCGAATGGAGTGTGGACTCCTTTTATATGTCCCTCCCATGCCATGCATGAGATGTGAGTGCAACATGCTATTTCATATTAACATAATAGCCTTAAAATCCATTCTTAAAACATAACCATTTTGATACCAAAAATTGATCATCAATCATGGAAATAAAAACCATTGCATGTACATAATCCAAGTGTTTCAACAAGGTAGGAATCCTACCCACGTCCAAGTATTGTATCCTTGCATTTTCGTCAAAATATAAATCGCCAATCACGTCAAAGCCGATCGTACACCCATTTGTGAAATTCCATTACCTAAAATTAATTGCATCATATAAAATGGTCAAATTAATTATCCAATTAATTTAAAAATACCTTACATCCTTCCATTTAAACTTAATCATTTGGAAAAGAAAAATCATCATAGATAATTTCACTTTTAAAAATCCATCGGTCACCTGTCCGCAGCCCATCCTACGGACGGCAGAAACCCGTCCTCAGACCATCCAACCCGTCTACAGAAAATCCATGTCTAGTTTATTATCCGTCCACGGACGGTCGAAACCCTTCCTGCTGACGATAATGACCCGTCCGCGGACGGTGATACCCGTCCGCCTACAGTGTCATCCGAAATCAGTCCTCATTTTATTTGATGTTTGCCTTATCCTTTCCTTTTGAAATTTATTTCGTATATTCAACATATATAATGTCATCCATTAATCATGTATGAACATAGTCTTTATTATCACAACTCATTTGTACAACTTATCTTACCCACCAACAAGGTTAGGGTCTTTTCTTTTCATTCCAAACGCTTAACCATCTTCTTGGATGGATTTTTCTTTTACATTCTATGGCCCATGACATTTTGGCCAATCTTTTCAATCCAATATGGAACCCCATGGTTTCAGCCATTCCATAGCCGAAAGCATGGTTCCCTTAGCTTCTTTTTAATCAATAACCCTCGTTAAACATTACATACCTATTCCGCGTCTCTTCCGTTTCTTTAGGTCTGATCTTGCTCCTCCATCCTTCTCCTTCCTTAGTCCTTGTTCTTCCTCCAAGTCTAGAGTAATATGTGAGAGAGACAGAGAGAGAGAGATGAAACCTCCTTGTCCTTCAATGGAGCATTCGGCCAAGGTGTTGATTGGGAGAGAGAGAAAATGAGATGAAAAACTCTATGGATCGGCCAAGGTGGTGTAGTTTGAGAGAGGGAGAGAGAGAGATAGGAGTGGAGATGAGATTTCTTTTGGTCAAGAGGGAGGGAGAGAGGATCGGCCAAGGAGGGTTTTGGTGGTGTGTGTCTTTTATCTAGCCCTAGCCTCCCAACCACCCACATTAAGGTGTGGTCTTTCCCATGTGTCCCTTGGTCAACCAAGAAGACACATGGCTTACACTTGGGGCTTGGTCTTTCCCATGCAACTCTTAACTCAAGACTTGAATTTATTCCATAATAAAATAATTCCTTAACTCAACTCACTTCACTTAACCCTTTTGATAAGCCACTTCCTCCACCCTCTTTTGGATTGGGAACAGTCCCACAAATCTAGGCGACAGTTTCCCTTTCTTCCCAATTCGCATGTGTCCCTTTCGTGGCGAGACTTTCAAGAATACTGTGTCTCCCACTACAAACTCAAGGAACCTCCTTCTCTTGTCAGCGTAGCTCTTCTGACAACTCTGTGCAGTGAGTAGATGCTGTCGTATTAACTTAATTTGTTCCGTGGTCTCTACAACTAGCTCGAGTCTAATAAATGTAGGCTCACCGGCCTCTGTCCAACACACTGTTGATCTACAGGGTCTACCATACAACACCTCGAATGGAGCTATCTAGAGGCTTCCCTGGTAACTGTTGTTGTAAGAGAACTCAACCAGTGGTAAGTGATCCTCCCATCCACCTTTGAAGTCTAACATACATGCTCTCAGTATATCCTCCAATGTCTGTATTGTCCTCTCTGACTGACCATCTGTCTATGGATGGAAAGCTGTGCTAATCAATAAATTCGTCCCCATAACCGTCTGCATGCTCTGCCACACCCTGCTAGTGAATCGGCCATCTCTGTCGGACACAATAATCCTGGGGATACCGTGTAGCCTGATAATATCCTTGAGGTATCGTCGTCCCAAAGTCTCGGATGAATCTGTCATCTTGATGGGAAGAAAGTGTGCAAACTTGGTCAATCGATCTACCACGACCCATATTGCATCGTTGCCCTTTGATGACCTTGGCAACCCTACCACAAAATCCATGGAAATATGTTCCCATTTCCACTATGGCACTGGTAAGGCTTTGAGTAGTCCTGGTGGTTTCTGATGTTCAGTCTTGACCTGCTGACAAGTCAGGCAGTGAGCAACAAACTCTGCCACATCTCTTTTAAGTCAATGCCACCAATAGTGTCTCTTTAGATCATGATACATCTTGGTGCTACCCGGATGAATAGAGAGTTTGGTTTGGTGTGCCTCGAACAATAACTCTCTTCTGCAACTCTAAGGCACATATGTCCTGTCTCGGAATAAAAGACCTTGTCCCGGTCGTAATTCCCATTCCGGTACAACCTCACCAGTAGACATTTTAGCCCAAATCTCTTCTACTTCCGGATCTGTGCGTTGTTCCTGTTCATGTAGTGGCCAAAAATTTTTAAATCAATAAATAGGTGGTTATTATTTATTTTAATGGTGGAAATGGGAAACTTGATGGAATAAATGGTAAATGGGCCAAAATTTGGATAAAGGCCCAAGTATGGCCCAATAGACCATGGATTGGATTTAAAATCATTTAAGTGGTCAATGATGGTCAATTGGGCCAAGGATGGTCAAATGGGGCCCAATACCCACTTGGGACCCAATGGATTAAGATAATGTAAGCCCTAAGATAAATGGGTATGGATAAATGTAATTGGGCCATGGGCCCAATGAGGATCCATTTGGTTGGAATGGACTTAGTTAAAGCTAAATCACCTAAGTTGGTGATGGAATTAGACCAAGGTGATGTGGCCAATTGGGACCCACCTCTGCCTCACCAAGTGAGGTGGCGTGTGGACCAAGAGTTGGTGGGGCCGGCCACCATGGTTGACTCAGTCAACCATGGCTGGATACATGGAGGGAATTTAAGGAAAGGTAATTAGATTAAATAAGAAATAATTAACCTAGGCTAAGGATTTAATTAATCACATTAGTTAAGTTGGTCAAAGAAGTCAAATGGTGGTTTTTAACAAACACAAACCACCCAAAGAAACACACCAACGTTGGCTTGGTGGTGGTTATCCCAACCACCACCATAAAGCATAAAAATATCTTATGGGGTTGGTGAGGAAAAAGTAATGGTGGAGTAAAGTTCAAGAAAACAAAACGGAGTTGTTTTTATCTTATCTCTCAAACCCAAATCTCATTTCACACTCTTGCTCTCCCACACCACCGTCCCTCATCTCTAAGGAAAAAGAAGAAGAAAATTAAGAAAGGAAGAGGAGAAGAGAAGAAAGAAGAGAAGAGGTGCAAGCATGGTCCACCATTCTAAGGTCAAGATCTACCATCTTCTTCTCATCATCTCCTCCTTTCCCTCTCTCAAGCAAACCCTACCATGGCCAAACCCAAGCTTGGGGGTTTCTCATCTTAATCAAGCATCCTAGCCGATTAAACAAGGAGAGGAAGGAGAAAGGAGGCTAAGGAAGTCAACGGGAGTGGCGGAAGTCGGAGGAGACGATGGATTGTGAGTATTTCTTAAACAAGAAATTTTGGATTTTTAGGGTTTAAGATGTGGGATTCATTTTATAAATTTAGTGGTGGCCAAATGATTTTATGCCATGGATTTTAAATCCATCAATTTGAAGGATGGAAAATGGGTAAACCCCTAATGGATAAATTAAGGTTAAGAACAAATTAAATGGATTAAGGATATTATGAAATTAAATTAATTAAGCATGGAGAATGGTTTATGATTTTGAGGTTTTTAATGATTAAATGTTGGAAGATTAAAAAAGGGGTTTTTATGAGAAAAAACCATGGTGGGTGATTAGGTAATGTGTGATTTTCTTAGGGTTTTAAGGAATGGTGGACATTATGTAATTTAAATTGATTAAGAATGGAAGCATGTAGAATGGTTTAGAATTTTAAGTGCTTAATGATTAAATGTTGCAAATTTTAAAAGAATTATGAGGGAGTTTATGAAATATGTGAATGATTTGGTGGCCTTAGAAAGGCATGAATGGACAATGAACCCTATGGTGATCCAATGGTGGATTAATGGTTATGAATTATGGAAAAATAAATGGGAAATGTGGGTGGTGTTGATGGACCAAAAGGGGCCCAATGTTATTAGTTGTAATGGGAATATGGCTAGGTTTATGGACTTGAATGTGATTAAGAATGATGATTTAAGTGTATAAATTAAACCCTTCATGGAAGGGCTTGTGATGGGTGCAAATGTGGTAAATAGGCCTAAGAAAATAATGGGAAATTGGGATGGACTAAGTATTTTGGAACCATGGAAAACAAATGGGGAATGTAGCTAAGTTGAGGGACTCAAAATATATTTAATGTTGGTGGTTTTGGAATGTACCAAAATGAACCTAGTGTTGATATTTGTAATGGACTCCAATGTAGTAAAAGATGAGGGTTTAAGTGTGTGAATTAAACCCCTTCATGGAGGGACTTGTGATAAATTCAAATGTGTAACAATGGATCCAAGAAAAATGGGAAAAGGATACTATGGGTTCGGCCATGGTGTATGGCCGAACCTATGGCCCACTTGTGAGCCTTTTGATGGGTTAGATTGGAGTATGAATGTGTTTAAATTGATTGGGATTAGGTTAAGTTAAGGACTCATTTTTAATGAGTTCATGTTATGGTTGATAGGTCACTAATAGATCTAAGGTATGGATCAATTTTGGACTTAAGTGTGGCTAAGTTAATAGACTTTAATGTGATTAAGGGTGATGATTCAAATGTGTAAATAGGCCAAAGAAAGAATGGGGTAAAGACATCATATGTTCGGCCATGGTGTATGGCCGAACCCATGACCCATTTGTGGGTAAAATTATGGATTAAAATTTGGTATTATGTGTGGGAGAAATGAATGAGAGTTAGAGTATTTAAATGCCTAATTTTTTTAGTATTGTTATGTTATGGGTAATAATACATCAATGGACCCATTTTATGAATCAATTAAGGCCTAAGATTAATGTGTATTTGTATGTTAGGTTAATGGAGTTTAAGTAAATTAAATGGCTAATTTTAATGGTCGTGTGCCATGGTTGAATGGGTCATTAATGGACCTAAGATAGAGATCCAGGTTTATGATCAATTATGAACTTGGTTAGGCAAGGGTAATGAATGAGAAATTAACCATGGAGAAGAGGTAGTGGCAAAACCGTAATTAATCGCCAAATTCAAGAACTCCATGGGAGATGACCAAGGGCTTAGGAGCTCTAAGTATCAAGTCTATGTATGGTTAAATAAAACCTAGGATGGCTAATTTGTTTTAAATTCACAAATTAAAGGGGTTTAATGGATTAAGTGGGACCCACAAAACCTAAATAGTGACCGATTTTTCATGTGGACTTGAAAATTATTAATGGACTTAGAAATAGTTAAAATATGGATTGATTATGTGTATGTGATAAGGTATTGGACATCGCAAGCGGTGCGTGATCGGCGACCGGGTCTGTCGGACGGAAACGGAAGAAAGAACGCTAGTTGGTTTTCGGTAGGATTCCTACCTTTTTGTAAGCCATGGATTGAGTGATGATTTCTTTGAATTATTTTGGAAAATTACATGGGCTGTTTTAAGATTGGTTTTGAATTATGTATTATGTAGGGGTTTTTACTTGATTTATTCTGGTAAGCATATGATTGGTTTAAAATGGGTTTTAAAGCTATGATGTGTTTATTGAGGCTTCACTTGATCTACTTTTGATAATCAAGTTATATGTTTGATTGATGGGATTTTTAAATGTCATGATTGTTATTATATTCATTACATGGCATATGGCATCTACATCTCATGCATGGCATGGGAGGGATATGACAGGGGAAGGATGAAATGAAACCGGAGTCCATGCTCCGTCGGGGCGACCGATAAACAACCATGGGGATATTCTGATGTGTTTGATTCATCAGGGAGGTTACTATGGGCTCTATGATATATTGATAAGGTTATTCAAACAAGAATGTTACTATGTGTTATTATACCTTGATGATGGTTCTTCCATCAAGGGGGATGCCTAGTGTGGATCACATCTTGATGAGGTCTTTCCATCAAGAGGGTCATGGCATGATGATGGTATGGAGTAAATTTTGAACATTATGTATGGATGAAAAAGGGGCATCGTACAATGATGATGAGATTGATGGGTGGGATTCATGACATAAAACACCCATTGCATTACATTGTACCAAATGGCATGATTTTGATATAATATTTTCTATATGCTTTGTTATCACTAATCCATGTGTTAGCCCTACTCGGAGTCCTACTGGGCGCGTTGTCTAATGCCCTACTTCTACCCTAGCTGATGACGCAGGAAATGCCGGAGCAGAAGGACGAGACGGGAGCCAAGCTTAAGAGCTTGGGGAGGAAGACTATTTGCTTTAATTAAGTTTATTTTGGGAAATGTGTATTTGTATAGTTTAGCTTGTCGGACTGTATAATTACTTGTTATATTCTGGTTTTGTTTTGGATACGGTGATGTTGAAATGTTTTATTAGTCAGATGAATGTAATCTTCCCTGCTATCTAAAATTTACAGCTTAGCCTCTATTATCATTCCGCGTTTTATGTAACATTCCGCAAGCTTACTTATACGTGTGAACTGTTCCTCGTGGACTTCGTTCCACGCACACGTAGGGTTGGGCAGTTAAGGGCTGGGCTTTAGAAGCTCGGACTTAACTCGCGTCGTGACATCCGCGCCCTTTGTCACTTTAAAAAAAAAAAATAGACTCAGATTTTCAGTGAAAAGGGCGGGCGTTACAGTTCAATCTTGGAAACCATGTTGGATCGTACGATCAAATTATGCATACTCCCATGATTCTTGATGTATAGATTGAACTCTCAAATGGTATTTAGCATTTCCCATTCCTTCATAATCAAACTGGCCATTATTGCATGTGGCATGCTACTGAGGGCATCAACCACTTTGTTTGCCTTGCCAGGATGACATCGAAGCGTAAACTCATAGTCTTGCAGATATTCCATCCATCTGCGCTGCCTCATATTAAGTTCATTCTGATCAAATAGATATTTCAAACTTTTGTGATCTGAAAATTCCTAAAACTTCTCGCCATAGATATAGTGTCTCCAGCTTTTGAGAGCGAAGACCATTGTGGTTAATTCCAGATCATGTGTGGGATAGTGGCGTTCATGAATTTTCAACTGCCTTGAACCATAAGCCACTACGTGATGACGTTGGGTAAGAGAACACCCAAGTCCTTCACTTGAAGCATCACAATATACTTCATAGCCTTTGCCTCTTTCTGGCAAAATCAGGATAGGTGCAGTCGTAAGCCTCTCCTTTAGTTCTTCGAATCTTCGGTTGCATACAGCAGACCATTCAAATTTGACTCCTTTCTGAGTGAGTCAGGTAAGTGGAGATACAATCTTGGAGAAGTCCATAATAAACTTCCTATAATAACCGGCCAATCCCAGAAAGCTGCGGATTTCAGTCACATTCCTTGGAGCTTTCCAGTCTTTAACTGCCGCCACTTTGGCCAGGTCCATGACTATTCACTTCCGCTGATATGATATGCCCTAAGAAGTTAACCTCAGATAGCCAGAATTCGTACTTGCTTGCTTTGGCATACAATTGATTCTTCTTCAGGGTGTCCAGAACCATCCGCAAATGTTCAGCATGCTCTCCCCCGACTTTTAGAATAAATCAGGATGTCGTCAATGAAAACAATTACAAATTTGTCTAAGTAAGGACGAAAGATCTTGTTCATCAAATCCATGAATACAACTGGTGCATTGGTGAGTCCAAACGGCATGACCACATACTCATATAATCCATACCGAGTTCGGAAAGCCGTCTTCTCTATGTCTTCATCCCTGACATAGATTTGATGGTAGCCTGACATCAGATCAATCTTGGAGAAATGACTGAAACCTCTGAGTTGATCGAATAGATAATCAATTCTGGGTAGAGGATACTTGTTTTTGACTGTCAGCTGATTCAACTTCCGATAATCTACACACATCCGAAGTGTACCATCCTTCTTCTTCACAAATAATACCGGTGCTCTCCAAGATGATGTTCTGTTCCGGATGCATCCTAGTCTGAGCAGTTCATCAATTTGTTTCTTTAGCTCCGACATCTCAGCTGGGGCCATTCGGTATTGCAGCAATGACACTGGAGTCGTGCCAGGGTATAGCTTAATCTCAAAATCAATCTCTCTTTGGTGGCAACCTAGGGAGTTCTGTTGAAAATACCTCTACGTAGTCTCTCACTATAGTAGGTAGTTCAGCCATTGGCATCTTGTCTAGCCTGATGCTGTTTAATACAAGATGGTTCAATTTTTCATACAAACTCTTGGTCATCGGATTGCTCTGTTTGTCGGCATGTACTACATATTGTTTTCCCTCGGGTGACCAAAATATCACCCTACGGAGATGCCAGTCAATGCTGGCCTAGAAGTTAGCCAACCAATCCATGCCAAAAATGATATCGTACTCTGTCATATCAAGTACCAGATAATTAAACTCAAATCTGAGTCACAAGTTCAGTGTTTACCGATGTGCATATCAGTTCTAGTGATGTGCCTCCAACAGGGGATACAATAGTAAGTGCAGTGGACAGTTGTTGTACTAGAGTACCAGTAGCAGATATGAAAGCAGCAGATACAAATGAGTGGGATGCTCCTGAATCAAATAATGCACAGGCATAGGAACTACCAACTATTGCCATACTTTGAATCACTGAGTGATCCACCGTCTCTGGAGGAGGAACCAAAGTATTTAGTAGTCCAGATCTTGTCGGAATAGGTGCCCGTCCTGTTTGGTTATATGCTCTGGATGCTTGTGAATGAGCTGGTCGAGCTGTAGGACGAAATGAACCCCTAGAGTGAGAAGGTTTATTGTTTTCCGGACACTCCCTCTTGAAATGGCCCTGTTGGCCACACTGAAAACAGGTGCTCACACCTCGAGGAACCTAAGAGACGGATACTGATGTGGAGGGCTGATTGGGACGAAAGCCTCTGGTTGACCCAGTAGAAAGTGGGGTCGGACTCTCTTGTTTGGGCAAAAAACACTTCCTCTGCTTTGGCCTCGGCGGTTGTCCACAAACTGAACTGTCTCTTCTAGCTCCTGCTTAGCTATGGTAGCTCGACTGACCACTTCCGCCAACGTAGGTGACTTGAAGATAGTCACTTTGACCTTGATGCTTGGTCGAAGGCCTCGTTCAAATTTACGAGCCTTCCTGTATTATGTGTCCACCATGTATAAAGCATAACATGATAGACGGAGAAACTCCTGATGATACTCAGTCACCGTCATGGTGCCCTGTACCAAAGATATGAACGCTTGTGTCTGGTGCTCCTTCTCCTTTTCTGGAAAATAGTGATCCAGGAACATTGAAGAGAACTGGTCCCATGTCATCTCAGTCCTTTCCTCTGCTGAAATTTGTGCCCGTTCTCGTTCATTCACTTCCCACCACTTGCCGGCATCATCGATCAACAGCGAAGTAGCTGGCAGTATTCTATCTTCATTACTGGTGATCTTCAGTAATGTCAAGATCTTGGTGATATTTCTCAACCAATTCTCCGCTCCTGCAGGTCCTTCATTCCCTTTGAAATGAGGGGGACGCTGCTGTTGGAAGTCTCTAACCATGCTTCGAGCATGTGCCTCATTGGTGGTCGTACTTCCATTGCCATTCATATGTCGCTGTAGAACGGAAGTGACCACAGCCTGCACTAAATTCTGCAACTCGGGGGGTACCAAAGGAATATTTAGGCTATTCTGCGCCTCTTCCTGGTGTGGTTACTGCACCTCTTCCTCCACATGCGGGTTTTGTCGAGTTCTTCTTCTCGGAGGTATTTTCCTAAGTCTTTGAAACATCGTTTAACTTAGCTTTCTCCTAAAGTTTTGTGTTTACATATTTTGGAGAATTGCCAAATTAGCATCTTGTATTTCTTGTTTTTTGGGGAACTTTCCTATGTATCAGGTATTGTTTCTCAATTTGGGGAAATCCTGATGTTTCTTGTTTCAGGGAAATATGCCATACTTTACTATATTTGATAAATCCATTTTTACAGTGATTGTCCTTCCCTTGCCATTATAGTGTTGTTCTCAGTTTGAATGTTTCAGTAAGATTCTTAACAAAGTAAATTAATCCAGCCCCCGTGCAGCAAACTCCGAAGAGTCGGTCAGTTGGGATTCTTATCTTGTCAGTGAGACATGATACTGTCTTAATCTTACTTTGAAAGATTCGTACTTCCGATGTCGCTCTGAGACCAACTGTAAGCGCCCCACCCTTTTTCATTCGCCGAAAATCAGAGTCCATTTTTTTTTTTTTAAATAAAGAATGAGAGAGAGCGGGACGCCACGACGTGAGCTAAGTCCGAGCTTCCAATGTAACGCCCCGCCCTTTTTCACTCGCTTTTTCTCGTAAATTCAGAGTCTATTTTTTTTTTAATAACAGAGTAGAGTGATAAAGCGCGGGACGTCACGACTGCGAGCTAAGTCCGAACTTCCAAAGTCCGACTTTTAGCTGGCCAACCTTATGTGTGTATGCACTCAGTCCAATAAAATGGTTCACACATAGCAATATCAAGATGTAGAATAAAAATCATAATATGTGGAAACATAACATCAAAATGCGAAATCATAATAGAACCAAGTTCTATTCCATTCAGATAGCAAAGTACGTCAAGTCATTAATCATCATTATCATAACACAATTATCCAGTAAGACATCCAACCACAGCAAATCCATCTAAGTTATTACATTCCGAATTCCGGATACTCAAAATACAAATCCCTGAGTATCTTAAACAAATTATAAAACTAAAAGCATTCCAAGCTCCTATGCTTGTCCCTTTCTGTGTTTAGTGTTTTCCTCATTTCCTGCATCATCCACTAAAGGGTAGAAGTAGGGCGTTAGTACAACGCGCCCAGTAGATATTCCAATTAGGGTTAACATATGGGTTAGTACAAAAAATCCAGATATAATAAATATATCAAATCAGTTATAATAAATCATAACATACTCATAAAGCATCGTATCAAAATAGTATATGATAATAGAGATCCAATCATACCGATAAAAACCAAAACCTTGCATGATAATAAAGATCATAATCATGCCAATGCAATGCCATGCCATGCTATCATATGCGATGAGTCCCGCCCATCACAAAATATAGGGTATACTCTTGATGGAATTCTCCTCATCAAAGTAGCTTCCTGGTGGAATTCTGATCACCAAGGTTTTCTCTCATGATGGAATTCTCCTCATCAAGGTATTCCTTCCACGAGTGTTTTACGGACGCCCCGACGGAGGGTGGATCTCCGGATATATAGTATCCTCTTAATGGGATTCTCATCATCAAGGTATCCCCTGATGGAATGCTCATCATAAGGTCTTCATACATAGTATTCCTCTTGATGGGATTCTCATCATAAAAAATAATTATCATACATTAAAATTACCAAAACAACTCCATGGGGTTCGGCCATACACCATGGCCGAACCCTATGGTTTTCATCATTCTTAACTCCATAATAGATTCACCAAAGTTGTTCCATGGTTTCCAACCATAAGCATATAATCAACAACCTTCCATTAAAACCATACAATAACCATGATCCTTCCCAATTTTCTTCCATAAAATAACCAACAATCCTTCATGGAGTTCGGCCCTTCACCATGGCTGAACCCTATGGTTTATCAACCTCTTCTTAAACCATTTTAAATCCCTATTAAAACATGCATAATCTGTCCATGATTTTCATCATTAAAATTCCATAATTAAACCATGCTTTTCCATGGGGTTCGGCCATACATCATGGCCGAACCACATGGTCCATTCTTTCCATTAAAATCATCATATTCATCCCTCAATCTTCTCCCATGGGGTTCGGCCATACACCTTGGCTGAACCCTATGGTTCCTTATTTCATTAAAACAAATTAATCACAAACCATAAAATCACTTACCGGTTCCGCGACTCCTTCGATTTTCCATCGGTGGGTCTTGTTCTTCTAATCCTTCTCCTTTCCTTAGCCTTTTTCTTCTTAGATCTTCCCATCTTTCTGGCTGCTTTTCCTTCTCTTTGATGTAGTCGAGAATAAGAACTTGTGAGAGAGAGAGAGAGAGAGAGAGAGAGAAATCAGCCTAAGGGGTTATCTTCTTACATAAGCTCCAATTAATCCAAATGGGGAAGGTGCAATGCGCCCCTCCCTTGCCTTAAATGGCAATGCCCATGTCCCTTGCTTAGATTAGCAATTACCGACGTCCCTTGCTTAATCTAGTAACCTCCCAATTGGCCAATGCTAAAAATAAATATAGTAATGCGGTGAGCCCTTGTGTTCCCCATTTTTTTACACATATACCATATTGTAGCTCAGTTTTGATCTTGTTAGCTTCTGAATCAGGAAACACGGTAAACTACAAAGTTGTAGCCCTTGAAGTATTCTTTCCAACGCAAAAAGAATCAAAGCAATCGAACATCGGAGTGGAACTTTATAACCAACATACTAAACATATATCAAACCTTCCTTATTTTTCTCCCTTTCTTATTTTCTTTCTTTTTCCTTAATCCATATTTAGAATGTGCTATGCGCCCTTGCTCCCTTCTCTTATTGACTCATGAATGCCGTGTGCCTTTTGTTAAAAATACTCCGATTCGGTCTCTCTCTTGCTAAGATAGCAAATCATAATTTTATGCAAGCCGTGTGCTCCTTTCCCTTGCCTCAATCACCATTGTCGTGTGCACTTGTTGTGATTCTTTCTTTTATGAAAAGCTCCACTTAATCCCATATTTAGAAGGTGCCAAGACCCTCTACGTTAGCCATTGTCTAAACCCAAATCCATCTACACGTTTTTAATCAAGAAGCCCCTCTTCAAAAGATCTCTTGCGCATAAACATAGATATCTTCTTTATTTAATCTTAGATATTTTCTCAAGGTACTCTAACATATCAATGTGGATATGAAAATCCCACATACACGGCCAAGCCATTAATCCAAAATTCCCTCATGTGCATATTCATTATCCATTTAAATTCAGCCCCAGTTAATTTTATTAAAATCCTTTCCATAATCCGTTGGGTCATAATTGGGCAAAGACCCAACATTTTTACCCATCTAAGATCCCTATCCAATAATTCACAAATATAAATGGTAATAATAATAACTTGAAAATCTGGGGTATTACAATACAACCCCCGGCCCTTAACTAGCCAACTATACGTGTGTGTGGACCGAGTCCACTAAAACAGTTCACACGCTTTAAAGTTATACTTACAGAATAGACACATTGCGGAATTAATATTTGATTACATAAACCAACCATAACCTTTACTTAGCAAGGAAGTCAATCACCCAAAACTTAACTGAACTTAATATCCAAAGGTAACGTCAAACGACAACAAAATAATATCTAAGTTACTATAATCCCAAAATGCAGTTAACTCAAATACACTGTCCAAAACTAAAACTTAAGAATAAGCAATAAGCTGCCCAAGCTCCTAAGCTTGGCTCCTTTCGCGTCCATCGTTCGTTCCGTTCCCTATACCATCATCTAATGTAGAAGTAGGGCGTTAGTCAACGCGCCCAGTAGGTATTCCGAATAGGGTTATACACATAGGATTAGTATAAAATCAAGATACAAAAAATCATACCGTACTTGCAAAAAATAATACCCAAAAACAGTGCATGATACTCATAACAAAGTCATGCCAATGTAACGCCAAGTCATGGGGTCATCTGCGAATGATCACCCCCCCCCCCCCCCCAAACGTCCATATCACACATCACATTAGTAGTCCCCTTGATGAACAAGCCACATCAAGTATTTCTATCATGCCTCCTCACGTATGCCTTATCGGTCCCACCGAATGGAGTGTGGACTCCTTTTACATTTCAACATAATATATTTCTCCCCACGTATGCCTTATCGGTCCCACCGAATGGAGAGCGGACTCCTCTTACAATTCAACATCATACATCTCTTCCCGTATTTCCATTGGAATTAGTGTGGATTCCTCCCCACGGTTGTTTATCGGAAACCCTGAATGGAGCGTGGACTCCTTTTATATGTCCCTCCCATGCCATGCATGAGATGTGAGTGCAACATGCTATTTCATATTAACATAATAGCCTTAAAATTCATTCTTAAAACATAAGCATTTTGATACCAAAAATAGATCATCATCATGGAAATAAAAACCATTGCATGTACATAATCCAAGTGTTTCAACAAGGCTGGAATCCTACCCACATCCAAGTATTGTATCCTTGAGTTTTCGTCAAAATATAGATCGCAAGTCACGTCAATGCCTATGGTACACCCGTTTGTGAAATTTCGTTACCTTAAATTAATTCCATCATATAAAATGGTCAAATTAATTATCCAATTAATTTAAAACATACCTTACATCCTTCCATTTAAACTTAATCATTTGGAAAAGGAAAATCATCATAGAAAATTTCACTTTTAAAAATCCGTCAGTCACCCTTCCGTAGCCCATCCTGCTGACGGCAGAAACCCGTCCTCAAACCATCCAACCCATCCGCAGAAAATCCATGTCTAGTTTATTATCTGCCCGCGGACGGTGATACCCGTCCGCCGACAGTGTCATAAAAAATCAGTCCTCATTTTATTTGATGTTAGACTTGTCCTTTCCTTCTGAAATTTATTTCGTATATTCAACATATATAATGTCATCCATTAATCATGTATAAACATAGTCTTTAATATCACAACTCATTTATACAACTTATCTTACCCACCAACAAGGTTAGGGTCTTTTCTTTTTGTAACGCCCTGCCCTTTTGCCTAAAATCAGAGTCTATTTTTTTTTTTTAAATAAAAAGTGAGAGAGAACGGGACGTCACTACGAGAGCTAAGTCCGACCTTCCAAAGCCCGGCGCTTAACTGGCCAACCATACGTGTGCGTGGACTAAAGTCCACAAAAACGGTTCACACGTACTAAGGCGACACTTGCACTAACTTATCCCATTCAACTAACTTAACTAAATTTACCCAATTATTTTAAAGTCAAGGTCACCCATGACCCATTGGATCTTAATTGGGTAATTGACCCATTTCCTTGCCCATCTATTGTCCATTTCAACTTTATAATTTCAAATTCAATTAAAATGAAATCCAAGTGGGCCATTCAATAAATTTATAAGCTAAGGAAAATCCAGGGTGTTACAATATTACCCTCTTTTGGAATTTTTGTCCCGAAAATCGGGTGAAGTAGGGTTTCAAACAAATCATACAAATAGCTCAGGATGAGATGCTCTCATTTCTGACTCCAGTTCCCAAGTGTCTTCCTCATTATCGTGTCGGTCCCATACCACTTTGACGAATGAAATCGCTCTGTTTCGTAACACCCTTTGCTCCCTATCAATTACTCAGACATGCCTCTCGATGTAAGATATGTCGGTTTGCACTTCTATGTCTTGCACATTCAGCACGTGTGATGGGTCAGGGTTGTACTTTCTCAACATAGAAACATGGAATACGTTGTGCAGTCCTGACAACTGTGGAAGGAGTATCAGATGATAAGCCACTTCCCCCACCTTCTCATGGATCGAAAAGGGTCCCACAAATCTGGGTGACAGTTTCCCTTTCTTTCCAAACCTCATGTGTCCCTTTCATGATGAGACCTTCAAGAATACTAGGTCTCCCACTTCAAACTCAAGAGATCTTCTTCTTTTGTCAGCGTAGTTTTTCTGACTACTCTGTGCCGTGAGCAGATGTTGTGGTATCACCTTGATCTGTTCTGTGGTCTCTACAACAAGATCAGGTCCAATAAGAGCAGGTTCACCTGCCTCGGTCCAACACTGGGGATCTGCAGGGTCTACCATATAATGCTTCAAATGGAGCCATCTTGAGGCTTGCCTGGTAATTGTTGTTGTATGAGAACTCGACCAGTGGTATGTGATCTTCCCAGCTGCCCTTGAAGTCTAGCATGCATGCTCTCAGCATATCCTCCAATGTTTGTATTGTTCGCTCTGACTGACCGTCGATCTGTGGATGGAAAGCTGTGCTATATAATAAATTTGTCTCCATAGCCGACTGCATGCTTTGCCACACCTTGCCAGCGAATCTGCCATCTCTATCGGACACAATAGTCCTGGGTATGCCATGTAGCCTGATGATGTCCTTGATATACCGCCGTCGCAAAGTCTCAAACGAGTTTGTCATCTTGATAGGGAGAAAATGTGCAGACTTGGTCAGACGGTCCACTATAACCCAGATTGCATCATTACCCTTTGAAGACCTCGACAGCCCTGTCACAAAGTCCATGGCAATGTGTTCTCACTTCCATTCGGGCACGAGTAGGGATTTGAACAGCCCTGATGGCTTATGATGTTCTGTCTTGACTTGCTGACAAAGAAGGCAGTGAGAGACAAAGTCAGCCACATCTCTTTTGAGTCCATGCCACCAATAATGCCTTTTCAGATCATGGTATATTTTCGTGCTACCCGGATGAATGGAGAGTTTTGATTGATGAGCTTCTATTAACAACTCTCTCCTGCAGCCTTGAGGTACATATGTCCTGCCTCGGAATAAGAGACCTTGTCTGTAACACCCCGCCCTTTTCACTCAAATAATCAGAGTTTATTTTTTATTTATTTATAATAACAATAAACAAGTAATTGGGGCGGGATGTTACGACGTGAGTTAAGTTCGGACTTCTAAAGTCCGACCCTTAACTGGCCAAGCCCATGTGCGTATGGACTAAGTCCATAAGAATCGATCCACACATGGTACAAATAAAACTTGCGGAATAAACTTAATCTTAATCTAACTGTGGGTTATAATAGATCCTAAGACTACTTCATTTTCCATTTTTAGATAGCAAAGTACATAATCATCCAAAATTACGAAAATAACCTTAAAGTAAGCATTCATTCTAAACCATCCAAATCCTACCAAACCATAGCAAATAGTTTACTACATTATTACATGCCAACATCATCTAATTATCAAATTACATTGTCCAAATAAACTTAAATAAAAAGTCCATAAATCAAGTCCATTCAAAGCCCAAGCTCCTATGCTTGGTTTCCATCACGATCCTCGTTCTTCCCCTTTCCTGCGTCATCCACTAAGGATAGAGATAGGGCGTTAGATCAACACGCCCAGTAGGTGTTTCCGATTAGGGCTACCACAAGGTTAGTATAAAAACATGCAAATATTATAATAATACATGTTCATCAAAGTCTCATAAAACTAATGTTATGTATGTAATGCACATATAATGAGTCCCACCCATCACAAAGATACATAGCCTCCTCTTGACGAGATTCTCATCGTCAAGGTACCCCACAGTGGTCTTTCGGACGCCCCGATAGAATGTGGCCTCCGGATTCCTCTTGATGGGATTCTCATCATCAAGGTACCCCACAATGGTCTTTCGGACGCCGAGACGGAGTGTGGCCTCCGGTTTCCATAATCACCACTCCATGCCATGCATGAGATGTCCATGAGTTCATGCCATTTGTAAACACATCTTAACATACAAAACCACATTGAAACATAATATCATAGCACATAATTCATCAAAATTACGATAAAACATCAAATATAAGTGTGGTTCAAAAAGGTAGGAAACCTACACAATGTTCACTTAGATTGACCGTTATTTTAAACCGTCACCCGATCACAACTTGTACACCGCTCAAGCAATCCCGATACCTTATTTATATAACAGCAAGTCAAACATATATCCATATAATTTTCCACTTAGTCTAAGTCTCAAAAACCACTTTGTGGGGTTCGGCCATACCCCATGGCCGAACCTCACCCACTTAAATTTTGGTCTCTCTTTCCTTTAACTAAAACCATGCCAATAACTCATATACCAACCCCAATCCACCAAATGCAACCTTGTGGGGTTCGGCCATACACCATGGCCGAACCTCACTTAATTTTGTTTTAAACCCTTCTTTGTATTCTGAAGCCCAAACACATCATTCAAATAACTTAATCTTCCAAATGAACCTTGGTAGGGTTCGGCCATACAACATGGCCGAACCTTACCACTTTGGTTTTGGCCCATCTTTCTTTTGTACATTTCATTCATTATTACAATCTTGCCACTAGCATAACCCTTTGTTTAATTTTGCTTTAAAACCAAAGTCCATATCCAAACTACCTTAGTGGGGTTCGGCCATACAACATGGCCGAACCTCACCACTTAATTTGGTCCTTTAAATCCTTCATTCACCCATCTCCAATTACATTATAAATTAACACTAAGTCCACCAATGACCATTAGTGGGGTTCGACCATACTACATGGCCGAACCTCACCAAACTGATTTTTGTCCCTCTTTCCATCATCTTTGATGGCTGATTATTTTCTTATACTAAGTTCATAAATAAACATAGTGATTCTCAAATCAAAAGCGTGTCATAATCCATAATTTCCAACCATGTTCTCACTCTAAATAACCCATAAAAACAGTCCATGGGGTTCGACCATACACTTAGCCGAACGCTATGGTTTTCTTGATGTAAACCCTCCAATATTTGTCCATGGTTTTGATCAGCAACTTAGCCATAACATCAACATGGTTCAGCCATGCCATAGCCTCTCCAAAATAGTAAACTTATCTCCATTTTAAACCCTTTAAAACCTTCATTACATAGTATGGTTTTTATCCCTTAACAACCATAAAAATCACCACATCCTTTCATGGGTTTCGGCCATCCAAAGTGGCCGAACCCTATGATCCAATTTCTACCCTTTTTAGACAGCATAAACCATGATCTAAATCTTTGATAGATTCGGCCATACAATGGCCGGATCATGTTCCCTTAGTCATTCCTTTTAACAAGTGTTTATTGAGCACTTACCAAAACCACGACTCCTCTGATTTTTTCACTTCTTCTTGATCCTCTCCTTAGTCCTTCCTTCCTTCTCCTTTAGCTGAGACTGATCTTGCTCAGAGACTCCTTGAAATTGTTCAGCCAAGATATTGGTTTGAGAGAGAGAGATAGAAATTTGGTCTTGAATGAAAGTGACAACCTTGATGCCAAACTCTTTTGCTGAATTTTGTCTTGGTGAAAGGATCGGCCAAGGACTAATTGGTATGAGATACAATCAGCCAATGCCTTTGGTCTTGAGAAATGAA
Organism: Chimonanthus salicifolius; assembly: GCA_013350335.1. NCBI lineage: Eukaryota > Viridiplantae > Streptophyta > Magnoliopsida > Laurales > Calycanthaceae > Chimonanthus > Chimonanthus salicifolius. The sequence continues at coordinate 16,222,529 of CM023539.1, forward strand.
CAACATCCAAGAGAGGGAGAGAGAGAGAGATAGAAAATGAAACCCCTTTTTGGCTAATGATCAGCCCAAGGTTATCACTACATGTAACTCCCCTCCCATTTACTTCCATAACTTATTTCATTTGGGGGTTTCATCCTTGAGATGAAACCCTCCAACGGTTTCTTGGCTCTTGGCTGCCCTAAATGCAACCCTTTTCCATCACTTCTCCAAGTGTGAATCTACTTGTAACTCTCATTTGTTTAATACCTTCCTTGGGGTTTCATCCTTGAGATGAAACTCCCAAGGTGCCCAATGGATTCCAATGGTGTTTTGGTGTATCCTTTCCTCTCATCATTCATCTCTCATTAACCTTGTATGTGAGAGTTTCATTCTAAAATAAAAGTCGCATAGGCTCCAACGGTCATGTTTTGAATTGAGAATCCATAACTGCCACTTCTCATTTACTTGCCATGTGGGGGTTTCATCCATGAGATGGAACTCCCACAAGCCAACGGTTTGGTCTTGGTCCATGCAACTCTTCCTTTAGTTCTCCATTTGGAGTTTCATGCAAGACATAATACTCCCATGCAATTCCAATGTGTAATAGGTTTGAATTTAAAATACTACTCCTCACATTTGTAACTCCCAAAACCGCCACACCATTCATTTTTTATGTAGGAGTTACATGCATGGAATTGCCTCTGCATGCAGCCAACGTTTTTTTTTTTTTTTTGTTTTAAACATGAAACCAAGACACTCCAATCTCATTCACACACTTCACTTACTTAGAATTAATTTAACTCTCTCAACTCAACCCATTTAACTCATCAATTTAATGCAACTCAACTCATAAATTCAACTCAACTAAACCCTTCATTTATTTCAACTCAAACCAAACTCAAACATTTAATTAATCTTAACCCAATTAAGCTTTGAGCTCATCCAATGGTTAATCATGTCCACAACGACCCATTGGGTCCCAATTGGGTCTTTCGACCCAATTAACCCCTTTGACCCAAATAAATGTACATTACCCATTTAACCTAATTTGAACCTTATACCAAGCACATTGGTCTTATTTGAACAATGGGCCCCACTATTTACTCATCTACGATCATATCCTTTGATTCATAATTTCAATGGCAATTTCGTAAATATTGATATATCGTAAAATGTAGGGTATTACATTATCTAGGTCGTAATTCCCATTCTGGTATGACCTCTACAGTCGACATCTTGGCCCATATTTCTGCCACTTCAGGATCTGTCCGCTGCTCTTGTTCAATCTTGGAAACCATACTGGACTGTAACATCAGATTATACATGCTCCCACAATTTTTGATGTGCTAATTGAACTCTCGAATGGTCGTTAGCATTTTCCATTCTTTCATAATCAGACTAGACACAGTTCCATGTGAAATGCGACTAAGAGCATCCGCCACTTTGTTTGCTTTGTAAGAGTGATATCGTAGTGCAAATTCATAGTCTTGCAGGTACTCCATCCATCTGTGCTATCTCAAATTGAGTTCCTTCTGATCGAACAGATATTTTAAGCTCTTATGGTCTGAAAACACCTCAAATTTCTCTCCATATAGATAGTGTCTCCAGCTTTTGATAGTGAAGACCACTGCAGCTAGTTCCAAATCATGAATGGGATAGTTACGTTCATGGATTTTCAGTTGCCTTGAACAATATGCCACCACATGATGACTTTGAGTGAGAGAGCACCCAAGTCCTTCTCCTGAAGCATCATAGTATACTTCATATCCCTTGCCTTTCTCTGGCAAAATTAGAATGCGAGTGGTGGTAAGCTTTTGTTTCAGATCCTCAAACCTTCGATTGCACACGTCAGACCATTCAAATTTGACTCCTTTATGAGTTAGTGGGGTGAGTGCAACCGCAATCTTGGAGAAGTCCATAATAAATTTCCGATAGTAACCACCTAGTCCTAGAAAGCTATGAATTTCAGACACATTCTTCCGAGCTTTCCAGTCATTAACTACTGCCACTTTAGCCGGGTCCACAGCTATTCCTCCTGCTGATATGACGTGCCCCAAGAAGTTGACCTCAAATGGCCAGAACTCGCACTTGCTTCTTTGGCATATAACTGATTATTCTTCAGTGTGTCCAAGACTATCCTCAGATGCTCAGCATACTCCTCCTGACTAGTGGAATAAACTAGAATATGGTCAATGAAGACAATTACAAACATATCCAGATAAGGTCAGAATATTCTGTTCATCAGATCCATGAACACGGCTGGTGCATTGGTGAGTCCAAAAGGCATGACCATATATTCGTACAGTCCATACCGAGTTCTAAAGGCCATCTTTTCTATGTCCTCATCCCTGACACGGATTTGATGGCAGCCTGACATAAGATCAATCTAGGAGAAATGGCTGGAGCCTCTGAGTTGATCGACGAGATCATCAATTCTGGGTAGAGGGTACTTGTTCCTAACAATCAGCTGGTTCAACTTCCTGTAATCCCCACACATCCGAAGAGTACATCTTATTCTTTACGAACAATACTGGTGCTCCCCAGGATGAGGTGTTGTGCCGGATGAATCATAGTTTGAGCAACTCATCAATTTGTTTCTTCAGCTCTGACATTTCTACAGGGGTCATCTGGTAATGAGGCAATGACACAGGGGTAGTGCCAGGATAAAGCTTAATCTCGAAGAAAATCTCCCTTTTTGGAGGCAAACCAGAGAGTTTTGTCGGGAATACCCCTGTGTAGTCTTTCACTACAGAAGGTAGTTCAGCCACCGGCGTCTTGTCTAGTCTGATACTGTTCAGTACGAGATGGTTCATTTCTTCATGTAATCTCCTTGTCATAGGAATGCTCTGTCTGTTGGCATGTACAATAAACAGTTTTCCCTCGGGTGACCAAAATATCACTCTTTGAAGGTGACAGTCAATACTGGCCTGGAAGGTAGCCAACCAGTCCATGCCAAATATGATGTCATATTCTGTCATCTCCAGTACCAAATAGTTGAATTTAAATCTGAACTGAGCAAGTTCAGTATCGACGGAGGTGCAGATTAGTCCTAGTGATGTGTCTCCAACATGGGATACAATAGTGAGTGCAGTGGATAGTTGTTGTACTAAGATACCAGTAGCAGATATAAAGGAGTGGGATGCTCCCGAATCAAATAACGTGAAAGCATAAGAACTACCAGCTACTGCCATACCTTGAATCACCGAGTGATCCACCATCTCTAGAGGAGGAACTAAAGTATATAGCCGTCCAGATCCTGCTGGAATGGGTGCCTGTCCTGTCTGGTTGTGTGCTCTGGATTCTTGTGACTGAGCTAGCAGAGCTAGAGGAAGGAAAAAACCCTGGAGTAAGAAGGTCTATTATTTTGTGGACACTCCCTCTTGATATGGCCCTGCTGGCCACACTGATAACAGGTGATAACACCTCGAGGAGACTGAGAGACTGGTCCTGATCTGGAGGGCTGACTGGGAAGAAAACCACTAGTGGAAGCAATGGAACCTGAGGGTTTCCAATGTTGGGTCTGAATTTCTTGCGAAGGCAGAAAGAATTTCCTCCGCTCTGGCTTCGTCTGTTCTCCACAAATCAGACTGTCTCCATTAGCTCTTGTTCGCCTATGCTGGCTCGACTGACCACCTCTGTAAAAGTAGCTGATTTGATAATAGTGACTTTGGCTCTGATGCTAGGTCGCAGACCTTGCTCAAACTTTCGATCCTTCTTATATTCCGTGTCTACCATGTATAGAGCATAGCATGATAGACAGAGGAATTCTTGGTAGTACTCTGCGACAGTCATGGGACCCTGAACCAGAGCTATGAATGCCTGTGTTTGGCCCTCCTTCTCCTCCTCTGGAAAGTAATGGTCTAGAAACATCCCAGTGAACTGGTCCCAAGTCATCTTTGTTCCATTCGCCGCTGGAGTCTGCGCTTGTTGATGTTGTATGACCTTCCACCATTTGCCTGCATCGTCTACTAGTTGTGAGGTAGCTAGTAGTATTCGGTCTTGATCATTGGTGATCTTAAGCAACTTCTGTAACACCCCAATTTCTCAATGAAATGGATAATTACGAAAATGCCCCTAGATTTGGTGAATTTAATAATTATGATGTTAAATGAGAAAATAGTGGGACCCATTGCTCAAACTAAGATCCTATGAACATTTTATAAGGGTCAAATTATAATGGATGGGTAATGTACATCAAATTGGGTCAAAATAGTTAATTGGGTCAAAGAATTCTCAATGATTGGAATAATTACGAAAATGCCCCTGGATTGGTGGATTCAATAAATATGATTGTAAATAAGGAAATGGTGGCGCCCATTGCTCAAATTAAGATCATATGAGCACATTATGAATGTCAAATTTGATTGGATGGGTAATGAACATCAATTGGGTCGAAAATGGCTAAATGGGTCAAAGGGCCCAATTTGACCCAATGGGTCAAAATGGATGATTTGACCATTGTGTAAGCTCAAATTAAATGAGGTCAAGCTGAACTGATAGGAAATCAGGTATAGTAAAAATGGGTAGGCCTGATGCACATGTGAAAACCAATTACAAATGACCAAAATATCCATAATTGGGTCATGGAGTCAAAAACGGGTCAAGGAGCTAAAAGTGGAGCCAACGGGTCGAGTTGACTATGGTTGACCGTTTGGGCCCACAAATGAGTTCAATGGTGAGTTAAATCAGGTTAAGTGGAACTGATTTTATTTAATTTGAATTAAGAATGAGTTGACTCAAATGCATTAAATGGTTGTCAATTAATGAGGTGAGTTGGACATGTGAGTTGGACATGTGAGTTGGGTGAATCAAAGCGGAAGTCAATGGACTGTAAATCAGTGAGTTGAGTGGGAATTTGAAGAGGTGGCTTGGTCTCAAACCAACCAAAGCAAGTCCCACACGTTGGGGACTTGTTTTGGTGATTTCCATGATGAATGTTAAATGCAAATGATAGGTTTGAGATGAGATGCATGGAAAGTTGAATGGCTGCATGGGTAGGTGCCAAGGGGTGCCTTGGATAGCACCCAAGACCCTTCGTTTTATGCAAGAATTGATGAGGGAGTGGAGGGGTTTTGGGGGCTGAAATACAAAAGGATTGAACCCCTAGTTTGGCCGAATTTGTCATTCCAAAACCTTAGAATTCTCATCTCTTTCCCTCTCTTACCTTGGTGATTTCACCATTGGTTCAAGCATATAATCAGCAAAGGAAGGGAGGCTAAGAAAGATAGGAAGCAAGGATCAAAGGGCAAGACAAGAAGCTTGAGAAATTTGGTAAGAATTCTTATGGATTTTGGTTTTAAAAATGAGTGTTAAGTTATGAATTTGGATGAAATAATTTGGTCATGTATGGCTGAACTTGTCATAGGTTTAAACCATGGGAAATGGTGTCTAAAAAGGATTGGAAATGGACCATTGGGTTCGGCCACTTTGGATGGCCGAACCCCATGGAAACAAGTGGTTGATTTTGATGGTTTTTTGGAAATTAAAACCATATAAGATGGGACTGTTATTAGATGTTTATGTTAGATTTAAAATGCATTAAAACATGGATTTGGATGTTTGGTTCAGACCCAAGATAAATGGTTAAATGTTTCAAAACCAAAGGTCATGGTGTTCGGCCAATGAGCATGGCCGAACCCTATGAAATTGGGTTAGTTATTGGATGATGTTTGATTAGTAAAACTCGGTAATAATATACTGTTTATTACATGATTGTTGGAGGTTTAAAAATAGTAAGAATAACCATTGGGTTCGGCCTCGTAAAAGATTGTTGGTTTTCATATTGTGAAACATGGAAATCATGGACTTTTATGGACTGTTTTTGGATGAATTTAATTAGATGGTTTCTAAGAGGTATAAAGGCAACAATATGATACTGATATTGCATGTTTAAATAACGCCTAAAGCATGTTTGAAAGACCAATTCATGGACATAGGGTGCGGCCAACTTGAATGGCCAAACCCCATGAAAGAGATTGATGATTGTTATGAATTTGGAGAGTTAGAAACCATGCAATATCATGGGGTTTCTATGGGATTTTAAATAGAAATATGTTTGCTGTTTTTATGGCTAAGAATGCATGTTAAATGATGAAAGATCATTAGAAGAATTGTATCCAAAGAAACCATACATGGCCGAACCCCATGGGTTGCTTTAGGGTTTTTATTTGGTTTACTTGGGGTTATGGTCATTGATTTGGGTCAGCCTTTGGATGGCTGAACCATGTATTGATCATGGTTCAAATAGCAGGTTAAAATCATGTGTAATCATGGAGATTATTGAGCCAAGGGAACCATTGGGTTTGGCCATGTATAGGGCTGAACCCCATGGACCATTGCATGGGTTAAATAGGCTAAGCTTATGAGTAGTAATTGTTAATGGTTCCATGTTGATTTAAAAGGTTTAAAATATCCTAATGGAGAACCATATGGTAATGGATAAAAGAACCATTGGGTTCGGCCAAATGTATGGCCGAACCCCATGGAGTAGTGTTGGTGGATGAAAATGAGATTGGAACCATACTACATGGCCGAACCCCACTAAGGTAGATTACTTTGATGAACTTTGATTATGAGCAAGATTAGATATTGGTTAGACCAATGGCAAATCTGTGAATACAAGCCAAATGAAGGGATTGATCAAAGGACTTATAAGAGGGATCAAATCTAAAGTGGGTAAGGTTCGGCCATGGGTATGGCCGAACCCCATAAGATGTTTTTGGGTCTTATATGTGAATGGACATTTAAATGATGTTATGATTTACTTATGGCTACATAACAAGGTAACGGAACGTGAACGGCGCGCAAGTCGTGATCAAGTGAAAAAGAACAAACACCGAAGCGAATTTTCTGTAGGTTTCCTACCTACTTGTAACCACAGTTTTACCCCAGTTTTCTTATGAGACTTTTTTTTTATTTTATGTGTTTCAAATGATATATTATGCATTAACAAATGGCATACAGGCATTGGCATCTCATGCATAGACATGGGATTATGAATGAGGTTCTACAGTGTTGCAATTTATGAGTTACGTCCTCTTTCGGCGGTGCAAGTCACGCTAGGAGGACTAATACGTGATATGAACCAAGTCAATGATGAAGAGATGTAAGTGTATTGTGATTTACCTTGTCGGTGCAAGGCACGTTAAGTGATGGCTATGAATGTACATGATGGGGGAGGCTCATTGCATGTGCATACTTCATCGCGTTGTTTTACCTGTTTTTACTAATCATGTACTATGATATATATGCATGTTTTATATGCTAATCATGTGGCAGCCCTGATTCGGGAACCTACTGGGCGTGTTGATCTAACGCCCTAATTCTATCCTCAGAGGAGAATGCAGGTACAAGGAAAGGGAAAGAAAAGGTCGTTGACCGGGAGGGGAGCCAAGCCTAGGCACTTGAATGTTGGACTGGACTACTTTATATTACTGTCATTCGAACTATATTTTGTTGGACATGTAATAAGTCATTACTTGCTATGGTTTGATTAGGTTAATAACTTTGAATGGTTGATTTATGTTAATTAATGTGTGAGACTGTTACTTGCTATCTAGTCTTTTTATTCCGCAGTTAATCTAGGTTATTCCGCATGTTGATGTTAGTTCCATGTGTGATTCATTATCATGGTCTAGTCCATGTACACATGGGTGGCCAGCTAAGGTTCAGACTTGAGTAGTCTGAACTTAACTCGCGTCGTGACGCCACCCGCTCTCTTCCGATGTTTTATTATTATTATTTAAAAAAAAAATTAGACTCTGATTTCTCGGAGAGGGCGGGGCGTTACAACTTCAAGATCTTTGTGATATTCTCAATCCAATTCTCTGTTCTTGCGGGTCCCTCATTCTCTTTGAAATAATGGGGACGCTGCTATTGGAAATCTCTGATCATTGTTCGATCTTGGGATTCATTGGAGGTAGTGCCTCCATTGTCGTTCTGGTGTTGCTGTAGAACGGAGGTTACTACTGCCTGCACTAGACTCTGCAGTTAGGGAGGTACTTCAGGAATATTCACACTGTCCTGTCCCTCTTCCTGATTCATGTCTGTCTGGTATTTCTTTTTCGTGGAGGTATTTTCCTAAGTCATCGATGCATTGGTTGACTTAGTTTTCTCATAAGGACTTGTGTTCAAATACTTTGAAGTTACACTTGATGAAATAATCATAGGGAAGGGAAAGTTTTGGTTAGTTCTCCTAAATGTCACTTTGTATTCCTTACTCGGGGAAATTGCCTAAGTATCATATAGTGTTCCTTATTTTTGGGGAAAATCATGTAATGTCACTTGTTGGGGGAGGGACGACCTATTTTGCTATGTTTGATAAATCTACAATTTATAATGATTGTCCTTCCCCTACTGTTGTTTTTCTCATTAAAGGTTGTTCTCAGATTGAATGCTTACAGTCTGATTCTCATCAAAGTAAATTAATCCGGCCCACATACAGCGGACTCTGAGGAGTCAGTCAGTTGGGATTCTTATCTGTCAGTGAGACATGATACCATATTAATCTTACTTTGTGAGACTCAACACTTCTGGTTTCGCTCTGATACCAACTGTAACGTCCCGCCTTATTTTCACTTGCATAAATCAGAGTATATTTTCTTTTTTATAAGTGAGAGAGGACGGGTCGTTACAATGCGAGTCAAGTCCGAGATTCCAAACCCTGACCCTTGACTGGCCACCATTACGTGTGCGGGGATTAAGTCCACTAAAACATTTACACACGCTTATCTTATTATTTGCGGAATAGTTTATATGAATATGATGCTATTCATTCTCTTGTCATCATTAGGCAAGGAAAACCAATCACCATAAATTCAAAAAAAACTTAAAGATTATCAAACCATAGCAAATAAGTTCTAAGTTATTACAATCCGAAATATGTAACACCCCAATTTCTCAATGAAATGGAAAATTACCAAAATGCCCCTGAGTTGTTAAATTAATTATTTTGTGATGTTAAGGAAGGAAATAGTGGGGCCCATTGCTCAAATTAAAATAATATGAGCATATTATGAATGTTAAGTTTGATTGGTTGGGTAATTTTCATCATTTGGGTCAAAAATGGCTAAATGGGTCAAAGGGCCCAAATGGGACCCATCGGGTCAAAATGGATGATTTGACCTTTTTGTGAATTTAAATTAAATGGGGTTAAGCTTATTTGATTGGAAATCAAGTAGAGAAGAAATGGGTAGGCCTGACCCATATGCAAAAACTGAATACAAATGACCAAAATACCCATAATTGGGTCATGGAGTCAAAAACGGGTCAAGGAGCCAAAAGTGGACCCAACGGGCCGGGTTGACTAGTTTGACCACGGATGAACGTGTGGGCCCTCAATGGAACTCAAGTGTGAGATAATTCAGCTTGAGTTGGACTGATTTGGAGTGAGTCTAAATTAAGAAAAGAGTTGACTCAAAGATGGAGCATTAAATGTGATGAGTTGGGTTGGAATAAAAATATCTTGAGTTGGGTGAGTCAAAATGGAAATCCAAGGGACTGTAAATCAGTGAGTTTAATGGGAATTTGAAGAGGTTGGCTGGTCTCAAACCAACCAAAACAAGTCCCACACGTTGGGGACTTGTTTTGGTGAGTTCCATGGTGAATGGTTAATGAAATGCATGGGTTTGAGGTGAGTTGCTTCGGAATTTGAATGGCTGCATGGGTAGCTGCCAAGGGGTGCCTTGGAGGGCACCCAATGCCCATCGTTTTGTGCATGAGTTGATGAGGAAGTGGAGGGGTGTTGATGGCTGAAATACAAAACCAATGAACACCATCACTTGGGCAATTTATCATTGCAAAGCCTAAGATTTTCCTCATCTCTCTCTCCCTCTCTCCTTTCTCAAATTCGTTGTTCTTCTTGGCCGGAACAGCAGAGGTTTTGGCATCAAATATTCAAGCAAAAAACAGCAAAAGAAAAGAAGAAATAAAAGGGAGAACAAGGATCAAAGACAATGAGGAAGTTTGGAAAATTTGGTAAGTATCTTTATGATTTTTTGGTTTAAAAACATAAAACAAGTAGGGTATGTATTGGGCCGTGGTTGTAACACCCCAATTTCTCAATGAAATGGAAAATTACCAAAATGCCCCTGAGTTGTTAAATTAATTATTTTGTGATGTGAATAAAGGAAATAGTGGGACCCATTGCTCAAATTAAAATCATAAGAGCATATTATGAATGTTAAGTTTGACTGGTTGGGTAATTTTCATCATTTGGGTCAAAAATGGCTAAATGGGTCAAAGGGCCCAAATGGGGCCCATCGGGTCTTGCTGGGTTATTTGACCGTTTTGTGATTTTAAATTAAAAGGGGTTAAGCCTATTTGATTGGAAATCAAGTGGAAGAAAAATGGGTAGGCTTGATCCATATGTAAAAACCAATTAGAAATGACCAAAATACCATAAATGGGTCATATTGTCAAAACGGGTCAAGGAGCTAAAAGTGGACCCAACGGGTCGAGTTGACTATTGTTGACCGTGTGAACCCTCAAGGGAGCTCAAACACGAGTCAAATCAGTTGAGTGGGACTGAGGTGAGTTGGAATTAAATAAAAAGGTGAGTTAACTCATGTGCATTAAATGAAATGCATTAAATGTGATGAGTTGGGTTGGAATAAAAATACCTTGAGTTGGGTGAGTCAAAATGGAAATTCAATGGACTGTAAATCATTGAGTCTAATGGGAATTTGAAGAGGTTGGCCCAGCTTTAACCACCCAAACAAGTCCCACACGTTGGGGACTTGTTTGGGGTGATTTCCATGATGTATTAAATGAGAATACATGGGATTGTGATGAGATGCTTGGGGATTTGAATGGCTGTATTGGTAGCTGCCAAGGGGTGCCTTGGATGGCACCCAATGCCCACCGTTTTGAGCAAGAAGTTATGAGGAATTGAGAGGTTTTTGGGGCTGAACTACAAAAGAACAACAAACACCCATGGTTGGCCGTTTTTGTCAAAGGAAACCCAATTGTTCCCATCTCTTTCTCCCTCTCTTCAATTGGTATTCTTGGCTGGAACAGCAGAGGCTTTTGGTACCAGATATTCAAGCATACAATCAGCAAGGAGTTAAGGAAACAAGGATTAAAAGTCAAGAGCAAAAGGCAAAGGAAAGTGGTAAGTTTTTCCCATTGATTAATGGTTAATAAAATGGGTAAAATAGGACATGATTTGGCCATGGGATGGTCAAATCTATCAAAGGGTTAAAATATGATTCCTTTATGCTCAATTAGATGGAAAGCATGGACATAGGGTTCGGCCACTTTGGATGGCCGAACCCCATGGAATTTTATGGTTAGTGTTGATGGTTTTGTAAGGATTAAACCATGCAAGAATAGGACCGATTTTAGAGGTCTAAGATACATGCTTTGGAAAGATTGAAAACATGGATTTGCATGTTATAATTTGGCCATACCATGGCCGAATTTGAAAGGGTCTAAACCATAGAAGAAGGTGTCAAAAAGAAATGAAATGAACCATTGGGTTCAGCCACTTTGGGTGGCCGAACCCCATGAAAAGAGTTAGTTAATGGTTATGGTTTTTGAAATTTAAAACCATCCATTTGGGGACTGTTTTTACATATGTTATTAAGATTTAAAATACATGCTTAAAGAGGGTTAAAAACATGGGTTTGAATATCAGAAAAGGCTGAAGATATGTGGTCTAATCAGTGGAGTAAAATTGGAAAAGATGGACCATGGGGATCGGCCATCTTGGATGGCCGAATCCCATGATATGGTGTTGGTTTTTGGATGATTTCTTTGAGAGTTTAAACCTGATTTAATATACTGTTTATACATGTTTATATGAGGTTTAAAAACAGTAAACATAGCCATTGGGTTTGGCCACTATGGAGGGCCGAACCCCATGCAAATGATGGTTGGTTTTAAGGTGTTTGAAACATGGGAACCATAGAACTTTGGTGGACTGTTTTGGGTTTTTATTTAAGAATCAAATACATGTTATAGAAGGGATGATAAACATGGATCTGAATGACAAGAAGACTGAAGTTAATATGGGTTTAAACAGTAGATTTAAATTGATATTATGGACCATTTGGATCGGCCATCTTGGATGGCCGAATCCCATAAAATGTTGTGGTCATTCGGACAAAGTGATTAACTTATTTCTATGGTTTTGAGAGGTAAAAATGCAGTAGTAATATACTGATTAATACTTGTCTAAATGAGGATTTAAAACATATACATAAGGACCAAGACATGGACATAGGGTTCGGCCACTTTGGATGGCCGAACCCCATGCTAGTTTTGATGAAGTTGGTGAGTTTTAAACTATATAAAATATGGTGTTTGATGTGATTTATGGAAGTTTAACTTGCTGATTATTGGTTGGCCAACATAGGGCTGAACCATGTCATTTTAAAAAGGGTTAAGTGTTTAAGAGTTGATTAAATAAAGTAGGAAGTTAAATACTAAGTTGGTGATGTTCGGCCAAAGGGCATGGTCGAACCCCACATGATGCGGATGGGTCGTAGATGGGATTGAATAAGTAAATGATGTTATGACTTGCTGATTGGTATATGGATAAGGTACCGGAAGTTGAACGACGTGCGAGTTGTGATCGGGTGACGCGAAAGAAAGATCAGTTACTGAAGGGATTCTTCGTAGGTTTCCTACCTTTATTGTAACCACGATTTAATATGCTGTTTTATGTTGATTTCGATAAATTATATGATTGTAAAGTTATGTTTCTAAATGATATATATGCATAGACATCTCATGCATGGCATGGGATGATGGTGTTGTAACCGGAGGCCACACTCCGTCGGGGCGTCCGAAAGACCACTGTGGGGTACCCTGATGATGAGAATCCCATCAGGAGGAATCCGGAGGCCACACTCCGTCGGGGCGTCCGAAAGACCACTATGGGTTACCTTGACGATGAGAATCCCGTCAAGTGATGGCTGTGTTGAATGGTGATGGGTGGGACTCATTACATGTTCATTTCATACATAGCATGATTTTATGGAATTTTGTCTCACATGTATTATTATGATATTATTTGCATGTTTTAACTAACCATGTGGTAGCCCTATTCGGAAACACTACTGGGCGCGTTGATCTAACGCCCTATCTATATCCTTAGTGGATGATGCAGGGAAAGGAAAGAACGTGGTTGGAGAAGAGGACCAAGCACGGAAACTTGGCCGCTTTGAATGATTTTGAATGGACTATTCATGGATTTGTTATTTGAATTATGTGGACAATGTAATTTGGTAGCTAGATTTGTTGGCATGTAATAAGTAGATGCTGTGGATTAGTTTATTTTGGATGGTTGGATTGAATAGTAGAATAATATTAGTTAGTAATTTTGGAAAATAAGATTATGTAATTTGCTATCTAATATTGAAAGAAATGGAATAGTCATAGGTTCTATTATAACCTCAGTTAGAATAAGACTAAGTTAATTCCGCAAGTTATATATATACCATGTGCGGATCAGTTTTATGGACTTAGTTCATACGCACATGGGCTTGGCCAGTTAAGGGTCGGATTTAGAGATCCGAACTTAACTCGCGTTGTGACACTCCGCCCCGATCACATGATATATTATATTTAAAAAAAAAATAAACTCTGAAAATTAGAATGAAAAGGGCGGGGTGTTACAGTTGGTATCAGAGCGAAACGGGAAGTTGAATCTTCCGAAGTAAGATTAAGACGGTTTCATGTCTCACTGACGGATAAGAATCCCAACTGACCGACTCTTCGGAGTCCGCTGACTGGGGGCCGGATTAATTTACTTCGTGGACTCGGACTGAACAAATCAATCTGAGAACAACAGTGAAAGATAGCAAAAGTACATTATTATAATTGATCTATCAAACGTAGCAAAATAGGATATACATTCCCCAATACTCCCCAATTGAGAAAAACAAACATAGGGAATTTAGAGACTTCCCCCACAAAAACAAATAGAAAACCAAGTTTGCTTATTTGGAAATCTCCCCAAAATTGTGAAAAGTACAAACTGTATGAGGAAACTAAGTCAATAATGTTTTATGACTTAGGGAACTGGCTCCAAAGAAAAGGATCTCTCAGAACCAGAAAGGGAAGGAAAAGGTGTTGCAAATCACGCAACATGAGGAAGTTTTATCACAACACGAAAAATCTGTGCATGAGAAGGAGCCATCTATCCATGAGAAAGAGGTAACCCAACCTGATGAGGAGCAAGCTGTTCATGAAAAGTCTCACAATGGGGAAGAATCACAGCACTCTTGGAGGGAAGAGAAGGGGAGTGATAATGCATCACGGAAGGAGGGAGAAGGGAACAGTGGTGTACATATACCGCATGTGCCGCCTGAGCTTCAGGGCTTAGTCCAAGCAGTGGTAACCTCAGTACTCCAGCAACATATGAATGGGAGTGAAAGTTCCAGGGATGCTAGTGACCGGAGTATGGCACGAGAATTTCAACAACAGCGTCCTCCCTACTTTAAAGGGAAAGAAGGGGCTGTCGGAGCCGAGCATTGGCTGAAGAAGATCACTCAGATCTTAAAATTACTTAAGATCTCGAGTCATGCTGACAGGATTTTACGGGCTACTTCACAATTGATAGAAGATGCCGGTAAATGGTGGGAGGTGGTGGAGAAGCAGAGGGAACTCATACCAGCTAGGGAGAGGACGGCCATGACATGGAATGAGTTTTCAGCAACCTTTCTGGAACATTACTTTCCGGAGGAGGAGAAGGAGCGACAGACGGAACTTTTTCTGTCCTTGGTACAGGGCTCTATGACGGTGGCAGAGTATCACCGTGAATTTCTCAGTTTATCCATTTATGCATTCTATATGGTGGACACAGAACTTCGCAAGGCAAGAAAGTTTGAGAGGGGTCTACGGCCAAACATCAGGGCCAAAGTGACCATATTTAAGTGTACCACATTGGCTGAGGTGGTCAGCAAGGCCACAATAGCAGAACAGGAGTTGAATGCAATAGTACGGTTTGACAATCGTCGAGCTCCAAGTGGGAGGGGTGGGTTTCAGCCCAACAAGAGGTTCCGTCCGAACTTCAGTAGACCCTCACCATCTACTGGGTCCGCGGGGAGCTTTCGTCCCAACCAGCCCTCCCCATCTGCATCAGTCACCCAGTCATTCAAAGGGGTGAACAACTGTTTCCACTGTAATCAGCCGGGTCACTTCAAGAGAGACTGTCCAAAGCTCAATAGGCTCTCATATTCCGGAGGATCTTTCCGTCCACCAGCTAGGCCAGCTAACTCCCGAGGAGGCAGGACATATAATCAGGCGGGACGAGCGCCTACTCCTACCGGATCTGGACGACTATTTGCTCTGGAACCTCCTGAGGATGTGGATCATTCTGTGATTCAAGGTATGGCCGTTGTCAATAGTTCTTATGCTTATGCATTGTTTGATTCTGGAGCATCGCACTCTTTTATATCTGCATCCTTTATAATTGCTACTGGAACACTAGTACAAAAGCTGTCCACCACACTCACAGTAGTATCCCCTGTCGGAGACACGTCTTTGGGACTCATATGCACGGCCATAAATACAGAACTCGCTGGACTCAGATTTGAGTTCAATTATTTGGTACTCGACATGACTGAGTACGATATTATATTTGGCATGGACTGGTTGGCTGGTTATGAAGCTAATATTGATTGTTATCGCCGAAGAGTGACGTTTTGGTCACCCGAGGGAAAACAGTATATAGTTCGTGCCGACAAGCAAAGCAAACTGCAGGAAGGGTTGCATCATTTGGTGTTGAACAATATTGTCATCAACAAAGCACCAGTCACTGAACTTCCAGCAATTGTGAAAGAATTTGTTGATGTCTTTCCAAAAGAACTCCCTGGTATACCGCCTGTGAGGGAGCTCAATTTTGAGATCAAGCTGTATCCTGGTACCTCACCAGTGTCTCTACCCCATTATCGGATGGCATCAACAGAAATGTCTGAGTTGAAGAAGCAGCTTGATGAGTTACTCAGACTAGGTTGCATTCGGAACAGCACATCATCGTGGGGAGCTCCAGTGTTGTTCGTGAAAAAGAAGGATGGTTCACTCAGAATGTGTGTGGACTATCGGAAGTTGAATCAGCTAACTGTCCGGAACAAATATCCTCTACCCAGGATCGATGATTTATTTGATCAGTTGAGGGGATCCAGTCATTTTTCCAAGATTGACCTGATGTCCGGTTATCATCAAATCCGAGTCAGGGAGGAAGATATCGAGAAGACAGCTTTCAGAACACGGTATGGACTATTTGAATTTGTAGTCATGCCATTTGGGCTTACCAACGCACCGGCTGTGTTCATGGACTTAATGAACAGAATATTCCGTCCATATCTGGATCGGTTTGTTATAGTGTTCATTGACGATATCCTGATCTATTCCAAAAGTCAGGAGGATCATGCTGAGCATTTACGAATAGTATTGAACACCTTGAGACAAAACCAGTTGTATGCTAAAGCAAGCAAATGCGAATTTTGGCTACCTGAGGTCAAATTCTTGGGGCATGTTATAACAGCAGATGGTATAGCCGTTGATCCGGCTAAGGTGGCAGCAGTAAGTGAGTGGAAAGCACCAAAGAATGTCACTGAAATCCGTAGTTTTCTGGGTTTGGCTGGATATTATAGGAAGTTTATCATGGACTTCTCCAAAATTGCATCCCCATTGACTCGACTCACGCAGAAAGGAGTCAAATATGAATGGTCAGAGTTGTGCAATCAGAGATTTGAGGAGCTGAAAGAGAGACTTACAACTGCTCCTATTCTAGTTTTGCCGGAAAGAGGCAAAGGTTATGAAGTACAATGTGATGCATCAGGAAAGGGACTGGGATGTTCACTCATGCAACGTGATCGGGTGGTGGCATATGGTTCAAGACAACTAAAGATACATGAACGCCTCTACCCCACACATGATCTAGAATTAGCTGCGGTGGTCTTCGCTCTCAAAAGCTGGAGACACTATCTATATGGGGAGAAGTTTGAAGTATTTTCAGATCACAAGAGCTTGAAGTATTTATTTGATCAGAAAGAGCTCAACCTGAGGCAGCGCAGATGGATGGAATATCTAGCGGACTATGAATTTGCGCTCCGATATCATCCGGGAAAGGCCAACAAAGTGGCGGATGCTCTCAGCCGCATGTCTCATGCATCAGTGGCATGTTTGATCAGGACCGAATGGGAGATGTTGAATTCCATTCGTGAGTTTAATCTATACATCACAAACCATGGGAGTATGTACAATTTGATCATACGATCCAACGTGGTTACAAAGATTGAACAGGAGCAGCGAACAGATCAGGAAATGGCAGGGACATGGGCTAAGATGTCTATTGGCGAGGTTGTACCGGATTGGGAATTAAGACCGGGACAGGGTCTTATGTTCCGGGGTAGAATTTATGTGCCAAGAAGCTGCAGAAAAGAATTATTGATAGAGGCAAATCAGAGCAAGCTCTCCATTCATCCGGGTAGCACAAAAATGTATCATGACTTAAAAAGACATTATTGGTGGCATGGACTCAAGAAGGATGTTGCAGAGTTCGTGGCTCATTGTTTAACTTGTCAGCAGGTTAAGACAGAACATCAGAAGCCACCAGGGTTACTCAAACCCTTAGCAGTGCCGGAATGGAAATGGGAGCACATTTCCATGGATTTTGTGACGGGGTTGCTGAGGTCCTCGAAGGGCAATGACGCTATATGGGTTGTGGTAGACCGACTGACCAAGTCCGCGCATTTTATTCCTATCAAAATGACGGATTCATCAGAGACATTGGGTCGGAGATATATCAAAGACATCATCAGATTACATGGTATCCCACGGACTATAGTGTCTGATAGAGTGGCCGATTCACCGGCAGGGTATGGCAGAGCATGCAGTCGGCCATGGGGACCGATCTACTTATTAGCACAGCATTCCATCCACAGACCGATGGACAATCGGAAAGAACAATACAAACGTTGGAGGACATGTTGAGGGCGTGCATGCTAGACTTCAAGGGTGGATGGGAGGATCATTTGCCATTGGTGGAGTTTTTTTATAACAATAGCTACCAAGCAAGTCTTCAGATGGCACCATTCGAAGCTTTGTATGGTAGACCATGCAGGTCACCAGTGTGCTGGACCGAGGTCGGCGAACCTGCGCTGATAGGACCCGAGTTGGTTGCCGAAACTACTGCACAGATCCAGTTGATACGTCAACATTTGTTGACTGCACAGAGTCGGCAAAAGAGCTATGCTGATAAGAGGATGAGGTTTCTCGAATTTGAAGTGGGAGATATGGTATTCTTGAAGGTCTCGCCACGAAAAGGGCACATGAGATTTGGGAAGAAAGGAAAATTGTCGCCAAGATATGTGGGACCGTTTTCAATTATCAGAAGGATGGGAGATGTAGCCTATCAGTTGGCACTTCCTTCGCAATTGGCGTCTCTACATGATGTATTTCGTGTGTCGATGCTGAGGAAGTACAACCCTGATCCGTCTCATGTTTTGAATGTGCAAGATATAGATGTGCAAAGCGACATCACTTACATCGAGAAGCCGGTCAGAATAATAGAGAATGAGCAAAGGGTGTTGCGTAACCGAGCAATTCAGTTCGTCAAGGTGGTATGGGACCGTCATGGTGATGAAGAGGCCACGTGGGAACTTGAGTCGGAGATGAGAACAGCTCACCCTGAATTATTTGTGTAATTCATTGAGAACCCTACTTCACTCGATTTTCGGGACGAAAATTTTAAAAAGAGGGTTATATTGTAACACCCCAATTTCTTAATGAAATGGAAAATTACCAAAATGCCCCTGAGTTGTTAAATTAATTATTTTGTGATGTGAATAAAGGAAATAGTGGGACCCATTGCTCAAATTAAAATCATAAGAGCATATTATGAATGTTAAGTTTGACTGGTTGGGTAATTTTCATCATTTGGGTCAAAAATGGCTAAATGGGTCAAAGGGCCCAAATGGGGCCCATCGGGTCTTGCTGGGTTATTTGACCGTTTTGTGATTTTAAATTAAAAGGGGTTAAGCCTATTTGATTGGAAATCAAGTGGAAGAAAAATGGGTAGGCTTGATCCATATGTAAAAACCAATTAGAAATGACCAAAATACCATAAATGGGTCATGTTGTCAAAACGGGTCAAGGAGCTAAAAGTGGACCCAACGGGTCGAGTTGACTATTGTTGACCGTGTGAACCCTCAAGGGAGCTCAAACACGAGTCAAATCAGTTGAGTGGGACTGAGGTGAGTTGGAATTAAATAAAAAGGTGAGTTAACTCATGTGCATTAAATGAAATGCATTAAATGTGATGAGTTGGGTTGGAATAAAAATACCTTGAGTTGGGTGAGTCAAAATGGAAATTCAATGGACTGTAAATCATTGAGTCTAATGGGAATTTGAAGAGGTTGGCCCAGCTTTAACCACCCAAACAAGTCCCACACGTTGGGGACTTGTTTGGGGTGATTTCCATGATGTATTAAATGAGAATACATGGGATTGTGATGAGATGCTTGGGGATTTGAATGGCTGTATTGGTAGCTGCCAAGGGGTGCCTTGGATGGCACCCAATGCCCACCGTTTTGAGCAAGAAGTTATGAGGAATTGAGAGGTTTTTGGGGCTGAACTACAAAAGAACAACAAACACCCATGGTTGGCCGTTTTTGTCAAAGGAAACCCAATTGTTCCCATCTCTTTCTCCCTCTCTTCAATTGGTATTCTTGGCTGGAACAGCAGAGGCTTTTGGTACCAGATATTCAAGCATACAATCAGCAAGGAGTTAAGGAAACAAGGATTAAAAGTCAAGAGCAAAAGGCAAAGGAAAGTGGTAAGTTTTTCCCATTGATTAATGGTTAATAAAATGGGTAAAATAGGACATGATTTGGCCATGGGATGGTCAAATCTATCAAAGGGTTAAAATATGATTCCTTTATGCTCAATTAGATGGAAAGCATGGACATAGGGTTCGGCCACTTTGGATGGCCGAACCCCATGGAATTTTATGGTTAGTGTTGATGGTTTTGTAAGGATTAAACCATGCAAGAATAGGACCGATTTTAGAGGTCTAAGATACATGCTTTGGAAAGATTGAAAACATGGATTTGCATGTTATAATTTGGCCATACCATGGCCGAATTTGAAAGGGTCTAAACCATAGAAGAAGGTGTCAAAAAGAAATGAAATGAACCATTGGGTTCAGCCACTTTGGGTGGCCGAACCCCATGAAAAGAGTTAGTTAATGGTTATGGTTTTTGAAATTTAAAACCATCCATTTGGGGACTGTTTTTACATATGTTATTAAGATTTAAAATACATGCTTAAAGAGGGTTAAAAACATGGGTTTGAATATCAGAAAAGGCTGAAGATATGTGGTCTAATCAGTGGAGTAAAATTGGAAAAGATGGACCATGGGGATCGGCCATCTTGGATGGCCGAATCCCATGATATGGTGTTGGTTTTTGGATGATTTCTTTGAGAGTTTAAACCTGATTTAATATACTGTTTATACATGTTTATATGAGGTTTAAAAACAGTAAACATAGCCATTGGGTTTGGCCACTATGGAGGGCCGAACCCCATGCAAATGATGGTTGGTTTTAAGGTGTTTGAAACATGGGAACCATAGAACTTTGGTGGACTGTTTTGGGTTTTTATTTAAGAATCAAATACATGTTATAGAAGGGATGATAAACATGGATCTGAATGACAAGAATACTGAAGTTAATATGGGTTTAAACAGTAGATTTAAATTGATATTATGGACCATTTGGATCGGCCATCTTGGATGGCCGAATCCCATAAAATGTTGTGGTCATTCGGACAAAATGATTAACTTATTTCTATGGTTTTGAGAGGTAAAAATGCAGTAGTAATATACTGATTAATACTTGTCTAAATGAGGATTTAAAACATATACATAAGGACCAAGACATGGACATAGGGTTCGGCCACTTTGGATGGCCGAACCCCATGCTAGTTTTGATGAAGTTGGTGAGTTTTAAACTATATAAAATATGGTGTTTGATGTGATTTATGGAAGTTTAACTTGCTGATTATTGATTGGCCAACATAGGGCTGAACCATGTCATTTTAAAAAGGGTTAAGTGTTTAAGAGTTGATTAAATAAAGTAGGAAGTTAAATACTAAGTTGGTGATGTTCGGCCAAAGGGCATGGTCGAACCCCACATGATGCCGATGGGTCGTAGATGGGATTGAATAAGTAAATGATGTTATGATTGCTGATTGGTATATGGATAAGGTACCGGAAGTCGAACGACGTGCGAGTTGTGATCGGGTGACGCGAAAGAAAGATCAGTTACTGAAGGGATTCTTCGTAGGTTTCCTACCTTTATTGTAACCACGATTTAATATGCTGTTTTATGTTGAATTCGGTAAATTATATGATTGTAAAGTTATGTTTCTAAATGATATATATGCATAGACATCTCATGCATGGCATGGGATGATGGTGTTGTAACCGGAGGCCACACTCCGTCGGGGCGTCTGAAAGACCACTGTGGGGTACCCTGATGATGAGAATCCCATCAGGAGGAATCCGAAGGCCACACTCCGTCGGGGCGTCCGAAAGACCACTATGGGTTACCTTGACGATGAGAATCCCGTCAAGTGATGGCTGTGTTGAATGGTGATGGGTGGGACTCATTACATGTTCATTTCATACATAGCATGATTTTATGGAATTTTGTCTCACATGTATTATTATGATATTATTTGCATGTTTTAACTAACCATGTGGTAGCCCTATTCGGAAACACTACTGGGCGCGTTGATCTAACGCCCTATCTATATCCTTAGTGGATGATGCAGGGAAAGGAAAGAACGTGGTTGGAGAAGAGGACCAAGCACGGAAACTTGGCCGCTTTGAATGATTTTGAATGGACTATTCATGGATTTGTTATTTGAATTATGTGGACAATGTAATTTGGTAGCTAGATTTGTTGGCATGTAATAAGTAGATGCTGTGGATTAGTTTATTTTGGATGGTTGGATTGAATAGTAGAATAATATTAGTTAGTAATTTTGGAAAATAAGATTATGTAATTTGCTATCTAATATTGAAAGAAATGGAATAGTCATAGGTTCTATTATAACCTCAGTTAGAATAAGACTAAGTTAATTCCGCAAGTTATATATATACCATGTGCGGATCAGTTTTATGGACTTAGTTCATACGCACATGGGCTTGGCCAGTTAAGGGTCGGATTTAGAGATCCGAACTTAACTCGCGTCGTGACACTCCGCCCCAATCACATGATATATTATATTTAAAAAAAAAATAAACTCTGAAAATTAGAATGAAAAGGGCGGGGTGTTACAGTGGTCATGGCCGAATACACCAATATTTAACCTTGATTATGGAGGATTTAAAATGGTGAAAATAACCATTGGGTTCGGCCACCATGGAGGGCCGAACCCTATGTAAAAGATTGCATGGTTTTCATGTTTTGGAAACATGAAAACCATGGGTTTTATGGACTGATTTTTGGGGTCATTTTGTGGCCGAAATAAATAAGGTTTTAAAGTGTGATGATAAGGTTTAAAGGATGGAAATTGAAAACATGGAGTTCGGCCACTTTGGATGGCCGAACCCCATGGAAACAATTGGTTGGTTTGGATGGTTTTTGGAATTTAAAACCATACAAGTATAGGACTGTTTTTAGATGTTTTATTGGACATAAAATGTATGGTTTAAAAGGGTTAAAACATGGACTTGAAGGTCATCAAGGACTGAAGTTTATATGGTCTAAATCAGTGGATTAAAGGAGTGGAAATGGACCATTGGGTTCGGCCACTTTGGGTGGCCGAACCCCATGGAAAAAGTTGATTAGTGTGTATGGTTTTTGAAATTTAAAACCATGCACGTTGGGACTGTTTTTACATATGTTATTAGATTTAAAATACATGTTTTAAAGAGGGTTTCTAAGAGGTATAAAGGCAGCAAAAGGGTACTGATATTGCATGATTTAAATAACACCTAATGCATGTTTGAAGGATCAATTCATGGACATAGGGTTCGGCCAACTTGAATGGCCGAACCCCATGAAAGAGATTGATGATTGTTGTGAAATTAAAGAGTTAGAAACCATGCAATACCATGGGGTTTCTATAGGATTTTAAATAGAATTATGTTTACTGTTTTTATACCTAAGATACATGATAAATGATGAAAGATCATTAGAAGAATTGGATTCAAAGAACCATGAGGTTCGGCCATGTGAGTGGCCGAACCCCATGGGTTACTTTATGATTTTTATTTGGTTTATATAGTTATGCTTACTGATTGGGTTGTATGATTTTGACTCAAGAATCATGTATGTATCTATGTACTTAATATCAGTAAATAACCAAGCACGTTGATGGACTTTATGCTAATTCATGGTGAATGGGTTAAATAGGCTAAACTTATGAGTAGTAATTGGTAATGGTTCTATGTTGATTTAAAAGGTTTAAAATACCCTAATGGAGAACCATATGGTAATGGATAAAAGAACCATTGGGTTCGGCCAAAGGTATGGCCGAACCCCATGGAGTAAGTTTGGTGGATTAAAGATTGGATGACTAAGTAGATTGGTTGGAACCAATGGCAAAAATTGTAAATATGGGCAATAATGGAAGGACTTGAAAGAAGGACCAAATCAAGATGTTTTGGGTCTTATATGTGAATGGACATTTAAGTGACAATATGATTTACTGATTATTGTATCACAAGGTGACGAGAGTTGAACGACGAACGAGTCGTGACCGGATAAAGCCTAAGAAAGAACGGACGCTGAAGTGATTCTTCAGTAGGTTTCCTCCCTACTTGTAACCACAGTTTTTACCCTGGTTTTCTTTATGAGATTCTTGTTTATTTTATGTGGTTTCAAATGATATATTATGCATTGACAAATGGCATACATGCATTGACATCTCATGCATAGTTATGGGATAATGAATGAAGTTTTACAGTGATGGCTACGAATGTACATGATGGGGGTTGCTCATTGCATGTACATATTTTATAGAAGAGATGAAAGTGTGTTGTAATTTACCTTGTTGGTGCAAGGCACGTCAAGTGATGGCTACGAATGTACATGATGGGGGTTGCTCATTGCATGTACATATTTTATAGAAGAGATGAAAGTGTGTTGTAATTTACCTTATCGGTGCAAGGCACGTCAAGTGATGGCTATAAAAGTACATGATGGGGGATGCTCATTGCATGTGCATATTTCATAGCATTGTTTTACCTGTTTTTAATGATCATGTAATATGATATATATGCATGTTTTATATGCTGACATGTGGTAACCCTGATTCGGGAACCTACTGGGCGCGTTGATCTAACGCCCTAATTCTATCCTCAGAGGAGATTGCAGGTACAAGCAAAGGGAAAGGAAAGGTCGTTGACCGGGAGGGGAGCTAAGCCTAAGTGCTTGAATGAAGGACTGAACTACTTTATATTACTGTCTTTTGAATACTTTTGTGGGACATGTAATAATTCACTACTTGCTATGGTTTGATTAGGTTGATAACATTTGGATGGTTGATCTATGTTAAATAATGTTTAAGACTGTTACTTGCTATCTGGTCTTTCTATTCCGCAATTAATCTAGGTTATTCCGCATGTTGATGTTAGTTCCATGTGTGATTCGTAATCATGGTCTAGTCCATGTACACATGGGTGGCCAGTTAAGGTTCAGACTTGGGTAGTCTGAACTTAACTCGCGTCGTGACGCCGCCCGCTCTCTTTCGATGTTTTATTATAACTTAAAAAAAAAAAAATTAGACTCTGAAATTCTCGGAAAGGGCGGGACGTTACAAAATATAAGTCCTCCGAATAAATCATTGAAATCAAAACTAAGTAATTTTAAAACTTAAATCTTCCCAAGCTCCTATGCTTAGCTCACTTCCGGTCCCACGTCCTTTTTCTTATCATTTCCTGTTGCATCATCTATAGGGTGAAGTAGGGCATTGTTCAACATGCCCAGTAGGTATTCCAATTAGGGTTATGGTACACATAAGAGTAATACTAGAATATCATAAATCAAGGGTTTATACATCATTAATGGCATATTTGTAAAAACATCTTGTAAGTAATTAAATAGTGCATGATGTTCATATCATAATCATGCTAACATAAGTGTCATATCATGGGTGTCAATGCCAAATTAAATCCCACCCAATGTCCATACCCAATTACATCATAAATCAATAAATGATTTCCTTGGCCAATTATGTTAACAGTGTTTGAGGCGGCAACCACCAGGGCACTGTATACCCATCCACAAATTAACCTGGATTGCCGGTGGAGTGTGGTCTCCTCCCTCTGCGCAGGGTTTCGGGACTAACTACCCAGGAGCTTTTTGGACCAATTACGCCGTACTTTTTTAGCAACTGGATGTCGCCAAATCTCAACAGTTCATATAGCTTCATAAAAGCTAATCTCAAGCCCAAGTCATGTCCAGGACCGCTCAAAACTTGGCTTGTTGGTCATATGTGTTCTTTTCCGTGCCATGCATGAGGTAATGTATGAAAGAATGTTATTTCATTTAAAATACATAATATCATTGAAAATTAACTCATAATCATATACAATTTATTTACCCAACGGTTTCATCATATTTTGAATATAAACAAGTGTCATATTATACTCCATAATGTTCTCAATGAGGTAGGAATCCTACCAATGTCCGATATACTATCCTTTCTTGTCTTGCAAGGATAACGCTAACGGTCACGTGAGATGAATCGCAATTTACCTCATCAAATTCAAACAGACATATTAGTTTGATTTTCTATTTTAATTTCATCATCCCTATTTCCATCTAAGTTCCATGTTTATTTCTCAAGGCATTTATGCAGCATAGCCCGTTATCCGTTTAAAACCCTCAATGGGGTTTTGGCCATACAACATGGCTGAACCCTATTGTTCTTCCGTTTTTTCTCGCTTCCATGCTACAAAGTAGGCAGAGGCTCTGGAGGATAATCCAGAATAAAAAATTCTAATTCAGTTGACTGAATCATGGAATTCAGTCGACTGAAATGCAACCAGATCCCATATGTACTTGGCTAGTACACATTCAGTCAATTGAATCATAAGATTCAGTCGGCTGAAATACAACCAGATACCATTCTTGCTTGGCCAGTATACTTTCAGTCAACTGAATCAGAAGATTCAATTGGCTGAAATACAACTAGATCCCATATGTGCATGACCCGTACACTTTCAGTCGATTGGATCATAAGATTCAGTCGGCTGAAACACAATCAGATCCCTTACGTGTTTGGCCAATATACTTTCAGTTGATTGAATCTTAAGATTTAGTCAGCTGAAACACAACAAGATCACTTACGTGTTTGGCCAGTATACTTTCAGTCGACTGAATCATAAGATTCAGTCGGTTGAAACACAACCAGATCACTTACGTGTTTCGCCAGTATACTTTCAGTCGACTGAATCACAGATTCAGTCGGCTGACTTTGGGTCAAATCCTTTGTGTGCTTGGATTTCCAAGTCCATGGCCTTATCACAATTTTGGGCATTCATTCCAACTAATCATGGAACCCATGGGTTTGGCCACACCATGGCCGAACCTATGGTTTCCTTAGATTGATCTCCATTTTATTAAGTCTAGACATACCTTTCTTCAATCTACTTTTTTTCTTTCGGTCTTTCTCTTCTTCCTTAATTCTTCTTCTCGTTTCTTTATTCTTCAAGGTCTTTCAAGTGTACGGAGGTAGAGGTGAGAGAGACAGAGGAGATGAGTGGAGAGAAAACTCTTGTCCAAGAGAGGAGGGGTCGACCAAGGGGTTTGAAGTACCCTTTGGTTTGTGTTTTTGTATTAAAGCTTAATCTCTTCCCTTCATCTTCTCATAATGGCTTGGCCTAACCAAGGAGGCCCTTGGTTTAACCAAAGAGGCCTTTGGCTTCCCAAGGGTGGCTTCATGGCTTTCGAGGTGAAGACCCTTGGGTTCCCAAGTGTCTAAGTACAATGTACTTAGACAAGATAACCCATCCTTTAATTTCCACCCTTGATCTTCCTTTAGATGAAATCCTAGCCTCCCATCTCATCCCTTCATCTTCTCAACTTAAGCAAAACCCTTAATTCAAGACTTAAACTCAAAAGTGGTTGACCAAGTCAACCCATGTCATGGTTGACCATGTATGTGGTGACTTGGTCACCACATGGCACTTGGGTCCCACCTTGGCCATGTCACTTGATGATGTGGCATCCTTGTTTAGTTGGCTCCCACGTGATGACATGAATGCCACATGGCATTGCCACATCACTGACATGCCACCTCACTTGATGAGATGGACTTTAATGCATTAAATGCACTAATTTATCCAATTTCAACTAACTTAACTAAATTTACCCAATTATTTCTTTAGATCAAACTTACCCATTGGGTCTTAATTGGGTAATTGACCCATTTCCTTGCCCATCTAATGTCCATCTCAATTTTTTTTTTTTATTTCAAATTCAATTAAATTGAAATCCAAGTGGGCCCATCCAATAAATTTATAAGCTAAGGAAAATCCGAGGTGTTACGGATTTACGTTAGGTGAAACTCTCCAAAGTTTTTTCTCTTTTCTTCTTCTCCTTTCCTTCCCTTCTTCTTAATTTCTTCCTTGCTTGAGTTCCTCTGATGGAGGAGAAAAATAGGGAGAGCAAAAACGTGTGAAATGGTGGAAGAAGGAGGTGCTCGATGGTGAAGATGGAGATGGGGTGTGTTTACCGTGTGAGGGGGAGTGGAATGGAGAGGGTGCCGTGTGATGACATGTGGGATAAGTGGGATTGCCGTGTGAAGTGAAATAAGGAGGGAGTGGTGACTTTTCTCTCTTGTGGTTGGCCTAATTCAAGGGAAATGTGGAGTTGGGTCCCATCTTTCCACGTGGTGTGCCACGTGATTGTCCATGTGGCATGATACCACATCATCAATTTATTTTCATTAAATTTCATAAACTAATTTCCACCACATCACTTGTCATTAAATTATATTTTAATATCCAGATTAAATCTCACTTAATCCTGACTTAATTACTTAATTAAGTGTCCTTGATCTCAATTAATCATTAATTACCCTTTTTAATCCCATTAATTAGTATTAAAATTTTTGGGGTGTTACATTGCCTAAATAAACCAAGCTCTATTCATGGGCAATGTTAGACACTCCAAGCTGATTTTTCTCATGCTCCTCTCAAGTTTCCCAACCATACTTAGATCTTCTAATCACCATAGTTAAACCTTATTAAGGTCTTATAATCCATCTCTAACACAATCAAGGCACTCATAGGCACATCTTGAGCATATGAAGCTCTACATTGAATGTGTGATTAGAGAAGATCTTCATAGAAATAGATTGACCTTATAGGCAAACCTCATTTCTTCCCTAGACTTTTTCCCACTTTGGTTTGGCATTCATTGAAGCACTTCATCAACACCAAAAAACAAGAAAGAGGAAGATCATCAAAGAACACACCACATGATACATCGATCATCAAGAGGCTAGTGTTCCTGGTATTTCTCAAAACTATTACTTTCTATCATTTGTGAGAACATTGTAAAGGGTTGGTGTAACCCTAAGTAAAATCCAAGAAAGGTGTTTTCTTGGTGTGTCGGTTTGATCTACACTCATGAAGTAGATCATAGGTTGTAAAGGTTCTATCTCTACCCATGAAAGAGATCAAGGGTTGTAATAGGTTTCTTCTCCACCCTCAAAGGAGAAGGTTAGTGGAATCTTCAAACGATGTACTTGAGGCGTGAATGTAGGAAAGGTCTCCAAACTACGTAAAAATACTTGTGTCATTATCTTCCATTTGTTCTCATCTCTTGTCCACACTTGTGCACTTGTTTTATTTCATATCTTATTGCACATTAAGTTTGGTTGAACTTGATCTTGCATGTAAATCTAATTGGATTTGAAACACTTGTTTGGAAGATTAATTGTATTAATTTGGAAAGACCAACTCGTAAGTGACAAATATTGAAAAAGAATTTAAAAATCCCACATAGTCCTATTATCCCCCTCTAGGACTATTCTTGAAATTTGGCTAGCTTGACTAATATGTATAAAGCACTAGGTTTTCCTTTGCTATTCTAATATGTTTTATGTCTATGATGATATGGTGGGTAAGATTATGTCTAATGTGTGTGAATTCAAAATAGAGCAAAATCTAAGAAGTTGAAATTCCGTTACTAGAGTAATACACGACCTAGACGGGGGTGAATAGGTCGATTTTCAATTTTAATTCCCTTTTAAAAATTTCTAAACCGATTTATACTTTAAGTAAATAAAATATTCAATCACATATAACACAAATATTTTATAGTGGTTCAGTTTCAACAAACCTACATCCACTGTCAGACTTCCCAATTCTAGGGTCGTCCAAAATATACTATGTAAGGGTCTCACACCCAAATAGTACAATCTAGTTTTTTATAGAGGTTCAACCCAATTGGTCTAATCCTCTACACCTATTTTTTAGAGTGGTTCGAACACACTGTTCTAATCCACTTTATAATGTTTAAAAATAAAACAAGAATAAAACTTGCCTTGGGCCTTAACCGTTTTCTTTTAAGTTTTTTCTTCTTTACTGAACCTGTGTGCTCCTTTCCATCAAATTCGGCATCAGCAACGTATTTATCGGCACTGCAGTAGGACTTGGGTATGACGGGTTTTAGTCCTATATGAACACCTTATTCTTCATCAGGATTGGGGTATTGATTACCCAAACATCACTAAGAAAGATGATGAAGAATGGTGTCTAGAGGGAAGGCCGAATGATCACTCACTGGTAATCTTGTTCCTAAGTGTTTCCTCTGTGTATTCGGTACACTGAACAACTACCTTACTGTTATTTTATAAACAGTTTTAAGGTCTGCAGTTAGTCACGCCTACGAGGCCTCGCTGATTCTGATGAGGCTTTGCCATCGGTAGTTTTTGGAAAATAGCACATATGTGCTGCTTAAACTGTCAGACAAAATCAATCCAGATAGCAGCCAGCTCATGTCCACCGTGCATGATTTGCAACATTTATCTTAACCATCAATCAAGGATTAGATGGAAGATTTGCAAGATGGATTATAGCTCATGGATGAGCCTTTCCATACTTGTCATGGACAGCTCCTCAAGGGTATTCAAATTCAAATTTTAAGAGAGGTGGCAACATCTCACCATATGGATAAATTTATTTACCATAATTACCCATGTCACCATGTGGATAAATTTATTTACCATAATAAGGTTCCAATCAATTTACCATAATTTCCTCTCAATTAAATAGACACAGATTTTAACTTTCTAAATCTATAAGAGACTGAGCTGCACTCAGCTCGACACAGAGTCAGCTGCACTCAGTTCTGTACAACTGGCTGCGAGGTCTCGGCAGATTGCATGAGGCCTCGAGGCTGAAAGTCACTTATTTACTTTATTTTTCAATTGACTTTTAGGTATTTGACTTAGCCTAAGGTCTCCTATGGTTCACTTACCTGTGTGCCAATGCTGTATTTGTTGTAGACGCTTCAACTTCATAGGAGATCTTCTTATTCATCCAAGGCAAGTCCAACTTAGTCACGTAATTGACAATAAAGGTGACTTGAACGAACCGGGGCACTTACAATCTCCCCCTTTGTCAATTTCATGACAAAAACCTAAGATCTACCTATTACACCAATTTCCCAAAATTACATATTCACACATGACCACTCCTTAACCAATAAAATTACAATAATATTAAATCCTCTAATATCACACATATCTCCCCCTTAACTTGTGCCTATAAAAACACAATCAGTTTCCCATTTTCATGCATACAAAAGAATAGATACTGGTGGGACTTGTATCCTCCCCCTCAACATTAGCGCATTATTTTACTCCCCCTTTTTGTCAAGAAAATTGACAAAGGTAAGTCAAACATAAACAAGAGATATGCAAAGTAGTCAAGTAGATGCAAAGATTGAGCACATTAAAGCTGATATGAACATAAAGACAGCAAATGAGCAACTATAATGCACAGTTGTCTAGCATAACCAATAGAGTAAGAGCTAGTTTAAATATTACAGACCCAAAATTTAGTTTGATGATAAACAAAATAAGCAGAGTTTTATAAAAAGGTCTTCAATCTTGAGGAGATGAGGGAGGAAATTCTGCACCAGTTCAACGGCACGAATCTGTAATGTGCTGGAGAGAGCGGAAGATGCGCTGCATGGAGGTTCTGACATAGACAGAGAGCTCCTGATGTTGATACAAGAGACGATCTTGACGCTTGCTCAAGTCAGAGAGAAAGGATTCCTGACACTTTTCTATCTCGGCAAATCGCTCATCGAATTACTTACGATCAATAGAATACGAAAGACTGGTAGCATCCATGCGAGTCCGGCGATCAGTAGAGGGAGCGGAACTAGGTGAATCTCCAGAGGATGGGCGAAATGAGCCGATACTTCTCTCAATGCCGGTCTTTGTCAGGGGTCTGACATTGAGAGGAACTTCTCCAGGATAAGGTACCATTTCGAAATGAGTACCTAAGCGTGTAATGAGATAGCAGAAGGGTATAACACTTTGTGCAGAAGAATTCCAGAAACATTTAATATGTTCACATATCAAGGAGGGAAGACAGATTTTTCTCCCCATAGCCACAGCATATAAGATATTGATCACGTGGTCAATCAGCTGTGACTTGTTCATCAGACGAGGATAGACATTGAAAGTGAAGATCAGATGTGAGATCTTATACTTAGGAAGGAGAGAAGAGGAGTGAATTTGGATTTTTCCTTCTCGTTCGATACCACCACCACAGAGTTTGCTAACAATTTTGTGATAGTCTTGTGGGGCGACCTCATGTCAGGCTGCAGAGATGTCGCCACCTTTAAATAAAGGGACGTTCATGAGCTGAGAGACCAGCTCAGGTGTGATAGTGAATTTTTCTCGATTGGAGAATTTAACAATGAAGGAATGAGAGGGATCATCAAGGGATTTATGGATGGAGGAGTACAAGCCCTTTACCATAGAGGGATAGGCATTGCCACGCCAACTCAGAATGTTTTCCCAGCCAACCTTCTGAAGTACTTTGAATGTACTGTATTTTTCAAGACCTGGAAGATAGCAGTACGCTCGACATTAAAAATTTTGAAGGAGTGTTCCTTCAGGACAGACCTGAAAAGCCTAGCATGGGGAGGATCAGAAGGGGGTGAAGAGCCATCAGACCCTTCAATACGGACATCCGTTCAACAGGAATGTCGGGAGGAGCTGGGAGAGGGATGAGTAAAGGGGGAAGGAGTCGGCTGAGGGGTTGCCTGAGGAGTAGCCTCTGGTTCCTCATCGGAAGAGGAAACCGTCACAGAGACTGATGGGAGAACCCGGTCAGGGTTTTTATATGCCCGGACTTTCTTTTTCCTTGGCGGTGAAGGAGGAGACTGAGTGGGGACAGACGATGATGCGTCGTCACTCGCAAGGATCTGCGGGTATGGTGTCTTTTGACAACCGTAGTTTTCTTAGACATTTTGACCGATAAAATCGAAACAAGAAACAGACGAAAGAGGGCTAAACCAGAGATGCAAGAGTACCTGAAATCGAAAATCGAAGGATCAAGACTTCGAATGAGAAGATGATGACCGGAAGTAGAAAGCCCCAAAATTCCCTTTCCTGTCGCGCGATACCGACAGTGGAAACCCTAGCTCTAACGGAACTCTTGATAATGACTTGATTGAAGTTTTTTTTTGTTAAAAAAATAGGGGACCACAAAGAACTCGATGGCAAGGGCTCGAGTGAAATCGCGAGGCCTCGTTGATGGTGCTGTTAAGCCAAGCCGAACACTGAAGAAAGGACTCGATAGCGAGGGCTCGAGTGAAATCACGAGGCCTCATTGACGGTGATGGTAAGGCAAGAACTCGACCACGAGGGCTCGAGAGATGACACAAAGGTTCGCTGACGGTGGTAGTGAAAGTGAAAAACAGAACCAAGAATACAGAACTAGACACCCTTTTTTTTTAATTTTTAATTTGAAATATTATCTCCACTGACTGATCATAGTATCAGAAATGTTTAGGATACAGTACACACCCCAATTGATTTTCTCAGAGCAAGAAAACGAATTGAGTCAAGTGGTTTTGTCATTATATCAGCCAATTGATTA
Source organism: Chimonanthus salicifolius (assembly GCA_013350335.1). Taxonomy (NCBI): domain Eukaryota; kingdom Viridiplantae; phylum Streptophyta; class Magnoliopsida; order Laurales; family Calycanthaceae; genus Chimonanthus; species Chimonanthus salicifolius. The sequence goes on from CM023539.1 coordinate 16,255,605, forward strand.
TCAGTGGAAATATATTCGAACTCAATGGTGTTCTCTTAAACTAACTCTCGAATGAAATGATGTCTAATGTCTATGTGTTTGGTTCGAGAGTGCTGGACGGGGTTCTTAGAGATATTTATGGCACTTGTATTATCACAATGGAGAGTCATTGTTCCTCTTGTCATGCCATAGTCGACGAGTATTTGTCTCATCCAGACAATTTACGTGCAGCAACTTGCTGCGGCTATGTATTCAGCCTCTGCAGTCGAAAGAGATATGGAAGATTGTTTTCGACTATGCCAAGCAATCAGACGATTTCCAATGTAAAAACAACCCCCACTTGTAGATTTTTTATCGTCTAAGTTTCCTGCCCAGTCCGCATCGGTGTACCCCGCAATATGAAACGATGTATCAAATGGGTACCAAATTCTATATAGACATGTTCCCGATACATATTTTATGATACGTTTTACTGCTTTTACGTGTGATTCTTTTAGGATTGGCTTGGAACCGTGCACATGCACCCACACTAAAAGAAATATCGGTTCTACTCGCAGTCAAATACAGGAGACTACCTATCATACTCTTGTACATGCTAGGGTCAACATCTTTTCCATTTTCATTTTTTGATAATTTAACAGTAGTACTCATGGGAGTGTTTGAGTGCTTACTGCCTTCAAGTCTAAATCTTTTAACAAGATCTTTGGCATACTTGGATTGTGAAATGAAGAACCCATCATTAAGTTGTTTTATTTGTAAACCAAGAAAATAATTTAACTCTCCAACCATGCTCATTTCAAACTCAGATTTCATACGGTTGGAGAAACTAATAGCAGCTTGTTCATCAGTAGATCCAAACACAATATCATCCACATATATTTGAGCTATCAGTATAGCTTCATTGGATTTTCTAATAAACAGTGTTTTGTCAACACTTCCCCTTTGAAAATCATTATCCAATAAGAACTGTGTAAGTCTTTCATACCAAGCTCGAGGAGCTTGTTTAAGGCCATACAATGCCTTCTTTAATTTGTAGACATGACTAGAGTGTTTTGGAGCCATAAACCCTTTAGGTTGCTCTACATAGACTTCTTCATTTAATAAGCCATTCAAGAATGCATTCTTGACATCCATTTGAAAAAGTTTAAATTTCAAACAACATGCAATGGACAATAAAATACGTATAGACTCAAGACGTGCTACAGGTACAAACGTCTCATCAAAATCTATTCCCTCAATTTATGTATACCCTTGAGCAACAAGACGGGCCTTATTACGAACTATTGTCCCATTTTCATCCATTTTATTTTTGTTAATCCATTTGGTACCTATTACATTTGTATTTTTTGGTCTTGGTACCAAATCCCATACATCATTTCTTGTAAATTGAATCAGCTCTTCTTGCATAGCATTTACCAAATCTTCGTCCAACAATGCTTCATTAATATTCTTGGGTTCTAATTGTGAGGTGAAGCAAAAACAGCTAGATATGTTTTCTAGTTGCTTCCTAGTTTTTACTCTCGTCATGGGATCCCCAATGATGTTTGACATAGGATGTTTTTTATTTGGTTTTAGTTCAATGGATGTCAAAGACGATGAAGAGGGATTGTCAATTTGATTTGAAGATTGATCCGCCTCATCTATGGGTTCATGTACATCCGAAGACTGGTCATCAATGACCACATTAATGGATTCCATTATGGCACCGGTTCTAAGATTTTTAACTCTATAAGCTCGGCTAGTGTTAGAGTATCCTAGAAAAATTCCTTCATCACTTTTCGCATCGAATTTTCTCAAGTTTTCATTATTTCTAAGAATATGGCATTTACTACCAAAAACTTTGAGATACGTACAATTTGGCTTCCTACCGGTCCATAATTCAAATGCTGTTTTATCTAGGCCAGCTCTTAGATAAACTCTATTTATGATATAGCAAGCGGCATTTACAGCCTCGGCCCACAATTTTTTTGGTAATTTCTTACTATCTAGCATGACCGTTGCCATATCTTGGAGAACCCTATTTTTCCTTTCAACCACCCCATTTCGTTGAAGTGCCTTAGGAGCTAAGAACTCATGATGTATGCCATGTTTTTCACAATATTTTTGGAAACGGTGATTTTCAAATTCACCCCCATAATCACTTCTAATTCTATTTATGGGTGTTTGTTTTTCAATCACAATTCGTTTTGCAATAAATTTAAATTGATGATAAGCATAAGATTTTTCTCTAAGATAACCTACCCATGTGTATCTAGTGTAGTCATCAACAATAACCATGAAATACATCTTTCCTCCTACACTCATATTCTGGGTTGATCCAACTAAATCCATATGTAGAAGCTCAAGCGGTCTAGTGGTAGTCACAACATTTACTTTCTTATGGGCTGCTCTCACTTGTTTACCCTTTTGACACTCACCACAAAATGTTTGAGCTGATCTACTTATCTTGGGCAGTCCTTTAATGTGTTCACTCAATTTTGACAGATCTTTGAAATTTACATGTCCTAGTCTCTTGTGCCATAACTCAGCTTCATTAAGTTTAGACAAGTTACAATGATTTTTGTTAGGAGTTGGACAGTTTTCAAGAGCATAACACTGATCAGAAGTTTTCAACCCTTTAAGAACAGCTTTACCTTCATTGTTATATATTTGACAGTCATCCTTACGGAAGGTAACATAATGGTCTTTCTCACATATTTGAGATATACTTAAGAGATTGTGTTTAAGACCATCAACTAACAACACATCATCTAAAGTAAGGGAATCATTTAATTTTAAGGTCCCTTTCCCTACAATTTGTGCCAGATTTCCATCCCCAAAAGTAACCGAACCTCCATTGAAATCTATAATGTTGGACATATATGTTTTATCACCAGCCATGTGCCTTGAACAGCCACTATCAGGATGCCATTTTGGCTGGTTTTCAACCTTTAGTGCTGTATATACAATTACGCTTTTGTACTGGGGGACCTATTTCAATGTGGTTGTGTTTTTTAAATTTCTAGGGACAGATTCTTGAAGGTTATATCCGGTTTTTTTGCTTATTTTTTCATTTAATGTTTTGTTCAATTTTTGAGCCAAATTTTCACGATAATGATATTTCCTTTTTTCTTTTTCACAAGTTTGTACTTCAATTTTTTTCTAATTTGTTTTTTCCCATAAGTTTCTTTTTCTAAGTTTGCATTCAAATCTGAAGTGTCCCCTTTTAGCACAGTAAAAACAAGTGATATTTGACAGTCTAGAAGATTGACCTTTAACAAATACAGTTTTGTTCACTGTTTTTGCATTGTCTTGGTTGTATCCAAGACCAGTCTTGTCCCCATAAGTTTTACCCGATTTTAGTAATCTTTCTAGTTTATATTGTCCATGGGTAAACTTATTTTCAAAATTGACTTTATGATTATTAAAACTATTTATTTTAGAATGAGCATTGATAATTTCTTCTGATAACTCATTTTGAATTTGTTTTAGAATGAGCATTTTTTATATCATTCTCATACTTTTTCAATTTATCTTGTAACTCATTTTGAACTTGTTTTAATTTAACATTTTCTTCATTTGTACTTTTTAGAGTTCTTACAAGATTTTCATTTATTTCTTTTTTTTCTTCTAACTGGCTTATTAAATTTGCATTTTCAGATTTTCTTTTACTTAATTTCTTAGCCAGTTTTTGACTTTCCAAAAAAAGGGAGTCATAGGCCTCTTGAAGATCATCATCTTCATCATTTTCTGATTCACTTCTTGAGTCACTTCCAACAGCTGCTATATAGGCTATGAACCCTTTTAGATTTTCAGATTTATCTTAAGTGGATTCATCAGACTCACTTTCCGATTCAGAGGTGTTTTCATAAGTTCTGGTCAAGGCTTTCTTATTTCTTTTTGAGGGACATTCAACAGCAAAATATCCTTCACCTCCACAATTATAACATTTTTGTTCTTTGTCTTTGTCTCTTCCTTTTTCTTTTAATGTATTAAATCTGTTGGTGTCTTTTATTGTATTGAATCTGTTGGTATTTTTATCCCTTGGTTCACTTCTTTTAAAGTTTTTAAACTTATTTCTTTTGTGGAAGTTTCTTAAGAATTTTTTAGCTAACAAGGCAACATCATTTTCACTGTCAAGTTCAGATTTTTCCTCTTTAAGTTTCTCAATGTTTGATGATGATTTTAAAGCAACAGACTTCTTTTTAGGTATCTCATCTTCAAAATGAAGTTCATAGGTTTGAAGGGATCCTACTAGGTCATCAATTTTCATGAAAGATACATCTCTATACTCTTCAATAGCTGCTACCTTAGGTTTAAATCTCTTGGGCAGATTTCTAAGTACTTTGGTAAAAACTTCAGATTCAGGAATTATCTCTCTTAAGGCCCACATAGAATTTACTATATCACTTAGCTTAGAGTAAAATTCCATAAATATCTCACTTTCATTAATTCGTATGTTATCAAATTTAGATTGGAGAATTTGGAGTTTAGACCTTTTAACAACAGAAGTACCCTCATGTGTTATTTCTTAGATGTCCCAAACATGTTTAGCTATTAAATAAGTCATGATACGTTTAAACTCATCAGGTGAGACAACACAGTTAATGGCGTTCAACGCCTTTCCATTTGCTATGTATAACATTTTTTCTATATCTGTCCAAGTGAAATAATCTTTAAGTTTGGTACCAATAACTTGTTCTACAGATTTTCCAGCTTCATCTCTAGTAGGTTTTTCTGTGATTTCCTCAATCGGTGGTTCCTAACCTCTTATTATTGATTCCCAAATAGCTCCATCTAGTGATATGAAAAAGCTTTTCATTTTTGTTTTTCAAGAGGCATAGTTGGAGCCATCAAAATGGGGAGGTTTAGAAACAGGGTGACTATCACCTTTGTGCATGATTCTAGTAAAAAGATCAACTCGGACAGTTAAGTCCAACTCAGAGTAACCGAGCTCTTGATAACAATTGAAATTCCGTTACTAGAGTAATGCACGACCTAGAGGGGGGTGAATAGGTCGATTTTCAATTTTAATTCCCTTTTAAAAATTTCCCAACCGATTTATGCTTTAAGTAAATAAAATATTCAATCCATTCATTCAATTTACATATAACACAAATATTTTATAGTGGTTCGGTTTCAACAAACCTACATCCACTGTCAGACTTCTCAATTCTAGGGTTGTCCCAAATATACTATGTAAGGGTCTCACACCCAAATAGTACAATCTAGTTTTTTATAGAGGTTCAACCCAATTGGTCTAATCCTCTACACCTATTTTTTACAGTGGTTCGAACACACTGTTCTAATCCACTTTACAATGTTTAAAAATAAAACAAGAAGAAAACTTGTCTTGGGCCTTAACCATTTTCCTTTAAGTTTTTTCTTCTTTACTGAACCTGTGTGCTCCTTTCCATCAAATTCGGCATCAACAACGTATTTGTCGGCACAACAGTAGGACTCGGGTATGATTGGTTTTAGTCCTATATGAACACTTTATTCTTCATCAGGATTAGGATATTGATTACCCAAACATCACTAAAAAGGATGATGAAGAATGGTGTCTAGAGGGAAGGCCAAATGATCACTCACTGGTAATCTTGTTCCTAAGTGTTTTCTCTGTGTATTCGGTACACTGAACAACTGCCTTACTGTTATTTTATAAACAGTTTTAAGGTCTGCAGTTAGTCACGCCTGCGAGGCCTCGCTGATTCTGATGAGGCTTCGCCATCGGTAGTTTTTGGAAAACAGCACATATGTGCTGCTTAAACTGTCAGACAAAATCAATCCAGATAGCAGCCAACTCATGTCCACCTTGCATGATTTGCAACATTTATCTTAACCATCAATCAAGGATTAGATGGAAGATTTGCAAGATGGATTATAACTCATTGATGAGCCTTTCCATACTTGTCATGGACAGCTCCTCAAGGGTATTCAAATTCAAATTTTAAGAGAGGTGGCAACATCTCACCATATGGATAAATTTATTTACCATAATGAGTTTCCAATCAATTTATCATAATTACCCATCTCACCATGTGGATAAATTTATTTACCATAATAAGGTTCCAATCAATTTACCATAATTTCCTCTCAATTAAATAGACATAGATTTTAACTTTCTCAATCTATAAGAGACTGAGTCAGCTCGACACAGAGTCAGCTACACTCAGCTCTGCACAGCTGGCTGCGAGGCCTCGGCAGATTGCATGAGGCCTCGAGGCTGAAAGTCACTTATTTACTTTATTTTCTAATTGACTTCTAGGTATTTGACTTAGCCTAAGGTCTCTTATGGTTCACTTACCTGTGTGCCAATACTGTATTTAGTGTAGACGCTTCAACTCCAGAGTAGATCTTTTTATTCATCCAAGGCAAGTCCAACTTAGTCACGTAATTGACAATAAGGGTGACTCGGACGAACCGGGGCACTTACAGAAGTATTTTGCTATCAATTTCGAGGGCTTCGACGTTGCCTTCGAGGGGCTCCTTCTGGGAGCATCATAGTTAAACAGTTGGGTCATAGCTCAAGGGGCTCTAACTAGGTCGAGGGGTTCGAACAAACCCTTTTGAAACTCAAGGGCCTCGAAGGATCCCTAGGGGATCGACTTGAGAGGAAAGCATAAATAAGGTGTATTTATAGTTAGAGGGGCTCGAGAATGGCTGTTGAAAAATTTTCAGTTTTAAAACTTTTAAGAAGATTAGCCCATTCATTAGTCCATTCATCTAGGTGGGTTTTGGGGGAAAACTTATGGTACATTTTTTAGTTCCCCATAAGACTGGCATGTGTGACATTTCCTATAATGGATTCGATGGACTCGCTTAGAGAACCATAATACGTTGACAAGTATGGTTAGGGACAAGGCGTGAAAACTTGGTATCAGAGCTTTCGTTCAAGCTCTCAGACTGTGAAAGGTAATACATGCTTAGAAACCTATATTGAAAAATGGAAACATTTGATTTGGGTAGAATCCTATTGTGTTTATCCTGATTATATACTCTGTTACTGACTGATGATTTGTTTTTGATAGATATGTCTAATAACAGAATCCCAACTCAAGTAATGGGACAGGGTATTCCTGGAAGTCTAATGACAATTTACTCATCAACTACTGATTCCAGTATGTAAGTATGGACCCCAGAACCTAAACCAATAGAAACAATTGTGATATCAACCTCACTGAGTACCACTCCCCATCACCCTACCACCCACTTGCTCCTCCACCAACTGATACCCTAGTACCAGCACAACCTATACTTTGTCCAATCTGCCAACAACCAAGACATACTATCGATTACTGTCCCTATCCATATGATCAAATAACTCTGATTTGTGGCATGATAGGACATGCTAGAGGAAATTGTCCTTATTTTAGGAATGATGAGTATATTCAGTGCGAGTTTTGTGGAGAACATGTCCATATCTTTGAAGTTCAAGTTATGATGCTATGTCCTCTTCAGATGACTAAGGGAGAAAAGATGACTAACCAGGGTATATATATATATGTGTGTGTGTGTGTGTGTATGTGTGTGTGTGTGTGTGTTACTTATGAATATGTGAAAATGTGTATATAACTGTGGTACATGGATGTATGGAAATATGTAAACCCCAAATGATGTGTAAATAAACAAGTATGTGTCGTATATGTTTATATGTCTTATTGAGTTTTAATATGGATGGTATGTGATTTTTTACGAATGTAAATGACAGGAAAATGTCAGGATCATCTAGAAACTCAAGGGGTTGAGGAGGAAAGACAACTCCCCCTCACGAGAATCAAGACACACCTTTTGATGCAATACGTATATCTCTGGAGGAATTCTAGAAAATTGCCAAGGATTTGCGATAACCACCAGTTAGGACTCACGAAGAAAGTGTAACACCCCGGATTTTCCTTAGCTTATAAATTTATTGGATGGGCCCACTTGGATAAAAATTTAGTTGAATTTGAAACTAAAAAAAAGTTGAGATGGACATTAGATGGCAAGGAAATGGGTCAATTACCAAATTAAGACCCAATGGGTCATGGGTGAACTTGATCTAAAGAAATAATTGGGCAAATTTAGTTAAGTTAGTTGAAATTGGATAAGTTAGTATATTTAATGCATTAAAGTCCACCTCATCAAGTGAGGTGGAAAGTAGAATTGAGGTGGCATACAAGCGGAGGTGACACACCAAGTGACATGGCCAAAGTGGGACCCAAGTGCCATGTGGTGACCAAGTGACCACATGCATGGTCAACCATGGCATGGGTTGACTTGGTCAACCACTTTTGAGTTTAAGTCTTAAATTAAGGTTTGTCTTAAGTTGAGAAGATGAAGGGATGAGATGGAAGGCTAGGATTTCATCTAAGGAAACATCAAAGGTGGAGATTAAAAGTTGAGTTATCTTGTCTAAGTACATTGTACTTAGACACTTGGGAACCCAAGGGTCTTCACCTCAAAAGCCATGAAGGAGCCGTTGGGAAACCAAGGGCTCCATTGGTTAGACCAAGCTATTATGAGAGGGAGGGAAGAGTTTAAGGCTTTAATATAAAAATCCAAACCAAAAGGCATTCCAAACCCCTTGGCCGACCCTCCTCCCTTGAACAAGGATTTTCTCTCCACTCCTCTCCTCTCTCTCCCACCTCTACCTCCATACACTTGAAGACTTTGAAGAACAAAGAAAGGAGAAGAAGAACTAAGGAAGAAGAGAAAGACCAAAAGAAAAGAAGGAGATTGAAGAGCCAAAGAGGAGGAGCAACTCATTGAAGGAATGTATGTCTAGACTTAATAAAATGGGGATCAATCTAAGGAAACCATAGGTTCGGCCATGGTGTGGCCGAACCCATGGGTTTCATGATTGGTTGGAATGAATGGCCCAAATTGTTATAAAGCCATGGAGTTGAAAATCCATCCAAAGGATCTGACCCAAAGTCAGTCGATTGAATCATGTGTTTCAGTCAATTGAAAGTATACTGGCGAAGCACAAATGGGATCTGGTTGTGTTTCAGCTGACTGAATCTTATGATTCAGTCGACTGAAAGTGTACTCGGCAAGCACACAAAGAATCTGACTCAAAGTCAGTCGACTGAATCTTCTATTTCATTCAACTGAAAGTATACTGGCCAAGAACACATGGGATCTGGTTGGGTTGCAGCCGACTAAATCTTATGATTCAGTCGACTGAAAGTGTACCGTCCAAGCACAAAAGGATCTGACCCAAAGTCAGTCGACTGAATCTTGTGTTTCAGCTGACTGAAAGTATACTAACCAAGCACATATCGAATCTGGTTGTGTTTCAGCCGACTGTATCTTATGATTTAGTAGACTGAAAGTATACTGGCCAAGCACAAATGGCATCTGGTTGTGTTTCAGTCGACTGAATCTTATGATTCAGTCGACTGAAAGTATACTGGCCAAGCACATATGGGATCTGGTTGTGTTTCAGTCGACTGAATCTTATGATTCAGTCGACTAAAAGTGTAATGGCCAAGCACATATGGAATCTGCTTGTGTTTAAGCCGACTGAATTAGAAGGTTTTACTCTAGATTTTCCTCCAGAGCTTCTGCCTATCTTGTAAGATGGAAGGGAGATGAACAGGAAGAACAATGGGTTCGGCCATGTTATATGTAACACCCCGCCTTTTTTCACTCACCGAAAATCAGAGTCTATTTTTTTTTTCAATAAAAGAGTGAGAGAGAGCGGGATGCCACGACGCGAGCTAAGTCCGAGCTTCTAAAGCCCAACCCTTAACTGGACAAGCATACGTGTGCGTGGACCAAGTCCACTAAAACAGTTCACACGTACTCAAGTTAAACATGCGGAATAAATCATAGATGCGGAATTATAATAGAATCATAATTCTATTCCATTTTAGATAGCAAGGATGTCCATCACTTAATCATAAATATCATACGTTAAAATATCTAAAATTAACATTCCAAACCATAACAAATAATCTACGTTATTACAGTCCCACGTACTAATTACTCAAATACATTATCCATGAGTAACTTAAACAAAATGGAACTTAATTATCCAAGCTCCTTCGCTTGGCTCCGATCACATCCTTCGCTTTATCCATTTCCTGTGCCATCATCTAAGGTAGAAGTAGGGCGTTAGACAACGCGCCCAGTAGGTACTCCAAGTAGGGTCAAACACATGGGTTAGTATACAAATCCAGATATAATACATCATACCATACTTATAAAGCATCGTATCCAGAACATTGTATGATAATAGAGATCCAATCATACAAATAAAAAACCAGAAACATTGCATGATAATAGAGATCATAATTATGCTGATTTAATGACATGCCATGGGTGTCATATGCCATGAGTCCGACCCATCATCCATGTCACAAACACATAGTATCCTCTTGATGGAAGCTCCTCATCAAGGTAACCTCACGAATGCCTTACGAACGCCCCGACCGAGCGTGGACTTCGGTTACCTCTTGGTGGATAATGCACACCAAGGTCTTCCTCTTGATGGAAAACTTCTCATTAAGCTCACGAATGCCTTACGGAAGCCCCGACGGAGCGTGGACTCCGGTTACCTCTTGATGGAAAAGCCTCATCAAGGTATCATGACTCCATAGTATCCCTCCCATGCCATGCATGAGATGCAAATTCCAACATGCTATGTGAAAATACAAACTATAGCATTAAAAATCTCATATTTGAAACATATCATTTATACAAAATAACTCATCAGAATAGGAATTAAAACCATCATACATATCACATGGTATCAAGGAGGTAGGAATCCTACCAATGACAAACTTATGTGTCCTTGCGTTTTTGTCTGAAAACCGCTCACCGAACATGTCAAGCCGATCGTACACCGCTTGTGAGGTCCCGTTACCTTATTACATATCAATAAATCAAAACCCATGTTCCATTTGATTTCCCACCATGTTTTAAGTCCATAAACATGCCTTGGTGGGGTTCGGCCATACAACATGGCCGAAGCTCACTCACTTTGTTTTTGGGTCCCTCTTTTGATTTAACCAATCACATATAATTTAATCATTTAACAACCCTATGTACACAAAACATTCCCCATGGGGTTCGGCCATACACCATGGCCGAACCCATGGTCCTTTCATTTTCACCATTTTTCCATCTTAGCCATTTATTCTCTCCATATCTAATCACTCCTTTTATCTATACATACTTAGGTCCATAACTGATCCATGACATAGATCCACAAATGATTCATTAACCACGTAAATATTTCATTTATAAAATTAGTAGGTTACCCGTTGTCCACTATCCACTGTCCACTGTCCACTGCCCACTGTCCTCCAAAACTCACTTGTGGGGTTCGGCCATACAACATGGCCGAACCTCACTATTTGGTTTTGACCCCCTTTTCCACCCTTATTTTCTTTTACACAATATGGTCCAACACCATCCATTCTTTGATTTACTAATCTACTAACATTCAATAGTTAAACATTTAATTCCTTGACATACATGGATCCACAAATGTCCATAAAATTGATTCATGGGGTTCGGCCATACAACATGGCCGAACCCATGATGTCTCAGTTTTTTATCCTCTCCTTTCTTAAATCATTTAAACATATTAGATCCCTAAACAAAAATCCCTTCATGGGTTTTAATCATACCCTCAAATCCATGAAAAATCCTTCATTTAAAACCCCAAAATCCATCAATATTTCTTCCATGGGGTTCGGCCATACACCATGGCCGAACCCATGGTCCATGGTTCTTCCCCAATTTCAACATTTGAGACCATTTAAAAATCAATAACATTCCTCCATTATTTCTCTCCTTTAAAACCTTTTTAAATTACTAACACCTTTCCATGGGGTTCGGCCATACAGCATGGCCGAACCCTATGGTTCATCATTTCCATTAAAATAAATCATACCTCCATGATTGATCATTTGATGGGGTTCGGCCATACATCATGGCCAAACCTTATGGTTCATCACTTCATCTTAAAAATATCATATAACCATGTTTATATTCCTTGATAAGGTTCGGCTATACATCATGGTCGAACCTCATCTAACTCTTCTTTTGTCCTTAATGGTCATATCAAACTTAGGGTTTAGCCATGCAGGGCCAAACCATGATTTTTGATCATAATACCTTATCTTAGACATGCATGAGATCTTATCCATACATACATAACGATTAGGGTTCGGCCATGCAAGGGCCGAACCATGATCCTTTACCATTCTTGTCTTACTTATTAAAATCTCATCAAGTACATACCGATTCCGTGACTCCTCCAGTTTCTTTCATTTCGACTTGTTCCTCCGATCTTCTCCCTCCTTAGCCTCTTCTTCGTCCTTGATCTTTGGCCGAGAGTGAGCTTGAGAGGTCTTGAGATGAAAATCCAAGGAGAGGGTTCGGCCAAAGAGTGTAGGTTTGAGAGAGGGAGAGGAGCTTGAGATAGAAACTCTAAGTCCTTTCTCTTTTGTCAATGAGAGTGGTCGGCCTTGAGTGAGAGGGAGAGAGTGAGATGAAAACCAAGTTTTGTCTTGTTCAATGAGAGTGGTCAGCCAAGGGTGGTGTCCTTTGATTGATGCCTTTTTGTAACTCCCATGACCTTTCACCTCCTCATTAATACTTCCTTTTGGGGTTTCATCCCATGAGATGAAACTCACCAACCTTGTGACCCGTGGGTTTCCATCATGAGATGGAAACCCTCCATGTCTCCAACGTGTATTCTTGAGTATTCTTTGTGTAACAACAAAAATCCTTCCAACTTCCTCATAATGATGGTGTCTTCCCAACTGTCCCTTGGCTTGGCCAAGACACCACTTGAGATGGAACACCCCTCCATCTTCCAACGTGTAGCCTTTGGATATGGCTTGTGTAACAACAAAACCATTCACCTTCCCATTAATGATCCCTTTGGAGTTTCATCCCATGAGATGAAACTCCCATCTCCCAAACGTGTGTACACCTTGAGTTTGGTTTTATGAGGTCTAACTCTCCATCTAATCACCTAACTCACCTAAGATGAAAGTCCCATCAACTTCCCATTCAACTCATCTTTTTAACTCAACTCATATCTTTAATTCAACTCTAGTTAACTCACTTAAAATCAACTCATTTCCATGATTCCATTTCCAATTTAATTCAGCCACACCTTAATCAAACTTGAACTCATTTGGTGGTCAACCAAGTCAACCATGACCCATTGGGTCCCAATTGGACAATTGACCCAATTGACAAACTTGACCCAATTAAATAAATCTTACCCATTTATTTCAATTGAACGTTATCCATAATCTGTTGGGTCTTAATTGGGCAATTGACCCAACTCCTTACCCATCTAAGGTCCATCTCCATTAATTTACAAATTAAATGGACAATTTCCATATATATTCATAACTTGAAAATCGGGGGTGTTACACAATGGGTCAAGATGGATTGAGTATTAGGGTAAATGGGTAAGAAATGGATTTAATTGAGTTATGGACCCAATTGTGATCAAAGGCATGGGGTCTACCTCATCAAGTGAGGTGGCAAGTGTAGGAGTGGAAATCCAAGTGGCATAGTCAAGTGGAACCCAACTCCACCTCACCAAGTGAGGTGGCGTGTGGACCAAGACACATGTGGGGCCAACCACCATGGTTGACTTGGTCAACCATGGGTGAGTTATAGATGAATTAAAGTGAATCAAGTGAAATAAGTGGATTTAAATTATTTAATTGAATCACCTAAGTTAGATGGAAATAAAATCAATGCTTGAGTTGGGACTTGAGTTACATTAAAATAAGGTGAGTCAAATGGGGGTGAGTCACATAGAAAATGGAGTGAGTCAAGGAGGGTGGGTTCCATCTCATGGAAACCACTAGCAAACCAAAACCGTTGGACAAAGGGGTGGTATGCCATGTGGAGGGCATGCACCCCCCTTGGCTAAACAAGAAGCTTAAATGGTGGACATGCAAGACCACGGATTGGTCCAAGGAGAGGTGGTGGTTCCACCTCATGTAAACCACCAAGCCACCAAATGAAACCACTAGCCAAACCGTGGGAGGAGAGTGTTGTGTGCCATGTGCAGGGCATGCACCCTCTTGTTTGGTCAAAGAGCCCATGGGAAAGACTCCACATTGATGAGGGTGGAGTCTAACCCAAGCAAACCCTAGACAAGATGGAAAGGAAGCTTTCCATCTCATCTCACTCTCTCCTTCTCTCACTCAAGGCCGACCCTCCCTCTCAAGATAAAGGACTTAGAGTAATTTTGATCTCAAGCTTCTCTCCCTTTCTCAAGCTTGGCCGACCACTCTCATTGAACAAAGGAGAGAACACTTAGAGCTTTCTATCTCAAATCCCCTCCCTCTCTCCCTCTCTCAAACCTACACTTCTTGGCTGAACCACTCTTAGAGATTTTATTTTAATCAAGCTCACTCTTGGCCAATGATCAAGGAGGAAGAAAGAAGAAAGACTAAGGAAAGACAAGAGCGGAGAAGCAAAATAAAACGGAGGAGTCGCGGAATCGGTCAGTATAACTTGACAAGATTTTATTAATTTGAAGGAGTTAAAGGAACCCATGGAATTCCATTTTTGGATTGGAGAGTTGGCCAAAATATTATGGGCCATGGATTTAAAATCCATCCAAGAAATGAGATAGAAAGAGGACAAAACCCTAATCTTGCTAAGGGGTAAGATAGGTTACGTAAATAAGGACTATTAAGGACAATATGTATGCATGCATGGCTTAAGTATGAAGAATGGTCAAGGATCATGGTTCGGCCTATTATCGCTAAGGACCTTATGAATGTCCCATGTAAGGAATGGTGAATGATCAAGGATCATGGTTTGGCCCTTGTATGGCCAAACCCTAGGGTTTTATGTATAAAAGCCACCAAGGACAAAAGGGGTTGGATGATGTTAGGCCATGATGTATGGCCCAACCCCATCAAAGGATCAAATCATGGATGTATGATTTTTTAAAGAAAATGATGAACCATAGGGTTCAGACATGTTGTATGGCCGAACCCCATGGAGGGAGATTATTGATGTTTAAGGGTTTTTAAGGGTGAAAATGATGGAAGAATATTAACAATGTAAATGGTCTCAAATGTTGTAAAGGGTGGAGAACCATGGACCATGGGTTCGGCCATGTTGAATGGTCGAACCCCATGGAGAAATATTGAATTATTTACATGTATTTAGACCACGAAAATGATGGAGGAATGTTGGTAATTTTAATGGGTTTTAAATATGGTAGATGATGATTTAAAATGATGGACCTAAGTGTATGATTAAAACCCCCCATGGAGGGACTTTGTTTATGGACCTAAGATTGTAAATGATTTGAAGGAGAAGATGGAAATGAGACATCATGGGTTCGGCCATGGTGTATGGCCGAACCCCATGGACCATTTTAATGGGTCATTTAGATATTTATGCATGTTTAAATAAATGAATGATTAAGCTAGGAAATGGAGGAATTTAATTATGGGTCTATGTTGATGGATCATTTGTGGATCCATGCATGAAATGTTTAGTTATGGATCTATGTTTTGGACCTGAGCATGGGTAAATAAATTAGGTGATGGAAATAATAGCTAAAATGTAAATGGGGTGAAAATGAAGGAACATGGGTTCGGCCACGGTGTATGGCCGAACCCCATGGAGAATGTTTTTTTTGTTGACTTAGGGTTTATTAATACTAAATGATTGGTTAATAAATCCAAAGATGGAGTGATCTTGGAGCCCCACTATGGCATGGCTGTGGACGTAAACAATGTTGGAAATCAAAAGGGTTCATTGTTTTGATTTATTGATATGTAATAAGGTAACAGGATCTCACAAGCGGTCTACGATCGGCTTGATGCAATCGGTGATCGATTTTTGGACGGAAATACAAGGACCCGGTATTTAGACATTGGTAGGATTCCTACCTTATTGAAAACCATGGAATATGTATATGTGAATGTTTTCCTTTAATTATTTTGGTATCAAATGATATGTCTTAATGATGGGATTTTAATGCTATAATTTGTATTATCACATAGCATGTTTGCACTTGCATCTCATGCATGGCATGGGAGGGATGAAAATTAATCGGAGACCCACGCTTCGTCGGGGCGTCCGTAAGGCATTCGTGGGGATACCTTGATGTGCATTATCCATCAAGAGGGATGTATGATTGATTTGTAACTGGAGATCCATGCTCCGTCGGGGCGTCCGTAAGGCATTCGTGGGGATACCTTGATATGTACTATCCATCAAGAGGAATACTATGTGATTGTGATACCTTGATGAGGATTTTCCATCAAGAGGGATATTATGTGATTGTAACATGGATGATGGGTGGGACTCATGGCATATGACACCCATAGCATGGCATTTACTTGCATGGTTTTGATATTATTTATATCTATGTGTTTATGTTATACTAATCCATGTGTTGACCTTACTCGGAGTACCTACTGGGCGCGTTGTCTAACGCCCTACTTCTACCTTAGATGATGATATAGGAAATGGACAAAGCGA
Organism: Chimonanthus salicifolius; assembly: GCA_013350335.1. Taxonomy (NCBI): domain Eukaryota; kingdom Viridiplantae; phylum Streptophyta; class Magnoliopsida; order Laurales; family Calycanthaceae; genus Chimonanthus; species Chimonanthus salicifolius. The sequence goes on from CM023539.1 coordinate 16,272,042, forward strand.
AGGACGTGATCGGAGCCAAGCTTAGGAACTTGTAGGAGTACTTAGCTTGTTGGACTGTAACAATTAGACTACTTGCTATGGTTTGGACTTTTATTTTGTACATTCTAATTTAAGGTATTCATTAATTAAGTGATGTACTTCCTTGCTATTTAATAATTGGTATGATAGATTCTATTATAATTCCGCATTAAGTTTACATTCTGCCAGCTTAACTTATTACGTGTGAACCGTTTTCGTGGACTTAGTTCCACACACACGTATGGTTGGCCAATTAAGGGCCTGGCTTTGGAAGCTCGGACTTAGCTTGCGTCGTGACATCCCGCTCTCTTGTCACTCTTTATTTCAAAAAAAAAAAAAATGACTCTGATTTTCGGCATTGTGAAAGAGGGTGGGGCATTACAATTTGGGACACCTTAGAAATTATTTGCTATGGTTTGATAATCTTTAAGTTTTATTGGAATTTTATGGTGATTCGCTTTCCTTACCTAATGATTACAAGAGAATGAATAACATCTTATTCATATAAATTATTCATGTAACGCCCCACCCTTATTCATATAAATAAATTAGAATCTATTTTTTTTTTTGAAATAAAGAATGAGAGAGAATGGGACGTCACGACGCGAGCTAAGTCCGAGCTTCCAAAGCCCGGCCTTTAATTGGCCAACTATACGTGTACGTGGAATAAGTCCACGAGAAAGCTTTACACGTAATAAGTTAAGCTTGCGGAATTAAACATAATGCAGAATTATAATAGAGTTTTATCCTATCCAATTTTAAATAGTAAGGAAGTCCATCACTTAATAATAACTATCTTAACTTAAAATGTCCAAAATTAAAATCCAAACCATAGAAAATAGTCTAAATTATTATAGTCCCAAATAAACTTAAATTACATTGTCCATAAATAAACTTAAATAAAATGAACTAGATTATCCAAGCTCCTAAGCTTGGCTCCGATCGCGTCCTTCGCTTCGTCCATTTCCTGTGTCATCATCTAAGGTAGAAGTAGGGCGTTAGACAACGCGCCCAATAGGTACTCCGAGTAGGGTCAAACACATGGGTTAGTATAAAAATCATATAGATATAAATAATATCAAAACCATGCAAGTTAATGCCATGCCATGGGTGTCATATGCCATGAGTCCCACCCATCATCCATATCACAATCACATAGTATTCCTCTTGATGGATAATCCACATCAAGGTATCCCCACGAATGCCTTATCGGTGGCCTCGAACGGAGCGTGGACTCCGGTTACAATTCAAACACAGTATATTCCTCCTGATGGATAATCCACATCAAGGTATCCCCACGAATGCCTTAGCGGTCACCCCAAACAGAGCGTGGACTCCAGTTACAATTCAAACGCAGTATATTCCTCTTGATGGATAATCCACATCAAGGTATCCCCACGAATGGTGGCCCCGAACAGAGCGTAGACTCCGGTTACAATTCAAACACAGTATATTCCTCTTGATGGATAATCCACATCAAGGTATCCCCACGAATGCCTTATCGGTCGCTCGAACGGAGTGTGGACTTCGGTTACAATTCAATCATACATCCATTGGAATCAGTGTGGATTCCTCCCGACAGTTGTTTATCAGAAATGCGAATGGAGCGTGGACTCCCCTCATTTGATTCCTCCCATGCCATGCATGAGATGCAAGTGCAAACATGCTATGTAATAATAAACATCATAGCATTAAAATCCCATAGTTGAAACATATCATTTGATACCAAAATAAATCATCAAAACATGAAGTAAAATCATCACATATACATATTCCATGGTTTTCAATAAGGTAGGAACCTACCAACGTCCAAATACCGGGTCCTTGTGTTTCCATCCAAAAACCTATCACCGATCGTACCCCCAGTTGTGGAATCTTTTACCTTAAATAAATTCCATAAAATAATCAAATTAATTATTCCAATTGATTTAAACCATTCCCTTCATCCTTCCCATTTAACTTAACCATTTGGAAACTTATATAAATATTTCATTTTTAAAAACATCCGGTTACCTGTTGTCCACTACCCACCGTCCACTGTCCACTGTCCACTACCCACTAGTGGGGTTCGGCCATACATGGCCGAGCCTCACTCTTTCGTTTTAACCCATTTTTTAACCCTTGTTTTATTATTTCCCATCTTAGCCACCATTCATTTTCATAATTGATCACTTAATTTATTTACAAATAACTTAGGTCCATTAACATAAACATAGATCCATAATAAATCCCTCCATGCATAGATCTACAAAATGATCCATCAAAATGGTTCATGGGGTTCGGCCATACAACATGGTCGAACCCATGATGTCTCATTTTCATCCTCCCTTTCTTAAATCATTTACAATATTAGATCCATGAACAAATCCCTCCATGGGGTTTAATCATACACTTAGGTCATTTACACATACTTAAATCCCACAAACATGATCCATGGGGTTCGGCCATACAGCATGGCCGAACCCATGGTCCTTCATCTCCATTTATTTCTTAGCTTATTAGCCATGTTGTATGGCCGAGCCCATGGTCCATTGTTTTCCATCATTTCCTACTTGATAGCCCATGGTTTAATCATTAAAAACAGCTTTAGATCCATACATATTTTTCCATCATTTTCATCATTAAAACCCATTAAAATCAATGACCTACTTCCATGGGGTTCGGCCATACAACATGGCCGAACCCTATGGTTCATCTTTTCCTCTTAAAATAATCACATCCCCATGATTATATCATTTGATGGGGTTCGGCCATACATCATGGCCGAACCTCATCCAATCCCTTTTTAGTTCTCAATGGTTCTTATACATAAAAATCTAGGGTTTGGCCATGCAAGGGCCAAACCATGATCCTTGATCATTCTCCATCCCTTATATAGAACATGAATGAGGTCCTTATGGATAACAAGATTAGGGTTCAGCCATGCAAGGGCCGAACCATGTTCTTTGACCATTTCCCATGTTTAGCCATATATATACATATTGTCCTTAATGATCATAACCTATCTTACCCATTACGGTTTTGTCCATTTTTCCATCTCATTCCTTGGATGGATTTTGAATCCATGGCCCATGACATTTTGGCCAACTCTCCAATCCGAAATGGAATGCTCCCTTAACCTCCTTTTAATTTATAAATCATATCAAGTAATACTTACCGATTCCGCAACTCCTCCGTTTTCTTTCGTTCCGCCTTGTTCCTCCGATTTTCTCCTTCCTTAGTCTTTTCTTTCTTCCTCCTTGATCTTTGGCCAAAAGTGTGTTTCTTGAGAGGGAGAGGGTTTGAGATGAACACCCAACGAGATGGTTCGGCCAAGGAGAAGGTTTGAGAGAGGGAGAGTGAGATGCAAAACTCTAAGTTATTTTTGTCTCAAAGGGAGGGGTTGGCCCTTAGGGTTTTTCGTGAGAGGGAGAGGATTTGAGATAGAAAACTCTAAGTGTTTTCTTTTGTCTTAGAGGGGTCGGCCAAGAGTTAAAGGAAGAGAGTGAGAGAGTGAATGAGATGGAAAGCTAGCCCTTTTCCATCTTGTCTAGGGTTTCTTGGGCAAGACTCCACCTCCAACCACCCTCATCAATGTGGAGTCTTCCCTATGAGTCCCTTGACCAAACAAGGGAATGCATGCCCTCCACATGGCACACACCACCCTCTCCAACGGTTTTGGCTAGTGGTTTCCATGAGATGGAATCCCCCACCTCTCCTTTGACCAACAATGAGGATGCATGCCCTCCACATGGGTTCTTTGTCTAGCCAAGAGGGTGCATGCCCTCCACATGGCACACACCACCCTCTCCAACGGTTTTGTAGCTAGTGGTTTCCATGAGATGGAAACCACCCACCTCTCCTTTGACTCACTCCATCTTTTCATCTTCCATGTGACTCACCCCCATTTGACTCACTCCATTGAAATGCAACTCAACTCCTAACTCAAGCATTAGAATTTATTTCCATCTAACTTAGGTGATTTAATTAAATAATTTAATTCAACTCACTTCACTTGATCCTCTTTAATTCACCCATAAACTCACCCATGGTTGACCAAGTCAACCATGGTGGCCAGCCCCACTTGTGCCTTAGTCCACACGCCACCTCACTTGATGAGGTGGACTTGGGTCCCACTTGGCTATGCCACTTGGATAATTCCTCATACACTTGCCACCTCACTTGATGAGGTGGACCCCATGCCTTTGATCATAATTGGGTCCATGACCCAATTAAATCCATTCCTTACCCATTTACCCTAATCATCAATCCATCTCGACCAATTGGGTCCCAATTGGGCATTTGACCCAATTGACCACATTTGACCCAATTAAATAGAATTAATCCTATCCATGGTCCATTGGACCATACTTGGGCCATTGCCCCAACTTTGATCTATCTAACATCCATTCCATTCATAGATCTTAATTTTTAACAATTAAAATAATTAATAGCCAATATAGTTATTGCCTTGAAAATTCGGGCTATTACAATTCAGCAAATAATAAGATAAGCGTGTGTAAATGTTTTAATGGACTTAATCCACGCACAGGTAATGGTGGCCAGTCAAGGGTCGGATTTTGGAATCTTGGACTTGACTCGCGTCGTAACGGCCCGTTCTCTCTCACTCATAAAAAAAAATATACTCTGATTTATGCAAATGAAAAAGGGCAGGGTGTTAGGGAAAGAGCCATTACGTCTCTAAAGGAATTTAGACGATTAAACCCACCCATTTTTGCAAGTGGTATTGACCCAATGGCGATTGAGAGCTGGATTACTCAGGTTGGCCGAATGTTCAACACCCTAGCCATTGTTGATGATCTAAAGGTGACTTTGATGATCTAAAAGTGACTTTGGCCACCTATCAGCTAGCAGTTAAGCCTACAAATGGTGCAAGGTCAAAAATCTCAGCAGAAATTGCGAGCCTGTGACTTGGGCAGACTTTTCGAGTGTTTTTCTTTTTTTTGTGCGCCACTATCCTAAAGTAGAAAGGGATGCTAAGAGGAAACAATTCCTCGATCTGCAGCAGAAAACCAACACGGTGGTTTAGTAACATCGAAATTCGTGGATCTTTGTCTGTACCACAGATTCTGGCAAATGAGGAAGAGAAAATCCTCCGATTTGATAATGGACTTCGTCCTTTTTTCCAATGTCAGGTAGTTGGGGCAAAGATTTGATAATCTGTAAGAGGTGATTGATCGAGCTTCTTTACTGGAAGTTGTAGACCCAATGAATAAGAATTTAGAGTGGTCTCAACAGGGAAACCCTAAGAAGCCACCACAGCCCAACAAAAAGACAATATTCAATCACAAGGGGTCATTCTTTAAGAAAGTCAACCGTCGGCAGTGTAGTGACCCGGCCCTTAAATTTTTGGAATTATGATGTGATAAATCAGTCTGTACATGTGCAAGGTAGTTAAGGGTCCCATGGGGGGGTCCCACCTGAGAGCACATGTCCTCTAAAGACCACACTAGACAAACCCCAGTCGAAAATAAGCCAAATAAGAGATCTGGTGAGTTTGTCGGTTTGACCAACCGATACAATAGGATCAACCGATGGGATCGTCTGACCAAGGATGGGATCGGATCGATGAGGACTAGATCTGAAGAAATGGCGAATCGTCCGACACCTGCGGTGGTGCCTCCGATAGATAGGTGTGACTGATTGCATATGCGAGAAAGGGATTCTTAACGCCAGCGGTGCGATCGACATGATTCGTCAGTGCGACCGATGCGCGACTTAAGTTGGGTATAAGTTACCCATTTTTCGCGATTTCCAGCCATTCTCTTCCGTCATCTCTTCTTTAATTTGGGGAAACCCTATTTCTGCCAAACCTTAACCGATTTTCCTCCCTCCTAGCCTCGTTCTGTGCGATTGCATGCAAGAGATTGGAGTTGGACTCCTCTCAATCTTCTTCCCACTCAGATTTTCTGTTCTCCAAGGTTGTTCTCTTCACTCTTCCACCACCCTTTTTAGATTTTGTTAGGGGTTTTTGTGGAATGGAGTTTGAATGCCGATGTAGGCATGAGAAAGGGAAGAATCCATGGATTAGAGTAGGGATTTGATGTTATAAGCTTTGCATGGTTTGGATTTGAACCCTAACTGGGTTTTGGAACCCTAATAGGAGGAAGAAATTGGCGAAAATGGAGGTAATGATGAATTGGACCTATGTATGGTCGAAAATTGAGGTTGTGGCATGGGTTAAATATGGAATTTCCCCAAAAGATGGAAAATAATTGGATAGAAATTGGGTAAAATTTGGGATTTTAGCTAATTGAGCTTTAAGTGTCATAATCAAAGGGTTTTGTGTGATTAGTGCCTAATTACTCCAAATTTCGACTCAGTGAACCCAAGTTGAACTCGGAAACCCATTGGAACCCTAAGGTGGGGAAGTGCCATACACTTGGAGTGTTGGGAACTTGGAGTGTTGGGAATATATGTGAAATTTGATTCTCACAAGGTGTTTGATCATATGGTTGAGAGAATGTTGTTTTGTACTCATTCCAATGCATAGTTGGATAGGACTATGGTTTCACCTCCATATGCTTGTATGAAGTTGTTGTGAATGTATTGTATAGAATACATGTGTATCAGTTTTCCTAGGATCCCTATGTTTAGGCATTTGCCTTAGTTGAGAATTCTTATGATTGTGATGTGTGTGAAGCATGATAGAATGTTTAATTAATCAAGCTTCCCTAAGATATGATAATGTATGGACCTTGATTAACTATCATGCTTGAGTCTTGTTATGTGCATAGTATACATCTAATGAATTCTCATAATTGGAATGAAATTTGATGAATGGGTAAGAGTTGATTAAGTGAGAGAGGTGATGATGATAGTGAGGCGTGGTAAGGGTAGTCTCTCACATAGGATTGAGAAGTGGTATGGGTACATCCCTTACGTAATGAGAACATAGTGTCTAGAGGGGGGAGGGGTGAATACGGCAATCACCAATTTTAATAGTCTTTAAAATTTTCTCAATTAATCAAATGATTTGCAGCGGATTAAATTAGATTAACCAAGTGTATGATAAAAGAGTGTGCCAATTTAAAAGAGAAATCACACGAATAAAGACCAAACACCCACAACACAAGATGTATAGTGTTTCTGTTTAAGCAAACCTACACCCATTGTTGGACTCAACCAACTTTGGGCTATCTCAAATACACTGTGTGGGAATTACACCCTCACAAATAGAATAGGTATTCCACGTACCCAATTGATTGGGAATTTCACCCAATCGCCTAAAATTTTGAAAGGTTCGACCTAACCCTAGTCTAGATCCTTATCCCTTTACTTTTTATAGTGGTTCTGTAACGCCCCGCCCTTTTTCACTCGCTTCTTCTTGTAAATTCATAATATATTTTTTTTTATAACAGAGTAGAGTGATAGAGCGCGGGACGTCAGGACGAGCTAAGTCCGAACTTCCAAAGTCCAACCCTTAACTGGCCAACCCTAAGTGTGCATGGACCAAGTCCATGAAAATGGTTCACACATAGCAATATCAACTTACGGAATAAAAATCATAACCTGCGGAATCATAACATCAATTTGCGGAAACATAATAGAACCAAGTTCTATTCCATTCAGATAGCAAAGTACCTCAAGTCCTTAATCATTATTAAAACGTCATAATCATCAAACTAAACATCCGACCATCTAATTATTACATTCCGAAACTAGTTACTCAATTACAAGTCCATAAGTAACTTTATTCAAAGCGTATAAAATAAGTGTTCCAAGCTCCTATGCCTGGCCCGTCTTGCGTTCGTCGTTCCCCTGATTTCCTGCGTCATCAACTAGGGTAGAAGTAGGGCGTTAGAACAACGCACCCAGTAGGTATTCCAGTTACGGCTAACACATGGTTAGTACAAAACATATATTACAACATAATGTCCAAAACCATGTAAAATCCATGCCATGCAATGATGACAAATGCAATGAGTCCCACCCATCACATGTACATAAAAGTACCCACCACATAGGTCTTCCCGACGCCCCGGCGGAGTGTGGACACTCTGGAATTTTCTTGATGGAAATCACATCAAGGTACCGTACATAGGTTTTTCGGATGCCCCGACGGAGTGTGACCCCTCCGGTTACAAATCCTCCACCCTATGCCATGCATGAGATGCCAATGAAACACATGCTATTTTATAACATAAACATAGCATTTAGAATCATATATAAAACACATGCTCTTTCCTCATATAGACATAGCATTTAAAATCAACCTTTGAAATACATTCAACACATGCTATTTATAAAATAAACATAGCATTTAAAATCATATTTAAATCACATCATTTGAAACATAATTTCATCAATCCTAAGATAAAACAAGTGTACATAAACCCATGGTTTCAAAGAGGTGGAATCCTACTAAAGACCGCTAATGTGTGCTTGCGTCTTTTGTCCAAGAATCGATCATCGATCGCGCACCGCTTGCGAGATCCCGTTATCTTATGATATAATAATAAATCAACACCAAGTCCCACTTGATTTACAAGGTTCTAAGTCCATAAACAAAACCCCATGGGGTTCGGCCATACACCATGGCCTAACCCATGGTCTAATCTTTAGTTAATTACGATTATGCCATTGTTCATAACCATAACCCTTTCTCCTTGCTTAGGTTCCAAATTATCCATACATTTACAAGATTGCCACTCCTAGCTAACCTTCTATATTTTGCAAGTATTTACAACCTTGACATTGGTCTCCATTACCTCATGTTTATGTTCAAAACCGATCCATAAAATCCTTAATTTGGTCCATGGGGTTCGGCCATACACCTTGGCCGAACCTATGGTGTATAATTTCCAATTATAACAATAATAATCCATACTTAGAAAGTTTCCTATTTTAGCATCCAACTTCCATAATTACAAAATTGCCATTCATGGCCATCTTTCCATAAATAGAAGGTTTCCAAATTTAGAATCACCTTCCATCTAAGTTGCATAATTAGTAAGTTACTAATTTAATCTCCACCTTAGATCCTTTCTAAATTAATAACCATCCTTGTATTTTAATAAATTCACTTACATTAAAATACCAATCCAACTCCATGGGATTCGGCCATACCCATGGCCAAACCCTATAGCTTCCAAAATCCTTATTTAGAAAGTCCATATTTATCTAATAACCTTCCATAATTAAAACTTACCAATTTAAAATTCCATAGTTAGAAAGTTTCCATAAATAAACTCCACCTTTCCATATTTGGAAGGTTTCCATAATTAAACTCCACCTTCCATAAATAGATAGTTTCCTAAATTAGAAACCATCTTTCCATTATTGGATGCTTTCCAAGTTTATCAACCCCTTCCAAAATTAGATAGTTTCCTAAATTAGAAACCATCTTTCCCTAATTGTATGCTTTCCAATTTTAGCAACCAAAACCTATCTCCATTCCAAAACAACCCCATGGGGTTCGGCCATACACCATGGCCGAACCCAATGGTTCATGATCTTGACCATTAATTTAACTCCATTACATTTTATCAATATCCCTTCCATGGGGTTCGGCCATACCCATGGCCGAACCCTATGGTTCCATTAAAAATTATTAACCTTATGTCCATATAATCCAATGCCTATGAAAACCCCAATTTCATAAATTTATTTGGTGGGGTTCGGCCATACACCATGGCCGAACCTCACCCCTTCAAACATCATATTACATTATCAATGATCTTGCATTTAAAGTCCTCTTAAAAACATAAGTATAAATACATTATCTTCATGTTTGAAAACCCCATAAACTTATTAATAACTTCCATGGTTTTCATTCTTAAAAATCCAATAAAATAAATCAAGTCTTTCCATGGGGTTCGGCCATGCACTATGGCCGAACCCTATGGTTCTTTCCATAGCCGAACCCTATGGTTCTTTCTTTTCCATTTAAATCATTAAACCCATCTCCAATCTTCCTCCATGGGGTTCGGCCAAACACCATGGCCGAACCCTATGGTTCTTTTATTTCAAAATAAATTTCTCAAACAAGATACTAACCTTTTTCTAATTCCTTGATCTTCCAATCCTTCTCCTTTCCTTAGCCTTTTTCTTCTTCTTCTTGATCTTTTCTCAAACCGTGATCACATTCTTGTTGATGCCTTTCCTTCCTCTTGTTCTTGCCGTGAGAGAGAGAACTTGAGAGAGGGAGAGAGAGAAATAAACTTGGCAATGAAGAGTGTAAAAACCGTGTACCCTTCTTATGCATCTCTATATAAAGCCTTTCCTTGGTCCCAACTTTGGAAGGTGCTTAAGATAGCCAACCCCCTTTAGGGCCATGCGCCCCTTGTCTATTTTAGCCATTGCCGACCTCTCTTCCTCAATTTAGTAACCTCCCAATCGGCCAATGCTAAAATAAATATAACAATGTCGTGTGCCCTTCTTTTAATTATACCCCATTAGCTAATTTTAGAAGGTACTAAGATAGCCAATCCCCTATGCCGTGTATTACCCTTCTTTAGATGATTTTATGCGTATATCTTAGATATGGAAAATCCCTATAATCGGTCATGCACTCTTTTATTTAATTCTTAGATATCTCATCTCATCCATGCGTGTAAACATAGATTTTAAAATCTAAAAATTCGGCCATACACATTTATTTAATAATTCACAAATTTTAAAAGGATTATTTTCATATAAAATATTTAATTGAAAATCCGAGGTGTTACAGTTTCAAGCACTTTTCTTTAGTCCATTTCACAAGTTGATTTGAAAATAAAATTCAAACATTAAGAAACACTTGCCTTGTTTAAATTTACTTGAATAGATGGTGTGCTTCTTGACATTGTTCTCCCAATGTGATGTCGTTCGATGTCGAAGATGCTCTGAGTATGGGCAATCACAATCCTTGGGAGGGTTCTAGATTTAAGATATGCCTATTGTTATCCTAGATGGTTTTTTTTCTCTTTCTATCTCTTAATCACAATCAAGAAGATTGGATTCTAAAATGATTCACCAAGTTTAGTGTTTAGAGAGGAGATGGGATCTCTAGGAATGCCTTTTGGATTTGCCAAATCAAAGCTCTAAGATCTCCAACCAAAAACTCAAAACAAGTTTGGAGAATTTATAGGCAACTAGAAAAATCTGAACTTACAACTTGCGATTGACCATGTAAGGCGATTGATCATGTCTTCAAATAGTGCCGTTGTAATGTAACCGTTGAGCATTAAATGTTTTCCAAGGGATAGAAAATGGTCACGAATGAGTGATCGTCCCACATGATTGATTGTGCACAACCTGTAATAGCCCGGATTTTCAATTCAATAATATATTGGCTATTATTTATTTTTAATTGTTAAAAAATTAAGATTTATAGATGGAGTGGATGTTAGATAGATCAAAGTTGAGGCAATGGCCCAAGTATGGTCCAATTGACCATGAATTGATTAATTCCATTTAATTGGGTCAATGATGGTCAATTGGGTCAAATGCCCAATTGGGACCCAATGGGTCAAAATGGATTGATTAGGGTAAATCGGTAAGAAATGGATTTAATCGGGTCATGGACCCAATTAAGATCAAAGGCATGGGGTCCATCTCATTGGCAAGTGTAGGAGTGGAAATCCAAGTGGGGCCAACTCCACCTCATCAAGTGAGTTGGCGTGTGGGCTAAGGCACAAGTGGGGCCCAACTCCACCTCATCAAGTGAGTTGGCGTGTGGACTAAGGCACAAGTGGGGCCAGCCACCATGGTTGACTTAGTCAACCATGGGTGAGCCAAAGATAAATTAAAGAAGATTAAATGTAGTGAGTGGAATTAAATTACTTAATTGTAATAATCTAGGTTAGATATAAATGATTGAGTTGGGAAATGAGTTGCATTTAAATTGAGTGAGTCAAATGGGGAGTGAGTCACATAAAAGATCGAAATATGGAGTGAGTCAAGTGGGTGGTTTCATCTCATGGAAACCACTCCACCAAAACCGTTGGGATGAGGGTGGTGTTGGCCATGTGGAGGGCATGCACCCCCTTGGCTAGACAAAGAGCTTAGGTGGAGGGCATGCATTGGTCAAAGGAGAGGTGGTGGTTCCATCTCATGCAAACCACCAAACCACCAAAGGAAACAACCAAGCCAAAACCGTCGGAGATGGGGGCGGTGTGTGCCATGTGGAGGGCATGCACCCCCTTGGCTAGACAAAGAGCTTAGGTGGAGTGCATGCATTGGTCAAAGGAGAGGTGGTGGTTCCATCTTATGCAAACCACCAAACCACCAAAGGAAACAATCAAGCCAAAACCGTTGGGGATGGGAGTGGTATGTGCCAGGTGGAGGGCATGCACTCCCTTGTTTAGTCAATGAACTCATGGGAAAGACTCCACATTGATGAGGGCGGAGTGTAACCCAAGCAAACCCTAGACAAGATGGAAAGAGGGCCTTTGATCTCATTCATCTCATTTCACTCTCTCCCTCTCTCTCTTGGCCGATCCCCCTCTCAAGACAAGAAACAATTAGAGTATTTTCTATCTCAAGCTTCTCTCCCTTCCACTCAAAGCCGACCCTCTCATTGAACAAGAAAAGACTAAGGGATTTTACATTCCCTCCTCCTCTCCCTCTCTCAAACATTCACCAAGGCCGAACCATCTCCTTGGGGTCTTCATCTTAAACCCTCTCCCTCTCAAGCACACTTTGGTCGAAGATTAAGAAGGAAGGAAGAAGAGGCTAAGGAAGGAGAAGATCGGAGGAGCAAGTCAGAAAGAGAAATGGGAGGAGTCGTGGAATCGGTAATTACTTGATAAGATGTTATTAATTAAGAAAAGAGGTTAAAAGAATATCCCATTTTTTGATTGGAGAGTTGGCCAAAATATTATGGGCCATGGATTTAAAATCCATCCAAGGAATGGGATGGATTGAACAAAGGAAGGGTGATTATGGTTACCCATATGATTAATGGATATGATTAAGGACACTATGTATACATGGCTTAAACATGACGAATGGTCAAGGATCATGGTTCGGCCCCTGCATGGCCGAACTTTAATTATTATATATATATGGAAAGGACCTCATGCATATCTAAGATAAAGTATATGAACAAGGATCATGGTTTGGCCTTTGCATGGCCAAACCCTAGATTGTTATGCATGGACCCTTGAGGACTAAAAAGGGATTGGATTAGGTTCGGACATGGTGGATGGCCGAACCTCATCAAGTGATCTAACCATTGGTATTTGATGGATAAGAGAAAATAATGAACCACAGGGTTCGGCCATGTTGTATGGCCGAATCCCATGGAAGGGTATTAATGATTTTAAAAGGTTTTAAATGGATGTAGGTTAGTGATTTTAAAGGGTTTTAAAGGAGGGAAATAATGGAGGAATGTTAATGATTTAAATGATCTCAAATGTTGTAAACGGTGAAGAACCATGGACCAACATGGCTGAACCCCATGGAGGGATATTGATGGACTTAGATGTATTTGGACCATGAAAACGATGGAAGACATGTTGATGGATTTTGGGTTGAAAAACGATGACCTAAGTGTATGATTAAACCAACCCCCGCACCTCCCCCCCCAACCCACATGGAGGGACTTGATGTATGGACCTAATGTTGTAAATGATTTAAAGGGAGGATGAAAATGGGACACCATGGGTTCGGCCATGTTGTACGGCCGAACCCCATGAACCATTTTAATGGGTCATTTATGGATCTATGCATGTTTAAATGAATGAATGATTAAGCTAGGAAATGGAGGATTTAATGGGTCATTTATGGATCTATGTTTATAGGTCATTTATGGACCTAAGTATGGGTAAGTAAATTAGGTGATTACCTATAGAAGGAAATAATGGCCAAATGGTGAAATTAAAGGACCATGGGTTCGACCATGGTGTATGGCCGAACCGCATGGATCATCTTTTTGGATGTAGGTATGTATAAGTGACTTAAGTGTATGATTAAATCATGGAAAATGTCTTATGGATTTAGGGCCTTCATTAATGTAAATGATTAACTAATGGAATGATGTTGGACCCACTTGGTTTAAAATGAAAGACTATGGTTGTAAATGAAAAAGACATAGGATGATGTAGGGATGGATGGAAATCAAAGGGACCATTGTTTTGATTTATTGATATGTAATAAGGTAGCGGGATCTCACAAGCGGTGTACGATTGGCTTGACGGGATTGGTGAACGGTTTTTGCACGAAAATGCAAGGACACACTATTTGGTCATTGGTAGGATTCCTACCTCATTGAAAACCATGGAATATGTGTATATGATGTTTTTACTTGAATTATTTTGGTATCAAATGATATACCTTAATGATGGGATTTTAATGCTATGATTTGTATTATTACATCGTATGTTTGCACTTGCATCTCATGCATGGCATGGGAGGGATCAAATGTAACTAGAGTCCACACTCCGTCGGGGCGACCGATAAACAAACGTGGGGATACCTTGATGTGCATTATCCATCAAGAGGGGTACTATGATTGGAGATGTAACCGGAGTCCACGCTCCGTCGGGGCGACCGATAAACAAACGTGGGGTTACCTTGATGTGCATTATGCATCAAGAGGGATACTATGTGATTGTGATACCTTAATGAGGGTTTTCCATCAAGAGGGATATTATGTGATTGTGATTGTAACCGGAGTCCACGCTCCGTCGGGGCTACCGATAAACAAACGTGGGGATACCTTGATGTGCATATTGCATCAAGAGGATACTATGTGATGATGATATGGATTATGGGTGGGACTCATGGCATATGACACCCATGTCATAGCATTGACTTGCATGGTTTTGATATTATTTATATCTATGTGTTTTGTTATACTAATCCATGTGTTGACCCTACACGGAGTACCTACTGGGCACGTTGTCTAACACCCTACTTCTACCTTAGATGATGACACAGGAAAGCGAAGGACGTGATAGGAGCAAAGCTTAGGAGCTTGGAGGAGCTAGATTGATTTATTTAAGTTTTATTCATGGATATGTAATTTGAGTACTTTACTTGTTGGACTGTAATAATTTAGACTACTTGCTATGGTTTGGACTTTTATTTTGGACATTTTAACTTGAGGTAATTATCATTAAGTGGTGTACTTCCTTGCTATTTAATTATTGGCAGGATAGAACTCTATTATAATTCCGCATTAAGTTTACATTCCGCAAGCTTAACTTATTACGTGTGAACCGTTCTCGTGGACTTGGTCCACGCACACGTATGGTTGGCCAGTTAAGGGCCGGGCTTTGGAAGCTCGGACTTAGCTCGCGTCGTGACATCCCGCTCTCTTGTCACTCTTTATTTCAAAAAAGAATAGACTCTGATTTTCGGCATAGTGAAAGAGGACGGGGCTTTACAGTTGGTATCAGAGCGAAACCGGAAAAATGAATCTTTCGAAGTAAGATTAAGACGGTATCATGTCTCACTGACAGATAAGAGTCCCCACTGACCGACTCTTCGGAGTCCGTTGCATGGGGGCCGGATTAATTTACTTCGTTAGACTCAGACTGAAGCATTCAATCTGAGAGCAACATTTGACGAAAAGGAATGATAGCAAGGGAAGGACAGTCACTATAAGTTGGATTTATCAAACGTAGCAAGATAGGACATATTTCCCCGAAAACGAGAAACATCCGGATTTTTCCCCAAATAAAGAAACAGTGATGGATTTATCAAATATAGCAAAATATGAGACATTTCGTCGATTTCCCCGAATTGAGAAAACAACACTTGATACTTGGGAAGTTTTCCCCAAAAATAAGAGTGGTTATTTGGCAATTTTCCCCCAAAAGTACGTAAACACGAAACTTTACAAAGAAGCTAAGTCAATAATGTTTTCAATGACTTAGGAAAATGCCTCCGAGAAGAAGAACCTGACAAAACCCACATGTTGAGGAAGAAGTGTAACCACCACATCGGGAGGAAGAGTTGCAGCAGCCTCATCAAGAGAAGGAACAAAATAGCGTGAACATACCCATGGTGCCTCCCGAGCTACAAAACTTGGTCCAAGCGGTGGTCACTTCCGTTCTTCAGCAACACATGAATGGAAGCAGAAATGCGACCACCAGCGAGGCGAATGATAGGAGGATGGTCAAGGATTTCCAGCAGCAGCGCCCCCTTACCCTTACTTCAAAGGGAAAGAAGGGCCTGTCGGAGCAGAAAACTGGCTGAGGAAAATTACTCAGATCTTGACACAACTAAAGATCTCGAATCACGAAGACAAGATATTGTTGGCTACCTCACAAGTGATTGACGATGCTGGCAAATGGTGGGAGGTGATAGGGCGACAGCGGACGCTCATTCTGGAAGGAGAGAGGACTGCAATGATGTGGGAGCAGTTGTCGGCTATGTTTTTGGACCACTACTGTAACGCCCGCCCTTTTCCACCCTTCCAAAAATCAGAGTCTAATTTTTTTTTTTTTATAAATAAGTAGAGTGGAAGAGAGAGGGGAGACGTCACGACGCGAGCTAAGTCCGGACTTCTAAAATCTGACCCTTAACTGGCCAAACCTATGTGTACATGGACCAAGTCCATGAAAACCAAACCACACATAGAACTAAATAAAACTTGCTGAATAAATCAATATGCGGAATAACAATAGGATAACAATCCTATTCCAAGTAAGATAGCAAAGTACAAGTCCTATCCAAAATACTTAAATCAAATATCCAACTCTAACAAACCAAACCATAGCAGTATTACTAAGTTATTACATGTCCATATAAAAGTATTCATATGTCAATAAACAATTCCATTCCATATCCAAGCTCCTATGCTTGGCTTCCCTCGCGATCCTCGACCTTTCCTTTTCCCTTTCCTGCGTCATCCACTAAGGATAGAAATAGGGCGTTAGATCAGCACGCCCAATAGGTCTTCCGATTAGGGTTACCACAAGTTTAGTATAAAAACATGCATATAACATATAATACATGATCATCAAATACTTACAAAACAATGCTATGTATGTATGCAAATGTAATGAGTCCCACCCATCACAAATATACATAGCCATCACTTGACGAGACTCTCATCGTCAAGGTAATCCACAATGTTCTTTCGTTTCCCCTTGATGGGACTCTCATCATCAAGGTATTCTTCCTGGTGGGACTCTCATCACATAAGGAGGCCCCACAGTTGCATCACGGACATTCCGACGGAGTGTGGGCTCCGGATTTCATATTCATCACCCCATGTCATGCATGAGATGTCAATGAGTACATGCCATTTGTAAATAAATCTTAACATTCAAATCTCATTTGAAACATAATACTTTAACAAATATCTCATATAAATCAAGATAAAACATCAATATAATATGTGGTTATAAGGAGGTAGGAAACCTACTTAAAAGTCACTTAAATGTCCGTTCTTCTTAACCATCACCCGTTCACAACTCGTGCACCGTTCAAGGAGTCCCGATACCTTGTTTATATAACAGTAAGTCAAGATACTAATCATTTAATTTCCATTTAAATCTAAAGTCCCAAAAACCACCTTGTGGGGTTCAGCCATACCCATGGCCGAACCTCACCTACTTTGGATTTGATCTTCCTTTTCATTTGATCAACACTAAAACACTTCACACTTCAAACATACCTTGGTAGGGTTCAGCCATACAACATGGCCGAACCTTACCACTTTGGTTTTGGACCCCTCTTTTCAAGTCCTTTGATCAATTCATTCATATTTACAATTTGACTTGTATTTATGGTTTTGCCATTGATCTAACCAATGTTTAATTTTGCTAACCACCATCATCCAAAACAAATCCACCTTAGTGGGGTTCGGCCATACCACATGGCCGAACCTCACTATCTCAAACTTGGTCCTTTAATCCTTCATACTTAACACTAGTTACGAATCTATTCATGTAATTAACTAGCCCTTAATCTTCCATCATTTTCTTGGTTCCAAAATTACTTAAATCCATCAAAATCACTCCATGGGGTTTGGCCATACATATGGCCGAACCCTATGGTTCCTTATTTCCATCTATTTATACTTTTGCCATTCATGCACTTTCATGATCAATAACATACTCTAACATCATAGTTATACATACTAAAAATCTATTTAAGACATTCATAATGTTCCATGATTTTTATCCTTCAAAACCAAAACATGACCTATGCCTCTTTCTATGGGGTTCGGCCATACCCATGGCCGAACCCTATAGTTCACCTTTGGTTCTTTTATTCATCATAGAGATTAGGGTTCGGCCATTGCTTTACCCATATATCCATAATTTAGGGCCTTTAAAACATTATAAGACCAACAATAATTTCTAATCATATTCATACTCCATATAACCCATAAAATGGTCCATGGGGTTCGGCCATACACTTAGCCGAACCCTATGGCTTTCTTGATGCAAACGCTCCAATATTTATGCATGGTTTGTGCATAACAACTTAGCCATAAAATCAATATGGTTTAGCCAATCAATGGCCGACCCAAAATGTCCCTCATATCTCCATATTAAACACCTTAAAGCCTTAAATCATTGTATGGTTTTTATCCCTCAAAACCATACAAATAATCAAGTCATTTCATGGGGTTCGGCTATCCAAAGTGGCTGAACCCTATGATCCATATTTCTACCCTTTTTAAGCATTATCTTCCATGGTTTAACCTTTGATAGATTCGGGCATACAATGGCCGGATCATGCTCTCTTTAACCAATTTATTTAACAAAATTCCATGGAGTACTTACCAATCTTTTTAACTTCTCTCCTTGCCTTTGATTTTTCCTTCTTTCCTTCTTGCTTCTTTGGTCTTGATGGATGATCGGTTTTGTGTGAGGGAGGGAGAGAGTAGGATGAGAAAACTCCAAGAATTTCTTTACCTTTGAGAGGTAGGGACGGCCAAGGAAATGAGAGGGAGAGAGTGATGTAAATTTCTCACTTCCTTGGTTAATGAGAGTTACTCAAAGGTGGTGTCCTTTGGTGACACCCCTTGGTAACCACCATGTCTTTTCATCTCCTCCTTTATGATTTACTTGGGGGTTTCATCCTTGTGATGAAACACCCATGCCTCTTCACCTCCCAAGTCCAATCGGCTGCAACCCTTGGTTGTGTCTCTTCGAACCGTCCATCTCCCCTTGATTCCAATTAACGCCCCATGTGGGGGTTTCATGCATGGAAGAAACTTCCCATGTAATCAACGTGTGGGAATTTGCATTGGGTTCTTTGAGATCAACACAACTCTTCACCTCCCCACTTGGGTCATTTGAATTCAAGGTCCCCATGGCTTCCAATCTAACTCACTCAACTCATTAGCTCAACTCACCCCATTTAATACCACTCATTTAATGCACTTGAGTTAACTCCATTATTTGATTCATTCCCAACTCAATTCAGCCCCAACTCAACATAATTTAACTCAACCTTTTTAGCTCACTTGATGGTCCACATGGTTAACGTGGTCAACATGGTCAACTCGACCCATTGGGTCCCATTTGTACCTCTTGACCCAATTAGGCGCCATGACCCATTTATAGGTGGTTTACCCATTTACACATAGCTTACCCATTTATCCTCCATTGAACTCCCATTCAATTCAGCCTAACCCAATTAAACTTGAGCTTACCCAATGGTCAAACAAGTCCACCACGACCCATTGGGTCCCAATTGGGTAGTTGACCCATTTAATCACACATACCCAATCATTTTCAACTGAATTCTATCCTTGATCCATTGGATCATAATTGGGCAATTGCCAACATTTACCCATCTAAGCTTCATATCTTTTTAATTCACCATTCCACTGGCATTTTCGTGAATATGGATATATTGAAAAATCGGGGTGTTACAATACAATCCTCTTTTTAAAATTTTCGTCCCGAAAATCGGTCGAAGTAGGATTCCAAAATAAATTACATAAACAATTCAGGGTGAGTTGTTCTCACTTCTGACTCAAGTTCCTAAGCAGCCTCCTCAATACCATGTCGATCCCATACCACTTTGAGGAACTGAATCGCTCAGTTTCACAACACCCTTTGCTCAGTCTCTACTATTCGGACATGCCTCTCGATGTATGTCACGTCGTTTTGCACCTCTATATCTTGCACATTCAAAGCATGAGACGGATCAGGATTGTACTTCCTCAGCATTGATACATGAAACATATCGTGTAGAGATGCCAATTGTGAAGGAAGTGCTAACTGCTAACTGATAAGCTACAGCCCCCAACCTTCCTATGATGGGAAACGGTCCCACGTATCTTGGTGATAGTTTCCCCTTTTTTCCAAACCTCATATGTCCCTTCCGTGGCGAGACCTTTAAGAACACCATGTCCCCCCCCACTTCAAATTCAAGGAACCTTCTCCTTTTGTCAGCATAGCTCTTCTGACGATTCTGTGCAGTTAATAGATGTTGTCGTATTAACTGTATTTACGTTGTGGTCTCTGCAACCAACTCGGGTCCTATCAGTGCAGGCTCACCAACCTATGTCCAGCACACTGGTGATCTACACGGCCTACCATATAAAGCCTTGAATGGGGCCATCTGAAGGCTTACCTGATAACTGTTGTTATACGAGAATTCTACCAGTGGCAAGTGATCCTCCCATCCACCCTTGAAATCTAACATGCATGCTCTCAGCATGTCTTCCAATGTTTGTATCGTCCTCTCCGACTGTCCATCAGTCTGTGGATGAAATGTGGTGTTAGTCAGTAGATCTGTCCCCATAGCTGACTCATGCTCTGCCACACTCTGCCGGTGAATCGGCCATCTCTGTCAGACACTATAGTATGGGGAATACCATGTGACCGAATGATATCCTTGATATACCGCCGGCCAAAGTCTCAGATGAATCCTTCATCTTGATAGGAATAAAATGTGCAGACTTGGTCAGTCGGTCTACCACAACCCATATAGCATCATTGCCTGTAACGCCCGCCCCTTTTTCACCGAAAATCAGAGTCTATTTTTTTTTTTTCCATAAAAGTGACAAAGGGCGCGGACGTCACGACGCGAGTTAAGTCCGAGTTTCTAAAGCCCGGGCCTTAACTGGCCAACCCTACGCGTGCGTGGGGCCAAGTCCACGAGTACGGTTCACGCGTAGATGTAAGCTCAAGGAATATTACTTCTCAGTGCGGAATTAACAACAAAGACTATCCTACAGATTTGAGATAGCAAGGAAGATAACATTCATTTAAATTTCTATAACACCTCTAAACCATAATGTCCATAATAAAATCCCAAAACATAACCAGTAATCTAATTTATTACATTCCAACAAGCTAAGTTACTCAAATTACATTTTTCCAACATAAACTTAAACAACATAATGAATCTGCCTTCCCAAGCTACTAAGCATGACTCCCGTCCCGTCCTCCCGTTTCGCCACCTCCTGCGTCATCAGCTAGGGTAGAAGTAGGGCGTTAAAACACGCGCCCAGTAGGACTCCGAGTAGGGCTAGCACATGGATTAGTAATAACAAAGCATATAGAAGATATTATCTCAACATTATGCCATTTGGTACAATGTAATGCAATGGGTGTTTTATGTCATGAATCCCACCCATCAATCTCATCCTCAACTCTACAATGTCCCTTTTTCCAACCATCCATAGTATTCCAAATAGAATCCATACCATCATCGTACCATAACCCTCTTGATGCAAAAGCCTCATCAAGATGCGATCTACACTAGGCATCCCCCCTTGATGGAAGAACCATCATCAAGGTACAATAATAAATACAACATCCCCCTTGATGGAAAAGCATCATCAAGGTATCATAATACATATGTGAAATGCCCCCATGCTGTTTATCGGTCGCCCCGACGGAGCATGGACTCCGGTTTCATTTCATCATTTCCCTGTCATATCCCTCCCATGCCATGCATGAGATGTAGATGCCATGTGCCATGTAAATATATGTAGTTCAATAGTAACACAAAAACCCATCTTAAAACAATTACTTGATTATCAAATAAATCAAAGGGAAAAACATCCCATAATATTTAATCCAAAATCCATCTTAAGACATTCACATGATTTCCAAAATAATTTAAAGGAAAACATCACAAGATACTAATCCAAAACTCATCTTAAAGGCAACCACATGCTTTCCAAAATAAATTAAAGAAAACATCGCCCAATCCATGGCTTACAAAAATGTAGGAATCCTACCTAATACCGACTTGCGTCCTTTTACATTTTTCCGCTCGACAAACCCGGTCGCCGATCGCGCACCGCCTGCGATGTCCAGTACCTTGTTACACACTAATCATTAGTCCATGTTTCAACCATTTATAAGCCCTTATGAAAAACCGGTCACCATTTAGGTTTTGTGGGTCCCACCTAATCCATTATATATTTTTAAGTACATATGTCTAAAATCAGCCACCCTAGGCTTTATTAACCACTTATAAGGTTAGCACATTAGATCCCCTCATTCCATGATCAATCTCCATGGAATTCTTGAATTTGGCATTTAATTACGGTTTTGCCACTACCTCATTTTCCATGGTTAATCACCCATTTATGCATGCATGATTAAGTCCAAAATTGATTTTTAAACTTAGATCCCTAACTTAGGTTCATTTATGACCCACCAAACTATTAAAACTTGTCATCTAATTAATCCAATTCCCATTACTTAATCACATACATACACATTAACCTTAGACCTAAAAATAATCCACCATTTGGGTCATGGATTCAAAATACCTAATTCATCAAATCCTCCGATGGGGTTTACCTTATGTATTTAACTTCAATGAGTGCATCACTCATTCATTCCCTTTGGAGGCCACAAACACCATCCATCATCCAATTTAACCCACTACAATGGGTTACAATTTGGCCATGGGTTCGGCCATACACCATGGCAGAACCCATGGTGTCCTTTCCCCATTTTCCATCCTTTTAACCCCATTTAAAATTTGTAAAACATTACCATAGGGTATCATTTCATACTTTGGGTCCATCAAAATTATCAACATTTTCCCATTTATTTCTCCATAAATCATAACCATTAAATCCACCATTATCACCATAGGGTTCGGCCATACACCATGGCCGAACCCATGGTTCACAATCCATCACTTTCTATGCCCTCCAATGCCATAAAATCCCTTTACATTTCCATCATAAATCCTTTAAACCCATCATTTAATCACCATTACATCCATATAGGGTTCAAGGTTCACTTCATCCATGCCTTTCAAGGCCATACACCTCTTTGCATTTTCATCATAACACCATTTTAAAACTTTCCCACATTCATTCATTTACTAAAATTCATTAGTTAGAAATCCTCATTGCCTTCCATTTTTCAAACCCTAATAAATCATACATTACTTACCATGCTCAATTTAATAAATTACACCATACATTTAATACTTTTACTTATTTCTTTTCCCTAACCCTAATTCATCCATTTAGGGTTTCCTCCACCTTCCATTCCTTCCATTTGATAGCTTTAAAATCCATAGCATAAAATTATCTAACCACCATTAAATTCACAAAAATAAATTCCAATTCTTAAACCCTAAAAATTCAAAATTTCCTTATTTAAGAAATACTTACAATCCGTCGTCTCCTCCGATCTCCGTCGCTCCCGTCGGTCTCCGTAGCCTCCTATCTCCTTCCTCTTGATCTTTGATAGGTCAAGATTCTTTATCAATGGTGGCAATCCCCAACCCTAGGATCGGCCATGTTAGGGTTTGTGTGAGAGAGGGAGAGAGAAAAAAACCATGAGAGGGAAGATGTTAACCCTCACCTTAGAGTGATTTCCCTCCAATTTCTACTTCTTTCTTCTCTCCTTCTCTTCTCTTTTCCTTAGCTCTCTTTCTCTCCTTTACTTGGATGTAGGGGACGACCATGGAGAATGAAAAATGGAGAGTGCACAAATGAAGAGAGGATAAGAAATGAGAAAAGAATCAAGGCTTATCCCCATTTTTCTTCACATTAATGATCTCACCCACCCTAAGATATTTTTTAGATATTTAATTTGCTTTATGGTGGTGGTTATCTAAACCACCACCAAGCCCCAACGTATTTTATTTTGGGTTTGGGATGGGGTGATTTGGTTTTCACCCTTTGACCCCACTTTGACCACCTCATTTGTATAATTTTTAATCATTTTATATTTAGATATTTAAAATGCTTTATGGTGGTGGTTATCTAAACCACCACCAAGCCAACGTGTTTCACTTGAGTTTGAGATGAGGTGAGTCTTCACCTCATGGCCCCACTTTGACCACTCTTAACTACCATTTTAAATAATTTAATTATTTAATTAATTAGATAATTAACTTAGGTTAATCCATTGGTACTTAGCCTAAGTCCATTACTCCACCCATGGTTGACCAAATCAACCATGGTGGCCGGCCCCACCAAACCTTGGCCCACACGCCACCTCACTTGATGAGGTGGAGGTGGGTCCCACTTGGCCACATCACCATTGTTTAATTCCAAATAACTTAGGTGATTTAAAATCATTGAATTCACTCTAAGTGGATTACCATTGGGCCTATGGCCCAATTACATTTCCATCTAGCCCATTTACCTTAGAGCATAACCATCTTGACCCATTGGGTCCCAAATGGGTATTTGACCCAATTTGACCATTCTTGACCCATTTAAATAAATTTAAATCCAAACCATAGTCTATTGGGCCACACTTGGGCCTTTGTCCAAATTTTGGTCCATTTACCCTTTATTCCATCAAATTTTCCAATTTTCATCCTTAAAATAAATAATATTCCCATTTATATTAATTTTAAAAATTCCGGGCCCTTACAATACAATCCTCTTTTAAAATTTTCGTCCCGAAAATTCGAGCGAAGTAGAGGTTCAAAACATCGACACAAAGAGTTCCGCAGTACCCTTTGTTCTCTCCCGATCACTCTGATCGGCTTCTCCACACACATCACGTCGCTTTGTACATCGACGTCTGGTACATTCAAGACATGTGAAGGGTTGGGGTTGTATTTTCCTCAACCCGAACACATGAAACACATCACGTAAAAATGATTACTGTGGAGGAAGTGCTAACTAATAGGCCACCTCCCCCACCCTCTTTAGGATTGGAAACGGCCCCACAATCTAGGCCACAGTTCCCCTTCTTTCTGAGTCTCATGTGTCCCTCCCGTGGTGAGACTTCCAAAAGCACCAAATCTCCCCCTCAACTCGGGGAAACTTCTCCTCTTGTCGGCGTAATACTTATAACGGCTCTGCGCAGTGAGTAAAGGTTACCGTATAAATTTAATCTACGCCGTAGTCTCCGCAAGTAACTTTGGTCCAACCAGTGCAGGCTCACCGACCTCTGTCTAACGCACTGGAGATCTACACGGCCCACCATATAAGGCCTCAAATGGATCCATCTGGAGGTACTGTTATTGTAGGAGAACTCCACCAGTGGCAGGCGATTCTCCCATCCACCCTTGAAATCCCGCATACCTGCTCTTAGCATATCCTCCAATATCTGTATTGTTCTCTCCGATTGTCCATCAGTGTGTGGGTGGAATACTGTGCTGGTCAACACGTCGGTCCCCATAGCCAATTACACGCTCTGCCATACTTTGTTAGTGAATCGGCCATCTCTGTTGGACACAATAGTCCGGGGTACACCATGTAGTCTAATAATATTTCGGATGTACCGTGTCGACCCATATTGCATTGTTGTCCCTTGATGACCTTAGCAGCCCTGTTACAAAGTCCATGGCTACATGTTCCCATCTCCACTCCGGCACTGGTAAGGGTTTGAGTAACCCCGGTGGCTCCTGATGCCCCCACCTTGACCTGCTGACAAATTAGGTAGCGAGCATAAACTCTGCCATATCTCTCTTGAGTCCATGCCACCATTAGTGCCTCTTAAGATCCTTGCACATCTTAGCGCTGCCCGGATGGGTAGAGAGCTTGGTTTGGTGTGCCTCAACCAACAACTCCCTTCCGCAGCTCTTAGGTACCTCCGTCCTACCTCGGAACACAAGACCCTATCCCGGTCGTAACTCAAATTCCGATACTACCTCACATGTAGACATCTTGGTCCAAGTCACCTCCATTTCTGGGTCTATTCGTTGTTCCCGTTTAATTGTGTCAAGTACCTCTTACTCACATCAACACCACTCATATCAACCTATGAGTTTCATTCTTTCAGAATTTACTTTGCCTCGTATTATCTCTTTTCCTCATGTATCCATTTGCGATTTTATGTAGACTAACGCATTCTATTTCACTTTATCTGTTGCCAAGACATTTCTCATACGTACTCCTTCAATACGTTCTTTTGTCTACTCTCCGTGTGAGTTAGTCTGCCAATACAAGCCTATGCTCAAGTCCATTGTTGATTCTATTTTAACTAGGTTTCTAGCTTCACCCTCCTGGAATTCCATCGGCCAACTACAGAGTCAGGTGATCAGTCTCACTCGGCAGTCGCCCATAGCTTCCCATTCAAGTTTCACTAGACTCTTAACCTTTCCCTTAGGCCTATCTATCAAAAGCAATCATACCTTTATTTGCATATAAGCCACTATGTGGCTAACCCTTTTTGTTCATTACTCCTCCAATACCAATACCCGACATCAATCCCAATCACATAAATACTAATTTCCTACCCTTCTGGATTATTCCACATATTTTCATAGATTCCATAAAAACAATGATATATCTAAGCTCACTTAGACTATGTCAAATAATGTCCAATCATCACAAAAAAATATTCATAGGTATTACTAATTCCACCACCACCAAATTCCACCCTACATGCCTACGTTATCAATGGTTACCACATCATACTATTCATATGCCTTCATTAGCAGGCCACGTAGAATTGAAATCACACACCATCTTCGAATAACACAACTCATGTGTAACTAGATCTTTCACCTCCATTCACATCAAACAACAACTTGGGGTATCATAAGAAATAACACATTAATAAGATGTAGTGATTCAACCTAATTATGATTAGGTTACCCTACCCCATTTACAACACACACCTAGAGATTTTTAAAATTAATAATGCTACTCATCCAGAGCAATCATCCCAATACATTCGAAGACCACCCATGACCATCCATAAATTCCTAAACTTTGGAATTACTCATGAGCTCCACCTAGGTTTCCAACCAAACACATTGGCATATCACGGCCTTCTCATGCATACTACATATTCACAACTCCCGGCACTTTATCAACTCATCATCATACCCATAGTCTATAACACATCCTTGTTCCTCAATGATTACTCATTGAATACCACCAATTATCAAAGTACATCATATAAACTCATTGCACAATTGATAATTCACAACTTAATAACCTCATAAGGAATCCTCATACAATCACTAAATAAAATGCTTTCATAAATTCATGGTCCATCATTCATTCATGCTTTTTAAGGCCATAAATCCATTTCAAGGCCTATCATTACTCATTCATAATCTATACTACACATTGGGAGAACGCACTTGCATTATACATAGAAGATTTTTTTTTTTTTCCATACCATATATTTGTCTTTGCAAGCTAGACCCTTCACATTCTCCTCATAATATCATCTTCTCACGAGTTTCATGTGGCAAGTTAACCCATGCATTCCGGTCTCTTTCAAGTACATTGTTTATCCAACATGTCTCAAATGGCACTTTGTTCACATGAGAACCTCTTATAACCCTTCACAAAGCGTTTACATCATCACCCATTATGTGTCATAATATAAATCTCTTCACTTGATCATGACAAATTATCAAGCCATGGGTCATCACCAATATAAAAGCCATTGTACCATCCCCCAAGTATACCCATATATCACATTAACAAATACTCCCCACTCTTTTCATTCACATTTACCTCACTCATAAACATATGCAACACATACCCCACATCAAAAGTTCATGCCTCTTATCCTCATTTGATGCATGTAGTTCACAAATCGAGCATACCCCTTCAAGAGGGTAGGGTAGTATGTGCAGTTGTGCCCAACCTAGTTGCACAACTCGCGCATATAATCGGGTTCCATTTCCCTTACGACTCTCTTATCATTGGAGAGTCTTCCTCATTCTCCTCAGGAAGAGATGTTAAATCCTATTCATCTTCCTTGAGAGGTCCCTCCTAAATGTCCATGCTAACTTCTATACTGGAAGTAGACACTAAGTCTATGAACCAGTTAGGGGTTCCCTTACCACATAATTCTGTACACTCCCCTTCATTTGACATACCTGTATTCATAGAATACAATTAGAACCCAAAAATCATCAACTACAATTTCCAATAAAAACAATCTAGGTTTTTTGGGGAATTTCTTATGTATATCACAATGTACTTTGTTTGGGGAAAGTTACCAAATAAGCACACTTGTTTTTCCTTTGTTTCTGGGGGGAATCTCTAAATTGCTATTGTCTGTTGTTCAAATTGAGAATACCGGGGAAATACATCCTACTTTGCTATGTCTGATAAATCTAGTATTGTTTCATCAATTTGGGGGAAAAAACCTAGATGTTTTCTCATTTCTGGGGAAGTAAACCCTATCTTGCTATGTTTCAATAAATCTCTCCTAGAATGAATCTTTCTTCCCTTGCTATCATTCCTTTCCGTCAATTGTTGTTCTCAGATTAAACACTTCAGTTTGAGTCAATCGAAGTAAATTAACCCGGCCCCCGTGCAGCGGTCTCCGAAGAGTCGGTCGGTTGGGATTCTTAGCCGTCAGTGAGACGTGCAACCGTCTTAATCTTACTTCGAGAGATTCATTCTTCCGAATTCGCTCTGATACCAACTGTAACGCCCGCCCCTTTTTCACCGAAAATCAGAGTCTATTTTTTTTTTTTTCCATAAAAGTGACAAAGGGCGCGGACGTCACGACGCGAGTTAAGTCCGAGTTTCTAAAGCCCGGCCCTTAACTGGCCAACCCTACGCGTGCGTGGAGCCAAGTCCACGAGTACGGTTCACGCGTAGATGTAAGCTCAAGGAATATTACTTCTCAGTGCGGAATTAACAACAAAGACTATCCTACAGATTTGAGATAGCAAGGAAGATAACATTCATTTAAATTTCTATAACACCTCTAAACCATAATGTCCATAATAAAATCCCAAAACATAACCAGTAATCTAATTTATTACATTCCAACAAGCTAAGTTACTCAAATTACATTTTTCCAACATAAACTTAAACAACATAATGAATCTGCCTTCCCAAGCTACTAAGCATGACTCCCGTCCCGTCCTCCCGTTTCGCCACCTCCTGCGTCATCAGCTAGGGTAGAAGTAGGGCGTTAAAACACGCGCCCAGTAGGACTCCGAGTAGGGCTAGCACATGGATTAGTAATAACAAAGCATATAGAAGATATTATCTCAACATTATGCCATTTGGTACAATGTAATGCAATGGGTGTTTTATGTCATGAATCCCACCCATCAATCTCATCCTCAACTCTACAATGTCCCTTTTTCCAACCATCCATAGTATTCCAAATAGAATCCATACCATCATCGTACCATAACCCTCTTGATGCAAAAGCCTCATCAAGATGCGATCTACACTAGGCATCCCCCCTTGATGGAAGAACCATCATCAAGGTACAATAATAAATACAACATCCCCCTTGATGGAAAAGCATCATCAAGGTATCATAATACATATGTGAAATGCCCCCATGCTGTTTATCGGTCGCCCCGACGGAGCATGGACTCCGGTTTCATTTCATCATTTCCCTGTCATATCCCTCCCATGCCATGCATGAGATGTAGATGCCATGTGCCATGTAAATATATGTAGTTCAATAGTAACACAAAAACCCATCTTAAAACAATTACTTGATTATCAAATAAATCAAAGGGAAAAACATCCCATAATATTTAATCCAAAATCCATCTTAAGACATTCACATGATTTCCAAAATAATTTAAAGGAAAACATCACAAGATACTAATCCAAAACTCATCTTAAAGGCAACCACATGCTTTCCAAAATAAATTAAAGAAAACATCGCCCAATCCATGGCTTACAAAAATGTAGGAATCCTACCTAATACCGACTTGCGTCCTTTTACATTTTTCCGCTCGACAAACCCGGTCGCCGATCGCGCACCGCCTGCGATGTCCAGTACCTTGTTACACACTAATCATTAGTCCATGTTTCAACCATTTATAAGCCCTTATGAAAAACCGGTCACCATTTAGGTTTTGTGGGTCCCACCTAATCCATTATATATTTTTAAGTACATATGTCTAAAATCAGCCACCCTAGGCTTTATTAACCACTTATAAGGTTAGCACATTAGATCCCCTCATTCCATGATCAATCTCCATGGAATTCTTGAATTTGGCATTTAATTACGGTTTTGCCACTACCTCATTTTCCATGGTTAATCACCCATTTATGCATGCATGATTAAGTCCAAAATTGATTTTTAAACTTAGATCCCTAACTTAGGTTCATTTATGACCCACCAAACTATTAAAACTTGTCATCTAATTAATCCAATTCCCATTACTTAATCACATACATACACATTAACCTTAGACCTAAAAATGATCCACCATTTGGGTCATGGATTCAAAATACCTAATTCATCAAATCCTCCGATGGGGTTTACCTTATGTATTTAACTTCAATGAGTGCATCACTCATTCATTCCCTTTGGAGGCCACAAACACCATCCATCATCCAATTTAACCCACTACAATGGGTTACAATTTGGCCATGGGTTCGGCCATACACCATGGCAGAACCCATGGTGTCCTTTCCCCATTTTCCATCCTTTTAACCCCATTTAAAATTTGTAAAACATTACCATAGGGTATCATTTCATACTTTGGGTCCATCAAAATTATCAACATTTTCCCATTTATTTCTCCATAAATCATAACCATTAAATCCACCATTATCACCATAGGGTTCGGCCATACACCATGGCCGAACCCATGGTTCACAATCCATCACTTTCTATGCCCTCCAATGCCATAAAATCCCTTTACATTTCCATCATAAATCCTTTAAACCCATCATTTAATCACCATTACATCCATATAGGGTTCAAGGTTCACTTCATCCATGCCTTTCAAGGCCATACACCTCTTTGCATTTTCATCATAACACCATTTTAAAACTTTCCCACATTCATTCATTTACTAAAATTCATTAGTTAGAAATCCTCATTGCCTTCCATTTTTCAAACCCTAATAAATCATACATTACTTACCATGCTCAATTTAATAAATTACACCATACATTTAATACTTTTACTTATTTCTTTTCCCTAACCCTAATTCATCCATTTAGGGTTTCCTCCACCTTCCATTCCTTCCATTTGATAGCTTTAAAATCCATAGCATAAAATTATCTAACCACCATTAAATTCACAAAAATAAATTCCAATTCTTAAACCCTAAAAATTCAAAATTTCCTTATTTAAGAAATACTTACAATCCGTCGTCTCCTCCGATCTCCGTCGCTCCCGTCGGTCTCCGTAGCCTCCTATCTCCTTCCTCTTGATCTTTGATAGGTCAAGATTCTTTATCAATGGTGGCAATCCCCAACCCTAGGATCGGCCATGTTAGGGTTTGTGTGAGAGAGGGAGAGAGAAAAAAACCATGAGAGGGAAGATGTTAACCCTCACCTTAGAGTGATTTCCCTCCAATTTCTACTTCTTTCTTCTCTCCTTCTCTTCTCTTTTCCTTAGCTCTCTTTCTCTCCTTTACTTGGATGTAGGGGACGACCATGGAGAATGAAAAATGGAGAGTGCACAAATGAAGAGAGGATAAGAAATGAGAAAAGAATCAAGGCTTATCCCCATTTTTCTTCACATTAATGATCTCACCCACCCTAAGATATTTTTTAGATATTTAATTTGCTTTATGGTGGTGGTTATCTAAACCACCACCAAGCCCCAACGTATTTTATTTTGGGTTTGGGATGGGGTGATTTGGTTTTCACCCTTTGACCCCACTTTGACCACCTCATTTGTATAATTTTTAATCATTTTATATTTAGATATTTAAAATGCTTTATGGTGGTGGTTATCTAAACCACCACCAAGCCAACGTGTTTCACTTGAGTTTGAGATGAGGTGAGTCTTCACCTCATGGCCCCACTTTGACCACTCTTAACTACCATTTTAAATAATTTAATTATTTAATTAATTAGATAATTAACTTAGGTTAATCCATTGGTACTTAGCCTAAGTCCATTACTCCACCCATGGTTGACCAAATCAACCATGGTGGCCGGCCCCACCAAACCTTGGCCCACACGCCACCTCACTTGATGAGGTGGAGGTGGGTCCCACTTGGCCACATCACCATTGTTTAATTCTAAATAACTTAGGTGATTTAAAATCATTGAATTCACTCTAAGTGGATTACCATTGGGCCTATGGCCCAATTACATTTCCATCTAGCCCATTTACCTTAGAGCATAACCATCTTGACCCATTGGGTCCCAAATGGGTATTTGACCCAATTTGACCATTCTTGACCCATTTAAATAAATTTAAATCCAAACCATAGTCTATTGGGCCACACTTGGGCCTTTGTCCAAATTTTGGTCCATTTACCCTTTATTCCATCAAATTTTCCAATTTTCATCCTTAAAATAAATAATATTCCCATTTATATTAATTTTAAAAATTCCGGGCCCTTACATTGCCCTTTGAGGATCTCGGCAATCCCGTCACAAAATCCATGGAAATGTGCTCCCATTTTCATTCTGGCACTGATAAGGGTTTGAGTAACCCTAGGTGGCTTTTGATGTTCCATCTTAACTTGTTGACAAGTTAAACAGTGTGCCACAAATTCTGTCACATCTCTTTTGAGTCCGTGCCACCAATAATTTCTCTTCAGGTCATGATACATCTTGGTGCTGCCCGGATGAATGGAGAACTGAGTTTGATGTGCCTCAATCAATAGCTCTTTCCTACAGCTTTTTGGCACA
Organism: Chimonanthus salicifolius; assembly: GCA_013350335.1. Lineage (NCBI taxonomy): Eukaryota > Viridiplantae > Streptophyta > Magnoliopsida > Laurales > Calycanthaceae > Chimonanthus > Chimonanthus salicifolius. The sequence goes on from CM023539.1 coordinate 16,304,902, forward strand.
TATAGCCTACCCCAGAATAAAAGACCCTGTCCTGGTCGTAATTCCCATTCCTGTATGACTACGCTAGTAGACATCTTGGCCCATATCTCCTCCACTTCCGGATCTACTCGTTGCACTTGTTCAATCTTGGTAACCATATTGGACCGTATAATCAAATTGTATATAGTCCCATGGTTATTGAGGTAGAATTTAAATTCTCGAATGGTATTCAACATCTCTCATTCTGTCCTAATCAAACATACCACTGATGCATGTGATATGCTGCTGAGTGCATCCGCCACCTTATTTACCTTGCCCAAATGATATCGGAGCTGCGAATTCATAATCCGCCAAATATTCCAACAATCTGCGCTGCCTCAAGTTGAGTTCTTTCTGATCAAACAAGTATTTCAAATTCTTATGATCAGAAAACACCTCAAATTTCTCACCATAGAGATAATGTCTCCAGCTTTTAAGAGCAAAGACCACTGCGGCTAGTTCAAGATCATGCGTAGGATAAGGCGTTCATGTATTTTCAACTATCTTGAACCATAAGCCACCACACAATTACTCTGACTGAGTGTACACCCTAGTCCCTCTCCTGAAGCATCACAATATACCTTGTAACACTTGCCACTTACCGGCAAAACTAAAACAGGGGCAGTGGTAAGTCTTATCTTCAGCTCTTCAAATCTTTGGTCGTATAATTTTGACCATTCATATTTGACCCCTTTTTGAGTGAGTCGAGTTAGTGAAGATGCTATCTTGAAGAAATCCCTAATAAATTTCCTGTAGTAACCAGTCAATCCCAAGAAACTACAGATTTCGTTTACATTCTTTGGCGATTTCCAATCTCTCACTGCCGCCACCTTAGCTAGATCAACGGCTATACCTTCTTCGGATATAACATGTCCCAAGAAATTCACTTTGGATAGCCAGAACTCAAATTTACTAGCCTTGGCATATAGCTTGTTCTTCCTCAAGGTGTTCAAGACTATCCATACGTGTTCAGCATGTTCCTCCTGACTTTTGGAATAGATCAGGATATCGTCAATGAACACAATGACAAATTGATCTAGGTACGGACGGAAAATCCTGTTCATTAGATCCATGAACACAGCCGGTGCATTGGTGAGTCCAAACGGCAAGACTAAACATCATTCTGTTACACCCTTGACTTTGGTTCATTTAGATGTATGGATGTCCCCTGTTCCTTCTGTCACTGGTTTTTACTATTATGTACTGTTTACTGATGACTTTTCATGATATTCCTGGATATTTCCGATGCGCAATAAGTATGAAGTTTTGAATCATTTTACACATTTTCTTGAGATGTTACTAATATAGGGTATGCATTAGCTATTGTTCCAACTTGAGTGATACAGAGGCGAAAGAATTATAGGTATAGGACGCCTTATTTAATAGTAGCAGAATAAGACGCAATGAACGGAGCTTGAACAGCAGCAAGCAGCGAGCTACGGCTTTGAAGCTGCTTGCTGGTCTCGACTCGATCGGAGAGCCTCCTTAACCAGGATTTGATGGTATCCGGACATCAAATCAATCTTCGAAAAGTGGTTGGAAACCCTCAATTGATCGAATAAATCATCGATCCTGGGTAAAGGGTACTCGTTCCGGACCGTTAGCTGATTCAGCTACCGGTAATCCACACACATTCGGAGTGAACCATCATTTTTCTTTACAAACAGCACTGGAGCTCCCTATGACGATGTGCTGTTTCGGATGCAGCCCAGCCTGAACATTTCATCAATTTGTTTCTTTAGCTCGGACATCTATGCTAGTTCCATCCGATAATGGGGTAAAGACACTAGTGAAGTACTAGGATACAACTTGATTTCGAAATTGAGCTCCCTCATGGTTGGTAAGCCAGGAAGTTCTTTTGGAAAAACATCCGTGAATTCCTTCACAATTGTCGGAAGTTCAGTGATTGGTGCCTTGTTTATGATGATATTATTCAATACCAAATGGTTCAACCCTTCCTACAATTTACTTTGCTTATCAGTCCGTACCACATGTTGTTTTCCCTTGGGTGACCAAAATGTCACTCTACAGCGATAATAATCAATGTTGGCCTGGAATCGAGCCAACCAGTCCATACCAAAGATAATATCGTACTCAGTCATGTCGAGTACCAGATAATTGAACTCAAATCTGAGTCCAGCGAGTTCAGTATTTACTGCCGTGTATATAAGTCCCAATGACTTGTCTCCGACAGGGCATACAATGTGAGTGTTGTAGACAGTTTTTGAACTAAGGTACCGGTAGCAGTTATAAATGATGTAGCTATAAAGGAGTGTGAAGCTCCAGAATCAAATAGTGCATAGGCATAGGAACTACTAACTACCGCCATACCTTGAATTACTGAATGATCCTCATCCGCTGGAGGTGCTAGAGTAAACAATCGTCCAGATCCAGTAGGGTTAGGCGCCCGTCTCGCTTGATTATACGTCCTGTCTCCCCGGGAGTTAACTGGTCTGGCTGGTGGACGAAATGATCCCCTGGAGTAAGAAAGCTTGTTGAGCTTTGGGCAATCCTTCTTGACGTGACCTGGCTGATCACAGTGGAAGCAGTTACTCACTCCTTTGGAAGCCTGAGTGACTGATACAGACTGGGAGGGCTGGTTGGGACGAAAGCCACCCGTGGACCCAATAGATGGTGAGGGTCTATTGAAGTTTGGTCGAAACTTCTTATTGGGCTGATATGTGCCCTTCCCACTCTGAGTTCGGCGGTTGTCAAGTCGTTCGTACTCAGCCATCTCCTGTTCAACTATGGTGGCCCTGCTGACCACCTCCGCCAGCGTGGCTGCGTTGAATAAGGTCACTTTGGCCCTAATGTTTGGCCGTAGACCACACTCAAACTTACGAGCCCTCCGGTACTCCGTATCCACTATGTAGAATGCATAAATTGATAGACTGAGGAATTCCCGGTGATACTCAGCTGCCGTCATGGAGCCTTGCACCAATGAAAAAAAGGCTTGAGTCTGGCATTCTTTCTCCTCCTCAGGAAAATAATGATCCAGAAATGTAGATGAGAATTGCTCCCAGGTCATTGCAGTCTTTTCCTTTTCCGGTACAAGTGCTTGCTGTTTCTCCACTACTTCCAACCACTTGCCATCATCTATCAATTGAGATGTGGCCAGTAAAATCTTATGAAGCATGACTCTTGATATTCAGTAGAGTCAAGATTTGGGAAATTTTCTTTAACTAGTTTTCCATTCCAATAGGCCCTTCTCTCCCCTTAAAACAAGGAGGGCGATGTTGCTGAAAGTCCCTGACCATGTTCCTGTCATTGGCATCACTTGTGCTTCCACTTCCATTCAGATGCTGCTGGAGAATAGAAGTAACTACCGCTTGAACTAAGCTTTGTAGTTCAGGCGGCACTACTTGTATACTCACGTTGCTGTTATTGTTCCCCTCTTCCTCCCATTCATCATAGTGAGAGCGTCGCTCTTCCTCTTCCCGCCGTGAGCGTCGTTCATCTTCCCCATGGTGAGATTGCTCCTTCTCATGTTGAGATTGCTCCTTCTCATGTTGAGATTTGCTCATCTTCAGGTTGAGATTTTTCCATCTCTTCCTCATGTCGAATAAGTGGTATTTCTTTTGCCTTCCCTTTTTCTTGTCTAGTCTTTCTTTTTGAAGCCATTTTCTTTCCTAAGTCATGAAAACATTATGGACTTAGTTTCTTTGTAACATACAACTCAATGTCGAAAGTCCTCATAAACTCATAAATTTGCATACATTATATATATGCAAAAATCATTCATATTCCATCATAGTACAAGGGTTGGTAGTGTTAAAAACAAACCCTTCAAAGAACAAAATGCACCCACAACCCTTACAAAATATCCCCTTTTTTCCTAACTTTTCTTACTACTTCTTAGTCTAATCTTCCGTAGAAGACCCTACATCCTCAGCAAACATAAGGAAACTGTCAGGGCATGTCATCGACATGTGTCCCAATACTCCACACGTCAAACAAGGTATTATTCCTGGTCCTCCAATATAAAGACAGTTAGTCCTTTCTTTCCCGTGCCCATGAAGTTTACAAACCGGGCAAATAACTTCAAGAGGGTGGGGGCAATATGTACAGTTGTGCCCATCCTGATTGCACAACTTGTACATATAATCGGGCTCTACCTCCCCTACAGATTCTCTTATCATTAGAATATCTTCCATATGCTCTTCTGGAAATGAAGCTAAATTCACTTCAACATCCTCAGGGAATCTCTCTTGAACAACTACGTTAACTTCCATGTTGGAGTTGTTGGAAGAAGAAACCAGATCTATTGGGTTGTTAGGGGTTCCTCTGTCCCACAACTTTGTATACTCAACGTTGCTCGACATATCTGTATCATAACAACAGAACACATGAATAACAACAGTAGTTCCAATCAAACTAATCTTTGTTTTGGGAAATTTCTTATGTATAACATAATGTATCTTGTTCGGGGAAATTACCAAATCATCTCTTTGTTTTCCTTTGTTTCTGGGGGAAATCCCTAAATTCCTGTTGTTTGTTGCTCAATTTGGGGATATAGGGGGAGTGTATCCTATTTTGCTATATTTGATAAATCCTAATTCGATGACTGTACTTGTTTTGCTATCTGTCATTGTTGTTCTCAAATTGATTGTTCAGTCTGAGTCTATCAAAGTAAATTAATCCGGCCCCCAGTCAACGGACTCCGAAGATTCTGTCAGTTGGGATTCTTATCTGTCAGTGAGACATGAAACCGTCTTAATCTTACTTCGAAGATTCAACTTCCCGTTTCGCTCTGATACCAACTGTAACGCCCCGCCCTTTTCCACCCTTCCGAAAATCAGAGTCTAATTTTTTTTTTTATAAATAAGTAGAGTGGAATAGAGCGGGGAGACGTGACGACGTGAGGTAAGTCCAGACTTCTAAAGTCTGACCCTTAACTGGCCAAACCTATGTGTGCATGGACCAACTCCATGAAAACCAAACCACACATAGAACTAAATAAAACTTGCGGAATAAATCAATATGCAGAATAACAATAGGATAACAATCCTATTCCAAATGAGATGGCAAAGTACAAGTCCTATCCAAAATACTTAAATCAAATATCCAACTCTACAAACCAAACAATAGCAGTATTACTGAGTTATTACATGTCCATATAAAAGTATTCATATGTCAATAAATAATTCCATTCCATATCCAAGCTCCTATGCTTGGCTTCCCTCACGATCTTCGACCTTTCCTTTTCCCTTTCCTGCATCATCCACTAAGGATAGAAATAGGGCGTTAGATCAACGCGCCCAGTAGGTCTTCCGATTAGGGTTACCACAAGGTTAGTATAAAAACATGCATATAACATATAATACATGATCATCAAATACTTACAAAACAATGCTATGTATGTATGCAAATGTAATGAGTCCCACCCATTACAAATATACATAGCCATCACTTGACGAGACTCTCATCGTCAAGGTAATCCACAGTGTTCTTTCGTTTCCCCTTGATGAGACTCTCATCATCAAGGTATTCCTCCTGGTGGAACTCTCATCACCTAAGGAGGCCCCACCGTTGCATCACGGACATTCCGACGAAGTCTGGGCTCCGGATTTCATATTCATCACCCCATGCCATGCATGAGATGTCAATGAGTACATGCCATTTGTAAATAAATCTTAACATTCAAATCTCATTTGAAACATAATACTTTAACGAATATCTCATATAAATCAAGATAAAACATCAATATAATATGTGGTTATAAGGAGGTAGGAAACCTACTTAAAAGTCACTTAAATGTCTGTTCTTCTTAACCATCACCCGTTCACAACTCGTGCACCGTTCAAGGAGTCTTGATACCTTGTTTATATAACAGCAAGTCAAAATACTAATCATTTAATTTCCATTTAAATCTAAGTCCCAAAAACCACCTTGTGAGGTTCTGCAGATCACTTGATGGGGTTCGCCCATACACCATGGCCGAACCTCGTCCAATCCTTTTTTAGTCCTCATGATCCATATACATAGAAATCTAGGGTTTAGCCATGCAAGGGCTAAACCATGATCTTTGATCATATACCTTATCTTAGACATGGATGAGGTCCTTTTCCATATATACATAACAATTAGGGTTCGGCCATGCAAGGGCCGAACCATGATCCTTGACCATTCTCCATGTTTAAGCCATATATACATAGTGTCCTTAATCATATCCATTAATCATATGGGTCACCCTAATCACCCTTCCTTTGTTCACTCCATCCATTCCTTGGATGGATTTTTAAATTCATGTCCATAATATTTTGGCCAACTCTCCAATCCAAAATGAGATGTTCTTTTTAACCTCTTTTCTTACTTTAATAAAATCTTATCAAGTACTTACTGATCTCGCGACTCCTCCTGTTTCTTTCGTTTCGACTTGCTCCTCCGATCTTCTCCTTCCTTAGCCTCTTCTTCCTTCTTCCTCCTTGATCTTCAGCCAAAGTGTGAGCTAGAGAGGGAGAGGGTTTAAGATAAGAACCCCAAGGAGATGGTTCGGCCTTGGTGAATGTTTGAGAGCGAGAGAGGAGGAGAGAATGTAGAATCCTTAGTCTTTTCTTGTTCAATGAGAGTGTCAACCTTGAGTGAGAGGGAGAGAAGCTTGAGATGAAAAAATGCTCTAAATGTTTCTTGTCTTGAGAGGGGATCGGCCATGAGAGAGAGGGAGCGAGTGAGATGAGATGAATGAGGTCAAAAGTCTCCTTTCCATCTTGTCTAGGGTTTGCTTGGGTTAGACTCCACCCTCATCAATGTGGAGTCTTCCCCATGAGCCCATTGACCAAACATGGGAGTGCATGCCCTCCACATGGCACATACCACTCCCATCCCCAACGGTTTTGGCTTGGTTTCCTTTGGTGATTTGGTGGTTTCCATGAGATGGAACCACCACCTTTCCTTTGACCAATACATGCCCTCCACCTAAGCTCTTGGTCTAGCCAAGGGGAGCATGCCCTCCACATGGCACACACCACCCCCATCTCCAAACGGTTTTGGCTTGATGGTTTCCTTTGGTGGTTTGGTGGTTTCCATGTGATGAAACCACCACCTCTCTTTTGACCAATGTATGCACTCCACCTAAGCTCTTGGTCTAGCCAAGGGGGTGCATGCCCTCCACATGGCATACCACCCCTATGTCCAACGGTTTTGATTTGCTAATGGTTTCCATGAGATAGAAACCACCCTCTTTGACTCACTCCATTTTCTATGTGACTCATCCCCATTTGACTCACCTTATTTTAATGTAACTCAACTCCCAACTCAAGCATTTATTTTATTTCCATCTAACTTAGGTGATTCAACTAAATAATTTAATTCCACTTATTTCACTTGATTCACTTTAATTCATCTATAACTCACCCATGGTTGACCAAGTCAACTATGGTGGTCGGCCCCACATGTGTCTTGGTCCACACGCCATCTCACTTGATGAGGTGGAGTTGGGTCCCACTTGGCCATGCCACTTGGATTTCCACTCCTACACTTGCTCCCCTTTAATTCACCCATAAACTCACCCATGGTTGACCAAGTCAACCATGTAATGCCCGCTGTCGCTCTATTACCTCCCACCATTTGCCGGCATCGTCAATCAGTTGTGAGGTAGGCAGGAATATCTTGTCTTCAAGACTCGAGATCTTTAGTAGGGTCAAGATCTGAGTAATTTTCTTCAACCAGTTTTCTGCTCCAACAGGCCCTTCTTTCCCTTTAAAGTAAGGGGGGCGCTGCTGCTGGAAATCCTTGACCATCCTCCGGTCATTGGCCTCGCTGGTGGTCGCATTTCCATTCATGTACTGTTGAAGAACAGAAGTGACCACCGCTTGGACCAAGTTTTGTAGCTCAGGAGGCACTACGAGTATGTTCACGCTATTTTGTTCCTCCTCTTGATGAGGTTGCTACACCTCTTCCGCCCGATGTGGTGGTTGCACTTCTTCCTCCACATGTGGGTTTTGTCGGGCTCTTCTTCTCGGAGGCATTTTCCTAAGTCATTGAAAACATCGTTGACTTAGTTTCATCGTAAAGTTTGTGTTTTCATATTTTGGGGAAATTGCCAAATAAGCACCCTTAGTTTTGGGGGAAAAACTTCCTAAGTATCAAGTGTTCTTTTTCAATTTGGGGAAATCGGGGAAATGTCACTTATTTTGTTATGTTTGATAAATCCATCACTGTTTCTCAATTTAGGGAAAAAAATCCAGATGTTTCTAATTTTCGGGGAAATTTTCCTATGTATCAATTGTTGTTTCTCATTTTCGGGGAAGTATGCCCTATCTGGCTACGTTTGATAAATCCAATTTATAGTGACTGTCCTTCCCTTGCTATCATTCATTTTCGTCAAATGTTGCTCTCAGACTGAATGCTTCAGTCTGAGTCTAAAGAAGTAAATTAATCCGACCCTCGTGCAACGAACTCTGAAGAGTCGGTCAATTGGGATTCTTATCTGTTAGTGAGACATGATACCGTCTTAATCTTACTTCGAAAGATTCATTCTTCCAGTTTTGCTCTGATACCAACTGTAACGGCCCGCCCCTTTTCCTATGCTGAAATCAAAGTCTATTTTTTTTTTTTTTAAATAAAGAGTGACAAGAGAGCTGGACGTCACGATGCGAGCTAAGTTTGAGCTTCCAAAGGCCAGCCCTTAACTGGCCAACCATACTTGTGCGTGGAACTAAGTCCACGAGAACGATTCACATGTAATAAGTTAAGCTTGTGGAATGTAAACTTAATGCGGAATTATAATTGAGTCTATCCTACCAATTATTAAATAGCAAGGAAGTACATCACTTAATTAATAAATACCTTAACTTAGAATTGTAACGCCCCGCTCTTTTTCACTCGCTTCTTCCCGTAAATTCAGAGTATATATATATTTTTTTTTAATAACAGAGTAGAATGATAGAGCGCAGGACGTCACGACGCGAGCTAAGTTCGAACTTCCAAAGTCCGACCCTTAACTGGGTATGGACTCAGTTCAATAAAATGGTTCACACATAGCAATATCAACTTACGGAAAAAAAATCATAATCTGCGGAATCATAACATCAAAATACGGAATAATAATAGAACCAAGTTCTATTCCATTCAGATAGCAAAGTACGTCAAGTCATTAATCATCATTACATATCGTAACTATTCAGTAAAATGTCCAACCATAGCAAATCCATCTACGTTATTACAATCTGAATTCCAGATACTCAAAACACAAGCCCATGAGTATCTTAAACAAAATATAAAACTAAAAGCGTCCCAACCTCCTCTGCTTGTCCCTTTCTGCGTTTAGCGTTTTCCTCGTTTCCTGAATCATCCACTAAAGGGTAGAAGTAGGGCATTAGTACAACGCGCCCAGTAGGTATTCCAGTTAAGGTTAACACATTGGTTAGTACCAAAAATCCAGATATAATAAATATATCAAATCAGTTATAATAAATCATAACATACTCATAAAGCATCGTATCAAAATAGTGTATGATAATAGAGATCCAATCATACCGATAAAAACCAAACCCTTACATGATAATAAAAGTCATAATCATGCCGATTCAATGCCATGCCATGCTATCATATGCAATGGCCCCGCCCATCACAAAATATCCTCTTGATGGAATTCTCATCATCAATGTATCCTTCCATGAGTGTTTTACGGACGCCCCGTCGGAGTGTGGATCTCCGGATATATAGTATCCTCTTGATGGGATTCTTATCATCAAGGTATCCCCTGATAGAATGCTTATCACCAGGGTCTTCATACATAGTATCCCTCTTGATGGGATTCTCATCATCAAGGTATTATACATAGTATCCTCTTGATGGAATTCTCATCATCAAGGTATCCCCCACTAGTGCTTTACGGACGCCCTGACAGAGTGTGGGTCCCTGATTACCTGTCATCCCTCCCATGCCATGCATGAGATGCAAATACCACATGCTATGCAATTATACAAAAACATAGCATTTAAAAGCTCATAATTAAAACACATGCTATTTTATCAAATAAACATAGCATATAAAATCACCATTTGAAACATATCCTTTGCAATATAAAATCATCAAAATAAGATAAAGACAATGTACATAAACCCATGGTTTAAAAGAGCAGGAATCCTACCAAAGACCGTTAACGCGTGCTTGCGTCTTTCGTCCAAGAATCGATCACCGATCGCGCACACTTGCGAGATCCCGTTACCTTATAATATAATATTAAGTCAACACCCAGTCCTACTTGATTTGCAATATTTAAATCCATAAACCATACTTGTGGGGTTCGGCCTTACCTATGGCCGAGCCTCACCCTTTTTGTTCATTTATTCCATTAATTACCAAAATGCCATTGGCCCAAACCTTAGTTAATATTCTATTTATTTTAATCCAAAGTACATAACGCTAGGTCCTGTAATAGCCCGAATTTTAAAATCAACATATATATGACATTTATTTATTTTAATAATGGAAAAATTGGAATTTTGATGTTAAGGATATTAAATGGATCAAATTTTGGGGCAAAGGTCCAAATATGGTCCAATGGACCATAGATTGGATGGAATTCATCTGAGGGGTCAATAATGGTCAAAGTGGGCCCGATAACCATTTGGGACCCAATGGGTCCAAATGAGTCAAGCTCTAAGGTAAATGATAGAAAATAATTTAATTGGGCCATGGGCCCAATGGTGACCCAATTGATTGAAATGGGTTGAATTGGAATTAAACCACCTAAGATAATGATGAGATGGTTAAGATGGCATAACCAAGTGGGGCCCACCTCCACCTCACCAAGTGAGGTGGCGTGTGGACCAAGGAAAAGGTGGGGCCGACCATCATGGTTGACTTGGTCAACCATGGATAAGTTAAGGGGACTAAGGAGAATTAAAGTAGATTAAATTGTTTAAATGATTTTAAATCATCTAAGTTAAAATTAATGGGTTTAAGTGATATGGGCGAATGGGGCCCACCTCCACCTCATCCAGTGAGGTGGCGGGTAGGGTAGGTGTTGGTGGGGGCCGTCCACCATGGTTGACTTGGTCAACATGGGTGGATTTCTTAGAAAGAGAAGTTAATGGAATTAATTGAAATAGGAATTAATTAACCTAAGTAAGGATCTAATTTAATTAATTAGGTTGGTCAAATTAGGGTCAAGTGAATAAGTCAAAGGGGCAAGTCAAAAGGTGGTTTTATCTCATTGAAACCACCCAAAGAAACACAAAAATACCATGGACTTAGGGTGGTGGTTTCATCAACCACCACCACTCAAGGTATGGGGACCCATACCTCTCATCATATGGTCAAGAGGTCAAAGGGAGGAAGACCAAACCACTCCCTCACAAAAAGGCCAAATCGTTGGCTTGGTGGTGGTTTGGTCTCAACCACCACCACCAAGGACAAGGAGCCCATACTTGGTGGGTGAAGGCCATCATGGAAGTGTGTGGTATAAGGAACCAAGGATGGATGGCTTTCACCTTACCACTCAAGCCACTCTCATTCCTCTCCTCCTCCCTCTCACCACCGTCCCTCATCTCTAAGGAAAAGAAGAAGAAAAACTTGGAAGAAAAAGAGAAGAAAAGAGAGGAAAAAGGGTGTAAGCAAAGGCCCACCACTCCAAGATCAAAGGTTGGGATCTTATTTCTCACCATCTCCTCCTCTCCCTCTCTCAAAATCTAACCCTACCTTAGCCGACCCCAAGCTTGGAGGTTTCCACCATTGATCAAGCATTTTGGCCAACCAAAGATCAAGAGGAAGGAGAAAGGAGGCCAAGGAGTCCGACGGGAGCAAAGAAAGGCCGGAGGAGTCGTCGGTATGGTAAGAAATTCTTAAACAAGAATTTATATTTTTTAAAGGTTAAGATGTGTTTATGGAATCCATTTCTTAGAATGGATAGTGGCCACAAATGTTATGGGCCTTAGATCTAAGATCCATCCAATGATAAGATGAGAAATGGATGAAAAGGGGAGAGAGATTAAGAAAAATAATAAATTAAGGAGGTTATGTAATTAAATGGATTAAGCATGGAAGTGTGGGTTTTTGAATGGATTGATGGACCATAGGGTTCGGCCATGTAGTATGGCCGAACCCCATGGTAAATGGTTGATGATTTTAAATAGGGTTTAAAGTTTAAAGCCATGGAGAATGATTATGATCTTTAAGGTTGTAAATGATTAAATGTTGGAAAAATTTAAAGGGGTTTAAATGAGGAAAAATCATGGAGTGTGTGAATGAGTTTGTGGCCTCAAGAAGCATAGGAAAATTGTGAATCATGAACCATGGGTTCGGCCATGGTGTATGGCCAAACCCTATGGTGATGGAATGATGAAATTAATGGTTATAAAAGTATGGAAATTAATGGAGGAAGTTAATGGTAATTAAGTGGATTTTTCTTTAGTATTTTAAACAAGGTTTAAATGGGTGGAAATGAAGTTTTTAAAAATAAAAACTATGGACCATGGGTTTGGCCATGGTACATGGTCGAACCTCATGGGGAGACTTTGAGAAAAATTTGGGGTCTTGGAACAATGGAAAATAAAATGGAATGATGGTTAAATTAAATGGACCAAAGTATATCTCATGATGATTATGAAAGGATGAGTTAAAAGTATATCTTAAATTCAGTTATGGTGGGACCAAATGAGGTGGAATGGACCCAAGAAACATAGGAAAAAGACATCATGGGTTCGGCCATGGTGTATGGCCAAACCCATGACCCATTTGTAGGTCATGTTATGGGCAAGAATGGGAATTATGTATGGGATTAAATGATTGGAAATTTAAGTAAATTAAGTGGCTGATCTTAGGGATATTATGTCATGGTCATTAAATCATTAATGGGACTAAGTATATGGATGAAGTATGGACCAAAAATATACATGGATGGAGGAAATAGTAAGTCATGGAAGTGTAGTGGTAAAACCGTAATTATGGGCCACAATGAAGAACCATGGGTTCGGCCATGGTACATGGCCGAACCCCATGTAGGTTGGACATGAACTTGGATACATTAAGATGATATTATGAATAATTAAATGAAGCTTAGGGTTGCTGCCTTTTAGGCTCACAAAATTAGAATGCTTAATGGGCTACAATATGGAATTGTGCATATGTTTAAATCAATGGAAATGAGGCTTAAGTTAAGGGCTGATTTTTGATAACCTTGTAACATAATTAGGGATCATTAATGGATCTAAGGTTGTGATCAGTTAGGGACTTAATCATGGATAAAATATGGACTAATTTGGTAAATGTATAATAAGGTATTGGGACGTCACAAACGGTACGCAATCGGCGACCGGAATATCGAACGAAAATGTAATGGGATGCTAAGCGGTATTCGATAGGATTTCTACCTTTTTGTAAGCCGTGGATTATGTGCATGTGATGGTTTCCTCGTTTTATTTCGATAATTATATGATTTATTTTAAAATGGATTTTAAATGCTATGGATTATACTTTAATGCTATGGATGGTATTTTAAATGCTATGGATTATATTTTAATGCTATGGATGATATTTTTAAGGCTATGGATTATATTTCAATGCTATGGATTTTATATTAAGGATATGAATTATATATATACTACATAGCATAATGCACTTACATCTCATGCATGGCATGGGTGGGAAAATAATGAAATCGGAGTCCATGCTCCGTCGGGGCGACCGAGAAGCAAACATGGGGATAGCCTGAGGTGCTATAACCGGAGTCCATGCTCCGTCGGGGCGACCGAGAATCAAACATGGGGATAGCTTGTTATGCTATAACCGGAGTCCATGCTCCGTCGGGGTGACCGAGAAGCAAACATGGGGACACCTTGACGAGGCTTTGCCGTCAAGGGGGATATGACATTTTATGATGATATGGATGATGGGTGGGACACATGACATAGGCACCCATGGCATGGCATTCATCATATGGTTTTATTATATTGTTATCGGTATACTTGTTATAACTAATCCATATGCTAGCCCTACTCGGAGTCCTACTGGGCGCGTTGTCTAATGCCCTACTTCTACCCTAGATGATGACGCAGGAGACGGCGGAAACGGTGGACGCGACGGGAGCCAAGCATAGGAGCTTGGGAAAGCGGCTACTTTGTTTATTTAAGTTTTATTTTGGAAAAGTTGTAATTTAAGTAGCTTAGCTTGTCGGCATGTAATAATTACTGTTTCTTGCTATGGTTTGGACTATACTCTGGACGTTATCATTTTGAGACATAATTATGAACATAGGGGTATTTTAGTAATTTAATGATGTATCTTCCCTTCTATCTAAAAACTGGTATGATAGTCTCTATTATAATGTTTCGCATCTAATTATATTCCGCGAGCTTACTTCCTACGCGTGAACCGTTCTTGTGGACTTCGTTCCGCGCACGAGTGGGGTTGGCCAGTTAAGGGCCGAGCTTTAGAAGCTCGGACCTAACTCAAGTCGTGACATCCGTGCCCGTTGTCACTTTTATTTCAGAAAAAAAAAAAATTAAACCTGATTTCGGTGAAAATGGGGCGGGCGTTACAGGTCCGCCAATCAATTCCCATGTTTAGATCCAAATACATAGATCCTAAACATCTAAGTTTCCAAATAATTTCTCATCAACTTAAGTTTATACTTAGAAAGTCCACATTTAGAAACTTTCCAATTTCATGTTCCACCCATACTTGGAAAGTCCCTAAAATGGAAACTTCCTAAATTTATCATTTCCTAATCTTGGATCCATAATCCCAAGTTCTTTCCATAAATAGGTCCTTTCTAAATTAAAGACTTTCCAATTTAATCCTACCTTCCAAAAATAATTAGCATACTTTAAAAATGCCATTACAACTCCATGGGGTTCAGCCATACACCATGGCCGAACCCTATGGTTCATAAGGTTCTCTTTTAAAATCCATACATAGTATTCAATGGCTTTCATCACTCACACTTCCATAAATAAATAGTTTCCAAACTTAATCTCCACCTTTCCATAATTGGAAGGTTCCTTACTTAATAATAATAGATCCATTATTGAACTAAGGACTTAATTCATGGGGTTCGGCCAAACACCATGGCCGAACCCTATGGCATAAACTTTCCAAATTAATATCCCATTCCATAATTAGATGCTTTCCAAATTTAGCATGCAACCTTCCATATTTGGAAGCCTTCCAAATTTAACATGCAACCTTCCATTTTAATCTAAGATCCATAATTAGATAGCTTCTAATTTAACCAATCAAAACCCATCAACCATTCCAAAACAACTCCATTAAAAATAATTCATTTTAACAACCTTTCACATGGGGTTCGGCCATTGCACATGGCCGAACCCTATGGTCCACCTTTTCCTCCAATCTTTTATTTAAACAACAATGTTCTTTCCATGGGGTTCGGCCCTTCATCATGGCCGAACCCTATGGTTTAACCTTCCATTTAAAAATAATTACATCTTCACCCAATCTTCTTCCATTTTAATCAAATAATTTCACTAACATCCTTCATGGTTTTTAATCCTCAAAACCATGAATTAACCAAAGTTCCTCCATGGGGTTCGGCCTTTCATCTTGGCCGAACCCTATGGTTCAACAACTCCTCTTTAAACCATTTAAAAATTATCCAACACCTCCCATGGTTTCCATTATTCTAATCCATTAATTCAAACCAATGTTCTTCATTACATAATCCATCAAAACCCTTTTAAAAATCGTAAACCATTAACATCAAATTCACTAATAAAACCAACACAACTCCATGGGGTTCGGCCATACACCATGGTTGAACCCTATGGTTCATAATCTTCCTCCAAAATTATTAATATCCTTTCCATTAAAAATAGCCATAGTCCTTAAACAATTATCGAAATCACTTACCGGTTCCGCGACTCCTTCGGTTATCTCTCATTTGATCTTTCTCTTCAATCCTTTTCTTTCCCTTTGCTGGCTGCCCTCCTTGGTGTTTGCCGTGAATGTGGATTGTGATAAAGAGGAAATTCAACTATAGAGGTAATGCCGTGCGCCCCTCTCCATGTATCTCTTTATAAGTTTCCAATTGGTTCCATAATTAGCTAATGGCGTGAGCCCCTTGTTGCCCTTTATAAATCCTTCTAATTAATCCTTCCTTAGATTAGAAAGTCTCATGCGCCCCATCCTTGTTGCCTCTTTTAATCTCCCATCGATCCTATCTTAGAAAGTGCTAAGAAAGATCATTCCCTATGCCATGTGTCCCTTGTTTCCCTTTAAAAATATGCCATTCGCCTCTTCCATTTAATCAAACTTAGACAATGCCGTGAGTCCTTATGGTTGCCTCTCTTGTATCTAATTTCCAATTAGTCCAATTCTATACTTAGATAATGACACGCGCCACTTATCTCTTCCCTTTATAATTCCTCCAATTAATCCCTATTTAGAAGGTGGCATGCGCCCCTTCTCTCTTTCTTTTATTAAACCTCTCTTGAATCCCAACTTAGATAAAGCAATGCCATGTACACCTTATGTTCATACCTCACATTCGGCCATGTATCTTTTCAAATTATTCATAAATATTTTCTCAAGGTATTCTAGCATATTACATAGATATGCATATCACTTAGGCGCATAAACATAGATTTAATATCTATAATTCGGCCATGTAAAATTTATCGCATTCTTAATCCCTTTATGCGCATGCAATCTTCCAAATCCCTTATTTATTACTAATTAAATTTAACCCCATTTAATTTATTGAAAACAATTCCAAAACGGTCGGGTCTTAATTGGGCCAATGACCCAACTCTTTACCCAATTAAGATCCATAACTAATATTCACAAATTAAATGGATTATTTCCGTAAATATTTACAATTTGAAAATCCGGGGTATTACAAGAATGTCCAAAAGTAAAGTCCAAACCATAGCAAATAGTCTAAGTTATTACAGTCCAACGAGCTAATTACTCAAATTACATTTCCATAAATAAAACTTAAGTAAATAATTCTAGCTCATCCAAGCTCTAAGCTTGGCTCCGATCACGTCCTTCACTTCCTCCATTTCCTGCACCATCATCAAAGAGAGAAGTAGGGCGTTAGACAATGCACCCAGTAGGTACTCCGAGTATGGTCAACACATGGGTTAGTATAACAAAAACACATAGATATAAATAATATCAAAATCATGCAAATCAATGCCATGCCATGGGTGTCATATGCCATGAGTCCCACCCATCATCCATATCACAATCACATAGTATTCCTCTTGATGGAAAATGCACATCAAGGTGTCCCCACGAATGCCTTACGGACGCCCCGACGGAGCGTGGGTCTCCAGTTACATTTCAAACATAGTTTCCCTCTTGATGGATAATGCACATCAAGGTACCCCCATGAATGCCTTACAGATGCCCCAACGGAGCGTGGATCTCCGGTTACAAATCAATCATACATCCCTCTTGATGGATAATGCACATCAAGGTACCCCCACGAATGCCTTACGGACGCCCCGACGGAGCGTGGATCTCCGGTTACATTTCATCCCTCCCATGCCATGTATGAGATGCAAATGCAAACATGCTATGTAATAATACAAATCATAGCATTAAAATCCCATCATTAAGACATATCATTTGATACAAAAATAATTCAAGTAAAACATTCACATATACATATTCCATGGTTTTCAATGAGGTAGGAATCCTACCAATGACCATATAACGCCCCGCCCTTTTTCACTCTGAGCTTTCCGAAAATCAGAGTCTATTTTTTTTTTAATAAACAAAGAGTGATAGAGAGCAGGACGTCACGACACGAGCTAAGTCTGAACTTCTAAAGTCCGACCCTTAACTGGCCAATCCTATGTGTGCATGGACTAAGTTCATGAAAACGGTTCACACATAACAACATAAACATGCGGATTAAAATCATAACTGCGGAATTATAATAGAACCTAATTCTATTCCATTTTAGATAGCAAAGTACTCCAAGTCTTACCCATAATTAATATAACATCATTATCCAAATAAACATCCAACCATAGTAAAATATCTAAATTATTACATGCCCGAAGTCTAGTTACTCAAATTACAAAATTCATAAGTAACTTAATCAAAATAAACTTAAAGCATCCAAGCTTCTATGCTTGGCCCTTTTCTCCTTCCCCTCGTTTCCTATATCATCCACTAGGGTAGAAGTAGGGCGTTAGAACAACGCACCCAGTAGGTATTCCATTTAGGGCTAACACATGGTTAATACAAAACATATATAATAATATCATAATGTCAAAAACCATATAAACCATGCCATGTCATGATGTCAAATGCAATGAGTCCCACCCATCACAAGTACATATAAGTACCCCCACATAGGTCTTTCGGATGCCCCGACGGAGTGTGGCCCCTCCGGTCTCTTCTTGATGGAAAAACACATCAAGGTATCCCACATAGGTTTTTCGGACGCCCCAACAAAGTGTGGCCCGGGCCCCTCTGGTTACATATCCTTCACTCCATGCTATGCATGAGATGCTAATGAAACACATGCTATTTTACATTGTAAACATAGCATTAAAACTCACATTTGAAACATATTCTTTACAACATAAATTCATCAAAATAAGATAAAAACATTGTACATAAACCTATGGTTTCAAAGAGGTGGAATCCTACCAAAGACCACTAACGTGTCCTTGAGCTTTCGTCCGGTAACCACTCACGATCGTACACACCTTGTGAGCTCCCGTTACCTTATAATATATCAATCAATTAAACTATGTCCCATTTGATTTACAATAATGTCTAAGTCCATGAAATAAAACCTTGTGGGGTTCGGCCATACACCATGGCCAAACCTCACTTCCTTATTTTGGTGCCTTTCTTATAGTCCTTTGATCATTAATTTAAAACCAAGATCATACCCCTTTTTATTCATTAATCTAATCCTAAACAAATTAATCATCTAACATACATCAACCCTTAAATTCATCAGACCTTCCCCATGGGGTTCGGCCATACACCATGGCCGAACCCATGGTCTATTAATTTCTACTTAATTATCATATTGCCATCCATGGCCATCATTCCATTATTCTAAACCTTCATACATTAAAACCGTAAATCATTCCCCATGGGGTTCGGCCATACACCATGGCCGAACCCATGGTCTATCATTTTCACTCTTATTTACAATTTTGTCATTGTTTCCATCATTGTTTCTTCATTAATCCAATCACTATATTAAGTCCATAACTGATCCATTAATGGTGTCATAAAACCCCATATTACTCATTAAGTTGGTTCATGGGGTTCGGCCATACATCATGGCCAAACCCATGATATCATTGTTCCATCCTCCTTCTTAATTTATTTACAATAATAAATCCATAATTGACCCATAAAATTGCTTCATGGGGTTCGACCATACACATGGCCGAACCATGATGTCTAAATTCCAATTACATCAATTACCATCCTTGAATCCATAAATCAAGGTTCCTTCCTTTTTGATCCAAAAGTCCATCATTAATTTGTCTCTAAATTAATAACCATCTTCCATGGGGTTCGGCCATACACCATGGCCGAACCCTAGGGTTCATAATCTTCTCTTTAATAATCATTAAACAAAACCAATGTCCTTCCATTTAAACCCTTTTAAAACATACATAATATTCCATGGTTTTCATCATTCAAAATCCATTAATAATACCAATACACCTCCATATAAATCATAAATAACCTTTCACATGGGGTTCGGCCATACATCATGGCCGAACCCTATGATTCATCTTTTCCTCCCATAAATCGAATAACCATGATCAAAGTCTTTGATGGGGTTTGGCCATACCTCATAGCCGAACCCATGGTTCATGGTTCTCATACATAAGTCCATTTACACCTTTTAAAATTATAAACATAACTCTATTATTTTCATCCTCCAAACTTCCATTAAAATCACCAAAGTCCTTCCATGGGATTCAGCCATACACCATGGCCGAACCCTATGGTTCCTTTCTTTAAACAAAATTATCGAAATTACTTACCGGTTCCGCGACTCCTTCGGTTTTCCTTCGCTTGTTCTTGCTCTTCCAATCTTCTCCTTCTTTAGCCTTTTCCTCCTTCTTCATGATCTTTAGCTGAGACTGATCTTGATGAAACCCCTTGGTTTTGCTGTTGCCTCTCTTTGAATGTGTATGCCGTGCGCCCCTTCTTCCTTTCTTTTATCAACTTCCAATCGGTCCTATCTTGCTGAGATAGCAAGTAATGATTTCAGCCATGTAATATACATAGAAGTTGCCGTGCGCCCCTCTCGTAATTTAGCCACTTCCCTAGTATCACTCCTAACAAGGAAAGGACTCCTTTTAAAGAGGTTCTAGCACATCATGCGCATATCTCATTGATATGCATATCTTCATACACGGCCATGCAACCTCTATTTCATTTTTTTCTTAGACATCTTCTTTATTTGGATTAGGCAATGAGATGTCATTGCCTAATCCCAACTTATCCATGCGTGTGTGTCATCTTAGGACAATCCTAAAATCTTTCCATCAATACCTTCCATTCCAAGTCTCTTTATACCCATGACAATTAATCCAGATTCCTTATCTATATATATATTGCATTACCATTTTAATTCAGCCCCATTTAATTAGGCTTGAACCCACTTGGTGGTCAACCAAGTTAACCATGACCCATTGGGTCCAAATTGGGCATTTTGGCCCAAATAGCAACATTGACCCAATTAAATGTGCTTTACCCATTTACTTTAAATTGAACCTTATACCATAACCGTTGGGTCCTAATTGGGCCATTGACCCAACACCTTACCCATCTAAGGTCCATAACCGTTAATTCACAATTAAAATGGCAAATTGCGTAAATATTGATCACTTGGAATTCCGAAGTGTTACAGACCAAATAATGTGTCCTTGCGTTTTCGTCCAAAAACCGCTCACCGAATGTACACCGCTTGTGAGATCCCGTTACCTTATTACATATCAACAAATCAAACCAATACTCCATTTGATTTCCAACCATGTTTAAGTCCACAAACATGCCTCAGTGGGGTTCGGCCATACAACATGGCCGAACCTCACTCACTTAGTTTTGGGTTCCTCTTTTTAGTCCTTGATCTTTTAATTAAATGTGGGTCCAAGATCCTTCCATTAGTTAATCATTTGCATTAATGAAAGCCCTAAATCCATAAGACATTTTCCATGCTTCAATCATACACTTAGGTCACTTATACATACCTAGATCCAAAAACATGATCTATGGGGTTCGGCCATACACCATGGCTGAACCCATGGTCCTTTAATTTCACCATTTGGCCATTATTTCCTTCCATAGGTAATCACCTAATTTACTTACCCATACTTAGGTCCATAAATCATTCATAAACATAGATTCATAATTAAATCCCTCCATTGTGCATTCCATCTCTTAAACATTTAATTTCTTCAACATGCATGGATCCACAATGTCCATAAAATGGGTCATGGGGTTTGGCCATACAACATGGCCGAACCCATGATGTCATTTTTCATCATCTTTCTTAAATCATTTACAACATTAGATCCATAACCAAAGGCCCTCCGTGGGGGGTTTAATCATACACTTAGGTTCATCATTTTCAATCATTATTTACCACATCTAAAACCTATTAACACTACCAACATTCCCCCATCATTTTCATGGTCCAAAACATCTAAGTTCATCAATATCTCTCCATGGGGTTCGGCCATACAACATGGCCAAACCCATGGTCCATGGTTCTTCACCATTTACAATATTTGAGACCATTTAAAATCATTAACCTTCCTCCCTTATTTCCCTCCTTTAAAGCCCTTTAAAATCACTAACATACATCCATTTAAAACCTTTTAAAATAATTAACACCCTTCCATGGGTTTGGCCATACAACATGGCCTAACCTTATGGTTCATGATTTTCTCTTATCCATCAAATACCAATGGTTAGATCACTTGATGGGGTTCGGCCATACATCATGGCCGAACCTCATCCAATCCTTTTTTAGTCCTCATGATCCATATACATAAAAATCTAGGGTTTGGCCATGCAAGGGCCAAACCATGATCTTTGATCATATACCTTATCTTAGACATGCATGAGGTCCTTTCCATATATACATAACAATTAGGGTTCGGCCATGCAAGGGCCGAACCATGATCCTTGACCATTCTCCATGTTTAAGCCATAGATACACAGTGTCCTTAATCATATCCATTAATCATATGGGTAACCCTAATCACCCTTCCTTTGTTCAATCCATCCCATTCCTTGGATGGATTTTTAAATCCATGTCCCATAATATTTTGGCCAACTCTCCAATCCAAAATGGGATGTTCTTTTTAGCCTCTTTTCTTACTTTAATAAAATCTTATCAAGTACTTACCGATCTCGCGACTCCTCCGGTTTCTTTTATTCCGACTTGCTCCTCCGATCTTCTCCTTCCTTAGCCTCTTCTTCCTTCTTCCTCCTTGACCTTCGGCCAAAGTGTGAGCTTGAGAGGGAGAGGGTTTAAGATGAAAACCCCAAGGAGATGGCTCAGCCTTGGTGAATGTTTGAGAGCGGGAGAGGAGGAGAGAATGTAAAATCCTTAGTCTTTTCTTGTTCAATGAGAGCGTCGGCCTTAAGTGAGAGGGAGAGAAGCTTGAGATGAAAAAATGCTCTAAGTGTTTCTTGTCTTGAGAGGGGGATCGGCCATGAGAGAGAGGGAGAGAGTGAGATGAGATGAATGAGGTCAAAAGTCTCCTTTCCATTTTGTCTAGGGTTTGCTTGGGTCAGACTCCACCCTCATCAATGTGGAGTCTTCCCCATGAGCCCATTGACCAAACAAGGGAGTGCATGCCCTCCACATGGCACATACCACTCCCATCCCCAACAGTTTTGGCTTGGTTTCCTTTGGTGGTTTGGTGGTTTCCATGAGATGGAACCACCACCTCTGCTTTGACCAATACATGCCCTCCACCTAAGCTCTTGGTCTAGCCAAGGGGGTGCATGCCCTCCACATGGCACACACCACCCCCATCTCCAACGGTTTTGGCTTGATGGTTTCCTTTGGTGGTTTGGTGGTTTCCATGAGATGAAACCACCACCTCTCTTTTGACCAATGTATGCCCTCCACCTAAGCTCTTGGTCTAGCCAAGGGGGTGCATGCCCTCCACATGACATACCACCCCTATGTCCAATGGTTTTGGTTTCCTAGTGGTTTCCATGAGATGGAAACCACCCTCCTTGACTCACTCCATTTTCTATGTGACTCACCCCCATTTGACTCACCTTATTTTAATGTAACTCAACTCCCAACTCAAGCATTTATTTTATTTCCATCTAACTTAGGTGATTCAACTAAATAATTTAATTCCACTTATTTCACTTGATTCACTTTAATTCATCTATAACTTGTAACACCCGCCCCTGTTCACCGTAAAATCAGAGTACATTTTTTTTTTTTTAAAATAAAAGTGACAAAGGGCGCGGACGTCACGACGCGAGTTAAGTTCCAAGCTTCTAAAGCCCGGCCCTTAACTGGCCAACCCTACGCGTGCGTGGAACATAAGTCCACGAGTACGGTCCACGCGTAGCAAGTAAGCTCACGGAACATAAAAATAAGTGCGGATGATAATAGACACTATCCTACAAATCTTCAGATAGCAGGGAAGAGATATCCATTAAATTACTAAAATGCCCTCATACTGTACTGTCCAAAATAATTTATAAAACATAGCAAGACATCTAAGTTATTACATTTCCGACAAGCTAAACTATGCAAATACACATTTTCCCAAAATAAACTTAAACAAAATAATTAGTCCGCCTTCCCAAGCTCCTAAGCTTGACTCCCGTCCTGTCCTTCCGTTCCGCCATCTCCTGCATCGTCAGCTAGGGTAGAAGTAGGGCGTTAGAACACGCGCCCAATAGGACTCCGAGTAGGGCTAACACATGGATTAGTGATAACAAAGCATATAGATAATACATAACGGAGATCATAAAATGAATGCTATGCCATGGGTGTCGATGTTATGAATCCCACCCATCATCCATACCATCATGTTGTCATATCCCCCTTGACGGCAAAACCTCGTCAAGATACAAACAATCACAAATTATCCCCCTGGACGGCAAAACCTCGTCCAAATATAAAACAATCACAAATCATTCCCCTGGACGGCAAAACCTCGTCTAGATGTAAAACAATCACAAATCCTCCCCCTTGATGGAAGAATCATCATCAAGGTATCATAATTACATACAACATCCTTGATACATCAAACACATCAAAATATCTCCATGTCTGTTTATCGGTCGCCCCGACGGAGCATGGACTCCGGTTTCATTTCATCCTTCCCCTGTCATATCCCTCCCATGCCATGCATGAGATGTAGATGCCATATGCCCTGTAATGAATATAATAACAAACCATGACATTTAAAGAAAATCCCATCAATAAAACATATAACTTGATTACCCAAAATAGATCAAGCAAAGCCTCAATAATCACGTCATAGCATTAAAACCCATTTTAAACCAATCATATGCTTACCGGAATGGATCAAGTAAAAACCCCTACATAATACATAATTCAAAACCAATCTTAAAACATACCATATTATTTCCAAAATAATTCAAGGAAACCATCACTCAATCCATGGCTTACAAAAAGGTTAGAATCCTACCAAATACCGACTTGCGTCCTTTTACATTTTCCGTTCGATAAGCCCGGTCGCCGATCGCGCACCGCCTGCGATGTCCAGTACCTTATTACACATTAATCATTAGTCCATGTTTCAACCATTTATAAGCCCTTATGAAAAACCGGTCACCATTTAGGTTTTGTGGGTCCCACTTAATCCATTATATACTTTTAAGTACATATGTCTAAAATCAGCCACCCTAGGCTTTATTAACCACTTATAAGGTTATCACATTAGATCCCCTCATTCCATGATCAATCTCCATAGAATTCTTGAATTTGGCATTTAATTACGGTTTTGCCACTACCTCATTTTCCATGATTAATCACCCATTTATCCATGCATGATTAAGTCCAAAATTGATTTTTAAACTTAGATCCCTAACTTAGGTTCATTTATGACCCACCAAACTATTAAAACTTGTCATCTAATTAATCCAATTCCCATTACTTAATCACATACATACACATTAACCTTAGACCTAAAAATGATCCACCATTTGGGTCATGGATTCAAAATACCTAATTCATCAAATCCTCCCATGGGGTTTACCTTATGCATTTAACTTCAATGAGTGCATCACTCATTCATTCCCTTTGGAGGCCACAAACACCATCCATCATCCAATCTAACTCACCAAACTGGATCACTACATTTGTTCATTTGAAACCCTAACTCATTAACACATTAATCCATCTTTTCCATCCTTTAAATCCATCATTTGATCACCATTACATCACCATAGGGTTCATGATCCACCATTCATTGCTCCAAAATACCTACATTCACCAAAATATTAATTTCATCAATCTTCCCATTTTTTTTTTTTCATGGCTTCATACCCTAAAACCCTAATTAACTTCACACAACAACCTAGGGTTCGGCCATACACCATGGCCGAACCCATGGTTCATAATTCATTCTCTTTTATACCTTCCAATGCCATAAAATCCATTTGCATTTTTCATCATAAAACAATTTTTAAAAAAAACTTACCCACATGCATTCATTTACAACCCTAAATTTCATTAGCTAAAAACCCTCATTGTCTTCCATTCTTCAAAACCTTAATTATTTACATCAACTAGCTAATCACCCACCATGGGGTTCGGCCATGCTACATGGCCGAACCCTATGGCCCATGATTTTCTTACAATCATCCAATTTCATGCTTAATTTCATAATTTATCCAATGCACATAATCCATTTATTTATTTCTTTTCCCTAACCCTAATTTACCCATTTAGGGTTTTCTCCATCTTCCACCCTCTCATTTGATGGGTTTAAACTCCATAGCATAAAATTATCTATCCACCATTTCATTCATATAAAATAAATTCCAATTCTTAACCCTAAATCCAAAATTTCTTGTTTAAGAAATACTCACAATCCAACGTCTCCTCCGATTCCCGCCGCTCCCGTCGGTCTCCTTAGCCTCCTCTCTCTTTCCTCTTGATCTTTGATAGGTCAAGATGCTTGATCCATGGTGGCAACCCCTAACCTTAGGATCGGCCAAGGTAGGGTTTGTATTGAGAGAGGGAGAGGGAAAGGTGATGAGAGGGGAGGTGGTAACCTTGACCTTGGAGTAATTCTTCTTAAATTTCCACTTCTTTCTTCCCTCCTTCTCTTCCCTTCTCCTTAGCTCTCTTCCTCTCCTTCACTTAGAGCATGGGACGGCAATGGAGAATGAAAAATGGAGAGAGTAAAAATGAAGAGAGGATGGGAAAAGAAATCAAGGCTTATCCCCATTTTTTTACACTTTACATTAATTAGCCCACCAACCTTATGAGATATTTTCTTACTTTATGGTGGTGGTTTAGATACCCACCACCAAGTTCCAACGTGTTTTACTTTGAGTTGGAATGAGGTGATTTGGTTTTCACCTTTTGACCCCACTTTGACCACCTCATTTGGATAATTTTAATCATTCAATATTTAGATATTATGGTTACTTTAATTCCCATTTATTTATTTAAATCACCTTAGGTTAATTCATTGTACTTAACCTAATTCCATTATTCCACCCATGGTTGACCAAATCAACCATGGTGGTTGGCCCCACCACACCTTGGTTAAATTTTAACTTAACTTAGGTGATTTAAATTCCATTAAATTCATTCTAAATGGATCACCATTTGGGCCCATGGCCCAATTACATTTCCATCTTACCCATTTACCTTAGAGCTTAACCATCTTGATCCATTGGGTCCCAAATGGGTATTTGACCCAATTTGACCTCCCATGGTCCAATTGGCCATCATTAACCACTTACATAATTTTAAAATCCACTCCATGGTCTATTGGGCCATAATTGAGCCTTTGTCAAAATTTTGGCCCATTTACCCCTTTATTCCATAAATTTTCCAATTTTCATCCTTAAAATAAATAATATTCCCATTTATATTAATTTTAAAAATTCCGGGCCCTTACATAACTCACCCATGGTTGACCAAGTCAACCATGATGGTCGGCCCCACATGTGTCTTGGTCCACACACCACCTCACTTGATGAGGTGGAGTTGGGTCCCACTTGGCCATGCCTCTTGGATTTCCACTTCTACACTTGCTCTTTAATTCACCCATAAACTCACCCATGGTTGACCAAGTCAACCATGGTGGTCGGCCCCACATGTGCCTTGGTCCACACGCCACTTCACTTGATGAGGTGGACCCCATGCCTTTGATCACAATTGGGTCCATGACCCAGTTAAATCCTTTTCTTACCCATTTTCCCTAATGCTCCATCCATCTTGACCCATTGGGTCCCAATTGAGCATTTGACCCAATTGACCATCATTGACCCAATTAATTGGAAATAATCCAATCCATGGTCCATTGAACCATACTTGGGCCATTGCCCCAACTTTGATCCATTTAACATCCATTTCATAAAAAATTCTTAACTTCAATAATTAAAATAAATGATAGCCAATATATTTCTTCATTTAAAAATCCAGGCTATTACAATACCGAAGGATCAAAAAGCAACGTTGCTATGAACGCTTGGCTTCCACAAGCCAGTTACCCCTGTGGTAACTTTTCTGACACCTTTAGCTTCCAATTCCGAAGGTCTAAAGGATCGATAGGCCACGCTTTTACGGTTCGTATTCGTACTGGAAATCAGAATCAAACAAGTTTTTACCATTTTGTTCCACACGAGATTTATGTTCTCGTTGAGCTAATCTTAGGACACTTGCGTTATCTTTTAACAGATGTTTCGTCCCAGCTAAACTCCCCACCTGACAATGTCTTCCGCTGGGCTCGGCTGGCGTGAGCGGGACTTGGGACCAAAAATAGGGGCACTGCCTCATTTTCATCTCACGGAATAAGTAAAATAACGTCTCAAGTCATTTCACAAAGTCGGACTAGAGTCAAGCTCAACAGGGTCTTCTTTCCCCACTGATTCTGCCAAGCCCGTTCCCTTGGTTGTGTTTCACTAGATAGTAGACAGGGACAGTGGGAATCTCGCTAGTCCATTCATGCGCGTCACTGATTAGATGACGAGGCATTTGGCTACCTTAGGATTGTCATAGTTACTCCTGTCGTTTACCCGTGCTTGGTTGAATTTCTTCACTTGACTGTGGAGGGTCGACTCCACATCGCTAGTTAGCAGGCTGAGGTCTCGTTCGTTAACGGAATTAACCAAACAAATCTTTCCACCAAGAATGACAATGCACCACCACCCATAGAATCAAGAAAGAGCTCTCAGTCTATCAATCCTTACTATGTTTGGACCTGGTAAGTTTTCCCGTGTTGAGTCAAATTAAGCCGCAGGCTGCACTCCTAGTGGTGCCCTTCCATCAATTCCATTAAGTTTCAACCTTGCGACTATACTCCCTCCGGAACCCAAAAACTTTGATTTCCCATAAAGTGCCGGCGGAGCCCTAAAGCAACATCCGCCGAACCCTAGTCGGCAT
Source organism: Chimonanthus salicifolius (assembly GCA_013350335.1). NCBI lineage: Eukaryota > Viridiplantae > Streptophyta > Magnoliopsida > Laurales > Calycanthaceae > Chimonanthus > Chimonanthus salicifolius. The sequence goes on from CM023539.1 coordinate 16,333,457, forward strand.
CGCTTATGGTTGAGACTAGGACGATATCTGATCGTCTTCGAGCCCCCAACTTTCGTTCTTGATTAATGAAAACATCCTTGGCAAATGTTTTCGTAGTTGTTCATCTTTCATAAATCCAAGAATTTCACCTCTGACTATGAAATACGAATGCCCCGACTGTCCCTGTTAATCATTACTCCAATCCTAAAAGCCAATAGAATAGGACCGAAATCTTGTGATGTTATCCCATGCTAATGTATGCAGAGCGTTGGCATGCTTTGAGCACTTTAATTTCTTCAAAGTAACGGCGCCAGAGGTGCGACCCAGCCAGTTAAGGACAGTAGCGAATCACCCAAATAAGGACGAGACAACCGGTGCACACCCAGAGGCGGACCGACCAACCCATTCCACGGTCCAACTACGACCTTTTTAACTGTAACAACTAAAATATACGCTATTGGAACTGGAATTACCACGGCTGCTGGCACTAGACTTGCCCTCCGATGGATTCTCGTTAAGGGATTTAGATTGTACTCATTCTAGTTACCAAACTTGAAGAACCCAATATTGTTATTTATTGTCACTACTTCCCCTGTGTAAGGATTCAAGCTCCCTCTCCAGAATCGAACCCTAATTCTCCGTCACCCGTCACCACCATAGTAGGCAACTATCCTACCGTCAAAATTTGATAGGGCAAAAATTTGAATGATGCGTCAATGGCACAATGGCCGTGTGATCCGTCGAGTTATCACGAATCATTAGAGTGACAGATAAAGCCCGCATCGACCTTTTATCTAATAAAAACATCCCTTCCAGAAGTCGGGGTTTGGTGCACGTATTAGCTCTAGAATTACTACGGTTATCCGAGTAGAAGATACCATGAAACAAACTATAACTGATTTAATGAGCCATTTGCAGTTTCACAGTCTTAATTCGTTCATACTTACACATGCATGGCTTAATCTTTGAGAGAAGCATATTACTACTAGCAGGATCAACCAGGTAGAGTCCATCAAAAAGAGTCTCGCGCGCAGTGCCCTCTTTCCCCACGCAGAAGAAGGGAGAGGCATGCGCAGTGTCAAACATCCACCAATTGGCCGTTATGTGTTTTCCAGGACAGAGTAATCACCATCCGAAGCCCTGCCCCACCTTCGTCCTCCACATCCAAAAGGTACAAGCAGGTACGTGCGTACACGCCTACAAAACTGCCGGCGAGATCCGACAGCACCGAGGCAACACGACACACACCTGCCCAATGTCCTGTCCCGTCGCCGTCAACACTGCAATAGGGTCAAGAGCGATGACAAGAACGAGTCGTTTCCGCATAAGGTATGTGCACAGGTCATCTAATAAGCAATGGATGATGTACAACGAATACACGCCCCTCGCGTCAAATGAGCTGAAATGCAGAGCACGCGAAAGTGACCTTCCACTAATGGAGGGAGGAAGTCTGCCAACGAACTCAGACCGATCACCCCCGACGTACCAACGCGAATCCTATTGCCCGTCACCACCGTCTCTCATTTCCACCGCCGTACCCCTTGCTAAGTGAGAGTGAGCGTACGACAGAAGGATCGACTAAATGAACAACGTGTTGCTCGTCGATGTGCATGAAAAACTATCTGACGAAAATGATTCTGCCCAAACACCACCCTTGTAAGGCCCATGTATCATCCAAACACAACCTGAAACCAACTGTCACCTCACCCTCACCGGCTCGTGAACCCACCGTCACCTCACTGTCACCAGCTCGTGACCCAACCGTGACCAAGTCGTGATCAACATATGACCACGTCGTGACCAGCCATGACCCATCCATAGTGAAGCTGAAGATGCTCAAGCACGTACGAGCATGCCAAACATGTCCTTGTCATGGCAAGACGACAATTTCATTTTACTATCCGCGACCTATCCCGCGGACAGTCAAAACTCGTCACGCAGTCGGTGAAACTTGTCCATGACCAGTCCCGCGGACTGGTACATGAAACATGACCGTGCTCTGGCAGAGCGACAGTTTTTTTTAACCACCGTTACCTGTTCCGCGGACTAGTCAAACATGTCCCAAGGACGGTGATACCTATCCTAACCCATCTGTCACCTCACTGTCACCCACAAGACCCTGTCCATATGTAGCTGAAGACACTAACACCCATTCAACCGGTCCCACGACCAGTTCGTGATCAGCCATGACCTGATCGCTATCATCCATGACCAAACGTGACCAAACCGTGATCAGCCATGACGAGACCCTGATAAACCGTGACCAAACCGTGATCAACTATTACCAGTTCATCATCAAGCACGACCTGATCATAATCAGTCGTGACTAGACTGTAACTGGACCTTGGGTTGACCATGACTGGAATGTGACTGGCGTGACGTGACTGTGACCAGCTGTAACCTGGTCGTGATTGACCGTGACCAGACGGTAACCAGCCGTGACCAGACTATGATAAGTCATGACCAAATCATGATCAACCATGACCATACCGTGATCAACCGTGAGCAGACCATGATCAGCTGTGACCAAACCATGATCAGCCATGACCAAACCGTTATCAGCCCTGACTAGACCGTGATCAGCCTTGACCAGACCGTGACCTGATTCTGATAAGCCGTGACCGAACTGTGATCTGCCGTGGCCGGACCATGACCAGACCATGAATAGTCATGACCAGACCGTGATAAGCCGTGACCAGACCTGACCATTTCATTACAAACTATGATCCATCTAAACATGCCCTTGCCTTGCAGTACGACAATTCAATTTTACCGTCCGTTACCCGTCCCAAGGACGGTTCACGATGGTGAAACCCGTTCTCACCCGTCAACTATTTGTTTGGAAACCTCAACGTCCCATCCATGTTAACTGAAGCTTCTCAAACACGGGCTGGCATGCCAAACATGCTCTTCTCATGACAGATGAGCATTTCATTTTATCACCCGTTACCTGTCCCATAGACGGTGCAGGGCAGTGAAACCAACCGATTTTACCGTCCGTTGACAAATGTCCAAAAGTTGTCATATCTCATCATTTTTTGTCCCCAGTCATTGGACGATTGCCATAATGCGACAAGGTTTGAATAATAATGCTCTCAAGTTTCCATTCATTAACCAGAACATTACATCCCCTCCAAGGAGATCATCCCTTTTCTCACTCATTGGATGATTGCCATAATGCATCCTTGAATTGTCTTCTTCCTCTACAACCATATTGCATCAACCCTTTGGATGATTTTTTTCCCATCCATGAGTTGTGTGTGACTTAGGTCTCTACCCAATTTACCGAAACAATCGATCATCACTCTTTTCACGGAGTCGACATGCTCTAATGTGATAGGCATGGAGCCTCTTTTCCGACGGCAAGAAGGGGGGGAGGGGGGGAATCGAGGCGACTTAAGGCTGAATCTTAGTGGTTATGGCAGCAAGGCCACTCTGCCACTTACAATACCCCATCGCATATTTAAGTCATCTACAAAGGATTCTGCACGCCGTCTGGTAGGAATTATAATTTAAGGCAGCCCCACACACCTCGTCCGCAGCGGGAGCTTCACCTACGACATGTGCCCTTAGGGACCTGATGGCCCTACTGAGGGTCGGCAAACTGGTCCGCAAGCGCAAGCGCCGTGCCTTTAGCTTGGATTCTAACTTAGAGGCGTTCAGTCATAATCCGACGCACGGTAGCTTCGTACCACTGGCTTTTCAACCAAGCGCGATGATCAATTGTGCGAATCAACGGCTCCTCTCGTACTAGGTTGAATTACTATCGGGGCACAACCATCAGTAGGGTAAAACTAACCTGTCTCACAATGGTCTAAACCCAGCTCATGTTCCCTATTGGTAGGTGAACAATCAAGCACTTGGTGAATCCTGCTTGACAATGATAGGAAGAGCCGACATCAATGGAACAAAAAGCAACGCCGCTATGAACGCTTGGCTGCCACAAGCCAGTTGTCCTTGTGGTAACTTTTCTGACACCTCTAGCTTCAAATTTCGAAGGTCTAAAGGATCGATAGGCCACATTTTCACTGTTCGTATTCGTATTGGAAATCAGAATCAAACGAGTTTTAACCGTTTTGTTCCACATGAGATTTTTGTTCTCGTTGAGCTCATCTTAGGACACTTGTGTTATCTTTTAATAGATGTGCCGCCCTAGCCAAACTCCCCACCTCACAATGTCTTCCGCCCAGATCGGCCCCCGTGAGTGGGCATTGGGACCAATAACAGGGGCACTGCCCTGTAACACCCCGATTTCTCAATAAGATGAATATTTACGAAAATGCCCCTGGATTGGTAAATTTATTAAATGTGATTGTAAATAAGGAAATAGTGGGGCCCATTGCTCAAATTAAGATCATATGAGCACATTATGAATGTCAAGTTTGATTGAATGGGTAATTTCTCAATGAAGTGGATAAATTACGAAAATGCCCCTGATGTGTTAAATTAATTATTTTGTGATGTTAAGTAAGGAAATGGTATGGCCCATTGCTCAAATTAAGATCATATGAGCACATTATGAATGCCAAGTTTGATTGGATGGGTAATTTACATCAATTGGGTCAAAAATGGCTAAATGGGTCAAAGGGCCCAAATGGGACCCATCGGGTCTTACTGGATTATTTGACCGTTTTGTGATTTTAAATTAAATGGGGTTAAGCCTATTTGATTGGAAATCAAGTGGAGAAAAAATGGGTAGGCTTGATCCATATGTAAAAACCAATTAGAAATGACCAAAATACCATAATTGGGTCATGGAGTCAAAAACGGGTCAAGGAGCTAAAAGTGGACCCAACTGGTCGAGTTGACTATGGTTGACCGTGTGGACCCTCTAGGGAGCTAAAACACGAGTTAAATCAGTTGAGTGGGACTAAAGTGAGTTGGAATTAAATCAAGGGTTGAGTTAACTCATGTGCATTGAATGAAATGCATTAATTATGGTGAGTTGGACATTGAGTTGAGTGAGTCAAAAATGGAAGTCAAATGGGCTGAAAATTCAGTGAGATAAGTGGGGTGGCTGTTTTGAGAGTTACAAATACAAGGTTAACCAAGGGGCTAGTCATTGGAACATGGAGAGTTTTATTTAAAAGTTGAAACTCCAAGATAGATATTAAAACCAATGGGAGTTACAAAGTGTGTTCACACTTGGAGGAGGGGAGTTTCATTTCAAGAATGAAACTCTCAAATGGGACATTGATGAGGATCAAATGGGCTGAATGGAGCTGCTGCATTATAGAGTTACAAATGAGGTTTTGACTTTTAAAATTCAAATATGATAAGACTACACATTGGAGGGGGGGGAAGGTTTCATTTCTAGATGAAACCCCAATGTAAGATGATAATGAGACGAGGAAGAAACTGAGAGGTTACACAAATACCAGCATGGGAGACGTTGGAGAGCTTCGGGAGGTTTCATTACATAGATGAAACCCCCAAGTAAGCATAAAGGACTTGGGGTTAATATGGGAGTTACATGTGAGGCAAGTTTGGGCTGAATTTGAGTAGCCAAAAGAGGTTCAATTTTCTATCTCTATCTCTCTCTCTCTTTGTTGTCTTCTACATTCCAAAAGAAAGAACAACAGCTGGTTACTGATTTGCAATCAGTCCTTGGTTGATTTCTTTCACCAAGACAAAAGCACACTTTGAGCAAAAGGAGTTGGCACTAAGGTTTAAGATCAAAGTTTCCTTTCTCTCTTTCTCCCTCAAATCCATGTCATCTGGGTGAAGTATTCCAAGGAGATTGCAGCAAGGTCAGTCTCAGCCCAAAGAACAGTAAGAGAGAAGGAGAGGTCAAGCAAATAAAGGGTCAAGAAAGGAGTCAAAAGAACCGAAGGAGACGCGGTGTTCGTAAGTGCATTTTGAACTCTTGTTTAATAGATTGGTTAAGAAAGTGAGATCTGGCCATCGTATGGACAGATCCATCAATGGTTTAAATATGAGATTATGATGTTTAAAAGTGATAAAATATGGACCATAGGGTTCAGCCCTTTGGATGGCCGAACCCCATGGGAAAACTTGGTGATTTTTATGGTGTTTGAGAGATGAAATTCATATTATGTATTGAAGTTCTTTTAAAGGATTTTAAAGGGAGATAAGTTCACTGATTTTGACCAGTTATTACATGGCTGAATTATGTGTTTATTAAGCTAAGTACTGATCAAAAAAATATGGACAAATATTGGAGGGTTTACGTCAAGGAAACCTTGGGGTTCGGCCATGTGTATGGCCTAACCCCATGGACTGTTTTTTTATGGTTATTTGGGTTAAGTGTAGGATGGATATTATGTAATCATTATGTGATTTGATTTAAGAATAAACCAAGTTTATAGATGGATAAATGGATCTAAACCATAGGCCATGAGATTCAGCCAATTGGGTGGGCCGAACCCCATGAAATGATATGACATTTCATGGAAGTATTAAATGGTTTTGTGAGATTTTAAAGGATTTAAAGTGAAGATAAGCTTACTGTTTTTAGGTAACTATGGGTTGGTTGAACCATATTAATACTATGGTTAAATTATGGATTAAAACCATGGACAATGGTTGGATTAATTACACCAAGAACCATAGGGTTCGGCCATATGTATGGCCGAACCTCATGGACTGTTATGTGGATATTTGGATTGAGTTTTACAAAATGGAAATCATACAAAGTGATGGGCTTATTGGATGGTTTTGAAAGGTAAAAATATGGTAACATTATACTGTTATCCTATGTCTAAATGAGACCAAAAACATGTTTAAAAGGACCAAAACTATGGGGTTTTATGGCTAAGATAGGACATGGAAGTTTAAGTGGATTTTTGGGTTTTAGATCAAATTAGAATCATATGTTCAAATGATTAACTTACTGCCATGTACATAGGGTATTCGAATGTCTAGAACGGTGAACAACACGTGATCGGAAGACGGTCCAAAGGAAGGGTCGAACAAAGTAAACTATTGTAGGTTTCCTACCTTTGTTGTAACCACTATTTCATATGCTGTTTTATGTTGATTTTGATATCATATATGATTGTAAAGTTATGTTTTTAAATGACATGTTTGCATAGACATCTCATGCATGGCATGGGATGATGGTGTTGTAACCGGAGGCCACACTCCGTCGGGGCGTCCGAAAGACCACTGTGGGGTACCCTAATGATGAGAATCCCATCAGGAGGAATCCGGAGGTCACACTCCGTCGGGGCGTCCGAAAGACCACTGTGGGTTACCTTGACGATGAGAATCCCGTCAAGTGATGGCTATGTTGAATGGTGATGGGTGGGACTCATTACATGTTCATTTCATACATAGCATGTTTTTATGGAATTTTGTCTCACATGTTTTATTATTATGCTATTTGCATATTTTTGACTAACCATGTGGTAGCCCTATTCGGAAACACTACTGGGCGCGTTGATCTAACGCCCTATCTATATCCTTAGTGGATGACGCAGGGAAAGGGAAGAACGTGGATCGAGATGAAAACCAAGCATAGGAGCTTGGGCATTTTGAATGGATTTGAATGGACATGAATGGACTAATCATGGATTTGTTATTTGAATTTGGATAATGTAATTTGGTAATTAGTTATGTTGGCTTCTAATAAGTAGTTAAGATAGATGCTATGGTTTGTTTTAAGTCGGATGGTTTGATTGAACGATTAGTAAAGATTGATTAGTAATTTTGGAGAATAAGTTATGTACTTTGCTATCTAAGAATGGAAAATTGGAATAGTCATAGGTTCTATTATAACCTCAGTTGGATTAAGACTAAGTTAATTCCGCAAGTTATATATGTACCATGTGCGGATCAGTTTTATGGACTTAGTTCATATGCACATGGGCTTGGCCAGTTAAGGGTCGGATTTAGAGATCCGAACTTAACTCGCGTCGTGACACTTCGCCCCGATCACATGATTATTATATTTAAAAATAAAAAATAAACTCTGAAAATTAGAGTGAAAGGGCGGGGTGTTACAGTTGGTATCAGAGCGAAACCGGAAGTTGAATCTTCCGAAGTAAGATTAAGACGGTTTCATGTCTCACTGACGGATAAGAATCCCAACTGACCGACTCTTCGGAGTTCGCTGACTGGGGGCCGGATTAATTTACTTCGTAGACTTAGACTGAACAATCAATCTGAGAACAATAAAGATAGCAAAGGAGGTACAGTCAACATAAATGGATATACCAAACATAGCAACATAGGAAACTCTTCCCCGATATCCCCAAATGGAGAAACAAACACATGATACTTAGGGAGGTTTTCCCCGAGAACAAGAGAACATAAAGACTTCCCCAAATTGAGAAATGATACTTGATACTTAGGAAGTTTCCCCAAAAACAAAGAAATACAAAGAGTGCTTATTTGGCAATTTTCCCCAAGGACAAGAAACACAAGATGTTTATTTGGTAAAATTCCCCAAACACGTGACATTATATAATACATAGGAAGAATCCCCAAATAAGAAGTACAAGATGTTGATTAAGGAAAATTCCCCAAAACAATGATTTGTTTGATTTGATTTATGGTTGTTATTGATATGTTTTTGTTGCTGTTATATAGATATGACGAGCAACATAGAGTACACCGAGTTGTGGGACAGAGGGACACCTAGCTGTCCGATAGACCTAGTTTCTTCTTTTGACGATGCTAGCATACCAAACTTCATCAATGAAGTTGAAAACAGTCAGGACATGGAGGTAAGATCGCCCGAGTACAATGTTGGGGCCTTTGTACCCGAAGAGGATGAGGAATATGTCCCAAACATAAGAGAATTTGTAGGGGAGATAGAGCCCGGGTATATGTGCGAGTTGAGCAATCAGGAGGGGCACAATTGTACTTACTGCCCCTACCTCCTTGAGGTCATTTGCCCTGTTTGTGGACTGCACGGGCACGGGAAGGAGAGGACTAATTGTCCTTACATTGGAGGACCGGGAATAATACCCTGTTTGACGTGCGGAGTGTTGGGGCACGTGTCGATGACATGCCCTGACAATTTCTTTGACGATGATGCAGGGTCTTCTACGGAAGACTAGGTTAAGAGGTAGAAAGAAAGGTTAGGGAAATGGAAATATTTTGTAAGGGTGTATTTTGTGATTCTAAGGGTTTGTTTTACCCTATCAACCCTTGTATGGTGATGGAAGTTTAAATGATTTTCAATAAAGTATGCAACTTTAGGAGTTCATGAGGACTTTGACACTGAGATGTATGTGAATAATTATTGGAGTATATTGAGATGTAGTATGGGTGCGTCTCTCACGTGATATTGATGATTGAGACTGTGGGAAACTCGATACGAATTACGGAGACTTGGTCCCGTAGGGTTACCATTGAGGAGTGGGTCCCTCGCATGCTACGCGCTGGAGGGCACTCTCACGACTGTTTGGCACACTAGATGTGCTAGAATGCGCAGAGCTAGGTACTATTTTACCTGGTGGGGGTGGTATTAGCTTCGTCAGACGCGGAGTGACCGTCTTAGAGCTTGACTGAATCACCTATGAGGTGAAGGGATGCAAGGCGAGGTAGACAGGATCACGTTGGACGTGGGTCTTCTGCTTGGTAAGTCATGAGCCCTAAGTCTTGCAAGGGGTCAGGATATAATTGTGATTTGATATGGTTACCACAGTCTTATAGTGATTCATTTGAATGTTGTTCTTACGGATATTAAATCATGGATAGATGATACTCATGGACAGAGTGATACCAAGGATGGATGGTTTCCATGAATGGATTATACCCATAAGTGGGTTATTTCATGGATAGTTATTAATCATACATAAATGATACTCATGGACAGAGTGATACCAAGGATGGATGGTTTCCATGAATGGATTATACCCATAGGTGGGTTATTTCATGGATAGTTATTAATCATACATAAATGATACTCATGGACAGAGTGATACCAAGGATGGATGGTTTCCATGAATGAATTATACCCATAGGTGGGTTATATTCATGGATGGTTAGTAACTGTGTTTAGATGATGCTCCTGGACAGAGTAATACCAAGGATGGATTGTTACCATGAATGGATTATACCCATAGGGGTTATATTCATGGATGATTATAAAACAGGGATAGATGATATTTACTGAAAGCGAAACACCAGGGATGGATGTATTTAACCATGGGTGATTATTCCCATGGTGGTTTGGATTGATGCCGGGAATTGGTATCGTGGAAGTTGGAACAAAAGTTGTTAGTCATAGAGAGACTTATGTGCAAAGAAAGATGTGTTTAAATTTGGAGATATACTCAACGGAAAAGATAGGTGTCTGGTGAAACTTGAATGGAAAACTATGGACGACTGCCGAGTTAGACTGATCACCTGGCTCTGTAGTCAGCCAATGGAATTCCAGGAGAATGTAACTAGAAACCTAGTTAAAATGGAATCAGAAAAAGCTTTGAGCCTAGGCTCGCATTGACAGACTACCTCACACAGAGAGTAGATGAAAGAACACATTGAGCAGGTACGTATGGAAAATACTATGAGAGCAAGTAAAGTAAAATAGAGTAGATTGGACTATGTGAGATCACAAATGGCTCACGAGGAAAAGATATAACATGAGACAAAACAAAAGGTGTTACGGAACCAAGTGATTCAATTTGTCAAAGTGGTGTGGATCGACATGGTAATGAAGAAGTCACTTGGGAAATTGAAATCGGAAATAAGAATAGCACACTCTGAGATATTTATGGAATCGTTTAGAACCCTACTTCGCTCGATTTTCGGGACGAAAATTTTAAAAAGAGGGTTATATTGTAACACCCCGATTTCTCAATAAGATGAATATTTACGAAAATGCCCCTAGATTGGTAAATTTATTAAATGTGATTGTAAATAAGGAAATAGTGGGGCCCATTGCTCAAATTAAGATCATATGAGCACATTATGAATGTCAAGTTTGATTGAATGGGTAATTTCTCAATGAAGTGGATAAATTATGAAAATGCCCCTGATGTGTTAAATTAATTATTTTGTGATGTTAAGTAAGGAAATGGTATGGCCCATTGCTCAAATTAAGATCATATGAGCACATTATGAATGCCAAGTTTGATTGGATGGGTAATTTACATCAATTGGGTCAAAAATGGCTAAATGGGTCAAAGGGCCCAAATGGGACCCATTGGGTCTTACTGGATTATTTGACCGTTTTGTGATTTTAAATTAAATGGGGTTAAGCCTATTTGATTGGAAATCAAGTGGAGAAAAAATGGGTAGGCTTGATCCATATGTAAAAACCAATTAGAAATAACCAAAATACCATAATTGGGTCATGGAGTCAAAAACGGGTCAAGGAGCTAAAAGTGGACCCAACGGGTCGAGTTGACTAGGGTTGACCGTGTGGACCCTCTAGGGAGCTAAAACACGAGTTAAATCAGTTGAATGGGACTAAAGTGAGTTGGAATTAAATCAAGGGTTGAGTTAACTCATGTGCATTGAATGAAATGCATTAATTATGGTGAGTTGGACATTGAGTTGAGTGAGTCAAAAATGGAAGTCAAATGGGCTGAAAATTCAGTGAGATAAGTGGGGTGGCTGTTTTGAGAGTTACAAATACAAGGTTAACCAAGGGGCTAGTCATTGGAACATGGAGAGTTTTATTTAAAAGTTGAAACTCCAAGATAGATATTAAAACCAATGGGAGTTACAAAGTGTGTTCACACTTGGAGGAGGGGAGTTTCATTTCAAGAATGAAACTCTCAAATGGGACATTGATGAGGATCAAATGGGCTGAATGGAGCTGCTGCATTATAGAGTTACAAATGAGGTTTTGACTTTTAAAATTCAAATATGATAAGACTACACATTGGAGGGGGGGGAAGGTTTCATTTCTAGATGAAACCCCAATGTAAGATGATAATGAGAGAGGAAGAAAATGAGAGGTTACACAAATACCAGCATGGGAGACGTTGGAGAGCTTCGGGAGGTTTCATTGCATAGATGAAACCCCCAAGTAAGCATAAAGGACTTGGGGTTAATATGGGAGTTACATGTGAGGCAAGTTTGGGCTGAATTTGAGTAGCCAAAAGAGGTTCAATTTTCTATCTCTATCTCTCTCTCTCTCTTTCTTGTCTTCTACATTCTAAAAGCAAGAACAACAGCTGGTTACTGATTTGCAATCAGTCCTTGGTTGATTTCTTTCACCAAGACAAAAGCACACTTTGAGCAAAAGGAGTTGGCACTAAGGTTTAAGATCAAAGTTTCCTTTCTCTCTCTTTCTCCCTCAAATCCATGTCATCTGGGTGAAGTATTCCAAGGAGATTGCAGCAAGGTCAGTCTCAGCCCAAAGAACAGTAAGAGAGAAGGCAAGCAAATAAAGGGTCAAGAAAGGAGTCAAAAGAACCGAAGGAGACGCGGTGTTCGTAAGTGCATTTTGAACTCTTGTTTAATAGATTGGTTAAGAAAATGAGATCTGGCCATCGTATGGACAGATCCATCAATGGTTTAAATATGGGATTATGATGTTTAAAAGTGATAAAATATGGACCATAGGGTTCAGCCCTTTGGATGGCCGAACCCCATGGGAAAACTTGGTGATTTTTATGGTGTTTGAGAGATGAAATTCATATTATGTATTGAAGTTCTTTTAAAGGATTTTAAAGGGAGATAAGTTCACTGATTTTGACCAGTTATTACATGGCTGAATTATGTGTTTATTAAGCTAAGTACTGATCAAAAAAATATGGACAAATGTTGGAGGGTTTACGTCAAGGAAACCTTGGGGTTCGGCCATGTGTATGGCCTAACCCCATGGACTGTTTTTTATGGTTATTTGGGTTAAGTGTAGGATGGATATTATGTAATCATTATATGATTTGATTTAAGAATAAACCAAGTTTATAAATGGATAAATGGATCTAAACCATAGGCCATGAGATTCAGCCAATTGGGTGGGCCGAACCCCATGAAATGGTATGACATTTCATGGAAGTATTAAATGGTTTTGTGAGATTTTAAAGGATTTAAAGTGAAGATAAGCTTACTGTTTTTAGGTAACTATGGGTTGGTTGAACCATATTAATACTATGGTTAAATTATGGATTAAAACCATGGACAATGGTTGGATTAATTACACCAAGAACCATAGGGTTCGGCCATATGTATGGCCGAACCTCATGGACTGTTATGTGGATATTTGGATTGAGTTTTACAAAATGGAAATCATACAAAGTGATGGGCTTATTGGATGGTTTTGAAAGGTAAAAATATGGTAACATTATACTGTTATCCTATGTCTAAATGAGACCAAAAACATGTTTAAAAGGACCAAAACTATGGGGTTTTATGGCTAAGATAGGACATGGAAGTTTAAGTGGATTTTTGGGTTTTAGATTAAATTAGAATCATATGGTCAAATGATTAACTTACTGCCATGTACATAGGGTATTCGAATTTCTAGAACGGTGAACAACACGTGATCGGAAGACGGTCCAAAGGAAGGGTCGAACAAAGTAAACTATTGTAGGTTTCCTACCTTTGTTGTAACCACTATTCATATGCTGTTTTATGTTGATTTTGATATCATATATGATTGTAAAGTTATGTTTTAAATGACTTGTTTGCATAGGCATCTCATGCATGGCATGGGATGATGGTGTTGTAACCGGAGGCCACACTCCGTCGGGGCGTCCGAAAGACCACTGTGGGGTACCCTAATGATGAGAATCCCATCAGGAGGAATCCGGAGGTCACACTCCGTCGGGGCGTCCGAAAGACCACTGTGGGTTACCTTGACGATGAGAATCCCGTCAAGTGATGGCTATGTTGAATGGTGATGGGTGGGACTCATTACATGTTCATTTCATACATAGCATGTTTTTATGGAATTTTGTCTCACATGTTTTATTATTATGCTATTTGCATATTTTTGACTAACCATGTGGTAGCCCTATTCGGAAACACTACTGGGCGCGTTGATCTAACGCCCTATCTATATCCTTAGTGGATGACGCAGGGAAAGGGAAGAACGTGGATCGAGATGAAAACCAAGCATAGGAGCTTGGGCATTTTGAATGGATTTGAATGGGCATGAATGGACTAATCATGGATTTGTTATTTGAATTTGGATAATGTAATTTGGTAATTAGTTATGTTGGCTTCTAATAAGTAGTTAAGATAGATGCTATGGTTTGTTTTAAGTCGGATGGTTTGATTGAACGATTAGTAAAGATTGATTAGTAATTTTGGAGAATAAGTTATGTACTTTGCTATCTAAGAATGGAAAATTGGAATAGTCATAGGTTCTATTATAACCTCAGTTGGATTAAGACTAAGTTAATTCCGCAAGTTATATATGTACCATGTGCGGATCAGTTTTATGGACTTAGTTCATATGCACATGGGCTTGGCCAGTTAAGGGTCGGATTTAGAGATCCGAACTTAACTCACGTCGTGACACTTCGCCCCGATCACATGATTATTATATTTAAAAATAAAAAATAAACTCTGAAAATTAGAGTGAAAGGGCGGGGTGTTACATGCCCCGCTTCCGTCTCACGGAATAAGTAAAATAACGTTAAAAGTAGTGGTATTTCACTTGTGCCCGAGGGCCCCCACTTATCCTTCACCTCTCAAGTCATTTCACAAAGTCGGACTAAAATAAAGCTCAACAGGGTCTTCTTTCCCTGCTGATTCTGCCAAACCCGTTTCCTTGGCTGTGGTTTCGCTGGTAGTAGACAGGGATAGTGGGAATCTCGTTAATCCATTCATGCGTACTAATTAGATGACGAAGCATTTGGCTACGTTGAGAGTCATAGTTACTCCTGTCGTTTACCCGCGCTTGGTTGAATTTCTTCACTTTCACATTCAGAGTATTGGGCAGAAATCACATTGCGTGAGCATCCGCAGGGACCATCGTAATGCTTTGTTTTAATTAAACAGTCGAATTCCCCTTGTCCGTACCAGTTCTGAGTCGACCGTTCGACGGCAAGGGAAGGCCACCGTGGGGAGGCCGTTCCCAGTTCGTCCCCCTGCCGGCATGCAGCAAACAACTCTCGCTACAGGTGCAGCTTGAGCAGTCCACCGACAGCTAACGAGTTTGGGACTGGGACCCCCGAGCCCAGCCCTCAGAGCCAATCCTTTTCTCGAGGTTACGGATCCATTTTGCCGACTTCCCTTTCCTACATTGTTCCATCAATAAGAGGTTGTTCACCTTGGAGACCTGATGCGGTTATGAGTACGACCAGGCCAGGCGGCACTCAATCCGTTCGATTTTCAAGGGCCGCCGGGGCCTCACTGGAAACCACTCGACATGTGGTGCTCTTCCAACCACTGGACTCTACCTCCGGCTGAGCCATTTCCAGGGTGGGTAGGTTGTTAAACATAAAAGATAACTCTTCGCGAGGTCCCCGCCGACGTCTCTGGATTCCTTAATCTTGCCGTCATCCGCTACATCCCGGTTCAGGAATTTTAACACGATTCCCTTTCGAAGCTCGCTCGAAGACGCGCTCTCTGACGGGCTTGCCCCATCTCTTAGGATCGACTAACCCATGTACAAGTGTTGTAACACCCCGGATTTTCATGTTATAAATATTTATGAAAATTACCCATTTAATTTGTGAATTAATGAGTATGGACCTTAGATGGGTAAGGTATTGGGTCAATTTCTCAATTAAGATCCAACGGATAGTGGATATGGTTCAATTGAATTAAATGGGGTGAGATTTATTTAATTGGGTCAAAATGCCCAATAGGACCCAATGGGCCGTGGTTGACTTGGTTGACCACCAAGTGAGTTCAAGCTTACTTAATTGGGGCTGAATTAAGTTGGAAATGGAATTATGTAATTGAGTTGATTTTAAGTGAGTTAAGTGAGTTGAGTTTAAAAGAATGAAAAATAATTGAGTTATGGTGAGTTGGATGGGAAGTTAATGGGACCTTCATCTTAAGTGAGTGGAGTGGGAAGATGAAGGGTTTTTGTTGTTACACAAACATATCCTAGGGTTACACGTTGGAAACATGGGAGTTTCATCTCATGGGATGAAACTCCAAATGTATCATCAATGGGAAGGTGGACGGTTATGTGATGTTACACAATGTTACACATAGCACACGTTGGAAGCATGGGGGGTTTCCATCTCAAGATGGAAACCCAAGAGCCAAACAGTGGGAGTGTTTCATCTCATGGATGAAACCTCCAAATGGATCATTAAGGAGGGAGGTGAAAGGACATGGGCATTACAAAGGGGTGTCACCAAAGGACACCACCTTGGCCGGATTTCATTAAACAAGAAAAAGACTAAGGGGTTGCATCTTAGACTTTCTCTCTCTCTCAAGCTCTCACTCAAGGCCGATTCCCTCTCAAGACAAAGGACTTAGAGTTTTATCTTAAATTTTCTCTCTTTCTCTCTCTCTCAAATCTATACCTCTTGGCCGAACCACTCCAAGAGATTTTATCAAGATCAATTTCGGCTAAGGATCAAGGAGGAAGAAGAGGCTAAGGAAGAAGAAGATTAAAGGAACAAGAAGGAGTGAAAGAAATCGGAGGAGTCGCGGAATCAGTAAGTACATGAATATAAGTTTGCATAAGTAAGAAAAGATGGTCAAGGATATGGTTCGGCCATTGCATGGCCAAACCTTAATTTTATTATGGCTAAAGACTCTATGATGAACCATAGGGTTCGGCTATGTTGTATGGCCGAACCCCATGGAAAGGTATTAAGGACTTTATATGGGTGTAAGTGATTTTAAGAGAAGATGATGAACCATAGGGTTCGGCCATGTTGTATGACCGAACCCCATGGAAGGACATTAGTTATTTTTAATGGATTTTGAAGGATGAAAATCATAGATGTATGTGTATGATTTTAAAAGGTTTTAAAAGGTCTAAATGGATGTATGTATGAGAACCATCAACGGATCAATCATGGATGTATGATGTGTTTTAATGGAAATGATGAACCATAGCGTTCGGCCATGTTGTATGGCCGAATCCCATGGAGAGAGAATGATGGATAGTTGTTGGTAATTTTAATTGATTTTGAATATGGTTAATGAGGATCAAAAAGGATGAACCTAAATATATGATTAAACCCCCATGGAGGGACCTTGGTTTATGGACTTAAATACTATAATTGATTTAATGGAGAACATGGAAATGAGACATCATGGGTTCAGCCATGGTGTATGGCCGAACCCCGTTGACCATTTTAATGGGCCATTTGGAGATTTAAGCATGATTAGAAATTATTAATGGTTCTATGTTTGTGGATCAATTATGGACTTAGGCATGTTTAACAAAATGAAATGCTTAGCCATGAATAGAATAATGGCAAAGTTGTAAATAGATGAAAATGATGGACCATGGGTTAGGCCATGGTGTATGACCGAACCTCATGAGGAATGTTTTGTGGACTTAGGATGTTATCAATGTTAAATAATTATGGTATAAGTGATTAGATGTATGAATCAAAGATGGCATGATCTTGGATTTAATTTAAAGATCAAAGAACTAAAACGAAGGGCATAACACTAAGGGAGTGAGGTTCGGCCATGTTGTATGGCCGAACCCCACATAGGTGTATTTTGTGGACTAAGGGTTTAAATGATTAACTTAATGGTGATTGATTAATAAATCAAAGGAGGGACTAAAACTGTAACGCTCGCCCATTTTCACCATATTTCAGAGTCTATTTTTTTTTTTTAATTAAATCAAGGTGACAACGGCGCGGACGTCACGACGCGAGTTAAGTCCGGACTCATAAAGCCCGGCCCTTAACTGGCCAACCCTACGCGTGCGCGGAACGAAGTCCATGACTACGGTTCACGCGTAGGAAGTAAGCTCGCGGAATATAGATACATGCGGAACATTATAATAGATAATATCCTACCGGTTTTAGATAGAAGGGAAGATACCACATTAAATTACCAAAATACCCCCATGTTCATGATTATGTCTCAAAATGTTAACATACAGAGTTTAATCCAGACCATAGTAATAAATCCAAAATTATTACAATTCAACAAGCTATGCTACTTGAGTTACAACATTTCCAAAATAAAACTTTGATAAACAAGGTAGCCGCTTTCCCAAGCTTCTAAGCTTGACTCCCATCACATCCATTGTTTCCTCCGTCTCCTGCATCACCAGCTAGGGTGGAAGTAGGGCGTTAGTCAACGCGCCCAGTAGGACTCCGAGTAGGGCTAGCACATGGATTAGTAATAACAAGCATACTGATAGCGATATAATAAAAACATATGATGAATGCCATGCCATGGGTGTCTATGTCATGTGTCCCACCCATCATCTACATCATCATGAAGTATTTTATCCGCCTTGACGGCAAATCCTCGTCAAGGTGTCCCCATGCTTGCTTCTCGGTCGCCCCGACGGAGCATGGACTCCGGTGATACCATATCAATGTCCCCATGTCTGTTCTCGGTCGCCCCGACGGAGCATGGACTCCAGTTCTTTTATTTTTCCGCCCATGCCATGCATGAGATGTAAGTGCGTTATGCTATGTAATATATATATATATATATACATTTCATATACATAATATAAAATCCATAGGATAGGAATATAATCCATAGCATATAAAAATACCGTCCATAGCATTTAGAATATAATGCATACCATATAAAATCCATGTAATAATAAATCATATAATTTCCAAAATAAAAAACGGAAAGCATCCCATACACATAATCCACGACTTACAAAAAGGTAGGAATCCTACCAAATACTGATAATGTCCTTTTCTGTTCTCGTCCGACAATCTCGGTCGCCGTTCGCGTACCGTTGCGATGTGCCAATACCTTATTATGCATTTCCAAGTTAGTTCATGTCTTATCCACGATTAAGTCTCTAACTGATCGTAAACCTATGTTCATTAATGATCTTTAACCACGTTACAAGATTAACATAATCATCCCTCAACTTATACTCTCTTCCCATTGATTAAAGTTACACACATAATTTAATCCATAACTATTCCATACACTTAGGTCCGTTAATGACTTACCAAATCCCTGTCGTAGGATCATTAAAGTCAGTCCCTTTAATTTAACATAATTTTCCATTTCTCCTACCGGATTAATAGTAATCACTTAAATTACTCAAAACCGTACCCTTTAATTCAGTCGAGTGAAACACAGATTCAGTCGACTGACTTTGAATCAGATTGTCTGTCTGTTCTGCCAGTTCGGTTTCAGTCGACTGAAATATACATTCCGTCGGCTGAAACATGGTTCATACTCTTTCAGTCGACTGAATCTATGACTTTGCCTCAGGTTATCTGTTCGTTTTGCCAGTTCATTTTCAGTCGACTGAATCCTAGATTCAGTCGGCTGAAATATCACTAACCACTTACGTGTTCAATAAGTATTCATTCAGTCGACTAAATCACACATTCAGTCGGCTAAAACTTCCATAGTCCTCTTTCTTCTTCGGGACGTTTGTGTTCAGTCGACTGAATCCATGATTCAGTCGGCTGAACCTCCAGAACTCCTTCTGTAGTATATCATCCTTAGTTCAGTCGACTGAATCCCTTATTCAGTCAGCTGAAGCTCCCAGAAACTCGTTTCTGATTCGTCCATTATCAGTTCAGTCGACAGAATCCCTGATTCAGCCGGCTGAAACTCCTAGAACTTCGTTTCTGTTTCGTTTATTGTCAGTTCAGTCGACTGAATCACAGATTCATTCGACTCACTGTTTGTCAGTCTTCTCCATTGCATATTTTTGTACTTCCTTCCTTCGCGATTCTCTTAAAAGAGCCATAACGGCATGTTTGGAAATACTTACAATCCTTGGTTTTCCCGGTTGTCTCTTGCTCCTCTTGTTGCTTCACCTTTCTCCTTCTTCTTCCTCCTTGATACTCGGCAATGGTGAGCTTGGTCAAAGTAAGGTACACCAAGGTTTGGTTCGGCCAAGGTGTAGCAGCTTTGAGAGGGAAAAAACCGAGAAGGAAATGGGGAAATATCTCAAGTCTTGGGTCTTAGGAGTGATCGGCCAACACTTAGCTTATTCTTCCCTTTCCTCTAAGTCTCTTTCTCTTCTTTTCTCCTTAGTGTATTTCTTGGTCTTGCAGGAGGGAGGACGGTTTGGAGAGGAGAGGAAGAGAGGGAGAGAGTGAGATGGGATGGGTGTGATGATTGGTTTGACTCCCTCCACCAACCAAGCATGAAGGGAGGTATGGGCTTGCATGCCCCCATTTTTAGGGTCATTGTCTCTCTAGTGGAGGTGGTTCGGGATGAGTTTGAGTTACAACTCATTCCAAATGAGTTTGGTGAGTCAAATAAGATGAAACCATCTTGACTCACCCCATTTCCTATGTGACTCACTTAATTATTTAATTTATTATTTAACTTAGCCCCTTTCATTTTATAATTTAATTACTATTTAATTCCCTTCAATTCCTTCATGAATCCACCCATGGTTGACCAAGTCAACCATGGTGGTCGGCCCCACCAATTTCTTGGTCCATTGGGTCCCATATGGCTTTTTGACCCAAATTGGCTATCTTTGACCCAATTACTTACCATTGACCAATTAAATGTATTAATTTCAATTCATGGTTTATTGGGTAAACATTGGGTCCATGGCCCAATTAAATTTATTTCCTTACCATTTACCTTGGAGTTTGAATCAATTTGATCCGTTGGGTCCCACATGGGTATCGGGCCCACTTTGACCATCATTGATCCTTTTGATGGGTCCCATTCAAACCCATGGTCCATTGGACCATACTTGGGCCCTTGCCCAAATTTTGATCTATTCAATATCCATGATATCAAAATTCCCACTTTTCCATTATTAAAACAAATAAATGCCATATATATATTGATTTAAAAATTCAGGCTATTACAATAGAATCCTCTTTTAAAATTTTCGTCCCGAAAATTCGAGTGAAGTAGGGGTTCTAAACAACTCAAGTAAAGAGCTCCGGATAAGCGGCTTTCATTTCCGACTCAAGTTCCCAAGTGGTCTCTTCATTGCCATGCCGTTCCCATACCACTTTGACGAACTGAATGGCGCAGTTCCGCAGTACCCTTTGTTCGCTCCCGATCACTCTGACCGGCTTTTCCACACATGTCACATCGCTTTGTACATCGATGTCTTGAACATTCAACAGATGAGAAGGATCGGGGTTGTACTTCCTTAGCATGGATACATGGAATACATCATATAGAGATGATAATTGTGGAGGGAACGCTAACTGATAAGCTGTTCCTCCCACCTCTTCAGTATCGGAAACGGCCCCACAAATCTAGGTGACAGTTTCCCTTTCTTTCTGAACCCCATGTGCCCTTTCCGTGGTGAGACTTTTAAGAACACTAAGTCTCCCGCCTCAACTCGAAGAACCTTCTCCTCTTGTCGGCATAGCTCTTCTGACGGCTCTGTGCAGTGAGTAGATGTTGCCGTATCAGCTTAATCTGGGTTGTGGTCTCTGCAACCAAATCCGGCCCAATCAATGCAGGCTCACCGGCCTCCGTCCAACACACTGGCGATCTACACGATCTACCATACAAGGCCTCAAATGGAGCCATCTGGAGGCTTTCCTGGTAACTGTTATTATAAGAGAACTCCACAAGTGGCAAATGATCTTCCCATCCGCCTTTGAAGTCTAACATGCATGCTCTCAGCATATCCTCCAGTGTCTGTATCGTCCTCTCTGACTGTCCATCAGTTTGTGGATGAAATGCTGTGCTAGTTAATACGTTGGTCCCCATAGCCGACTGCAGGCCCTGCCATACTTTTCCAGTGAATCGGCCATCCCTGTCGGACACAATAGACTGGGGAATACCATGTAACCTGATGATTTCCCGGATGTAACGTCGACCCAAAGTCTCTGATGAATCGGTCATCTTGATGGGAAGGAAATGTGCAGACTTGGTCAATCGGTCTACTATGACCCATATCGCATCGTTGCCCTTGGATGACCTAGGCAACCCTGTTACAAAGTCCCTGGATATATGCTCCCATATCCATTCTGGCACTGGTAAGGGTGCGAATAAACCTGGCGGTTTCCGATGTTCTGCCTTGACCTGTTGACAAGTTAGGCAACGAGCAACAAACTCTGCCACATCTTTCTTAAGTCCATGCCACCAATAGTGCCTCTTAAGATCATGATACATCTTGGTGCTGCCCGGGTGGATAGAGAGTTTGGTTTGGTGTGCTTCAATCAGTAGCTCTCTTCTGCAATTCTTAGGCACATATGTCCTACTTCGGAACATAAAACCCTGTCCTGGTCGTAGCTCCCACTCCGGTACAACCTCACCGGTAGACATCTTAGCCCAAATCTCCTCCACCTCTGGATCTGTCCGTTGCTCCCGTTCAATTTCGGAGACCATGTTGGATCGTATGATCAGATTATATATGGTCCCATGATTATTGAGGTAGAGTTTAAATTCTCGGATGGTATTCAGTACCTCCCATTCCGTCCTGATCAAACTGGTTACTGTCGCATGTGACATGCGGCTGAGTGCATCCGCCACTTTGTTTGCCTTGCCAGGATGGTATCGAAGTGCGAACTCATAATCTGCCAGGTATTCCATCCACCTGCGCTGTCTCATGTTGAGTTCTTTCTGATCAAATAAGTACTTCAGGCTTTTGTGATCCTAAAACAACTCAAATTTCTCAGCATAGAGGTAGTGTCTCCAGCTTTTGAGAGCGAAGACCACTGCTGCTAGTTCTAGATCATGTGTGGGATAATGGCGTTCATGAATTTTCAACTGTCTTGATCCGTACGCCACCGTACGATTATTTTGACTGAGTGTACACCCCAGTCCCTCACCGGAGGCATCGCAGTACACCTCATAATTTTTGCCTCTTTCCGGTAAGATCAGAATAGGAGCGGTCGTAAGCCTCTCCTTAAGCTCCTCAAATCTTTGATTGCACAGATTGGACCACTCAAACTTGACTCCTTTCTGAGTGAGTCGGGTAAGTGGAGCCGAAATCTTGGAGAAGTCCATGATGAATTTCCGATAGTAGCCGGCCAATCCCAGAAAACTACGGAGATTGGTCACATTTGTCGGCGCTTTCCATTCCTTGACTGCTGCTACCTTAGCCGGGTCCACGGCTATACCTTCCTCTGATATGATGTGCCCCAAGAAGTTGACTTTAGATAGCCAAAATTCACACTTGCTGGCTTTTGCATACAATTGGTTCTTTCTCAAAGTGTCTAGGACAATCCGCAGGTGTTCGACATGTTCCTTCTGACTTTTGGAGTAGACCAGAATATCGTCAATGAATACGATCACAAACTGATCTAAGTAAGGACGGAATACCCTATTCATCAGGTCCATGAACACCGTCGGTGCATTAGTAAGCCCAAACGGCATGACTACATATTCATATAAGCCATACCAAGTCCTGAAAGCAGTCTTCTCTATGTCCTCCTCTCTAACCCGGATTTGATGATATCCGGACATTAAATCAATCTTGGAAAAGTGAGAGGAACCCCTAAACTGATCAAATAGATCGTCAATCCGGGGTAGGGGATACTTATTCCTGACAGTCAGCTGATTCAACTTTCTATAATCCACACACATTCGTAGAGTACCGTCTTTCTTCTTCACAAATAATACCGGGGGCCCCCCATGCGGATGTGTTGTTTCGAATAAAACCCAGTCTGAGCAGTTCATCAATCTGCTTCTTCAACTCGGTCATCTCAGCTGGTGCCATTCTATAATGGGGTAATGATACTGGAGCGGCGCCGGGGTATAATTTGACTTCAAAGTCTATCTCCCTCTTGGGTGGTAAACTAGGGAGCTCTGTTGGAAATACCTCAGCATAGTCTGTTACTACCTGCCGGGAGTTCAGTTATTGGTGCCTTATCAAATCTGAGACTGTTCAAGGCAAGATGGTGTAACTCTTCCTGCAGCCTTCTAGGAATGCCCTGCTTGTCAGGATGTACCACATACCGCTTTCCCTCGGGTGACCAAAATATCACCCTACGAAGGTGGCAATCAATGTGAGCTTGATATGTGGTCAACCAGTCCATGCCAAATATAACATCGTATTCCGCCATATCGATCACTAAGTAGTTGGACTCGAATTTGAACCCCGCGAGTTCAGTGTTCAATGCCGTACGTATGAGTCCCAGTGATGTGTCTCCAACAGGGGATACAACGGTGAGTGATGTGGACAAGTTTTGTACTAACGTGCCCGTGGCAGATATGAATGCAGCAGATATAAATGAATGTGAAGCTCCAGTGTCAAATAATGTAACAGCATAGGAACTACCAATTACAGCCATACCTTGCATCACCGAGCGATCCACTTCTACGGGAGTCGGTATGGTGAAGAGTCGTCCGGATCCGGTAGGGGTTGGCGCCCGTCCTGCCTGGTTGTACGTTCCCCCCCCCCCCCCCCCCCCCCCCCCCCCGTGACTGAGTTGACCTGGATGGAGGGCGGAAGGCACCCCTGGAGTTAGAGGGTCGGTTGATCTGTGGTCAATCCCTCTTGAAGTGGCCCTGTTGGCCACACTGGTAACATGTGTTCCCACCTCCGGGAACCTGTGTGATTGATGTTGATGAGGAGGGCTGATTGGGTCAAAAGCCCCCCATAGAGCCTATGGAGAGTGAGGGTCGGCTAGAGTTCGGGCGGAATTTCTTATTGGGTTGGAATGTACCACGCCCACCTTGCCCTCAGCAGTTGTCGAACCGCATTATTTCGTTCAACTCTCGCTCTGAATGGTGGCCCTGCTGACCACCGCTGCCAGTGTGGGCTCTTTGAAAATGGTCACTCTAGTCTTGATGCTTGGCCGAAGGCCCCGTTCAAACTTGCGGGCCCTTCGGTGTTCAGTATCCACCATGTAGAATGCATAGACGGACAACTTAAGGAATTCTCTGTGGTATTGCGCTATCGTCATGCTGCCTTGTACCAATGAGATGAAGGCTTCCATCTGGCCTCTCTTTCTTCCTCTGGAAAGTATTGTTCTAGGAAGGTGGCTGAGAACCATTCCCATGTCATGATGGTCCTTTCCCCTTCTAGCACCAGGGCTTGTTGCTTTTCTACAACTTCCCACCAACTACTGGCATCCTCGATCAGTTGGGAAGTAGCCAGTAAGATTTTATCAGCAGGATTTGAAATTTGGAGCAGATTAAAGATTTGAGTGATCCTTTTTAACCAGTGTTCCACTCCAACAACCCCTTCTGTTCCCCTAAGTAGGGAGGGTGCTGTTGTTGAAAATCCTTGACTATTTTCCGTTTACTAGGGTCGCTGGCGGTCGCATTTCCGCTTGAGTGTTGTTGGAGAGCAGAAGCGACTGCCGCTTGAACTACGTCCCTTAACTCGGGAGGTACGCCTTGTATGTTTATACTGTTTTGTCCCTCAGCTGGATGAGGTGGTGGCACCTCCTCTTGATGAAGTGGGTGCACTTCCTCTTGATGAGGCGGTGGTACCTCCTCTTCTACTCGGGGATTTCTGCGAGTTCTTCTTCTTGGTGGCATTTCCTAAGTCATTGAAAAAAAATATTAACTTAGTTCTTTTCATAACATTGGTGCGTTCATATTTAGCTTTGAAGACATTGCCAATATTCCCATACTTAGTTTTGAGGGGATAATTCCTAAGGATTACGTATTGTCTCTCATATTAGGGAAAATTGCCAAATATGCATACTTGGTTTGGGGAAGACTTCCCAAATAACTATGTTTGTCCATTTTTGTGAAGTTGGGGAAAATTTTCCTATGTCTGATAAATCCATCAACGTTATAATGATTGTACTTCCCTTACTATCATTTTCTTACGTCAGATGTGACGCTCAGATTGAATGTTTCAGTCTGAGTCAGTCGAAGTAGATTAACCCTGCCCCCGTGCAGCGGACTCCGAAGAGTCGGTCAGTTGGGATTCTTATCCGTCAGTGAGACGTGAAACCGTCTTAATCATACTTCGAGAGATTCATTCTTCTGATTTCGCTCTGATACAAACTGTAACGCCCGCCCATTTTCACCATATTTCAGAGTCGATTTTTTTTTTTTTAATTAAATCAAGGTGACAACGGCGCGGACCACGACGCGAGTTAAGTCCGGACTCATAAAGCCCGGCCCTTAACTGGCCAACCCTACGCGTGCGCGGAACGAAGTCCATGACTACGGTTCACGCGTAGGAAGTAAGCTCGCTGGAATATAGATTACATGCGGAACATTATAATAGATAATATCCTACCGGTTTTAGTTAAAAGGGAAGACACCACATTAAATTACCAAAATACCCCCATGTTCATGATTATGTCTCAAAATGTTAACATACAGAGTTTAATCCAGACCATAGTAATAAATCCAAAATTATTACAATTCAACAAGCTATGCTACTTGAGTTACAACATTTCCAAAATAAAACTTTGATAAACAAGGTAGCCGCTTTCCCAAGCTTCTAAGCTTGACTCCCATCACGTCCACTGTTTCCTCCGTCTCCTGCATCACCAGCTAGGGTGGAAGTAGGGCGTTAGTCAACACGCCCAGTAGGACTCCGAGTAGGGCTAGCACATGGATTAGTAATAACAAGCATACTGATAGCGATATAATAAAAACATATGATGAATGCCATGCTGTGGGTGTCTATGTCATGTGTCCCACCCATCATCTACATCATCATGAAGTATTTTATCCCCCTTGACGGCAAATCCTCGTCCAGGTGTCCCCATGCTTGCTTCTCGGTCGCCCGACGGAGCATGGACTCCGATGATACCATATCAATGTCCCCATGTCTGTTCTCGGTCGCCCCGACGGAGCATGGACTCCAGTTCTTTTATTTTTCCGCCCATGCCATGCATGAGATGTAAGTGCGTTATGCTATGTAATATATATATATATATATACATTTCATATACATAATATAAAATCCATAGGATAGGAATATAATCCATAGCATATAAAAATACCGTCCATAGCATTTAGAATATAATGCATACCATATAAAATCCATGTAATAATAAATCATATAATTTCCAAAATAAAAAACGGAAAGCATCCCATACACATAATCCACGACTTACAAAAAGGTAGGAATCCTACCAAATACTGATAATGTCCTTTTCTGTTCTCGTCCGACAATCTCGGTCGCCGTTCGCGTACCGTTGCGATGTGCCAATACCTTATTATGCATTTCCAAGTTAGTTCATGTCTTATCCACGATTAAGTCTCTAACTGATCGTAAACCTATGTTCATTAATGATCTTTAACCACGTTAAAAGATTAACATAATCATCCCTCAACTTATATTCTCTCCCCATTGATTAAAGTTACACACATAATTTAATCCATAACTGTTCCATACACTTAGGTCCGTTAATGACTTACCAAATCATGTCGTAGGATCATTAAAGTCAGTCCCTTTAATTTAACATAATTTTCCATTTCTCCTACCGGATTAATAGCGATCACTTAAAATACTCAAAACCGTACCCTTCAATTCAGTCGACTGAATTAGGAGTTCAGTCAACTGAATCAGGAGTTCAGACGACTGAAACACAGATTCACTCGGCTGACTTTGAATCAGATTGTCTGTCTGTTCTACCAGTTCGGTTTCAGTCGACTGAAATATACATTCAGTCGGCTGAAACATGGTTCATACTCTTTCAGTCGACTGAATCATAGATTCAGTCGGCTGACTTTGCCTCAGGTTATCTGTTCATTTTGCCAGTTCATTTTCAGTCAACTGAATCCTAGATTCAGTCGGCTGAAATATCACTAACCACTTACGTGTTCAATAAGTATTCATTCAGTCGACTGAATCACACATTCAGTCGGCTGAAACTTCCATAGTCCTCTTTCTTCTCCGGGACGTTTGTGTTCAGTCGACTGAATCCATGATTCAGTCGGCTGAACCTCCAGAACTCCTTCTGTAGTATATCATCCTTAGTTCGGTCGACTGAATCCCTTATTCAGTCAGCTGAAACTCCCAGAAACTCGTTTCTGATTAGTCCATTATCAGTTCAGTCGACTGAATCCCTGATTCAGTCGGCTGAAACTCCTAGAACTTCGTTTCTGGTTCGTTTATTGTTAGTTCAGTCGACTGAATCAGAGATTCAGTCGACTGACTATTTGTCAGTCTTCTCCATTGCATATTTTTGTACTTCCTTCCTTCGCGATTCTCTTAAAAGAGCCATAACTGGCATGTTTGGAAATACTTACAATCCTTGGTTTTCCCGGTTGTCTCTTGCTCCTCTTGTTCCTTCACCTTTCTCCTTCTTCTTCCTCCTTGATACTCGGCAATGGTGAGCTTGGTCAAAGTAAGGTCACCAAGGTTTGGTTCGGCCAAGGTGTAGCAGCTTTGAGAGGGAAAAAACCGAGAAGGAAATGGGGAAATATCTCAAGTCTTGGGTCTTAGGAGTGATCGGCCAACACTTAGCTTCTTCTTCCCTTTCCTCTAAGTCTCTTTCTCTTCTTTTCTCCTTAGTGTATTTCTTGGTCTTGCAAGAGGGAGGACGGTTTGGGGAGGAGAGGAAGAGAGGGAGAGAGTGAGATGGGGTGGGTGTGATGATTGGTTTGACTCCCTCCACCAACCAAGCATGGAGGGAGGTATGGGCTTGCATGCCGCCATTTTTAGGGTCATTGTCTCTCTAGTGGAGGTGGTTCGGGATGAGTTTGAGTTACAACTCATTCCAAATGAGTTTGGTGAGTCAAATAAGATGAAACCATCTTGACTCACCCCATTTCCTATGTGACTCACTTAATTATTTAATTTATTATTTAACTTAGCCCCTTTCATTTTATAATTTAATTGCTATTTAATTCCCTTCAATTCCTTCATGAATCCACCCATGGTTGACTAAGTCAACCATGGTGGTCGGCCCCACCAATTTCTTGGTCCATCGGGTCCCATATGGCTCTTTGACCCAAATTGGCTATCTTTGACCCAATTACTTACCATTGACCAATTAAATGTATTAATTTCAATTCATGGTTTATTGGGTAAACATTGGGTCCATGGCCCAATTAAATTTATTTCCTTACCATTTACCTTGGAGTTTGAATCAATTTGATCCGTTGGGTCCCACATGGGTATCGGGCCCACTTTGACCATCATTGATCCTTTTGATGGGTCCCATTCAAACCCATGGTCCATTGGACCATACTTGGGCCCTTGCCCAAATTTTGATCTATTCAATATCCATGATATCAAAATTCCCACTTTTCCATTATTAAAACAAATAAATGCCATATATATATATATATATATATATATTGATTTAAAAATTCGGGCTATTACAAAAACCAAGTGAATGAGGTTTGGCCATAGTGTATGGCCAAACCCCACAAAGGATTACTTATGGACTTAGAAATGATTGTAAATCAAATGGAACATGGGATTGATTGATTGGCATGTTATAAGGTAACGGCACCTCACAAGGGGTGCACGATCATGAGCGGTTTCTGGACGAAAACGCAATGACACTTTAGTGGTCATTGGTAGGATTCTACCTCTTTGAAACCATGGGACATGTAATATGACTTTAGTTCATGTTTTTGATGAGTTATTTTGTATCAAATGTTATGTTTTAAATATGGAAGTTTTATGCTATGATTTAAACTATTACATAGCATATGGATATTTACGTCTCATGCATGGCATGGGAGGGATGATTTGTAACAGGAGGCCACGCTCCGTCGGGGCGTCCGTAAGGCATCCGTGGGAAGACCTTGATGTGCATTATCCATTAAGAAGTAACTGGAGAACACACTCCGTCGGGGCGTTCGTTAGGCAACTGTGGGGATACCTTGATGAGGAAAATTCCATCAAGAGGATACATGTGTTTGTGATGGGTGGGACTCATTGCATATGACACCATGGCATGGCTACAGGGTTTTAATAATATGTTATCTATATGATTTTGTACTAACCATGTGTTAACCCTATTTGGAATACCTACTGGGTGCGTTGTCTAATGCCCTACTTTTACCCTAGTGGATGATACAAGAAATGAAGGGAATGATGAATGTGATCGGAGCCAAGCATAGGAGCTTGGATATGTTTAATTATATTTTGTTTAAGTTGCTCATGGACTATGTAATTCGAGTAGCTAGCATTTGGGCATGTAATAACTTAGGTATTTTTGCTATGGTTTGAATGATTTATTTTGGATATTTAAGTTAAGATAATTATGGTTAAGACTTGGACTACTTTGCTAACTAAAATGGAATAGAATTAGGGTTCTATTATAATTCTGCAGTTATGTTTTATTCCGCAAGTTAACTTGAATACGTTTGAACCATTTTAGTGGACTTGGTCTACGCACACGTATGGTTGGCCAGTTAAGGGTCTGGCTTTTGAAGCTAGGAGTTAGCTCGCGTCGTGGCATCCCGCTCTCTCTCACTCTTCTATTATATATAAAAAAAAAAAATAGACTCTGATTTTCGGCTTAGTGAAAAGGACGGGGCGTTACAGTTGGTATCAGAGCGAAACGGGAAGGTTGAATCTTTCGAAGTAAGATTAAGACGGTTTCATGTCTCACTGACAGATAAGAATCCCAACTGACCGACTCTTCGGAGTCCGCTGCATGGGGGCCGGATTAATTTACTTCGTTAGACTCAAACTGAAACATTCAATCTGAGAACAACAAGGTATGATAGCAAAGGAAGTACAGTCACAATAATTGGATTTATCAAACATAGCAAAATAGGATATATTTCCCCGATATCCCCAAATTGAGAAAACGAATACTTGATATTTAGGAAGTTTCCCCAAAAACAAAGAAATACAAAGAGTACTTATTTGGCAATTTTCCCCATAATGTGAAAACACAACTTTATGAAGGAGCTAAGTCAATAATGTTTTCAATGACTTAGGAAAAATGCCTCCAAAAAGAAAGCCCGACAAAACCAAAAAAGGGATGAAAATGAGGTACAAAAATCTCAACATGAAGAGGAGGAACAACAATCTCAACATGAAGAGGAAGAACAACAATCTCAACATGATGAACAAGACATTTTCTCTTCTCTCCTTTCCTCTCTCTCTCCCACCTACACTTCTATACTCGGAGAACTATTGAAGAGCAAAGGAAGAAGAAGGATTAAGGAAGGAAAAGACAGACCAAAAGAAAAGAAGAAGACGGGAAAGAATGTATGTTTAGAGGTTAAACAACATAGGAATAAGTCTAAAGAAAACAATAGGTTTGCCCATGGTGTGGCCAAACCTATGGGTTCCACAATTGGTTGGAATGGTTGGCCAAATTGTGTTGGGGCCATGGGATTGGAAATCCATTCAAGGAATGGATATGTGTTGAAAACAACTAACCAAAGGATTGAATACATAACCATGTTACAATGATACAAATGTTGGATGGACTATGAACAAGACCCTAATCTTGGTTAGGGTTAGAGTAAATTCACTAAGAATTATATGGATGATGAAATCTATGTTTAAAAATGGTAAGGAATGGATTTCATGAAGAAGGGCCTAACCATGCATGCAAGAAAGAGAACTGACAAAAAGTCAGTCGACTAAATCTCAGGATTCAATCGACTGAAATGGTGCTGGCCGAACACATAAGGGGTTATCTGGGTGTTTCAACTGACTGAATCTTATGATTCAGTTGACTGAACATGGAATGGATTAAAATAATGGGGTCTATTGGTATTTCAGCCAACTGAATCCTAGACGTACCAAATAAGTAAGTGAGTTGGTGTGTTTCAGCCGACTGAATCTTATGATTAAGTCGACTGAAGGTACACTTACCAAATACGTAAATAATTAGTTGATGATTTAGCCGACTAAATCTTTGATTCAGTCGACTGATTGTATGCTGGTCGAACACACATATGATCTGATCCAAAGTCAGCCGACTGAATCCGTGATTCAGCCGACTAAAAGGTTATGGGTCAAGTATATACAGTACTGAGTTGTGTTTTAGCCGACTGAATATTATTATTCAGTCGACTGAAAGTTTATGAGTAAAGCAAAGACTGTATCTGGGCATGATTCAGTCGATTGAATTTAAATGTTTTATTTTTGGTTAATTTTCCAGATACCTCTGTTTATCCAGTGGGATGTAAAGGTTGATGAAAATTAAATGCATAATCAAATTGATATATATGTGGTTGAATTTGTTAAGGTAACGAGCTTCGATTCATTTTTCACGTGAGCGTTAGCGTTGTTCTTGCAAAACAAGAAAATGACAGTAATCGGACGTTGGCAGGATTCCTGCCTTATTGAGACTATGGATTATATATGATACTGGTTTTATTCCAACTGTGATGTTTATTTTGGTTATAACAAATGGTATATGTTTATGAACTATTTTTCAATGATAGTATGTAATTTGATATGAAATGGCATTCTTGCACTCATTATCTCATGCATGGCATGGGAGGGAATACATGTGACCAGCAAGCCAAGTTATGAGAGGTCCGGACATGATTTTGGCTTGAAACTAGCTTGTATGAAGCTATGTGAACTATTGATATGTTGGCCTTGTCCGAGATTGCTATGAATGGGTACGGCGTAATTTGAGCTAAAGAGCTCTTGGGTATATGGTCCCGAAACCCTGGGCAGAGGGAGGAGTCCACACTTCATCGATAATTCCGATTAACATATGTGGGGAGGTATAACAGTGACCTGGTGGTGCCGTCACAAAACACTGCGGACGTAATTGGCCAAGGGAACACCTTGACATGATGATTTATCAAGGAAACTATTCATATATGATGGTATTGGATATGGAGATTGGGTGAGTGATCATTTCGCATTGACACCCATGTCATGATGGATAAGTAAGCATGATTATGATATGGATATCATGCATTGTTTTACTACTTATGAGATGTTTAATAAATATGATATGATGTTTCTATCTTGATTTTCTATTGATCATATGTGTGTCATAACCCTACTTGGAATTCATACTGGGCATGTTGACTGATGCCCTACTTCTACCCTATACATGATGGAACAGGGAATGACAAGGACATGGGACATGAAGGGAGCCAAGCGTAGGAGCTTGGACAGATTTATGCTTATATTATTTACATTGATTTTGAAAGATGTATTGGGAGGATTGATATTTTGGATTGTAATAACTTAGAAACTATTTGTTACGGTTTGATAATCGTTAAGTTTTAAATGAATTGAATGGTGATTGGCTTTTCTTGCTTAATGATGACACGTATATGGATGATATTTTATTCATATGATAATTCCACAAGTATTTAGTAAAGCGTGTGAAATGTTTTAGTGGATTTAATTCGCGCACACGTAAAGGTGGCCAGTTAAGGGTCGGGTTTTGGAAACTCGAACTTAACTCGCATCATAACGTTCCCACTCTCTCTCACTCTTTTATTAAAAAAAATATATATACTCTGATTTGTGGCGAGTGAAAAAGGGCGGGGCGTTACAGTTGGTTCAAAGCGAAATCGGAAGTGTTGAATCTCGCAAAGTAAGATTAATACAGTATCATGTCTCACTGACAAGATAAGAATCCCAACTGATCGACTCTTCGGAGTTTGCTGCACGGAGACCGGAGTAATTTACTTTGTTGAGAATCAGACTGTGAGTATTCAATCTGAGAACAACACTTGATGAGGTAAGTAACAGCAAAGGAAGAACAATCACTATAATTGTGGATTTATCAAACATAGCGAAATAGGATGTATCTCCCCCGAAGAAGAAAACATCATAATTTCCCCCAAAATGAGAAACATCATATTATACATAGGAAAACTTCCCCAAAACAAGAAATACAAGATGATGATTAGGCAATTTTCCCCAAGTATGTGAACATAAAATTTTGTGAGAAAACGAAGTCAATCAATGTTTCGATAACTTAGGAAAATGCCTCCAAGAAGAAGAAATACCCGACAGAACCTGCATCAGGAAGAGGAGCAGAACGAAGAGGAACAGGACAGCGAGAACATTCCTGAGGTACCTCCTGAGCTGCAGAGCCTAGTACAGGCAGTAGTCACCTCCATTCTACAGCAACACCTGAACGGCAATGGAGGCCCAACCTCCAATGAATCGCAGGGCTGAAATATGGTCAGAGATTTCCAACAACATCGTCCCCCTTATTTCAATGGGAAAGAGGGACCCGCAGGAGCGGAGAACTGGATCGAGAATATTACCAAGATCTTGAAGCTGCTCAAGATCACTAGTGATGAGGACAGAATATTGCTGGCTACTTCACAATTAGTAGACAATGCCGACAAATGGTGGAGAATTATAGAACGTCAACAAGCACAAATTCTAGAGGAGGATAGGACAGAGATGACCTGGGACCAATTCACTGGGATGTTTCTGGATCATTACTTTTCAGAGGAAGAGAAGGAGCGCCAGACACAAGCGTTCATATCTCTGGTCCAGGGCACCATGACTGTTGTGGATTATTATCAGGAATTCCTCCATCTATCATCTTATGCTCTATACATGATGGACACGGAATACAAGAAGGCCCGAAAATTTGAACGAGGCTTGCGACCTAACCGAAGAGCCAAAGTCACTATCTTCAAGTCAGCTACTTTGGCAGAAGTGGTTAGTCGAGCTAGCATAGCCGAACAAGAGCTGACGGAGACAGTCGGATTTGAGGATAACCGACGAGTTCAGAGTGGGGGAAATACTTTCCGCCCTCACAAGAGATTCAGACCCAACTCTGGGAGACCCTCAGCCTCTACCGTTTCTACTGGAGGTTTTTCGTCCCAATCATCCCTCCACAAATGGTATATGTTTATAAGCTGATTTTCAATGATAGTATGTAATTTGATATGAAATGGATTCTTGCACTCATTATCTCATGCATGGCATGGGAGGGAATACATGTGACCAGCAAGCCAAGTTATGAGTGGTCTGGACATGATTTCGGCTTGAAACTAGCTTGTATGAGCAATGTGAACTATTGATATGTTGGCCTTGTCCGGGATTGCTATGAATAGGTACGGCGTAATTTGGTCTAAAGAGCTCCTGGGTATATAGTGCCGAAACCCT
This sequence comes from Chimonanthus salicifolius, assembly GCA_013350335.1. Classification (NCBI taxonomy): domain Eukaryota; kingdom Viridiplantae; phylum Streptophyta; class Magnoliopsida; order Laurales; family Calycanthaceae; genus Chimonanthus; species Chimonanthus salicifolius. The sequence goes on from CM023539.1 coordinate 16,368,285, forward strand.
GAGCAGAGGGAGGAGTCAACACTCCATCGATAATTCCGATTAACATATATGGAGAGGTATAACATTGACCTAGTGGTGCTGTCACAAAATACTGCGGACGTAATTGGCCAAGGGAACACCTTGATATGATGATTTATCAAGGAAACTATTCATCTATGATGGAATTGGATATGGAGATTGGGTGAGTGATCATTTGGCATTGATACCCATGTCATGATGCATAAGTAAGCATGATTATGATATGGATATCATGCATTGTTTTACTACTTATGAGATGTTTAATAAATATGATATGATGTTTCTAACTTGATTTTATATTGATCATATGTGTACCATAACCCTACTTGGAATCCCTACTGGGCATGTTCTGTAATACCCCGATTTTTCAAAGATATAAATATTTACAAAAATGCCATTTGAATGGTAAATTAGAAGGTTATGATCGTAGATGAGAAAATTACAGGGCCCATGGTTCAATTAAGATCCAATGTACATATATTAAGGTTCAAATTAAAATAAATGAGTAATGTACATCTAATTGGGTCAAGATGGTTATTTGGGTCAAAGGACCCAATTGGGACCCAATGGGTCGTGGTAGACTTATTTGACCATTGGGTGAGCTCAATTTTAATTGGGTTAGGCTGAATTGATTTGGAATTAAATGGAGGATAAATAGGTAGGTTGGATGCAAATATGTAAACCACATTTAAATGGGTAAACCACTCATAAATGGGTCATGGCTCCAAATTGGATCAATGAGCTAAATTGGGACCCAATGGGTCGAGCTGACCTTGTTGACCATGGTTGACCGTATGGACCATCAAGTGAGCTCAAAGGCTGAGTCAAATCATGTTGAGTTGGGGCTGAAGTGAGTTGGATTTGAATCAAATAATGGAGTTGATTCAAGTGCATTAAATGAGTGGTATTAAATGGGCTGAGTTGAGCTAATGAGTTGGGTGAGTTAAATTGGAAACCAAAGAGACCATTATTTCAAGTGAGTCAAGTGGGAGGTGAGGAGTTGCTTTGATCTCAAAGACTCCAAAACAAACTCCCCCATACGTTGGTTAAATGGGAAGATTCTTCCATGCATGAAACACCCCCCCCCCCCCCCCCCCCCACCCCCCCCATGGGGTGTTAATGGGAATCAAGAGGAGATGGACGGTCTCATGGGACACAATAAGAGTTGCAGCCGATTGGTCATGGGAGATGAAGGGACATGAGGTTTCATCTCAAGGATGAAACCCCCAAAGGAATCATAAAGAGGGAGGTGAAGAGACATGATGGTTGCAAAGGGGTGCCACCAAGGGACACCACCTTTGGCCGATCCTTATCAACCAAGCAAAAGGTTTGGATTTCATTTCCACTCTTTCCCTCTCCCTCTTGGCCGAATCACTCTCTCCTCCTCTTGGCCGGCCAGCATTGTAAGAGAAAGAGATCAAAGTTTCCATTCAAGGCCACCCACCCTCAAGTCAAGGACTTGGAGTATTGACCATCCCAAGTTTCTCTCTCTCTCAATTCAAACCTACCTCCACCTTGGCCGAACCAGCCCTTGGTGTTTTCACCATTGATCAAAGCACACAATCAGCTAAGGACTAAGGGAGCAAGAAGGAAGGAAGGAAGGAAGGATCAAAGGAGAGAAGAGAAGCAAAGGAGATTGGTAAGTATTTCATAAAAGTTTGTTAAGAAAAATGGGATTAAGGGAACATGATTTGGCCATGGTATGGCCGAATCTACCAAAGGTTTAAATTATGGATGATGAGGTTTAAAAGAATAGAAACATGGATCATAGGGTTCGGCCACTTTGGATGGCTGAACCCCATGAAAGGATTTGATAATTTTGTATGGTTTTGGAGAGATAAAAACCATACCAATGTATGAGAGTTTTTAAGTGTTTTAATTGGAAATAAAATCGATGTTTTGGGTCAGCCACTGGATGGCTGAACCATATTGTTATTATGGCTAAAATTTGGGGCATGAACCATACACAAAGGATGGAATGATTGAGTCAAGAGAACCATAGGGTTCGGCCATGTGTATGGCCGAACCCCATGGACTATTTTTATGGGTTAATTGGAGTAAGATTATGTTAGAAAGTATTATTGGTTCTATGATGTTTTAAAATGTAAATAGATGGAAATAAGGAACCATAGGGTTCGGCCATGTGTATGGCCGAACCCCATGAAGAGATTTTGATGGATTTAAGTATTTTTGGAACCATGAAGATGATGGAGAATATGGTTGAGTCTAAAAGGTTTAAAAGTGGATAAAGATGATGACCAAAATGTATGATGGAATCCCCTTTAAGAAGGGACCTTGTTGTGGATCAAAATGGTTGAAAAAGATTCAAGGAAAATGAGGAAAATAACATCATGGGTTCGGCCATGGTGTATGGCCGAACCCCATGACCATTTTATGAGTTATTTTATGGGCTAAGTTTAGGTCTATGTATGTACTAAAATGAATGGGTATTAAGTTAAGGAAATGAATGGTGTATAGTGATTTCATGTCATGATTGATGAGTCAATGATGGATCCATGTTTACGGATCAGTTATGGACATAGATGTGCATGAATGGAAGAAGTGTTTAACCATGGAAGAAGGAGTGACAAAAATGTAAATATGGCCAAAAATGAAGAACCATGGGTTCGGCCATGGTGTATGGCCGAACCACATGGGAGATGGTTGTGGACTTAGGGACTCTTAATAATGACCCTATGTGTTGGGTAAATGAATCAAAGGGTGGCCGACTTTAGACCCATAAGATTAAAAAGATCAAATTTAAGTGGGTGAGGTTCGGCTATGGGGTATGGTCGAACCCCACAAGATGGTTTATGGGATCTAGACTTAATGAGAAATCAAAAGGTTATGTTATTAACTTGTTGTTATATAAACAAGGTATCAGGACTCCTTGAACGGTGCAAGAGTCGTGAACGGGTGATGGTTAAGAAGATCGGACGTTTAAGTGACTTTTAAGTAGGTTTCCTACCTCTTTGTGACCGCACATTATATTGATGTTTTATCTTGATTTATCTGAGATATTTGTTAAAGTATTATGTTTCAAATGAGATTTGAATGTTAAGACTTATTTACAAATAGCATGTATCATGTATGCATTGACATCTCATGCATGGCATGGGGTGATGGATATGGAAACCGGAGTCCACACTCAGTCGAAATGTCCGTGATACAACTGTGGAGCCTCCTTAGGTGATGAGAGTCCCACCAGGAGGAATACTTTGATGATGAGAGTCCCATCAAGAGTAAACGAGAGAACACGGTGGATTACCTTGACGATGAGAGTCCCGTCAAGTGATGACTATGTATACTTGTGATGGGTGGGACTCATTACATGAGCATACATACATAGCATTGTTTTATAAGATTTTGATAATCATGTATCATTATGTTATATGCATGTTTTTATACTAACCATGTGGTAACCCTAATCGGAAGCCCTACTGGGCGCGTTGATCTAACGTCCTATTTCTATCCTTAGTGGATGACGCATGAAAGGGAAAGGCAAAGGTTGAGGATCACGAGGGAAGCTAAGCATATAAGCTTGGGTGTTGGAATGGAGTTTATTTATTAACGTTTTGATTACATTATTATGGACATGTAATAATGTTGATAACTGCTATGGTTTGATTTAAGTTTGAATGAATGTTTAGTTTAAAGTAATCATGACTTGTACTTGCTATCTAAACAGTTTGGTTCCGTATATTTGACTTATTCCGCAATCAGTTATGTATATTCCGCAAGTTTATTTAGTTCTATGTGTGTTTTGGTTTTCATGGACTTGGTCCATGCACACATAGGTTTGGCGAGTTAAGAGTCGGACTTTGGAAGTCTGGACTTAGCTCGCGTCGTGACGTCTCCCCGCTCTCATCCACTTTACTTATTTATAAAAAAAAAAAAACAGACTCTGATTTTTGGAAGGGTGGAAAAGGGCGGGGTGGTACATGTTGACTGATGCCCTACTTCTACCCTATAGATGATGGAATAGGGAATGACAAGGACATGAAGGGAGCCAAGCATAGGAGCTTGGACAGATTTATGCTTATATTATTTATGTTGATTTTGTAAGATGTATTGGGAGGACTGATATTTTGGATTATAATAACTTAGAACTATTTGTTATGGTTTGATAATTGTTAAGTTTTAAATGAATTGAATGGTGATTGGTTTTTCCTGCTTAATGATGATATGTATATGAATGATATTTTATTCATATGATAATTCAGCAAGTATTCAGTAAAGCGTATGAAATGTTTTAGTGCATTTAATCCACACACACGTAAAGGTGGCCAGTTAAGGGTCGGGTTTTGGAAACTCGAACTTAACTCCCGTCGTGATGTTGTCGCTCTCTCTCACTCTTTCATTACAAAAAAAATATACTTTGATTTATGGCAAGTGAAAAGGGTGGGGCGTTACAACACCAAGTATCGCATTTCGCTACATTCTTCATCAATGCAAGAGCCAAGATATCCACTGCCGAGAGTCGTACATAAGCACGTATGATGTCCGGTTCGGTCGCACGGCCGGCGCGCCCCATAGGGGTCGCCCACTGCATCAGTTAGCCAGTTGATCGAGGCAAGGAGAATAATCCTTCCGCAGGTTAACCTACGGAAACCTTGTTACGACTTCTCCTTCCTCTAAATGATAAGGTTCAGTGGACTTCTAGCGACGTCACCAGCGGCAAACCACCGACATCACCGCGATCTGAACACTTCACCAGACCATTCAATCGGTGGGAGCGACGAGCGGTCTATACAAAGGGCAGGGACGTAGTCAACGCGAGCTGATGACTCGCGCTTACTAGGAATTCCTCGCTGAAGACCAACAACTGTAATGATCTATCCCCATCACGATGAAATTTCCAATGGTTACCTGGGCCTATCGGCCAAGGCTATAGACTCGTTGAATACAACAGTGTAGTACGCGTGCGGCCTAGAACATCTAAGGGCATCACAGACCTGTTATTGCCTCAAACGTCCATGGCCTAAACGGTCGTAGCCCCTCTAAGAAGTTGGCTGTGGAGGGTCGACTCCAATAGCTAGTTAACAGGCTGAGGTCTCGTTCATTAATGGAATTAACCAGACAAATCGCTCCACCAACTAAGAACGGCCATGCACCACCACCCAGAGAATCAAGAAAGAGCTCTAAATCTGTCAATCCTTACTATGTCTGGACCTGGTAAGTTTCCCCATGTTTAGTCAAGTTAAGCCACAGGCTCCACTCTTGGTGGTGCCCTTCTGTCAACTCCTTTAAGTTTCAGCCTTGCGACCATACTCCCCTCGGAACCCAAAATCCTTGATTTCTCATAAGGTGCCGACGGAGTCCTAAAAGCAACATCCGTCGATCCCTGGTCGGCATCCTTTATGGTTGAGACTAGGACGGTATCTGATGGTCTTCGAGCCCCCAACTTTTGTTCCTGATTAATGAAAACATCCTTGGCAAATGCTTTCGCAGTTGTTCGTCTTTCATAAACCCAAGAATTTCACCTCTGAGTATGAAATACGAATGCCCCCAACTGTGCCTGTTAATCATTACTCCGATCCCAAAGGCCAACCGAATAGGACCGAAATCCTATGATGTTATCCCATGCTAATGTATGCAGAGTGTAAGCTTGCTTTCAGCACTTTAATCTCTTCAAATAACGGCGCCAGAGGTGCGACCCGGCCAATTAAGGCTAGGAGCGAATCGCCGGCAATACGGACTAGACGACCGATGCACACCCAGAGGTGGACCGGCCAGCCCATCCCAAGGTCAACCTACAAACTTTTTAACAGCAACAACTTAAATATACACTATTGGAGCTGGAATTACCGCCGCTGCTGGCACCAGACTTGCCCTCCAATGGATCCTCGTTAAGGGATTTAGATTGTACTCATTCCAATTACCAGACTTGAAGAGCCCGGTATTGTTATTTATTGTCACTACCTCCCCGTGTCAGATTGGGTAATTTGCACGTCGGCTGCCTTCCTTGGATGTGGTAGCCGTTTTTCATGCTCCCTCTCCAGAATTGAACCCTAATTCTCCGTCACCCGTCACCACCATAGTAGGCCACTATCCTACCATCGAAAGTTGATAGGCGGAAATTTGAGATCCGTCGAGTTATCATGAATCATCAGAGCGACAGACAAAGCCCGCCTCGACCTTTTATCTAATAAAAGCATCCCTTCCAGAAGTCGGAGTTTGGTGCACGTCTTAGTTCTAGAATTACTACGGTTATCCGAGTAGAAGATACCATCAAACAAACTATAACTGATTTAATGAGCCATTCGCAATTTCACAGTTTGAATTCGTTCATACTTACACTTGCATGGCATAATCATGAGACAAGCATATGACTACTGGCAGGATCAACCAGGTAGCGTCCATCAAAAGGAGTCCGGCTCACTGATGCCCTCTTTCCCCATGAAGAGGAAGGGAGAGGCACGCGCAGAGCCGGATGTCCACCGATCAGCCGTTGTGTGTTTTCCAGGAAAAGGTAATCGCCAAGCAAAGCCCTGCCCCCACCTTCGTCCTCCGCATCCAAAAGGTACCGGCAGGTACGTGCGTGCGCGCACCTACGACACTAACGGCGAGATCCGACCACACCGAGGCAACATGACACACACCCGTCAAATGTCCTGCCCCGTCGCCAATAACACTGCAACAGTGTCAAGAGCGATGACAAGAACGAGTCATTTCCACATAAGGTACGTGCACAGGTCATCTAATAAGCAATGGAAGATGTAGAACGAATACATACCCCTCACGTCAAATGAGCTGAAATGGAGAGCACGCGAAAGCGACCTTCCACCGATGGAGGGAGGAAGTCCGCCGACGAACTCAAACCGATCACCCCTGACGTACCAAAGCCATTCCCGCAGCCCGTCGCCACCGTACCCCTTGCCAGGCAAGAGTGAGCGTAGGACAGAAGGGTCGACTAAATGAACAACGTGTTGCTCGCCGCTGTGCATGAAAAAACATCTGACGAAAATGATTCTACCCAAACGCTGCCCTTGTAGGGCCCATGTATCATCCAAACACAACCTGTAACCAACTGTCACCTCACCGTCACCGGTCATGACCCAACCGTCACCCAACAGTAACCAAGTCGTGATCAACACATGACCACATCATGACCATCCATGACCCATCCATAGTGAAGCTGAAGATACTCAAGCACAAACGAGCATCCCAAAGATGCCCTCGTCTTAGCAGGACGACAATTTCATTTTACTGTCCGCGACCCGTCTCGCGGACGGTAAAACCCCTCCTGCGGACAGTCAAAACTCATTACGCAGACAAGCACGCCAAACTTGACAGTGCTCTAATTTTTTTTTACCGATAGTTACTTGTTCCGCGAACAGTGATACGCATCCTAACCCATCCGTCACCTCACTATCACCCACAAGACCCCGTCCATAGTGCAGCTGAAGAGACTAAAACCCATACGTGACCCATCCTAACCTGTCTCATGACCAGTTCGTGATCAGCCATGACCTAATCATGATCAGCCATGACTAGACGTGACCAAACCGTGATCAAGTGTGACCAGACTATGATCAACTATTACCAGTTCGTGATCAGCCGTGACCAGACTATGATTGGATCGTGACCTGACCGTGACTGGAACGTGACTGGTTGTGACGTGATTGTGACCAGCCGTAACTTGACCGTGATCGACTGTGACCAGATGGTGACTAGTCGTGACCAGACTGTGATAAGTCGTGACCAGACCGTGATCAGCCATGACCAGACCATGATCAGCCGTGACCACACCATGATCAGCCATGACCAGACCGTGATAAGTCGTGACCACACCGTGATCAGCCATGACCAGACCGTGATCATCCATGACCAGACCGTGATAAGTCGTGACCAGACCGTGATCAACCATGTCCAGACCATGATCAGCCATGACCAAACCATGATCAGCCATGACTAGACATGACAAGACCGTGATTAGTCATGACCAGACCGTGATAAACCGTGACCAGACCGTGATCAGCCATGACCAGACCGTGATCAGCCGTGACCCGACCGTGACCCGACCCTGATCACCCGTGACCGACCGTGACCAAAACCATGAACAGTCATGACCAGACCATGATAAGTCGTGACCAGAGCATGATAAGTTATGACCAGACCATGATAAGCAGTGACCAGACCTAGCCTAGAGTCCAGTGCTATACATCGAGCATGGTCAATGTATAAGGTGGTGGTGGCAGACGATATATCGAGCACGGTCAATGGGTCGGGGAAGAGACACATACACAAGTGTCGATGTATCGGGTGATGTGGTGGCTTGTTTAAGTCCCACATCGGAAATGGAGAGAAAATGGAGGGGGTTTATAAGCCCTTGAACCCCTCCATAAGGTAAGACGCGCTTACCGAGTGCTTAGTGGCCTGTGTGGGACAAAGCCTTGAGGGTTCTATATGCTCAAATAGGACAATATCTTCCGTTGTGTACTCTGATACTAGGGAAGACGCATTTTGGGCCGACTAGTTGGGCCTGCCCCAAAGACAAATCCGTGAGGGCCCCACCCATTTATGGGTCCAGAGCGGACAATATCTTACCGAACCGAGCTGTGTTGAAATGGCGGCGCCTTGGAGGGGCGGATCGTTACAGTTATCTTTTTCAAGGTTAGGCAGGTAACATGTGCGCTCAACATTGTAGTTCTTGAAGGATCGTTCCTTTTGAACTGGCCGAAAGAGATGTGTACGAGGGGGATTCCAGGGAGGAGTAGATGCACCATATCCGTCAAAGTTTTCCTCAGAGGAGATAGATGGTCTTGACTAGCCAAGTGACGGATGAGGGACAGGTGAGGTTGTTGTCACAGGGGTGCCTTGAGGTTCTTCCTCTATTCCTTCAAAGGAGGAAATTGAAAGAGGGCTAGTTGGTATGGACCGATCTGGGTTTTTGTAAGCCCGGGGTTTCTTGGGTTTCTTCGGCGAAGGAGGAGAAGGGGTGGTTGTGGATGACAACGCGGCATGACTCCACGAGTATCATCTAGAACTATTTGGAACAGCCCCCAAATGTTTTCGAGGCATTTTGACCGAAAACCCTTACTGTACGAAGAGAAAACGGTAGATGAAGGGGAAGAATGAGATACCAAACAAAGAACCAAAAAGGCAAAAATGAGGAGAAAAGGATATGGTACCTGTAATCTAAAAGAAGGAACGATCGAAAAGACCGAGTGAGTAAAAGGAGACCGGGAGCGAAGGCACAGGGACGAAGAGACACGGAACCCCTTTTGGTGCGGAGATGCTCTTGGAGCCCTAGCAGAGCAATAAATGGTAAACTGCCCGAAAGAGACTTGTTTGGTTTTAAAATGAGGGGCCACGCAAGAGCGACTTAACTCGGGGCTCGAGACATGGCTCGAGGCCTCGAGTTTGAGTGATTTAATTTTTATTTTTTGTTTTTTTTTATTTTTTTTTATTGTTATCATGTTCACACAAACAACAGATTAACATTAAAACATGGATCAAACCCCAATTGATTTTCTTAGGTCAAGAAAGTCAGTTGAGTCAAGCGGTTTGGTCATTATATCCGCTAATTGATTTTCACTAGAAATGTACTCAAACTGAATTGTTTTCTCTTCAACTAATTCTCGGATGAAATGATGTCTAATATCTATATGTTTGGTTCGAGAGTGTTGGACTGGATTCTTGGAGATATTTATGGCATTTGTGTTATCACAATGGAACGTCATCGTCCCTCCTATCATGCCATAATCAACTAGCATTTGCCTCATCCAGAAAAGTTGAGTACAATAGTTTACTGCTGCTATATACTCAGCTTCTGCAGTTGAAAGAGATACGGACGATTGTTTTCGACTGTGCCAGGCGACCAAACAGTTTCCAATATAGAAACAACCACCACTGGTGGATTTTCTATCATCTAAGTTTCCCCCCCAGTCTTTATCAGTGTATCCCGCAATATGATAAGACGTATCGAAGGGATACCAAATTCCATATGAGCATGTTCCCAATACATATTTGATTATTCATTGAACTGCTTTTAAGTGGGATTCCTTAGGATTTGCTTGGAAACGCCTACAAGCTCCCACACTAAATGAGATATCGGGTCTGCTAGTAGTTAGATATAAAAAGCTACCTATCATGCTTCTAAATATGCTAGGATCTACCTCTTTCCCATTTTCATCTTTTGATAATTTCACAGATGTGCTTATGGGTGTGTTAGAGTGTTTGCTACCTTCGAGAACAAAATTTTTAACTAAGCCTTTGCATATTTGGATTGAGAGATGAAGAGGCCATCATCAAATTGTTTTATTTGTAATCCAAGAAAATAATTGAGTTCTCCAACCATGCTCATTTCAAACTCAGATTTTATTAGATTGGAGAAACTAATAGCAACTTGTTCATCGGTGGATGCAAACACAATATCATCCACATAGATTTGAGCTATTACAATGGTTTCATTTTTCTTTCTTACAAACAATGTTGTGTCTACGTTTCCCATTTGAAAGTCATTATCCAACAAGAATTGTGTAACCCTTTCATACCAGGCTCGGTAAGCTTGTTTAAGACCATACGCCTTCTTTAATATGTAGACATGATTAGAGAATTTTGGGTCAATGAAGCAAAAACAGCTAGAAATGTTTTCAAGTTGCTTTCATTTTTTTACTCCAGTCATAGGATCCCCAATGATATTTGACATAGGATGATTCTTGTTGGGTTTAAGCTCATTAGGTGTAGTTGAAGATGTAGAGGGCTCATCACTTTGGTTTGAAGGGAGATCTACTTCTTCTACGGTTTCAAGTATGGATGAAGGATGATCATTAATTACCACATTGATTGATTCTAAGATGGCACCGGTTCTAAGGTTTTTTATTTTAAAGGCACAGCTAGTGCTAGAGTAACTCAGAAAAATTCCTTCATCACTTTTTGCATCGAATTTTTCCAAGTTTTCATAATCTCTAAGAATATGACACTACCGAAGATCTTGAGGTAGTTAGCATTAGGCTTCCTAACGGTCCATAATTCAAAGGTTTTTTTTACCAATACCAGCCCTTAAATAAACTCTATTTATGATAGAACATGCGGCATTGACAGCCTCAGCCCACAGATTTTTTGGTAATTTCTTGTTATCAAGCATGACTATGGCCACGTCTTGGAGAACACGATTTTTCTTTCAGCCACCCCATTTTGTTGAGGTGTCTTTGGTGCAGAGAACTCATGGTGTATACCATGTTTTTCGCTAAACTTTTGAAAATGATGATTTTCAAATTCACCACCATGATCACTTCTAATTCTATTTATGGATTTTTTTTTTTCATTTACAATCCGTTCTGCAATTATTTTAAATTCATGATAGACATCTGATTTTTCTCTAAGGTAAGCTACCCAAGTATATCTAAAGTAGTCATCAACTACCACCATGAAATACATCTTCCCCCTATACTCATATTTTCGATTGATCCAACTAAGTCCATATGGAGAAGTTCAAGGGGTCTGGAGGTAGTGACTACATTTACCTTTTTATGGGCTACTCTTACCTGCTTGCCTTTTTGGCACTCACCACAAAATACTTGATCTGAACGACTCAACTTGGGCAGTCCTTTGATGTGCTCACTTAGTTTTGATAGGTCTTTGAAGTTTACATGTTCTAATCTCTTGTACAACAACTATGCTTCATTAAACTTAGACATATTACAATGATTTTTGCATGGAGTTGGGCAGTTTCCAAGTGCATAGCAATGATCAGACGTTTTCATACCCTTTAGAACAACTTCACCTTCATCATTATAAATTTGACAATCATTCTTACGGAAGGTGACATAATGATCTTTTTCACATATTTGGGATATACTTAAAAGATTGTGTTTAAGACCATCAACAAACAGCACATCATCTAAGGTAAGTGAGCCATTCAATTTTAGGGTACATTTCCTTACAATCTTAGTCATATTTTCATCTCCAAAGGTAACCGAACCACCATTGAAGTTTACAAGATTTGACATAAATGATTTGTCCCCAGTCATATGCTTTGAGCAGCCACTATCAAGATACCACTTAGATTGATTTTGAACTTTTAATGTTATATAAACAATCAAGCTTTTATACTTTGGAACCCATTTCAATGTGGTAGTGGATTTTAGACTTTTGGGACAAATTTTTGAAGATTGTATCCAAATCTTTTAGTCATCTTTTCGTTTAGAATTTTGTTTAATTTTTTAGCCAGACTTTCTCGATAATAATATACTTTCTTTTCCCTTTCGTAGTTTTTCTCTTCAAGTTGTCTTTTGTTTGTTTTTTCCCATACATGTCTTTTCCGAAGTTTACATTCAAATCTAAAATACCCTCTTTTAGCACAATAGGAACATTTAACATTTGAAGGTTCAGGGGGTTGGCCTTTAACAAACACAATTTGATTTATAGATTTTACTTTACTTTGATTGTACCCAAGACCAATTTTGTCACCATGAGTTTTACCCAAATTTAGCAGTCAATCTAACTTATGTTGTCCTTGGGTAAATTTATTTTCTAATTTTAGTTTGTGACTTTTGAGATTATTTATTTCAAAATGAGAATTAATAATTTCTTCTAATAGGATACTTCGAATATCTTCTAATTTCTTAATGTCATTCTCATAAATTTTTACTTTGTCTTGTTGCAACTTTTGTGTTTGTCTTAGCTTAACATTTTCCTCATTTAAAGTTTTCAGTGTAGCTACAACTTTTTCGTTAATAGCTTTTTCTTCTTCTATCTGGCTCATTAACATTGTATTTTCAGATTTAATCTTACTTAATTTTTTGGCCAGATTTTGACTTTCCAGAAAAATGGAATCATAAGCCTCTTGGAGGTCATCTTCCTCCTCATCGTCTGATTCATCATTTGAATTAATTTCAGCAAATGTGATGGAGGCAATGAGGCCTTTCAAATTTTCAGCCTTTTCTTGTGTTAATTCATCAGAATCACTTTCTGATTGAGATGAATCTTCATATGTACTAGTCAAGGCTTTCTTATTTCCTTTTTATGGACATTCAATAGCAAAATGTCCTTGACCTCCACAATTATAGAATTTTTGTTCCTTGTTCTTATCTTTCCCTTTTTCTTTCACTGTACTAACATATATTATCAAATTTTGACTGGAGGATTTGGAGTTTCGACCTCTCAACCACTGAGTTTCCCTCATGAGTTCTTGCTAAGATGTCCCAAGCATCTTTGGCTGTCACACACTTCATAATACATTTGAACTCATCTAGTGAGACAGCACACTTAATGGCATTTAAAACCTTTCCATTTGCAGTGTATAAGGTTTTTTCCATGTCTCTCCAGGTGAAGTAATCCTTGGATTTTGTTCCAATGATCTGTTGTACAGATTTTCCTGCTTCGTCTTTGGTTGATTTTTCAGTGATTTCCTCAACAGGGTGTTCCCAACCCCTCACTACGGATTCCCAGACGGCTCCATCAAGTGATATAAAGAAGCTTTTCATTTTGCCTTCCACGAGGCATAGTTAGAGCCGTCAAAGTAGGGAGGTTTGGAAATAGGATGACTATCACCTTTATGCATAATTCTAGTACAGGATCAACTCGGACGATTAAGTCCAACTCAGAGTAACCGAGCTTTTGATGCCAATTGAAATTCCGTTACTAGAATAATGTATGACCTAGAGGGGGGGAATAGGTCGTATTTCGAAATCCTATCCCTATTAAAATTCCTTTTAAAAAACTACTACTTAAATATATGAGATGTGAAGTGAATCAATTTATTTCCTTTTGAATTAAGCATTGTTAATGAATTATGGGCGATCCTACTTGTGTGTGCAAGTGACAGAATACTCTATCAAACCATTCAAGTTAAAAACATCACCCACATATATGCAAAGAGATTTTATAGTTGTTCGGTTTCAATTAACCTACGTCCACTGTTAGACTCTCTCGTCGATGTTCTCAGATTGCCCAATTTTCCATACATCTTAAGAGATAGGACAACCATGTATATATGTACAAGTCTTCTAACGGCTTAATCTGGAGGCCTCCTGATTTGTAACACCCCGATTTCTCAATGATGTGGATAATTACGTAAATGCCCTGGATTTGGTAAATTTAATAATTATGATGTTAAATGAGAAAATGGTGGGGGCCCATTACTCAAACTAAGATCCTATGAACATATTATAAGGGTTAAATTATATTGGATGGGTAATTTCTCAATGAAGCGAAAAATTACGAAAATGCCCCTGAGTTATTAAATTAATTATTTTGTGATGACAAATAAGGAAATGGTGGGGCCCATTGCTCAAATTAAAATCATATGAGCACATTATGAATGTTAAGTTTGATTGGTTGGGTAATTTTCATCATTTGGGTCAAAAATGGCTAAATGGATCAAAGGGCCCAAATGGGACCCATCGGGTCTTATTGGATTATTTGACCGCTCTGTAAACTTAAATTAAATGGGCTTAAGCCTATTTGATTGGAAATCAAGTGGAGAAGAAATGGGTAGGCTTGATCCATATGTGAAAACCATTTACAAATGACCAAAATTCCATATTTGGGTCATGGAGGCAAAAACGGGTCAAGGAGCTAAAAGTGGACCCAACGGGTCGAGTTGACTATTGTTGACCGTGTGGACCCTCAAGGGAGCTAAAACACGACGTTAAATCAGTTGAGTGGGACTGAGGTGAGTTGGAATTAAATCAAGTTATGAGTCAACTCATGTGCATTAAATGAAATGCATTAAGTATGTGAGTTGGGTGAGTTGAGATGGAAATTTAAATGATCTTGAGTTGAGTGAGTCAAAAGGGAAATTTAAGGGACTGTAAATCAGTGAGTCTAATGGGAATTGGAAGAGGTTGGCTAGTCTCAAACCAACCAAAACAAGTCCCACACGTTGGGGACTTGTTTTGGTGAGTTCCATGTTGAATGGTAAATGAGAACACATGGGATTGATATGAGTTACATAGAAATCTGAATGGCTGCATGGGTAGCTGCCAAGGGGTGCCTTGGATGGCACCCAATACCCATTCGTTTTGTGCATGGATTGATGAGAAGTGGAAGGGTTATGATGGCTGAAATACAAAAGTAATAAGCACCCATGTTTGGCCGATTTTTATCATTGTGAAAGCCTTACAATCCCATCTCTTTCTCCCTCTCTCCTAATTGGTGTTCTCGGCTGGAACAGCAAAGGCTTTTGGTACCAATATTCAAGCTTAAACCAGTAAGGAATTAAGAAAGAAGGAAGGAAATAAGAAGGAAAGGAAGCATGGATCAAAAGGCAAAGGAAAGTGGTAAGTTTTCCCATTGATTTATGTTTAATAAAATGGGTAAAATAAGACATGATTCGGCCATGTGATGGTCAAGTCTATCAAAGGGTTAAAGTATGATTCTTTTATGCCCAATTAGATGGAAAACATGGACATAAGGTGGCCGAAACCCATGGAAAAAGTTGGTTAATGGTTATGGTTTTTGAAATTTAAAACCATGCAAGTTTGGACTGTTTTACATGTTTTGATTTAAGATTTAAATACATGTTTTAGAATGGTTAAAAATATGGATCTGAATGACATAGGGACTGAAGTTTATATGGTCTAAAATCAGTGGATTAAAAGATGGAAATGGACAATTGGGTTCGGCCACTTAGCATGGCCGAACCCCATGGAAACAAGTGGTTGTTTTTTATAGTTTTTGGAAATTAAAACCATATGATTTGGGACTGATATTAGATGTTATTGTTGGTTTTAAAATGCATGTTTTAAGGAGGTTAAAACATGGATTTGGGTGTTGGTTTCAGACCCAAGATAAAGGGTTAAATGTTCAAAACTAAAGGTCATGGTGTTCGGCCAATGAGCATGGCCGAACCCTATGAAATTGGGCTAATTTTTGGATGTTTGTTTGAAAGGTAAAACCTGATTTTAATATATTGTTATTACATGATTATCTGAGGTTTAAAAACAGTAAACATAACCATTGGGTTCGGCCACCATGGAGGGCCGAACCCCATGTAAAAGAGAGTTGGTTTTCATGTTGGAAAACATGGAAACCATAGACCTTTGTGGACTGTTTTTGGGAGATTTTTATGTGATAAGGTTACTGATTTTGGGTTGGCCATAGGATGGCTAAACTATGGGCTTAATATGGCTAAGGGGTAGAGCCAATTAGTATTTAAACAAAGGACATCATTGAGCAAAGAACCATAAGGGTTCGGCCATGAGTATGGCCGAACCCCATGGACTGTTCATGGGTCATTTTATGGATGCATATGTGATTTTAAATAGAATTATGGTTGCTGTTTTTATGGCTAAGATGTATGATAAATGATGAAAGATCATTAGGAAGAATTGGACTTTATGCTAATTCATAATGAATGGGTTAAATAGCCTAAGCTTATGAGTAGTAGTTGGTAATGGTTCTATGTTGATTTAAAAGGTTTAAAATACCCTAATGGAGAACCATGTAGTAATGGATAAAGGAACCATTGGGTTCGGCCAAAGGTATGGCCGAACCCCATGGAGTAAATTTGGTGGATTAAAGATTGGACAGACCAATACCAAATCTGTGAATACAAGCCAAATGAAGAGATTGATCAAAAGGACTTATAAGATGTTTTAGGTCTCATACGTGAATGGACATGTAAATAAGATTATGATTTACTTATTGTTGCATAATAAGGTACCGAAAATTGAACGACGAACGAGTCGTGACCGGTTAAAGCCTAAGAAAGAACGGACGCTGAAGTGATTCTTCAGTAGGTTTCCTACCTACTTGTAACCACGGTTTTTACCCAGTTTTTCTTATGATACTCTTGTTTTAATATATGTGTTTCAAATGATATATTATGCATTAACAAATGGCATACAGGCATTGACATCTCATGCATAGTCATGGGATAATGAATGAAGTTCTACAGTGATGGCTACAAATGTACATGATGGGGGCTGCTCATTGCATGTACATATTTTATAGAAGAGATGAAAGTGTGTTGTAATTTACCTTGTCGGTGCAAGGCACGTCAAGTGATGGCTACAAATGTACATGATGGGGATTGCTCATTGCATGTACATAGAAGAGATGAAAGTGTGTTGTAATTTACCTTGTCGGTGCAAGGCACGTCAAGTGATGGCTATGAAAGTACATAATGGGGGATGCCCGTTGCATGTGCATATTTCATAGCATTGTTTTAACTGTTTTTAATGATCATGTATTATGATATATGCATGTTTTATATGCTGACATGTGGTATCCTGATTCGGGAACCTACTGGGCGCGTTGATCTAACGCCCTAATTCTATCCTCAGAGGAGATTGCAGGTACAAGCAAAGGGAAAGGAAAGGTCGTTGACCGGGAGGGGAGCCAAGCCTAAGCGCTTGAATGATGGATTGGATTACTTTATATCACTGTCATTTGAATACTTTTGTTGGACATGTAATAATTCACTACTTGCTACGGTTTGATTAGGTTGATAACAGTTGGATGGTTGATCTATGTTAAATAATGTTTAAGATTGTTACTTGTTATCTGGTCTTTCTATTCCGCAATTAATCTAGATTATTCCGCATGTTGATGTTAGTTCCATGTGTGATTCGTAATCATGGTCTAGTCCATGTACACATGGGTGACCAGTTAAGGTTCAGACTTGGGTAGTCTGAACTTAACTCGCGTCGTGACGCCGCCCGCTCTCTTTCGATGTTTTATTATAACTTTAAAAAAAAAAATTAGACTCAGAAATTCTCGGAGAGGGTGGGGCATTACATGATTTTCCTCGAGGCCTCCAGGCTGTACACGAAAATGCAACAAGCTAGACAATTCAAATTTCAAATTTTAGTTTTAATTGACCTTAGTCAACTACCGGCTTTCTTATTTGCCACATGTCCTTGATTTACAATCAAGGCATCTGTATTATCTTCCGACATCTTCCAAGGCAAGGTCCAAGTGAGTCACGTAATTGACAATATGGGTAACTCATACAAACCGGGACATTAAAATTCATGTCTATGTACTTCTCTTGAGTTGTTGTGATTTCCAAATACAATGAATGCTTGAAGAATCCCTTTGACATGTGATATGTGCTCAATAGATTTTAATCGTCGATGATTCAAACAACTTTACGAAAATTATTATTAATTTAACTCTCCCATTTTTCCAGTTTGTGAGAATCATCATTCCCATGAAACCGAGACAAATAAATGAGAAATAGCCCTATGAATTATTAAATGGATCCTCGATACCTTTGTACATTTTTATTATTGTTTTTAAACTCACCATCTTTGCTCCATACTCTTGTGTGGAAATTATCAAAATCCAATTTTAATTATTTTTTCTTAAATAGTGTTCTTAATACCTTCCATCCTTGTGAATTCGACCTCGAACTCACCTTGTAATTATTACTTCGCTACCTGCGCTTGGGTTTACACTTTTAAAGTGGTAGCAAGGTTTTGGCGCCGTTGCCAAGGATTGTAACGGTCTTTCGAACACTAAAAAAAAAATAAAAAATAGAAATTAAAAAAATATTTTTAGATTATTTATTTGTGCTACTAACTTTTCTTATTTCTTGTGTTTAGGTTATTTTGTTTGGATTTTTACACATCATGGAGAAAATGAAAATAAAAATACCCCACCTCGGAGAACCATGCGTGATTATTTGCAACAATCAAGAATAAGTTCTCCACTAATGTTTGAATATGAAAATGATCATGGGGAAAATAAAACCCACCATGTCCCACCTCGGAGATCTTTACATGAATACTGGGAACAAGAAAGACCAAGTTCTCCCAAGGCCGCTAAAAAAGTAGATGACTTTTGTGGTATATGCGAGACTATTGGACACCAAGTTCTGGATTGTCCTGCAATCCCAGTTCTGAAAAAATGGCTACATGATCCAACTAATGCCATGACAGCATATGAAAGGCCTTCTTTTTCTCCATTCTCTGAAACTTACAACTCTAGTTGGAAGGACGAGTCCAATGCTAATGACTCTCCTCAATGGTCTTTCACTCCTACTACGTATGTGCTGTAACACCCCAATTTCTCAATAATATGAATATTTACGAAAATGACACTGGATTGGTGAATTTAATAGATGTGATGGTAAATGAGGAAATGGTGGGGTCCATTGTTCAAATTAAGATCATATGAACATATTATAAGGGTCAATTTATCATGAATGGGTAATGAATATCAAATTGGGTCAATATGGTTAATTGGGTCAAAGGATCCAATTGGGACCCAATGGGTCATAATGGACTTATTAGACCATTGGGTGAGCCCAAATTTAATGGAGTTAAGCTGAATTGATTGGAAATTAAGTGGAGCATAAATGGGTAGGCTTGATGCACATGTGAAAACCAAATGCAAATGGCTAAAACAACCCATAAATGGGTCATGGCGTCAAAACGGGTCAACAAGCTAAATGGGGACCCAATGGGTCGGATTGACCATCTTGACCATCGCTGGCCGTGTGACCCTTGAGTGAGCTCAATGGTGAGTCAAATCAGGTTGAGTTGGACTGGAATGAGTTGCATTTAAATTAAATGGTTGGGTTGACTCAAGTGTAATAAATGAATGGCAATTAATGTGGTGAGTTAAGCCATTGAGTTGGGGTGAGTTAAAATGGAAATCAAAGAGGTCTTATTTCCATTGAGTCAAATGGAATATGAGGAGGTGCCTTGGTCTCAAACAAACCAAAACAAGTCCCACATGTTGGGGACTTGTAATGGTAGCTTCCATGCATAATGTTAAATGGAATTGAATGAGAATGAGATAAAAATCTCATGGGAATATGGAGGGGTTTCCATCTCATATGGAAACCCAAGCCTCCAACGTTGGGATGCCAATGGGTGCATTGGTTGGCAGCAAGTGTCTCATTGGTATGAGCAAGATTTGATGAGGATTAAATGGGTGATATGGGGTTGTTTAACAAAAGCAACCAACACCATCACTTGGCCGAATTGGTCATTGCAAAACCTTAGGATTCTCATCTCTCTCCCTCTCTCAAGAACACCTCTCCTTGGCCGAATCAGCCTTAGTGTCTTCACCAATTGATCAAGCATACATCCGGCTAGGGACTAAGGAAGAATAAAGGAAACAAAAGGGAAGGAAGTAAAGATCAAAGGCAAGAGAGAAACAAAGGAATTTGGTAAGTATTTCCATTGAATTTTGTTTAATAAGATGGGACAAATGGAACATGTTTTGGGCCATGGGTATGGCCGAATGCATCAAGGTTTAAACATTGGGTAATGGTGGTTTAAAAATGATAAAATGGATCATTGGGTTCGGCCACCTTGGATGGCCAAACCACATGAAATTATTTGGTTAAATTGATGGTTTTGAAGACTATAAACCATGTAAAAACCATGGAGATTGTACATGTTTTAATGGACAAAAGATGTAAGCTAAAAAGGCTCAAATCATGGGCATAGGTTTCAGCCACCTTGGATAGCCGAACCCCATAATGTGTTTGATATTTTGGTATGGTTTTTGGAGAGATAAAAATCATACCAATGGTGGAGAGTTTTTATGTGATTTAAATGAAGATAAGATTACTGTTTTGGAGTATCTAGGGCATGGCTGAACCATGTTAATGTTATGGTTAAGTTGCTGATCTAAATCATGAATAGATGATGGACTAATTGAATCAAGAGAACCATAGGGTTGGGTCATGTGTATGGCCGAACCCCATGGACTGTTTTGAGGGGAGATTTGGATTAAAATCATGTTGGAAGCTAAGGTTTGTTTTATGCTTTTGTTCTAAGAAACACCTATGCTTAGTTATGGATCTAATATTAATTTGATCAACCATGATAATATGGAAAGTAGGACAAAAATCAGATTGGTG
This sequence comes from Chimonanthus salicifolius, assembly GCA_013350335.1. Classification (NCBI taxonomy): domain Eukaryota; kingdom Viridiplantae; phylum Streptophyta; class Magnoliopsida; order Laurales; family Calycanthaceae; genus Chimonanthus; species Chimonanthus salicifolius. Next base: position 16,389,076 of record CM023539.1, read on the forward strand.
AGGTTCGGCCATGAAGTATGGCCGAACCCCACTAATGGTCATTGGTGACCCTAGTGTGTAGTTACTAATGTTGATGGATGGACTTAGTGGTTAATTTATATGTATGTAAGAATGATTTAAAGACCAAATTAAGTGGTGAGGTTCGGCCATGTTGTATGGCCGAACTCCACCAAGGTGGATTAGTTATGGTTATTGGTTTTAAGAAAATTAAACAAAAGGTTAGCCTAAATGGCATAAAGTTAATTATGGATGAAATGATCAAAGATGAAATGATCATAGGATTGGATATACGAACCCCACGAGATGGTATATGAGACCTAAATTTGATTAGAAATCAAGTAGATTAAGTATTGATTTGTTGTTACATAACAAGGTAACGGAATGTGAACGGTGTGCGAGTCGGGATCAAGTGAAAAAGAACAAAACACTGAAGCTAATCTTCGGTAGGTTTCCTACCTACTTGTAACCACTATGATGATTAGTTTTATCATGATTTTGATAAGATATGTTGTTATTATTATTATGTTTCAATTGGTTTTTGAATCATGAGATTTATGTACATGCTTCATATATTCATTGGCATCTCATGCATGGACATGGGATGATGATTATGGAATGCCTCCTTAGGCGATGAGGGTCCCGCCAGGAGTAGTATCATGATGATGATAATACATTGGTCTCCTTAGGCGATGCAGGTCCCGCTAGGAGAAATGTTATAATGATGAGAAATACATTGGTCTCCTTAGGCGATGCAGGTCCCGCCAGGAGAAATGTTATAATGATGAGAATCACATTGGTCTCCTTAGGCGATGAGGGTCCCACCAGGAGAGATATTATGATGATGAGAGCCACATTGGCCTCCTTAGGTGATGAGGGTCCTACCAGGAGAGATATTATGATGATGAGAGCCACATCGGCCTCCTTAGGCGATGAGGGTCCCGCCAGGAGGAATATCATCAAGAAGAAATGAAAGTGTATTGTGACTTACCTTGGCGATGAGAGTTTCGTCAAGTGATGGCTATGTATAAGCATGATGGGAGGGACTCATTACATATGCATATTTACATAGAATTGATTTACCTATTTTGTTGACCATATATATTATGATATATGCATGTTTTTATATACTAACCATGTGGTAGCCCTAATCGGAAATCCTACTGGACGCGTTGATCTAATGCCCTAATTTTATCCTTAGAGGATGATGCAGGAAAAGGGAAAAGGGAAAGAAAAGGTCGAGGACCTAGAGGGGAGCCAAGCTTAAGCACTTGATCGATGATTGGGATGTCTTTATTACTGTCTTTTGAGTTATATTTTATGGACATGTAACAGCTAGTAAACTTTGCTATGGTTTGTTTATGGTATTGACAATGGATGTTTGGATTAAGTTATTTAATAATTGAGACTTGTACTTGCTATCTATTTAGTCTAATTCCGCAGTAAGTCTAGTTTATTCCGCATAACTTGTTTAGTTCCATGTGTGGAATGTTATCGTGGGTTTAGTCCATGCACACATGGGTGGCCAGTTAAGGGTCGGACTTGGGAAGTCGGAACTTAACTCGCGTTGTGACCCCACCCGCTCTCTTCCGGTGTTATTCTATTATTATTTAAAAAAAAAAAAAAAAATAGACTCTGATTTCTTGGTGAGGGCGGGGCGTTACATGTGCCTCCACATAAGGAAACTCTTGAGGAGACGTTGCATGCATACATGCAAAGTCAGGCTATCATTAACAATCAGATGATGCAATCCATGAATGAATTGAAGAGTTCAATGAACAAGACGACTTCTACGTCGAGCATTCAAGAAATACATGAGTTTTCTGCTCAACTTGAATTGAATCCGGGAGATCAATTTGAGTTACACAACTTTAACTCTCATGATTCACAAGATGAACTTTTTGAGTCTATCACCACTCTACAAAATAAAAAAATAGTTGACCAAAATATTTCAACGAAGGTTGGCGAACCTGAGGAATGTTCAAAATTACAGAGTGATGGTGAGCTTGATAAGTTTGAGTCTATAGTGGCTTTGCAACATCCGATACAAAAATCACTACCTCTTAAGAAATTAGTGCCGAATGCCAACATTTTTTAAATTTCTAGGAAAGTAAAGATTAATATTCCCATGTTAGATGTCTTAAAAAAAATTCATGTCATTCTAGGCCACCCATTCCTTGCAACCTCCAATTCTTTAATCAATTGTGGGGATGGTATTATGAAACTTTTTTCTAGCAATATGACATTGGAATTAAATGTATTTAATATTTGCAAACAACTTGGGAATAATGATAACATGCATAAATTGAACTTCATGCAAGACCAATCTCCTTCATTAGCTTTTATTGGTCCTCTTGAGGCATGTTTGGCCCATTTTAATGATTTTGACGAGGATTCCATCATTAGTTCTGTAAATTCCATGTTAGAATCTGTTCCCGTATTAGATATTGATAAATGGATGGCACATTTTGAAGAATTGCCAACTCGTGATAGCATGCCCCTCCCATCTTGTGCCCAAATGCCAAGGCTTGAGTTGGAACCTCCACCGGTCGAACTCAAGTACATACCTTTAGATCCAACAAAGACACTCTCAGTGGCCATTTCCTCGCAATTAGATCAAATCCATGAGGAAAAATTATTTGATGCGGGTACAGTAGAATGGATCACGTCGACATTGGGGAAATTTGTCCCTTTGTTTATACCCATGAGATTCACTGGGAGGACAATGCCAAACCCTTTAAAAAGATATTTCGTCAGCTACCATATGATCGAGGGAGGGTACACCCCTCTGGTGGACCATGCTCATTAGGATTAATTGCTACAACTTGTATATTAGTAAATTTTAGGTTCTTTCACTTACTTTATTATTATTACTATTTTTTATTTTCTTTCTTTTATATTTTTCTTTTGCATGTTTTGGTGGTATCTAACATAAAAAAACAACCAAACAAAAATTAAATAAAAAAAAATGTACTCATCAATTTTAGGTTTTTTGTACCCATTCTTGTTTTTCATTACTTTGTCTTTCATGTTGATATCATTACATACTCTCTATGCATTCATGTCATTTCCATATTGAGGAAAATGTCACATTTAGGTTGGGAGTAGAGGGTTTATCTAAAAAAACATGTTTTTGCTTTTAAACGCTTTTAGTCTTTTTAAAGAAAAATGTCAAAAAAAAAAATGTTTTTAGTAGATTTTCAAATTGATGAGTCATTTTTGGGTTAAATAATAATCTTCCTCTATAATGTTGAAATTTTTTATATTTTGAGAAAATTGAGGAAATTATTTTTTAATCTAAATTTTGAAAACAGAAATTGATGTTTGTGGGTGTCATCACTGAAAACCCTCACTATACTACAACTCGTCCACTAGAGGTGACCTAGGGGTACAAAGGCTTATTGCATGCGCTAAATGCAATCGAGAGTGTCATTGAAAGTGGCTTATTAGGATTTTGTTTTTAATTTTGGTTGATGGAGGACTAGCAACATGCTGGTTGGGAGTGTGATAAATGCCAAAAAATGCATTTATATGTTAATATTATTAGGCATTATCGCATTTCTTTTATATTTAATCGATGTATTTACACATGAATTTGTGAGTTTTATTTAATACTCCCTCTGTCCCAAATTAGTTGTCCTATATGGATTTTGAAACTGTCCCAAAATAGTTGTCTCATTTAGTATAAAATGTGTTGAAAATGGATGAGATCACATGGAATGCTAGCCTTAAATAGAGAGTTTCTTAAAAAATACAAATTTTCAAATGAGACAATTAAAATGGGACGGAGGGAGTATGACTTAGTACGTGTATTTTCTTTATTTCAGGAAACTAATCCGACAAATTTAATAAAAGCCCGAGTAACCCGTGTATTTCGAGTCCAGTATAGAGTTCAATGCTGAACCAGATCAAAAAGGTGAATCAAATCTCGAGTCAAATTCAAGTCTCAGCTCGTGAATAAAGAAAACATTGGTTGACCAAATCTCAAAAGAGTCGTTGGGGATAAGAAAATAACAAAGTAAAATGAGGCCTGAGAATGGAAAGTTTGGAAAAATGGAGAAATGGATCGTTGGCAGGAAGAAAAGGAGAAGCATACCGTTGGGGCAGAGAGAGCCGTTGGAGAGCTAATGGAAAATCACGAAAGGATATAAACAATGAGAGAAAAAGGCAGCAAATCACTGAAACATAATTGGAAACCTATAGAAAAGAGTCGTCGTTGTTTTCTCCGCAAAAACTGAGCACGGGCGTGAACAAGGCATATCTCCCTTTGGGGAGGGTAAGCATCGAGCAGCAAGCAGGCCGCCGACGAGTGACACGCCGGTGGAAGGGAGGAGGTAGATGCTTTGGAAACGGACTTTCTTCCGTCGATTCTTCTTGCTGGCCTCTCTTCATCCTCCATTGTTTGGGAGTTCTCAGCAGCAACATTGCAGCAAGCAACCTGTTAGCATTTAGCGGAAATAAACACAAGAAACGAAATAAAAATAAGCACACCATAAGACAAGAATTTTACGTGGTTTGGCCCACCTAGCCTACGTCTACGGAGCGACCAAAAACTTCACTATATGAGAGAGAAATAAATACATGTAGAAGATTAACTCCCTGAGTTAAAGTCCAAATTCAAAGTCCCGAACCCCTTGTACACCCATTTATACAACACACCGACACCACTTCTCAGTTGGTGTTTGTATCTCTCTTATACCCAGAAAAGTGAACTCAACTCCTATCTCGCTCTTCTCTCCGCTTCCTACGCTCTACGATCACATCCCGACGTGATTCACGACGTCTACGTTTCCTTCATAGTATGTTCCCGCACACACTAATGTGTTGCTGCAATCACTCCGGCCTCTCTATGCATATGGGGAAGGTGCCATCTCCACACGTACCCACAAAGGACTAAAGACCCTTCACCGTGCAGCAACCCTCTCGGCTACATCTTCATGTCGTTGTTGGTGTGATCTCAAACGGATGCCACACACACCATAGCAGCACCCACGATGGCATATATGTACTTGTTATTGTCCACTTCATATTGCCATGTAATCCCTATCTTCTCTCCTTTTTATTCTCTTGCCGTGTTTCCACTACTTTCTAGTCAACTCTTAGCAGCTTCCTAATTTGATTAGGAGTCCCTTTTAAGCAGTTACTTTTCTCTGGCTTCCAGCCAGTTGTTTGTTTCTATCTATGTTGTACACGACTACAACTTGCACAAGTAATATTCTTGCTGTAAATAGAGAATCCCATTTATATCTTCTTCTAGATTTTCTGAACAAAAATCTCGACTGTAGATGTGGTCAATCGAGCTATATCCCAATAATCTTCACCTTGGCGAGAATTTACCAAATCTTCCAGAGATGATCCGAGACAACATCCTCCACTATATCTGCAACTTTGCACCTTCATGCATACTGGCCGTTCTCGGCCTTGCTCCACCTGCAGTTGAAGTTCTTCCCTCAGCTCGTCCGTGCTCACGAGCACTGCTCCACCACTCAGCAACTCACAACCAATCAGTACATGATTCAGCACTTCACCTTGTTGAATCTTTCTTCTGTTGTATGCAAAAGACCCTCTTGATAAGTAGCATGTTGTCTCAAGATCGTATATGCTGAATATTCCTCTCAGCCAAGTCTCGAGCTTTTCTCACGCTGATTGTCTCTCTGTAGCTGGCCTGAATGCCCGCCTCTTGGTGGCTGCACACGGATCTGGACGAGTCTGACTCCTGTTCTATTTAAGAATAGATCTCTATCTGTCTTGCTCTCAACACAGAAACCAGCCCTTTGTAGTTACAACGTGCACACGCACACACAATACTGTCTATGTACACCTCATGTTGCTGCCTCTTCAATGTTCTGAAGAAGACAGACCATTGAACGCTGATACTGCTAGCATATATTCAGCCCTTTGCGCTACAACTGGTTGCTTCCTGATGTGCTGACGCTTCTGGCCTCTAAGGACACCACTTGTGTATTGTCACTGCTTTCAACGGAACAGGCAGCCCTCCGTATTCAAGGCCCACGGCAACAAGCCAGCCTTCCTTTTGCTCTGTATTTTCACACCCAAATACAGTATGATAACAGAGCCTTGCTGCCTTGTATTGCCTCTGTAACACACTTCTCGCTGCCAGCGCCTCCCTCTGTTGATTGCCGCTCTCTGTTCATTGAGATTTAGTTCCCCATTGTTGGTTGTCCAGACGAACCCACCACACAACCTGATCAGCCACTCTTTGGTTTACCAAAGAGTTCCCTCACGCTGCCTCTATGTGTCTGCCTCTGAAACCCGAAGCCTCTCTACAGTGCTTTATTCCTTTCACTCACGAGTCACTGGTCTCCAACCAAAGCTACTGATACCACTTGTTATCGTTTAACGGAAATAAACACAATAAACGAAATAAAAATAAGCACACCATAAGACAAGAATTTTACTTGGTTCGGCCCACCTGGCCTATGTCTACGGGACGACAAAAAACTTCACTATATGAGAGAGAAATAAATACGTACAAGATTAACTTCCTGAGTTAAAGCCCAAACCCGAAGTCCCGAGCCCCTTCTACACCAATGTATACAACACACCAACATCATCTCTTAGTTGGTGTTTGTATCTCTCTCATACCCAGAAAAGTGAACCTAACTCCTGTCTCGCTCTTCTCTCATCTTCCTACGTTCTACGAGTACATTCCGACGTCCTTCACGAACGCGAGGCTGTGTTTCCTTTATAGTGTGTTCCGCACACATTAATGTATTGCTGCAATCACACCGGCCTCTCTAAGTATATGGCGAAGGTGCCATCTCCATACGTACCCACAAAGGCCGAAAGGCCCTTCACCGTACAGCAACCCTCTTGGCTACATCTTCATGGCATTGTTGGTGTGATCTCAAACGGATGCCACACACACCATAGCAGCACCCACGATGGCATATATGTACTTGTTATTGTCCACTTCATATTGCCATGTAGATCCCTATCTTCTCTCCTTTTTATTCTCTTGCCGAGTTTCCACTACTTTCTAGTCGACTCTTAGCAGCTTCCTAATTTGATTAGGAGTCCCTCTTAAGCAGCTGCTTTTCTCTGGCTTCCATCCAGTCGTCTGTTTCTATCCATGTTGTACACGACTACAACTTGCACAAGTAATATTCTTGCTGTAAATAGAAAATCCCATCTATATCCTCTTCGAGATTTTCTGACTGTAGATGTGGTGAATCGAGCTATATCCCAACACCACCAGTAGCTTCTGTCTGCGTGAGAGGCAGCAGATGAGCACTGGCGTTGGGAGGACACTAGACAGGAGCAACTTCCAATTTGCAAGTTTGAGTCAGCCTTTTCTTTTACGTCATTTCTTAAAGTTGTTTTCCTTTTTATCTTTCTATTCTTATCAAAATTTAATTATCATTTCCCTATTACTGTTTATGTTTCTCTTGAGTTTTAATTGATTAATTGATGTCATTTTATATTTGATTTGGTTCAGTGATAATTTAGTTGTAAGTATTAACTTTTAATTTAGTTTTGAGTTGTAGTTTAATTTCATTTTTCACAATGATTCTATGCTTATCTCAAACTAAGGTTGAAAGGTGAAGTTTAAGAATTTATAGGATTATTTTAAATCAACAATGGAATTATTAATGTGTTTTGTTTAATTGAATGGTTTAACTTAATCAAATATTTATTACAAATCTAAATATTTTCGTTGATTCAATGTGATTTTCGAATACATTGAATGCTTGGAGAACCCATTTGATATTTGTGATAAATGTTCAAGGACATGTTCATGTCTATATACTTCTCTTGATTTGCTATGATTTTCGAATACAGTGAATGCTTGAGGAATCCCTATGACATGTGATATGTGCTCAATAGATTTTAATCATCGATTATTCAAACAACTTTGTGAAAATTATTATTAATTTAACTGTCCCATTTTCCGGTTGGTGAGAATCATCATTCACATCAAACTGAGACAAGTTGATGAGAAATAGTCCTATGAATTATTAAATGGATTCCTGACACCTTAGTGCATTTTTATTATCGTTTTTAAACTCACCATCTTTGCTCCATACTCTTGTGTGCAAATTATCAAAATCCAATTTTAATTCTTTTCTTCTTAAATAATGTTTTTAATACCTTCTATCCCTTTGAATTCAACCTCAGACTCACCGAGTAATTATTACTTCGCTACCTGCGCTTGGATTTACACTTTTAAAGTGGTAGGAAGGATCTATTATCCCACTTAACAAAGTCTTGAACCAAAGCATTAGCTTTCCTTGAAATTCTAAAAAGTCTTGAAAAGATCTCTTTGAGTGGCCTATCTTCAATCCAAAGGTCTTTTCAAAAAAGTGCTCTGTCACATATTCCAACCAAGAATCTTATGTTTTGTCGAAACGAACTTCTAATTAGACCTATCCCCGATCCTAGTTTCCACCAAGCTTTAACAACTGAGGAGCCAAGACAATCAACTCTCTCCAAGGAACCATCCTCCCCCAACCTCAACCCCATACCTAGTTGATAAAACTTTGACCCATAATGCATCCTTGTCTCTACCAAATCTCCAAGCTCATTTACATAACATAGCTTGGTTTTTTAAATGCAAGGGCACCAAGCCCAGCCCACTTTTGATTTTGGGTTTCACAACTTCAAGCCAAGCCACAAGATGAACCTTCATTTTCGACTCCTTATCTCCCCATAAAAATTTTCTAAAAAATTGTTCAAGTTTTCTTTCAATACCCTTTGAGAGTTGGAACAAGGAAAGATAGTATGTTGGCAGATTAAGGAGTACAGCCTTGATAAGAGTGACCCTGCCACCTAAACGTATGAATTTCCTGCCCCAACCTGCTAATCTTCTTTCCACCCTCTCAATTACTGGGGTCCAAAACCACTTTAATCTAGGATTCCACCAACTGCCAAACCAAGATAGATAAAGCGGAGATTACCAGTGCCACAATCAATTTTTTATGTAAACTCCCTAAGTTGAGCATCCTCCAGACTAATACCAATAAGTGAGCTCTTCCCTAAATTTATCCTAAGACCCGAAACCAATTTGAAGCATCATAGAATAGCTTTGAATCCTAATATTTCCTATCTAGTAGGGTTACAAAGAATAAAGGACTTACAAATTATAATTGTAGGTTGAAAGAAAGTACTTAAAAAAATGATTATAAAGAAAATTGAAAGAAAAAATTAAAAAGAAAATTGAAAGTGAAAGAGGTAAAAGAAAAAAAACAGATTCAATGATAGGGAAACATGTAGCCAAATTAAGTATATTTAGGAAACGAAAAGACAAAATTGAGGAATATACCTCTCTCACCAAATAAAAAGAAGTCTGGCTTCCATTAGAGATGTTGTACATTAAAGAGTGGGGCGCCACCGCGTGGAATTAGAAAAGTATCTTCTTCTAAATACAAGCATTTCTATCGACTATACTTCTTTTTTTTGTTAATTCAGAAAGTCCGTCAGTATTTTTTATCAACATTAATCAATTAAAAACATTATTTACCTTTAAATTAAGTACTCCGTATCTGCATTAAATAATTAAAATTATTTTAAATATCTTTCATACCAACCATCTGATTAATGCATTGTTTATATGGTTAGGTTTGAATTTTAGAATAAATATTAAAATGATCAAACAAGTTCTTCATTTATACTATTCAAGTGATGGCATACATTCCCTGAATATAAAATGGTGAAGCTAACCACTTGCCATAACTAGACGAAAGTGAATGCAAAATACATGACAATGGCCACTTTCAAGATGGATTATTCACTATTATTTAATTTTAGAAGTCTTGAATTTTTAATCATTTATTTTAGTTGCGTATATAAAAACGACAAAACATATAATAGTAAAAGATTTCATCTTTATCCTGTCTTTGTCTTAGAGTCTAAATATTTTATTATTATAATTCTTTTAATACTTTTATAGCCTATCTTATAGAATGAAATAATTAAATTCAGAAAAAAATTCTAATTACTTTTATCTATGATGTACTCAACCCAGATATCAGCTAAAGATATATCATCTGCTTAAAATTTTTGTTCAAGTTTAGCCTTATTAAAATTTGGGCTAAAGTAGTTGCTTAGGCCCATATTCTCTCAGGCAAGTTACTTTCAAGTTTGTGGGTTTTCTTGCAAAGTTCTCATCCATACATGAGAACTTTGGTCTTCGATCCACACACCTATTATCCATTCATTTATAAATGGCCTCAGGTAAGATCTACCCATTTAATAATGGGTTAAAAATCTTAGAGCTAACCCTTTTAAAATGGTCGCAAAGTCTATCTACTATGAATTCAAGTCATTCAAAGAAGCAAAAAAAAAAAAAAACAATAAATTGTCACCAAATAACATATAGATAGTTTTTAGCGAATAAAGGTCACAAAATCACTTTCTAGATGCCAGTAAGCTGGTGGGGGTTGAAGATGATTCATCATCAGTTGCCAAACATGTATTAACTATTGGGCTTAGGCGCATTTTCTATGCTAACGCAAACCTTGACATATCAAATAAATCTCCCTAGAAGACGGTCTGGTTGCTTTAGGTCTTAACAATGATGTCTTCTTGAAGTGTAGCTTGCAAATCCGGCTAAATCCTGTTGGCTCCAAACAAATAAGAGAAATTAGCGAAGAGAACAAAGTTCGATGACTCACATAAAAAGAATGCAATTGATGGATCACAAATATTTGATATGAAGGAGCTCGATTTGAGGATGCAACTCAGGTCAAGTCAGATTAAGACATAACCGATGCAAATGGAGCTTTTAAAATGTGGACCCATCCTAACCTGTGAAAATTTTAGACCCAGAAAACCGATTATGCATGCAGAGAGAGAGAGAGAGAGAGAGAGAGAGAGATGTAGGAGGTTGTGTAACTAGCTTAATTGCTTGAGAAAAAGAGAGTGCAGCATGGAGAGGAGAGAACAAAAAACTTGAATCAGTTAAGAGTACCATAGTAGCTTAGGTCTTGAAGTGGACTAAAGTGGAATATATACTAACACCCTAAAAAAGTAGGGTAGGCTCTTAGGTCTTCTACTTAGTTGACTTGAAATGGCCTTTCGAAGTTTACGAGACTTTAAATATAGGAACCGACGCTAACCCATGATCCGTGACCCAACCATAGTTAATTTCAATTAGACCTCGATAGTTCGATTGTTAATCAACCCAAGTTGCATTCCTAGCTCTATTCTCCCCATATCATTGATCTGATGGGCCCAAATGCAGATGGAGAATGTACCAGAGCTCACTCACATTTAAAATATTTGAATCCTTTGAACATATGGTCATCTATTGTTCTTTTTAATGATTACACTATCTTCTTCGCAGCAGTCACTTTTAAGGTATTAATTAACCAAATTTAGGCCTCACTGGGTGAGTTTGGTTTACCCCAAGTCTGCAAGCTACACTCTAGACCACTAAACCATGAGCCTCCCAAGTAATATGGGCTCCAAGTGTTCACTGGCCAAGGATCATATAGTCCCACAATCTTCTACAACTGCTCACCTGGTAAATCTTCGTTCTCAAGTAGCTTAATGACTAGGTTTCCCCCAGGTTGAAGAACACCGTTATCATTTCCATCAGAATTGGCCCCCTCCTGTAGCTGCTCCCCATATTCATCTGATGCAGGTGAAGTTGCTTGACCTACAGCCAATGAGAATGCTCGCATCCCCAACTCAACAGATAAAGTTGCATCTTTAGTTGTGAGCCCTGAAATTGCAGGACACATATCTGACAATACCACAGAAAACCCTTTGCCCTGCAAATCAGAAAAATGAAAAATCAATTCTTCTTTTTTAACTTCACTGATAGAAGTGTATAAAAATTTCAACAACGAAACTTTTTCTTTTAATTGGCAAATTATCCATCATATAATGAAAGAGAATGATAGTCGACGTGCCACTTTCATGCGTAAGGTTCCTAGTTTCTTATTGATAAAATGCATGGTATCATTTCCTTCATGTGTATCATTATATGAGACATTTCTTCCACATGCCTTTGATGTTCCTGTCATAACAGGTAAAAATGTATCATTTGCCAAAAATGCAAGAAATGACAAATACGATTAAGAACATGTTTGTTAGCACAATTTGCACAATTTTTTTTAGGAATCTAAATTCTCAAGGCCAAATTTTCCTAAAATTGTCCCCTCTTGACCATGGAAAGAGACTCTTGAGAAAAAATTTGAAACAAGAATTGACAAAATAAATTTTAAGCATCTTGATCCTAGACAGACTCAACTAGATCTATTTATTTAACATACTGCCATGACCCAACTTAAATTAAATGAGTTGACCCAGTATGACCTATTTATTAAATGCATTAACCCAACCTCCTTAAAATTAATTGAATACAGCCTCCTTAGCCCATTTCATTAGAAAATACTTAGTAGGAATTCACTATCTAATTTCAACGTTTTCCTGCATTTACTTGCAACAAATATAAGATAAGGAAGAATTGCTAAATAAATAGGGGTAGGGTCAACCCATTCAATAAACGGCTCAAGATTAGTAGGTGATAAATGCTGAAAATTGTATTTATTTCTTAATTCTATTGTGCATTATCGCACTCATTTTGAATTTAAATTCATAATTTATACGTAATTAATTGAGTTTTAATTTAAGACTTATTAGGTGTATTTCATTTTTCAGGAAGTTAAAATCAACCAATTTAATAAGCTGAGTCCAATACTGAGCCATCCAAGTCACATTTTGTGTCCAAACTCTTGTCAAAGCCAACTCACTGCACGAAGGTTCTCTCCTCTGATGCATGGGGTTTTGGTCAAACATTAGAAGGCAACAACAAAGAGAGGAAGGAGAGCTGGAAAAATGGGGAAGCAAGAAAATAGAAACCCATGGGCAGGGAGCCATTGTTGGGCTCTCTCCTATAAAGAAGAGGCAGTGCCGTTTGAGCAGTCGTTCCTTTTGTGCCTCCTTTGCTCTTTGTTTCATTCAGCATGGAGTTCCTTTTTTAAGTTTATTTTCAGAACTTAGTTATCATTTGTTTAAAAATATCTTTATTTTTCTTCTTTAAAGTTGACTAAGTATTTTGATGTTATTTTATTTTTGTGAGCAATTTGTTTTAAGCACAATTCAATTTCCATTTGAAGTTTAATCAATCAACTTGATAACTTTTATCATGGTGCTCGACTAAATTTCCAAACTAAGGTGAAGGGTGAAGTTTTATAATTTATGGGGTATTTTGATTCAACAATTGATGTTTTAATGAATGCCTTGTTTAATTGAATGGTTTTACCTAATTTTGATCTTTATCACAAATCTATGTATTCTTCCATGATTCTTTGTAGTTTCCAAGCACATTGAATGCTTGGATAATCGTATGATACCTGTGATAAATTTCAATGATCTCTCTATGTCTATACACTTCTCTTGATTTATTTTGACTTTTGAAACAGTAAATGCTTGAGGAATCCTGGTGACATGTGAGCTGTGCTCAAATGTATTTAACCATCAACTATTCAAACAATCTTTGTGAAAATGATTATTGATCTAAATTTCCAAATCTTCTTGTTAGTAGAATCATTATTCGCACCTAACTGAGATAGGTGGATGATGCATACTCCATAAATTATTAAACGGATCCCCAAAACCTTAGTACCTTTTATTATTGTCATTTTAAATTCGTCACCATATCTTCGCTCCAAACTTTGTGTGGAAAATCAATCATTTCACTTTTAACTCCTTAATTAGTGTTCACATTACCTTCAGTCCTTATGGGTTCGACCTCGGTCTCAATGAGAAATTTACAACTTCGCTACCTACGCTTGGATTTACACTTCTAAAGTGGTAGCAGTATGTAATAGGTTCGGTCTATTGTTTAATACATTGCTCATGGATCAACCCATTTTAGTTTCAACAAATACTTTCGTTCGATTATCCCATAAATGAGTTATCTTAGTTATAGATTAGATTGTGCATTAGGATTACTCAGGTTAGGCCAACTCATCTGATAAATGGGTCATTTCTGGTTTGAGTCAACACTTCTAGTGAATGATATATGTTAGTGATGAGGCTGTGCAAGAAAACATTACCCAAATTGCATTCCTAAGGTAGGAACGGACTTTGTTAGACTCCCTCTTGAATAAAAGAACTTTAAAACTTGAAGAAACTAGAAGACTAAGCACAAAAGCAACGCCTTGCCGCTAGAACCCCTTGTCCATCCCTGACTTATGTCTGCCCACATACTTGGCAGTCGAACCCTACAGCACCCCAAACCCCTTCTGCCCCCACCCTTGCTACCCCCCACCCCCCCAAGCCCATCGCTACCTACTGTTCCCAGATCTTCAACCAAGCCTGACTGTCGCCCCTACCATAATCCTTTCCCCTGCTTGCCGCAAGCCACTATTCTTCCCTTCTTCTGCCTGCGAAATCCTTTCTCTCTTCTGTCAATATCGTTGCCACCCCTTTCTGCTGCCAGCAAAGTCCCTTCGTGCCCTTCAAGCCAATTTAAGTCCCTCTTGTTACCGTGCCATCAGTTCTGTCTCCTAACCCACATGCCAGAATTTCCACCTTTATAATCAACAAATTCATTACTCGTGTAACCAGTCTATGACTATTTGTCCTGATATTCATCAGGATTGATTAGTTGCTTAATTTCCCTCAACACCCCATTTAATCCATTTAAACACATTAAATTCTTAGTATTTGCATGATTATGTGTGGTAAATTTTATATTAATTAATTGCAAGTATTAATTGGAATTTAATTTCAGCCCATTTTAGATTTAGAGTGCATTATTTTCATCCCTTTTAATCTTTTGATAACCACATTAGGCATTTAGGGTTACCCTATACTCTGTCTTGCATCACTCAAGTTACAAACAAATCTTAGCCATTCGTTCAAAGCTTCCCACAATATGTATGGCCAACTTTCCATTCTCACGCTACCTCTTGACACCTATTCACAAGCTCGATCATAACTCGGTCACATAAATAAGGATTTTGCAAACTTGGCTCATCGGAAAGGTCATTAAATAAGATTTCTAGAAAACCCAATTTCGTCAAAACCCAACGTTGTTTGATACCTCAAATATGTCTGCAAAGTTAGACCACAAATTATGCCACTGATTTCCTTTCTAAATTCCAAGTTTCTTTCTTTAAATCCTTGATAAAAAATTGGCTTTATTTCTCCACCAAGGCTTCTCCATCCAAGTGAGCTCAAATTCGTGTAAAAAGAAAAAGGGTTGGATTTTGGTAGCAAGAAAAGGCAATTGAGGGTCATTTAGTTGGATTTGGATCATATGAGCCATGTGTCATGATCTTAGGCTGATTTTGGGTCAAATGGAGTGGCTTTTGAAGTTATGGGAGCGGGTCTTAGGAACAATTATCTTTGTCATACCCAATTATGGCTAATTGAGTAGTCTCATGGCTAAGGACCTCTTGATGGTTGCTCAATTCACAAAATTGGCTTGAAATTTCATGCATAAGATGGATGAAGTATTCAATTCTTCTGATATCTAAACTCTTGAATGCTTGTGTCACGTCACGACCCAACGGACACGTGAGAAACAAGAATATTTTTTTTCTCAACTCTGAAGTATGCACAGCTCATAGTCTAAACGCGTGAAACCCACACGTATAATGAGATCCCTACGGATCCTAGGACTTATTGGACCCTTGGTTTGATCGAACTAAATTATCAGTTGCCTACGTACTTGGAGATCAAAATTTGCGTAGTTCTCTATTCATTTTTTTCATGGCACTAACCCCATGTTATTCATGATATCATACCAAGACATGCTAATGTCCAACTGTGGGCCTTATCAATAGAGTCGGTCTCTTCCATCACGTGTCTAGCCAATCTCGGGTCTATACCAATCATGAGAACAACATGAACAGTGGGATCAGTGTCACTCATGGGATAAACATCAATCATGCGACCTATACCTGAACATATGTACTATATCCCTCTTCAGGGACAATATTCTTGATGCAGTGCATCTCCAGCTTTCTATTTTCATGGTTTTCTATTTCCATAATGTTAGTGCCACGGCTTGCTGAGTCCCTAAGTTTGTCAATTCCAAGACTCGGGAATAAGCATTTGCTAGAAGCTCGAAGACTGAAGGTGAAGATCATGCTCCACCGGATTAAAGCTCATCATTATGGCAATCACAAAACAGGTATTTAGCCATAGATGACTTTAGGTGATACCCACACCTTAAGAGGACCATTCCTAGGCTTAGTTGAACAAATAGTAAAATCATTAAAAGCCTAGAGAGGACGCTTGACAGTGAATTGGAACCCAACTTGGAAATATGTATTTTGGTTTCACTGTCAGCTCGACCAGTCGTTCTCACCGACCTCTCGGTGGAGACAGGGTCGACCCATCGTGGTCAAAGATTGGTCGGTCAGATTGACAAAGGTTCTGGATCATAGAACTGTCATTCTGGATGTGTCTCTGATCGAAAGTCTCGTATGCACCGACCCCTCGGTGAAAGGCTAAAACACCCATCGTGGTCAACGACTTTTCGATGAAAACTTATGAGTTTTGGAACTTAGAACTCAGATGGACTCTCGAGAAAACAGACATCTCGGTATTTCAAGACTGATCGAGAGTACCAGGACCGACCCCTCGGTAACGGGCGACAGGTCGTTTTGGGTAAGACAAGTTTCGGGACATGAAACTCTGTCTGCATGGTGTTGCCCCAAATCGAGTCCCTCGTATGAACCGACCTATCAGTGTCATGACTGTCGACCCATTGGTGACACCGACATGTCAACCAAGAAAGAATTATATCGTTGGGAGTGCATTTAATGCGCAACGGTCAGGTTGTTGAACGGTAATATTTTTAGTCACCGACTCATCTATTCGTCCGACCTGTCGGTACATGACTGTTGCTGAAACTGGTTGCCGTGTCAATAAAAATCAATCTTTGTGCAACTAGTTGACATCCTTTGGAAAAACGGTTGGACCCTCATCATTATCAGTGAGCTTAAACAAGGGCCAACAAAATAATCACTCTCTCTCTCTTGTGCTTACACTTAGGGAATCTAATACAACCAATCATATGGATTGAGTTTGTAACAGAGAAAGGAGAAAGGATAATAAACTAAGAAAGATTTGGTACAACCAGTTTCCTAGTCACCCTGGAATTGTGATTGCTTTACGACGGCTACAAGGGGGAGCGTCAGCACACATTGGGTGGATCTTGAAGGAGCGCACATCAACGAGAAAGAGCTTCAAAGGCAAGCGTTTCTTGGTTTTAATTTTGTTTAAAACCTTTGTCCCGGAAGTGGATTAAAGAGGATTGGCTCCGGAACCACTATAAAAAATTATAAAGTATCGTCTGTGGCACGGTGGTAGGTGAAATTCTCAGCCGATTGAGTGAGGTGGAATTGCTACTCTAATTGTGAGGGTGTAAGTCCCCACTTAATAGATTTGGGGAAAGCTCAAGGTTGAGCGAGTCCTAACAATGGATGTAGGTTGGCTAACCGAACCACTATAAATTTGGTCCTATGGTGTTTGATCTTTGTGTGTTTGTGTTTGGTATTTAAGCACTTTTCTCAACACACATCACTTGGTATTTGATTATTTTTATTTATACATTGTGCACAATAATAGATAATCAAGCAACATGCAAAGGGTTCCAATCTTAGTGTGATCGGTTAAGTAATTAAAAACATTAATCACACTAAGCAAATATCTTGATTAATTTTGTCATTCCGCTGCAGTTAAAAACAATCAAGAAATTTGTAAACACCATGGAAATTGGGATTGACTTACCCCCCCTCTCTCTCGAGTCAAATCGTGTTCTAGCACCAAGGTAAGGGACTATCAATTGGTATCAAAGCGTGGTGCTCTTTACAAGGATCTAACCATCCGAGTTGATCCGTGCTAGAACAATGGCTATGAAAGAAAGCCATGATATTTCCAAACCTCCATTTGTGATGAAAAATGGAATAAAACAAAAAAAAAACTTTAAATGTTTTCATCAATGAATATGTTTGGAAATAAGTGAATAGAAAGTGGTCTATGCCTATGGAAGAGGTATTGGATAAACCTTCAACTTCCATGACCACTCAGCCAAAAAACCAAAGAGCTTGGACTAGTAATGAAATGACTATGTGCTTTAATCAAACACGAGTAGCATTCATCAGTGTTGTTTCATAATATATTTTTAAGATATTTGACAAGGTATGAAACAGCAAAAGAGGCTGAAAGAATCTACTGAAAAATTGCCTCTTATAGCCCAATGGATTACATCACCTATCATGACCAATTTGTGTACTAAGAGTATAGGTGATTGACTACAGTTCATCCATTGAAACAGTCCAAGCTAAATCCTCTAGAGAAGAAGAGGATGAAGTAAAGGAACTTGATGAAAATAGTAAACTCCAAGTATCCTGTGGGGCCATGTACCAAAATGTTTGACTCTTGTGTAGGTCAACATCGTGGTACAAAATCTGGAGCTTTGATTCACAAAAGTCAAATGGGAAGGCACCCAAGATTAAAATCAGATTTGATAACAGGGCAATCACTGGTTTGTGGACTTAGATTACAAGTCTCACAATGTTATGTTCAAATGTGTGAAGGGATACCACTGTTGGTGTCACATTTGAAACATGTTTTGGAATCACCATTGTATCTTGCCTTCAATCCATGTTCTTATTTGATTGTTGGATTGATCTTATGCAAGATACTCGTGTATACATGTTGGTTTACACTCTAGTATTGGATTATACTTTGACTCATTTTATTTCATATGCCATGTGATTTGTGCATCTTTGGGAAATGAATGTAGGTTCTGCATTACCTCATGTATAAGGTATGTGTGGTACACATACACAGTGTCGTTTCATTTCGAGTTATCCCTTGTGGAATGAAACATGCTCTATATCTTTAAATGGATTTTTGGTTTGGTATGAATTACCAAAAATGTTGATCAAAGTGATCAAATGTGTCTATCGCAATCCATTCATGTATCAGCTCTTTTCAAGAAATAAACCTCATTGGAGTATGCTTGAAAGAATGGTAAGAGTGTTTATCGTGTTTTGGGTAATAACATGATAACAGGCAAAAGAGTTGTATGGGTAGCATCATACTTTATTTCAATATACATGATTAATGTATTCAAAATGTGAAATGAATGTATGGTTTGTGTGCTTTGTGTCTCATTCCAATATCCGTTATTTTATACATTATGTGGAATGAGTTATGCTCATAGAATATCTTGTCTTTGCTAAAAGACTAGAGATGCCACCTCTCATGACATCACACACTTGGACAATATGTTCAAATTGGTAAATTAAATGTGTCTAAGGTACTTGGATTGGCTTGGATCCAGGAAGAGATCCGTAATCCATGTTTTGTGCCTACCTTCAGAAGGATGAGTTGAATCTTTTAATGGCACAAAACCTGTGTGAATGTATGTATTTACATTGGCGCTGAAAGGTGTATAAGCAAACCTTGATGAAACTATGAACATCGCAAGCACACACACACACACACACCCGATCATCCTTCAAATTAAAAATCTCAGGTCAAAGGATAGACTAGTCAGAGGAACAAACATGTCGATTCTATTTGGAAATCAGAACATTGTCTAAAAGGAGGAAAAATCGAAATGAGAGACAGGTCGATACTTATCGACATATCGACATAGACCGGTCATTGGTCACGACCCGTCGGTAAGTCAGAAAGAATAAGTTAAAAGGTCTCTTTCTACGAAACGACAAATCATTTCAAAATCATTGTTTCTTCTCCCGCTGAGCTCTGGCAATTTCCCTCTTGCCTCCCGTGCCCTAGATCAGTCGATAGGACCCTAGGAGCGATATCTCGCCGGAAAACCATAGGATTTTTGCTTCTCTCACTTCAAGAAGCAAGGGTGTCACGGTGTCTGTGAGATTTAGTGGTAGAGTAAGCCTTGGTCTCCTGATACGGTGCATTCTGCTGTGCTGCTATTTTCTTACTTGCTATTTCCAATTTTTTCTATTTTTGTATGTCTAGTTTAAGTAAGAGTATTATTGTAATTCTTTGTTTTATTTTAGTTTGTTTCCTTTTTATGCAAGGGCACTATTGTCATTAGTCTTTGGGTAAGCTTATATAAGCTAACCTTCTACTTGTAATGATACACAATGGAAAAGAAATAGAACTTCAAATTCACAGAAATCATGTTCCGGCTTGGTTGGCGAGAAGCCTTGGCGTGAAGCCCTCTTTCTCCTCCACAAATCTCCATGTACAAGCATCTTCTTCTTCTCCTCTCTCTTCCCTTCTTCTCCTCCTCTCTCCTCTTCTTCTTTTCTGTTTATTTCCCTTACCCTTCTGCAACTGCCAGCCTTAACCTGCCCTTGACCTTCCGCCAGCCTCTCAGCCCAGATCCGCCTTTCGTCACCTTCCTACACCATTCAGAAACTTTCGCCCCTCCCTAAACTCACATCTACACCTGCCGTTACCCCCAAACAGTCCTTCTACAGGTGCTGTTAGCCCCTTTTGGACATTCTGCTTTCATCAAGAACCCACCCAGACCTCTCTTCCTTAGTCTTCGTCCCTGGCATACAGCCCCTAAACTGCTGTCCCAAAGTCTATTAACCCTCCAATACACCTGCCATATGTTTCCAGACTTTACCTTAGCCTCTCCACTCTCTCCCATAGCCTTATCTACTGCAGTCCATCCTTCTCAGGCCTTTCCTCTGTCCCAGATATCCCATAGAGTTTCAACTACGGCTGTCCCAAGTTGTTTTGACTTCCTTTTCATATTACACAGTTAAATTTACCCTTGTTTGGTGAGGAATCTATGTGTTTGCGTGATCTAATAATCTTTTTGGTTTTGAGAGCCTTCTACTTTTGAGCTATGACATGCTTTGGATTGTGATTTTATTACTTACATTGAATCCTCTGAAATTTATTGATTATTTGTGGTAGATTTTATTATTTCAATTGTTATTATTAATTTCAATTTTAATTTCAGCCTTATATTAGTTTCTTATTACAGCATAATCGCTATTAGGCATTTAGGATCACCTTTAGGGTCACCTTTTGTCTTATCCTGCGTCATCTCTGGTATCAGAGTAAGGTTGGGTTGTTTCCTTAAACACCCACGGTCTTAGGTTGCTTCTTATTTTTTTTTCAAAAAAAAAAATTTGCATTTTTTATTATTTAAAAAAATTGCATCTTTTATTATTTAAAAAAAAAAATTCATTCATTGCATATAGACTTCGGTCATAGCATATAGTCAGAATTCATCACTATATTTGTGAGTCTAGAGAAATACTAGTGCGTGTACCCGTGCATGACCAGTAAGAGTGGAGTTACCTATCAGAAAGAGTCCGAACCATCCAGCTAAATGTCAGGAGATCAACCCCCAGTTTGGTTTACTCAGGCCTTTGCCCAATTAGATGCTCGGCTCACTGACCTTAAGAGAGGTCAAGATACCTTAGGTACTGACATGACCGACTTGAGAAACCGGATTGAAGTCCTTGAAACCCCTAAGAATTATAAGAATGGGTCAGTTCATGAGGATAACGAGAATTTTAGGAATAGAGACCATAGAGGCCGCAGATTTGGTCATTGTAGATTCCAACAGCAACACAAGCATCATGAACCCATCAACCATGAGGAACGTGCCTTGAAGAACGGCGATTAGAAGCCCCTGAATTTAAGGGACGAGCAGACCCTAAGGTTTTCTCTGATTGGTTATCAGACATGGATCTCTACTTTGAGTGGCATGATATGTCGAAACCTCTAGCGTCCATTTTGCCAAAATGAAGTTGGTGGGACAAGCTCGGCTTTTCTGGACCACAGTGGAACATAAACTCCGAAGGCAAGGAGTTGAACCCGTCAATCTCCATTGGGATGAGATAAGAATATTTGAAAGAAAAGTATGTCCCTCTCACATACAAATAAAAACTCATTGACCAATGGAACTCTCTACGTCACGGCAACCAGACCATTGATGAGTACATTGAGAAGTTTGATGAGTTGCTTATGAGATGCGAGTTGGATGAGGACCCCAGCCAAACCCTTTCTAGGTTTAGAGTAGGTCTTCGTCCTGAGTTCCAGCGTGAGCTTATCTTACATGGGGTGGAAACTTTGAAGGAAACTTACCAAATAGTCCAACGTTTAGAAGGTTACCTTAAGCTGAATCCTCCAAAGCATTTTGACTCCCGGGGTGCCAATTCTAGGCCTAATCCTCAAGGATCTCGGCAGAATACTGTGAGTGAACCCAAACAAGCCACCAGTATTCCATCCAAGAACAAGGATGCAAGTTTTAAGGGAGCTTCTGGTGCAAGCTCTTCTCGGAATGGTCCTCAGTGTTACTACTGTCAGGGATTCGGGCATTTTACTCGTGAATGTCCTACTACGACCAGGAACCAGGAAAGAGCCCTTTTGTTGGGAAAACCACCCGTTGAAGAGATTGCCAGTGAAGATGACATAGAAGGTCAATTTCAGGGTGAATATATTTCTAGTGATGAGGAACTTGATGAGGAGATCGATGCAGATTTTCTTGCAGTAGTTAGATGTGCCTTTGCTCGATCTCCAATCCTCAGAAGATTGGAAGCGCACAGCCATTTTCCACACTTACATTAAGTGCGGTGGGATATCTTGCAAATTGATTGTGGATAGTGAAAGTTGTGCAAATGTCGTATCCACCAGCGCGGTTGCTCGATTGGGTTTGAAGACTGAACCTTCATCCTAATCCACATCGAGTTGCGTGGGTCAATGGTACGTCAATTCCGATCACTCAACGGTGCCCCGTGCCCATTCAGATCCTCACCTATCAGGACACTGTGTGCTATGGGCGTATGACACATTATTTTAGGTCGTCCTTGGTTGTTTGATCATGATGTGACACTGTTCGGTCAAGCGAACACGTGTAGCTTTGAGCATAATGGTATGAAAATCAAAATCCTCCCTATGCAACCTAGGCCCCCTCACTCAAAACAGGATGACACAAGAGAGACAAACCGAAAACCCCATCAAAGACCCAACCCAAATCTCTACATATCATTGCTCCTAAAGAATTCGAAAGAGAGACTAGTAAAACTTCGGTTGTGTATGCCCTACTGTCGAGAGAGACCTCTCCTGAAGTTGGTACTGAGTTGCCAAAGGTTGTAGTTCCGGTCTCTAAGGAATTTGAAGATGTATTCCCATCTGATTTGCCAAATGAACTACCTCCCATGCGGGACATACAACATGCCATAAATTTTGTCCCTGGGGCGACTTTGCAAAATCTGCCTCATTATAGAATGAACCCTAAAGAGCATGAAGAGTTGAAGCATCAAGTGGATGAGCTTCTACAAAAGGATTCATCAAGGAGAATTTAAGCCCGTGCGCTGTGCCAGCCCTCCTGACACCCAAGAAAGACGGCACCTAGCGCATGTGTATGGATAGCAGGGCTATTAATAAAATCACTGTCAAGTATAGGTTTCCAATCCCACGTCTCGATGACATGTTTGACAGTGCTACTATCTTTTCAAAAATTGACCTCAAGAGTGGATATCATCAAATCCGCATTAGACCAGGAGATGAATGGAAGACAACCTTCAAGACGAAGGATGGTCTGTACGAGTGGATGGTGATGCCTTTTGGTTTGACCGACGCTCCCAGTACATTTATGCGGGCGATGACTCAAGTGTTAAGACCTTTTATGGGTAAGTTCTTGGTGGTATATTTTGATGACATTCTTATCTATAGTACCTCCCAGGAACAACACTTGCAGCATCTGAGGTTAGTGTGTGAGGCTATTCGGACTGACAAATTATACGCAAACCTGAAGAAGTGCACATTCATGTCGAATAGAGTTACTTTCTTAGGGTTTGTGGTTTCATCTAAGTTTGGTCCTTCATTTCATCTCTTGATTGTTACCCTTATTCACAAAACTGCCATTACTACAAATACTTAGTTATATCATGCTTTTAACTTTAAAAAACCACCGATTATTTCCATGAAATGGATTCATAAAACCCATAGTCATGGTCCATGGGGTTCGGCCATATGGTTTCCACATTTGAACCTTCATGTCACAACTTAGCCATAGTAACCTCATGGTTCGGCCATAAAACGGCCGACCCATGACTTGTCCAAATGTTCACTTGGAACCTTTTTAAATACTTCATATTGTTCCATAATCTTCAAACTTGAAACCCTTTGATTTAACAAAACAGTCCATATAAAATGGTCCATGGGGCAATGGTTCCCTTGGTTCAATGATTCCATCCTATGTACTTAACTTAAGCTTTACTCTTTAATCATAAGAATCATATAGTTCAGTCATCCAATGGCTGACCCAAAACAGTACCTATATCTCCATTTTAATCACATAGAAATCCCATAATATTGCATGGTTTCTATCACTCAAAACCATTAGAAATCACCATAAAATTATCACACCATTTCATGGGGTTCGGCCATCCCAATTGGCCGAACCTTATGGCCTATGATTTAAACCCCTTTTGTCAAATACTTAGCCTTATTTAAAACATGTAAACCTCTCCACCATTGATATGATTTCTCTCTCTCCAAAGCCCTACCAATCATCAAATACTTTCATTGGATGGCCGAACCCTATGTCCATGACTTGGTCCTCTTAAACATATTTTATGTCTCATTAACCATGTAATAATCAGTATAATATTATCGGGTTTTTACCATTCAAAAACCATCCAATAACCAACCCAATTTCATGGGGTTCGGCCATCCAAGGTGGCCGAACCCAATGATGCATTTTATCAATCTATACCACCTTTACCCAAGGTTAAATTCCTTGATACATTCGGCCATTCCATGGCCCAAAACATGACACTCAATTCTTTTCAAAACATGCATCTTAGGTCTAAATAAAACATCTAAATCAGTCCATCACTTTGCATGGTTTTCACTTTATAAAAACCATCAACATGACCATCACATTTCACTTGGTCCATGTTTTCTATCTTTTAACCATCAGTATACCTACTCCATACCCTTGGTAGATTCGGCCAACCCATGGCCAAATCATGTTTCATTTATCCCATTTTATTAAACAACAATCCATGGAAATGATTACCAAATTCCAAGCTTTTCTTCTTGTCTTTGCTCTTTGCCTTCTTCCCTCTTGTTTCCTTCCTTCTTCCTTAGCTTCTAGCCAAATTGGTGCTTGATCAATTGGTGAAGACACCACTAGCTGGTTCGGCCAAGGAGGGGTGTTCTTGAGAGAGGGAGAGAGATGAGAATCCTAAGGTTTTGCAATGACCAATTCGGCCAAGTGATGGTGTTGGTTGCTTTTGTTAAACAACCCCATATCACCCATTTAATCCTCATCAAATCTTGCTCATACCAATGAGACACTTGCTGCCAACCAATGCACCCATTGGCATCCCAACGTTGGAGGCTTGGGTTTCCATATGAGATGGAAACCCCTCCATATTCCCATGAGATTTTTATCTCATTCTCATTCAATTCCATTTAACATTATGCATGGAAGCTACCATTACAAGTCCCCAACGTGTGGGACTTGTTTTGGTTTGTTTGAGACCAAGGCACCTCCTCATATTCCTTTTGACTCAATGGAAATAAGACCTCTTTGA
Organism: Chimonanthus salicifolius; assembly: GCA_013350335.1. Lineage (NCBI taxonomy): Eukaryota > Viridiplantae > Streptophyta > Magnoliopsida > Laurales > Calycanthaceae > Chimonanthus > Chimonanthus salicifolius. Next base: position 16,414,572 of record CM023539.1, read on the forward strand.
TTTCCATTTTAACTCACCCCAACTCAGTGGCTTAACTCACCACATTAATTGCCATTCATTTATTACACTTGAGTCAACCCAACCATTTAATTTAAATGCAACTCATTCCAATCCAACTCAACCTGATTTGACTCACAATTGAGCTCATTTGAGGGCCCACACGGTCAGCCATGGTCCACATGGTCAACACGACCCATTGGGTCCCCATTTAGCTTGTTGACCCGTTTTGACTCCATGACCCATTTATGAGTTGTTTTAGCCATTTGCATTTGGTTTTCACATGTGCATCAAACCTACCCATTTATGCTCCACTTAATTTCCAATCAATTCAGCTTAACCCCATTAAATTTGGGCTCACCCAATGGTCTAATAAGTCCATTATGACCCATTGGGTCCCATTGGGTCCCAATTGGATCCTTTGACCCAATTAACCATATTGACCCAATTTGATGTTCATTGCCCATTCATGCTAAATTGACCCTTATACTATGTTTACAAGGTCATAATTTGAACAATGGGCCCCACCATTTCCTCATTTACAATCACATTTATTAAATTCACCAATCCAGTGGCATTTTCGTAAATATTAATATTATTGAGAAATTGGGGTGTTATAATAAGACTAGTTTCTAGGACTTGGAACTCTGTCAGTATGGTGTTGCCCCAGACCGAGCCTCTCATATGAACCGACCTATCGGTACCATGACTGTCGACCCATCGGCGACACCGACATGTTGACCGGGAAAGAATTATACCGTTGGGAGTGCATTTAATGCGCAATGGTCGAGTTGTTGGAATGGTGATATTTTTAGTCACCGACCCATCTGTGCGCCCGACCTGTCGGTACATAACCGTTGCTGAAACTGGTTGTCGTGTATATAAAAACCAATCTTTGTGCAACCAGTTGGCATTCTTTGGCAAAACAGTTGGACCCTCATCATTATAAGTGAACTTATACAAGGGCCAACAAAAGGATCACTCTCTCTCTTGTGCTTACACTTGGGGAATCAATTACAACTAATCATATGGATTAAGTTTGTAAGAGAGAGAGGAGAAAGGATAATAAATTATGAAAGATTTGGTACAACCAGTTTCCTAGTCACCCTGGAATTGTGATTGCTTTATGACGGCTATAAGGCGGAGCGTCAGCACACATTGGGTAGATCTTGAAGGAGCACACGTCAACGAGAAAGAGCTTCAAATGCAAGTGCTTCTTGCTTTTAATTTTGTTTAAAGCTTTTGTCCCGAAAGTGGATTAAGGAGGATTGGCTCCGAAACCATTATAAAAAATTCTAGAGCGTCGTCTCTGGCACAATGGTGGGTACAATTCCCAGCCGATTGAGTGAAGTAGAATTCATACTCTAATTGTGAGGGTGTAAGTCCCCACTTAGTGGATTTGGGGATAGCTCAAAGTTGAACGAGTCCTAAAAGTGGATGTAGGTTAGCTAACAGAACCACTATAAATTTGGTCATATGGTGTTTGATCTTTTTGTGTTTGTGTTTGGTAATTTAAGCACTCTTCTCAACACACATCACTTTGCATTTGATTATCTTTATTTATACATTGTGCACAATCATAGATAATTAAGCAACATGCAAAGGGTTCCAATCTTAGTGTGATCGGTTAAGTAATTATAAACACTCATCACACTAAGCAAATCTCTTGATTAATTTTGTTATTCCACTACACTTAAAAGCAATCAAGAAATTTGTAAACACCATGGAAACTAGGATTGACCTATTCACACCCCCCCTCCCTCTCTCTTTCTCTCTGGTCAAATCGTGTTCTAGCACCATGGTAAGGGACTATCACATAATTTTCTTTTTTTGCTTTTTTAGCAAGGATAGTTTAGGAAGTTTTATGTTTTTCGTATTTAGTAAGTTGAAACTCTATATAATGTAGCCTTCCTTGAGGCATTATATGATTGAATGAAATAAAGACTAGAGCTTTTTTCCGCAAACCTTTGTGCGATTGATTGGAGCGATTCCTTTGAGCGAGAAGCTTGACGTGAGGCCATCTTCTTCCAGGTACGAGTCTTCTCTTCTTCTCTACTCTTCTTCTCTCCTCTTTGTTTTCTTTAGCCTTCTGGAACCCAAAATCCATCATGTTGTTGCCGCAAATCCCCGTCTTTCTGCCAGTCTCTGTCCTATACACCAACCCCTGTCTTAGCCATTACCAGACCCATACAGTGTCGTCGCACCTTCATAGCCTTTTTCCCTTGCTGCCACAGCCCATGCCTTCTTCCCTAGTTTCTGTCATCCCTCCTTCTTCCCTCCCTCCATCTCTAAACTTGCGCCCCTCCCCTGTGCCTTCCGTGCCGCACGAATTGCTTGTTTAGTTGCCGTGAGCCCCTTTTCCTATTTCCCTGCTTTCACACGGTTGCCCTAAAGCCCTTTTATTCTAATGGTGTCCTATTACCCACGAGGCTAACATTTAGTTTCTTAAGTCGTCCCTTACCCATTAATTGGTTTGGATTATTATTGAATTAGCTACATTGAAATTCTGGATTATTTATTATTTGCAGCTTATCATATTATTTGATTGTTACTTTGTTAAATTTAATTTTAATTTCAGCCCATATTAGTTTTAGGTGCATTATTTTCATCCCTCCTAATATTTAGGCAACTACATTTAGGCATTTAGGATTAATCTATACCTTGTCCTGCATCAAATTGGTATCAGTAGCCTAGATTAGGAGAGTTTCCTAACTTTTCAGGTCTTAGGTCACATTTAGAAACTTAATTAATTAAAAAAAAAAGAGTTGATTCCCCAGAGTGTCCACACCTTGGAGGAGATTTATCAGAGAGTTCAAGAGTTGGAGCGTTACTTGACCCCAAACCCTGTTAAGCAGTTTGAGTTTACTCCACAGGATACGGTGAGTCAAGCGAAGCCAACCACCAGTGCTCCATCCCAAAACAAGGATGTAAGTGTTAAAGGAGCTTCTAGTGCGAGTTCTTCCATAGAAGGTACCAAATGCTACAACTGTCATGGTTATGGGCATTTCGTTCACGAATGTTCTACTAAGAATCGGAATAAGGAAATAACCCTTGTGTTGGAAAAATAATACAATGAAAAGACTGACCAAGACATTAAGAATGAATTGTCATATGCAAGAGAACATCCCGAAAGTGCTGAGCGCATTGACAATTTCGACGAATATCCCCTTGAGTTGGTTAGATGTGTTCCCATATCATCCCCATCCATAGACCCTAGTCCAGTTCTAGTGTCGCCCAAGTTGTCTGAGTCTGCATCTGCATTTACACCACATACACATGCATTGCATGTTGAAGTTAAAAGTGAAATTAATACATGCAATGAACAATATGAGTTTGCTCCAGATTCTTATTATAAGTTCCAGGATGTCAATGTGAGTGATTCTATGATGATCCACATGAGGCCTGAAAAGAATCATTTTGAGGCAAGTTGGACCCAGTGTGCATTCCCTATCATACCCTACACCTTTCCCTGATCCAACAGCCTTACCACTCCGTCCCACTTCATATGAGCTTCATCCAAACCCACATACTAGCCTACCTAGCCCACTTCATAATCCATGGCCTGAACCTACCAAGCCTTCATTGATCCACGGCCTGAACCCAAGAGAGAGAAGGTAGAGTTTATACTGAATGAGAAAGTGGTTCCCACACGCCAGCAGAAGACAGAATTTTCATGGTTGACAGTAGATGGACTTCAGCGACGGGATCCGATTCTTCTAATGAGATATCACAGCTTTGTATCGCCAGAAGCGTCGTCTTCTCATTTAGAGCATGTTAACTACAGTGACAGTTCAGATGCTTGATGGATGACATTTGAAGACCTTACGTGCGCGTGCATGCATATTGAAGACTCTACATTGGGAAGACGCGTCCGTGGGAAGATTGATGTCTTTTCATCCGTTTGAACTCGAGGTCGAGTTTTTTTCAGATGGGGAGATTGATATGGTACATCTCCAGCTTTATATTTTCATGGTTTTCTATTTCCATAATTTTCTTTTTTGTTTTTTTAGCAAGGATAGTTTAGGAAGTTTATGTTTTTCTTATTTAGTAAGTTGAAACTCTATATAATGTAGCCTTCCTTTAGGCATTATATGATTGAATGTATGGTTGTTAAAATCTTACAATACACGATTCGTATCTTGCGATTCATACGATATGTTAAGAGGAACGATTCGTATCTATCAACAAATCTTACGATTCATATAAATAATAAAATTATGGAGTTATTAGGAGTGTAAAAGCATGAAACATTTCGTTCTAATGGTTTTTAAAGCTTGAGTTGACGAGCATTTAAGAACTTTCAATTTTTTGAGAATTTTTTTAGTTCATTATTGACTTTTCAAGGTATAGTTGGATTATATACTGGTCTTATACTTTTGAGAGTTGGAACATTGAAATTTGAGCTCCAATGAACTAATTATATAGAATTCACTTAATATTGAAAGAAAGTTGGAGAATTGCTCATGTTATTACATTTTAGATATATTTTACATTATTTCATATATTAAATATTTTTAAAGGAAAACACTTATGAATCTTACGATTCTACGATTTACGATACACGATTTGCGATTCAAGATGTATTAACGATTTACGATACGATTCGATTTTCACAACATTGATTGAATGAAATAAAGACTTGAGTTTTTTCCCGCAAACCTTTGTGCGATTGATTGGAGCGATTCCTTTGAGCGAGAGGCTTGGCGAGAGGCCACGGCGTAAGGCCATCTTCTTCCAGGAACGAGTCTTATCTTCTTCTTTACTCTTCTTCTCTCCTCTTTGTTTTCTTTAGCCTTCTGGAACCCAAAATCCATCATGTTGTTGCCGCAAATCCCCGTCTTTCTGCCAGTCTCTGTCCTATACACCAACCCTTGTCTTAGCCATTACCAGACCCATACAGTGTCGTCGCACCTTCATAGCCTTTTTCCCTTGCTGCCACAGCCCATGCCTTCTTCCCTAGTTTCTGTCATCCCTCCTTCTTCCCTCCCTCCATCTCTAAACTTTCGCCCCTCCCCTGTGCCTTCCGTGCCGCACGAATTGCTTGTTTAGTTGCCGTGAGCCCCTTTTCTTATTTCCCTGCTTTCACACGGTTGCCCTAAAGCCCTTTTTTCTAATCGTGTCCTATTACCCACGAGGCTAACATTTAGTTTCTTCAAGTCGTCCCTTACCCATTAAATGGTTTGGATTATTATTGAATTAGCTATATTGAAATTCTGGATTATTTATTATTTACAGCTTATCATATTATTTGATTGTTAGTTTGTTAATTTTAATTTTAATTTCAGCCCATATTAGTTTTAGGTGCATTATTTTCATCCCTCCTAATATTTAGGGAACCACATTTAGGCATTTACGATCACCCTATACCTTGTCCTGCATCAATTCTAAATATGGGTCCAATCATCTACGGAAACCATGCCCTTCGTGGGAATGACCATCCACGATAATAATATTAATCCATATACACAAAGCTCTCAAAGAGAATAACCATCCATGGGAAATACCCTCCATGGGAATAACGATCAATGGGGATAATATCCATCTATAGAACCAACATGTCTATCATGAGACCAACGGGTCTACCATAAGACCAATACGTCTACCTTGGGACCAACATTTTTACCATAAGACCAATACGTCCACCATAGGACCAACATGTCTACCATAAGACCAATACGTCTACCATGGGACCAACATGTCCACCATAAGACCAATACGTCTACCATGGGACCAACATGTCCACCATAAGACCAATACGTCTACCATGGGACTAACATGTCCACCATAAGACCAATACGTCTACCATGGGACCAACATACGGGAATGAATCCAGACCACCATGGGAACCATCTTCCATGGGTATACACATCCATCCCTGTTAACACTCTATCTGTGAGTATAATCTATTCATGGGTATAAACCATCTATGAATATAATCCTTCCATGGGTATAATCCATCCACTAACACAACTAATCCAGGGGCACATCATCTACCATAAGATCTTCTATCCGTAGAAACAACACTCGAATGAACAACTACGTGATTATGGCAACAATATCAAATCATCATATCATATCATAAACATACCACAACCCCTAGCAAGACTTAGGGTCCATGACTTTCTAAGCGGGAGACCCACGACTGTATCTGTGAGTATAGTCTTCCATGAGTATACACATCCATCCCTGGTAACACTCTATCTGTGAGTATAATCTATTCATGGGTATAAACCATACATGAATATAATCCTTCCATAGGTATAATCCATCCATGGACATAACTAGTCTAGGGGCACATTATCTACCATGAGATCTTTTATCCGTAGGAATAACACTCGAATGAATCACTACGGGACTGTGGCAACAATATTAAATCATCATATCATATCATAAACATACCACAGCCCCTAGCAAGACTTAGGACCCATGACTTACTAAGTGGGAGACCTACGACTAGGTGATCAAGTCTACCTCACCCTGCATCTCTTCACCTCATGGATGGTTCAGTCAAGCTCTAAGACGGTCGGACCGTGTCTGACGAAGCTAGCACCACCCCCATGGGGTAAAATAGTATCTAGATCTGCGCAACCACGCACAAGAAGTGTGAGGAATAGTCGTAAGAGTGCCCTACAGTATATAACATGTAAGAGACTCACTCTGCGACGGCAACCACAAGAGACCAAGTCTCCGTGAAAAAACACCATTATCCCGAATACCTCTCTGGGATAGGAAATCAAACATCACAATCACGTGAGGGACGTACCCATACCACGTCTCAATATCAAGTGACCAAGTCACGGCTACTCTAGGCCTTACTCATGGAATTTATGTACTTATCTTATCATCTGAATTATACAACAATGAGACACAGTGATCTACTGATCGGACAGTTTCCTTTTTCAACGGACTGAGACATATCGTTATTATTACGTGAGAGACATACACATACCACGTCTCAATCATCAATATGACGTGAGGGACGCACCCATACCATGTCTCAATATAATCATCAATATCACATGAAGGACATACCCATACCACATCTCAATATAATCATCACATGAGGGAAGTACCCCTACGTCGTCTTTACATAATCACCACGTGAGGGACATACCCCTACCAAGTCTCAATATAGTCATCACATGAGGGACGCACCCCTACCACGTCTCTATATAATCATCAAGTGAGGGACATACCCCTACCACGTCTCAATATAATCATCACGTGAGGGACATATCCCTACCACGTCTCTATATAATTATCACGTGAGGGACATACCCTACCACATCCCAATATAATCATCACATGAGGGACGTACCCCCATCACATCCCAATTTAATCATCACATGAGGGACATACCCCTATCATATCTCAATATAATCAAATGACCTAATCACATACATCTCAGTGCCAAAGCCCTCATCTGTCCATCTGAAGAATTTTCACAATTTTCGAGCCATTTTGGGCTCTACTCATGTAACAAACATATTTGTCTCATCATATTGGGACTCTCAAGGCATCATAACCACTTGGGCCACCTTCGAGGGATCCAGCATCTAGCATTAGGGTCTATATCACACCAATCTCTTTCTACCCTTCACATATGCTCAACATCTTACATCATCCTTAATATAAATGGATGAGACAGAATACATCTTTTGATCAAAATGAGGCACAGTACTCTCAGTTGCCTACGTACCACATAGTGGACCAGATCAGCAGTAGTTCATTATTTTCACATTTGGGTTGACATTGGGGAGTGGTCAAACTTTTACTTTAGGAAAATCAAATAAGGCTTTCTTAGCATTTACATTGCATTCCATGCATTCTCAATCATGCTACCCCATCCCCATTGTAGCACAAGTTAACCCCTTGGGTTATAAGATACTTGACCTTAATTCACCCATATCACTTAGTCTAACTCTTCATCAAGTTCCTCTTCAAATCATGTAAATCCATTTTACACATGGTTAGGTTGATCAACCACAACCATTATCAGCATAGGTACTCAATAGTGATGTACATACCATCACAAAATCCAAGTATGGCATTAAAACACATTCATCATGCTATTATATGAGTTACCCATCTAAGAATTCAAATCACAATCATGAGAATTCATTTAATACATACATTACTCATAACCATATACAAGTATGAGAGGTTACCAAGGCCCTACATTACACATCTTGAGCAATCATGATTTATCATATATTCTATCATACTCCAACACAACACAAATCTATGAATTCTCAATTATAGTAAACATCTAATTATAAGGAACTTGGGAAATTCATACATATGTATTCGATACAATATATTCATATCCACCACACATAAGCATAAGGAAGTCAGATCATAACCTTACCCAACTATGTATTGGAACGTGCACAAAGCAACATTCACTCAAACATATTATCAAACACCTTATAAGAATGGAATTTTACAAATATTCTCAATACTCCAAATGTAAGGCATTCTCCAATTTTACCTAATGCTGTCAAACTCGAATCGTATCGGAAATTGGTATAAGGGTGTGAATCGTGAATCGAAGATCGTAGAATCGCAGGATTCATACTATTTATTATTATCCTCTCATTTCCACAACCATTTTGTTGACCTGGGCCATTACAGCTTGAGAGAAGGAAACTTCATCTTCAATCTTCATATTATCATTGATTGAGCCATAGATGTCCTCATCAAAACCCTAACATTATATGTGGAAAAAGAATTCCACAAGCTTGTACTGCAAGACTCTCTCCAAAAATGCCTACTCTCTCATCATGGGCATGCACTTGATGGTGGTCAATGGACTCTACTTGAAGACTCACTCCACCTTAGTTTCCATTTTAAGCACATAACACTTGGAAGCATTCTATTGGTTGGAACACGCAACTCCAAGATGAAAAATTCCCATTGGATGGTAGCTCTCTCCTCCACATCACCTTCCTATGTAGCAAATCCTCATTGGGCGTGGGTGTGTGAGGCATCTCCAAGAAGCTTTGAACCACCAATTGTGAAGCACAACCACACATGGGCATGGATGGCAACATGTGATAGGTGGAGACATGTCACTAGTCCTATGTGTCACATGTTGATTGGATGTAATTTTTTTCTCTTCATTCCCATTGGTTGAGGTTGTGTGGCACATCATTTTTTTCCTTTTTCCCATTTCTATGCAGTATAAATAGAGGTCATTTCTAAGCCTTGGAGAAAATCAAGTCTTGGAATTGAAAATTGAACCAAGAAGATCCAAGCGTGCATTTAAGTGTTCTTGTAAGCTCTCTTTTGAATTATAGCTCCAAACTTTATTTGAATTAAGTTGTGGTTTGCATTTCCTCTTTTAAAGTTATTTAAATTACTATTATCTTTGGAAATTGCATCTTTCAATTTTAATTCAATTCAAACTTGAAACTAGTTTCATTAGAAACTAGCTACCGCAAGACTCGCACATGAAGGTTGTCTTTGGTTCAACACTACATCGAACGGAAGTTTGATTGGTCCCATTTGTTGGAGGTTGATACTATCTCTTCCTTCGACATTCATATGATTAAAGGTTCAATTCTATCTTGGCCTTCATCAGATTGGTAATCAAAGCCTTAACCTGAATACACCTGTGTTCGGCACATCTTGCTTTCATTTACATTCTACTTTCACGTTTGGAGATGATGTTTTGTCAGGCACCTCACAGTGTTGTTTTGTAAAAGGCACCTCATCTTGTCGGGAAGACGCACCTTACCTTAAGCATCAATTGCAGGAAGGTATAATTTACGCAGCCACAAGGTAGAAATGATGACGGAGTTTTAGTCAGACCCAGCTCATCATTCCTAGAGTGCACCAGAGAATAACAAGAATGGGTTCTTGAGGGACCAAATTCAATCACAATTGAACTCAAGAACCATAGCTACCCCACCTAAATGATTTCTCTCTAATGTGCTGGACATTATACTTTTCTATTTATAATTCATGAAATCAAAAGCATCTAATCTTGCCTCAATGCTCTAATACTAATTGATTAACAAATTGACAGTTCTGCACTAAGCAAAAAAAAAACACATACAGATGTCCTTGAAATGTTTTTCTATGAATGGGAAAGATGAAACCTGAGGAGAAAGTGCCCTTGCTTGGTCCTTTAAGAGATTCATGACATCAGCGCAAACAGTTTGCACCCTTGAATCACAATGCAGGGAAGGAACCTTCACCTTCTGCTCTGCAAATAACAGGGAAAAAAAGAACAAGAAATGACTGCCAAGTGAAGAATCAGTAATCGTCGTTTGTACTAAAGATTCATGTTCCTCACCTTGAGGTCAATGCCCACAACAGCACCACCATTTCCTAGAGGACCCAAACTCTGGCAAGCCACCTACATCACCCAATATTACAAATTAAAGATCGAATAATGAAAAGAAAATATCATATAGATGTCTTCTCATCCATGAGAATAAAGACAAAAAACCCAATGACACACATATACAAATTTCTAACAAAACTAGAATGGAAGATGTACAAGACAAGATGATCTAGAAAATATCCAATATAATTAAATAACACCATAACAAGAAAAAACATGAAAATGTTTATTGCGGACCCTGTTGTAAAAAAGAATGGAAAATGAAGAAAATTGAGGAAACATGGGATAGGGATTTCTGTTCAAGGCGAAACCAAACCTCCTAACTTTGGTTTCAATTCAAGGACAAACCGAGCACCAAGCCCAACCTTATCTTTTTTCCGTTTTTTGGGGGGTTGGTGCAAGAAAAATTCTCTAATATCTTTTAATTTAATTGACTTAGCCTATAAAGTACCACTCAATGGAAAAATACAGTAATGGAAATATATCTCATATTCACAACCTACAAATTGTTACAGGTTGGCCCAGCCCACAGTAAAGCCCAAAGTGTCCCCATCCCTAAACAGAACCGAGGATAACTTAAGGGGAAAAAAGAAGAGAGAAAGAAAAAAGAAAAAAATGAGTGAAAAAAAAAATGAGTGAGGAAAAAGATCAGAGAGAAAAAACAGAACAGAGAGGAAAAAAAGGAAAAGGCTCGATTCCAGGACAACAGGTGGCTCGACGGGACTAGGTCTCTGGAGCGAGGCTTTCAGTCCCAAATCTCAGAGGGCGGGAAAGGAAGTGAGAGCCTTTGAGGTATGGATCGGGATCCCGCAAAAACAGTATTAGAGAAGAGGGGCTATTCAGACGAGGACGAAGAAGAGATTATCAGAATTGGCAAGGAATTGGGCATTCGCATCGACTCAGAACAGGAAGCGGAGAGATCAATTAGGCAGACAAAGGATTGAGGCGGATCTTCTTCCTCTTCCAATAGGTCTTCCAGATTTTTTCTAGAGCAGAAGAAATAGAACATTGACAAACTCGTAAATCTCGCCTCTTTTGGTTAGATTGTGTGTTTGGTTGATTGCTTCTGTTGTTTGATCGGGGATTAAATCCCAACAAAAACCGGCAAAAATAAAAAACTGCAAAAAACCAAATTGACCTACGAGTCAACCAGGTTTTCTTAAATAACCCGCGACCCATAACCCATTAAAACCGTGTAAAAAATTAATTCCAAAAAAAATTTAAAGAAATATAATTTGATCTTATATGCCCTCAATGGGCCACGGCTTAGCCTTTAAAAGGCCGGTCCAATTTACCTCAATCCAAAAGGCAGAGGAAGGTATACACGTCTCATGCACACCTTCCTCTTTTATAACCTTCACAACTGTTAACACTTCTACTTCTTCCCGATGTGGAAACTTAGAATCCTACATTCCCACCGACGGAATGCTTTAGTGCCATCCTTTTTTTGTAATCAATTAATTCCCCAACTCTAAAAATCTCTTCAGTTCCCTACTACACTCCTTTCAAATATTGATAACTGTGCAATTAATTTTTTTCAATGACAAAATTTAACATCTCAATATAGTCAAAATGTCTTTCATTTGATATGATTTACTTCTAATTAAAGATATGAAATAACTTCTAAAATTTTAAATTATACTACAATATTAAAAAAATTAAGTAATTGGATTTTAAAATTATAATATTTGGTATCATAATAATTAATACCTCTCATATTATATATGTATCTTAAAATTAATTAAAGATTATTATATGTTGATATTGTGTAATTTGAATGAATGTAATATATCATATTGATGATTATAATAACAAAATGTTTAGAATATTATTTGAACTTATTAATTAAATTTTAATTAATAATTCAACATTATTTATAATATTTATATTAATGGCACGGGTTTGACCGGGTTTGAATCCGGTTGAACCTTATTTAACCCAACCTTTTGTTTAGACAGTTCGCTAGACGCTTAGTCAAATAGTCAATATATTCGCACCCACTTGAGAGAGAGTATTGATAGATGTGTATTGACAGATGATTGTGTATATTTTTGGTATACTACCACTGACCACCATAAAGGGTTGACTTAACCCTTTTATCCTTCCTTTTTCTTGGTTGTACAGCTTCTTTATTTAAGAGGATCTTGTAACCGTACAAGTAGAAAAATACAATTGCAATCTTCTTCTCCTTTCAAACTATTCTTTCTTATCACAAACTTCTTCCGAATAGATCCAAATTGGATAGCCCTATGCAGACAAAGCTTGTGATCTTGGAGCTAAATGTTGTTCTATTTGTGGCTTACTTTTCAACATTGAAAAACATCATAATTCTATAAAATTGGAGTAACTGAAAACACGTAGGATTAGCTAATCCAACAAGCCCAAGCATGCAGAATTTCAGCAGGTTTTGGACAAATCATGATGGCAATACCAAGTATCATAAAGACTCGGGGAAAAAAAAATGGGGAAACAGCAACTTAGGTATAGTGGGTTTTTTTTTTTTTTTGGTAGATTGACATGGTTGAGAATAAAACATCTCACAATATGTGGATGGATGTCTATTTATTTAGAGTTTCAAGTTAAGAGTTTATGTTTGTAAGTACTTTTTTAGAGGCTAATGAGAATAAATTTAGGATTTCAAGAGTTCTATGTTCATAAGTGATCCTTTACAACAATAGTTTTTTATAGTAATTTTTTATTTGTATCTTGTGATTTTTTTTGCTTATTTTCCTTTTCTTGTTTTTCTTACTCTTTTAGGTCTATTGCGTTTGTAATGGCCCAGGTCAACAAAATAGTTATGGGAATAAGAGGACATATGAATCGTACGATTTTACGATTTTCGATTCACGATTCACACCCCTAAACCAATTTCGATACAATTCGAGTTTGATAACATTGGGTAAATTGGAAAATGCCATACACTTAGAGCATTGAGAATATTTGTAAAATTCCATGCTCACAAGGTGTGTGATAATATGTTTGAGTGAATGTTGCCTTGTGCACATTCCAATGCATAGTTGAATAAGGTTATGGTTTGACCTCTTTATGCATATGTGTGATTGATGTGAATATATTGTATCACATACATGTATGAGTTTCCCAAGTTCCCTATGATTATATGTTTACTATAATTGAGAATTCATAGATTTGTGATGTGTTAAAGTATGATAGAATATATGATAAATCAAGATTGTCAAAGATGTGTAATGTAGGACCTTGATAACTTCCCATACTTGTGTATAGTTATGAGTAATGTATGTATCAAATGAATTCTCATGATTGTGAATTCTTAGATGGGTAACTCATATAATAAGCATGATGAACTACGGTTGATCTGATCCAATATGTGGTACGTAGGAAACTGAGAGCATTACCCCTCCGCTCGATCAAAAGATGCATTGTGACATCCATTTATATTTAGGATGATGTAAAATGTTAAGCAACTATGAAGGGTATAAAGGGATTGGTGGGATATACCTTCCCTAAAATAGACCCTAATGCTAGATATTGGATCCCTCGAAGGCGGCCCGAAGAGGTTATGATGCCTTGGGAGTCCCGATATGATGAGACATGTATGTTTGTTACTCGAGTAAAGCCTAGAGTGGCTAGAGAACTATGAAAATTCTTAAGATGGACAGATGAGGACTTTGGCACTGAGATGTATGTGACTAGGTCACTTGATTATATTGAGAATTGGTATGGGTACGTCCCTCACGTGATGATTATATTGAGACGTGGTATGGGTACGTCCCTCAGGTGATGATTATATTGAGATGTGGTATGGGTGTGTCCCTCACGTGATATTGATAATTGAAATGTGGTATGGGTGCGTCCCTCACATGATATTGATAACGTTATGCCTCAGTCCGTTGAAAAAGGAAACTGTCCTATTAGTAGATCATTGTGTCTCACATTTGTATAGTTAAAAGGATGAGACAAGTATATATATTCCATGAGTAAGGCCTAGAGTAGCCGTGAGACCGCGGGAGCCTCCATATGACCACACGGAGACTGTGGCATTGAGATGTATATGTGACTTGGTCACTTGATATTGAGACGTGGTATGGGTACGTCCCTCACGTGATTATGATGGTTAATTAACCGTTCCAGAGAGGTATTCGGACGGTGAGGTCAGCTACGGAGACTTGATCCAGTAGGGTTGCCGTCGAGGAGTAGGTCCCTCACATGCTACGTGCTGGAGGGCGCTCTCACGGCTATTTAGCACATTTGATGTGCGTTGATGCACAGAGCTAGTTACTATTTTACCCCATTGGGGTGGTGCTAGCTTCGTTAGACGCGGTCCGACTGCCTTAGAGCTTGACTGAATCACCCATGAGATGAAGGGATGCAGGGCGAGGTAGACTTGATCACGCTAGTCGTGAGTCTCCCGCTTAGTAAGTCATGGGCCCTAAGTCTTGCTAGAGGTCATGGTATATTTATGATATGATATGATGATTTGATATTGTTATCACAGTCACGTAGTGATTCATTCGAGTGTTATTCCTACGGATAGAAGATCTCATGGTAGATGATGTGCCCCTGGATTAGTTATGCCCATGGATGGATTATACCCATAGAGAGATTATATTCATGGATGGTTATTACCCATGGATAGATGATACTCACTGATAGAGTGTTACCAGGGATGGATGTGTATACCCATGGATGATGGTTCCCATTGTGGTGCTTGGATGTTGGTCTTAGGGTAGACATGTTGGTCCTATAGTAGACGTATTGGTCTTATGTTAGACACGTTGGTCCCCTGGTAGACGTATTGGTATTATGATGGACATGTTGGTCCCATAGTAAACGTATTGGTCTTATGTTAGACTTGTTGGTCGTATGATAAACATATTGGTTCTGCGAATGTGTGAGTTATGCCCATGGATGGATTATACCCATGTAGTGATTATATTCATGGATGATTATTACACAGGGATAGATGATACTCACTGATGGAGAGTTACTAGAGATGGATGATGAATCCCATGGATGTTGTTCCCATGGTAGACATATTGGATTCATGCCTAGATATTGATTATACGGTGGGTATATTGACCCCATAATAGATATAGTGGTCATATGGTAGACGTATTGGTCTCATGGTGGACGTGACTGTTCTATGGATAGATATTATTTTCCCATGGATAGTTATTCTCATGGAGGGCTTTGTGACCATGGATGAGTATTGTATACCGTGGATAGATATTCCCACGGAAGGCATTGATTCCATAGAGGATTGGACCCATATTTAAAGTATTGTCCCCGAGGAGGGATGTATTTATGTTCGGGTATAGGTCCCATGGTTGAGGTTTATCCCATGTGTGACATTAACCCCATGGTTGACGGTGTTCCCATGGTCGGTATAAACCCGTGATTGGCTAGACCTGTGATAGATGAGATCTATTTTATTGATGAGGCCCACGATAGGGTAATTAGAATGTCTTGAGGTGACATCATGAATAGCAAAGGGTTAGTGCCATGAAATAAATGAATTGAGAACTACACAGGATCTGATCTCCATTTGAGTACTTATGCAGCTGATAATTCAGTTCGATCAAATCAAGGGTCCATTAAGTCCTGTAATCCATATGAATCTCGCAGCACGTGTAGGTATCATGTGTTTGGACTATAAGTTGTGTATGCTTTAAAAAAAAAAAAATTATTATTGTTTTTCACGTGTCCGTTGGGTCGGGCCGTGACAGTTTAGACCTTTTTTCTCTTGTTGTACTTGTACCTTTATTTTTTTAATGAATTACCTTTGTTATTGCTAAAAAAAATACTCCTTTACAATGAATGGAATGCAGAGGTTTTTTTTTTTTTTGAGTTATCCCCTCGTAGAATTGGTGTCACTACTCCACTCATCTTGGTGTAAGATCAAGAAATACTTATGGCAGGCAAGGTTTTTTTTTCTTCTTCTCCTCATGATGCGTGGGACGATTGGTGTCTCTTCATCTGTTTGAACTTAAGTCAAGTTTTTTTCAGATGGGGAGATTGATGCAGAGCAGCAGACCCACATACGAATGTGGAGTTGTTATTTTATTTTATTATTATTATTATTTATATCTATTTTCGAATTGGTTGTAATTAGAAATTAGGATTTCCTATTTTGAGTGAGTTATTTTCGTTTCAATGTATTTAGAGGTTTCCAATTTTAGATGTTGTTATTTTCTTACTTTGAGATTATTATAAATACTCTATGTAATCCTCTTTTTGGGAAGATACGATTGAATGAAAAGAAAAGCTTACCCTTTGCGCATGAAACTTTCGGGTGTGAAGCCTCTGACCTTAGCGTGAAGCCCTCCTCTCCATTGGCGCGAAGCCCAGCGTGAAGCCTCCACTTCTAGGTTCCTCTCTTCTTTATCTTTTTCTTCTCTCCTTATTTTCTTCCTCCACTTCTTCCTTACAGCCAACCAAACCCTTGCCAAATCTCCACAACTTCCGCCCCTTCCAAACCCAAATATCGCTACCTCCATTGACCTTCAGGTCCCTCTCCAAAGCTCAGATCTGATGTCACGAGTTCTTCCTCTCCCTTTCCATCACTGTCCAATCCCATAATCGCTCCCATTGTTTTTGTTGTGGTCTTCTCCTTCCCCTTCTTCCGCCGCAAGTGAGAAAAGGGACCTTACTGCTATCGTGAAACCCTAATACATCTCCCTTTTCCTTTTATTCTTATCCCCTTTTACCCCTTTGCCCTTAGTTAACACTCATTCAGTGGTTAAGCCGGTTACTTGAGGAATCCCGCCGCGTTATGAGTAAGTGTTTGGATTATTATTTAATTAGTCACATTGAATTTCTGGATTTATTTATTATTTGCAGCTTATCATATTATTTGATTGTTAGTTTGTTAATTTTAATTTTAATTTCAGCCCATATTAAGTTTAGGGTGTATTATTTTCATCCCTTTTAATTTTTAGAGAACCATTTAGGCATATGGTTACCTTATTAGTTGTTCTGCATCACCTCCTCCTCTTTTCCTTCCCCTCTCCTTATCTTCCATATTTTTTCTCTTCCTTTTTCCCCTTTTTCTCTCCTTTCTTCCCACATGCAGCCGTACCCATTGCAAGATCCAAACCACCTCACCCAATGACAAATCACTGCAAACCCTAGCTATCCACAAACATCTATGAAATTTGTATGACCATACAAACGCCAACTTTGGCTGATAGTGCCCCCATTTTGTGTTCTTACTTTTGTCCCTCTCAAGTTTGACCCAAATTTAACTTAGACATGTTGGTTTGCATCCATTTGAGCCTTGTGAATGACAAGCAAAAAACTCTTTTCAAACCGTCAATGGACTAGTAAATTCTCCTATTTCAATATCTTGGTGGTCGATCATTGAGTTTGAAGCCCTAGAGTTAGTGTTTGCAAGACCTCAATAGCACAATTTAAAGGTTCACATCGCGAGACAGCAAGAAAACTTCAAAGAACCTATGCCATATTTCTCACCATATTTCTCAACAAGGGCACATTATTCCAAGTTTGTCTACAAAATTTGTGTTTTATCCAATGCCAATAGTAATTTACTTTCTAATTTCTAAAACATGAACCATGGATATAGGGATTTTAGGGATACGTGCCTCTCATGATCAGATCACTTGCTTGCACTTTACATTATTTCTTGTATCTTCAAATATCACACTAGGTTTAGGCTATGTGGTCATCCTATCATACATCACTCTGTCGTACATTTGCATGGTGAGGTCATAATAAAACCAAATCTCCTAAAAGAAGAAGAGAACAAATCATGAGCCACATTAGGTCGGACATTGTACTAAAGAATAAATTTCTTCATATGAAGTCCTACTCGCTACTTTATTTTGAAATGCCAAGAGGAAAAATCATATACTCATTTTATATTCAAATGGAGCAAGAGGCTCTTGTCGAAATCATCTACTCCACCAACACCACCACCCCACAAAAAAAAAAAGGCATAGCTGATTTTCTCCTCATTCCCAATTTGTTAAGGATTCTGGAGTTTCAAGTTTCACCTAATCCAAGTGGCTATGAATACAATTTCCTGCCTTTTCTCAGCAGAGCTGAAATTAATTGAGGGCAGAACATGCAAGAAACAGTGTCCCACACATTAGGGCTTCGCGTTTCCAACACTTTCCAGACACACAAAGCAGAAGGCATAACCATCAATCCTGGTAAAACATTGGAAATTCATTTTACCCTGTTTGTTTCACACCTGTATATTTAAACAAAATACTGAACAGATGAGGGGTTCGTTTCGTTTCTACCATCCATTTTTAGTTGGAAGAAAAAAATAAAACTGTAATTCAAAGAGATTGGGATCTGAGTGGGGTGCATATAAAATGGAGAGAATGTTTTGGTGCTTTATTTTAAATAAGAAGAAGAACCTGAAGCCAAGCTCCGGGAGCACAACCAAGGTCGAGTACTGATGCCCCAGGCTTTATCAGCATGTACTTCTTCTGCATCTGCAACAGCTGTACAGTTCCCATATATCATCATCATCTGGAGTATAACACGAAGAAAAAGAACAAAAGAACAAGAACAAGACAAATAGGATTGAGGGAGAAAGACCTTGAAAGCAGAGCGGGCAACATAGCCGAGGCGATGAGCTTCTCTGCAGAAGAAATCCGGTGCTCCTGCCACGCTCATTTTCGCTCCCAACTCTCCCAGCCCCACTCGCCTGCCTGACCCCAGCCCAGCGGTCGACTACCAATTTCAGCACCGGAAAATGTTTTTAAATTATAATCACCCCATGACGCCTTTGATGCGACTGTGTACGGATTTTTATCCAACCATGGATTTTTACTTCAAAGTTCTCGTAATTAACGAACATATTTTTTTATTTTAAAAAATATTGTTAATTAATTATTAAAAAATAATTCAACAAATAACTTGTAATCTATTTCTTAATTGGCTTATTGTCATTCTATGACCTATCAAATTTATAGAGCGAAACCAACTTTCAAAGGAATTAGACAAAAGCGATATTTATATGCACTTTTGTTCAACAATTTATCTTACATAAAATATAAGTGCTCAAATCAATAATTTAGGAAAAAGTAATATCTTTCTCAAACATTTATTGTATTTAACATTTAATTAAACATATACTCATCAAAGTAATCTATTATATTTATTTTATAAAATTTATAAAAAATACTCATCAAAGTATTAAATTTTATAAATTATTTTCAATAAATCAACTACTCATACAACACCAATATATTCAAATATGTGGAAGTTTATGATTGTGTCACACCCTAACTCAACGGCACGGGAGAAACAAGAATATTTTTTTTTTCTCTCAAGCATGAACTACACATAGTCCATACACATGACACTCAACGTGTAACGAGATCCCTACGGAATCGTGGGACTTATTGGACTCTTGTTTCGATCGAACTGAATTATCTGCTGCCTAGATCGTATGTAGTTCTAAATTCATTTATTTTAGGCATTAACCCCATGCTATTTATGATGTCACACTAGGACATTCTAATCACCATGGATCTCATCAATAAAGTAGATATCATCCATCACGGATCTATATCAACCATGGTATGAATGCTGCATATGGGATAAATATCAACCATGGGACCTATACCCGAACATAAATACTACATTCCCTCTCGGGGACAATACTCTAAATATGGGTCCAATCATCTATGGAACCCATGCCCTCTATGGGAATGACCATCCACGATAATAATATTTATTTATAAATACAATGCCCTCCATGGGAATAACCAACCATAGGAAATACCCTCCATAAGAATAACCATCCATAGGGATAATAATATCTATCCAGAAAATCAATATGTCTATCATAAGACCAATACATCTACCATTAGACCAACATATCAACAATTTGACAACAGCAGGGGATGAATCTGTTAGTGCCACGACTTGCCGAGTCCCTAAGTTTGGCAATTCTATGAATCGGGAAGAAGCACTTTCTAGAAGCTTGAAGACTCAAGATAATCAAGATTGAAGATCATACTCCACCGGATTAAAAGCTCATAGCTATGGCAATCACAAAACAGGTATTTAGCCATAGATAACTTTAGGTGGTACCCACACTTTAAGAGTACCATTCCTAGACTTAGTTTAGCAAAATGCTAAAATCATTAAAAGCATAGAGAGGACGCTTGACAGTGAATTGAAACTCCACTTGGAAATAAGTATTTGGCTTCACTGTCAGCTCGGGCAATCGTTCTCACTGACCCCTCAGTGGAGACACGATTGACCCATCGTGGTTAAAGACTGGTCGGCCAGATTAACAAAGGTTCTAGATCTTAGAACTATCATTCTGGAATGTACCTCTGATCAAAAGTCTCGTATGCAATGACCCCTCGGTGAAAGGCTAAAATGACCCATCGTGGTCAACGACTCTTTGATAAAGACTTATAAGTTCTGTAACTTAGAACTCAAGTGGACTCTCGAGAAAACAGACATATCGGTAATTTAAGACCGACCCCTCGTAAAGGGCGACAGGTCGGTCTGGGTAAGACTAGTTTATAAACTTGAAACTCTGTCAGCATGGTGTTGCCTCAAACGAGCCTCTCGTATGAAAGGACCTATCGGTGCCATGACTGTCGACCCATCGGCAACTCTGACATGTCGATCGGAAAAGAATTATACCGTTGGGAGAGCATTTAATTTGCAACAGTCGTATTGTTGAGGGGTAATATTTTTAGTCATCGACCCCTCAGTACGCCCGACCTGTCGGTACATAACCGTTGTTGAAACTGGCTGTCGTTTCTATAAAAACCAATCTTTGTGCTACCAGTTGGCATCCTTTGGTAAAATGGTTGGACCCTCATCATTATCAGTGGGCTTAAACAAGGGCAAACAAAAAGATCACTATCTCTCTCGTGCCTACACTTGGGGAATTTAATACAACCAATTATATGAATTGAGTTTGTGACAGAGAGAGAAAATGATAATAAATTAGGAAAGCTTTGGTATAACCAGTTTCTTTGTCACCCTGATATTGTGATTGCTTTACGACGGCTATAAGGAGGAGCGTCGGTACACATTGGGTGGGATCTTTGAGAAGCACACATCAACATCAAGGAGACAGAGCTTCAAAGGCAAGTGCATCTTAGTTTTAATTTTATTTTTAACACCTTTTTCCCGAAAGTGGATTGAAGAGGATTGGCTCTAGAACCACTATAAAAAAAACTCTAGAGTGTCGTCTCTAACACAGTGGTGGGTGGAATTTGCAGGCAATTGAGTGATGTGGAATTTCTACTCTAATTGTAAGGGTGTAAGTCCACACTTAGTGGATTTGGGGATAGCTCAAGGTTGAGCGAGTCCTAACAGTGGATGTAGGTTGGCTAACTGAACCACTATAAATTTAATATTATGGTGTTTGATCTTTGTGTGTTTGTATTTAGTATTTAAATATCTTCTCAACACACATCACTTTGCATGTTGATTATCTTATTTTACACATTGTGCACAAGCATCGAATCAAGCAATATGCAAAGGGTTATAAACTTAGTGTGATCGTTTAAGGAAATTATAAACAATTTATCACACTAAAAAATTGGTTGATTAATATCCACTGCACTTATACTCAAAACAATCAAGAAATTTGTAAATACCGTGGAAATTGGGATTGACCTATTCACCCCCCCTCTCCCCCTCCCCCTCTCCTCTTTCTCTCCTAGGGTCAAATCGTGCTCTAGCAATCAAGAGAATGGACTTTCATTTGGTATCAGACCTCGTGCTCTTTACAATGATCTAACCATCCGAGTTGATCAGTGTTATAGCAATGGCTATGAGAGAGCCATCATATTTCCAAACCTCCATTTGTGATGAGAAATTTAAATGTTTTCATCAATAAATATGTTTGGAAATAAGTGAATAGATAGTGGTCTAAACCTATCGAAGAGATATTGGATCACCTTCAACTTCCATGACCACTCAGCCCAAAGACTAAAGAGCTTGGACTAGTGATGAAATGACTACACGCCTTAATCAAACATGAATAGCATTCATCAGTGTTGTTTCATAATATATTTTTAAGATATTTGAAAAGGTATGAAACAACAAAAGAAGGTGAAAGAATCTAAAAAAAATTATCTCTCTTAGCCCAATGGATGACATCACTTATCATGACCAATTTGTGCACTAAGAATATAGGTGATTGACTACAGTTCATCTGTTGAAAAAGTCCAAGTTAAATCCTCTAGAGAAGAAGATGATGGAGTAAATGAACTTGATGAAGGTAGGGACCTCCAAGTATTCTTTGTGGCTGTGTACCAAAATGTTTGACTCTTATGTTAAGTCAACATCATGGTACAAAATCTGGAGTTTTAATTCATAAAGTCAAATGGGAATGCACCCAAAATTAAAAACTAGATTTGATAAAAGGTCATCACTGGATTGTGGACTTAGATTCCAAGTCTCACAATGTTATGTTCAAATGTGTGAAGGGATACCACTGTTGGCGTCACATTTGAAAGAAGGTGTGGAATCACATGCGCAACTTACCTTTAATCCATGTTCTTGTTTGATTGTTGAATTGATCTAGTATAAGATATTTGTATGGAAATGTAGGTTTGCACTCTACTATTGGATTATACTTGTCTCATTTCATTTCATATGTCATGTGATTTGTGCATCTTTAGGAAATGAATGTAGATTGTGCATTACCTCATGTATAAGGTCTGTATGGTACACATGCACAGTGTCGTTTCATTCCAAGTTATGCCTTATGGAATGAAACATGCTCTATGTCTTTAAATAGATTTTTGGTTTGGTATGAATTACAAAAAGTATTGAACAAAATGATCAAATATGCTCATATGTAATATATTTATGTACCAGCTCTTTTCAAGGAATGAATCTCATTGGATTATAGTTGAAAAAATAGTAAAAGTGTTTATCATGTTTTGGGTAATAACATGATAACATGCATGAGAGTTGTGTGGGTAGCATCATACTTCATTTCCATATGCATGATTAATGTATTCAAAATATGAAATGAATGTATGATCTTTGTGCTTAAGTGTCTCATTCCAATATTTGTTATTCTATACATTATGTGCAATGAGTTATGTTTATAGGCACCTTGTCTTTGCTAAAGCCTGGACTGCCGCATCTTATAACATCACACACTTGGACAATATTTTTAAATCAGTAAATTAAATGTGCCTAAGGTATTTGGATTTGTATGGATCCAGGAAAAAAGATCCGTAATCCATGTTTTGTGCTTACCTTCAGAAGGATTTGAATATTCTAATAGCACAGAACCTGTGTAGATGTATGTATCTACACTGGCATTGAAAGGTGTATAAGTTTCAAAATTTAAAACCCAGGTCGAAGTATAGACTTGTCGGAGGAACAAACATATCGGTTCTGTTGGAAATCAGAGCACTGTCTGAAAGGGGAAAAAATTGAAAGGAGATACATGTCGGTACTTATCGACATGCCGACACAGACATCTTGTTCGTCATGATCCATCGGTGAGTCAGAAAGACTAAGTTAAAAGTCTTTTATGTGAAAACAATAGATTGTTTCAAAATCGTCGTTCATTCTCCCGCTGAATCTGGCGATTACCTCCTCTCCTCCCGTGCCCTAGACCAATCGATAGGACATCCCGGAGCGATTTCCTGTCGGAAAATCAAAGGGTTTCTGTTTCTTCCTCCTCCAGTGGCTTGAAAATCACGGATTTTGTGATTCCCACACCTTAAGAGGACAATTCCTAGGCTTAGTTGAACAAAATTGTAAAATCATTAAAAACCTAGAGAGGAAGCTTGACAATGAATTGGAACCCAACTTGGAAATATGTATTTGGTTTCTCGGTCAGCTCGACCAGTTGTTCTCACTGACCCCTCGGTGGAGACAAATCGACCCATTGTGCTCAAAGACTGGTCGACCAGATTGACAAAGGCTCTGGATCTTAGAAGTGTCATTCTGGAATGTGCCTCTGATTGAGAATCTCGTATGCACCGATCCTTCAGTGAAAAGCTAAAATGACCCATCGTGGTCAACTACTTTTCAATAAAGACTTATGAGTTCTGAAACTTAGAACTCAAGTGGACTCTCAAGAAAACATACATATTGGTAATTCAAGACTAATCGAGAGTACCAGGATTGATAGGTCGGTCTGGGTAAGACTAGTTTCTAGACTTGAAACTCTATCAGCATGGTGTTGCCCCAGACCGAGCCTCTCTTATGGATTGACCTATCGGTGCCATGACTGTAGGCCGATTGGCGACTCCGACATGTCGACCGGAGAAGAATTATATTATTGGGAGAGCGTTTAATGTGCAACAGTTGGGTTGTTGAACGGTAATATTTTTAGTCACCGATCCCTCGGTGCGCCCGACCTGTCAGTACATGACCGTTGCTGAAACTGGTTATCGTGTTTGTAAAAACCTTTCTTTGTGCAACCAGTTAGCATCCTTTGGCAAAACAGTTGGACCCTCATCATTATCTGTGAGCTTAAAGAAGGGCCAATAAAAGGATCACTCTCTCTCTCTCTCGTGCCTACATCATGTGAATCTAATACAACCAATCATATGAATTGAGTTTGTAAGAGAGAAGAAATGATAATAAACTAGGAAAGCTTTGGTATAACCAGTTTTCTTATCACTCTGAGATTGTGATTGCTTTACGACGGCTACAAGGAGGAGCGTCGGCACACATTGGGTGTGATATTTGAGAAGCACACATCAACAATAACGAGAAAGAGCTTCAAAGGCAAGTGTTTTTTTATTTTAATTTTGTTTTTAAAACCTTTGTCTCGAAAGTAAATTATGGAGGATTGGCTCCAGAACCACTATAAAAAATGCTAGAGCGTTGTCTCTAGCACAGTGGTGGGTAGAATTCCCAGCCAATTGAGTGAGGTGAAATTCCTACTCTAATTGTGAGGGTGTAAGTCTCCACTCGGTGGATTTGGGGATAGCTCAAGGTTGAGTGAGTCCTAACAGTGGATGTAGGTCGACTAACTGAACCACTATAAATTTGTTCTTATGGTGTTTGATCTTTGTGTATTTGTATTTAGTATTTAAATACTATTCTCAACACACATCACTTTGCATGTTGATTATCTTATTTTACACATTGTGCACAAACATCGATAATCAAGCAATATTCAAATGGTTATAAACTTAGTATGGTCGTTCAAGGAAATTATAAACAATTTATCACACTAAACAAATCTCTTGATTATTATCCGCTGCACTTATACTCAAAACAATAAAGAAATTTGTAAATACCATGGAAATTGGGATTGACCTATTCACCCCCTATAGGGTCAAATTGTGTACTAGCAACCAAGGGAAGAGACTTTCAGAATACAAACCACCATGTGAACCATCATTTATAGGTATAATCATCCATCCCTGTTAATACACTATCAAGTGATGTAATCCATTAATGGGTATAAACCATCCATGAATATTATCCCTCCATGGGTATAATCCATCTATGCGCATAACTCATCTAGGGATATATCATCTACCATGAGATCTTTTATTCGTGGGAACAACACTCGCATGAATCACTATATGAATGTGGCAACATAATCAAATCATCATATCATATCGTATCATGACCCCTGGCCGGCCCACGACTTCTATTTGCTCCAAAGTGGTTGAATAACTCCTTACCAGATTAACACATCACCCAATGGTGAATACAGTGCCCAACCCTGTGCATCAACACGCATCAAATGTGCTAAATAGCCATGAGGGTGCCTTACACCTCGTAGCATGTGAGAGACTCACTCCTTAACGGCAACCTTACAAGACCAAGTCTCCATAGCTGACCCCACCTTTCCGAATACCTCTCTAGAATGGTCAATCAAACATCATAATCACATGTGGGACGTACCCATAGCACGGCTACTCTAGGCCTTACTCATGGAATCTATGTACTCATTTCATCGTCTTAGTTATACAATAGTGAGACACAATGATCTACTGATCGGGCAGTTTCCTATTCATTTGACTGAGACATAACATTATCATTACGTGAGGGACGTATCCATACCATGTCTCAATATCAATATCACGTGAAGGACGCACACATACCATGTCTCAATCATCAATATCATGTCAGGGACGCACCATACCACGTCTCTATATCAACATCACGTGAGGCACGTACCCATGCCACGTATCAATCATCAGTGACCTAGTCACAAGCATCACAATGCCAAAGTCCTAATCTGTCCATCTTAAGAATTTCCACAGTTCTCTAGCCACTTTGGTTCTACTGATGTAACATACATATTTATCACATCATATCGAGACTCCCAAGGCATCATAGTCACTTCGGGCCACCTTCATGGGGTCTAACATCTAGCATTAGGGTCAACATCGGAGATGGTACATCCTATCGATCCCTTTATACCCTTCACATATGCTCAACACCTTACATCATCTTTACTATAAAAGGGATGAGACACAATGTGTCTTTTGATGGAGCTGAGGCATAATGTTCTCAGTTTCCTACGTGCCAAATAGTGGATCCGATCAGTCGTAGTCCATTTCTTCTCCACATTTGGGTTGACATGGGAGAGTGATCTTACTCTTGCCTTGGGGAATTCAAACAAGGTTTATCTAGACATTTACAATGCATTCCACACATTCTCAATCATGTTTGACCCCTTGGATCATACAACATGTGATCCACACTTCTCCCATTTCCATAGGTCCAACCCTTCATCAAGTTACCCTAGAAATCATAAGAATTCATTGGATGAATATATTACACATAGCATCACACATAAGCATGGTAATTCATCAATGCCTTACATTACTATGTCTTGGGCAAGCTTGACTCATCATGCATTCCACCATGCTTTTAACACATTACATACATAAGAATTCTCAATTATTACAAACACATAAGTCTAGGGAACTTGGGAAACTCATAAACATATTCCATACAATATATTCATACTGTCATCACATGAGCATATAGAGGATAAATCATCATATTTTCCGATTAGGCATTTGAAATGAACACAAGGTAACATTCACTTTGCCATTTAATCAAATACCTTGTGAGCATGGAATTCTACATATATTTCCAATGTTCCAAGTATATGACATTTCCCCACCGTGGTGTTAAATTGGATTTTCTTTTTCAACTCGGGTATATCGAGTCCAGAATTTGGGTTTGCCAATGAAAGCTCAATCTGCATCTCAAATCCAAGCCCTCGACCCAATTGTTGAGCCCAATTCATCCCAAGCATAGCACAGTTGAGTATGGTCCTCTTCGACCCAGCTCTCTAGTGTTCGGTCCAGCAGTCCGGTCCAACCTGATGTTCGGCCCAGTTGCTGTTCGACCTAGTAAACTAGGCCCACCCCAACCCAGTTCTTCAGGTCCTTCAACCAAGCCCAATCTCATCAGGCCCAACCCAGATCCAGTCCAACTCTGTGAAGCCCAACAAACCCGAGCCCAAATCCAACAGTTCAGCCCAGGTCTGGTCCAATTCCGTCTCCAGTCCGGCCCAAGCTGTTTTTCAGGCCCGACCCAGGACTGTTTTAGGCCCAGTTCAGGCTCATTTCTAGCTTGTTTCTAAATCATTTCTAGCTCATTCCCAACCTGTTTGCAGGCCCATGTTTGGTTTTGTTAGTGCCCCGACTTGTCAATTCACCTGTTTGTCAAAGTTCGTGACTTAGGAGAATGCTTGCCTTCAAGAGAGAAGCTCAAGACTCAAGATCTCAAGTGTTGGTTGAAGTGTGGAGACTCAACGGATCAATGTGTCTGGCAATCACTGATGGTAAGTGACTATAGATGACCTTAGGTGGAAGCCAGACCTTAGGTCGACCATGCCTAGGCTTAGAGATCACATCAGGATAATTAATCAAGCCTAACATGTGTTTGACAATGAATTGGAATCCAACTTGGAAATATGAATACACTGTCAGGGCGACACATCGTGTCAGGCAATCATTCGCCAAAGACAACATACGATCAATCGTGGTCTTGCGATATGTCATGTGGAAAGTCAGGGGTTTTAGTTGGACAATATTGTCAAACCCTTGTGGTCTCAGGACGATACATTTCCCATACAATTGTGGTCACGATCAATCGTGGGATACCATGGTGATACAATCGTATGGGGCAATACATCGCTCAGACAGGACATAGGTTGGACTTAAACAAAGCCTGGAAATCCTGATCGCATACGACCAATCGGGTATGTGATCGATCGTTAGTACAGGTCAGGGATAGTTCAGCATCATGATCAATCACCCTGGACCTGGATGAGATTTGACATTTGAAAATACAATCAGTCTCCGGCCAATACATTCACCAACCAGCGATTTGTCTCCAGGATACACGGACGATCTATCGTGTGGCACAATGTATCGTGAGGTTACCGTTTTAGAGCCGTTACCGTGCATTAAATGCTCAACGGTCGGGTTGGTGAAGAGGAATTCAAACGCGGACGATCAATCGTATGTACACGATCAATTGTGTGTGTAATGACCTGACTCGATTTTTTGGGATTTTAGGGGTTTGTTAGCAATAGGGAGAGTATGGGCTCTGTGGTGGGCCCCAGTTCCCTTGGTTTTAGGTTTTAAACCCAAATGGCATTTTGGTTATTTTGAATTATTGAATATTTTATCATGTAAAAAGTTAAAAAATCACATGTTTTCTTCCCCGATGTTCGACTTTTGATTTTTAACTGGTTTTAAATTAACTTTGGAAAATTTAAGATTTTTATTTTTATTTCTCTCGTTTTGAAAAAGTAGTGTAACGACCTGACCCGAACACATGGCTTTAGGGTCCAACTCAGCAAGAAATTGTCCGCTCTGGACCTCGCACACAACGCGCCCGCACGGTTTTACTTTTGAGCCCGGGCCCACATGACCCGGCCAAGAACGCGTCTTGCTGGTTAAAGCGGGCTTAGCCTCATATAACCCCTTCACCCCTTTCCTTCTTAGCCGATGTAGGAAGGAAAGGGGTGAAGGGGTTAGATGAGGCTAAGCCCACTTTAACAAGTAAGACGCGTTCTGGGCCGGGCCATGTGGACCTGGACTCAAAAGTAAAACCGTGCGGGCTCGTTGTGTGCGAGGCCCAGAGTGGACAATTTCTTGCTGAGTTGGACCCTAAAGCCCTGTGTTCGGGTTGGGTCGTTATAGAATGGTATCATAGCCTCAGTTCAACTCTCGGACTGTGTGGGCCTTTCCTCATTCCCTGGTGTTGTTGAGCTAAACCGGGTCGAGCCAGGGGCGGCTCGAGGCTTAGGAGGGGTGATTGTGAAACCCTTGCCCAACCGATGTGGGAAGTCCCACATCGGTTAGGAAGGAAAGGGGTGATGGGGTTATATATGAAGCTAGCCCTCTGAACTAGCAAGATGCGTTTTGGGGCGGGCCATGTGGGCCAGGGCTCAAAAGTAAAACCGTGCGGGCTCGTTGTGTGCGAGGCCCAGAGCAGACAATTTCTTGCTGAGTTGGACTCTAAAGCCCTGTGTTCGAGTCGGGTCGTTACAAGAAGAAGAAGAAGAAGAAAACCCTAACCCTAAAGCCCCCCCCAAAACCCCAAGTATATATCCCTTCCCTTTCAGTTGCACTATAGCAATTGCAGCTACAGTGCCACCCGCGTCTCCATCCCGCTCTCCTCTCTCGCATCTCTCTCTCTTCTTATGAACTTCTTCATCTTCACTCTTCCAAACCCTAATCACGGCCACTCCTTGGATAGCTCAATGGAAGGCTCCACCTCTCAAAATCAAATGGAGAATCATGAGAGAGGTGAAAATTTCAAATGTCTTATTGCCTCTATTGTTAATGACCAAGAGGTATCCTCAAGTGTGGAAGAGGAGGATGATGTGGATCTTGAAGAGGAAGATGACCTCAAAGAATCCTTTGATGCCTTGTATTCAGAGAGTATGAGACTGGCAAAGGATCTTCATAAGGCAAAAATTGAGAATGCCAAAATCTCTAATCAACTTCAAAATGCAAATGATGAAATGGGTTCTCTCTCTTCAAATTTGAAAAATGCAAATGATGAAATCATGAATTTGAGAGAATCACAAAAGTTGCTTAAAGAAAAATTGAAAATTTATGAAAATGATATCTTGAAACTAAATGAAGTTGGAAGATGTCATAAAGATGAAAACTTAAAATTGAGTTTAAATGTAGAAAATCTTAAGAAATCTCAAGACATGGTTACCCAATGTGAGCAAAATTAGAAGAATCTAATTTGGGTAAACCACATGGTGATTGACATGGTATTTCTCAATCTAATGCAAGGAGACCCATGAACCAATCCATGTTAGGAAAAAGCCACACCACACACACCTTAAATATAAAATGCTTTTATTGTAGATTAACCGGACATTTCGAGCATGAGTACAAGACAAGGAGAATGTAGGTTAAGTCAAAGGTGGCTAATGGTCTTTCTCCAAGTGGTAAGAAGAGAAAGATTGAGGCGATTGGAAATTCACACATTGCAAAGAATAAGGTAAATCATTTTGATTATGTGTATTTTCCTAAGAAACACTTTTGCACCTCATTGCATACATCATCCGTACAATAGCAAATCTAAAAGGGATAAGTTAAGACCTTCTCATTCTATGAATAAGAACATCAAAAGGAGAGTCTTGTCTCAAACCTCGGAAATTGGGCCAAATGTTAAAATTGGAAGAATTAAAATGCCCAAATTCCAAGGATTTGAGAGGAAAGGTTCGGATAAGAAATTTTATGGATCCCTAAGGGATATGACCTTTTTCATGTCCTACATTGGTCTACGATTTGTGCTTAATTGGAGTATCTCTAAACCATTGTAGTTGAACTCAATCTTTGCACGTGTGAGTTCAATCAACTCTTGAGTTGAGGCATGACACACTTGACTCTTGCACGCCTTGATTGTACTTTTCCTAACTATAGTACATGTCTTGCTTGATAAGTCATACATGTATGGACTTTAGATTCCAGTCCTACAATGGTTGCTCAAATGTGTTATGGATTAACAAAGTGATTAACACATTTGAAGCATGGTTGGAATCACCTTTGTATCTTGCCTTCATTTCATGTTCTTGTTTGATTGGTGGATTGATCTTGCCCAAGATACTCGTGTGGCATACATGCTTATATTGGTAGAATCATGTTTATCATATGCCACATGGTTTTTAAAATCAAGAGGGAGATTTCAAAAGAAAAAGGATTTATAAGGAAAATTTTGTGTTTTGTTCTTTCGACACATCGTGGAGTCGATGTATGGAGGTTTCGACCCATCGACATCGTCGATGTATCATGTATGCATAGATGGTTTTGGTTAAAAAGCCCTCTTCTGTCTCTGTTGCATTCCATGTTCATATATATGTAAATCTTTTATGGAATCTTTTAAATGCCTTAACTTTTGGAATATATCATGTTTCATCTCATTCTTGTTCTCAATTAGGTGTGTAATTTTGGAATGAATGATGTTGTGCATTGCCTCATGTATCTCTCTTGTATGTCCTTGCATTTCTTGGTTGCATCTCTGTATTTAATCGGTAGTATCTTGCTTGTGAGATGATCTTGTGCACATACATAGTATTTTTTCATTCCAAGTTTACAAAATTTTTGAATCTCTTGTGGAATGAAACTTGTTCCATGCTTGTAAATGGCATTAATAATCCAAATGTGATCAAATGCTTAAAATCGGTAATCCATTCATGTACGATTCAAGAATTTAGAACTTAAATGGAGCATTCCAATTTGAATGGTAATTTTGGAAAAAACATCGGGAGCAAAAATGGTTTTGGTCAAACACTTGTATGCTTTACATGGAGATCATTTGTCATTTGCACCTTCTTTTATTGGTATACCTTGATGCATTTGAAAATGTTTTGCAAGTGTTTGTTTAATATGACATGTAACACCCCTGGTTTTCCTTACTTATGAATATATTGGATTGGTCCATTTGAATTGTGAATTAAATGAATTTGAGATTAAATAATTGAAATGGACATTAGATGGGCAAGGAAATGGGTCAATTACCCAATTAAGACCCAATGGATCTTTGGTAAGCTTGATTTTAAAGTAATTGGGTAAGCTTAAATTAAATGGGTCAATTACCCAATTAAGACCCAATGGGTCATCGATGAGCTGATTTTAAAGTAATTGGATAAGTTTAAAGTAAATGGGTCAATTATCCAATTAAGACCAATGCATTAAAGTCCACCTCATCAAGTGAGGTGGCATGTGAGTGATGTGGCATTGCCATGTGGCATGCATGTCATCACATGGAAGCCAATTAAGCAAGGTGTCATATCATCAGGTGACATGGCCAAGATGGGACTCAAATGCCAAGTCACCACATGCATGGCCTGCCATGTCATGGTTGACTTGGTCAACCACCAATGAGTTCAATCGAGTTAGGGTGTTGTTGAGTTGGGAAGATGAAAGGTTTTCATCTCAAGAGGCATGAAACCAAAGGTCTCTTTGGTTTAAGCCAAGGGTCTCCTTGGTTAAGCCAAGGGACACATTGGTTAGACAAACCATAATGACGACGAGTGAAGAGTCTAAGGTGGTTACATAAGAACACAAACCAAAGGGGCTGCTCACATCCCTTGGCCGACTCCTCCTCTTGTACAAGAGTTTCTCTCCACTCCTCTCCTTTCTCTCCCACCTTTACCTCTATACTTAGAGACTTAGAAGAGCAAAGAAAGAAGAAGAAGGATTAAGGAAGAGAATACAGATAAAAAAGAAAAGAAGGAGACGAGAAGAAGGTATGTTTAAGGTTTAACAAACATAGGAATGAATCCAAGGAAACCATAGGTTTGGCCATGGTATGGCCGAACCCATGAGTTCCATAATTGATTTGAATGGATGGCCAAATTGTTATAAGGCCATGGAGTTGGAAATCCATCCAAGAAATGGTAATGGGTTGAAACTAAAAATAAGGTGATATTTGAATCCATGATATGATACTAAGAATTGAATGAATTATGGGAAAGACCCAAACCTTGGCTAGTGGGTAGAGTGAATTTACTAATTAAAGTATGAAAGATGAAATCCATGTTTAGATATGCTAAAGGATGGATTTCATGAAGAATGGCTTAACCATACATGCAAACAAAAGGATCTGACACAAAGTCAGTCGATTGAATCTTATGATTTAGTCGACTGAACTTGCGCTGGCGAAGCAAACAAAGGATATCTAGGTATTTCAGCCGACTGAATCTTATGATTCAGTCAACTGAAAGTGTGCTGGCCGAGCAAATAAGTGATATCTGGTGTTTCAGCCGACTTGTAACACCCCGGATTTTCAAGTTATTAATATATATGAAAATTATCCATTTAATTTGTGAATGATTAGATATGGACCTTAGATGGGTAAAGTGTTGGGTCATTGCCCAATTAAGACCCAACGGATTTTGGAAATGGTTTCAATAGAAATAAATAGGTAAGGTGCATTTAATTGGATCAATGTTGCTATTTGGGTCAAAATGCCCAATTGGGACCCAATGGGTCATGGTTAACTTGGTTGACCACCAAGTGAGTTCAATTTAAATTAAATGGGGTTGAATTAAAATAGTAATGCAATATATATAAATAAGGGATTTGGATTAATTGTCATGCGCATAAAGGAAATTGGAAGATTGCATGCGCATGAAAGGTATTGATGGAAAGATTTTAGGAGTTGAAATATGGAATAGATATGCAATCCACGTTGATATGCTTGAGATGGTCTTTTCCTTGGTTCAGAGTAAAACTAGGAGATTGCCAAATAAAGAAGTTGCTTGGCCATGTGTGACATTGCATATCCAAGATATGCGCATGTGTTAGAGTATCTCAATGGTGTCCTTTCCCTTGATTAAAAATGGCACAAGGCAATTGCTAATTTGAAGGGA
The DNA here is from genome assembly GCA_013350335.1 of Chimonanthus salicifolius. Lineage (NCBI taxonomy): Eukaryota > Viridiplantae > Streptophyta > Magnoliopsida > Laurales > Calycanthaceae > Chimonanthus > Chimonanthus salicifolius. Next base: position 16,448,711 of record CM023539.1, read on the forward strand.
TCTTTGCATCTTCTAATTATAGATTGGACTGATTGGAAGCATGATAAAAGAGAGGCAACAAGGGGCACAAGGCACCTTCTAAGATTGGCCGAGTGGAAGTTTTATAGAAGGGGTGCATGACACCTTCTAAATAGAGGATCAATTGGAAGTAATAAAAGGAGAGACAGAAGGGGCGTACGGCACATTCAAATCAACAAGGGTTTTGATGCTGGTGTGCTCTAGCAAGAAGTGTTATCGGCTTTGTGAAAGATCAAGGAGGAGAGGAGGCTAAAGGTGGAGAAGATTGGAAGAACAAGTCGGAGCGAAGGAAAACCGGAGGAGTCACGGAACTTGCAAGTAGTTTGATAATTTTGTTTAAAATAAGGAACCATAGGGTTCGGCCATGGTGTATGGCCAAACCCCATGGAAGAAAATTGGGAGATGATTATGATAATTTTAATGGAAAGAATGAACCATAGGGTTCGGCCATAGTGCATGGCTGAACCCCATGGAAGGTCATTGCTTATTTTTATGGGTTGGAAACCATGGAAGAACATTGAGGGATGAATGTTGAGGTTTTAATGAAAAGGATGGACCATAGGGTTCGGCCATGGTGCATGGCTGAACCCCATGGAAAGACATGGTTTAATTTATGGGTTTTTGAGGGCTGAAAACCATGGAATATATGATGTTTTGATTGGATTTAAAAGAGGAAGTAATGAACCATAAGGTTCGGCCATGTTGTATGGCCGAACCCCATGGAAAGGAAAATAATGAATTATAATGGATTTAAAGGATGGAAAGTTATAGATGTATGTTGATGAGATTATAAGGGTTTAAAATGGATAAGAATCATGGATCATGGGTTCGGCCATGGTGTATGGCCGAACCCCATGGAAAAATATAGATGGACTTAATATGGTGATTGATTAAATGGAAGATGGTTATTAATTTAGAAAGTGATGTGAACGGTTGGATTGTCTCTATGAGCGAGGTTCGGCCATGGTGTGTGGCCGAACCTCACTAGGGTTTATTTTATGGATTCAAAAATGGTAATGGATGCAATGTAGAAATTGGAATTTAGACATCATGGGTTTGGCCATGTGTATGGCCGAACCCCATGAACCAATTTTTATGGGTCATGTATGGACTTAATATGTTTAAGGAAATGAGGGATTTAAATTATACATAGACCTATGTTCACGGTTTATGTTATTGGTTATGGATATGTATAATGGCAATATTGTAATTAAATGAATTAATGGACCATGGGTTCGGCCATGGGGTATGGCCGAACCCCATGGGGAAAGTTTGACGGACTTAGGGTTTATGTATGTTGGATTAATTAAAATGAACAGCCATAGATTAAGCAATGGCATGGATGTAATAAAGGGTGAAAGTGATGGATCATGGGTTTGGCCATGGTGTATGGCCGAACCCCATGAGGAATGATTTATGGATTTTATGGACTTGATAAGGTTAGATGATTAAACTATAAGTGTTTGGTTTTATGAATCAAGGATGGCATAGTTGTGGAATTAATTGAATAAATCAAAGGAGGGACTAAAACCAAAGAAGTGAGGTTCGGCCATGGTGTATGGTTGAACCCCACAAGTTGGGTTTATGGACTTGAACATTATTGTAAATCAAATGGGACATGAGGTAACGGGACCTCACAAGGTGTGTACGATCGTGAGTGGTTACCGGACGAAAGTGCAAGGACACGTTAGTGGTCTTTGGTAGGATTCCATCTCTTTGAAACCATGGATTTATGTACAATGTTTCTTATCTTATTTTTGATGAATTTATGATGTAAAAGATGTGTTTCAAATTGTTGAGTTTTAATGCTATGTTTATGTGATAAAATAGCATGTGATTCATTACCATCTCATGCATGGCATGGGGTGAAGGATATGTAACGGGAGGGGCCACATTCCATCGGGGCGTCCGAAAAACCTATGTCGGACACCTTGATGTGCTTTTCCATCAAGAATAAACCAGAGGGGCCACACTCCGTCGGGGCGTCCGAAAGACCTATGTGGGATACTTATATGTACTTGTGATGGGTGAGACTCATTGCATTTGACATCATGACTTGGCATGATTTATATGGCTTTTGACATTATGATATTATTATATATGTTTTGTACTAACCATGTGTTAGGCCTAATTGGAATACCTACTGGGCGCGTTGTTCTAATGCTCTATTTCTACCCTAGTGGATGATACAGGAAACGAGGGGAACGATGAACACGAAAAAGGCCAAGCATAGGAGCTTGGATGCTTTTAGTTTATATTTTAATTAAGTTACTTATGGACTTGTATTTTGAGTAACTAGACTTCGGACATGTAATAATTTAGATGATTTGCTTTGGTTGGATGTTTATTGGGATAATTATGTTATGTTAATTATGATTAAGGACTTGACGTACTTTGCTATCTAAAATGGAATAGAACTAGGTTCTATTATAATTCCGCAGTTATGATTTTAATCCGCATGTTTATGTTGTTATATGTGAAACGTTTTCATGGACTTAGTCCATGCACACATAGGGTTGGCCAGTTAAGGGTCGGACTTTAGAAGTTTGGACTTAGCTCGCGTCATGACGTCCCGCTCTTGCTCACTCTGTTATTAAAAAAAAAAAATAGACTCTGATTTACGGAAAATGTAGAGTGAAAAAGGGCAGGGCGTTACAGTTGGTATCAGAGCGAAACAGAAAGATTGAATCTTTCGGAGTAAATTAATCCGGCCCCCGTGCATTAATTTACTTCGTTAGACTCAGACGGAACAACCAATCTGAGAACAACAATGAATGATAGCAAAGGAAGTACAGTCAAAATAATTGGATTTATCAAACATAGCAAATTAGGATATACTTCCCCAATATCCCCAAATTGAGAAATAAACAAATTGATATGTAGGAAGTTTCCCCAAAAACAAAGAAATACAAAGAGTGTTGTTTTGGCAATTTTCCCAAGGGCAAGAAACACAAGTAGTTTATTTGGCAATTTCCCCAAACAAGAGATAATATGTGATACGTAGAGAAATTCCCCAAAACAAAGATTTAGTTTGATTAGAATTGCTGTTGGCATTAACATACTTCGGCTATTGTGATACAGATATGTCGAGCAACAAAGAGTATACAGAGTTGTGGGACAAAGGCACCCCTAGTTGTCCAATAGACCTGGTTTCTTCTTCCAACGATTCCAGCGTGCCAAACTTTATCAATGAAGTTGTAACCAGTCAGGACATGGAAGTAGAATCGCCCGAGTACAATGTTGGGGCTGCTCTAACCTTTGTAACCGAAGAGGACGAAGAAGATGTCCCAAATTTAGAAGAATTTGTAGGGGAGATAGGCTCACCTGAGTATACTCCGGCTACTCCGACTTCGGATGAATTGACAGATTATATGTACAAATTATGCAATCAGGAAGGGCACAAGTGTACTTATTGCGCCCACCCTATTAAGGTTATTTGCCCTGTTTGTGGACTTCATAGGCACGGGAAGGAGAGGACTAACTGTCCATACATTGGGGAACCGAGAATAATACCCTGTCGGACTTGTGGAGTGTTGGGGCACACGTCAATGACACGCCCTGACAACTTCTACGATTTTTATGATGATGCAGGGTCTTCTATGGAAGGTTAGGCTAAGGAGTGGTAAGAGAATGTCGGGGAAAGGGGAGATTTTGTAAGGGTTGTGGGTACGTTTTGGAGGGTTGTTCTAACCCTACCAACCCTTGTAATGTGGAAGTATGAATAATTTTTCAATAAAGTATGCAAACTTAAGAGTTTATGAGGACTTTGACACTGAGATGCATGTGACGAGGTCATTTGAGTTTATTGAGATGTGGCATGGGTGCGTCCCACACGTGATATTGATGAGATAAGTATATGGATTCTAAGAGTATGGCTTAGAGTAGCTATGAAACTGTGGGAACCTCGATACGAAATACGGAGACTTGGTCCCGTAGGGTTACCGTTGAGGAGTGGGTCCCTCGCATGCTACGCGCTGGAGGGCGTTCTCACGGCTATTTCGCACACTTGACGTGCGTGGATGCGCAGAGCTAGTTACTATTTTACCCCATGGGAGTGGTACTAGCTTCGTTAGACGCTGTTTGACCGCCTTAGAGCTTGACTGAATCACCCTTGGGGTGAAGGGATGCAGGGCGAGGTAGACTTGATCACGTTGGACGTGGGTCTTCTGCTTAGTAAGTCATGGGCCCTAAGTCTTGCTAGGGGTCGGGGTATGTTTGTGTTTGATATTATTGCTATAGTCACGTAGTGATGCATTCGAGTGTTGTTTCTACGGATAAAATATCTCATGGTAGATGATGTGCCTTGGATTAATTATGCCCATGAATGGATTATACCCATAGGAGGGTTATATTCATGGATGATTATTAATCATGGATAGATGATACTCACTGATAGAGTGGTACCAGGGATGGATGTGTATAACCATGGATGAGGATTCCCATGGTGGTTTGGATTGATGCCGGTATTAGTATCGTAGGAGTTTTGAACATATGGTGTTAGTCACATTGTGACTTATGTGCAAATGAAGATATGCTAAATTTTGGAGATGTACTTAGTGGAAAAGTTAAGAGTCTAGTGAAACTCGAATGGGAAGCTATGGGCGACTACTGAGTTAGACTGATCACCTGACTCTGTAGGTAGCCGATGGAGTTCCAGGAGAGTGAAGGTAGAAATTTAGTTAAACTGGAATCAGCAAAAGACTTGAGCATAGGCTAGTATTGGCAGGCTACCTCACGCAGAGAGTAGACGAATGAACGTATTGAGCGAGTACGTATGGAAAATATCTTGGTAACAGGTAAAGTGAAATAGAATATATTGATCTACATAAGATCGCAAATGGGTTCACAAGAAAAAGAGATAACATGAGACAAAGTAAATTCTGCAAGAATGAAACTCATAGGTTGATATGAGTGACTTTGATGTAATTAAATGGTACTTGACAAGATTGAACAGGAACAACGGATAGATCCGGAAATGGAGGAGATATGGGCCAAGGTGTTTGCTGGTAAAGTCATACCGGAATGGGAGTTATGACCAGGACAAGGTCTTGTATTCCGAGGAAGGATATATGTGTAACGCCCCGCCCATTTTCACTCATCGAAAAACAAAGTCTATTTTTTTTTTTTTGAAATAAAGAGTGACAAAGAGCGTGGGACGTCACGACTTGAGTTAAGTCCGAGCTTCCAAAGCCCGGGCCTTAACTGACCAACCCTACGTGTGCTTTGAACTAAGTCCACGAGAATGGTTCACACGTAGAAAGTTAAGCTTGCGGAATATAAACTTTATGCGGAGTTATAATAGAGTCTATATACCAATTTTAGATAACAAGGAATTACATCACTTAATTAATAAATACCTCAAATTAAAATGTCCAAAATAAAAGTCCAAACCATAGTAATAGTCTAAGTTATTACAGTCCAACGAGCTAAGTTACTCAAATTACATAACCATGAATAAAACTTAAATAAATCAAACTAGCTCCTCCAAGCTCCTACGCTTGGCTCTGATCACGCCCTTCATTTCCTCCATTTCCTGCATCATCGTCTAAGATAGAAGTAGGGCGTTAGACAACACACCCAGTAGGTACTCCGAGTAGGGTCAACACATGGATTAATATAAACAAAACACATAGATATAAGTATATCAAAACCATGCAAGTAAATGTCATGCCATGGGTATCATATGCCATGAGTCCCACCCATCATCCATATCATCATTACATAATGTCCCTCTTGATGGAAAATGCACATCAAGGTACCCTCCACAAATGCCTTACGGACGCCCCGACGGAGTGTGGATCTCCGGTTACAAATCAATCATACATAGCACATCAAGATACCCTCCACAAATGCCTTCCGGACGCCCCGACGGAGTGTGGATCTCCGGTTACAAATCATCCCTCCCATGCCATGCATGAGATGCAAGTGTAAACATGCCATGTGATAATACAACCCATATCATTAAAATCCCATCATTAAGACATATAATTTGATACCAAAATAATTCAAGTAAAACATTCATATACACATAATCCATGGCTTTCAATGAGGTAGGAATCCTACTAATGTCTAATACCGCGTTCTTGTGTTTTTCCGTCCAAATATCAATCACCGATCGCGCACCGCTTGCGATAGCCCGTTACCTTATTACACATCAACCAATCAAACCAATGTTCCAACCATGTCTAAGTCCATAGTACATGCCTTAGTGGGGTTCGGCCATATAACATGGCGGAAACTCACCCACTTGGTTTTTGGGTCCCTTTTTAATCCTTAGCTCATTTTAATCATGTGGGTTTAAGATCAGCCACCCTTTGATTCATTAACCCAACTACACTTAAGTTCATCATTTAAAAGTCCCTAAGTCCCAAAAACACTCCCCATGGGGTTCTGCCATACACTATGGCCGAACCCATGGTCTTTCATTTTTGGCCATATTTACATTTTTGCCATTCATTCCTTCCATGGTTAATCACCTTTCATTGATGCATATCCATATTCATAACTGATCCATAAACATGGATCCATCAATGACTCATTAATCATGACATAAAAACCATCATAAATCATCCATTTCCTTAACTTAAAACCCATTCATTTTAAACATGCATAGATCCATACTTAACTCATAAAAAGGGTTCATAAAATGGGTCATGGGGTTCAGCCATACACTATGGCCGAACCCATGATGTCTTTTTTTTCATCCCCCCTTAAATCATTTACCATATTTAGACCCATAACAAAGTCCCTCCATGAGGGGGTTTAATCATACATTTAGATCATCATCTTAACCACATTTAAACGTATTAAACTTACCAACATTCCCCATCATCTTCATGGTCCCAAAAACATCTAATCCACCAATAACTCTCCATGGGGTTCGGCCATACAACATGGCCGAAGCCATGGTCCATGGTTCATCATTATTTGCAACATTTGAGACCATAAATAATCATCAATATTTCTCCATGGTTTCCCTTATTTAACCCCTTTAAAAATTACTAACATTCAACCATTCAAAACCTTAAAATCATTAACCGACATTCCATGGTTTCCATCCTTTAAACCCATTAAGAATCACTTAATATCCTTCCATGGGGTTCGGCCATACAACATGGCCGAACCCTATGGTTCATTATTTCTTCTAAAAATAACATATTTCCATGATTTGTCACCTTGATGGTTCTTATATAAGAAACCCTAGGGTTTTGCCATGCAAAGGTCAAACCATGATCTTAGATTATATACCTTATTCTTGACATGCATGAGGTCCTTTCCATGTATCCATAACAGAGGGTTCGGCCATGCAATGGCCGAACCATGATCTTTAATCCATTTTGCCATGCATGCATACATAACCCATATATACATAGTGTCCTTAGTATTCCATTATTTACTTAACCTATCTTACCCATTAGGGTTTGTCCATTTCCTATCTCACCTCTTGGATGGATTTTAAATCCATGGCCCATAATACTTTGGCCACTCTTTAATCCAAGAAAAATGGACTTTCATGATTTCCTTTAACTCCTTCAAAATAAAATCTTGTTCAGTGCAACTTACCGATCCCGCGGCTCCTCCGGTTTCCTTTGCTCCTTCTTGATCCTTAGCCTTCCTTCTTCCTTTTCTCCTTGATCTTCGACCAATGTGTGAGCTTGATCAAGATAAAATCTCCAAGAGTTGGTTCGGCCAAGATGGGTGCGGGTTTGAGAGAGGGAGAGGAGGAGAGAATGGAAAATATTCTAAGTCCTTGGTCTTGAGAGGGTGGTTGGCCAAGCTTGGGATCCAATCTTTTCTCTAAGTCTTTTCCTTCTTTGTCTTGCATGAGAGAGGGTCGGCTACGAGAGGGAGGGAGAGAGTGAGATGAGAATGAGATGGAAACCCTAGCTTTTCCCATCTTGTGTTGGTTTGCTTGGGTTAGACTCCACCCTCATCAAGGTGGAGTCTTCCCCATGAGCCCATTGACCAAGCCAATGGGTGCATGGCCTCCACATGGCCATCACCCATCTCTTCCCAACGTTTTTGGTTGGCCTTTATCCCTTGGTGGTGGTGGTTAGGATGAGGTGGAACCACCACCTCACTTTGGGCCACGGCATACCCTAGCATGCCCCCAACTTAAGGATCTTGTCTAGCCATGGAGGGAGCATGCCCTCCACATGGCACTCCGAACCCCTTATGGCCCACGGTTTTGGTGCGCTTTCCATGGGGTGGTTTGGTGGTTTGGGTGAGGTGGAACCACCACCTCACTTTTGGCCAATGCATGCTCTCCACCTAAGCTTTTGGTCTAGCCAAGGGGGGAGCATGCCCTCCACTTGGCACACCACACTTCCCAACAGTTTTGGTGGGTTAAATGAGATGGAAATCCTCTTGACTCACCCCATTTTCTAGGTGACTTACCCCCATTTAACTCACTCCATGTAATGCAACTCATTCATTTAAATTGATATTTAACTTAGGTCATTCAATTGAGTAATTTAATTTCACTTATTTATCTTTAATTCACCCATGAATTCACCCATGGTTGACCAAGTCAACCATGGTGGCCGGCCCCATTTATGCCTTAGCGCACACGCCACCTCACTTGATGAGGTGGAGTTGGGTCCCACTTGATTATGCCACCTTGATTTATTCAAAACTAACTTAGGTGATTTTACTCAATTAATTCAACTCAATTCATTTTGATCCTCCTTAATTCACCTTTGACTCACCCACGGTTGACCAAGTCAACCATGGTGGTCAGCCCCACCTTGTCTTGGTCCACACGCCACTTCACTTGTTGAGGTGGAGTTGCGCCCCACTTGGATAATTCCACTCTTACATTTGCCCATGAGATGGACCCCATTCCTTTGCTCTTAATTGGGTCTATGGCCCAATTAAATTCACTTCTTACCCATTTACCCTAGTGCTCAATTCATCTTGACCCATTTGGGTCCTAATTGGGCATTTGACCCAATTGACCACCCATTGACCCATTTAATGAAATTAATCCAATCCTTGGTCCATTGGACCATACTTGGGCCATTGCCCCAACTTTTGATCCATTTAACATCCACTCCATTTATAATTCTTAATTTTTCACAATTAAATCAAATAATAGCCAATATATTATTGAATTAAAATTCTGGGCTATTACAATATGTGCCTAAGAGCTGCAGAAAAGAGTTACTGATTGAGGCACATCAAACCAAACTCTTTATTCATCCGGGCAGCACTAAGATGTATCACGACCTGAAGAGACATTACTGGTGGCACGGACACAAGAGGGATGTGGCAGAATTTGTGACTCATTGCTTAACGCGTCAGCAGGTTAAGACAGAACATCGGAAGCCACCAGGATTACTCAAATCCTTACCAGTGCCGGAATGGAAATGGGAGCACATCTCCATGGATTGTGTGACAAGGTTTCCAAGGTCTTCAAAGGGCAACGATGCGATATGGGTCGTGGTAGACCGACTGAACAAGTTTGTACATTTCATTCCCATCAAGATGACAGACTCATCTGAGGCTTTGGGTCGGCGGTATATCAAGGATATCATCAGATTGCATGGTATTCCTCGGACTATTGTGTCCGACAGAGATGGTCGATTCACCGGCAGAGTATGGCAGAGCACGTAGTCGGCCATGGGAACAAACCTATTGACGCGCACAACATTCCATCCACAGACTGATGGGCAGTCTGAGAGGACAATACAGACATTGGAAGATATGCTGAGAGCATGCATGCTAGATTTCAAGGGTGGATGGGAGGATCATTTGCCGTTGGTAGAATTCTCATACAACAACAGTTACCAGGCAAGCCTCCTGATATCTCCATTTGAGGCATTATATGGTAGACCATATAGATCGCCTGTGTGCTGGACAGAGGCCGGTGAGCCTGCATTGATTGGACCTGAGTTGGTTGCAGAGACTACATCGCAGATACAAGTGATACGGTAGCATCTATTGACTGCGCAAAGTCGTCAGAAGAGCTATGCTGACAAGAGGAGGAGGTTCTTTCAATTTGAAGTGGGGGACATGGTGTTCCTAAAAGTCTCGCCACGAAAGGGACACATGAGATTTGGAAGAAAGGGAAAACTATCGCCAAGATATGTGGGACCGTTTTCAATCATAAGAAGGATGGGGGATGTGGCTTGTCAATTGGCACTCCCTTCACAGTTGGCATCTTTGCACGATGTGTTCCATATATCGATGTTGAGGAAGTACAATCCTAATCCCTCTCATGTACTGAACATACAAGACATAGAGGTCCAAAGCGACGTGACGTACGTCGAAAAGCCTGTCCGAGTGGTGGACACAGAACAAAGGGTATTACGGAACCGAGCGATCCAGTTTATCAAGGTGGTATGTGATCGACATGGTATTGAGGAAGCCACATGGGAACTTGAGTCGGAAACGAGAACAACTCATCCTGAGCTACTTATGTAAATGTTTGAAACCCTACTTCACTCGATTTTCAGGACGAAAATTAAAAAGAGGGTTGTATTGTAACACCCCGATTTTTCAAGTTATTAATATATATGAAAATTACCCATTTAATTTGTATATTATTAGATATGGACCTTAGATGGGTAAAGTGTTGCGTCATTGCCCAATTGAGACCCAACGGATTGTGGAAATGGTTTCAATAGAAATAAATAGGTAAGGTGCATTTAATTGGATCAATGTTGCTATTTGGGTCAAAATGCCCAATTGGGACCCAATGGGTCATGGTTAACTTGGTTGACCACCAAGTGAGTTCAATTTAAATTAAATGGGGTTGAATTAAAATAGTAATGCAATATATATAAATAAGGGATTTGGATTAATTGTCATGCGCATAAAGGAAATTGGAAGATTGCATGCGCATGAAAGGTATTGATGGAAAGATTTTAGGAGTTGAAATATGGAATAGATATGCAATCCACGTTGATATGCTTGAGATGGTCTTTTCCTTGGTTCAGAGTAAACTAGGAGATTGCCAAATAAAGAAGTTGCTTGGCCATGTGTGACATTGCATATCCAAGATATGCGCATGTGTTAGAGTATCTCAATGGTGTCCTTTCCCTTGATTAAAAACGGCACAAGGCAATTGCTAATTTGAAGGGATCTTTGCATCTTCTAATTATAGATTGGACTGATTGGAAGCATGATAAAAGAGAGGCAACAAGGGGCACAAGGCACCTTCTAAGATTGGCCGAGTGGAAGTTTTATAGAAGGGGCGCATGACACCTTCTAAATAGAGGATCAATTGGAAGTAATAAAAGGAGAGACAGAAGGGGCGTACGGCACATTCAAATCAACAAGGGTTTTGATGCTGGTGTGCTCTAGCAAGAAGTGTTATCGGCTTTGTGAAAGATCAAGGAGGAGAGGAGGCTAAAGGTGGAGAAGATTGGAAGAACAAGTCGGAGCGAAGGAAAACCGGAGGAGTCACGGAACTTGCAAGTAGTTTGATAATTTTGTTTAAAATAAGGAACCATAGGGTTCGGCCATGGTGTATGGCCAAACCCCATGGAAGAAAATTGGGAGATGATTATGATAATTTTAATGGAAAGAATGAACCATAGGGTTCGGCCATAGTGCATGGCTGAACCCCATGGAAGGTCATTGCTTATTTTTATGGGTTGGAAACCATGGAAGAACATTGAGGGATGAATGTTGAGGTTTTAATGAAAAGGATGGACCATAGGGTTCGGCCATGGTGCATGGCTGAACCCCATGGAAAGACATGGTTTAATTTATGGGTTTTTGAGGGATGAAAACCATGGAATATATGATGTTTTGATTGGATTTAAAAGAGGAAGTAATGAACCATAGGGTTCGGCCATGTTGTATGGCCGAACCCCATGGAAAGGAAAATAATGAATTATAATGGATTTAAAGGATGGAAAATTATAGATGTATGTTGATGAGATTATAAGGGTTTAAAATGGATAAGAATCATGGATCATGGGTTCGGCCATGGTGTATGGCCGAACCCCATGGAAAAATATAGATGGACTTAATATGGTGATTGATTAAATGGAAGATGGTTATTAATTTAGAAAGTGATGTGAACAGTTGGATTGTCTCTATGAATGAGGTTCGGCCATGGTGTGTGGCCGAACCCCACTAGGGTTTATTTTATGGATTCAAAAATGGTAATGGATGCAATGTAGAAATTGGAATTTAGACATCACGGGTTCGGCCATGTGTATGGCCGAACCCCATGAACCAATTTTTATGGGTCATGTATGGACTTAATATGTTTAAGGAAATGAGGGATTTAAATTATACATAGACCTATGTTCATGGTTTATGTTATTGGTTATGGATATGTATAATGGCAATATTGTAATTAAATGAATTAATGGACCATGGGTTCGGCCATGGTGTATGGCCGAACCCCATGAGGAATGATTTATGGATTTTATGGACTTAATAAGGTTAGATGTTTAAATTATAAGTGTTTGGTTTTATGAATCAAGGATGGCATAGTTGTAGAATTAATTGAATAAATCAAAGGAGGGACTAAAACCAAAGAAGTGAGGTTCGGCCATGGTGTATGGCCGAACCCCACAAGTTGGGTTTATGGACTTGGACATTATTGTAAATCAAATAGGACATGGTTTTAATTGATTGATATATTATAAGGTAACGGGACCTAACAAGGTGTGTACGATCGTGAGCGGTTACCGGACGAAAGCGCAAGGACATGCTACTGGTCTTTGGTAGGATTCCACCTCTTTGAAACTATGGATTTATGTACAATGTTTCTTATCTTATTTTTGATGAATTTATGATGTAAAAGATGTGTTCCAAATTGTTGAGTTTTAATGCTATGTTTATATGATAAAATAACATGTGATTCATTACCATCTCATGCATGGCATGGGGTGAAGGATATGTAACTGGAGGGGCCACACTCCGTTGGGGCGTCTGAAAAACCTATGTGGGATACCTTGATGTGCTTTTCCATCAAGAAGAAACCGGAGGGGCCATACTCCGTCGGGGCGTCCGAAAGACCTATCTGGGGGTACTTATATGTACTTATGATGGGTGAGACTCATTGCATTTGACATCATGATATGGCATGGTTTATATGGCTTTTGACATTATGATATTATTATATATGTTTTGTACTAACCATGTGTTAGCCCTAATTGGAATACCTACTGGGCACATTGTTCTAATGCCCTACTTCTACCCTAGTGGATAATACAGGAAACGAAGGGAACGATGAACTCGAAAAAGGCCAAGCATCGGAGCTTGGATGCTTTTAGTTTATATTTTAATTAAGTTACTTATGGACTTGTATTTTAAGTAACTAGACTTCGGACATGTAATAATTTAGATGATTTGCTTTTGTTGGATGTTTATTGGGATAATTATGTTATGTTAATTATGATTAAGGACTTGTCGTACTTTGCTATTTAAAATGGAATAGAACTAGGTTCTATTATAATTTTGCAGTTATGATTTTAATCCGCATGTTTATATTGTTATGTGTGAACCGTTTTCATGGACTTAGTCCATGCACGCATAGGGTTGCCAGTTAAGGGTTGGACTTTAGAAGTTCGGACTTAGTTCGCGTCGTGACGTCCCGCTCTTGCTCACTCTGTTATTTAAAAAAAAAAAATAGACCTGATTTACGGAAAGCGTAGAGTGAAAAAGGGTGGGGCGTTACACAACTGAATCTTAATATTCGGTTGACTGAAAGTTCACTAGTTAAACACAGATGGGGTCTATAGGTATTTCAGCTGACTGAATCTTTGATTCAGTCGATTGAACGTATACGTACATAACAAGTAAGTGGTCTGATGTATTTCAGCAGACTAAATCCTATGATTCAGTCGACTGAATGTATACTTACCAAACGCGTAAACAATTTGTTGGTAATTCAGCCGACTGAATCTTTGATTCAGTCGACTAAATGTGTACTGGCCAAACACACAAATGATTTGACCCAAAGTCAGTCGACTAAAAGTTTCCGGGTCAAGTGTATACAGTACATAGTTGTGTTTTAAGCCTACTGAATCTTATGATTCAGTCGACTGAAATTTTGCGGGTAAAGCATAGATGGTATTTATGTGTGATTCAGTTGACTGAATCACGGATTCAGTCGACTGAATGGAAAAGCTTGATTTTTGGATGATTTTCCAGATGCCTCTGTCTATCTTGTAGGGTGTAAAGAGTGAAGGAATTAAAATGAAAAATCAAATTAATATATGCGATTGAATTTGATAAGGTAAAGAGATTCGCAAAGGGGTTGTGATTCGTTTCACGCGATCGTTAACATTGTCTGCACAAGACAACAAGGATAGTGTACTGACATTGGTAGGATTCCTACCATATTGAGAACACTATGGAATATGATATGATACTGGTTTATTTCCAAATATGATGATTACTTTGATTAAACAAATTGTATATGTTTATGAACTGATTTTTAATGATATTATGTATTTTGAAATGAAATGGCATTCTTGCATACATTACCTCATGCATGGCATGGGAGGGAATACATATGACCAGCAAGCTAAGTTCTGAGCGGTTCGGACATGATTTGGGCTTGAGACTAGCTTGTATGAAACTATGTGAACTGTTGAGATTTAGCCTTGTCCAGGTTGATAGAAATACGTATGGTGTAATTTGGGCCAAAGAGCTCTTGGGAAGGTCCCGAAACCCTGCGCAGATCCATCGGTAATTCCGATTAATTTGTGGATGGGTACACAGTGACCTAGTGGTTGCCGCCATAAAACATTGCAGACATAATTGGCCAAGTAGACCTTGATATGGCGATTTACAAGGAAACCATTGATATTTATTTATGATGTGATCTGATATGAATATTGGGAGAGAGTTCATTTGGCATTGACACCCACGACATGACACATAATTAAGCATGATTATCATATGAACATCATGTATTGTTTTTACTACTTATGAGATATTTTGCAAATGTGATATGATGTATCTACCTTGATTTATATTATTCCTATGTGTACCATAACCCTACTTGGAATACCTACTGGGTATGTTGACTAATGCCCTACTTCTACTCTATAGATGATGGAACAGGAAATGGTAATGGAAAGGAAGAAGGACTGGAAGGGTGCTAAGCATAGGAGCTTGGAAAGATTATGTTTAAATTACTCAGTTAAATTTTAATGATGTATTGGGAGAACTACATTTTGGATTGTAATAACTTAGACTTATTTGCTATGGTTTGATAATATTTAAGTTTCATTTTTAAGTATATGGTGATTTGCTTTCCTTGCCTAATAATGACAAGTATATGAGTAGTATCTTTTTCATATAAATAATTCTACAAATATTCAGAAGTGCGTGTGAAATGTTTTAGTGGATTTAGTCCACGCACACGTAATGGTGGCCAGTTAAGGGTCTGGTTTTGGAAACTCGAACTTAATTCGCGTCCTGACGACCCGCTCTCTCTCACTTATTTAAAAAAGAAAATATACTCTGATTTTCTAAAGGTGGGAAAGGGCGGGTCGTTACATGGCATGTCGTGATCTCTTGTCATGTTGCATTTCTTTTGGAATGCCATATCTCTCATACTTCATTTCTATACTTCGTATTGGTATATCATAAGTGAAATGAATGTATGTGTTGTGTGCTTGGTTGTCATTCCTATATTCTATTTATTGGCAAATATTATGGGGAATGATTTTGTTCATAAAACACCAAGTTTTTGCTAAACCTAAGAATTCTTTATCACATGACATCACACATGGGGAATGGACTTTTAAATTGGTAAATTAAAAAATGCCCAAGATTATTGGATTGGATTAGATCAAAATTTTAGTTGGATTGAAATTGGTATATTGATCCAAGATCCAAGATCCAAGATCCAAGATCCAAGATCCAAGTCTTTGTGTCCATATTAGTGAAATGGTTTGAATATTCAAATGTCACAAAGTTGTGTGAATGTATTGGCTTACATTGGCATTCAAAGGTTAAGTTGTAAAGCTTGTTGTCTTGTGGACCTACATGCATCACAAGCACACACTCTCTCATCCCTAAAATTGGAAAGTCTTATAGGGATGTGTTTACCTTGTTTCCATTTCTTTGTAATGCATTATTATGGAAAATCATTAGACATTGGAAATGAGTTTTTGGAGAATTGTTCAAATTAGGAATATTATCATTCTCCAAAATTAGTTATGCACCTATGTTGTCGCTTTCAAGAACTATTAATGGTGAATATTCATACCAAATGGATGTTGGTAGTGAAAGCCAACATGGTTAAGTGGTCCAAATGTTAATGGACTTGGTACATTGTGCTCTCAAAATTTGAGCAATGGAGAGCTTGCCTTGGAAAATTTAAGAGAAGAGATGAGCCTTCATCTTCTATATGTATAATGGATTTCCTAGGATAGGATGTTTGTCCATTCATAGATCTCTTTACTGGTATATGATATGTTGAATGAACTTGGTTGCCTTTGATGTATTGTGCTCATATGGATAAATATGTATGCATCACCTTGTTTTCTCATGAACAATGTGCTCAAATTGGTACATAATTTATTTAGTTCATGATTGTGTTCACTCATATGTTCATTAATTGAATATTTTTTGTATGAGTGATTCCCTCATCTTTGTATGCATAGGTGTTTTCCAAAATTGGTGTATTTAATTTGAAAATCCATGTGTCCCTCCTTCTCTATCTCCTCTCAGTCCAACAATTGGGACTTGTTGAAGCACACTAACTGTGGTATATTTGTGCTTATTATCCTTTGTCAATTTATGACAAAAAGGGGGAGAAATCTTAGAAGTTTGATGTAAGCTTTGGGGGAGTTTTTGAGAGCTTGAAAGTAAGCTTAAGCTAAGGGGGAGAAAAATTGAAGCTTAAATAAGCTCAGAAGGAGCAAAGTCTATGATTAAGGGGGAGATAAATCATTGGATAAGGGGTAGGAAAGTTAGGATATTAGTCCATGTATTAAAGGGGAGAATTATTGCTTTTATTGGACTAATGTTTGAAGGGGAGACCTATGCTTCCACCTAGTTTGCATTGTTTATGTGTACAGGTACATGTACATGATCACAATGGAGCTTGCAAGCTAAGCAAGATGAAGGTCGCATCTTGAAGCATAAAGTCTAGGATTTTTTCATTTAAATATGTACTCATAATTGTTGTATTTTTTGTATTCAAATGATGTATATGGGTTGGGCTAAGTCATCGAGTCTGTATTCATTAGATTCTAGGTGTTTTGTCATGGAAATTGATAAATGGGGAGATTGTCAGTGCCCCGGTTTGCCGAGTCACCTATTTGTCAATTCCATGACTTAGGTGAAGCATTGTCTCAGAAGATTGAAGCAAGAATATAAGACTTGGGTGGTGGTGAACATTGAAGATCAAGTTGAAGAATCAAGCATCACCATATGTATAGCAATCAAAAAGGTAAATTCGCCATAGATGACCTTAGGTGGAACCCACACCCTTAGTGGACTTTGCCTAGGCTTAGTTGAACATGTAGGTAATAACATAAACAAGCCTTAGTGGTCACTGGACAGTCACAGAACCAGAAGGAACAAACATTGAAAATCTGGTAAATTGTAAGATAGACATGTCTAGCTCATAGACCTGTCTAGAGTACTAGGATAGACACATTGAGGTCATAGACCTGTCTAGAGTACCAGGACCAACCTGTCTATGTCATAGAGCTACCTAAGACATACTTGTCTTTGAATGGACATGTTTATCTGGTTTTTGGACTAGTTTGGGTTGAGCATGGAGTTAGCTTGTATGAGATGCCCGTGTCAAGAATGTCAGATCGATGTTTAAGTCTTGCCCATCAGATCAGATAGTGTGAAATTTTTTCCCTTTGAGCTAGAACACGATTGACCCTAGATAAGGGGGTCTCGTGGGGGGTGCGAATAAGTCAATCCCAGTTTCCATGGTGTTTCCAAATTTCTTAATTGTTTAAAGTTTAAGTGCAGCGGAATAACAAAATTAATCAAGAAATTTGAAATTTGCTTAGTGCGATGAATGTTTATAATTACTTAAATTATCACACTAAGATTGGAACCCATTGCATGTTGCTTAATTATCGATGCTTGTGCGCAATGTGTAAAATAAGATACTCAAAATGCAAGGTGATGTGTGTTGAGAAGAGTACTTAAATACTAAATACAAACACACAATGATCAAATAACATAAGACCAAATTTATAGTGGTTCGGTTAGCCAACATACATCCACTGTTATGACTCGCTCAACCTTGAGCTATCCTTAAATCTACTAAGTGGAGACTTACACCCTCACAATTAGAGTAAGAATTCCACCTCACTCAATTGGCTGGGAATTTCACTCACCACATGTAGAATAAGAATTTCACTTATTCATTTGGCTGGGAATTCCACCCACCACTTGCCAGAGACGACGCTCTAGATTTTTTATAGTGGTTTCGGAGCCAGGCCTCCTTAATCCACTTTCTGCACAAAGGTTTTAAATAAAATTAGAACCAAGAAGCACTTTCCTTTGAAGCTCTTTCTCGTTGATGTGTGCTTCTTCAAGATCCACCCAATGTGTGCCGACGCTCCGCCTTGTAGCCGTCGTAAAGTAATCACAATTCCAGGGTGACTAGAAAACTAGTTCTACCAAATCTTTCCTAGTTTATTATCCTTTCCTCTCTCTCCCTTTCTCTCTCTCTCTTTCACAAACTCAATTCATATGATTGGTTGTATTAGATTCCCTAAATGTAACCACAAGAGAGAGAGAGTGATCATTTTGTTGGCCCTTGTTTAAGCTCACTGATAATGATGATGGTCCAACCGATTTGCCAAAGGATCTGAAATGGTTGCACAAAGATTGGTTTTTATAGATACGACAACCAGTTTCAGCAATGGTCATGTACCGACAGGTCATGTATCGACAGCAACGATCATGTACCGACAGGTGAATAGGTCATTCCCAGTTTCCATGGTGTTTCCAAATTTTTTGATTGTTTAAAGTTTAAGTGGAGCGGAATAACAAAATTAATCAAGAGATTTACTTAGTTTGATGAATGTTTATAATTATTTAAACGATCACAGGCTAAGATTGGAACCCTTTGCATGTTGCTTGATTATCGATGCTTGTGCACAATGTGTAAAATAAGATAATCAAAATGCAAAGTGATGTGTGTTGAGAAGAGTACTTAAATATTAAATACAAACACACAATGATCAAACACCATAAAACCAAATTTATAGTGGTTCGGTTAGCCAACCTACATCTACTATTAGGACTTGCTCAACCTTGAGCTATCCCAAAATCCACTAAGTGGGGACTTACACGCTCACAATTAGAGTAGGAATTCTACCTCACTCAATCCGCTGAGAATTTCATCCACCACATGTAGAATAGGAATTCCACCTATTCATTTGGCAGGGAATTCCACCCACCACTGTGCCAGAGACGACGCTCTAGATTTTTTTGTAACACCCCAATTTCTCAATGAAGTGGATAATTACGAAAATGCCCCTGATTGTTAAATTAATTATTTTGTGATGTTAAGTAAGGAAATGGTGGGGCCCATTGCTCAAATTAAGATCATATGAGCACATTAAGAATGTCAAGTTTGATTGGATGGGTAATGTACATCAATTGGGTCAAAAATGGCTAAATGGGTCAAAGGGCTCAAATGGGACCCAACGGGTCTTAATGGATTATTTGACGGTTGTGTCAACTTAAATTAAATGGGGTTAAGCTGATTTGATTGGAAATCAAGTGGAGTAAAAATGGGTAGGCCCGATGCACATGTGAAAACCAATTACAAATGACCAAAATACCCATAATTGGGTCATGGAGTCAAAAAACGGGTCAAAGAGCTAAAGGGCGACCCAACGGGTTGGGTTGACTTTGTTGACCACAGCCGACCGTGTGGGCCCACAAATGAGTTGAATGGTGAGTTAAATCAAGTTAAGTAGAACTGATTTTATTTAATTTGAATTAAAAATGAGTTGACTCAAATTCATTAAATGATTGTCAATTAATGAGGTGAGTTGGACATGTGAGTTGGGTGAGTCAAAATGGAAATCAATGGGACTGTAAATCAGTGAGTTCAGAGGGAATATGAGTAGTTTGGCTCAGTCATAACCACCAAAACAAGTCACACACATTGGGGACTTGTTGGGGTGATTTCCATGATAAATCTTAAATGAAATGCATGGGAATTGGAGGTGATGCTTGGGAAGTTGAAAGGCTGCATAGGCAGGTACTAAGGGGTGCATTGGATAGCACCCAAGACCCATCGTTTTTGGTAAGAATTGATGAGGGAATGGAGGGGTCTTGGGGGCTGAAGTACTAAAGGAAACAATCACCAAGGTTGGCCGTTTTTCACTTTGGAAATCCAAGAATTTCCATTTGTCTCTCCCTCTCTCCAATTCGTTTTTGCTAGCTGGAACATCAGAAGTGTTTGCACCAGTAGATCAAGCACAAAACAGCAAAGGAAAGGAGGCAAAGAAGGATTGAAAGCAAAGATTAAAAACAAGGAACTTTGGTAAGTTTTTTATATAAGTGCTTGGTTTATTAAAGAGCTTGAAATTATAAATTTGGATGACATAATTTGGTCATGTATGGCCGAATTTGTCATGGGTCTAAACCTGAGATTAGATGGCTTAAAAGGATAAGAAATTATGCCATTGGGTTCAGCCAGCTTGGTTGGCCGAACCCCATGAAAAATATTGATTTGATTTGGATGTTTTTGGAATTTAAAACCATACAAGTATGGACTGTTTTTAGATGATTTAAAATGTATGTTTTAAAAAAGTTAAAACATAAATATGCAAGTTTGATTTAGACCTAGATGAATGATTAAGAAATTCAAAACCAAAGGTCATAGGGTTTGGCCACCATGGAGGGCCAAACCCCATGCAAATGATTGTTTGGTTTTTGATGTTTTTGAAGCATATAAACCATGAAGTTGGTGGACTGTTTTTGATGTTTCATTAGGACTCAATTGCATGTTTTAAAGAGGGTTAAAAACATGGATTTGAATGACATAAGGACTGAAGTTAGCATGGGTCTAAAACATTGGATTAAAACTGATGAAATGGACCATGGGGATCGACCACCTTGGATGGCCGAATCCCATGAAGTATTATGGTCTTTTGGACAAGTTGATGAACTTATGTGGATGTTTTAAGAGGTAAAAATGCAGTAATGTTATGCTGATAATTACTTGTTTAACTGAGATTTAAAACATGCTTAAGAGGACCAAAACATGGACATAGGGTTCGGCCACTTTGGATGGCCGAACCCCATGTTAGTCTTTGATGATTTTGATGAGTTTAAAACCATATAAAATATGGTGTTTGATATGATTTGGTGAAGTTTAACTTGCTGTTATTGGTTGGCCAATGTAGGGCTGAACCATGTCAATATTAGGGTTAAGTTACTGATTCAAATCATGGGTAATTGATGGACAAAATAGATAAAGAGAACCATTGGGGCTGTTTTTGGAATGTATGGACTAAGTATATGGGTTAAGTTTGTTATTGTTTCCATGATTTCATAAAGGGTTTGAAGTATTTTAATGGAGAACCATTTGATGACAGATAAGTGTGGAACAAAATCAGATTTGGTGAGGTTCGGCCATAGGCATGGCCGAACCCCACTAAGGGTCTTTGGTGACTCAATTGTGTAGTCGATTTTGTGATTGAATTATGGGAAAAAATGATTTATTGATCAAAGGTGGAATGATCATCTGTATGTTTATATGAACCCTACCAGAGTATTTTGTAGAAAGTGATGCTTAATAAGGGATTAAATGAATGAGAGACCAAAAGGATAAATAGGTGAGGTTCGGCCATGGGCATGGCCGAACCCCACATAGTATATTTTGGGAAATTGACTAAGTTGGAACTACATGATAAACGTTTGGTTTGCTGCTATTTAAATAGGGTATCCAAACTTGCGTATACGGCGTACGAGTCGTGAACGGCTGAAGATTAAGAAAGATCAAGTACTGAAGTGAATCTTCAGTAGGTTTCCTACCTACTTGTAACCACATTTACACCTGTTTTCATGAAGGGTTTTATGAGACATTGCCATACTATTACTTACCATATTTTGAATGATGAATTATGCATTTACAACTGACATACAAAGCATTGGCATCTCATGCATGGACATGGGATGATGACTGAGGATATGCTGTGTTGCAATTATGAGTTACCGTCCTCCTTAGGCGATGAGAGTCCCACCAGGAGGAGTAACATGATGATCATAGTCACATTGGTCTCTTTAGGCGATGAGAGTCCCGCCAGGAGGACTAATATGTGATATGAATCAACTCAATGATGAAGAGATGGAAGTGTATTGTGATTTACCTTGACGGTGCGAGGCACATCAAGTGATGGCTATGAATGTACATGATGGGAGAGACTCATTGCATGTGCATACTTCATAGCATTGTTTTACCTGTTTTTACTAATCATGTACTATGATATATATGCATGTTTATATGTTAATCATGTGGTAGCCCTGATCGGGAACCTACTGGGCGCGTTGATCGAACGCCCTAATTCTATCCTCAGAGGAGAATGCAGGTACAAAGAAAGGGAAACCGAAGGTCGTTGACCGGGAGGGGAGCCAAGCCTAAGCGCTTGAATGTTGAACAGGATTTCTTTATTAATGTCATTTGAATTATAGATTGTGGATATGTTATAAGTTAGTACTTTGCTATGGTTTGATTAGGTTATTAACTATGGATGGTTGTTTATCTTAATTATCAATTGAGACTGTTACTTGCTATCTATTCATATTATTTCCGCAGTTAGTCTAGTTTATTCCGCATGTTGTAGTTAGTTCCATGTGTGATTTATTATCATGGTCTAGTCCATGTACACATGGGTGGCCAGTTAAGCTTCAGACTTGCGTAGTCTGAACTTAACTTGCGTCGTGACGCCGTCCGCTCTCTTTCGATGTTTTATTATTATTATAAAAAAAAATTAGACTCTGATTTCTCGGAGAGGGCGGGGCGTTACAGTTGGTATCAGAGCGAAACGGGAAGTTGAATTATCGAAATAAGATTAAGACGGTTTCATGTCTCACTGACGGATAAGAATCCCAACTGACCGACTCTTCAGAGTCCGCTGACTGGGGGCCGGATTAATTTACTTCGAGTGACTCAGACTGAACAATCAATCTGAGAACGACAATGAAAGATAGTAAAGTTGCAATGCCCCGCCCTTTTCACTCTAATATTCAGAGTTTATTTATTTTTAAAATATAATAATCATGTGATCGGGGCGGAGTGTCGCGACGCGAGTTAAGTTCGGACTTCTAAAGTCCGACCCTTAACTGGCCAAGCCCATGTGCGTATGGATTAAGTCCACAAACTGATCCACACATGGTACAAATACAACTTGCGGAATTATACTTAGTCTTAGTCTAACTGAGGTGATAATGGATCCTAAGAGTAATCCATTTTAAAACTTAAGATAGCACATCACATAGTTTATTCTTCAAAATTACTAATCAACCTTAACTAATCGTTCAATCAAACCATCCAACTTAAAACAAACCATAGCATCTAATTAACTACATTATTACATGCCCACAACATCTAGCTAACAAATCACATTGTCCAAGTACTTAAATAAAACATCCATATATTGTCCATTCATATCCATTCAAATCCATTCCACATGCCCAAGCTCCTATGCTTGGTTTTCTTCTCGATCCACGTTCTTCCCTTTCCCTGCGTCATCCACTAAGGATATAGATAGGGCGTTAGATCAACGCGCCCAGTAGTGTTTCCGAATAGGGCTACCACATGGTTAGTTAAAAACATGCAAGTAATATAATAATAAAACATGTGTGACAAAATCCCATAAAATATGCTATGTATGAAATGAACATGTAATGAGTCCCACCCATCACCATTCATCATAGCCATCACTTGACAGAATTCTCATCGTCAAGGTAACCCACAGTGGTATTTCGGACGCCCCGACAGAGTGTGGCCTCCGGATTCCTCCTGATTGGATTCTCATCATCAGGGTACCCCACAGTGGTCTTTCGGACGCCCCGACGGAGTGTGGTCTCCGGTTACAACACCATCATCCCATGCCATGCATGAGATGTCTATGCAAACATGTCATTTAGAAACATAACTTTACAATCATATAAGTTATTGAAATCAACATAAAACAGCATATGAAATAGTGGTTACAATAAAGGTAGGAAACCTACACTTGTTTACTTTCTTCGACCCTTCCTTTGAACCGTCTTCCGATCACGGCTTGTACACCGTTCTAGAAATCCCAAAACCTTATTTACATAACAACAAGTTAAGCATTCATTCATGTGATTCTAACTTAGTCTAAGTCCCAAAAATCCACTTAAACTTCCATGTCCTATCTTAGCCATAAAACCCCATAGTTTTGGTCCTTTTAAACATGTTTTTGGTCTCATTTAGACATAGGATAACAGTATAATGTTATCATGTTTTTACCTTTCAAAACCATCCAATAAGCCCATCACTTTGTATGATTTCCATTTTGTAAAACTCAATCCAAATATCCACATAACAGTCCATGGGGTTCGGCCATACATATGGCCGAACCCTATGGTTCTTGGTGTAATTAATCCAACCATTGTCCATGGTTTTAATCCATAATTTAACCATAGTATTAATATGGTTCAGCCAAGCCCTAGTTACCTAAAAAACAGTAAACTTATCTTCACTTTAAATCCTTTAAAATCTCACAAAACCATTTAATACTTCCGTGAAATGTCATACCATTTCATGGGGTTCGGCCCACCCAATTGGCTGAACCTCATGGCCTATGGTTTAGATCCATTTATCCATTTATAAACTTAGTTTATTCTTAAATCAAAGCACATTATGTTTACATAAAAATCCATCCTACACTTGACCCAAATAACCATTAAAAACAGTCCATGGGGTTAGGCCATACACATGGCCGAACCCCAAGGTTTCCTTGATGTAAATCTTCTTATCCTACTTACTGATTTTTGGCCACAAAATGACCCATTTGACATATATAAAATTTACTATGCTTTGACATGATTTTTGTCCTTTAAAAACATCAAACTTAATCCACTTTTATCATCTAAAAACAATCCCATACTTGTATGGTTTTAACTTCCAAAAACCATCCAAATAAATCAATTATTTCCATGGGGTTCGGCCATCCAATGGGGCCAAACCCTATGGTCTATCTTTTTATCTCATTCATGTACCTCCATCCAATATCTAACCCTTGTTAGATTTGACATCCAATGGCTGGATCATGATTTAAAAATTGTTTATCGAAAAAACCTACCGTTTCCTGCGACTCCTCCAATTGATCTTCACTCCGGCTTATTCCTTTCCCTTTCTTAGCCTCTCCTTCTTCTTGATTCCTTGATGGTCAAGGACTGATTTAAACAACCAGCTGCTGCTCTAGGTGTTTGGAAAAATCAAGGACAACAAAGAGAGATAGATAGAATATTGACTTTTAGATGGGAAACCTTGATCCCCCCCTCCTTTGCTCAATGTGTGCTCTTGATTTGGTGAAAGAAAACAACCCAACACTGATTACAAAATTCGTGACCAGCTGCTGTTCTTGGTGTTTGGGAGATGATAATACATTCCAAGAAAGAAAGAGAGATAGAGAGAGTAAAATGAAAATCCCCTGTTTGATCAAAAACAGTCCAAGGTTAATTCAGCCCATGTGTAACTCCCATCCTTAATCAAAGTTCTCTATGTTACTTGGGGGTTTCATCTATGAAATGAAACACCCCAAGCAACCAACGTCCCTTGCTGGTATTTGTGTAACCTCTCCTTTTCTTCCTCCTCTCATTAACAAACCAAATGGGAGTTTCCTCATGAAACCTTTTCTTGTTCCAACGTGTGAGGTACCTTTTTGAATTTGAAAAGTCAAAACTTCTTTTTGTAACTCCTCATAACAGCCACCCATTCATTCTCCATCCTTGGAGTTACCAACATGAAATAACACTCCATGTATTGGCTGTCTTTTGAAGACCCAAACAATGAACTCCATTCCATTTCCAACGTGCATACAATTTTGAATTTGAAATTCAACTCTCACCCAAGTAACTCCCATGTAACGTCATTTCATTCTTCACTTGGGTGGGAGTTACATGCATATGCAGCCTACGTTTCTTAGTATTTGAATTTGAAACAACCTACAAACCTTCTATCTCTACATCTCACTCACTTACAAATACATATTCCATCCAACTCATTTATTTAGCTCACCCCAACTCAACTCATTCATTTAATGTAACTCAACTAATAAATTTCACTCAACTAAACTCCATCATTTATTTCAACTCAAACCCAACTCAAACATTTAACTCATCTTAACCCAATTAAGCTTTGAGCTCAATTAATGGTCAAACATGTCAACCACAACCCATTGGGTCCAATTTGGCCATTTTGACCCATTTAACAAAATTTGACCCAATTATGATTTTTGACCCGTTTAAGTACATCTTATCCATTTATTTGTTTTGTAAACAAAACTACCATCCTTTGGGTCTTGATTGAACCATTGACCCATTTAAATTCAAATCAAATAAATCACAATGGCAATTCCGTAAATATGAATAAATTCATATAAATTGATAACTTTGAAATTCCAGGGTGTTACAAAAGTAAAGTACAGTCATCATAACTGGATATATCAAACATAGCAAAGTAGGATGTACTCCGCTGATATTCCCCATTGAGAAACAAACAACAGGAATTTAGAGATTTCCCTAGAAACAAAAGAATACAAAGAGTGATTATTTGGTAATCTTCCTAAACAAAGCACATGATATTATGCATGAAACATTCCCAAAAATCAAGACTAGTTCTTTACTGGAACGGTTGTTGTTGATTTATATGTTTTAAATGTTGTGGCACAATATGTCAAGCAATGAGGAATACACAGAGTTATGGGATAAAGGGACACCTAGTTGTCCAGTGGATTTGGTATCGACTTCCAACAGCATCAGCATGGAAGTTAATGTGGACCTTCAGGAGGGACCTCTTGAGGAAGATGATATGGACTTAGCACCTATTCCAGAGGATTTGATGGATGACATTCCTGGGATGGTGGAACCTCCTGAGGAAGAAGAAGAGGATCTAGCACCTTTTCTGGATGATCCTATTGCAGATGTTCCTATTATATTGGAATCGCTTGGGGAGATAGATCCCTACGATACATGTGAGTTGTGCAATCAAGATGGGCACAACTGTAGGTATTGTCCTCACCCTTTTGGCATTGTCTGCCCGTCCTGTGGACTACATGGGCATGGAGTGTAAGGGCCCGGAATTTTTAAAATTAATATAAATGGGAATACTATTTATTTTAAGGATGAAAATTGGAAAATTTATGGAATAAAGGGGTAAATGGGCCAAAATTTTGACAAAGGCTCAATTATGGCCCAATAGACCATGGAGTGGATTTTAAAATTATGTAAGTGGTTAATGATGGCCAATTGGACCATGGGAGGTCAAATTGGGTCAAATACCCATTTGGGACCCAATGGATCAAGATGGTTAAGCTCTAAGGTAAATGGGTAAGATGGAAATGTAATTGGGCCATGGGCCCAAATGGTGATCCATTTAGAATGAATTCAATGGAATTTAAATCACCTAAGTTAAGTTAAAATTTAACCAAGGTTTGGTGGGGCCAACCACCATGGTTGATTTGGTCAACCATGGGTGGAATAATGGAATTAGGTTAAGTACAATGAATTAACCTAAGGTGATTTAAATAAATAAATGGGAATTAAAGTAACCAAAATATCTAAATATTGAATGATTAAAATTATCCAAATGAGGTGGTCAAAGTGGGGTCAAAAGGTGAAAACCAAATCACCTCATTCCAACTCAAAGTAAAACACGTTGGAACTTGGTGGTGGGTATCTAAACCACCACCATAAAGTAAGAAAATATCTCATAAGGTTGGTGGGCTAATTAATGTAAAGTGTAAAAAAATGGGGATAAGCCTTGATTTCTTTTCCCATCCTCTCTTCATTTTTACTCTCTCCATTTTTCATTCTCCATTGCCGTCCCATGCTCTAAGTGAAGGAGAGGAAGAGAGCTAAGGAGAAGGGAAGAGAAGGAGGGAAGAAAGAAGTGGAAATTTAAGAAGAATTACTCCAAGGTCAAGGTTACCACCTCCCCTCTCATCACCTTTCCCTCTCCCTCTCTCAATACAAACCCTACCTTGGCCGATCCTAAGGTTAGGGGTTGCCACCATGGATCAAGCATCTTGACCTATCAAAGATCAAGAGGAAAGAGAGAGGAGGCTAAGGAGACCGACGGGAGCGGCGGAAATCGGAGGAGACGTCGGATTGTGAGTATTTCTTAAACAAGAAATTTTGGATTTAGGGTTTAAGAATTGGAATTTATTTTATATGAATGAAATCGTGGATAGATAATTTTATGCTATGGAGTTTAAACCCATCAAATGAGAGGGTGGAAGATGGAGAAAACCCTAAATGGGTAAATTAGGGTTAGGGAAAAGAAATAAATAAATGGATTATGTGCATTGGATAAATTATGAAATTAAGCATGAAATTGGATGATTGCAAGAAAATCATGGGCCATAGGGTTCGGCCATGTAGCATGGCCGAACCCCATGGTGGGTGATTAGCTAGTTAATGTAAATAATTAGGGTTTTGAAGAATGGAAGACAATGAGGGTTTTTAGCTAATGAAATTTAGGGTTGTAAATGAATGCATGTGGGTAAGTTTTTTTTAAAAATTGTTTTATGATGAAAAATGCAAATGGATTTTATGGCATTGGAAGGTATAAAAGAGAATGAATTATGAACCATGGGTTCGGCCATGGTGTATGGCCGAACCCTAGGTTGTTGTGTGAAGTTAATTAGGGTTTTAGGGTATGAAGCCATGGAAAAAAAAAATGGGAAGATTGATGAAATTAATATTTTGGTGACTGTAGGTATTTTGGAGCAATGAATGGTGGATCATGAACCCTATGGTGATGTAATGGTGATCAAATGATGGATTTAAAGGATGGAAAAGATGGATTAATGTGTTAATGAGTTAGGGTTTCAAATGAACAAATGTAGTGATCCAGTTTGGTGGGTTAGATTGGATGATGGATGGTGTTTGTGGCCTCCAAAGGGAATGAATGAGTGATGCACTCATTGAAGTTAAATGCATAAGGTAAACCCCATGGGAGGATTTGATGAATTAGGTATTTTGAATCCATGACCCAAATGGTGGATCATTTTTAGGTCTAAGGTTAATGTGTATGTATGTGATTAAGTAATGGGAATTGGATTAATTAGATGACAAGTTTTAATAGTTTGGTGGGTCATAAATGAACCTAAGTTAGGGATGTAAGTTTAAAAATCAATTTTGGACTTAATCATGCATGGATAAATGGGTGATTAATCATGGAAAATGAGGTAGTGGCAAAACCGTAATTAAATGCCAAATTCAAGAATTCTATGGAGATTGATCATGGAATGAGGGGATCTAATGTGATAACCTTATAAGTGGTTAATAAAGCCTAGGGTGGCTGATTTTAGACATATGTACTTAAAAGTATATAATGGATTAGGTGGGACCCACAAAACCTAAATGGTGACCGGTTTTTCATAAGGGCTTATAAATGGTTGAAACATGGACTAATGATTAATGTGTAATAAGGTACTGGACATCGCAGGCGGTACGCGATCGGCGACCGGGCTTATCGAACGGAAAATGTAAAAGGACGCAAGTCGGTATTGGGTAGGATTCTAACCTTTTTGTAAGCCATGGATTGAGTGATGGTTTCCTTGAATTATTTTGGAAATAATATGGTATGTTTTAAGATTGGTTTTGAATTATGTATTATGTAGGAGTTTTTACTTGATCCATTCCGGTAAGCATATGATTGGTTTAAAATGGGTTTTAATGCTATGATGTGATTATTGAGGCTTTGCTTGATCTATTTTGGGTAATCAAGTTATATGTTTTATTGATGGGATTTTCTTTAAATGTCATGGTTTGTTATTATATTCATTACATGGCATATGGCATCTACATCTCATGCATGGCATGTGAGGGATATGACAGGGGAAAGATGAAATGAAACCGGAGTCCATGCTCCGTCGGGGCGACCGATAAACAGACATGGAGATATTTTGATGTGTTTGATGTATCAAGGATGTTGTATGTAATTATGATACCTTGATGATGATTCTTCCATCAAGGGGGAGGATTTGTGATTGTTTTACATCTAGACGAGGTTTTACCGTCCAGGGGAATGATTTGTGATTGTTTTATATCTGGACGAGGTTTTGCCGTCCAGGGGGATGATTTGTGATTGTTTGTATCTTGACGAGGTTTTGCCGTCAAGGGGGATATGACAGCATGATGGTATGGATGATGGGTGGGATTCATAACATCGACACCCATGGCATAGCATTCATTTTATGATCTCCGTTATGTATTATCTATATGCTTTGTTATCACTAATCCATGTGTTAGCCCTATTCAGAGTCCTACTGGGCGCGTGTTCTAACGCCCTACTTCTACCCTAGCTGACGATGGCAGGAGATGGCGGAACGGAAGGACAGGACGGGAGTCAAGCTTAGGAGCTTGGGAAGGCGGACTAATTATTTTGTTTAAGTTTATTTTGGGAAAATGTGTATTTGCATAGTTTAGCTTGTCAGAAATGTAATAACTTAGATGTCTTGCTATGTTTTATAAATTATTTTGGACAGTACAGTATGAGGGCATTTTAGTAATTTAATGGATATCTCTTACCTGCTATCTGAAGATTTGTAGGATAGTGTCTATTATCATCCGCACTTATTTTTATGTTCTGTGAGCTTACTTACTACGCGTGAACCGTACTCGTGGACTTATGTTCCACGCACGCGTAGGGTTGGCCAGTTAAGGGCCGGGCTTTAGAAGCTTGGAACTTAACTCGCGTCGTGACGTCCGCGCCCTTTGTCACTTTTATTTTAAAAAAAAAAAAATGTACTCTGATTTTACGGTGAAAAGGGGCAGGTGTTACATGGAGAGGCGAGGACTAATTGTCCTTATATTGGAGGACCTGGATTAATACCCTGCACGACATGTGAAGTATTGGGGCACACGGCGATGACGTGTCCTGATAACCGTTTCAAGTTCGCTGATGATGCGGAATCTTCTACGGAAGACTAGGCTAGGAAGTAGTATGAAGGGGTATTAAAAAGAGGGTTATATTGTAAGGGTGCATATTTTTTTTTTATATATATATAGGGTTTTGTTTCACCCTACCCACCTTTGTACAAAGATGAATTTTGAATTTATATAAAATATGTGATTTTATGATTTTATGAGGATTTATGGCATTTAATGCATATTGTTAATGGAAACTAAGTCTATGATGTTTCCATGAATTAGGAATAAATGGCGCCACAGAAAAAGGTTATAAAAAATCCGAAGGGAAAGGAAAAAGTTTTGCAAATCGGAGTAGGTGGGGGGCATCAAAGAGAAGGACCCGACAAGACAGTAAAAAGAAGGATGAGGTGTTAATAATCACACCACAAGGGAAAGTAGTACCTCAACGCAAGAAGGTGGTACATGAGAAGGTGCCATCGGTACATGACAGAGAGAGGTCAATTCATGACGAGGAGAGGTCAGTTCATGAACGATCGCGCAATGAGGAAGAGTCACATCATTCTCGGCGAGAGGAGGAGGATAGTGACCCTACGTATCAACGAGACGAGGAGGAAGAATATGACTCGTCATATCGACGAGAGGAAGAAGAGAACAGCAACGTAACAGTACCCTATGTACCTCCTGAACTGCACAGCTTGGTGCAAGCTGTAGTTACATCTGTCCTCCAACAACATATGAACGGAGGGGGAAGCACCGAGTGAAAATAATGACCGTAACATGGTCAGAGATTTTCAACAACAGCGCCCACCTTACTTCAAAGGCAGAGAAGAGCCTGTCGGGGCGGAGAACTGGTTGGAAAAGATCTCCCACATACTGACTCTTTTGAATATCAAGAGTCATGCACACAAAATCCTATTGGCCACGTCACAGTTGATAGATGACGCTGCCAAATGGTGGAAAGTGGTGGAGAAACAACAGGCACTTGTGCCAAGAAGAGAAAGAATTACTATGACCTAGGAGCAATTCTCAGCGGCATTCTTAGAGCGCTATTTCCCAGAGGAAGAGAGGGAACGTCAGATTCAGGCCTTTATGACATTAGTGCAAGGCTCGATGACGGTGGCTGAGTACCACCAAGAGTTTCTCAGCCTGTCAATCTATGCATTTTATGTTGTGGACACGGAATATCGGAAGGCTCGCAAGTTCGAGCGTGGGTTACGGCCAAACATTAGGGCCAGGGTAACCGTGTTCAAAGCAGCCACGCTGGCGGAAATGGTCAGCAGGGCTACCATTGTGGAACAGGAAATGGCGGAATTTGCAAGAGTGGACAACCGCCGAGCTCCGAGTGGGAGGGGTACGTATCAACCCAACAAGAAGTTCGGATCGAACTTCAGCAGACCCTCGCCGTCTGTTGGATCTAGTGGGGGCTTTCGCCCCAACCAGCCCACTCAATATGTAGTAGTCACTCAAGCTTCACAAGGAGTGAACACCTGCTTTCACTGTGATCAACCAGGTCACTACAAGAAGGACTGCCCAAAACTCAACAGGTTGTCATACTCCAGAGGATCATTTCGTCCGCTAGCTAGACCAGTAAACTCCAGAGGAGGCAGAATGCAAAGTCGGGGAGGTCGAGGGTCTAACCCTGCTGGATCTGGATGATTATTTACTCTAACATCTCTAGAAGAAGAGGACCATGCGGTGATACAAGGTATGGCGGTAGTGAATAGTTCTTATGCATATGCACTATTTGATTCTGGAGCATCACACTCCTTCATAGCTGCATCATTTATTACTGCTACTGGTACATTAGTTCAAAGATTAGCCACAACACTTACAATTGTATCCTCTGTCGGAGATTCGGCATTGGGACTTATATGTACGGCTGTTAACACTGAATTAGCTGGACTCAGATTTGAGTTCAATTATCTGGTGCTTGACATGTCTGAGTATGACATAATATTCGGCATGGATTGGTTGGCTAAGTTTCATGCCAACATCGACTGTTATCGCCGAAGAGTGACATTTTGGTCACCCGAGGGCAAACAATACGTAGTGCGTGCAGATAAACACAGTGGATTGCAGGAAGGGTTAAACCACGTGGTATTGAATAATATCACCATAAATAAAGATCCAGTTACTGAACTTTCGGCAATTGTACAAGAATTTGCAGATGTATTTCCAAAGGAACTCCCTGGTTTACCACCTATGAGGGAGATTAACTTTGAAATCAAGTTGTACCCTGGCACAGCACCAGTGTCGTTACCACACTATCGGATGGCACCAGCAGAGATGTCGGAGCTAAAGAAGCAGATTGATGAACTGCTTAGGCTGGGTTGCATCCGGAACAGTACCTCATCATGGGGAGCACCAATACTGTTTGTGAAGAAGAAGGATGGTTCACTTCGGATGTGCGTGGACTACCGGAAGCTGAATCAGTTAACAATCCGGAACAAGTACCCTTTACCCAGGATCGATGATTTATTCGATCAATTGAAGGGTTCCAGCCATTTTTCAAAGATTGATTTGATGTCTGGTTATCATCAAATACGGGTTAGGGAGGAAGATATAGAGAAGACGGCCTTCTGGACGCGGTATGGACTATACGAGTTTTTAGTCATGCCATTTGGACTCACAAATGCGCCGGCGGTGTTCATGGATTTGATGAACAGAATCTTCCGTCCCTATTTGGATCAATTTGTAATCGTATTCATTGATGATATTCTGATATATTCCAAGAGTCAGGAAGAACATGCAGAGCACTTACGGATAGTTTTGAATATTTTGAGGCAGAATAAGCTATATGCCAAGGCCAGTAAATGTGAATTCTGGCTATCCGAGGTCAATTTCTTGGGACATGTTATATCTGAGGGAGGTATAGCCGTGGATCCGGCTAAGGTGGCAGCAGTGAAAGATTGGAAAGCGCCCAAGAATGTAACTGAAATACGTAGCTTCTTGGGATTGGCTGGTTATTATAGAAGATTTATCATGGATTTTTCCAAAATTGCATCTCCATTGACTCAACTCACTCAAAAGGGAGTCAAGTACGAGTGGACATATCTATGTAATCAAAGGTTTGAGGAGCTGAAGACAAGACTTACCACTTCCCCTATTTTAGTTTTGCTGGTAAGTGGCAATTGTTACGAGGTATATTGCGATGCCTCGGGAAAGGGACTGAGTTGTACACTCAGTCAGAGTAATTGTGTGGTGGCGTATGGTTCAAGGCAGTTAAAAATACATGAACGTCTTTACCCCACACATGATTTGGAATTAGCTGCAGTGGTTTTCGCCCTCAAGAGTTGGAGACACTACCTCTATGGCGAGAAATTTGAGGTATTTTCTGATCATAAGAGCTTAAAATATCTTTTTGATCAGAAGGAGCTCAACCT
This sequence comes from Chimonanthus salicifolius, assembly GCA_013350335.1. Classification (NCBI taxonomy): domain Eukaryota; kingdom Viridiplantae; phylum Streptophyta; class Magnoliopsida; order Laurales; family Calycanthaceae; genus Chimonanthus; species Chimonanthus salicifolius. Next base: position 16,483,162 of record CM023539.1, read on the forward strand.
CAGGCAGCGAAGATGGATGGAGTATCTGGCGGATTATGAGTTTGCGCTTAAATATCATCTAGGCAAGGCAAACAAGGTAGCGGATGCCCTCAGCCGTATACCACATGCATTCGTGGCATGTTTGATTAGATCGGAATGGGAGATGTTGAATACCATCAGAGAGTTTAAACTCTACTACAACAACCGTGGGGCCATATACAATCTGGTTATACAATCCAACATAGTCACCAAGATTGAACAAGAACAACGTATGGATCCAGAAGTGGAGGACATATGGGCCAAGATGTCCACTGGTGTAGACATACCGGAATGGGAATTACGACCGGGGCAAGGTCTTTTATTCCGGGGAAGAACATATGTGCCAAAGAGTTGCAGGAAAGAGCTACTGATTGAGGCACATCAATCCAAGCTCTCTATCCATCCGGGTAGCACCAAAATGTACCATGATTTAAAGAGGCATTATTGGTGGCATGGACTAAAAAGGGATGTGGCGGAATTGGTGGCACATTGTCTAACTTGTCAGCAAGTTAAGACTGAACACCAAAAGCCACCAGGGTTACTCAAACCCTTAGCAGTGCCAGAATGGAAATGGGAACACATTTCCATGGACTTTGTATCGGGGTTGCCAAGGTCTTCAAAGGGCAATGACGCCATATGGGTCGTAGTCGACCGGCTGACCAAGTCCGCACATTTCATACCTATCAAGATGACGGATTCGTCTAAGACGTTGGGTCAGCGGTATATTAAAGAGATCATTCGGCTACATGGTATTCTCTAAACGATAGTATCGGATAGAGATGGCCGTTTTACCGGCAGAGTATGGCAAAGCATGCAGTTAGCCATGGGGACAGATTTATTGACTAGCACCGCTTTCCATCCATAGACTGATGGACAGTCTGAAAGGACAATCAAACCTTGGAAGACATGCTGAGAGCATGCATGTTAGATTTCAAGGGTGGATGGGAGGACCACTTACCACTGGTGGAGTTATTGTATAATAACAGCTATCAGGCAAGCCTTCAGATGGCTCCATACGAGGCATTATATGGTAGACCGTGTAGGTCGCTGGTATGTTGGACAGAGGCTGGAGAGCCTGCATTGATCGGATCGGAACTAGTCGCAGAGACTACCACACAAATTAAGTTGATACGTCAACATTTATTGACTGCACAGAGTCGGCAAAAGAGCTATGCTGATAAAAGGAGACGGTTTCTGGAATTTGAAGTGCGAGACATGGTATTCTTAAAGGTCTCGCCACGGAAAGGACACATGAGGTTCGAAAAGAAGGGGAAGTTGTCTCCAAGATATGTGGGACCGTTTTCCATCATAAGAAGGATGGGGGATGTAGCTTACCAGTTAGCACTACCTTCACAGTTAGCAGCTCTACATGATGTGTTTCATGTGTCAATGCTAAGAAAGTATAATCCGGATCCGTCCCATGTTTTGAATGTCCAGAATATTGAAGTGCAAAGCGACATGATGTACGTCGAGAAGCCGGTCAGGATAGTGGAGACCGAACAAAGGGTGTTGCGAAACAGAGCGATTTAGTTCGTAAAAGTGGTATGGGACCGTCATGGTGATGAAGAGGCCACATGGGAACTTGAATCGGAGATGAGAACAGCTCACCGCGAATTATTTATGTAATTTATTTTGAGAACCCTACTTCGCTTGATTTTCGGGACGAAAATTTTAAAAAGAGGGTTATATTGTAACACCCCAATTTCTCAATGAAGTGGATAATTACGAAAATGCCCCTGATGTGTTAAATTAATTATTTTGTGATGTTAAGTAAGGAAATGGTGGGGCCCATTGCTCAAATTAAGATCATATGAGCACATTATGAATGTCAAGTTTGATTGGATGGGTAATGTACATCAATTGGGTCAAAAATGGCTAAATGGGTCAACTGGCCCAAATGGGACCCAACGAGTCTTAATGGATTATTTGACGGTTGTGTGAACTTAAATTAAATGAGGTTAAGCTGATTTGATTGGAAATCAAGTGGAGTAAAAATGGGTAGGCCTGATGCACATGTGAAAACCAATTACAAATGACCAAAATACCCATAATTGGGTTATGGAGTCAATACAGGTCAAGGAGCTAAAGGGGGACCCAACGGGTCGGGTTGACTTTGTTGACCACAGCCGACCATGTGGGCCCACAAATGAGTTTAATGGTGAGTTAAATCAGGTTAAGTGGAACTGATTTTATTTAATTTGAATTAAAAATGAGTTGACTCAAATTCATTAAATGATTGTCAATTAATGAGGTGAGTTGGACATGTGAGTTGGGTGAGTCAAAATGGAAATCAATGGGACTGTAAATCAGTGAGTTCAGAGGGAATAGGAGTAGTTTGGCTCAGTCATAACCACCAAAACAAGTCCCACACGTTGGGGACTTGTTGAGGTGATTTCCATGATAAATCTTAAATGAAATGCATGGGAATTGGAGGTGATGCTTGGGAAGTTGAAAGGCTGCATAGGCAGGTACCAAGGGGTGCATTGGATAGCACCCAAGACCCATCGTTTTTGGTAAGAATTGATGAGGGAATGGAGGGGTCTTGGGGGCTGAAGTACTAAAGGAAACAATCACCAAGGTTGGCCGTTTTTCACTTTGGAAATCCAAGAATTTCCATCTCTCTCTCCCTCTCTCCAATTCGTTTTTACTAGCTGGAACATCAGAAGTGTTTGCACCAGTAGATCAAGCACAAAAGAGCAAAGGAAAGGAGGCAAAGAAGGATTGGAAGTAAAGATTAAAAACAAGGAACTTTGGTAAGTTTTTTATAAAAGTGCTTGGTTTATTAAAGAGCTTGAAATTATAAATTTGGATGACATAATTTGGTCATGTATGGCCGAATTTGTCATGGGTCTAAACCTGAGATTAGATGGCTTAAAAGGATAAGAAATTATGCCATTGGGTTCGGCCAGCTTGGTTGGCCGAACCCCATGAAAAGTATGGATTTGATTTGGATGTTTTTGGAATTTAAAACCATACAAGTATGGACTGTTTTTAGATGATTTAAAGTGTATGTTTTAAAAAGGTTAAAACATAAATATGCATGTTTGATTTAGACCTAGATGAATGATTAAGAAATTCAAAACCAAAGGTCATAGGGTTCGGCCACCATGGAGGGCCGAACCCCATGCAAATGATTGTTTGGTTTTTGATGTTTTTGAAGCATATAAACCATGAAGTTGGTGGACTGTTTTTGATGTTTCATTAAGACTCAATTGCATGTTTTAAAGAGGGTTAAAAACATGGATTTGAATGACATAAGGACTGAAGTTAGCATGGGTCTAAAACAGTGGATTAAAACTGATGAAATGGACCATGGGGATCGGCCATCTTGGATGGCCGAATCCCATGAAGTATTATGGTCTTTTGGACAAGTTGATGAACTTATGTGGATGTTTTAAGAGGTAAAAATGCAGTAATGTTTTGCTGATAATTACTTGTTTAACTGAGATTTAAAACATGCTTAAGAGGACCAAAACATGGACATAGGGTTCGGCCACTTTGGATGGCCGAACCCCATGTTAGTATTTGATGATTTTGATGAGTTTAAAACCATATAAAATATGGTGTTTGATGTGATTTGGTGAAGTTTAACTTGCTATTATTGGTTGGCCAATGTAGGGCTGAACATGTCAATATTAGGGTTACGTTACTGATTCAAATCATGGGTAATAGATGGACAAAATAGATCAAGAGAACCATTGGATTCGGCCATGTGCATGGCCGAACACCATGGGGCTGTTTTTGGATGAATGGACTAAGTATATGGGTTAAGTTTGTTATTGTTTCCATGATTTCATAAAGGGTTTGAAGTATTTTAATGGAGAACCATTTGATGACAGATAAGTGTGGAACAAAATCAGATTTGGTGAGGTTCGGCCATAGGCATGGCCGAACCGCACTAAGGGTCTTTGGTGACTCAATTGTGTAGCCGATTTTGTGATTGAATTATGGGAAAGAATGATTTATTGATCAAAGGTGGAATGATCATTGTATGTTTATATGAACCCTACCAAAGTATTTTGTAGAAAGTGATGCTTAATAAGGGATTAAATGAATGAGAGACCAAAAGGATAAATAGGTGAGGTTCGGCCATGGGCATGGCCGAACCCCACATAGTATATTTTGGGAAATTGACTAAGTTGGAACTACATGATAAACGTTTGGTTTGCTGCTATTTAAATAGGGTATCCAAACTTGCGTATACGGCGTACGAGTCGTGAACGGCTGACGATTAAGAAAGATCAAGTACTGAAGTGATTCTTCAGTAGGTTTCCTACCTACTTGTAACCACATTTACACCTGTTTTCATGAAGGGTTTTATGAGACATTGACATACTATTACTTACCATATTTTGAATGATGAATTATGCATTTACAACTGACATACAAAGCATTGGCATCTCATGCATGGACATGGGATGATGACTGAAGATATGCTGTGTTGCAATTATGAGTTACCGTCCTCCTTAGGCGATGAGAGTCCCACCAGGAGGAGTAACATGATGATTATAGTCTCATTGGTCTTCTTAGGCGATGAGAGTCCCGCCAGGAGGACTAATATGTGATATGAATCGACTCAATGATGAAGAGATGGAAGTGTATTGTGATTTACCTTGACGGTGCGAGGCACGTCAAGTGATGGCTATGAATGTACATGATGGGAGAGACTCATTGCATGTGCATACTTCATAGCATTGTTTTACCTGTTTTTACTAATCATGTACTATGATATATATGCATGTTTATATGTTAATCATGTGGTAGCCCTGATCGAGAACCTACTAGGCGCGTTGATCTGACGCCCTAATTCTATCCTCAGAGGAGAATGTAGGTACAAGGAAAGGGAAAGAGAAGGTCGTTGACCGGGAGGGGAGCCAAGCCTAAGCGCTTGAATGTTGAACTGGATTTCTTTATTAATGTCATTTGAATTATAGATTGTGGATATGTTATAAGTTCGTACTTTGCTATGGTTTGATTAGGTTATTAACTATGGATGGTTGTTTATCTTAATTATCAATTGAGACTGTTACTTGCTATCTATTCATATTATTTCCGCAGTTAGTCTAGTTTATTCCTCATGTTGTAGTTAGTTCCATGTTTGATTTATTATCATGGTCTAGTCCATGTACACATGGGTGGCCAGTTAAGGTTTAGACTTGAGTAGTCTGAACTTAACTCGCGTCGTGACGCCACCCGCTCTCTTTCGATGTTTTATTATTATTATAAAAAAAAATTAAACTCTGATTTCTCTGAAAGGGCGGGGCGTTTCATTTTTATAGCAGTTTCGAAGCCAGGCCTCCTTAATACACTTCCGAGACAAATGTTTTAAATGAAATTAAAACCAAGAAGCACTTGCTTTTGAAGCTCGTTCTCGTTGATGTGTGCTTCTTCAAGATCTACCCAATGTGTGCCGACGCTCCACCTTATAGCCGTCGTAAAGCAATCACAATTCCAAGGTGACTAGGAAATTGGTTTTACCAAATCTTTCCTAGTTTATGTAATATCCCTGATTTTCAATATATCAATATTTACGAATATTGCCATTGAAATGGCGAATTAAAAGGATATGACCTTAGATGGGTAAAGGATTGGGTTAATTGCCCAATTAAGACCCAACGGATTGTGGATAAGGTGGCAATTGGATTAATTGGCTAAGATATATTCAATTGGGTTAAAGCTGTTAATTGGGTCAAAATGTCCAACTGGGACCCAATGGATCATATAATGAGATACTTTTACATTTAAAATTTTCAAAATTTAAATGACTCACACGTTGGAGTCTTGATAATTTATCTCATTGAAAGATAGGAAAGATAACCCCAATTGGCCATCTATCTCTCACACTCTACCTAGGACGGCCAGCAATCTAAGAGGAAAGATCAAAGACTTGGAGTAATTTTTATCATCTCAAGGTTTCCTATCTCTCAAATCTATACCCTAGCCGAACCACCTCAAGGACTGTAACAAGATCAATCTCAGTTAAAGGAGAAGGAAGGAAGGACTAAGAAAGGAACGGAAGAGCAAACAGGAGCAAAGACCAAATCGGTGGAGTCGCGGAAACGGTAAGTGTTCTACAATTTTTAGTTAGTAAGATCACCAAAGAAGCTTGATCAGTTCCTTGAACATCCAAATCTTGAAAAGGGATGTACAAAACCATTGAGCATGAAAAGGAGGTGATTAGTTTTGGTCATGATGATTGGCCAAACCCATCAAAGAATATGATCATGGCTAGGATGTCCAAAGGAAGAGGTAAAGGAACCATAGGGTTCGGCCATGACTATGGCCGAACCCCATGGAAGAAAATGAATGGTTAATGTTGTTTAAAAGGGGTAGGAATTGGGTCAAAGGGTTCGGCCACCTTGGATGGCCGAACCCCATGAAAGAATATGGAACTTTTTATGGTTTTTGAGGGATAAAAACCATACTAGGTTTTGGAGGTTTAAAAGGTTTTTAAAAGGAGTTAAGGTTACTGTTTTGGACCAGTTATTACATGGCTGAAACATGTAGTTATCATGGCCAAGTTGCTGGTTATAGACCATGGAAAAATAATGGAGTAATTGGGTTAAGAGAACCATAGGGTTCGGCCATGTGTATGGCCGAACCCCATGGACTGTTTTTATGGGTTAAGTCAAAGTAAGAACATGGTTGAAATTTATGGACTATGATGTGCTTTGCTTAAGAATTATACATGCTGAATTATGGACTTAGTATAGGTAATTAATCAACCATCATGGATGATGGAAAGTAGAACAAAAACCGGTTTGGTGAGGTTCGGCCATGAAGTATGGCCGAACCCCACTAATGGTTATTAGTGGCTTAAATGTGTAATTAATAATGTGATTGAAGTGGTATTTAAGAATGATTCAAGGGATCAAATTGTGATGGTGAGGTTCGGCCATGTTGTATGGCCGAACCCCACCAAGTGGATTGGTTATGGTTATTTGTTTTTAAGTAAAAATTAGACAAAGGTTAGTATAGTGGCATAATGGTAAATATAGATGAAATGACCAAAGGATTGGAAATATGGGCTGAAACCAAAGTGGTAAGGTTCGGCCATGGGGTATGGCCGAACCCCACAACGTGGATTTTTGGGACTTAGACTAAGTTGGAATCAAATGGTTAAGAGTTTGATTTGCTGTTATAAAATAGGGCCACGGGACTTGCTTGAACGGCGTACAAGTTGTAAACAGGAGACAGTTCAAAAGAAGGGTCAAACTAAGTGAACATTAAGTAGGTTTTCCTACCTCTCTGTAACCACTCTCATATGTGATGTTTATCATGATTTTTATGAGTAGTTTATGTTAATGTATTATGTTCAAAATGGGATTATGAAATGCTAGAATATATTTCCAAATGGCATGTATCATGTATTCATTGACATCTCATGCATGGCATGGGTGGTGGTTATGTAGCCAGAGGGTCCACACTCCGTCAGGGAGTCCAAAAAACCTGTGTGGTGGTATCTTGATAATAAGAATTCCCATCAAAGGAAACCGGAGGGTCCACACTCCGTCGGGGCGTCCGAACAACCAATGTGGAGGGAGACTGTGTATATTTGTGATGGGTGGGACTCATTACATTTGCATCACATACATAGCATTGTTTTTGTAAGATTTTGATGACACGTATTTTTATATTATTTGCATGTTTTATACTTTAACTTTGTGGTAGCCCTAATCGGAAGACCTGCTGGGCGCGTTGATCTAATGCCCTATTTCTATCCTTAGAGGATGATGCAGGAAAAGGAAAGGGAAAGGCAAAGGCTGGGGATCACGAGGAAAGCTAAGCATAGGAGCTTGGGCTTTTGATTGGATTTATTTATGGACCTTTTTATTTAAGTTTACATGGACATGTAATGACTTAGTTAATATTTACTATGGTTTGGTATGGTTTGGAATGATCGATTAAGTTGAGATAGCTTTGGAAAAATGACAATGTACTTTGCTATCTTATAAAATGGAATAGTCTTAGGTTCCATTATAATTCCACTGTTAGATTTAATAATATTCCGCAAGTTTTATTTAGTACCGTATGTGAAATGTTTCTCATGGACTTACTCCATGCACATATGAGTTTGGCCAGTTAAGGGTCGGATTTTAGAAGTCCGGACTTAGCTCGCGTCCTGACACTCCCGCCTTTATCACTTGTTTATATATATATCTATATATATACTCTGATTTTAATGTGAAAAAGGGCGGGGTGTTACAGTTTATTATTCTTTCATTCTCTCTCTCACAAACTCAATCCATATGATTGGCTGTATTAGATTCCCCAAGTGTTAGCACAATAGAGAGAGTGATCCTTTTGTTGGCCTTTGGTTAAGCTCACTAATAATGACGAGGGTCCAACCGATTTGACAAAAGATCTCAACTGGTTGCACAAAGATTGGTTTTTATAGACACGACAACTAGTTTCAGCAACGGTCATGTATCGATAGGTCGAGCGCATCGAGAGGTCGGTAACTAAAAATATTACTGTTCAACAACCCGACCGTTGCATATTAAATGCCCTCCCAACTGTATAATTCTTTTCGGATCGACAGGTCGATTTTGCCGATGGGTCGACAGTGATGGCACCGATAGGTAGGTCCATATGAGAGGCTCGGTTTGGGGCAACACCATGCTGACAGAGTTTCAAGTCCAGAAACTAGTCTTACCCAGACCGAAGTCCAGAAACTAGTCTTACCCAGACCGACTTGTCGCCCTTTACCGATGGGTCAGTCCTCGTACTCTTCAGTTGGTCTTAAACTACCGATATGTCTGTTTTCTAGAGAGTCTACCTGAGTTCTAAGTTCCAGAACTCATAAGTCTTCATCAAAGAGTCGTTGACCACGATGGGTCATTTTAGCCTTTGACCGAGGGGTAGGTGCATATGAGACTCTCGATTAGAGGCACACTCAGAATGACAGTTCTATGGTCCAGAACCTTTGTCAAACTGGCCGACCAGTCTTTGACCACAGTGGGTCGATCCTGTCTCCACCAAGGGGTCGGTGACAACGACTGGTTGAGGTGAGAGTGAAACCAAATACATATTTACAAGTTGGGTTCCAATTCACTGTCAAGCTTACTCTCAAGGCTTTTAATGTTTTTACCATTTGTTCAACTAAGTGTAGGAATGGTCCTCTTAAGGTGTGGGTACCACCTAAAGCCATCATAGCTAAATACCTGTTTTGTGATTGCCATTAAGATGAGCTTCAATCTGGTGGAGCATGATCTTCAATCTTGATCACCTTTAGTCTTCCAGCTTCTAGCAAGTGCTTATTCCTGAGTCATGGAATTGACAAACTTAAAGACTCAGCAAGCCGGGCTACTAACAATCGCCCCCTTTGTCAAATTTATGACAAAACCTAGAAGCTAACTCAATATACAATCCCACCCTTATTACATCTCATTTGAATACAAAAATCTTACATTGATTACATGTACATATTCAAATGGAAAACAAGACTATGATCTTCGCTATTCTTGTTTAGCTTGCTTCATTTCATGTTTTCCTGTTCAAACACATAAGCAAGCAACATTAGGAAATCATTAGAGGGGTTAGTCCCAAATCATAAATATGCATTCATAGACTAAACTAGATTTGTATTCATGCTCCCTTAAGTATCATGATTTCCTTGTAACTAACACTATCCATAGCTTATCCAAGCTATCAGTGTTGAAAAGATTTTCTCCCCCAATGTTGTTTGAGTTTGAAGTTCCAAACTCCAAGCATAGACATTCTCCCATGTCCATTGGCTTCTTCATATTCCTCCCCTCTTTGGCTCTCTCTTTCTAGAGACCCAAGCACTTTAGGCGTCACCAATTACTCTCCATAATTGGTTTTGATGTCTTATAGCTTCTACTACTTTCTCCCCCATTTTGTCATACAATTGACAAATATTAGTAGGCAGACATCGATTGGATTTCAACCACTCTCCTATGCTTATTGCATTTAGTGCTTAAATAGGTTTTGCTCCAACTTATGGTTCTCCCCCACAGTTCAATGCACATTTCTCGTGCATCAAAGTTTATTTGCCCTTGCACAAGCTAAGTTATAGCTTAGCTGATTTCTTCTATGAGTTAAGCTAATTTACCTAGCTTCCCTAGAGTCTTCTCCCCCTTCTCCAAACTATCTTTTCTAGCTTCTTTGACTCTATTCCCCCATAAACTTAGCTGCCTCTAAGTTTATTTTTCTCCAAGCTTTCTTTCAAGCTTGTATCAACTTTCCTCCCTACATTGCCATGACTAGTGATAGGTGCTAATCAGAACATATTTGGTGCTCCCCAAACTCTAAGGTTGTGTGCAATGTCTCAGCGTGATCTCTATCTCCTTAACATCCCAATACAAAACTAACTCATCACAACCTGCATGTTAGTCTATTTAACAAAATCCATGTTAATAATAGACATGACATAGAAGACATTCCATTAGATTAGCACACACACTAAATCAAACCATATCATTTCAGTTGCAAAACAAATCAGTACATATCGTTTAAGAGGGGGCATCATGAATGCTTAGTTCAATATTTAAAAACTATAGTTTTTCCAAAACATAGAGCGTGAAAAACCATCCTAAGCAGAGCCACCCTGAGGAAGTGATGCAGGAGGGGAAGATTTTCATCGAGAGAGAAGACGACGCAGGGCAAGATAGTCGTCATGAACTCTCTGAGCTAAATTTTCCAAACGACTATCTAGTGTGGATTGCTGCTCCTCTATTTGAGATACCTACACTTCGGTTTTGCAGACAAATCGAGTCAGGGGTTGCAACACCGGTGATTTTGCTTCACCACCTCCTTGTTCTTGTAACACCCCGCCCTTTTCACTCTAATTTTCAGAGTTTATTTATTTTTTAAATATAATAATCATGTGATCGGGGCGGAGTGTCACGACGCGAGTTAAGTTCGGATCTCTAAATCCGACCCTTAACTGGCCAAGCCCATGTGCGTATGAACTAAGTCCATAAAACTGATCCGCACATGGTACATATATAACTTGCGGAATTAACTTAGTCTTAATCTAACTGAGGTTATAATAGAACCTATGACAATTCCAATTTTCCATTCTTAGATAGCAAAGTACATAACTTATTCTCCAAAATTACTAATCAATCTTAACTAATCGTTCAATCAAACCATCCAACTTAAAACAAACCATAGCATCTATCTTAACTACTTTTTAAAACCAACAAATCTAGTTACCAAATTACAGTGTCCACATAATTCAAATAACACATCCATGAATAGTCCATTCAAGTCCATTCAAAATCATTCAAACCGCCCAAGTTTCCTTGCTTGGTCCTCTTCTCGATCCACGTTCTTCCCTTTCCCTGCGTCGTCCACTAAGGATATAGATAGGGCGTTAGATCAACGCGCCCAGTAGTGTTTCCGAATAGGGCTACCACATGGTTAGTCAAAAACATGCAAATAATATAATAATAACACATGTGTGACAAAATTCCATAAAAACATGCTATGTATGAAATGGACATGTATGAGTCCCACCCATCACCATTCAACACAGCCATCACTTGACGGGATTCTCATCGTCAAGGTAACCCACAGTGGTCTTTCGGACGCCCCGATGGAGTGTGGCCTCCGGATTCCTCCTGATGGGATTCTCATCATCAGGGTACCCCACAGTGGTCTTTCGGACGCCCCGACGGAGTGTGGCCTCCGGTTACAACACCATCATCCCATGCCATGCATGAGATGTCTATGCAAATATGTCATTTAAAAACATACTTTACAATCATATAAGATATCAAAATCAACATAAAACAGCATATTAAATAGTGGTTACAACAAAGGTAGGAAACCTACTGAAGATTCACTTTACCTGTTCTCATAGTATTTTCCATACGTACCTGCTCAATATGTTCTTTCATCTACTCTCCGTGTGAGGCAGTCTGTCAACACGAGACTATGCTCAAAGCTTTTTCTGATTCCATTTTAACTAGGTTTCTAGTTATATTCTCCTGGAATTCCATTGGCTAACTACAGAGCTAGGTGATCAGTCTAACTCGGCAGTCGTCCATAGTTTCCCATTCAAGTTTCACCAGACACTTATCTTTTCCGTTGAGTATATCTCCAAATTTAAACACATCTTTCTTTGCACATAAGTCTCTATGTGACTAACAACTTTTGTTCCAACTTCCACAACACCAATTCCCGGCATCAATCCAAACCACCATGGGAATAATCTCCCATGGTTAAATACATCCATCCCTGGTGTTTCGCTTTCAGTAAATATCATCTATCCCTGTTTTATAATCATCCATGAATATAACCCTCCTCTGGGTATAATCCATTCATAGGCATACTAATCTAAGCACAACATCCATCATGAGATATTCTATCCATGGAAACAACACTCAAATGAGTCATTACCTGACTGTGGTAACCATATCAACTCACAAATATACCCCGACCCCTTGCAAGAATTAGGCTCATGACTTACTAAGCGGAAGACCCACGTCCAACGTGATCCGGTCTATCCCGCCCTGCATCCCTTCAACTCAAAGGTGATTCAGTGAAGCTCTAAAGCGATCAATTCGCGTCTTACTAAGCTAGCACCACCCCCATGGGGTAACATAGTACCTAGCTCTGCGCATCCACGCACACTAAGTGTGTGAACTTACCGTGAGAGTGCCCTCCAGCGCATAGCGTGCGAGGGACCCACCCCTCAACGGTAACCCTACGGGACCAAGTCTCCGTAATTCGTATCGAGTTTCCCACAGTCTCAATCATCAATATCACGTGAGGGACGCACCCATACCACGTCTCAATATACTCCAATAACTTATTCACATACATCTCAGTGTCTAAGTCCTCATGAACTCCTAAAGTTGCATACTTTATTGAAAATCATTTAAACTTCCATCACCATACAAGGGTTGATAGGGTAAAACAAACCCTTAGAATCACAAAATACACCCTTACAAAATATTTCCATTTCCCTAACCTTTCTTTCTACCTCTTAACCTAGTCTTCCGTAGAAGACCTTGCATCATCGTCAAAGAAATTGTCAGGGCATGTCATCGACACGTGCCCCAACACTCCACACGTCAAACAGGGTATTATTCCCGGTCCTCCAATGTAAGGACAATTAGTCCTCTCCTTCCCGTGCCCGTGCAGTCCACAAACAGGGCAAATGACCTCAAGGAGGTAGGGGCAGTAAGTACAATTGTGCCCCTCCTGATTGCACAACTCGCACATATACCCGGGCTCTATCTCCCCTACAAATTCTCTTATGTTTGGGACATATTCCTCATCCTCTTCAGGTACAAAGGCCCCAACATTGTACTCGGGCGATCTTACCTCCATGTCCTGACTGTTTTCAACTTCATTGATGAAGTTTGGTATGCTAGCATCGTCGGAAGAAGAAACTAGGTCTATTGGACAGCTAGGTGTCCCTTTGTCCCACAACTCGGTGTACTCTATGTTGCTCGTCATATCTGTATCACAGCAACAAAAACATATCAATAACAACTATAAATCAAATCAAACTAATCATTGTTTTGGGGAATTTTCCCTAATCAACATCTTGTACTTCTTGTTTGGGGATTCTTCCTATGTATCATAAATGTCTCGTGTTTGAGGAATTTTACCAAATAAACATCTTGTGTTTCTTGTCCTTGGGGAAAATTGCCAAATAAGCACTCTTTGTATTTCTTTGTTTTTTGGGGAAACTTCCTAAGTATCATTTGTTTGTTTCTCCATTTGGGGATATCGGGGAAGTGTTTCCTATGTAGCTATGTTTGGTATATTCATTTATGTTGACTTTACTTCCTTTGCTATCTTTGTTGTTCTCAGATTGATTGTTCAGTCTGAGTCTACGAAGTAAATTAATCCGGCCCCCAGTCAGCGGACTCCGAAGAGTCGGTCAGTTGGGATTCTTATCCGTCAGAGAGACATGAAACCGTCTTAATCTTACTTCGGAAGATTCAACTTCCCATTTCGCTCTGATACCAACTGTAACACCCCGCCCTTTCCGAGAATTTCAGAGTCTAATTTTTTTTTTTTTTTTAAAATAAACATCGGAAGAGAGCGGGCGGCGTCACGACGTGAGTTAAGTTCAGACTACCCAAGTCTGAACCTTAACTGGCCACCCATGTGTACATGGAATAGACCATGATAGTGAATCACACATGGAACTAACATCAACATGCGGAATAATCTAGATAATTGCGGAATAGAAAGACCAGATAGCAAGTAACAGTCTTAATATTAAATAACATAGATCAACCATCCACAGGTTATTATCCTAATCAAACCATAGCAAATAACGAATTATTACATGTCCAACAATAGTATTCAAATGACAGTAATATAACGTAATCCAAATCCATCATTAAAGCACTTAGGCTCAGCTCCCCTCCTGGTCAATGACCTTTCCTTTCCCCTTGCTTGTACCAGCAATCTCCTCTGAGGATAGAATTAGGGCGTTAGATCAACGCGCCCAGTAGGTTCCCGAATCAGGGCTACCACATGGTTAGTCAAAAACATGCAAATGATATAATAATAATACATGTGAGACAAAATTCCATAAAAACATGCTATGTATGAAATGAACATGTAATGAGTCCCACCCATCACCATTCAACATAGCCATCACTTGACGGGATTCTCATCGTCAAGGTAACCCACAGTGGTCTTTCGGACGCCCCGACGGAGTGTGGCCTCCGGATTCCTCCTGATGGGATTCTCATCATCAGGGTACCCCACAGTGGTCTTTCGGACGCCCCGACGGAGTGTGGCCTCCGGTTACAACACCATCATCCCATGTCATGCATGAGATGTCTATGCAAACATGTCATTTAGAAACATAACTTTACAATCATATAAGTTATCGAAATCAACATAAAACAACATATGAAATAGTGGTTACAATAAAGGTAGGAAACCTACTGAAGAATCCCTTCAGTAACTAATCTTTCTTTCGCGTCACCCGGTCACGACTCGCACGTCGTTCAACTTCCGGTACCTTATCCATATAACAATCAATAAATCATACTATCACTTACTTGTTCATTCATATCTAAGACCCAACTACATCATGTGAGTCCTTTGATCAATCCCTTCATTTGACTTGTATTCACAGATTTGCCATTGGTATAACTAATGTCTAATCTTGCTCATAATCAAAGTTCATAAAAGTAATCTACCTTAGTGGCTGGTTATTTACTTATCACTAAGTCCAAAGATAAATCCATATGTTTACTTAATCCAACTCATACAACCAAGTCATAATCTCCAACAAAACAATCTATGGGGTTCGGCCATTGCTATGATCCTCCTACACAATGATCCCATCATTTGTTTACAAGTTAGGCTCTACCATTTAGCCATATTAACTACAAGGTTCAGCCATCCCATGGCCAACCCAAAACAGCAAGCTTATTTCATTTAACATACATAGGAAAACCCATAAATCTTGGTCCATTCATCCCAAAACTAGCCCCATGGGGTTTGGCCATGCACATGGCCAAACCCAATGGTTCTCTTGATCTGATTATCACCATGATCACTCATGGTTTAATCATGCTAATTCAACCATGATCAATACATGGTTCAGCCATCCAAAGGCTGACCCAAATCAGTAACCATAACCCTAAGTAAACAAAATAAAAACCATAAAGCAACCCATGGGGTTCGGCCATTCACATGGCCGAACCTCATGGCTCTTTGGGATTCAATTCTTCTAATAATCTTTCATCATTTATCCTGTATCTTAGGCATAAAAACAGCAAACCTAATTCTATTTAAATCCTATAGAAACCCCATGGTATTGCATGGTTTCTAACTCTTTGATTTCACAACAATCATCAATCTCTTTCATGGGGTTCGGCCATTCAAGTTGGCCGAACCCTATGTCCATGAATTGATCCTTCAAATATGCATTAGGTGTTATTTAAATCATGCAATATCAGTACCCTTTTGCTGCCCTTATATCTCTTAGAAACCCTCTAATTAAATTCATCCAAACAGTCCATAAAAGTCCATGGTTTCCATGTTTCCCAACATGAAAACCAAGATTCTTTTACATGGGGTTCGGCCCTCCATGGTGGCCGAACCCAATGGTTATGTTTACTGTTTTTAAACCTCAGATAATCATGTAATAACAGTAAATAAAAATCAGGTTTTACCTTTCAAACAAACATCCAAAATCAACACAACTCCATGGGATTCGGCCATCCAAGATGGCCGATCCCCATGGTCCATTTTTTCCAATTTTAATCCACTGATTTAGACCACATAACTTCCACCTTTTCTGATATCCAAACCCATGTTTTAACCCTCTTTAAAACATGTATTTTAAATCTATTACAAACATCTAACATCAGTCCCAACTTATATGGTTTTAATTTCTAAAAACCATCAAAACTAGCCACTTATTTTCATGGGGTTCGGCCATGCTAAGTGGCCGAACCCAATGGTCCATTTCCATCTTTTAATCCACTGATTTTAGACCATATAAACTTCAGTCCCTATGTCAATCAGATCCATGTTTTTTAACCATTCTAAAACATGTATTTAAATCTTAAATCAAAACCCAAAAACAGTCCACAAAATCCCAAAACATGAAAACCAAGCCATCTCTTACATGGGGTTCGGCCCTTCATGGTAGCCGAACCCAATGGTTATTTTTACCATTTTAAATCCTCCATAATCAAGGTTAAACATTGGTGTATTCGGCCATGACCATGGCCCAATACATACCCTACTTGTTTTATGTTTTTAAACCAAAATATTATAAAGATACTTACCAAATTTTCCAAACTTCCTCCTTGTCTTTGATCCTTGTTTTCTCCCTTCTATTTCTTCTTTTCTTTTGCTGTTTTGTGCTTGAATATTTGATGCCAAAACCTCTGCTATTCCAGCCAAGAAGAACAACGAATTGGAGAGAGGAGAGAGGGAGAGAGAGATGAGGAAAATCTTAGGCTTTGCAATGATAAATTGGCCAAGTGATGGTGTTCATTGATTTTGTATTTCAGCCATCAACACCCCCATTACTCCTCATCAAGCCTTGCACAAACCAAGGAGTAACTTGCAGCCAAGCAAAGCACCCCTTGGCATTCTACCCATGCAGCCATTCATATTCCCAAACAACTCACCTCAAATCCATGCATTTACATTTAATTTTCACCATGGAACCCACCAAAACAAGTCCCCAACGTGTGGGACTTGTTTTGGTTGGGTTGAGGCCAGCCAACCTCTTCAACTTACCCTTAAACTCACTGATTTACAGTCCCTTGAATTTCCATTTTGACTCACCCAACTCAAGGTATTTTTATTCCAACCCAACTCATCACATTTAATGCATTTCCTTTAATGCACATGAGTTAACTCACTTTTTGATTTAATTCCAACTCACCTCAGTCCCACTCAACTGATTTGACTCGTGTTTTATCTCCCTTGAGGGTTCACACGGTCAACAATAGTCAACTCGACCCGTTGGGTCCACTTTTAGCTCCTTGACCCGTTTTTGACCCTATGACCCAAATATGGTATTTTGGTCATTTGCAATTGGTTTTTACATATGGGTCAAGCCTACCCATTTTTTCTCCACTTGATTTCCAATCAAATAGGTTTAACCCCACTTAATTTAAAATCACAAAACGGTCAAATAATCCAGTAAGACTCGATGGGTCCCATTTGAGCCCTTTGACCCATTTAGCCATTTTCGACCCAATTGATGTAAATTACCCATCCAATCAAACTTAACATTCATAATGTGCTCATATGATCTTAATTTGAGCAATGGACCATACCATTTCCTTACTTAACATCACAAAATAATTAATTTAACACATCAGGGGCATTTTCGTAATTTATCCACTTCATTGAGAAATTACCCATCCAATCAAACTTGAAATTCATAATGTGCTCATATGATCTTAATTTGAGCAATGGGCCCCACTATTTCCTTATTTACAATCACATTTATTGAATTCACCAATCCAGGGGCATTTTCGTAATTATTCCAACCGTTGAGAATTCTTTGACCCAATTAACCATTTTGACCTAATTTGATGTACATTACCCATCCATTATAATTTGACCCTTATAATATGTTCATAGGATCTTAATTTGAACAATGGGCCCCACTATTTTCTCATTTAACATCATAATTAATAAATTTACCAATCCAGGGGCATTTTCGTAAATATTCATCTTATTGAGAAATCGGGATGTTACAGCTCTGCGGCAGGGTCACCGAATAAGTGGGTATTTCCAGACTCAGAGAAGTTAGTATCTTCGGCCTTTGTCCATTCTTCCTCATCAGAATTGTCCAAACAGAAATCACTTCTGCTTCGGTTATCAGGTTTTGTCCAGATTGAGACCTGAGATGATACCGACGGCTGGATCCAGTCCTAGGAGCAGGGATTTTTCTTTGAGGTACTCTTAGGAGCAGAGCTTGATTTGGGAGTACCCTACACGAACCTAGGTGATCTCTTGAGGAAATGGGAGCTAGACTCAGGGATTTTTCTGGTGGTCAAAGGCCGAAATTTAGCAGCCTTCATTTTTTACATGGTCGTTTGAGAAGAGATGACCAAGGTTTACCCAACCACTAAATCTAACAAACACCATGACACCCTGGCTTCTTGAAGTGAGAGAAGCAAAAACCATAAGGTTTTTCGGTGAGATATCGCTCCGAGAGGTGCTTTCGACTGATCTAGGGCACAAGAGGTAGGAGGGAACTCGCTAGAGCTCAGCGACAGAAAAACGATGATTTCGAAATGATCTGTCGTTTTCGCAGAAGGATACTTTTTAACATAATCCTTCTATCGCACCGATAGGTCATGACCAATGACTGGTCTGTATCGACATGTCGAGGGATACCGACGTGTCTATCCTTTCGATTTTCCCCCTGTCAGACAGTGTTCTGATTTAAAACAGTACCGACATGTATATTCCTCCGACTAGTCTATCCTTCCACCTACGTTTTAAAATTGAAAGATGACTGGGTGTGTATGTGTGTGTGTGTGCTTGCGATGTTCATAGTTCATCAAGCTTAGCTTATACACTTTTCAATGCCAGTGTAGATACATACATTCACACAGGTTTTGTGCCATTAGAAGATTCAACACATCCTTCTAAAGCTAGGCACAAAACATGGATTACGAATCTCTTTTCCTGGATCCAAGCCAATCCAAGTACCTTTGACACATTTAATTTACTAATTCAAACATATTGCCCAAGTGTGTGATGTCATGAGATGTGACATCTCCAGGCTTTAGCAAAGACAAGGTGTCTATGAACATAACTCATTCCACATAATGTATAAAATAACGAATATTGAAATGAGACACTTAAGCACACAGATCATACATTCATTTCACATTTTGAAGACATTTTGAAGACATTAATCATGCATATGGAAATGAAATATGACGTTACTCACACAGTTCTCATGCCTGTTATCATGTTATATTCAACTTGGACTATTTCAATGGATGAACTTAGGCAATCACCTATACTCTTAGTACATAAGTTGGTCATGATAGGTGATGTCATCCATTGGGCTAGAAGAGCCAATTTTTTGTTGATTCTTTCAGCCTCTTTTGCTATTTCATATCTTTTTAAATATCTTAAAAACACATTATGAAACAACACTGATGAATGCTACAAGTGTTTGATTAAAGTGCATAGTCATTTCATCATTAGTCCAAGCTATTTGGTCTTTGGGCTGAGTGGTCATGGAAGTTGAAGGTTTATCAAATATCTCTTCCATAGGCGTAGACCACTTTTTATTCACCTATTTTCAAACATATTTATGGATGAAAACGATTACATTTTTCATCACAAATGGAGGTTTTTGAAATATCATGTCTTTCTCTCATAGCCATTGTTTTAGCACGGATCAACTCGGATGGTTAGATATTTGTAAAGAGTACGAGGCTCTAATACCAATTGAAAGTTCTTCCCTTTGTGCCAGAACACGATTGACCCTAAGAGAAGAGAGAGGAGGGGGAGGGGGGGGGGGGGGGGGGGGGGGGGGGGGGGGGAATAGGTCAATCCTAGTTTCCATGGTGTTTCCAAATTTTTTGATTGTTTAAAGTTTAAGTGCAGCGGAATAACAAAATTAATCAAGAGATTTGCTTAGTGTGATTAATGTTTATAATTATTTAAACTATCACACTAAGATTGGATCCCTTTACATGTTGCTTGAATTGATGCTTGTGCACAATGTGTAAAAGATAATCAAAATGCAAATTGATGTGTGTTGAGCAGAGTACTTAAATACCAAGCACAAACACACAATGATCAAACACCATAAGACCAAATTTATAGTGGTTCGGTTAGCCAACCTACATCCACTGTTAGGACTCGCTCAACCTTGAGCTATCCCCAAACTACTAAGTGGGGACTCACACCCTCACAATTAGAGCAGGAATTCCACCTTACTCAATCAGCTGGAAATTTCACCTACCACACGTAGAATAGGAATTCCACCTATTCATTTGGCTGGAATTCCACCGACCACACTGCCAAAGACGACGCTCTAAATTTTTTATAGTGGTTCCGGAGCGAGGCCTTCTTAATCCACTTTCGGGACAAAGGTTTTAAATAAAATTAAAACCAAGAAGCACTTGCTTTTGAAGCTCTTTCTTTTTGATGTATGCTTCTTCAAGATCCACCCAATGTGTGCCGGCACTCTGTCTTATAGCGGTCGTAAAGAAATCACAATTCCTGGGTGACTAGGAAATTGGTTCTACCAAATCTTTCCTAGTTTATTACCCTTTCCTCTCTCTCTCTCTCTCTCTCTCTTTCTCACAAACTCAATCCATATGATTGCTTGTGTTAGATTCCCCAAGTGTAAACATAAGAGAGAGTGATCTTTTTGTTGGCCCTTGTTTAAGCTCACTAATAATAATGAGGGTCCAACCGATTTACCAAAGAATCTCAATTGGTTGCACAAAGATTGGTTTTTATAGACACGGCAACCAGTTTCAGCAACGGTCATGTACCGATAGGTAAGGCGCACCGAGAGGTCAGCGACTAAAAATATTACCATTCAACAACCCAACCGTTGCACATTAAATGCACTCCCAACGGTATAATTCTTTCCCGGTCGACAGGGCGGTATCGCCGATGGATCGATAGTCATGGCACCGATAGGTCGGTCCATACCAGTGGCTCGGTTTGGGACAACACCATGTTGACAGAGTTTCAAGCCCAGAAACTAGTCTTACCTAGACCGACCTGTTGCCCTTTACTGAGGGGTCGGTCCAGGTACTCTCGATCGGTCTTGAACTACCGATATGTCTGTTTTCTCAAGAGTCCACTTGAGTTCTAAGTTCTAGAACTCATAAGTCTTCATCGAAGAGTCATTGACCACGATGGGTTGTTTTAGCCTTTCACCCAATGGTCAGTGCATACGAGACTCTCGATCAGAGGCACAACTAGAATGACATTTCTATGGTTCAAAACCTCGGTCAAACTGGGCGACCAGTCTTTGACCACGATGGGTCGATCTTGTCTCCACCGAGGGGTCGGTGAGAACGATGGGTCAAGCTGACATTGAAACCAAATATATATTTCCAAGTTGGGTTCCAATTCGTTGTCAAGCTTCCTCTCTAGGCTTTTAATGATTTTACCATTTGTTCAACTAAGCCTAGGAATGGTCCTCTTAAGGTGTGGGTAGCACCTAAAGTCATCTATGGCCAAATACCTATTCTGTGATTGCCATAACGATGAGCTTCAATCCGGTGGAGTATGATCTTCAATCTTGATCATTTTGAGTCTTCAATCTTCTAGCATGTGATTCTTTCCGAGTCATGGAATTGACAAACTTAAGGACTCTACAAGCCGGGACACTAACACAGTGTTTCAGAGAGAGTTGTATGCTCAGTTGTGTTTATGCTCAACGGACTATCTCTGGATAAACAACCGGTCAGGATAGACCATGCAGGTTTCAGAGGACATGTCTTATGCTCTGCGCTCTTCGTTATGAGGTGTAACACCCGGATTTTTCAATGCATAAATATATTGGATGTTTGTCTATTTTAATTGTTAAATTTGTTGAATTTAAGATTTATGGATGGAATGGACTTTAGGTGGGTAAGAATTGGGTCAATAGCCCAATTATGATCCAATGGATCAAGGATAGAATTCGGGTTGGAAATAATTGGGTATGTGTGATTAAATGGGTCAACTACCCAATTGGGACCCAATGGGTCATAGGTGAACTAATTAGAAGTAAATGGGTAAGGTTTGATAATTGGGTCAAATAACCAATGAAGATCCAAGGCATGAGATCCACCTCATCAAGTGACGTGGCATGTATGTGACATGGCCAAGTGGGACCCAAATCCACCTCATCAAGTGAGGTGGCAAGTGGTTAAGGTAACATGCATGGTCGGCTCACCATGGTTGACTTGGTCAACCATGGGTGTGTTCAATAGAATTGAGTTGATGAATGAGTTCAAGTGGGATAAATAATGCTTGAGTTGGAAAGTGAATTCACATGAGTTGAGAATTTATTAATGTTGAGTTCAAGTGCTTGAGCTGGAAAATGAGTTCATTTAAGTTGAGTTGAGTTGAAAGGGAAGTTGAGGAGACTCCCATTTGAAGTGAGTCAAGTGGGAGATGGAGGGTTTCCATCTCAAAGGATGGAACCCAAGGTACTAACGTTAGGAGATGGAAAGGATTTCTTGAGCTTAAGCCAAGTGTCCCTTGGTTAGATAAATAATAATGAGGGAAGTGAGAGGGTTGTGGGGCTGTTTACAAAGGGGTACACTCCATCCCTTGGGGCCGATTTTCATCTCTTTGAAAGAAAGAGATTTTCATCTCTCTCCCTCTCTCAACTACACTCGGCCGATTCTCTCTCTCTTTCTTGAGCAAGAGATTTTCATCTCCAGTCCTATCTCCCTCTCCCATTTTCGTTTTCTATACTTGGAGAAATCAGCAAAGAACAAGAAAGGAAAGAGAAACGAAGGAGACGGGAAAGAAGGTAAGGTTCTATGTTTCATGATATAGAATTAAAAATTAAGGGAAAACATAGTATTAATCATAATATGGTAGAACCAATGGGTTCCGGATTTGGTTAACTGGGCTGGCTGAACTGTTGTAAGCCATGGGAATGGATACGTGTTGAAAAGAAACCAGCAAACCACAAGATTAAATTCGGAATCTTGGTTGAATGGCATAAGATGGAATGAATTAAGGAAAAGACTCTAACCTTGTTTGGTGGGTAAGATTTGTTAAAATGAGGTATGGTGATGATGATCATGTTTAGACAAGATTAAAGAATGAATCTCATGAAGAAAAGATTTACAAATAATCAAACAAGGAGGACTGAACACGGGTTACACTGTCTGTTTGACGGATACTATTGTCCGCGGATGGGTAATAGACTGGACAGGGTGTTGCCTGCGGATGGGTTTTTGCCATCCGAGGGACAGGTTTCGACCGTCCGCAGGACGGGTAATGGACTGGATAGGGTGTTGTCTGCGGACGGGTTGCACTGTTTGTAGGACTGGTTTCTGCAGTCCGTGAGACGGGTTTCGACCGTCAATAGGATGAGTAATAGATAGGACATGGTGTTGTTTGTGGACATGCTGCATTGTCTGTAGGACGGATTTTTACCGTCTGCAGATGGGTGTGGACTGTTTGCGGGACGGGTAACGGATGTGAACAGAGTGCTGTCTGCGAACGGGTGTGGGCTGTTCGCGGGATGGGTTTCAACCGTCCGCGGATGGGTTTCTATCGTCCGCAGGACTAGTAGCGGACGGTGATTTGCCGAGTTCAGTCGACTGAATTTTAAAGTGAAATTTCTTTTTCCAAATTGTTTAAGTTTATCTGGATGAGTAAAGGACGATGTGAAATGAATGGGTAATTAAATTAACATATGTGTATGATGAATTCGTTAAGGTAACAGGATTTCACAAAAGAGTGTATGGTCGGTTTTGACATGATCGGTGATCGATATCTTCATGAAGCAGCAAGGATAGTATACTGAAATTTGGTAGGATTCCTACCTTGTTGACACACTGTGGATTATATACATGTACTGATTTTATTTCCATATAGGATGATGTATTTTGGGCATCAAATGATTATGTTTTTAAGAATTGAGTTTCAATGCGATTATGTACTTTGATATGAAATGGCATCATTGCACTCATTACCTCATGCATGGCATGGGAGGGAACCCTAGGGAGGAGTCCACACACCATTCGGTGTATCCGATAAACAAACGTGGGAGGAATCCACACTGATTCCGATTAACATATATGGGAAGGAGTCCACGCTCCATTCGGTGTTGCCGATTAACATACGTGGGGAGGCATAAAAGTGAATACTTGATGTGGTTTTGTTCCTCAAGGGGACTACTAATGTGATTTGTGATATGGTTGGATACAGAAGTTGGGTAGGAGATCATTGGCATATGACACCCATGACATGGCATTAAGTTAGCATGATTTCGTTATAAGCATTATGCGCTGATTTTAGTACTACAAGTTGTTTACAATTTTGATATGATGTATTTATCGTGATTTTATACTAAACCAATGTGTATAATCCTACTTGGAATTCCTACTGGGCGCATTGACTAACACCCTATTTCTACCTTTAGATGATGCTACAGGGAATTGAACTAGCGATGGATGTGGAAGAAGCCAAGCTTAGGAGCTTGGGCGGCTTATAGCTTACTTTGTATTTAATATTAATTTTGGACAATGTATTTTGAGATAATTGCATTTTGGATTGTAATAATTTAGATTTATCTTGCTATGGTTTGATGTTACATTTGGATTTTAAGTTCAGTTAATTTAATGGTGATTGACTTACTTGCTAATTAATGTTATGGATGGTATTTGTAATCATATAATAATACCGCAAACATTAGTAATGCGTGTGAAATGTTTTAGTGGACTTGTCCATGCACACGTATTGGTGGCCAATTAAGGGTCGGGTTTTGGAAGCTCGGACTTAGGTCGCGTCGTGGTGTCCCGCTCTCTCTCACTCTTTATTAAAAAAAAAAAACAAACAGATTCTGCTTTTCGGCGAGTGAAAAAGGGCGGGGCGTTACATGAGGTGAGTTAAAGGTATTGTTGATTCCTGATAGGACTTGAGTACAGTGACAACTACAAGTTGGCATTTTTACAGTTCTGTGTGAGGCACTATGTGGCCGACTGTATAAATTGCCCTTTTATTGGGCGGGGATCTTGAGACAAGTTTGTTGAGACTAGATATGCTCAAAGGAACTACCAAGCAGATGAGGTTGGTTATGTAGAAGTCATTAGTTTCGAGATTGGTGATTGTTGTCCAAGTTGTTCAGCCATTCGTGGTGCTTCGTGGTGAGGTTGTTTCATTGGGTCAGGTGTTTTGGCATCATTTTGTGTTGAGGAAATTGGTTTGATAGTGAGTTTCAACTGTGTAGAGGCACTTTTACCTGGATTTTTCTTGCGAGATTTGTGTTGAAGGTGAATTTTGAGGATGAAATACCTTAAAGGGGGTCGTGTTGTAATGACCCGACCCTATTTTTCGAGATTTTAGGGGTTTGGTAGCAATAGGGAGAGTATGGGCTCCGTGGTGGGGCCCGGTTTGCTCGGTTTCAGGTTGGAGATCCAAAGGGCATTTTGGTTATTTTGAATTATTGAATATTTTTATCATGTAGAATGTTTGAAAATCACACATTTTCTTCCCCAATGTTCAACGTTTGATTTTTAACGGGTTTTAAATTATTTTTGGAAAATTTAAAAATTTTATTTTTATTTCTCTCGTTTTGAAAAAGAAGAAGAAGAAGAAAACCCTAACCCTAAAGCCCCCCCACCCCCCACCAACCCCCCCAACCCAAAACCCTAAGTATATAACCACCCTTTTTCAGTTGCACTGTAGCAATCGTAGCTACAATGCTGCCCGTGTCTCCGTCCTGCTCTCCTCTCTCGCATCTCTATTTTTTTTTTTTTTTGAACTTCTTCATCTTCACTCTTCCAAACCCTAATCTCCATCACTCCTTCTCCTTTTCTCTCTCCTTTCTCCTCTTCCTCCCTCCGCAGATATCCCTCTCTCTCTTTCACTCCCTACCCTCCGGTCGCCCCTCTCTCAACTCTCTTCCCTCTTCTTGTTGGTCATCTTCTTCTTATTTTTCTCGTGTCCCCCTCGTTCTTACCCTAAACCCCCTTTCCAACCGCTGCCTGCATCGGGATCAGATGCCCCTGCTGCCTCAGTTCGAGCTTTCTCAACCCTAATCGGAGTTGGATTTCTTCTTTCTACCACGGAACCATGTGCACGTCTTTCTCACTTATTTTTCTCTTTGATTCTCCCTTCTCTCTTCTTTGTTTTCCCCCATTATTTTCTCTTTTCTTTGGTGTTCCCTTATTTTCCCTATTTTTCCCTCATTTTCCGTCCTTCTTTCAGTTGGGTTGCTGTGTCGACTAAGCCAAATCTGAGTTGACTCGATTGGGTTTGGTCCCAGACCCTTGCTGTAACGCCCCGCCCTTTTTCACCCGTTTTACGAAAATCAGAGTCTATTTTTTTTTTTTTTTGAAATAGAAGGGTGAGAGAGGGCGCGGACGCCATGACGCGAGTTAAGTCCGAGCTTCTAAGCCCGACCCTTAACTGGCCAACCCCACGCGTGGGCGGAACTAAGTCCACGAGAACAGTTCACGCGTAGGAAGTAAGCTCGCGGATTATAATTATTGCGGAACATGATAATAGAGTCTATCCTACCGGTTTTTAGATAGAAGGGAAGATACAACATTGAATTACCAAAATGCCCCTAAGTTCATAATTATATCACAAAATGTAATCGTCCATAAGTAACGTCCAAACCATCGCAAGAATGTAAACTTATACAACCCGACAAGCTAAGTTACTTTCAAATTACATCTTCAAAATGTAAACGTAAATGAAACTAAGACTGCACTGCCCAAGCTCCTAAGCTTGGCTCCTGTCATGTCCACCGCTTCCGCCATCCCCTGCGTCATCAGCTAGGGTAGAAGTAGGGCGTTAGTCAACGCGCCCAGTAGGACTCCGAGTAGGGGTAGCACATGGATTAGTGATACACACATACCGATACAATAAAATACAACAAAATAATCATGTGATGAATGTTATGCTATGGGTGCTTATGTCATGTGTCCCACCCATCATCCATATGATCATACAATATCTTGTTCCCCATGTTTGCTTCTCGGTCGCCCCGACGGAGCATGGACTCCGGTTATCGAACTATCCCCATGTGTGATTCTCGGTCGCCCCGACGGAGCATGGACTCCGGTCATAGCCCTCAGGCTATCCCCATGTCTGATTCTCGGTCGCCCCGACGGAGCATGGACTCCGGTTTTATTATTTTCCTGCCCATGCCATGCATGAGATGTACGTGCATTATGCTATGTAGTATATAGATAAATCATAATTTTGATATACCATACATAGCCATATAATGCATAATATAAAAATATAATCCATAAGATTCATAGCTTAAAACTCATCATAAGAATAAAACATAATCATAAATAATTTAAAACACCATCACATATCCATCGCTTACAAAAAGGTAGGAATCCTACCGAATACCGTGTCGCGTTCCGTTACGCTTTCCGTTCGATAATCCGGTCGCCGATCGCGTACCGTTTGCGACGTCCGATACCTTATTACATTTACCGAATTAGTCCATACATTATCCATGATTTAGTTCCTAACTAATCATAACCCTAGGTCCATTCAATGATCTTTAAATACATTATAAGTTTATCGAAAATCGGCCCTTAACTTAGCCCATTATCCATTGGTTTAATCACATACATAAATCCGATTTTGACCATTTTAGATATTTCCAATTTGCGGCCTAAAACGCAGCAACTAATCGCTTCACTTAACCATTCACAAAATATCCGATTTTTATGTCTAATCCCTATAGGGTTCGGCCATGTACCATGGCCGAACCCATGGTTCTTCAATGTGGCCACTTATTACGGTTTTGCCACTCTCCTTCCATGGTAAATCATCCATTCATTTATGTGCATTCTAAGTCCAAGGTTCATTCATACTTAGGTCCATTCAATCATGACCTAACATCATAAAATCAGCCACCTAATATTTAATTTTGAAAAATAATTACTCCCACACCTAATTCCACATTTTGACCCAAGGTGTGGCCCACATATCATCTTTATAAATCCATCAAAATCTAGTATTCTTCTACATTATTTTCCGTATATTAAATCCACTAATCACTACCCTAAGGTTCACCTTTATGGATACCATTTTCAAAGACTAGGTTTTGTCCCAAAATAATCCAATTTAAAATCACAAAACTTTAATCATTTTGGCCCTTTAAATCAAACTCCTAAGCATTGATACATGCATTTAACCTTAGCCTAAAATTGATCAAAATTTGGGTCATGGGTTCGGCCATACACCATGGCCGAACCCATGATGTTTCTTTCCCCATTTTTCTTGGTTTCAATTACCCATTTAAACTTACCTCCAATGAAAATTAAATCATCCATTTAAATCACCATCTTTATTCCATTTAAACATCACATATCATACTTGTAACACCCATACAATCTATCCATTTTTCTTAACCAATTTCTTTACTTTCCCATCATTAAAAATTATTAATTACCACTATAGGGTTCGGCCATACACCATGGCCGAACCCATGGTTCATGGCTCATCATCCATTGATGCCATTCTTAGACCAATGTTTTTGTCCAAAAGACATCCATTTTTAAAATCAATAATCCTCATTCATTTTGGCCCTCTAAAAAAATATCATACCCTTTGTAAATCCATTTAAATTTCATCATTAACCTAACCCAATTTCTATTTTGTTTAACCACATATATAAACCATACTTAGCCCATGAATGACTTAAAAACATGGGTCATGGGTTCGGCCATACACCATGGCCGAACCCATGGTGCCTTTCCCTCATTTTTATCTTGGATTTTTAATTACCTTTAAAATCCACTCCTACCACCAATTATTATCTCCATAATTCAAAATTATTTACTCCTCCACTTCCATCTTTTAGCACCCATTTGAAAATCACATACCATACTCAAAATTTTCAATTTTTAGAAAATATCAACCATTGAGCATCTAAGGGTCCTAATCCTCATAGATCACTAATCATCACCATTTAAAACTTACCAACTTTTCAATCATTTTAAAATCTTGAAATCCTCATAACAACCATTAAGCATTCTCCAACATTTTAAACCATATTATCCAAATTAAATTATCCATCATTCACCATGGGGTTCGGCCATGCTACATGGCCGAACCCTATGGTCATCCATTCACTTAATCTATCTCTCTCTAAGTTTATCCATTTCTTAATCTTCCATTGATGGATCTTAGATCCAAGGCCCATGATGTTTTTGGCCATTATCTAATAAATGGATTCCCTTTTTAACCATAAACAAAAATCTAAACTCTTGTTTAGAAATACTTACAGATCCGACGTATCCTCCGGTCTTTGACGCTCCCGCCAACCTCCTTGGCCTCTTTTTTCCCTCTTCTTGATCTTTGATTGGCTAGATGTGCTTGATCAATGGTGGGACATGCTTGGATTTGGATAATATAGTGTTAGGTTGAGAGAGGGAAAGAGGGGAAGATGATGGAGAATGGAAGCTCTTGATCTTCAAGAGGTGAATCCAAGGTTCCACCTCTTTTCTTCTCTTCTTCTCTTCTTTTTCTTCTAAGTTTTCTTCTAAGTTTTCTTCACTCTCTCCTTTGCAAGGTGGGGAACGAATTTCCTTGTGTGTATGGAGGGCTAGAGTCAAATGGGTAGCTTGAAATGAGATGGAGGTGGTTGGAGTGACTTAGACTCCTCATTAATTTTGCTCACCCACCAAGCATGGGCTAGCTTGACTTGGGTGGTGGTGGTTGAGACCCAACCACCAAGCATGGCTCCTATGTCCTCTTTGACTTGCCTATGTTGACCCTTAATTAATTAACCTAATTAATTAAGTTAAGTCCTCACTTAGGTTAATTAATTTCTATCCAATTTAATTCCATCAATTATCTATCTAATAAATCCACCCATGGTTGACCAAGTCAACCATGGTGGACGGCCCCCACATGTACCTACCCCACCCACCACCTCACTTGATGAGGTGGAGGTGGGCCCCACTTGGCCATGTTATATTAATTCCATTAATTTTAACTTAGGTAATTTTACAATAATTTTAATCAATTTAACTTACCTTAATCTACCTTAGTCATTCTTAAATTTATCCATGGTTGACCAAGTCAACCATGATGGTTGGTCCCACTTTTTCCTTGGTCCACATGCCACCTCAATGGGTGAGGTGGAGGTGGGCCCCATTTGGCCATATCACTTAATCTTGATACATCTTAGCTTAGATAATTTTATAATTATCTAATCCATTTAATTTATCTTAATTGGATTACCATTGGGCCCATGGCCCAATTATATTTTGTCTTTCCATTTATTTTAGGGCTTATCTACTTTGGCCCATTGGGTCCCCTATGGCCCTTTGACCCAAATTGACTATCTTGACTCAATTACTTACCATTGACCAATTAAATGAATTAATTCTAATTCATGGTCTATTGGGTAATCATTGGGCCCATGGCCCAATTAGATTCCCTCTTTGCCCACTTACTTTAGGGTTGGAACCGATTATTTTGATCCATTGGGCCCCACATGGCTATCGGGCCCCCTTTGACCATCATTGACCCGCTTGGTCCTCATTGACTCATTAAATGGATTTCATCCAATCCATGGCCCAATTGGGCTATCCTTGGGCCATTGTCCCAAAATTTGGTCCATTTGGCATTTTATTATATCAAACTTCAAATTAAAATGAATAAATGCCAATATATATATATTTATCAAAAATTCGGGTTATTACAATAGAATCCTCTTTTGAAATTTTCGTCCCGAAAATTCGAGTGAAGTAGGGGTCTAAAACAACTCATGCGAAGAGCTCCGGGTAAGCGGTTTTCATCTTCGACTCAAGTTCCCAGGTGGTTTCTTCACTGCCATGTCGTTCCCATACCACCTTGACAAACTGAATCGCGCGGTTCCGCAACACCCTTTGTTCGCTTTCAATAACTCTGACCGGCTTCTCCACATATGTCACATCGCTTTGTACATCGATGTCTTGAACATTTATCACATGAGAAGGGTCAGGATTGTACTTCCTCAGCATGGACACATGAAACACATCATGTAGAGATGACAGCTGTGGAGGGAGCGCTAACTGATAAGCTACCCCTCCCACCCTCTTTAGTATTGGAAACGGCCCCACAAATCTAGGCGACAGTTTCCCTTTCTTTTCGAACCTCATGTGCCCTTTCCGTGGCGAGACTTTTAAGAACACTAAGTCTCCCACCTCAAACTCGAGGAACCTTCTCCTCTTGTCGGCATAGCTCTTCTGACGGCTCTGTGCAGTGAGTAGATGTTGCCGTATCAGCTTAATCTGCGCTGTAGTCTCTGCAACCAAATTCGGTCCGATCAACGCAGGCTCACCGGCCTCCGTCCAACACACTGGTGATCTACACGGTCTACCATACAAGGCCTCAAACGGAGCCATCTGGAGACTTGCCTGGTAACTGTTATTGTAAGAGAACTCCACAAGTGGTAGATGATCCTCCCATCCGCTTTTGAAGTCTAGCATGCATGCTCTCAGCATATCCTCCAATGTCTGTATCGTCCTCTCTGACTGTCCATCAGTCTGTGGATGAAATGCTGTGCTAGTCAATACGTCGGTCCCCATAGATGACTGTAGGCCTTGCCATACTCTGCCGGTGAATCGGCCATCCCTGTCGGATACAATAGACCGGGGAATACCATGTAACTTGATGATCTCTCGGATGTACCGTCGACCCAAAGTTTCTGATGAATCTATCATTTTGATGGGAAGGAAATGTGTGGACTTGGTTAATCGGTCCACTATGACCCATATCGCATCGTTTCCCTTTGATGACCTTGGTAACCCTGTTACAAAGTCCATGATTATGTGCTCCCATTTCCATTCTGGTACTGGTAAGGGTGCGAGTAAGCCTGGTGGTTTCCGATGTTCTGCCTTAACCTGTTGACATGTTAAGCAACGAGCAACAAACTCTGCCACGTCTTTCTTAAGTCCTTGCCACCAATAGTGCCTCTTAAGATCATGGTACATCTTCGTGCTGCCCGGGTGGATAGAGAGTTTGGTTTGGTGTGCTTCAATCAGCAACTCTCTTCTGCAATTCTTAGGTACGTATGTCCTACCTCGGAACATAAGACCCTGTCCTGGTCGTAATTCCCACTCCGGTACAACCTCACCGGCAGACATTTTAGCCCAGATCTCCTCCACCTCTGGATCTGTCCGTTGCTCCCGTTCAATCTCGGAGACCATGTTGGATCGTATGATCAGATTATATATGGTCCCATGATTATTGAGGTAGAGTTTAAATTCTCTGATGGTATTCAGTACCTCCCATTCCGTCCTGATCATGCTGGCTACTGTCGCATGTGACAAGCGGCTGAGGGCATCCGCCACTTTGTTCGCCTTGCCCGGATGATACCAAAGTGCGAACTCATAATCCGCCAGATATTCCATCCATCTACGCTGTCTCATATTGAGTTCTTTCTGATCAAATAAGTATTTCAAACTTTTGTGATCCGAGAACACCTCAAACTTTTCACCATAGAGGTAGTGTCTCCAGCTTTTGAGAGCGAAGACTACCGCTGCTAGTTCTAGATCATGTGTGGGATAATGGCGTTCATGAATTTTCAACTGTCTTGATCGATATGCCACTGCACGATTACTTTGACTGAGTGTACACCCCAGTCCCTCACCGGAGGCATCACAGTACACTTCATAATTTTTGCCTCTTTCTGGTAAGATCAGAATAGGAGCGGTCGTAAGCCTCTCCTTAAGCTCCTCAAATCTTTGATTGCACAGATTGGACCACTCAAATTTGACTCCTTTCTTAGTGAGTCGGGTAAGCGGAGCTGCAATCTTGGAGAAGTCCATAATGAATTTCCGATAGTAACCAGCCAATCCCAGAAAACTGCGGATCTCGGTCACATTTGTCGGTGCTTTCCATTCCTTGACTGCTGCTACCTTAGCCGGGTCCACGGCTATACCTTCCTCTGATATGATGTGCCCCAAGAAGTTGACTTCAGATAACCAAAATTCACACTTGCTGGCTTTGGCATACAATTAGTTCTTCCGCAAGGTGTTTAGGACTATCCGCAGGTGCTCGGCATGTTCGTGCTGACTTTTGGAGTAGATCAGAATATCATCGATGAATACGATCACAAACTGATCTAAGTATGGACGGAATATTCTATTCATTAGATCCATGAACACCGCCGGTGCATTAGTAAGTCCAAACGGCATGACTACATATTCATATAGACCATACCGTGTCCTGAAGGCTGTCTTCTCTATGTCCTCTTCTCTAACTCGAATTTGATGGTATCCGGACATCAGGTCAATCTTAGAGAAATGAGAGGAACCCCTAAGTTGATCAAACAGATCATCAATCCGGGGTAGGGGATACTTGTTCCTGACAGTCAACTGATTTAATTTCCTATAGTCCACACACATTCGTAGGGTACCGTCTTTCTTTTTCACAAATAATACTGGGGCTCCCCATGCTGATGTACTGTTCCGAATGAAGCCTAGTCTGAGCAGTTCATCAATTTGCTTCTTCAGTTCGGTCATCTCAGCTGGCGCCATCCTATAATGGGTAATGATACTGGAGCGGCGCCGGGGTATAATTTTATTTCAAAGTCTATCTCCCTCTTAGGTGGCAAACCAGGGAGTTCTATTGGGAATACCTCGGCAAAATCTGCTACTACAGCCGGAAGTTCAACCGTTGGTGCCTTATCTAATCTGAGGCTGTTCAAGGCAAGATGGTTCAATTCCTCCCGCAGTCTTCTAGGGATACCCTGCCTGTCAGCGTGTACCATGTACCGCTTTCCCTCGGGTGACCAAAATGTTACCCTACGAAGATGGCAATCAATATGGGCCTGATACGTAGTCAACCAATCCATGCCAAATATGACATCATATTCCGCCATATCGATTACTAAATAATCGAACTCTAATCTGAATCCCGCGAGTTCCGTGTTCAATGCCGTACATATTAGTCCTAATGATGTGTCTCCGACGGGGGATACAATGGTGAGTGATGTGGACAGGTTTTGTACTAGTGTACCCGTGGCAGATATGAATGCAGCAGATATGAATGAATGTGATGCTCCAGAGTCAAATAAAGTAATAGCATAGGAACTACCAATTACAGCCATACCTTGCATCACTGAACAGTCCACTGCTACTGGAGATGGTATGGTGAAGAGTCGTCCAGATCCCGCAGGTTTTGGTGCCCGCCCCGCCTGATTATATGTTCTGTCTCCCCGCGACTGTGTCGGTCTAGTTGGAGGGCGGAAAGGCCCCCTGAAGTTGGAGGGTCGGCTAGTTTGTGGACACTCTCTCTTGTAGTGGCCCTGTTGGCCACACTGATAGCAAGTGTTCCCACCCCGGGGAACCTGTGTGACTGATGTTGATGTAGAAGGCTGACTAGGGCGAAAGCCCCCGGTAGATCCAGTGGAGGGTGAGGGCCTTGCTATGATTCGGGCGGAACTTCTTGTTGGTTTGGAATGTTCCCCGCCCACCTTGCCCTCGGCAGTTGTCGAACCGCACTATCTCATTTAGTTCCTTTTCTGCGATGGTGGCCCTGCTAACCACCCCTGCCAGTGTGGGCTCTTTGAAAATGGTTACTCTATTCTTGATGCTTGGCCGAAGGCCCCATTCAAACTTACAGGCCCTTCGGTGTTCAGTATCCACCATATAGAACCCATAGATAGACAGTTTAAGAAATTCTCTGTGATACTCCGCCACTGTCATGTTGCCCTGTACCAGTGAGATGAAAGCTTCGGTCTGGCTCTCTCTTTCT
The DNA here is from genome assembly GCA_013350335.1 of Chimonanthus salicifolius. Classification (NCBI taxonomy): domain Eukaryota; kingdom Viridiplantae; phylum Streptophyta; class Magnoliopsida; order Laurales; family Calycanthaceae; genus Chimonanthus; species Chimonanthus salicifolius. The sequence goes on from CM023539.1 coordinate 16,518,046, forward strand.
TCCTCCGGAAAGAATTGTTCTAGGAAGGTGGCCGAGAACCACTCCCATGTCATGGGTATCCTTTCTCCTTCCGGTATCAATGCTTGTTGCTTTTCTACCACTCCCCACCAACTACCGGCATCCTCGTTCAGTTGGGATGTGGCTAATAAGATCTTATCAGCAGTACTGGAAATCTGGAGCAAATTCAAGATTTGGTTGATCCTCTTTAACCAGTGTTCCGCTCCCACAGCCCCTTCCTTTCCCTTGAAGTAGGGAGGGCGCTGTTGTTGGAAGTCCTTGACCATCTTTCGTTTATTGGAGTCGCTGGCGGTCGCATTGCCGCTTGAATGCTGTTGTAGAGCAGAAGCGATTGCCGCTTGAACTATGTCCTTCAACTCGGGAGGTACACCTTCTACGTTGATACTATTTTGTCCCTCGGCTGTATGAGGTGGTGGTACCTCTTCTTCCTGTCGAGGGGGTGTTTCCTCTCTCTCCACTCGGGGGTTGCGACGGGTTCTTCTCTTTGGCGGCATCTTTTCCTAAGTCATCGAAACATATTGACTTAGTTCTTTCACAATCATTGTCATATTCATAGTTTGGAATAATTTTCCTAAGTATCAAAGGTTCCTTCAAATTGGGGAAGAATTATTGATTAAGTATACTTCATTTTTGGGGGAAATTCCTAAGTATTGAATATTGTTTCTTTCATTTGGGGAAAGTTGCCAAATAAGCATACTTGGTTTGGGGAAAACTTCCCATCTAGCTATATTTGTCCATTTTTGTGAAATTGGGGGAAATCTCCTAATTTTGGTAATTCCCTCAATGTTATAATGATTGTACTTCCCTTCCTATCATTTCTTACGTCAAATGTGGCGCTCAGATTGAATGTTTCAGTCTGAGTTAATCGAAGTAGATTAATCTGGCCCTCGTGCAGCGGACTCCGAAGAGTCAGTCAGTTGGGATTCTTAGCTGTCAGTGAGACATGCAACCGTCTTAATCATACTTCGAGAGATTCATTCTTTCGATTTCGCTCTGATACCAACTGTAACGCCCTGCCCTTTTTCACCCGTTTTACGAAAATCAGAGTCTATTTTTTTTTTTTGAAATAGAAGGGTGAGAGAGGGCGCGGACGCCACGGCGCGAGTTAAGTCCGAGCTTCTAAGCCCAACCCTTAACTGGCCAACCCCACGCATGGGCGGAACTAAGTCCACGAGAACAGTTCACGCGTAGGAAGTAAGCTCGCGGATTATAATTATTGCGGAACATGATAATAGAGTCTATCCTACCGGTTTTTAGATAGAAGGGAAGATACAACATTGAATTACCAAAATGCCCCTAAGTTCATAATTATATCACAAAATGTAATCGTCCATAAGTAACGTCCAAACCATCGCAAGAATGTAAACTTATACAACCCGACAAGCTAAGTTACTTTCAAATTACATCTTCAAAATGTAAACGTAAATGAAACTAAGACTGCACTGCCCAAGCTCCTAAGCTTGGCTGCTGTCATGTCCACCGCTTCCGCCATCCCCTACGTCATCAGCTAGGGTAGAAGTAGGGCGTTAGTCAACGCGCCCAGTAGGACTCCGAGTAGGGGTAGCACATGGATTAGTGATACACACATACCGATACAATAAAATACAACAAAATAATCATGTGATGAATGTTATGCTATGGGTGCTTATGTCATGTGTCCCACCCATCATCCGTATGATCATACAATATCTTGTTCCCCATGTTTGCTTCTCGGTCGCCCCGACGGAGCATGGACTCCGGTTATCGAACTATCCCCATGTGTGATTCTCGGTCGCCCCGACGGAGCATGGACTCCGGTCATAGCCCTCAGGCTATCCCCATGTCTGATTCTCGGTCGCCCCGACGGAGCATGGACTCCGGTTTTATTATTTTCCTGCCCATGCCATGCATGAGATGTACGTGCATTATGCTATGTAGTATATAGATAAATCATAATTTTGATATACCATACATAGCCATATAATGCATAATATAAAAATATAATCCATAAGATTCATAGCTTAAAACTCATTATAAGAATAAAACATAATCATAAATAATTTAAAACACCATCACATATCCATCGCTTACAAAAAGGTAGGAATCCTACCGAATACCGTGTCGCGTTCCGTTCGATAATCCGGTCGCCGATCGCGTACCGTTTGCGACGTCCGATACCTTATTACATTTACCGAATTAGTCCATACATTATCCATGATTTAGTTCCTAACTAATCATAACCCTAGGTCCATTCAATGATCTTTAAATACATTATAAGTTTATCGAAAATCGGCCCTTAACTTAGCCCATTATCCATTGGTTTAATCACATACATAAATCCGATTTTGACCATTTTAGATATTTCCAATTTGCGGCCTAAAACGCAGCAACTAATCGCTTCACTTAACCATTCACAAAATATCCGATTTTTATGTCTAATCCCTACAGGGTTCGGCCATGTACCATGGCCGAACCCATGGTTCTTCAATGTGGCCACTTATTACGGTTTTGCCACTCTCCTTCCATGGTAAATCATCCATTCATTTATGTGCATTCTAAGTCCAAGGTTCATTCATACTTAGGTCCATTCAATCATGACCTAACATCATAAAATCAGCCACCTAATATTTAATTTTGAAAAATAATTACTCCCACACCTAATTCCACATTTTGGCCTAAGGTGTGGCCCACATATCATCTTTATAAATCCATCAAAATCTAGTATTCTTCTACATTATTTTCCGTTTATTAAATCCACTAATCACTACCCTAAGGTTCACCTTTATGGATACCATTTTCAAAGACTAGGTTTTGTCCCAAAATAATCCAATTTAAAATCACAAAACTTTAATCATTTTGGCCCTTTAAATCAAACTCCTAAGCATTGATACATGCATTTAACCTTAGCCTAAAATTGATCAAAATTTGGGTCATGGGTTCGGCCATACACCATGGCCGAACCCATGATGTTTCTTTCCCCATTTTTCTTGGTTTCAATTACCCATTTAAACTTACTCCAATGAAAATTAAATCATCCATTTAAATCACCATCTTTATTCCATTTAAACATCACATATCATACTTGTAACACCCATACAATCTATCCATTTTTCTTAACCAATTTCTTTACTTTCCCATCATTAAAAATTATTAATTACCACCATAGGGTTCGGCCATACACCATGGCCGAACCCATGGTTCATGGCTCATCATCCATTGATGCCATTCTTAGACCAATGTTTTTGTCCAAAAGACATCCATTTTTAAAATCAATAATCCTCATTCATTTTGGCCCTCTAAAAAAATATCATACCCTTTGTAAATCCATTTAAATTTCATCATTAACCTAACCCAATTTCTATTTTGTTTAACCACATATATAAACCATACTTAGCCCATGAATGACTTAAAAACATGGGTCATGGGTTCGGCCATACACCATGGCCGAACCCATGGTGTCTTTCCCTCATTTTTATCTTGGATTTTTAATTACCTTTAAAATCCACTCCTACCACCAATTATTACCTCCATAATTCAAAATTATTTACTCCTCCACTTCCATCTTTTAGCACCCATTTGAAAATCACATACCATACTCAAAATTTTCAATTTTTAGAAAATATCAACCATTGAGCATCTAAGGGTCCTAATCCTCATAGATCACTAATCATCACCATTTAAAACTTACCAACTTTTCAATCATTTTAAAATCTTGAAATCCTCATAACAACCATTAAGCATTCTCCAACATTTTAAACCATATTATCCAAATTAAATTATCCATCATTCACCATGGGGTTCGGCCATGCTACATGGCCGAACCCTATGGTCATCCATTCACTTAATCTATCTCTCTCTAAGTTTATCCATTTCTTAATCTTCCATTGATGGATCTTAGATCCAAGGCCCATGATGTTTTTGGCCATTATCTAATAAATGGATTCCCTTTTTAACCATAAACAAAAATCTAAACTCTTGTTTAGAAATACTTACGGATCCGACGTATCCTCCGGTCTTTGACGCTCCCGTCAACCTCCTTGGCCTCTTTTCTCCCTCTTCTTGATCTTTGATTGGCTAGATGTGCTTGATCAATGGTGGGACATGCTTGGATTTGGATAATATAGTGCTAGGTTGAGAGAGGGAAAGAGGGGAAGATGATGGAGAATGGAAGCTCTTGATCTTCAAGAGGTGAATCCAAGGTTCCACCTCTTTTCTTCTCTTCTTCTCTTCTTTTTTTTCTAAGTTTTCTTCTAAGTTTTCTTCACTCTCTCCTTTGCAAGGTGGGGAACGAATTTCCTTGTGTGTGTGGAGGGCTAGAGTCAAATGGGTAGTTTGAAATGAGATGGAGGTGGTTGGAGTGACTTAGACTCCTCATTAATTTTCCCCACCCACCAAGCATGGGCTAGCTTGACTTGGGTGGTGGTGGTTGAGACCCAACCACCAAGCATGGCTCACATGTCCTCTTTGACTTGCCTATGTTGACCCTTAATTAATTAACCTAATTAATTAAGTTAAGTCCTCACTTAGGTTAATTAATTTCTATCCAATTTAATTCCATCAATTATCTATCTAATAAATCCACCCATGGTTGACCAAGTCAACCATGGTGGACGGCCCCCACATGTACCTACCCCACCCGCCACCTCACTTGATGAGGTGGAGGTGGGCCCCACTTGGCCATGTTATATTAATTCCATTAATTTTAACTTAGGTAATTTTACAATAATTTTAATCAATTTAACTTACCTTAATCTACCTTAGTCATTCTTAAATTTATCCATGGTTGACCAAGTCAACCATGATGGTTGGTCCCACTTTTTCCTTGGTCCACATGCCACCTCAATGGGTGAGGTGGAGGTGGGCCCCATTTGGCCATATCACTTAATCTTGATACATCTTAGCTTAGATAATTTTATAATTATCTAATCCATTTAATTTATCTTAATTGGATTACCATTGGGCCCATGGCCCAATTATATTTTGTCTTTCCATTTATTTTAGGGCTTATCTACTTTGGCCCATTGGGTCCCCTATGGCCCTTTGACCCAAATTGACTATCTTGACTCAATTACTTACCATTGACCAATTAAATGAATTAATTCTAATTCATGGTCTATTGGGTAATCATTGGGCCCATGGCCCAATTAGATTCCCTCTTTGCCCACTTACTTTAGGGTTGGAACCGATTATTTTGATCCATTGGGCCCCACATGGCTATCGGGCCCCCTTTGACCATCATTGACCCGCTTGGTCCTCATTGACTCATTAAATGGATTTCATCCAATCCATGGCCCAATTGGGCTATCCTTGGGCCATTGTCCCAAAATTTGGTCCATTTGGCATTTTATTGTATCAAACTTCAAATTAAAATGAATAAATGCCAATATATATATTTATCAAAAATTTGGGTTATTACACTTGCAACCCAGACCTGATCCATTTTCCCTCGAGCCCAGTTTTGGGTCTGGCCCAGCTCGGTAGATTTGGTCCAAGCCAGTTCTTTGGCCGGTCCGATTAGGCCTAGTTTCGGGCCTTGCCCGGTTAGGCCCACTTTTTGGCCTTGCCCAATTCAGGCCCATTTGCAGTTCAAGCCCCGTTTGGCCCTTCTTGCCTCGATTACTTACTCTTTTGTTCTTTTTCAATAGTTTGAGTTCTCTTCGACCCTTCGGACCGCTTTCTTGGATTTCAGAGGCACACACATGTGAGGGGACTCATCACTATTGTTTTAGCGTACATGAAAAACATATATTATCTCATAAATTTTTGGACATGGAGTACGAGGAATGGGACCATTATGTGATTTAAACCACTTGGCAAGGGAAACTGTTATGACGATTGATATGGCAAGGGACCCATTCGGACGTACTTGTATCGAAGTGCCTAAGATGGCATGTTGATTGAATAACATGATGGCGTGTTGGTTAATATATTGATAACATGTTGGTTGAGTAACATGATAATGTGCGTTGTGTGATAACATGCCTATTTGATTATGTAATAACCTGTTTGGGTTGTTAATTGTTATATACTGTGGTGGGTTTGAAAAATGTGATAATATATTGGATTACGTGTGTAGTATTATCAATACATGTAACTTGTATCGACATTCAACCATAGCAAACCATAGCAACTATTTAACTAAGTTATTACATGCCAACATCTAATTAACAAATTACATGTCCATGTAAACTTAAATAAAAAGTCCATAGATAAATCCAATCCAAAAGCCCAAGCTCCTATGCTTGGTTTCCTTCGCGCTCCTCAACTTTTTCCTTTCCTGTGTCATCCACTAAGGATAGAAATAGGGCGTTAGATCAACGCGCCCAGTAGGTCTTCCGATTAGGGCTACCACAAGGTTAGTATAAAAGCATGCATATATCATAATAATACATGATCATCAAAACGTTACAAAAACAATGCTATGTATGTATGCAAATGTAATGAGTCCCACCCATCACAAATATACATAGCCATCACCAAGTACCCCACAGTGGTCTTTCGGACGCCCCGAAGGAGTGTGGCCTCTGGTTTCCTCTTAATGGGATTCTCATCATCAAGGTACCCCACAGTGGTCTTTCGGACGCTCCGACGGAGTGTGGCCTCTGGTTTCCATAACCATCACCCCATGCCATGCATGAGATGTCAATGAGTACATGCCATATGTAAATAAATCTTAGCATTACATTTTGCTTTGAAACATAATACTTTAACAAATATCTCATAAAAATCAAGATAAAACCAAATATAATATGTGGTTACAAAGATGTAGGAAACCTACACAATGTTCACTTAAATTGACTGCTCTTTTAAACCGTCACCCGTTCACGACTTGTACACCGTTCAGGAAATCCCGTTACCTTGTTTATATAACAGCAAGTCAAACACATGTCCATTTAATTTCCAACTAAGTCTAAGTCCCAAAAACACTTTGTGGGGTTTGGCCATACCCCATGGCCGAACTTCACCCACTTAAATTTTGATCTCCTTTTTTATTTAATCCAAAACTATCCAAATAACTTAATCTTCCAAATGTACCTTGGTAGGGTTCGGCCATACAACATGGCCGAACCTTACCACTTTGGTTTTGGCCCATCTTTCAAATCCTTTGGTCATTTAATTCCATATTTACAATTGTGCCATTAGACTAACCCTTGTTTAATTTTGCTTAATAACCAATGTTCATAACCAATCCACCTTAGTGGGGTTCGGCCATACAGCATGGCCGAACCTCACCATCTTAATTTGGTCCTTTAAATCCTTCATACATATATCTCCATTTGATTTTGCCCAATTACATTATAAGTTAACCACTAAGTCCATCAAATGACCATTAGTGGGGTTCAGCCATACAACATGGCCGAACCTCACCCTATGGATTTTTATCCCATGTTCCATCATCTATCATGGTTGATCACTTTAATACTAAATCCATAATTAAGCATATGTGATTCTTAAATCAAAAGCATATAACAATTCATAAATTCCAACATAATCTTAATCCGATTATCCCATCAAAACAGTCCATGGGGTTCGGCCATACACATGGCCGAAAACTATGGTTCTCTTAACTCAATCATTCCATCATTTATTTATAATTTAAGCTCAACACTTTAGCCATAACAACCATATGGTTCAGCCATCCTATGGCCGACCCAGAATATTAAACTTATCTCCATTCAAAACCCTTTAAAACTTTCATTACATGGTATGGTTTTTATCCCTCAAAAACCATAACCATTACTAAATCCTTTCATGGGGTTCGGCCATCCAAAGTGGCCAAACCCTATGGTCCATGTTTTGCCATTTTTAAACAGCATGATCCTTGATCTAAACCCTTGGTGGATTCGGCCATATAATGGCCGGATCATATTCCCTTAACCAATTTATTTAACAAGGGTTTATAGTGCACTTACCAATACCACGACTCCTTTGATTCTTTAACTACTTCTTGATCTTTACTCCGGCTTGCTCTTCCGTTCCTTTCTTAGTCCTTCCTTCCTTCTCCTTTAGCCGAGACTGATCTTGCTTGAAGACTCCTTGAAATGGTTTAGCCAAAGTATTGATTTGAGAGAGATAGAAATTTGGCTTTGGATGAGAGTGATAAAACCTTGATGCCAAACTCCTTTGCTCTATATGTATTTTGTCTTGGTGGAGGGATCGACCAAGGACTGATTGGTGTGAGACAATCAACTAATGCTCTTGGTCTTGAGGGATGGAGTACGGCCAAGGGAGAGAGAGAGAGAGAGAGAGAGTGAGTGGATGGAGATGAAATTCTATCTTTGGTTACTCCACTTCAGCCTAAGGTAGGCACCACATGTAACTCCCCTCCCATTCATTTCCATCACTTATTTCATTTGGGGGTTTCATCCTTGAGATGAAACCCTCCAACGGTTTTTGGCTCTTGGCTGCCCTAGATGCAACCTTCTTCAAGTGTGAACCCTACTTGTAACTCCCATTTTCTTAATGTCTCCCTTGGGGTTTCATCCTTGAGATGAAACTCCCAAGGCACCCAACGGCTCCCATTCATGTCTTGTTGTATACATTCTTCTCATCATTCATCTCTCATTAACATTGCATGTGAGAGTTTCATATTGAAATGAAACTCTCATAGGCTCCAACAGCTAGCTTTTGATTGGCCTTGGGTAACTCCACATGCTTGTTTATCTTCATCTTGGGGGTTTCATCCTTGAGCTGAAACTCCCATAGCATCCAATGGTCATATTTGAATATTGAACTCCATAACCACCACCTTCCATTATGTGCTCATGTGGGAGTTTCATCCTTGAAATGAAACTCCTACATGCCAATGGTTTTGTGTCTTAGTCTCTTACCCAACCATCCTTCCCATTGGTTGTTCATTTGGAGTCCCATGCATAGCATAAAACCTCCATGCAATTCCAACGTGTAATATGTTTGAATTTGAAATACAACTCCTCACATATGTAACTCCCAAAACCGCCACATCATTGATTACTTATCTAAGAGTTTCATGCATGGGATAACCTCCCATGCATTCCAACGTGTGATGTATTGTTTAACCTTGAAACTCCATTCCTTCAACTTCACACCTCACCCTTTGAGATAAATATCTCCATAACTTCCCATCCAACTCATATGACACAACTCACCCATTTAACTCATCAATTTAATGCAACTCAACCCATAAATTCAACTCAACTAAACTCCATCATTTATTTCAACTCAATCTTCAATTTGAATTATTTTAAACACTTGTTAACATTCCATTCAATTCAGCCTAACCCAATTAAACTTGAGCTCACCCAATGGTCAAACATGTCAACCACGACCCATTGGGTTCCATTTGGGTCCTTTGACCCAATTAACCACTTTGACCCAAATAAATGTACATTAACCATTTAATTTAATTTAATCCCATAACACCTACATTGGGTCTTATTTGAACAATGGGTCCCACAATTTTTCTCATCTACGATCATAACCCTTTAATTCATAATTCCAATGGCATTTTCGTAAATATTGATATATTGGAAAATCTAGGATATTACATGATGACACATGATGCAGGTGATACCCCCACTGGGCATGTAGAGCTCACCCCTTGCGTTACAGGTATTTTTTAGAGGCTGAGTCGGCGAGACCCTCAATCGGGCGTTGGACATGGAGCTGCAACTTTAGATCTGTCATAGTTCCATCCTTGTAGTGAGAGGTTATTCATGTATTTGAACTTTGCGTATATTTCATGAGTTGGATGAATGTAATAATGGGATGATGCTATTACTTGTAATTATGATTAATGCTTTTGGTTATTGGTTTGTTTGTGGGTTGCCTGTGGTCTCGTAGCGGTATATCAGTTTAACGTGCTCGTAGCGGGATGGGTCGTTACAGTGTGTTTCAGTAATGCAGAAAATTTATGTTTTCCCCATAAATACCACACGAGTTTGGGGTGTTTGTTGATGAAAATGAGAGAACATTCATTGCATATCTACTAGAATTAAGTCCTCAAACACCAAGGCAAAAATCATAGGCTTATTCGCTCTTGGCAATTTACTTGCAAACTATTCAAGTATCCAATCGATATAGATTGAGATTAAGAGAGAATGATTAAACCAAAGCTCTAGGATAGACATTGGACCTCCAATTTCCTAGATACTCAAGGATTGTGGTTGCGCTACACGACTGGTCTTCATCAACGTCGGGATTGTACGAACTCACATTGGGTGGATCATCTCGAAAACACATCTACACATTTGCAAGGCTTCAAGGCAAGTGCTTCCTAGTTTGAATTTTTTTTTTATTTAAAAATCATATTATTGTGAAGTTGATTAAAGAGATAGTTTTTCTCTTGAACCACTATAAAAAATAGTGTGATAGGAATTGTGTGAAAGTCCCAATCAATTAGATATGTGGAAGTCCTATTCTATTGTGTTAGTGTAATTCCAACACTTAGTAATTGGACATAGCCCAAGGTTGGGTGAGTGTCAACAGTGGATGTAGATTGTTTAACCGAACCACTATAAATTGTGTGCCTTGTCTCTTTGTGTGGTAGATTGATTATCTTGCATTAAAAAATCACACACTTGATTAATTATTTTAATTCCACACTCTATTAATCAAGAAAATATAAAAAGGCCCCATAATTTGTGATTACCCTATTCACCCCCCTCTAGGGTTAATCCAGTTCTAAGCACTCAGGGAACTTTGAGGCTCGTTTGAAGTCTGTCCTAGCTTCGAGCCCGTGTATCGCTTCCTTCAATCCATCGTCTTGTTTTTTCCTTTTGAATTTTGAAAGCACATACAAGTGAGAGAATACATCACATCTATTTAGCATACCCATCGTGCATTTAAAAGAATCTTTTTGACTTGGATGTGGAAGGCAAGGAATGGGTACCCCTTGTGTATTTGGGTCACTCGGTAAGGGAAAATATTTAAATGTCATGTGGTGAAGTGACCCATTCGACAGCCTTCCTGTCTACTACATGTTTGTAGAGCATAGTATCATGTGTGGTATTGATTGACAACATGCTGGTTGATGATGGAAATTAAGTGTAATAGGTTTATGTCATGTTGTGATAATATGAACATGTGATATATGTGATAGATGGTAAATATGTGATATTGGTTGATTACATGCTGATTCGTTATGGTGATAGCATATATTTATGTTACGTTTTGTCGTAATAATATGAATGTCAGTGCCCTGGCTTGCTGAGTCCCTGTTTGTCAAATTACTTGACACAGGAGAAGCCTTGCCTCGGAAGATTGAAGCATGAATGAAGACTCAATAGTTGATGAAGACTAAAGATCAAGAGGAAGATCAAGCACCACCAAAGTGTATGGCAATCACACAAAGGTAATTGGCTATAGATGACTATAGGTGGAACCTACATCTTAGAATGACCATGCCTAGGATTAGACATCACATCTGGATAATCTATTAAGACTAATGGATGTTGGACACAAAACCAGGATCAATGGACTGAAGTTTCAAACCATTGAAGTTGCTATTAGGACGACACATCGTGTCGGCGATCAATCATCAGTGACAACAGATAATCAATCGTGGTGTAGCGATCAATCATCTAGAAAATCGAAGGTTCTGGTTGGAATGGACTGTGAAACTCCAATTGTCTCAGGACGATACATTGGTCACTGATATTGTGATCATCGATTGATCGTTTGGGACCTTGACGATACTATCGTGTTGACGATCAATCGATGAGACAAGACAACGGCTGGACTTGAAGTTGACATTAGGGTGAACCCAACACCTTAGGAGGATCTTCCCTGGGCTTAGAACACAAATTGGTAAATCATAAGCAAGCCTAGAGTAAATGGACCAATGCCTTGGAGCTTCTTGAATATTTTTTGGGAAAAATCTTGAGAGTCAAAATGTCATGATTGTGAGACTCTTTAGACTTAAAAAATGTAGTAATCAACTGGTAAAACCATTATGGTTCGATAGAGCATTGAAAGATCTTTTCATGGAGCCCAAGAACACTCAAATCGGAGTCCAGTATCCCAAGGTATGGTCATTTTAGTAGAGAGTAGTTTTGCTGAAAAACTGTAGCACGACCAATCGTGAGTGTCGATCAATCGCCTGTGCCCACATTTTGGCTGAGGGGTGTGGTAGTGTGATTGCCAGAGGTTATGACCTTGGGGTTCATTGTTGTGATTTTTGCTGTGAGTTTTGACTCACTGGGAGTTTATGGGCGCCTGAAGAGTGAGTTCGGCCGGCTCACTCGGTAGAAGACCTATGGAATTCGATGAGGGGTGTTTGTGCCAGTTGTGTGGAGACCGGCAGGTGGCGCCCGAGGTTACGGGTGTAACTATCGGGGGTCTGGTACTTGGTTGAGTAGAAAATAGATGGGTTTGGTTGGTAGTCCGTCTAGGAGTGGCACGATAGTTACTCCCATGTGATAGTCCATTTCGGACTCCTGTGAGCTCGGTTCATGGGTTGGTTGTGGTATGTGTACGGGTTGTCATGGGAGAGTTATAGGACTGGTTGAGGGATAGAGACCCTGATTTGGTTGAGGATCTGTTTGTATACCCGTGGGTACGTTGACCGAAGCGGATGGGCATATGAAGGAGTTGTCTTAGAGTTGCATTGGGTTGGTTAGAGGATGTGCTGGAGGCTCGGTAGATGTGGGCCTGTGTGCCAGGGGTAAGGCACACGTTTGCATGGACGTGCATGTAGACATCCTAGACATTGATGTGCCCATATGATTATATGCAGTGTTTGCTCGATGACATATGATTCATGTGTTACCCTCACTGGGCTTGTTGAGCTCATCCCTTGCCTTTCAGGTACTTCATAGAGGAGGGGTCAGTGCGATCCTCTATTGGACGTTGGGCGTGGAGCTGATGTAACAACCCGACCCATTTTTCTTTGGTTTTTAAGGAGATCACGGACCTACATGTTGTTTTTGATGCCATGGTAGCAGTGGAGATTGAAGGGCATTTTGGTAATTTTACTTTATTCAATGATTTTTATCATGAAAAATAATTGAAAAACACACGAGTTTCATTATTTTCGTCCAACAGGTTTTGAAAGACTCAAGAGGTTTCTCTCCTTAAAAAAAAAAAAAATGAAAACCCTAGCAGCCGCCCACCCTCCTTTCCCTTCTTCCCCTCTCTCCTCTCTTCACTTCTTCCTCTTCTATTGTTCTCCTTTCTCTAAACTAAAACCCAAAACCTCCCTAAGCCTTCAAGTCGCAGCTGTCCTTTTTTTTTCTTTCCCCCTTCGGACGCCGCACCTTTCTTTCTTTCTTCTCCTTCCTTTTCAACCCTAACCCAATCCCCAAATCTCTTTTGCTGCCGCCGCAGTCACCTCTCCTCCCCTCCTAGCCGTCGGCGCCTTGTTTCATCTCTCTCTCTCGGTACTTTCTCGCATTTTTCCTACCCCTTGATCTCTTCTTTTTCCTCTATTTTCTCTCTTTTGAGTCTTCGACTTGACTCAGTTGATTCACTGAGTGATCAGTTGAGTCATCGAGTTGACTTAGTAGAGTCACTGAGTTGAATCGGGGAGGAAGTTAGTGACCCGTTCGGCCCCGGCTCTAACCGTCATCAATTGGATCCGGTCCGATCCAAGCCAAACTCGTCAACCCTGGCCCAGCCCTTGGGCCCAGCAGCCTTAGGCCCAATCCGATCCACACTCAGTTTAGAAGATCCAGTCTAGCCCAATCCAACCTCTCGCCCAACCGGTTTCAGGCCCATTCCAGACCCGATCCATGCCCATTTCAGGCCCAGTTCAGGCTTGTTCCAAGCTCATTTTGGGCCTATTCGTGGCCCGCTTTGGGAGCGTTCTTGGACCTGTTTCTGGGCCCTTTTGCAAGCCTGTTCCCAACTGGATTTGTGGGATCGTCCCAGTTTTGCCGAAGCGTTCTAGTTTTGCAGACTCGCCCCAACTTCTCAGACCCGGCTAGCCCGTGCATCATTTCCTTATCATTGTTTTAGCATGCACTCACATCTATTTAGCCTTTAACATTGAACATGTCGTGACTTGAATGGGACCCTTTGTTTATTAAGCCACTTGGTAAGGGAACTGTTGAAATGAACATGTGGCAAGGGATCCGTTCAGATGCACTCATGTCAACTATAAGCGATTAATGGAGAATCGTAAATGGATGGATAGTTTTCTTTGAACTTGGAAACTTGTAGGTAACATTTTGTTTGTTTAATTATCACATGGGATTGAATTTATGATGAGAGTGAGATATGCATTGCATATTGGACATGATGTTCAAAAATTGTTGATGATATGTTTGTGTTCAATCATAACATGTATAGGTATTTATGATGAGAATGAGATGTACGTTGGATTTTGAGTATAATGTTTGCAAGTTTATTGATAAAATGTTGTGTGATTATTTACAACATGTGAACATGATCATGATGTGTATGTTTAGATAACCTGTTATATGCTTTTGTTACACATGAAGCGCGTGTCATTGACCTTGATTAATTATATTAGAACATGATTTAATTATTAGACATGACCATAATTCCACGTACACGTATGGGAGGTAACCCACAACGGACAATGTGCCGTCGGGTATTGAGATGGAGGGATTGATTACATGTGTATGTGTTTATAATGATATTGTAACACCCCAAATTCTCAATGAAGTGAAAAATTACCAAAATGCCCCTGAGTTATTAAATTAATTATTTTGTGATGTTAAGTAAGGAAATAGTGGGGCCCATTGCTCAAATTAAAATCATATGAGCACATTATGAATGTTAAGTTTGATTGGTTGGGTAATTTTCATCATTTGGGTCAAAAATGGCTTAATGGGTCAAAGGGCCCAAATGGGACCCATCGGGTCAAAATGGATGATTTGACCATTTTGTGAATTTAAATGAAAGGGGGTTAAGCCTATTTGATTGGAAATCAAGTGGAGAAGAAATGGGTAGGCTTGATCCATATGTGAAAACCATTTACAAATGACCAAAATACCATAATTGGGTCATGGAGTCAAAAACGGGTCAAGGAGCTAAAAGTGGACCCAACGGGTCGAGTTGACTATTGTTGACCATGTGAACCCTCAAGGGAGCTCAAACACAAGTCAAATCAGTTGAGTGGGACTGAGGTAAGTTGGAATTAAATCAAAAGGTGAGTTAACTCATGTGCATTAAATGAAATGCATTAAATGTGATGAGTTGGGTTGGAATAAAAAATACCTTGAGTTGAGTGAGTCAAAATGGAAACTCAAGGGGCTGTAAATTCAGTGAGTCCAAGGGGAATTGGAAGAGCTTAGCTGGTCTCAAACCAAACCAAACAAGTCCCACACGTTGGGGATTTGTTTTGGTGAGTTCCATGGTAAATATTAAATATAAGTGCATGGGTTTGAGGTGGGTTGCTTGGGGATTTGAATGGCTGCATTGGTAGCTGCCAAGGGGTGCTTTGGATGGCACCCAATGCCCACCGTTTTGAGCAAGAAGTTATGAGGGAATTGAGAGGTTTTTGGGGCTGAACTACAAAAAACAATAAACACCCATGGTTGGCCGTTTTTGTCAAAGGAAACCCAATTGTTCCCATCTCTTTCTCCCTCTCTTCAGTTGGTGTTCTTGGCTGGAACAGCAGAGGCTTTTGGTACCAAATATTCAAGCATACAATCAACAAGGAGTTAAGGAAACAAGGATTAAAAGTCAAAAGCAAAAGGCAAAGCAAAGTGGTAAGTTTTTCCCATTGATTTATGGTTAATAAAATGGGTAAAATAGGACATGATTTGGCCACATGATGGTCAAATCTATCAAAGGGTTAAAATATGATTCCTTTATACTCAATTAGATGGAAAACATGGACATAGGGTTCGGCCACTTTGGATGGCCGAACCCCATGAAATTTTATGGTTAGTGTTGAGGGTTTTGTAAGGATTAAACCATGCAAGAATAGGACCGATTTTAGAGGTCTAAGATACATGCTTTGGAAAGATTGAAAACATGGATTTGCATGTCATAATTTGGCCATACCATGGCCGAATTTGACAAGGGTCTAAACCATGGAAGAAGGTGTCAAAAAGAAATGAAATGAACCATTGGGTTCGGCCACTTTGGGTGGCCGAACCCCATGAAAAGAGTTGGTTAATGGTTATGGTTTTTGAAATTTAAAACCATCCATTTGGGGACTGTTTTTACATATTTTATTAAGATTTAAAATACATGCTTAAAGAGGGTTAAAACATGGGTTTGGATATCAGAAAAGACTGAAGATATGTGGTCTAATCAGTGGAGTAAAATTGGAAAAGATGGACCATGGGGATCGGCCATCTTGGATGGCCGAATCCCATGATATGGTGTTGGCTTTTGGATGATTTCTTTGAGAGTTAAAACCTGATATTAATATACTGTTTATACATGTTTATATGAGGTTTAAAAACAGTAAACATAGCCATTGGGTTCGGCCACCATGGAGGGCCGAACCCCATGTAAAAGAATGTTGGTTTCATGTTGGAAAAACATGTAAACCATAGACCTTTTATGGACTGTTTTGGATGATTTCTTTGAGAGTTAAAACCTGATATTAATATACTGTTTATACATCTTTATATGAGGTTTAAAAACAGTAAACATAGCCATTGGGTTCGGCCAACACGGAGGGCCGAACCCCATGTAAAAGAGGGTTGGTTTTCATGTTGGAAAACATGGAAACCATAGACCTTTGTGGACTGTTTTTGGGAGGTTTTTATGTAATAAGGTTACTGATTTTGGGTTGGCCATGGGTTGGCTAAACCATGGGCTTAACATGACTAAGGGGGTAGAGCCAATTAGTATTTAAATAAAGGAAACTATTGAGCAAAGAACCATAAGGGTTCAACCATGTGTATGGCCGAACCCCATGGACTGTTTTCATGGGCCATATTATGGATGTGGGTGTGATTAAAAATGGAATTATGTTTGCTGATTTGGTCGGCCAAAACATGGCTGAACCATGTTAAGGTTGTGGGTAAGTTGTAAAGTTTAATCAAGGTATTGGTAGCAATGGCATGTTTGTAAATAAACGTCACAACCATGAGTTGGTATTTGTGGACTTAGACTCAAAAATGGGAATCAAATAAAGTAAGGGATTAATAGTTGGTCCATGATTTATGTGAATAAGGTGACGGATATCGGTGACAGTGCACGACTGCGAGCAGTGACCGGATAAAGCCTAAGAAAGAACAGACACTGAAGTGATTCTTCAGTAGGTTTCCTACCTACTTGTAACCATGGTTTTTACCCAGTTTTTCTTATGATACTCTTGTTTTAATATATGTGTTTCAAATGATATATTATGCATTAACAAATGGCATACAGGCATTGGCATCTCATGCATAGACATGGGATTATGAGTGAGGTTCTACAGTGTTTCAAGTTATAAGTTACGTCCTGCCTCGGTGGTGCAAGTCACGCCAGGAGGAGTAACATGATGATCATAGTCACATTGGTCTCCTTAGGCGATGAGAGTCCCGCTAGGAGGACTAATACGTGATATGAATCAGTCAATGATAAAGAGATGGAAGTTGTATTGTAATTTACCTTGACGGTGCAAGGCACATCAAGTGATGGCTATGAATGTACATGATGGGGGATGCTCATTGCATGTGCATACATCATAGCATTGTTTTATCTGTTTTGATGATCATGTATTATGATATGTATATGCATGTTTTATATGCTAACATGTGGTAGCCCTGATTCGGGAACCTACTGGGCTGCGTTGATCTAACGCCCTAATTCTATCCTCAGAGGAGATTGCAGGTACAAGCAAAGGGAAAGGAAAGGTCGTTGATTGAGAGGGGAGCCAAGCCTAAGTGCTTGAATGAAGGACTGAACTACTTTATATTACTGTCTTTTGAATACTTTTGTGGGACATGTAATAATTCACTACTTGCTATGGTTTGATTAGGTTGATAACATTTGGATGGTTGATCTATGATAAATAATGTTTAAGACTGTTACTTGCTATCTTGTCTTTCTATTCCGCAATTAATCTAGGTTATTCCGCATGTTGATGTTAGTTCCATGTGTGTTCATTATCATGGTCTAGTCCATGTACACATGGGTGGCCAGTTAAGGTTCAGACTTGGGTAGTCTGAACTTAACTCGCGTCTTGACGCCGCCCGCTCTCTTTTCTGAGGTTTTATTATAATTTAAAAAAAAAAATAGACTCTGAAATTATCGACAAGGGCGGGGCGTTACAGATATGATGGTTTGGTTGTTTGGAGGACTTGCCCATTACGCTCCAGCGGTCGAGACCCCCATAAGAGATGCGGGTTTCCCTGTTGTGTTTCGATGGTTGAGGTGCCTGCCCTTGAGATTGGATTTCCTGTTATGCTCCGGCGGTTGAAACCCCCTTAGGAGATACGGGTTTCCCCGTTGCATTCCGACGGTTGAGGTGGTTGTGTATTGTGTGGTTTCCCGTTTGTATTGGTAGGAGGCCAGAGTTGTTGGAGGACCGTTATGAGTTATGGAGGTGATGTCTTGGACTGGTCAGTGGGACTAGTGGTTAATAGTACAATTGAGTACTCATGTGTGAAGATATCCATTCTATTATGACATTCATTACATTTCATACATGATATACTTTTATGTTGCTGACAGGTGATATGCTTTATCCCTTCACTGAGCTGGTTAGCTCACCTTTACCTGTGGTAGGGAGACTTGAGTTGTTGGAGGGCCCGATGTGGGCTACTGAGATGATGTATTGGAACTGGTCGGTGGATCTTTAGTTTGTGGTGTTGTTGGATATCGTGCATATGAGCACCTTTGTTACATTGATGTTCTTGCATTCGTACATGTGATATATTTTATGCTACTAACCTGTGATAGGCATTATCTCTTCATTGGGCTAGTTAGCTCACCCCCTTACCTTTCAGGTACTCCGATTGTGGAGGGCCTATGTGGTCCCCTTGAGGAGACAATTGGGGAGGAGTAGGAGCGTTAGATATTTCATTATTGTATTTTTACTCGAGTTGAGAGACCCTTGTTTCTATAGATTTATTAATGTACGTGATTTGTTTGGATGACATTATAACTGTATTTGAACAATCAATGATTGTTTGTTATGTTATCAAAATGATGGATCTTATTTTATTAGTTGTTGAGTGGGAAACAGTTACCCCATTTAAAAAAAAAAAATGCTCGATATCCTTCTTTTGGTGATATTCTGAGATGTTCGGAGATAATGTGCCCGTAGCGGGATGGGGACGGGGAATTACAGTTGGTATCAGAGCACGGTTCAACTCTAGGACTGTGAATGGGTCAGAGATAGATGTGATGTTGACTATATAATAGGTTCATCCCCTGTGTGATAGGGTAGATGGACCGGGGTTATGAGGTAGTGCGTAGGCAACCTAGGTTTGTGTGTGTTGCGTTTGATGCATTACGTTTCGGTTAGCATACTTGAGATGTAGCTTTTAACGGATTCTCGCTCGGTGGGATTCGCCAGCATTTGATTGGTGGGTGAGTCAATGGTGAGATAATTCACTTGTTTGAATGTGTAGTGCACCGTGACGTGGCCACGAGAATTGTGGGACACGAATCTCTAGGTTTTGAGTCAGATTAGTCATACTCCCTACGGTAATTAGAGGTGTTTCTCGGTGGGACCCATTTTATGGGGAGGTCCTCACCTTGGAGGTGTGTTAGGGGTATTTTCTTAGTGGCTTGAGTCAGTGATGGGGTCACGGGGGACTTGTGTCTGGAGAGCGAGGACACCGCTTGTTGACCTCACTGGTAACTGTTTGGTATAGAGATAGATTCGTTGGAAATCTATGGGCGCCTACTGAGTGATCCGGTCGGTTAACTCTGTAGATGGCCGATGGAATTCCATGAGAGGTTGATGGGCTTGCTGTGTTTGGATTGTCAGTTAGGCCCATTTTTGGGCTTAGGACTGCGGAGAGTACCTAGGGGCCGAGCCAGTGGTGTATATCTTGCTCTAGGATTCCCGCGGGTCCATTGTTATGGCTAGAGGTAGTTGTGGCTTTGTTAGGAGCTTTTATACATTGAGCGGGTGGAGTTGACCATTGAGATTCTAGTGGGCCCGGTGTTTGGGCCGATCTCGATATATGAGTGAGTTGGGAACTCAGCGCTTTGACCACGGCAGTGGATAATTCTTCATTCTGGACCTGTGCACTATCTAATTCCAATGCTCCCCACTCTGTTTCTGCCTAGAATTTTGCTGGTTGTGGATCAGATCTATGGATCATGCATTTTTACTTTTGGAGTTAGAGTGGGAGGTTAGCTTGTGACTTTTGGAGATGTCAGAGTTCGATGTTATCTTGGAGGTGGATTGGTTTGTTCTCCCATTAGGTTACATTGGATTGTTGCTATAGATGGATGACAAGTCTGTCCCTTACTGGGACGCGTTTCTTAAGTGGTTAACAACTTATAGTCTAAGTGTCCAGCTTGGTGTTTAGTTTGAGTTGGAGGAGGGTTCAGGGATAGCGGATGTTGAGATGCCTCGCGTGGTCCGAGGGTTCCCAGATATCCTTCCGGAGATGCTCCTTGGATTGTCTCTATGTTTTGAGGTAGGTTTTGTCTTGGATCTGCTCTCTCGGTACGACGCCTTTTTCGATTACTTATTATCGGGTGGCGCTAGTTGAGGTGTTGGAGCTAGAGAGTCGGCTTAGAGAATTGGAGTCCTTTGGTCACAACTGACCCATCTCTCTCCTTGGAGCACACCGGCTTTGTTGGCCAAGAAAGGGATGGCTCCATGAGTCTTTACATTAATTACTGGAATATGAGTAAATTCTTAGTGAAGAACTAGTATCCGTTGACGAGGATTGATGATATGTTTGATATCGAGAAGATCGAAGTGCTTCTTCAAGATAGACTTTCGTTCGGGATGCTCTCTGGTGAGGGTGCAGGAATGTGACATTGAGAAGACTCCTTGAATTTGTGGTAATGCTGTTTGGGGTGGCTAATGCCCCGATGACATTCATGACCCTAATGAATGAGACTTTCAGATCGTACTTGGATCGGTGTTTAGTGGTATTCATTGATGACATCTTGATATATTAAGCATCAGCGGACGATCATGAGCAGCATCTGAGGACTGTACTTCATGTCTTGAGCGATCGCAGGTTTTATGCGAAGTACAACAAGTGTGAGTTTTGATTGCTAGAGGTTCAATTTCTGGGGCACGTGGTGTCAGCTGATGGTGTGACCGTGGACCCAGCTAAGGTTGAGGTTGTTTTGAGTCAGGAGTGACTGCGGAGTGTGACGAGATCCGCAACTTTCTCGATTTTGCGGGTTATTATCAGTGGTTTAAATAAGTTTTCTCCAAGATTGCCACATCCATGACAAGGTTGACATGCGAAGATGTGCAGCTCATTTGGGATGAAGTTTGTGAGACAGCCTCCAAGAGGCTGAAGAAAAGTTTGACTTTCGCTCCAGTATTGGTAGTGCCAGAGAGGGGTCTAACTATATGGTCTACTGTGATGCTTCCGGTGATGGTTTTGGCTATGTACTGATGCAGGATGGAAAAAAAGAAAAGAAAAAAAAAGTGGTAGCTTATGGTTCAAGACAACTTAAGACCCATGAACGGAATTATCCAACTCATGATTGGAGTTAACGGTTGTAGTCTTTACACTCAAGGTTTTGAGACATTATTTGTGTAGTTAAGGGTTCAAGATTTTTCTCAAATCCCCATACCTTCAAGTATTTGTTTACACATAAGGAGCAAAACATGAGACAGAGATGGTGGATGGAGTACCTTGGTGAATGTGACTTTGTGTTGTCTTACCACCCCGGTAAGGCGAATGTAGTTGGAGACGCCTTGA
Organism: Chimonanthus salicifolius; assembly: GCA_013350335.1. NCBI lineage: Eukaryota > Viridiplantae > Streptophyta > Magnoliopsida > Laurales > Calycanthaceae > Chimonanthus > Chimonanthus salicifolius. The sequence continues at coordinate 16,539,786 of CM023539.1, forward strand.
GTCGCATGGCGAGAGGAGTTTTGTCGAGTCTTATCGAAGGATATAGAGTATCCAGGCTTTGCATCATGTTTGTCTAGCTATAGAATTATGATCGAGTTATGAGAGCTTAGCAGACGGATACGAGGTACATCACATTGGGAGATTCTATAGCCAGTGGCAGTGCACACTTTTAGATGGGCTGTGAGACGAGGTAGTGACTTGATATTCTGGAGTAGACTGTTTGTACCCATGTTAGGGCAGTGCCGCGATGAGGTATTACAACACCTTCTGCAACATCCCGGATTTTCAATGCAATTATTATATTGGATATTATCTATTTTAATTGGTAAATTTAAGATTTATAGATGGAATGGATGTTTGATGGATAAGAAATGGGGCAATGGCCCAATTATGATCCAATGGATCATGGATAGGGTTGATTCTAATTAATTAGGTAAATGTGGTCAATTGGGTCAAGTGCCCAATGGGGACCCAATGGGTCAAGATGAATTGATGTTTAGGGTAAATGGGTAAGGAATTGATTTAATCGGGTCATGTACCTAATTAAGATCTAAGGCATGGGATCCACCTCATCAAGTGAGGTGGCAAGTCTATGAGGTGACATGGAATTGGCATAGCCAAGTGGGACCCAAGTCCACCTCATCAAGTGAGGTGGTGTGTGGTCTAAGGTCCCATGTTGTAACGCCCACCCTTTTTCACTCGCCGAAAATCAGAGTCTATTTATTTTTTTTTGAATAAAAGAGTGAGAGAGAGTGGGACGTGTAATGCCCTGCCCTTTTTCACTCGTTTTCCAAAAATCAGAGTCCATTTTTTTTATAAATATAAGAGTGATAGAGAGCAGGACGTCACGACGCGAGATAAGTCCGAACTTCTAAAGTCTGACCCTTAACTGCCCAACCATACGTGTGCATGGACTAAGCCCATGAAAACAGTTCACACGTATTCAAGTTAACTTGCAGAATAATTCATAACTGCTGATTATAATAGAACCTAATTCTATTCCATTTTAGATAGCAAAGACATGTAGCACCCCGGATTTTCAATTTATTAATTTGTATGAAAATTACCCATTTAATTGTGAATATTAGTTATGGATTTTAAATTGGGTAAAGAGTTGGGTCATTGGCCCAATTAGGACCCAACGGTTTTGGAATTGTTTCCATAAAATTAAATGGGACTTGAATTAAATAATATGAGCAATTCATGTGATATGCTACAATATCTTGAGAAGATATTTAAGATTTAATAAGATTGTACATGGCCGTGTATGACATTGTATAGAAGATATGTGCATGGGTTGGATGTCTAAAAAGGGGTCCTATCCTTTGGCTAAAAATGGCATTAGGGAAGTGTCTAAAATTAAACTAGGACTCTCCCAAAGTGGGAAGTCTAAACTCGACAATGGCTATCTCAAGCATGGGCGCACGGCATTAAGCAATGGCTAATATAAATAAGGGGCGCATGGCACCTTCTATTATGAGACTAATGGAGGGTTTAATAAAAGAAAGAAGGAGGGGCTCACGGCAATACACTTACACACCAAGGCCGAGTTATCCCTCTATCTCAAGTCTCATTCTCGGCAAGAACAAAGAGAATAAGAAGGCAGCCAGCAAGAGGAAAAGATTAAGAAGGAAAAGGATTGGAAGAGCAAAGAACAACCGGGAAAATCGAAGGAGTCGCGTAAACGGTTAGTAGTATGATTTTATATTTTTGTTTAAAAGAAAAGAACCATAGGGTTCGGCCAAGGTGTATGGCCGAACCCCATGGAAGAGAATTGGTAAATGGAAGAAGATTGGGGGATTGATTTTAAATAATTTTAAGAAAAAGGGCTGAACCATAGGGTTCGGCCATGTTGCATGGCCGAACCCCATGGAAGGGTTTTGGTGATTTTAATGGAGGAACATGGGTCATATTTTTATGGATGATGATTGGTAAATTTAACTTGATCTATGGGTTGGAAAACCATAGAAGGACATTGTTTGGGTTTAATGGATTTCAAAAGGATTTAAATGGAATTGTGTTACCATAGGGTTCGACCACAATGCATGGCCGAACCCCATGTAAGACATTGGTTAAATGTATGGATTTAAAATGGTAGTTAAATGGTTCAAGAGGAAATTAAAGGACCATAGGTTTCGGCCATGGTGTATGGTCGAACCAATGTATGATTGATTAAAAGGGAAGGATGGTTATTATTTTAGAAAGAAATTAATGATGGATTATTTCTATGAGTGAGGTTCGGCCATGGTGCATGGCCGAACTCCACTAGGGTTTATTTTATGGAGGAGGTGATTAAATTAGAAGCTATCTAATTATGGACCTTAGATTAAAATGGAAGGTGGAGATTATTTATGGAAACCTTCTAATTATGGAAGGGTGGAAGATTAATATGGAAACCTTCTAATAATGGAAGGTGGGGATTATTTATGGAAACCTTCTAATTATGGAAGGGTGGAAGATTAATATGGAAACCTTCTAATAATGGAAGGTGGAGATTATTTATGGAAACCTTCTAATTATGGAAGGGTGGAAGATTAATTTGGAAACCTTCTAATAATGGAAGGTGGAGATTATTTATGGAAACCTTCTAATTATGGAAGGGTGGAAGATTAATTTGGAAACCTTCTAATAATGGAAGGTGGAGATTATTTATGGAAACCTTCTAATAATGGAAGGTGGAGATTATTTATGGAAACCTTCTAATTATGGAAGGGTGGAAGATTAATTTGGAAACCTTCTAATAATGGAAGGTGGAGATTATTTATGGAAACCTTCTAATAATGGAAGGTGGAGATTATTTATGGAAACCTTCTAATTATGGAAGGATGGATGATAAATTCGGAAACTTGCTAATTATGGATTATTAATGAAAATGGAAACTTAGGCATCATGGGTTCGACCATGTGTATGGCCGAACCCCATGAACCAATTTTATGGTTTGTGGATGAAAATATGGATTTAGGTGTTTATAATTGAATGACATGTTAACTATGGATGAGACCAATGGCAAAATTGTAATTATAGCCTAAAGTGAAAGATCATGGGTTCGGCCATGATGTATGGCCGAACCCCATGAGGTCTCTTTTATGGATTTGAGTGGTTATGGAATTTATATGGACCTAATATGATTAAATGAAGGGAAGGATTAGAGTCTTATTTATGAATCATGAATCCATGATTATGGATCGGTTTGGACTTAGACATCATAGGGTTCGGCCATGGTGCTTGGCCGAACCCCATGAATCAGTTATGGGTCTATGTTTGGGTGTATTTTAAAGGGATGAAGGGAGAATAATGGAATTATAGTCTTGGATGGCAATATGGTAATTATGTAGAATTAATGGAACTATGTTATGGGAACTCAAACATAAGTTGATGAAATCAATGGCAATCTTGTAAATATGGGGATTGGTTTATAGACTTTAAATATTCTAAATCAAGTGGGACTTGGTTTTGATTGGTTTTTATATTATAAGGTAACGGGATCTCACAAGGCGTTTACGATCGTGAGCGGTTACACGACGAAAGACACAAGGACACGTAACGGTCTTTGGTAGGATTCCACCTCTTTGAAACCATGGGTTTATGTACATATGTTTTATTTTATGTTTGATGAAATTATGTTTCAAAGGATATGCTTTATATTGAATTCAAATGCTATGTTTAATTGTATAAATAACATGTGTTGATTATGTGTCAAAAGGTGATTTTAAATGCTATGATTATGTTATAAAATAGCATGTGTTCATTGGCATCTCACGCATGGCATGGGGTGAAGGTTTTGGTAACCGGAGGGTCCACACTTCGTCGGGGCGTCCGAAAAACCTATGTGGGGTACCTTGATGTGTTTTTCCATCAGGAAGAAATCGGAGGGTCCACACTCCGTCGGGGCGTCCGAAAGACCTATGTGGTGGGTACTTTTATGTACATGTGATGGGTGGGACTCATTGCATTTGTCATCATTGCATGGCATGATTTTATATGGTTTTTGACATTACAATATTATTATATGTTTGTACTAACTATGTGTTAGCCGTAACTGGAATACCTACTAGGCGCGTTGTTCTAACGCCCTACTTCTACCCTAGTTGATGATACAGGAAATCAGGGGAACGATGAACGCAAGACGGGCTAGGCATAGGAGCTTGGATGATTTATTTTATTACGTTTTGAATAAAGTTACTTATGGACATATATTTGAGTAACTAGTTTCCGGGAATGTAATAACTTAGATGGTTGGATGTTATTTTGATAATTACGGTGTTTGAAATGATGATTAAAGACTTAACGTACTTTGCTATCTGAATGGAATAGAACTTGGTTCTATTATTATCCGCATGTTATGATTCCGCAATTTTGATCTTAATATTTCGCATGTTTATATTGCTATGTGTGAACCATTTTCGTGGACTTAGTCCATGCACACATAGGGCTGCCCAGTTAAGGGCCGGACTTTGGAAGTTCGGACTTAGCTCGCGTTGTGACGTCCGGTGCTCTATCACTCTTCGTTTATAAAAAAAAAAAAAATAGACTCTGATTTACGGGAAAAAGCGAGTGAAAAAAAGCGGGCGTTACAGGACATCCATCACTTAATAATAATTACCTTAAGTTAAATATCCAATATTAACCATCCAAACAATAGCAAATATATCTACGTTATACAATCCCGAATGCTAGCTATTCAAATACATAGTCCATGAATAACTTAAACAAAATATAACTTAGTCATCCAAGTTCCTAACCTTGGTTCCTATCTCGTTCCTCGTTCCGTTCATTCCCTGAGTCATCAACTAGGGTAGAAGTAGGGCGTTAGACAACGCGCCCAGTAGGGATTCCAATTAGGGTTAACACATGGGTTAGTACCAAAAATCCAGAAATAATATATCATACCCTACTTATAAGGCATCGTATCCAAAATAATGTATGATAATAGAGATCAATTCATACAGATAAAAACCAGAAACATTGCATGATAATAAAGATCATAATCATGCCGATTCAATGCCATGTCATGCTATCATACGCAATGAGTCCCACCCATCACAAACACATGGTATCCTCTTGATGGAAACTCCTCATCAAGGTATCCCCACAGTGGTCTTACGGACTCCCCGTCGGAGTGTGGCCTCCGGTTATCTCTTGATGGGATCATGTACATCAAGGTATCCCCACAGTGGTCTTATGGACGCCCCGTCGGAGTGTGGTCTTCGGTTACATATCATCCTTCCCATGCCATGCATGAGATGCAAATGTCCACATGCTATGCAATTATACAAATCATAGCATTTTAAATCTATATTTGAAACATAACATTTGATATAAAATAACTCATCAAAATATGAATTAAAACCATCATACATATCCCATGGTATCAAAGAGGTAGAATCCTACCACAGACCACTAAAGTGTCCTTGCGCTTTCGTCCGGAACCCGTTCACGATTGTACACCCCTTGTGAAGTCCCGTTGCCTTTAACATGCCAATCAATCAATCCCATGTTCTATTTGATCTACAAATATGTCTAAGTCCATAAACACCACTTTGTGGGGTTCGGCCATACTCCATGGCCGAACCTCACTTACTTGATTTTAGTCCTTCCTTGTAATCCTTTGATCTTATAAATTTAAATCCAAGATCAAGTCATCTTGATTCATTAATCTAATCACTTATAAATTAATCATCTAACATTGGTAACCACCTAAGTCCATAAAAAATAAACATTCCTTTTGGGGTTCGGCCATACACCATGGCCGAACCCATGATCTTTCATTTTTACCCATATTTACATTCTTTGCCATTGTTTCCATCACCGTATGTTTTAGGTCCATAAACATAAGTTCACAAAATATTCCTTATGGGATTCGGCCATACACCATGGCCGAACCCATAGTCCATTATTTTTACTTATTTACAGCATTGCCATTATTCTATCCATGGCTAACATTTCATTCATTTAAGCATACCTAAGTTCATATTTTGATCCACAAAATGGTTCATGGGGTTCGGCCATACACCATGGCCGAACCCTATGATGTCTAAATCCAATTTCTCCCTTGAATCACTTAGCCTCCTTAGGTCCATAAACCAAGGTCCCTCCATGGGGTTTAACCATACATTTAGGTTCATCCTTTTTGATCCCAAAGTCCATCAACATAACTTCCATTTTAAACTTTTTAAAACATCAATAACATTCCGTGGTTTTCATCCTTCCAAAAACCCATAACCATTACCAACACACTTCCATGGGGTTCGGCCATGTTATGGTTCTTTAATTTCTTTAAAAATCATACAACCAAGATTACATCATTTGATGGTTCCCATTCATATATCAATCTAAACCCTTTAAATTTTTTTTAAAATCATAAGCATACTTCTATGATTTCCATCTTTCAAATCCATTAAAAATATAAACAATGTCCTTCCATGGGGTTCGGCCATTCCACATTACATCCTTTAACACATTTTAAACATCAACAATATGCCTTCATGGTTTAACCACCTTGAAAACCATTTAAACCAATGATGTTCTTCCATGGGGTTCGGCCATAAAACATGGCAGAACCCTATGGTTCATCAATTTATTCAAAAAATCATATAACCATGATCATATTCTTTTGATGGGGTTCAGCCATACATCATGGCCGAACGTCGTCCACCCCTTTTTGTTGTCCTTGATGGTTCTCATATGTATAGCTTAGGGCTTGGCCATGCAATGGCCAAACCATGTTCCTTGACCATCTTTTCGATGCTTATAAAGTCTTACCATGTACTTACCAATTTCGCGACTCCTCCTGTTTCTTTCGCTCCTTCTTGTTCTCCCAATCTTCTCCCTCCTTAGCCTCTTCTTCCTCCTTGATCCTTGCCGAGGTTGATCTTGATGAAATCCCTTGGAGTGGTTTGGCCAAGTGGTATAGATTTGAGAGAGGGAGAAAGAGAAGAATCAAGATAGCAACTCCAAGTGTTCTCCCTTTGTCTTGAGATGAAATCCGCCTTGAGTGAGAGGGAGAGGATGAGATGAAAATATTCCAAGTGTTCTTGTCTTGAGGAGTGGTTCGGCCAAGAGAAGGAGAAGAAGAGAGTGAAAAGAAACTCCACACCTTTCTTGATTAATGAGGGTCGGCCAAAGGTGGTGTCCTTTGGTGGCACCCGTTTGTAATTCCCTTGCCCTTTCACCTCCCTCATTAATGATTTATTTGGAGTTTCATCCATTGAGTTGAAACTCCCAACTCCAACGTGTATGCCTTGTGTTGGCTCTTATGAGATGTATCTCTCCACCTACTCCACTCAACTAAGTTCATGGTCCCATTAACTTCCCATCCAACTCACCATAACTGAATTATTTTTCATTCTTTTAAACTCAACTCACTTAACTCACTTAAAATCAACTCAATTACATAATTCCATTTCCAACTTAATTCAGCCCTAATTAAGCAAGCTTGAACTCACTTGGTGGTCAACCAAGTCAACCATGACCAATTGGGTCCCAATTGGGCATTTTGACCCAATTGACAATTTTGACCCAATTAAATAAATCTCACCCATTTAATTCAATTGAACCATATCCACTATCCGTTGGGTCTTAATTGGGCAATTGACCCAACACTTTACCCATCTAAGGTACATATCCATTAATTTACAAATTAAATGGACAATTTCCATATATATCCATAGCTTGAAAATCCGGGGTGTTACAGGACGCCACGACGCTTGCTAAGTCCGAGCTTCTAAAGCCCGACCCTTAACTGGCGAACCATACTTGTGCATGGACCAAGTCCACTAAAACGTTCACACATACTCAAGTTAACATGCGGAATTATAATGGAATAACTATCCTATTCCATTTTAGATAGCAAAGGAGTCCATTACTTAAAACATAATTACCTAAAGTTAAAATATCCAAAATCAACATTCAAACCATAGCAAATATATCTACGTTATTACAGTCCTGAATGCTAGTTACTCAAATTACATTGTCCATGCATAATTTGAATAAAACAAAACTAGAACATCTAAGCTCCTAAGCTTGGCTCCGATCTCGTTCCTCGTTCCGTTCCATTCCTGTGTCATCAAGTAGGGTAGAAGTAGGGCGTTAGACAATGCGCCCAATAGATACTCCAAGTAGGGTTAACACATGGGTTAGTACCAAAAATCATATAGATAACATAATATAAAAAACTTGCATATCAATGCCATGGTATGGTTGTCATATGCCATGAGTCCCACCCATCATATCACAACACATTGTATCCTCTTGATGGAATCTCCTCATCAAGGTATCCCCCACGGTTGCCTTATGGACGCCCCTGTAACACCCTGGAATTTCAAAGTTAGCAATTTATATGAAATTATTCATATTTACGGAATTACCATTGTGATAAAATTGATTTGAATTTAAATGGGTCAATGGTTCAATCAAGACCCAAAGGATGGTAGTTTGTTTACAAAACAAATAAATGTTTAAGATATACTTAAACGGGTCAAAAATCATAATTGGGTCAAATTTTGTTAAATGGGTCAAAATGGCCAAATTGGACCCAATGGGTCGTAGTTGACATATTTGACTATTTGGTGAGCTCAAAGCTCAATTGGGTTAAGATGAGTTAAATGTTTGAGTTGGGTTTGAGTTGAAATAAATGTTGGAGTTGAGTTGAGTGGAATTTATTAGTTGAGTTACATTAAATGAGTAAGTTGAGTTGAGGGAGTTAAATTTATTGTAAGTGAGTGAAGTGTGTGAATGAGAGTGGAAGTGTTTTAATTCCAAATTTTAAGCAAGGAAAACGTTGGTGCATGGGAGGCATCACCATGCATGTAACTCCCATCTATGTGATGAATAAAATGGGAGTTACATTTTGAATGGGAGTTACATTTTGAAGTTACAAGGGTTGCAAGGGACGTTGGTTGCATGAGACATTTCATGCATGTAACGGCTACTAAGGAGATATGAGGGGTGGTGGTTTTGAGAGTTACAAATGCATGAATAAAGGAGAGAATGCAAACAATTACAAAGATATGCATAGGCACGTTGGAAATGGTTGGGTGTACATGGTTTGGGTCTTCAAAGGACAGCCAATAGATAGGTTTATAATTCATGCATGTGACTTCAAGGTTGGAGAATAAATTAGTTGCTGATTGGAGGAGTGACACACAATAGTTTATGGCTTTTTAAAAATTCAAATTTTAGTCTAAACACGTTGGAGAAGGGGAAGAGTTTCATCTTAAGATGAAACCCCCATATGAGTTGTTAATGAGAGTAGGAGGTTACACCAATGCATACAGCAAGAGGCCGTTGGGTACCCTTGGAGGTTCATCTCAAAGATGAAACCCCCAAGGAAGGTATTAAGAAATAAAGGTTACACAAATGTTTCATATTCAAAATTGTTACATACGTTGGAACCATGAGGATTAACCACGTTAGATGGAAGGTCAAGGGTTAAAAACGTTGGAGGGTTTCATCTCAAGGATGAAACCCCCAAATGAAATAAGAGTTAAAGATAAATGCAATAGGAGTTACAATTTTTGGTACCAAAGAGATCACATGGGTTGAATGAAATTTAGCCAAAGAAGTTTCATTTTTACTCTCCCTATCTCTCTCTCTTGGCCGTTCTTTATCTTCCCAAACACTAAGAGCAGCAGCTGATTGTTTAATCAGTCCTTGGATTGATCCCTTTTCATCAAGACAAGTTCAGCAAAAGGGAAGGAATAAGCGGGAGTGAAGATCAAGTGGAGGAGTCGCGGAAACGGTAGGTTTTCGATAAACTATCTTTAATTAAGAATTATGATCCGGCCATTGGATGGCCGAATCTAACAAGGGTTAGATATTTGATGGAAGTTCATGAATGAGATAAAAAAAAATATGGACCATAGGGTTCGGCCCTTTGGATGGCCGAACCCCATGAGAAAATTGGTGGATTCTATGGTGTTTGAAAGTCAAAATCCATATTTTGGGTGGGGCTTTTAAAAGATTTTTATATGGAATTAAGCTTACTGTTTTGGAGTAGATATGACATGACTGAACCATATTTATCTTATGTTAACTTGCTGATTAATTTCATAGATAAATATTGGTGGATTTCCATTAAGAGAACCATAGGGTTCGGCCATGTGTATGGCCGAACCCCATGGACTGTTTTGAGGATGGATTGGGGTTTTGATTTAAGATGTAAATACATGTTTTAGAATGGTTAAAAACATGGATCTGAATGACATAGGGACTGAAGTTTGTATGGTCTAAAATCAGTGGATTAAAAGATGGAAATGGACCATTTGGTTCGGCCACTTAGCATGGCTGAACCCCATGGAAACAAATGGTTGTTTTTGATAGTTTTGGAAATTAAAACCATATGATTTGGGACTGATATTAGATGTTATTATTGGATTTGGAATGCATGTTTTAAGGAGGTTAAAACATGGATTTGGGTGTTGGTTTCAGACCCAAGATAAAGGGTTAAATGTTCAAAACCAATTTCATGGTGTTCGGCCAATGAGCATGGCCGAACCCTATGAAATTGGGCTAATTTTTGGATGTTTGTTTGAAAGGTAAAACCTGATTTTAATATACTGTTATTACATGATTATTTGAGGTTTAAAAACAGTAAACATAACCATTGGGTTCGGCCATCATAGAGGGCCGAACCCCATGTAAAAGGATGTTGGTTTTCATGTTGTGAAACATGGAAACCATGGACCCCATGGACTGTTATGTGGATATTTGGATTGAGTTTTACAAAATGGAAATCATACAAAGTGATGGGCTTATTGGATGGTTTTGAAAGGTAAAAACATGGTAACATTATACTGTTATCCTATGTCTAAATGAGACCAAAAACATGTTTAAAAGGACCAAAACTATGGGGTTTTATGACTAAGATAAGACATGGAAGTTTAAGTGGATTTTTGGGTTTTAGATCAAATTAGAATCATATGATCAAATGATTAACTTGCTGCCATGTACATAGGGTATTCGGATTTCTAGAACGGTGAACAAGCCGTGATCGGAAGACGGTTCAAAGGAAAGGTCAAACAAAGTAATCTAGAGTAGGTTTCCTACCTTTGTTGTAACCACTATTTCATATGCTGTTTTATGTTGATTTTGATATCTTATATGATTGTAAAGTTATGTTTTTAAATGACATGTTTGCATAGACATCTCATACATGGCATGGGATGATGGTGTTGTAACCAGAGGCCACACTCCGTCGGGGCGTCCGAAAGACCACTGTGGGGTACCCTGATGATGAGAATCCCATCAGGAGGAATCCGGAGGCCACACTCCGTCGGGGCATTCGAAAGACCACTGTGGGTTACCTTGACGATGAGAATCCCGTCAAGTGATGGCTATGTTGAATGGTGATGGGTGGGACTCATTACATGTTCATTTCATACATAGCATGTTTTATAGAATTTTGACACACATGTATTATTATTATATTATTTGCATGATTTTGACTAACCATGTGGTAGCCCTATTCCGAAACACTACTGGGCGCGTTGATCTAACGCCCTATCTATATCCTTAGTGGATGATGCAGGGAAAGGAAAGAACGTGGTTGGAGAAGAGGACCAAGCACGGAAACTTGGGCGGTTTGAATGATTTTGAATGGACTATTCATGGATGTGTTATTTGAATTATTTGGACAATGTAATTTGGTAACTAGATTTGTTGGCATGTAATAAGTAGATAAGTAGATACTGTGGATTGGTTTATTTTGGATGGTTGGATTGAATGGTAGATTAATATTAGTTAGTAATTTTGGAGGATAAGATTATGTACTTTGCTATCTAATATTGGAAAAATTGGAATAGTCATAGGTTCTATTATAACCTCAGTTAGAATAAGACTAAGATAATTCCGCAAGTTATATATGTACCATGTGCGGATCAGTTTTATGGACTTAGTTCATACGCACATGGGCTTGGCCAGTTAAGGGTCGGATTTAGAGATCCGAACTTAACTCGCGTCGTGACACTCAGCCCCGATCACATGATTATTTTATAAAAAAAAATAAACTCTGAAAATTAGAGTGAAAAGGGCGGGGTGTTACAGCCCCGACGGAGCGTGGACTCCGGTTACCTCTTGATGGATAATGCACATCAAGGTCTTCTCACGAATGCCTTACGGATGCCCCGACGGAGCGTGGTCTCTGGTTACAATCATCCCTCCCATGCCATGCATGAGATGTAATTGAACGCATGCTATGTAATGATATAATCATAGCATTAAAATCTCATATTTGAAACATATCATTTATACAAAATAACTCATCAAAATATGAATTAAAATCATCATACATATCCCATGGTTTCAATGATGTAGGAATCCTACCAATGATCAACTAATATGTCCTTGCGTTTTCGTCCGAAAACCGCTCAACTATCGTACCCGCTTGTGAGGTCCCGTTACCTTATTACATATCAATAAGTTAAAACATTGATCCCTTTTTATTTCCACCCATGTTTAAGTCCATAAACATGTCTTAGTGGGGTTCGGCCATACAACATGGCCAAACCACACTCACTTGGTTTTGGGTCTTCCTTTTTAGTCCTTTAATCTTTAAATTAAGTCCAAGATCATTCCACTAGTTTTACACTAATGAAAGCCCTACATCCACAAAACATTCTTCATGGGGTTTGGCCATACACCATGGCCGAACCCATAGTCCTTCATTTCCATGATTCAATCATACATTTAGGCCACTTATACAAATCTATATCCAAGAACATAATCCATGGGGTTCGGCCATACACCATGGCCGAACCCATGGTCCTTTAATTTTACCATTTGGCCATTATTTCCTTCCATTCCTTAACTTGATAATCCATTCATTAACATTTACCAGCAACTATCCATCATTCTCACCCTTAAAACCCTTTAAACATCAACAATATACCTACATGGGGTTCGGCCATGCCATACAACATGGCCGAACCCATGGTCCAAGGTTCTTCACCATTATAACATTTTAGATCTACTTAAAATCACCAATCATCTCCCATCATTATTATCCTTTAACACCTTTTAAAATCATTAACATGCATCTATGATTTTTCATCCTCTAAATCCATTAAAAATCACTAATATCCTCCATGGGGTTCAGCCATACACCATGGCCGAACCCTATGGTTCATTATCTTCTCTTAAAATCATTTACTTATGAATATATCCCTTGATGGGGTTCGGCCATACAACATGGCCGAACCTCGTCCAAATCCTTTTTAGCTCTCATGATTCATATACATAGAAATCTAGGGTTGGGGCCATGCAAAGGCCAAACCATGATCTTGATCATATACCTTATCTTAGACATGCATGAGATCCTTTCCATATATCCATCCCAATTAGGGTTCGGCCATGCACGGCCAACCTATGATCCATGATCATAATCCTTATATGGTTCATGCGAGAGGTCCTTAGCCATAACAAGATTAGGGTTCGGCCATACAATGGCCGAACCATGTCCCTTGACCATATTTTCTTACTTTACAAAATCTTATCAAGTACTTACCGATTCCGCGACTCCTCCTGTTTCTTTCACTCCTTCTTGCTTCTCCGTTCTTTTCCTTCCTTAGCCTCTTCTTCCTTCCTTCTTGATCCTTGGCCGAGAGATCTTGATTAAGATAAAATCTCTAGGAGTGGTTCGGCCAGGAAGTATAGGTTTGAGAGAGGGAGATAGAGAAGATTTAAGATAAAATATATGGAAATTGCCCATTTAATTTGTGAATTAATGGATATGGTCATTAGATGGGTAAGGTGTTGGGTCAATTGCCCAATTATGACCCAACAGATAATGGATAAGTTTCAGTTGAAATAAATGGGTAAGATTTATTTAATTGGGTCCAGGTTGTCAATTGGGTCAAATGCCCAATTGGGACCCAATGGGTCATGGTTAACTTGGCCGACCACCAAGTGAGTTCAAGCTTAATTAAATTTGGGCTGAATTAAATTGGAGATGGAATCAAGGAAATGAGTGAGTTAACTAGGGTTGAATTAAAGATATGAGTTGAGTTAAAGAGATGAGTTGAATGGGAAGTTAATGGGACTTTTATATTAAGTGAGTTAGGTGATAAGATGGAGAGTTACATCTCATAAGATCAAACCTAAGGTGTTCACACGTTGGAGGTGGGAGTTTCATCTCATGGGATGAAACTCCAAATGGATCATTAATGAAGGAGGTGAAGGAGTTTGTTGTTACACAATCCATACCAAGGCTACCACGTTGGGAGATGGAGGTTTCCATCTCATGATGGAAACCCAACGGGCAAACGGTTGGGAACTTCATCTCATGGGATGAAACCCCCAAAGTAAGTGTTAATGAGGAGGTGAAGAGTCATAGGAGTTACAAAAGGCGTATCACCAAAGGACACCACCCTTGGCCGACCCTCATTGATCAAGAAAAGGACTTGGAGTTTCATTTCACTCTCTCCCTCTCTCTCTTGGCCGATCCCCCTCTCAAGACAAGGAACACTTAGAGCATTTTCATCTCACTCTCTCCTTCTCACTCAAGGCCGATCACTCTCATTGACAAAGGAGAAAGGACTTAGAGTTTTTATCTTAAATCTTCTCTCTCTCCCTCTCTCAAACCTATACTTCTTGGTCAAACCACTCCTAGAGATTTTATCTTAATCAAGATCACTCTCGGCCAAGGATCAAGAAGGAAGGAAGAAGAGGCTAAGGAAGGAAAATAACGGAGGAACAAGAAGGAGTGAAAGAAACCGAAGGAGTTGCGGAATCGGTAAGTACTTGATAAGATTTTGTAAAGTACGAAAAGATGGTCAAGGGACATGGTTCAGCCATTGCATGGCCGAACCCTAATCTTGTTATGGCTAAAGGCCTCTCGCATGAACCATATAAGGATTATGATCATGGATCATGGGTTGGCCTTGCATGGCCGAACCCTAAATGGGATGGATATATGGAAAGGATCTCATGCATGTCTAAGATAAGGTATATGATCAAGATCATGGTTTGGCCCTTGCATGGCCCAACCCTAGATTTCTATGTATATGGATCATGAGAGGTAAAAAGGATTTAGATGAGGTTCGGCCATGATGTATGGCCGAACCCCATCAAGGGATATATTCATAAGTAAATGATTTTAAGAGAAGATGATGAACCTTAGGGTTCGGCCATGGTGTATGGCCGAACCCCATAGAGGATATTAGTGATTTTTAATGGATTTAGAGGATGAAAAATCATAGATGTATGTTAGTGATTTTAAAAGGTGTTAAAGGATAATAATGATGGGAGATGATTGGTGATTTTAAGTAGATCTAAAATGTTATAATGGTGAAGAACCTTGGACCATGGGTTCGGCCATGTTGTATGGCCGAACCCCATGGAGGTATATTGTTGATGTTTAAAGGGTTTAAAGGGTGACAATGATGGATAGTTGTTGGTAAATGTTAATGAATGGATTACCGGAAAGAGGCAAAGGTTATAAAGTGCAATGCGATGCTTCAGGAGAAGGACTGGGGTGTTCACTCATGCAACGTCATCGTGTGGTGGCTTATGGTTCCAGACAATTAAAAATTCATGAACGCCTCTATCCTACACATGATCTAGAATTAGCTGCAGTGGTCTTCGCTCTTAAAAACTGGAGACTATTTGTGTGGTGAGAAGTTTGAAGTATTCTCCGACCACAAGAGCTTGAAGTACTTATTTGATAAGAAAGAGCTCAATCTGAGGCAGCGCAGATGGATGGAATATCTGGCGGATTATGAGTTCGCACTCCGATATCATCTGGGCAAGGTAAACAAGGTGGCGGATGCTCTCAGCTGCATATCACATGCATTAGTGGCATGTTTGATCAAACCAGAATAGGGAAATGCTGAACACCATTCGAGAGTTCAATCTATATATCACAAACCATGGGAGTATGTACAATTTAATCATACAGTCCAACATGGTTACCAAGATTGAACAAGAGCAACAAGCATATCCGGAAGTGGAGGAGATATGGGCCAAGATGTCTAATGATGTGATCATACCGGAATGGGAATTGCGACCAGGACAGGGTCTTATATTCCGGGGAAGAATATATGTGCCAAAAAGCTGCAGAAAGGAGTTGTTGATTGAGGCACATCAGACCAAACTCTCCATACATCCGGGCAGCACCAAGATGCATCATGACCTGAAGAGGCATTATTGGTGGCATGGGCTCAAAAGAGATGTTGCAGAATTTGTGGCACACTGCTTAACTTGTCAGCAGGTTAAGATGGAACATCAGAAGCCACCAGGTTTTTCAAACCCTTATCAGTGCCAGAATGGAAATGGGAGCACATTTCCATGGATTTTGTAACGGGATTGCCAAAGTCCTCAAAGGGCAATGATGCTATATGGGTCGTGGTAGACTGACTGACCAAGTCTGCGCATTTTATTCCTATCAAGATGTCAGATTCATCTGAGACATTGGGTCGGTGATATATCAAAGACATCATCAGACTACATGGTATTCCTCGAATAATCATATCTGACAGAGATGGCCGATTCACCGGCAGAGTGTGGCAGAGCATGCAGTCAGCCATGGGACCAGATCTACTGACTAGCACAGCATTCCATCCACAGACTGATGGACAGTCAGAAAGGACTATACAAACACTGGAGGATATGTTGAGAACGTGCATGCTAGACTTCAAGGGTGGATGGGAGGATCATCTACCATTGGTAGAGTTTTCATACAACAACAGCTACCAGGCAAGCCTTCAGATGGCCCCATTCGAGGCTTTGTATGGTAGACCATGTAGGTCACCAGTGTGCTGGACAGAGGCCGGTGAACCTGCATTGATTGGACTCGAGTTAGTCGTAGAGACTACAACACAAATACAGTTGATATGTCAGCACTTATTGACTGCACAGAATCGGCAAAAGAGCTATGCTCTTTCTCGAATTTGAAGTGGGGGACATGGTATTCTTGAAGGTCTCGCCACGAAAGGGGCACATGAGATTTGGGAAGAAGGGAAAACTGTCACCAAGATATGTGGGATCGTTTTCAATCATAAGAAGGATGGGGGATGTAGCTTATCAGTTAGCACTTCCTTCACAATTGGCATCTCTATGCGATGTGTTTCATGTGTTGATGTTGAGGAAGTACAATCCCGATCAGTCTCATGTTTTAAACGTGCAAGACATAGATGTGCAAAGCGATGCCACTTATGTCGAGAAGCCTGTCACAATAATAGAGACAGAGTAAAGGGTGTTACGGAACAGAGTGATTCATTTTGTCAAAGTGGTATGGGATCGACATGGTATTCAGGAAGCCACTTGGGAACTCGAATCGGAGATGAGAACAGCTCACCTGAATTATTCATGTAATTTATTTTGGAATCCTACTTCGTTCGATTTTCGGGACAAAAAATTTAAAAAGAGGATTGTATTGTAATACCCCAGATTTTGCAATATATCAATATTTACGAAATTGCCATTGAAATTATGAATTAAAAAGATATGATCGTAGATGAGTAAATTGTGGGGCCCATTGTTCAAATAAGACCAATGTACTTGGTATAAGGTTCAAATTAAGTTAAATGGGTAATGTACAATTATTCGGGTCAAAGTGGTTAAATGGGTCAAAGGACCCAATTGGGACCCAATGGGTCATTGTGGACAAGTTTGATCATTGGGTGGGCTCAAGCCGAATTGGGTTAAGATGAATTAAATGTTTGAGTTTGGATGAGTTAGTTCAATGGTGAGTTGAATTTATTGGTTGAGTTGAATTAAATGAATGGGTTGAGTTGAGAGAGAGTTAAAGTAATGTTAAGTGAGTGAAGTGTGTGAATGAGAGTGGTGTGTACTGATTGCAAGTTTTAAACAATGAAAAACGTTGGAATTGCATGGGAGTGTTACTTCATGTATGTAACTCCTAGATAAAAAATTAATGAAGGTGGCGGTTTTGGGAGTTAGATTTGGTGAGAGGTAGTATTTCAAATTCAAAGTGTTATGCACTTTGGAATTGCATGGGAGTGTTATTTCATGCATGTAACTCCAAAGATGGAGAATGAATGGAGTTGCTATTTTGTGGAGTTACATAAGGGGTTATGACATTTCAAATTCAAAATGCTAGTCTACACGTTGGAGTAGGGGGAAAGGTTTCATCTCAAGATGAAACCCCCATCTGAGATGTTAATGAGAGGAGGAGGTAAGGGGGAGGTTACAACAACGCAATCCATGGGAGACGTTGGATGCTTTGGGAGTTTCATTTCATAGATGAAACCCCCAAGTAAACATAAAGGATTTTGGTTAATGGGTGTAGGAGTTACATGTGATGCCAACCTTAGGCTGAATTTCATTAGCCAAAGGAGTATTCATTTTCACTCTCTCCCTCTCTCTCCCTTGGACGTTTTTCCATCTCTCAAGACCAAAAGCATTAGCTGATTGTCTATCTCCAATCAGTCCTTGGTCGATTCCTTCACCAAGACAAAATATACAAAGGAGTTTGGGATCAAGGCTTATCACTCTCATCCAAGGCCAAAAGTTCTATCTCTCTCTCTCAAATAAATACTTTGGCTAAACCATTTCAAGGAGTCTCCAAGCAAGATCAGTCTCAGCTAAAGGAAGAAGGAGAGGCTAAGGAAGTGAAGGATCAAGAAGTAGTTAAAGAACCGAAGGAGTCGCGGTATTGGTAAGTGCACTATGAACCCTTGTTAAATAAGTTGGTTAAGGGAATATGATCCGGCCATTGTATGGCCAAATCTATCAAGGGATTGGATCATGGATTATGTTGTTTAAAAAGGGCAAATCATGGATCCTAGGGTTCGACCACTTTGGATGGCCGAACCCCATGAAAGGATGTGGTGATTTTTATGGTTGTTAAGGGATAAAATCCATATCATGTAATGAAGGTTTTAAAAGGGTTTTGAATGAAGATAAGTTTAATATCTTGGGTCGGCCATAGGATGGCAGAATCATATGGTTGTTATGGCTAAAGTGTTGAGCCTAAATTATGTATAAATAATGGAATCACTGAGTTAAGAGAACCATAGGGTTCGGCCATGTGTATGGCCCCCCATGGACCATTTTATGGGTAATTGGAGTAAGATTATGGTTAGAAATTACTAGTGTTTCTATGATGAATAAAAGAACAAAAGGTGAACTATAGATATGGCCGAACCCCATAGAAAGAGGCATGGGTCATGTTGGGAGGTTTTGAAGGATAAAAATCATGGAACATTATGAAATTCTTAAATAGATTTTTGGTATGTATAACTATGATGTTAGATTATGTTATTGATCATGAAAGTGCATGAATGGCGAAAGTGTAAATAGATGGAAATAAGGAACCATATGGCCGAACCCCATGGAGAGATTTTGATGGAGTTAAGTATTTTTGGAACAATGAAGATGATGAAGGGTAAGGGCTACATAATTAGATGGAAGGTTGGTAATTAACCTTATGAAGGAAGGATTAAAAAAGACCCAATATAGGTTGGTGAGGTTCGGCCATGTTGTATGGGCGAACCCCACTAAGGTGGATTTGTGGTGGACCTTGATTATTAAGCAAAAATTAAACAAGGGTTAGTTAGTGGCAAAATCGTAAATACAAGTTATAATGGAATGAAGGATTAAAGGACTTAAAAGAGGGGTCAAACCAAAGTGGTATGGTTCGGCCATGCTATATGGCCGAACCCTACCAAGGTATATTATTTAATATAAGGTGTTTATGTAAGTTATATGGATAGTTTTGATCAAATGAAAAGGAAGATCAAATCCAAAGTGGGTGAGGTTCGGCCATGGGGATGGCTGAACTCCACAAGGTGGTTTTTGGGACTTAGATTTAAATGGAAATCAAATGATTAGTATCTTGACTTGCTGTTATATAAACAAGGTAACGAGACTTGAACGGTGCACAATCGTGAACAAGTGGCGGATTGAGAAGAAAGGACAACTTAAGTGAACTTTCTGTAGGTTTCCTACCCTTTTTGTAACCACACTTATATTTGATGTTTTATCTTAATTTTGATGAAATATGTGCTAAGTTATTATGTTTCAAAGTGGTTTTGTATGTTAAGATATATTTACAAATGGCATGAACTCATGGACATCTCATGCATGGCATGGGGTGATGATTATGGAAACCGGAGGCCACACTCCGTCGAGGTGTCCGAAAGACCACTTTGGGGTACCTTGATGATGAGAATCCCATCAAGAGGAATCCAAAGGTCACACTCCGTCTGGGCCTCTGAAAGACCATTGTGGGGTACCTTGACGATGAGAATCCCGTCAAGAGGAGCCTATGTATATTTGTGATGGGTGGGACTCATTACATGTGCATTACATACATAGGATTGTTTTTACGAGATTTTGATGAACATGTATTATTATATTATTTGCATGTTTTCATACTAACCTTGTGGTAGCCCTAATCGGAAACACCTACTGGGCGCGTTGATCTAACGCCCTATCTCTATCCTTAGTGGATGACACAGGAAAGGGAAGAACGAGGATCATGAAGGAAACCAAGCATAGGAGCTTGGGCTTTGAATGGACTTTAATTTATGGATTGATTTATGGACTGTTATATGGACAATGTAATTGATAGTTAGTTGATGTTGGCATGTAATAATTTAGTTAACTAGTTATGGTTTGGTATGTTTTGGATGGTTTGGAATGAATGTTTAGTCTAAGGTTATTTTAGTAATTTTGGAGATTTATGTTTATGTACTTTGCTATCTAAAGATATAAAATGGAGCAGTCTTAGGATCTATTATAACTAGCAGTTAGATTAAGATTAAGTTTATTCCGCAAGATTTATTAGTACCATATGTGAAATGTTTCTCATGGACTTAGTCCATGCACATATGAGTTTTGGCTAGTTAAGGGTCGGACATTAGAAGTCCGAACTTAACTCGCGTCGTGACTTCCCGCCCCGATCACTTGAGTATTGTTATTTAAAAAAAAAAATAAACTCTGATTATTAGTATGAAAAGGGCTGGGGTGTTACAAAAGTGATTATCTTCAAGTCACCTACATTGGCGGAAGTGGTCGGCCGAGCTACCATAGCTGAGCAAGAGCTGACAGAGATAGCGCGGTTTGTGGACAACCGCCGAGGCCAGAGCGAGGGAAGTGCTTTTCGTCCTAACAAGAGATTCCGACCTAACTTTGGGAGACCATCACCTTCTACTGGGTCAATTGGAGGCGTTCGTCCCAATCAACCCTCCCCATCAGTGTCCGTCTATCAGGTCCCTTGAGGTGTGAGCACCTGTTTTCAGTGTGGCAAACAGGGCTCCTCAGAACAGAAGACCCTCTCACTCCAGGGGTTCATTTTGCCCTCCAGCCAGATCAGCTCATTTTTAAGTATCCAGGGCATATAACCAGATAGGACGGACACCTAATCCGACAGGATTTGGATGACTGTACACTTTCGCTCCTCATCCAAAGATGGTGGATCACTCAGTGATTCAAGGTATGATAGTCGTTGGTAGTTCTTATGCTTTCGCATTATTTGATTCTGGAGCATCCCACTCTTTTGTATCTGCTGCATTTATATCTGCTACTAGCACTTTAGTACAAAAATTGTAACGCCACGCCCTTTTTCACTCGCTTTCCGAAAATCAGAGTCTATTTTGTTTTTTTTTTTAAATGGGAGAGTGAAAGAGTGAGGGACGTCACGACGCGAGCTAAGCCCGAGTTTCTAAAGCCCGACCTTTAACTGGCCAACCTTACGTGTGCATGGACTAAGCCCATGAAAACGATTCACACGCACTAAGTAATATATGCGGAATTAAACATAACTGCATATTATAATAGAACCAATTCTATTCCATTTTTAGATAGCAAAGTAGTTCGTCGCTTAACCATAATTATCATAACTTAATTATCCAAATAAAACATTCAAACCATAGCAAAATATCTAAGTTATTACATGCCCAAATGCTAGCTACTCAAATTACATAGTCTATGAGTAACTTTAAATAAATAAAACTAAACAACATCCAAGCTCCTAAGCTTGGCTCCTTTCATGTTTGTCGCTCCCCTCATGTCCTGTGTCATCCACTAGGGTAGAAGTAGGGCGTTAGACAACGCACCCAGTAGGTATTCCAAGTAAGGCTAACACATGGTTGGTAAAAATCATATATAATAACATATTATCAAAACCATATAAAAAAACTATGCCATGCCATGGTGTCAAATGCAATGAGTCCCACCCATCACAAATACATGTATCCTGTTGATGGAATTTTCCTCATCAAGGTATCCTCACAGTTGCCTTACGGACTCCCCCACAGAGTGTGTTCTCCGGTTAGTTCTTGATGGATAATGCACATCAAGGTCTTCCTACGAATGCCTTATGGACGCCCCGACGGAGCGTAGCATCCGGTTACAAACTTCCCTCCCACACCATGCATGAGATGTATATGTCCACATGCTATGTAATAGAACAATCGTAGCATTAAAACCTCATATCTGAAACATATAATTTTTACAACATAAACCATCAAAATAAGAAGTCAAACCATATTACATATCCATGGTTTCAGAGAGGTAGAATCCTACCAAAGACCACTAAAGTTTCCTTGCGCTTTAATCTAGCAACCGCTCACGATCGTGCACCCTTTGTAAGGTCCCGTTACCTTATAACATATCCATGAGTCAAACCAATATTCCATTTGATTTGCAATAATGTCTAAGTCCACAAACACACTTTGTGGGGTTCGGCCATACACTATGGCCGAACCTCACCTATTTGGTTTTAGTCCCTCTTTTGATTTGTTAATCAAACACCACTAAGGTAATCATTTAAACCCTAAATCCACAAAATCATTCCTCATGGGGTTCGGCCATACACCATGGCCGAACCCATGATCTTTCATTTTTACCCATATTTACATTCTTTGCCATTGCTTCCATCACCTTAAGTTTGGGCCCAAAATTGATCCATAATATAGATTCATGAATGATTCATAACATAAAACCCTAAAAATTCCCTTCATTCCTTGGTTTGATAATCCATTCATTTAAAATATACATAGACCCATAAATGACCTATTAAAAGGTTTATGGGGTTCGGCCATACACCATGGCCGAACCCATGATGTCTCAATTCCAATTTCTCCATTAAAGCAATTACAATCTTTAAGTCCATAAATCAAGTCCCTCCATGGGGAAGTTTAATCATACCCATAGCTCATCGTTTAACCCTAGGATCCATAATATGTCCCTTAGTTTTTCTTCATGGGGTTCGGCCATACACCATGGCCGAACCCATGGTCCATGATTCTTTCACCATTTACAACCTTGATACAATTTAAATTGATTAATATCCTTCCTTATTTCCTCCTTTAAAAAACCTTTAAAAACCTTAACATACATCTATAATTTTCATGCTTTGAAACCCATTAAAGTTATTAACCAACTACCATGGTTTTCATGATCCAATTGCATCAAAGTCCGTCCACAATACATCCATTTTAAACCTTTTAAAAAAAAAACATTAATAACCTTCCATGGGGTTCGGCCATACACCATGGCCAATCCTTATGGTTCATAATCTTCTCTAAAAATCATTCATTCAAGCTTATAATCCTTTGATGAGTTCGGCCATACATCATGGCCGAACCTCATCAACCCTTTTTTATTCTTAATGGTTCTTGTATATACCATTTGGCCAGGCAATGGCCGGATCATGTTCCTTGACCATCTTACTTAATAAGAATTTCATTGAGTACTTACCGATTCTACGACTCCTCCGGTTTCTTTCACTCCTTCTTGTTCCTTTGATCCTCTTCTTCCTTAGCTTCTTCTTCCTCCTTGATCCTTGTGAGAAGATCAGCCTTAGGTTCTTGTGAGAGGGAGAGGATCTTGAGATGAAACTCTAAGTCCTTCCTCCTTTGTCTTTGGAATAGGTCGGCCTTGTGTGAGAGGGAGAGAGTGAGATGAAAATATTCTAAGTGCCCTTGTCTTGAGGTGTGGTTCAGCTAGGAGAGAACTTGAGAGAGAGAGAGTCTAAGATGCAACCCCTTAGTCTTTTCTTGTTTAATGAAATTCAACCAAGGTGGTGTCCTTTGGTGAACCCCTTTGTAACTCCCATTCCCATTTACTTCCCTCCTTAATACTCCACTTGGGGGTTTCATCCATGAGATGAAACTCCCAAGGCTCCAACAGTGTAGCCTTGGCTTGGCTTGTGTAACAACACAAAACCACCACCTCCCCATTGATGTTCCATTTTGGAGTTTCATCCCATGAGATGAAACTCCCATTCCAACATGTATGTCTTGCCTTGGATTGTGTAACCGTCCACCTCCCATTGATGTTCCATTTTGGGGGTTTCATCCATGAGATGAAACTCCCACCTCCAACGTGTGAACTTTGTTTGAATTGTGGAACAACACAAAAATGGTCATCTTCACATTCATGATCCATTTTGAAGTTTCATCCCATGAGATGAAACTCCCATGCATCCAACGTGTAGCCTCGACTTGATCTTGGTGGGGTGCACCTCTCCACCTTCCCACTCCACTCACTCTTTAACTCAATTCACCTCTTTAATTTAACTCATTTAAAATCAACTCAATCCCTTGATTCCATTTCCAATTTAATTCAGCCCCATTTAATTTAAACTTGAACTCATTTGGTGGTCAGCCAAGTCAACACGACCCATTGGGTCCCAATTGGGCATTTTGACCCAATTAACAAATTTTAACCCAATTAACAATCTTGACCCAATTAAATACATCTTACCCATTTATTTCAATTGAAACCATAACCACCATCCGTTTGGTCTTAATTGGCAATTGACCCAACACCTTACCCATCCAATGTCCATATCATTTAATTCACAAATTAAATGGGCAATTTCAAATATATTGATAACTTGAAAATCCGGGGTGTTACAATACAACACTCTTTTTAAAATTCTCATCCCGAAAATTTAGCGAAGTAGGGTTTCAAACATTTACATAAATAGCTCAGGGTGAGCTGTTCTCATTTCCGATTCAAGTTCCCAATTGGCTTCCTCATTACCATGTCGATCCCATACCACCTTGACGAACTGAATTGCTCGGTTTTGTAACACCCTTTGTTCTGTCTCCACCACTCGGAAAGGCTTTTCGACGTAAGTCACGTCGCTTTGCACCTCTATGTCTTGTACATTCAGCACATGTGAGGGATCGGGATTGTACTTCCTCAACATAGATATATGAAACACATAGTGCAAAGATGCCAACTGTGAAGGAAGTGCCAATTGATAAGCCACCTCCCCATCCTTCTTATTATTGAAAACGGTCCCACATATCTAGGCTACAGTTTCCCCTTATTTCCAAATCTCATGTGTCCCTTTCGTGGTGAGACTTTCAAGAACACCATGTTCCCCACCTCAAATTCAAGGAACCTCCTCCTCTTGTCAGCGTAGCTCTTCTGACGACTTTGTACAGCCAATAGGTGGTGCCGCATCAACTGTATATGCGCTGTAGTCTCTGCAACTAACTCGGGTCCAATCAGTGCAGACTCACTGGCCTTTGTCCAGCATACTGGTGACTTACAAGGTCTACCATATAAAGCCTCGAATGGAGCCATCTAAAGGCTTACCTGGTAACTATTGTTGTATGAGAATTTTACCACCAGCAAGTGGTCCTCCCATCCACCCTTGAAATCTAGTATACATGCTCTCAGCATTTCCTCCAATGTCTATATTGTCCTTTCAGACTGCCCATCAGTCTGTGGATGGAATGCTGCGCTAGTCAATAGATTTGTTCCCATGGCCGACTGCATGCTCTGCCACACTCTGCACGTGAATCGACCATCTCTGTCGGACACAATAGTCCGGGGAATACCATGTAGCCTAATGATATCCTTGATATACCTTCAACCCAAGGTCTGAGATGAATCTGTCATTCTAATGGGAATAAAGTGTGCAGACTTGGTCAATTGGTCTACCACAACCCATATCACATCGTTGCCCTTTGAGGACCTTGGCAACCCCATCACAAAATCCATGGAAATGTGTTCCCATTTCCACTCCGGCACTGGTAAGGGTTTGAGTAACCCTGGTGGCTTCTGATGTTCCGTCTTAACCTGCTGATAGGTTAGGCAATGGGCAACAAATTCTGCCACATCTCTTTTGAGTCCATGCCACCAGTAATGTCTCTTCAGGTCGTGATACATCTTGGTGCTGCCCGGATGGATGGAGAATTTTTGTTGGTGTGCCTCAATCAGTAACTTTCTTCTGCAGCTCTTAGGTACATATATGCTACCTCGGAATACAAGACCCTATCTTGGTCGTAACTCCCATTCCGGTAGGACCTCGCCAGTAGACATCTTGGCACATATCTCCTCCATTTCCGGATCTATTCGTTGTTCCTATTCAATCTAGGTAACCATGTTAGACCGTATGATCAGATTGTACATACTTCCATCGTTACTGATATACAGGTTGAACTCTCGTATGGTATTCAGCATCTCCCATTTTGTCCTGATCAAACATACTACTGATGCATGTGATATGCGGCTGAGGGCATCTACCACCTTGTTCACCTTGCCAGGGTGATATCAAAGCGCGAACTCATAATCCTGTAGATATTCCAACTATCTGCGCTGCCTTAGGTTGAGCTCTTTCTGATCAAACAAGTACTTCAAGCTCTTATGATCTGAAAACACTTCAAACTTCTCGCCATATAAATAATGTCTTCAGCTTTTGAGAGCGAAGACCACTACGGCTAGTTCTAGATCATGAGTAGGATAGAGGCCTTCATGTATTTTCAACTGTCTTGAACCATAAGCCACCACTCGCTGACTTTGACTGAGTGAACACCCCAGTCCCTCTCCTGAAACATCGCATTGTACCTCATAACCCTTGCCTCTTTCTGGAAAAATTAGGATAGGAGCAGTTGTAAGTCTCTCCTTTAATTCTTCAAATCTCCGATTGCACAGATCTAATCACTCATATTTGACTCCTTTCTGAGTGAGTCGAGTAAGTGGAGATGCAATCTTGGAGAAGTCCATGATAAACTTCCTGTAGTAACCAGCCAATCCTAGGAAGCTAAGGATCTTTGTCACATTTTTCGGCGCTTTCCAATCTCTCACTGCCGCCACCTTACCCTGGTCCACGGCTATACCTTCTACTGATATAACATGCCCCAAAAAGTTGACCTTAGATAGCCAAAATTTGCACTTGCTTGCTTTTGCATATAGCTGGTTCTTCCTCAAGGTGTCCAGAACTATCCGCAAGTGCTCAGCATGTTCCTCCTGACTTTTTGAATAGATCAGGATGTCATCAATGAATACAATCACGAATTGGTCCAAGTAAGGATGGAAGTGTAACACCCCGATTTTTCAAAGATATCAATTTACATGAATATTGCTCATTTAAATTATGAATTAGTAGAAATGGACCTTAAATGGGCAAATTACCTTAAACGGGTACGGTATTGGGCAACGACCCAATTAAAGCTCGATGGGTATGGAATGAGAGTTCAATGGAGGGTAAATGGGTAAGCTACATGCAAAAGGGTAAACCTCATTCAAATGGGGAAGCTACATTTAAATGGGTAGGCTACATTTAAATGGGTAAGCTACTTTTAAATGGGTGAGTGACATTTAAATGGGTCATGGCGCTTATTTGGGTCAAAAGGTTCAATTGGGACCCAATGGGTCGAGGTTGACTATGTTGACCATGAAGTGAGTTCAAGTTAGATTAAGTTGGGGCTGAATTGAGTTGGAAATGGAATCAAACAATTGAGTTAACTCAAGTGAATTAAATGAGTGGAATTAAATGAGTGAGTTGAGCTAAAAGAATAAGTTGAGTTGAATGAGTTAGATTGGAAGCTTGGAGACCTTTATTCCAAGTGAGTCAAGTGAGAAGATGAGGAGTTGTGATGATCTCAAAGACAAGTAAAGACATACACGTTGGTGGCATGGGAATGGTATCCCATGCATGAAACTTCAATGGAAGGTGGGCTGTTTGGTGGGAGTACAGAATCTACAAGAAGATAAGATTACATTGGGAACTTGGAGGGTTTCCATCTCATGATGGGAACCCAAGCACCAACGTTGGGAGATGGAAGGGGTTGCTTGAGCTTAAGCCAAGTGTCCTATAGTTATGTAAAGGGACTCCTTGGTTAGACCAATATTGATGAAGGTAAATGAAAGGGTTTTGGGGGCTGATTCACAAAAGGGGCACACTACACCCCTTTGGCCGAATTTCCATCTCAAGAAAGATAGAGATTTTCATCTCTCTCCCTCTCTCAAAACCTACTTCCACCTTGGCAGAACCAGCCCTTGGTGATCTCATCTTGGTCAAGCTCACAATCGGCTAAAGGACCAAAGGAGCAAGAAGGGAGGAAGGAAGGATAAAAGGAAAGAAGAGAGGCTAAAAGTTTGGTAAGTGCATCATAACCATTTGTTAAATAAAATGGATAAGGAAGCATGATCCGGCCATTGTATGGCCGAATATATCAAGGGTTTAAACCATGGATATTGATGTTTAAAAAAAGTAGAAAATGGATCATAGGGTTCGGCCACTTTGGATGGCCGAACCCCATGAAAGGACTTGATAAGTTTTATAGGTTTTTGAGAGATAAAAACCATACCATGTTATGAAGGTTTTAAAGGGTTTTAAATGGAGATAAGGTTAATGTTTGGGTCGGCTATTGCATGGCTGAACCATATTGTTTTTATGGCTAAGTTGCTATGTATAAACCATGTATAATTATTGGAAGGTTTGAATCAAGAATACCATAGGGTTCGGCCATGTGTATGGCCAAACCCCATGGACTATTTTTATGGGTTAATTGGAGTAAGAATATGGTCAGAAATTATTAATGATTCTATGATGTTTTAAAGGGTTTAACATAGATGGAAAAATGATGGACTTAGATGTTTATTGTTTATCAAAAAGAATGGAAAAGATGAGCACCAAAACCAAAGGGGTGAGGTTCGGCCATGGTGTATGGCCGAACCCCACCAAGTGCTATGTATGGTGTTTTGTTTTAAAAGGTCTAAAAATATTCAAGTGGATGGAATTATGAGAACCATTCATAGATGGATAAAGGTTTTAATAGATATAAGGAACTATAGGGTTCGGCCATGGGTATGGCCGAACCCCATAGAGTGACAATGATGGAGGATTAAGGGCTAGATAATTAGATGAATGGATTGGTAATTAGTCTTAGGTATGAAGGATTAAAGGACCAAATTTGAGATGGTGAGGTTCGGCCATGTTGTATGGCCGACCCCACTAAGGTGGATTTGTTATGGACATTAGTTATTAAGCAAAATTAAACATTGGTTAGGTTAGTGGCAATATTGTAAATAAGGAATGAAATGATCAAAGGACTTGAAAGAGGGGTCAAAATCAAAATGGTGACGTTTGGCCATGTTGTATGGCCGAACCCCACCAAGGTGCATTTGGTAGATTGAGGTTTTTAAGTAAGCTAATTGGATGGTATTGATCCAAAACAAAGAAAGATCAAATTCAAAGTGGGTGAGGTTCGGCCATGGGGTATGGTCGAACTCCACAAGGTGTTGTGTTTTGTTTTGGACTTAGTTAGAAATCAAATGGTATATGTATTGACTTATTGACATGAAATAAGGTAACGAGACCTTACAAGTGGGACGCGATCGTGAGCGGTCGACGGTTTAAGAAGCAAGGATACTTAGTGGTCTTGGTAGTACATATGTATTATGCACTTATGATGATTTTATTTAATATTTGATAAGTTATTTTGGTATCAAACAATATGTTGCAATTATGGGATTTTCATGCTATGTTTTGTAATATTCTAGAGCATGTGGTATTTGCATCTCATGCATGGAATGGGAGGGATGGAGTGTAACCGGAGACCCATGTTCCGTTGGGGCGTCCGTAAGTCGTGAGGGGTATTTTAACTGGGGACCCACACTCCGTCAGGGCCTCCGTAAAGCACTAGTGGGGGATACCTTGATGAGGAGAATTCCATCAAGAGGATACTATGTATGATACCTAGATGATGAGAATCCCATCAAGAGGATACTATGTATGAAGACCTTGATGATGAGCATTCCATCAAGAGGATATTATGTATGAAGACCTTGATGATGAGCATTCCATCAAGAGGATACTATGAGTTTGTGATGGGACTCATTGCATATGGTAGTATGGCATGGCATTGATTCGGCATGATTATGATCTTTATTATTATGCAAGGTTTCTAGTTTTTATCTGTATGATTGGATCTCTATTATCATACACTGTTTTGGATATGATGTTTTTACAAGTATGATATGGTATATTATATCTGGATTTTATATACTAACCCATGTGTTAGCCCTAATTGGAATACCTACTGGGCGTGTTGTTCTAACGCCCTACTTCTACCCTAGTTGATGACACAGGAAGGGAACGGAGGGAGGACGTGATTGGAGCCAAGCTTAGGAGCTTGGATGATTAAGCTATATGTTGTTTATGTTACTCGGAATTGTAATAACGTAGAATTATTTGCTATGGATTGGATGGTTGATGTTTGGATATTTAAGTTATGATAATTATCATTAAGTGTTGGACAACCTCGCTATATAAAATGGAATAGGATTGTTATCCTATTGTTATTCCGCATGTATGTTATTCCGCAAGTTAACTTGAGTACGTGTGAACCGTTTTAGTGGACTTGGTCCACGCACACCTATGGTTGGCCAGTTAAGGGTCGGGCTTTGGAAGCTCGGACTTAGCTCGCGTCGTGACACTCCGCTTTTATCACTTGTTTATTTATTTTTTTAAAAAAATAGACTTTGATTTCGAGTGAAAAGGGCGGGGCGTTACAGGAAGATCTTGTTCATTAAATCCATGAACACAGCCGGTGCATTGGTGAATCCAAACGGCATGACTACAAACTCATATAGTCCATACCGCGTTCTGAAGGCCGTCTTTTCTATGTCCTCCTCCCTAACCCGGATTTGATGGTATCCGGACATCAGATCAATCTTAGAGAAATGGCTGGAACCTCTAAGTTGATCAAATAGATCATCGATCCTGGGTAGAGGATACTTGTTCCTGACAGTCAACTGATTCAGCTTCCGATAGTCTACACACATCCGGAGCTTACCGTCCTTCTTCTTCACAAATAATTCCGGAGCTCCCCAAGACGATGTACTGTTCCGGATGCATCCCAGTCTGAGCAATTCATCAATCTCCTTCTTTAGTTCGGACATCTCAGCTGGTGCCATCCGGTAGTGTGGCAATGACACTGGTTAAGTGCCAGGGTACAACTTGATTTCAAAATTAATCTCCCTCATGGGCGACAAGCTAGGGAGTTCTTTTGGGAATACATCCGCATAGTCTTTCACTATCGCCAGAAGTTCAGCCACCGGTGCCTTATTTATTCTGATACTGTTTAATACCAGGTGATTCAACCCTTCATGCAGTCTTCTTCTTATAGGGATGCTGTGTTTGTTAGCATGTACTAGATATTGCTTCCCCTCCAGTGACCAAAATTTCACCTTGCGAAGATGGCAATCTATATTGGCTTGAACACTAGTCAACCAGTCCATGCCGAAGATAATATCGTACTCAGTCATATCGAGTACCAAATAGTTGAACTCAAATCTATAACCAGTGAGTTCAATATTCACTGTTGTGCATATGAGCCCCAATGACGTGTCTCCAACGGGGGATACAATGGTGAGCGATGTGGACAGTTTTTGTACTAATGTACCAGCAGCAGTTATGAATGCAGCAGATATGAAGGAGTGGGATGCTCCAGAATCAAATAATGCAAAGACGTAGGAACTACTAACTACATCCATACCTTGAATCATGGAGTGATCCGCTGCTGCTGGAGGAGCTAAAGTAAACAACTGTCCAGATTCGGTAGGGTTAGGCGCCCTTCCCGCCTGGTTATATGTCCTGCCTCCTCGTAAATTAGCTGGTTTAGCTGGTGGGCGAAATGAACCTCTGGAATAAGAGGGTCTGCTAAGCTGTGGGCATTCCCTCTTGAAATGACCTGGCTGGTCACAATGAAAACAGTTGTTCACCCCTCGGGGAACCTGAGAGACTGATGCAGATGGGGAGGGATGATTGGGACGAAAGCCCCTTGATGACCCAGTAGAAGATGAGGGTCTGCTAAAGTTCGGTCGGAACTTCTTGTTGGGCTGAAATGTACCCCTCCCATTCTGACCTCGGCGATTGTCAAACCGCACTATCTCAGCCATCTGTTGCTCTGCTATGGTGGCCCTACTGACCACCTCTACCAGTGTAGCTGCCTTGAATATGGTTACCTTGGCCCTAATGCTTGGCCGTAGGCCCCGCTCAAACTTGCGAGCCCTTCGATACTCCGTATCCACCATATAAAGTGCATAACAAGATAGACTGAGAAACTCATGGTGATACTCTACCACCGTAATGGTACCTTGTACCAAAGATAGAAATGCTTGAGTATGGCGCTCATTCTCCTCCTCGGGGAAATAATGGTCCAAAAATGTAGCTGAGAACTGCTCCCAAGTCATTGCAGTCCTTTCTCTTTTTGGAAGGAGTGCTCGCTGTTTCTCTACCACCTTCCACCATTTACCGGCATCATCAATCAGTTATGATGTAGCCAGCAGAATCTTGTCTTCATGACTCGAGATCTTTAATAGGGTCATGATCTGAGTAATCTTCTTCAACCAGTTTTCTGCTCCGACAATCCTTTCTTTCCCTTTGAAGTAAGGGGGCACTGTTACTGAAAATCCCTGACCATGCTCCGGTCGTTGGCGTCACTGGTGTTTGCATTTCCGTTCATGTGCTGTTGCAGAACAGAAGTGACCACTGCTTGGACCAAATTTTGTAGTTCGGGAGGAACCACGGGTATGTTCACGCTATTTTGTTCCTCACCCTGATGAGGTTGTTGCACCTCCTCTTCATCCCCACCTAGGTGTTGTCTGGTTCTTCTTCTTCTTCTCGGAGGCAGTTTTCCTAAGCCATTGAAAACATCATTGACTTAGTTTCTTTGTACAGTTTGTATTTTCACACTTTTGGGGAAATTTCCAAATAAGCACTTTTGGTTTTTCTTTGTTTTTGGCGAAATTTCCTAAGTATCTATTGTTTGTTTCTCAGTTTGGGTATATCGGGGAAATATATCCTAATTTGCTATGAATGATTGTAATAGCCCGAATTTTCGAATCAATATATATTTGGCATTTATTGATTTTAAATTGAATTTTGACATGATAGAATACCAAATGGATCAACTTTGGGACAAGGGTCCAAGAATGGCCCAATTGGGCCATGGATTGGATGAAATCCATCTAATGGGTCAATGAGGACTAATCGGGTCAAGGATGGTCAAATTGGGCCCAATACTCATTTGGGACCCAATGGACCCAATTGAAGTAAGCCTAAAGTAAGGAGGGAATTTAATTGGGCCATGGGCCCAATGTTTACCCAATAAACCATGAATTGGAATTAATACATGTAATTGGTCAATGGTAAGTAATCGGGTCAAAGATGGTCAATTTGGGTCAAAGAGCCATATGGGACCCAATGGGCCAAGGTAGGTAAGCCCTAAGATAAATGGGTAAGACAAGAATATAATTGGGTCATGGACCCAATGGTAATCCAATTAAGATAAATTAAATGGATTAGATAATTATAAAATTATCTAAGTTAAGATGTATCAAGATTAAGTGATATGGCCAAATGGGGCCCACCTCCACCTCACCAATTGAGGTGGCGTGTGCACCAAGGAAAAAGTGGGGCCAACCATCATGGTTGACTTGGTCAACCATGGATAAATTTAAGAAGATTAAGGTGGATTAAGGTAAATTAAATGGATTAAAATTATTGTAAGATTACCTAAGTTAAAATTAATAGAATTAAAATAACATGGCCAAGTGGGGCCCACCTCCACCTCATCAAGTGAGGTGGCGGGTGGGGTAGGTACATGTGGGGGCCGTCCACCATGGTTGACTTGGTCAACTATGGGTGGATTTATTAGATAGATAATTTAATGGAATTAAATTGGATGGAAATTAATTAACCTAAGTGAGAACTTAACTTAATTAATTAGGTTGATTAATTAGGGTCAACATAGACAAGTCAAAGAGGACATGGGAGCCATGCTTGGTGGTTGGGTCTCAACCACCACCACCAAAGTCAAGCTAGCCCATGCTTGGTGGGTGGGGAAGTTAATGTGGAGTCTAGGTTACTCCACCCACCTCCATCTCCTTTCCAACTAACCCATTTCACTCTAGCTCTCCTCTCACACACAAAGAAAAACCATCCCTCCATGTTGCAAAGGAAAGAGTGAAGAAAACTTAGAAGAAAACTTAGAAGAAAAAGAAGAGAAGAAGAGAAGAAAAAAGGTGAAACCTTGGATTCACCACTTGAAGATCAATAGCTACCATCTTCATCATCTTCCCCTCTTCCCCTCTCCCAAACCTAACTCTACCTTAGCCGACCCAAGCATGTCCCACCATTGATCAAGCTCATCTAGCCGATCAAACAAGGAGAGGAAGAAGAAAGGAGGCCAAGGAAGTCAACGGGAGCATCAAAGACCGGAGGAGTCGTCGGATCATAAGTATATTCTAAACAAGAAATTTAATTTTTAGGGTTTTAAATTTTGGAATCCATTTCTTTGGATTGGATGGTGACCAAACCATCATGGGCCACGGATTTAAAAATCCATCCAATGGTAGGATAATGAATGGATAAGATGGAGGAATGGATTAAGAAAGTGATAAAATAGAAGAATGGAATTTTTAAGTCTTTATTAAGCATACGAAAAATTGGATCTTAATGGTTTAATGGGCCATAGGGTTCGGCCATGTAGCATGGCCGAACCCCATGGTAAATGTGGGAGGATTTTAATTAGGGTTTGAAGGTTTAAAATGGTGGAGAATGATCTATGATAAATTTAAATGGACTTATTGAGTATAGAATGTGATGTTTAGATGGAATGAAAATGGTGATGATTTAATGATTTTAAAATGGATTATTTTTGGGACAAAATTAATGGTTTTTATGAAGATCTTAAAGTTGGTGATAAATAGTAATTTTAATGGATGAAAAAGGGTAGAAATTAATGGAGGAAATAATAGTTGCAAATGGATTCCCAAAGTGTATGATATAAGTTTAAATGGACCAAATGAATGATATTATTGATTTTAAATGGAATTTTTTAACAAAGAAAAATCATGGACAAATATTCATAGAACTTTGGTCTTAAATGGTTCTAAGAAAGGTGGGCCATGAACCATGGGTTCGGCCATGGTACATGGCCGAACCCTATGGTAATGGTATGGGATTTTTAGACATGGAAAATAATGTGGAGGAATGGGAATTTGAATAGATGGGTAAGTATGGTATATAGTAATTTTTTTTTATGGAAATGAGGATTTAGATGGATCAATTTTTAGGCTAAGGTTAATGTATGTATCAATGCTTAGGACTTTGTTTTAAAGGGCCAAAATGAATGAAGATTAGCAATTTTAAATTGGATTATTTTGGGACAAAACTTGGTCTTTAAAAAGACATCCATAAAGGTGAGCCATGAACCATGGGTTCGGCCATGGTGTATGGCCGAACCCTATGGTGGTAATTGGTAATTTTAAAATGGAGAAGAATGATAGAGGTTAATGGAGTTTGTATGGTATGTGATGTTTTAAAAGGATGAAAAATGGGGACTTGAATGGATAATTTAAATTCATTAGAGATAGGAATTAAAGGGGGTAAAATGAACCTAAGGAAATGAAATTTAGGTATCATGGGTTCGGCCATGGTGTATGGCCGAACCCATGACCCATTGTATGGGCCACATCTTAGGCCAAATATGGAATTAAGTATGGAATTTAATTTTTACAAAATTAATTAAAATAGGTGATTGATGTTATAACGCTAGGTCATAGTCAATGAAACCCTATGTGGATTAGGAGCAAAATTCAATGCAATATGAAAAGAAACGTGTAGATGCGGCGTTTTAGGCCCGCTCATTTGAATATTCGAAATGGTCAAAAATCGGATTTATGTATGTGATTAAACCAATGGATAATGGGCTAAGTTAAGGGCCGATTTTCGATAAACTTATAATGTATTTAAAGATCATTGAATGGACCTAGGGTTATGATTAGTTAGGAACTTAATCATGGATAACGTATGGACTAAATTCGGTAAATGTAATAAGGTATCGGACGTTGCAAACGGTACGCGATCGGCGACCGGCTTATCGAACGGAAAGCGTAACGGAATGCGACACGGTATTCGGTAGGATTCCTACCTTTTTGTAACCGATGGATATGTGATGGTATTTTAAATTATTTTGATTTGGCTTATGATAGATTTATGATTATGATTTATCTTATGATGAGTTTTAAGTTATGAATCATATGGATTATATTTTAATATTATGCATTATATGGCTATGTATGATATGTTGAGTATATGGATTATATATATATTACATAGCATAATGCACTACATCTCATGCATGGCATGGGTGGAAAAAAATAAACAAACCGGAGTCCATGCTCCGTCGGGGCGACCGAGAAGTAAACATGGGGATATCTGAGGGGCCATAACCGGAGTCCATGCTCCGTCGGGGCGACCGAGAATCAGACATGGGGATAGCCTGAGGGCTATAACCGGAGTCCATGCTTCGTCGGGGCGACCGAGAAGCAAGCATGGGGACATTACATTGTATGATCATACGGATGATGGGTGGGACACATGACACAGGCACCCATGGCATAGCATTCATCACATGCTTATTTTGTTATATGTTATTTTATCGGTATGTGTGTTATTACTAATCCATGTGCTAGCCCTACTCGGAGTCCTACTGGGCGCGTTGACTAACGCCCTACTTCTACCCTAGCTGATGACGCAGGGGATGGCGGAAGCGGTGGACATGACAGGAGCCAAGCTTAGGAGCTTGGGCAGCGTAGTCTTAGTTATTTACGTTTACATTTTGAAGATGTAATTTTAAAGTAACTTAGCTTGTCGGGTTGTATAAGTTTACATTTCTTGCGATGGTTTGGACGTTACTTATGGACGATTACATTTTGTGATATAAATATGAACATAGGGGCATTTTGGTAATTCAATGTTGTATCTTCCCTTCTATCTAAAAAAAAAATCGGTAGGATAGACTCTATTATCATGTTCCGCAATAACTATAATCCGCGAGCTTACTTCCTACGCGTGAACCATTTTCGTGGACTTAGTTCCGCGCACGCGTGGGGTTGGCCAGTTAATGGTCGAGCTTTAGAAGCTCGGACTTAACTCGCGTCGTGGCGTTCGCGCCCTCTCTCACTCTTTTATTTCAAAAAAAAAAATAAACTCTGATTTTCGGAAAACGGGTGAAAAAGGGCGGGGCGTTACAATGATAAATCCAATTATTGTGACTGTACTTCTTTTGCTATCATTCCTTGTTGTTCCCAGATTGAATGTTTCAGTCTGAGTCTAACGAAGTAAATTAATCTAGCCCCCGTATAGCGGACTCCGATGTAACACCCCGATTTTTCAAAGATATCAATATTCACGAAAATGCCATTGAAATGGTGAATTGAAAAGATATGAACCTTAGATGGGTAAATGTTGGGTTGATTGCCCAACGGAAGGTAGATGTGGATCAATGGAAATAAATGGGTAAGAATTAGTTAATTGGGTCAAGATTGCTAATTGGGTCAAAAGTCCAATTGGGACCCAATGGATCATATATGAACTAGTTAGAAGTAAATGGGTAAGGCTTGATAAATGTTGGGTCAATTGCCCAACGGATGGTAAATGTGGAACAATGGAAATAAATGGCTAAGAATTGGGTCAATAGCCCAATTATGATCCAATGGATCAAGGATAGAATTTGGTTGGAAATAATTGGGTATGTGTGATTAAATGGGTCAACTACCCAATTGGGACCCAATGGGTCATGGTAGACTTATTTGACCATTGGATGAGCTCAATTTTAATTGGGTTAGGCTGAATGGAATGTGAGTGCAATGTAGGATAAATGGGTAAGCTATGTGCAATTGGTAAACCCCATTTAAACGGACAATGGTCACTCAAATGGGTCATGGCGCCTAATTGGGTCAAGAGGTTCAAATGGGACCCAATGGGTCGAGTGGACCACATTGACCAGGTTGACCAAGTTGACCATCAAGTGAGCTCAAAGGTTGATTTAAATTATGTTGAGTTGGGGCTGAATTGAGTCGGAAATGAATCAAATAATGGAGTTGACTCAAGTGCATTAAATGAGTGGTATTAAATGGGGTGAGTTGAGCTAATGAGTTGGGTGAGTTAAATTGGAAACCAAAGAGACCATTAATTCAAGTGAGTCAAGTGGGAGGTGAGGAGTTGCCTTGATCTCAAACACCACAAAGACAAGTCCCACACGTTGGGTACTTGGGGAGTAGTTTTCCATGCATGGAATTCAATGGAATTCAATGGATTAAGATAATAATCACCTTGGGAGCTTGGAGGGTTTCCAACTCATAATGGAAACCCAAGACCCAACATGGGGAGATGGAAGGATTGCCTAAGCTTAGGCGAAGTGTCCCATAGTTGAGGGTAACTGAGAGGATTTCAAGGGCTGATTAACCAAAGGAGTTGCATTTTCACTCTCTCCCTCCCTTGGCCGTTTTCCACCTTTCAAAGACAAGAAGCCTTGGCTGTTAGACTCTTCCACAAACCTCTCTTGGCCGGCCAGCACTCAAGGAGAAAGAAGACCAAAGAAATAGAGTTCCATCTCCAAATATTCTCACACAAGGTCGACCACCTTCAAGACAAAGACTTGGAGTATTGTTTATCCCAAATTCTTCTTTCTTTTTCTCCCTCAATCCATATCACTTGGCCGAACCAGCCCTTGATGTTTTCACCATTGAACAAAGATCACAATCAGCTAAGGACCAAAGGAGCAAGAAGGGAGCAAGGAAGAATCAAAGGCAAGAAGAAAAGCTAAGAAAGATTGGTAAGTATTTCATGAAAATTGGTTAAATAAATGGGTTAAAGGGAGCATGATTTGGCCATGGTTTGGCCAAATCTATCAAGGGTTTAAACATGGAAGATGATGTTTAAAAAGAGTAGAAAACATGGATCATAGGGTTCTGCCACTTTGGATGGCCGAACCCCATGAAATAATTTGGTTATTTGTATGGTTTTTAAAGGACAAAAACCATACAATGATTTAAGGTTTTTAGGTGTTTAATATGGAGATATGATGGATGTTTTGGGTTGGCCATTGGATGGCTGAACCATACTATGATTATGGTTAAAATGTTGGGTATTAAACCATGAATAATTATGGGAAGGATTGAGTCAAGAGAACCATAGGGTTCGGCCATGTGTATGACCGAACCCCATGGACTATTTTTATAGGTTAATTGGAGTAAGATTATGTTAGAAATTATTATTGGTTCTATGATGTTTTAAAGTGTAAATAGATGGAAATAAGGAACCATAGGGTTCGGCCATGTGTATGGCCGAACCCCATGGAGAGATTTTGATGGATGTAAGTGTTTTTGGAACCATGAAGATGATGGAGAATATGGTTGAGTCTAAAAGGTTTAAGAGTGGATAAACGTAACGCCCCGCCCTTTCCGAGATTCAGAGTTTAATTTTTTTTTTTAAATAATAATATAATAACACAGGAAGAGGGCGGACGGCGTCACGACGCGAGCTAAGTCCGGACTACCCAAGTCCGACCCTTAACTGGCCACCCATGTGTGCATGGACTAAACCATGAAAATCGATCCACACATGGAACTAAATAAATCATGCGGAATAAACATAACTGATTGCGGAATAAATCAAATGTACGGAATTATAATCAATCCTCAGGCTGCTCCATTCTCAGATAGCAAAGTACAAGTCATATTTACTTAAAACTAAACCTTCATTCAAACTTAAATGAAGCCATAGCAGTTATCTACATTAATACATATCCATGAAGTTTGTCCAAATAAATAATAATAATCCATTCCAACACCCAAGTTCCTATGCTTGGCTTCCTTCACGATCCTCAACCTTTCCTTTTCCCTTTCCTTTTCCTGCATCATCCTCTAAGGATAGAATTAGGGCATTAGATCAACGCGCCCAGTAGGTTTTCCGATCAGGGCTACCACATGGTTAGTATATAAAACATGCTTATATCAAAATATATGATAATCAAAAACATATAAAATCAATGCTATGTATGTAAGTACAAATGTAATGAGTCCCATCCGTCACAAGTATACATAGCCATCAAGTTATTTCTCAGTGTTCTTTCTTTGGGACTCTCACGACAAGGTAATCCACAATACTCCTCATTTCCTGTGAATAGGACTCTCATCATTGAGTTATTTCATAGTGTTCTTTCATTGGGACTCTCACGACAATGTAATCCACAGTACTCCTCATTTCCTGTGGATAGGACTCTCATCATTGAGTTATTTCACAGTGTTCTTTCATTGGGACTCTCACGTCAAGGTAATCCATAA
Source organism: Chimonanthus salicifolius (assembly GCA_013350335.1). Taxonomy (NCBI): domain Eukaryota; kingdom Viridiplantae; phylum Streptophyta; class Magnoliopsida; order Laurales; family Calycanthaceae; genus Chimonanthus; species Chimonanthus salicifolius. Next base: position 16,580,130 of record CM023539.1, read on the forward strand.
TCATCACCCCATGCCATGCATGAGATGTCAATGAATATATGTCATTTGTAAATATATCTCATTATTCAAAACCCATTTGAAACATAATACAATAACAATATAACTCATAAAAACCATGATAAAACCAATTATAAAAGTGGTTACAAGTAGGTAGGAAACCTACTGAAACTTTGCTTAAGTGTCCGTTCCTTTTAAGCTTCACCCGATCACGACTCGTACGCCATTTAACTTCTGTTTCCTTGTTTATACAACAACAAGTTAATACTTAATCTTCTTGATTTCTAATCAAGTCTAGATCCCATAAACCATCTTGTGGGGTTCGGCCATACCCATGGCCGAACCTCACCCACTTTAATTTGATTTCTCTTTTTATTTAATCCTCATTAAAACATCTCATATTACAAACATACCTTGGTAGGGTTCGGCCATACAACATGGCCGAACCATATCACTTTGGTTTGACCCCTCTTCCAAGTCCTTGAATCCTTCATTCCATTATAGCTTGTATTTACTGTTTTGCCATTGATCAGGCCCTTGTTTAACATTGTTAACAACCTATGGCAATAAACATTAATCCATTAAATTTAATATCCCAAAACCAATGTTTATAGGTGGGGTTCGGCCATACACCTTGGCCGAACCTCACTTATTTAACTTGAGTCCACTTTTATCTCTTGATTTAATAATTCCATTCAAGTGACTCATTTACAAAAACTAGAATCCACCAAATTCCATAACCAAGAAACCTTACATCCATATAAAATGGTCCATGGGGTTCAGCCATACATATGGCCGAACCCTATATTTTTCACATTTGTATCTCTATATCATAACTTAGCCATAATAATAATCCCATGGTTCGGCCATGAAATGGCTGACCCATGTCTTGTCCATATGTTCACTTAGAAATCCTTTACAAACAGTTCAAAATGTTCCATGATCTTCATATTATCAGATCCATTAAAATTTAATAAAACCAACCACATGATTCAATGTCTAAGAAATACTAATTCCATAAATATATTGGGTGGGGTTCGGCCATACTCCATGGCCAAACCTCTCCCTTTTCTTTTCCATACTTTTGGTCCATATAACATCTTAGAAATTAATTTAATCATAACCCATGTTCTTCCATTGAACTGATTTATTCAACATCTAAAACTTCATCCATTAAAAATCCTTTTTAAGACCATCAATCTGTCCCATGATTTTCAACCCTTAGAATGACCAAGTCTTTCCATGGGGTTCGGCCATACCTATGGCCGAACCCTATGGTCCATTATCTCTTCTTAAACTATATCATTATAGTCTTAATTTTTAACCATGGGGTTCGGCCATAAACCTTGGCCGAACCTTATAATTCTTTTAAATAACCTTTAACAAAACACTCACCGGTCCAGCGACTCCTCCGGTCTTTCTTTGCTCTTCCTTGTTTCCTTTCTTTCTCTTGATTCTTTGGCCGAGGCTGGCTTGTTGTAAACCCCTTGGAGCGGTTCGGCCAATTGAGGTTTTGATTGAGAGGAAGATAGAATTTCAGCCTTAGGTGTGAATGATCAACACCTTAGAATGCAATTCCTTTGTTCTAAGTCCACTAATCTTGGTGGTGTGATCGGTCAAGGAAAGATTGTGGGAGAGAGCCAGCAGCCACGTTTGTCTTTGGGAGGTGGAAGAAACGATCAAGGGAGGGAGAGGGAGATAGGATGAATGAGCTTAAGTGTTGGGAGTTAACCAAAGGTGGTGTCCCTTGATGGCACCCCCTTGGTAACTCCCCTCCCCATTTATGTCTTTCATTTATTCCATTTGGGGTGCGGGGTCGGGGTGGGTTTCATCCTTGAGATGAAACCCACCCAACGGTTGTGACCCTTGGGTTTCCATCTAACATGAAAACCCTCATGCTTCCAAGTCCAATCGGCTGCACCCTATGGTCAAGCCCAATGTGATTCTTATCCCATTACATTAAACATTGGGAAACCCACTCCACAAGTACCCAACGTGTGGGACTTGTTTTGTGGTGTTTAAGACCAAGACAACTCCTTCATCTCCCATTTGACTCAATGTAAATACAATGTCCCTTTGGTTTCCAACTCAACTCACCTAACTCATTAGCCCAACTCACCACACTTAATGCCATTCATTTAATGCACTTGAGTCAACTCCATTACTTGATTTAATTCCAACTCACTTCAGTCCCAACTCAACCTGATTTAACTCATATTTGAGCTCACTTGAGGGTCCACACGGTCAACTGTGGTCAACATGGTCAACTTGACCCACTGGGTCCCCATTTAGCCCATGGATCCAATTTGACGCCATGACCCAATTATGGGTGGTTTAGCACTTTGAATGTGGTTTACACACTTGTATCAAGCCTACCCATTTATCATACATTTCATTTCCAATCAATTCAGCATAACCATAATAAAATTGAGCTTACCCAATGGCCAAATAAGTCCACCATGACCCATTGGGTCCCAATTGGGTCCTTTTACCCAATTAACCATTTTGACCCAATTTGATGTACATTACCCCTTTACTTAAACTTGATCCTTATAATATGTTCATAGGGTCTTAATTTGAACAACGGGCCCCCACCATTTTCTCATTTACAATAACATCTATTAAATTTACCAATCCAGTGGCATTTTCATAAATATTCATATCTTTGAGAAATTGGGGTGTTACAATATAACCTTCTTTTTAAAATTTTCGTCCCGAAAATCAAATGAAGTAGGGTTCTAAATGATTTACATAAATAGCTCAGAGTGAGCTATTCTTATTTCCGATTCCAAGTTCCCAAGTGACTTCTTCATTACCATGTCAGTCCACACCACTTTGACAAATTAAATCGCTTGATTCCGTAACACCTTTTGTTCTGTCTCATGTTATATCTTTTTCTCGTGAGCCATTTGTGATCTCACGTAGATCAATCTACTCTGTTTCACTTTACCTGCTCAATACGTTATTTCCTCTACTCTCTGTGTGAGGTAGACTGTAAATGTGAGCCTATGCTCAAAGCTTTTTCTGATTTCATTTCAACTAGATTTCTAGTTGCACTTTCCTGGAATTCCATCGGCTACCTACAGAGTCAGGTGATCAGTCTAACTCGGCAGTCGCCCATAGCTTCCCATTCGAGTTTCACTAGGCTCTTATCTTTTTCGTTAAATACATCTCCAAAATTTTGCACATATGTCACTATGTGACTAACACCTTTTGTTCCAACTTCCACGATACCGATACCCGGCATCAATCCAAACCACCACAGGAATAATCATCCATGGTTAAATACATCCATCCTTGGAATCTTTCTTTCATTAACTATCATCTATCCCTGTTTAATAATCACCCATGAATATAACCCTCCCATGGGTCTAATCCATTCATGGAAAACAATCCTTTGAGCAACTCATCTACCAGTGAGTACTTTCTATCCATAATTAATAATCACCCATGAATATAACCCACCTATGGGTATAATCCATTCATGGAAATCATGCATCCATAGATCCATCACATTTACCATGGGGCCACTATATCTATTGTTGAATCTATGTATCCACCAATAGTCGTCATCGTTTATCAATAAGGAATACTATAGTAAATGTAGTGGGCATTTGTTGTACTACGATGCTAGTAACAGATGCGAAGGCAGTAGATCAAATAACGCATAAACATACAAACTACAATTTACTGCCATACCTTGAATTACCGAATGATCCACTGTCACTGGAGGAGAAATCGAAGCATTCATTTGTCCAGATCATTGTAACTGAGTTAGTCGAGCCGAACGATGGAGAGAACCCCTGAAGTGAGGTGATCTATTGTTCTGTGGACACTCTCTTTTGAAATGGCCCTGCTGACCACATCGGAAACAGGAATGGGGAGATCTACCATTTTGTGGCACACTCTTTTGAAATGGCCCTGCTGATCACATTGGAAACAGGTACTTCCAGTGGAACTAGTAGAGGCTGAAGATCTCCAAAAGTAGGATCTGAGTCTTTTACGAGGGCAAAAGTATTTCCCTCACCCCGACCCTTTTGGTCCTGTGTTTTATTGGGGGTTGAGTCTCCATTTTCGCTCAAGAGTTGCTGTAGAATAGAAGTGACTACCGCTTGTACTAGGTTCCGTAGTTCAGGAGGTACTGCAGGAATGTTTGCACTGTCCTCACCCTCTCCATTATGTTCTTCTGGAAAAGGTGCTATCATTTCAACCTCCTCGGGGTCTCCCTCTTGAATGTCTGCGTTAACTTCCATGCTAGAGTTGTTAGAAGACGAAACTATGTCTATTGGATTGCTAGAGGTTCCTTTGTCCCCCAACTTTGTATACTCCTCATTGCTCGACATATCTGTATCATAACATATAAAACACACAAAACAACAACAGTTCCAGTAAAACCAATCTTGGTTTTGGGGGATTTCTTATGTATAATATCATATACTTTGTTTGGGGAGATTGCCAAATCTTCACACTTTGTTTTCTTTTGTTTCTGGGGAAATCTCTAAATTGATGGATAGTTTTACATGTTTTTAATGGACATAAGGTGTAAGTTAAAAAGGTCCAAATCATGGGTCATTGGGTCGGCCAATTGGGATGGTCGAACCCCATGAAATGGTATGATATTTTTATGGTAATTTGTGATGGTTTTTAAGAGATAAAAACCATACAAAATTATGGGGTTTTTATGTGATTTAAATGGAGTATGGTTACTATTTTGGGTCAGCCATTGGATGGCTAAACCATGTAGTTATCATGGTTAAAGAGTAGAGCCTAAGTTAAGTACATATGATGGAATCATTGAACCAAGGGAACCATTGGGTTCGGCCATGTGTATGGTCGAACCCCATGGACCATTTTATGGTTTATTCAGAGAGGGCGGGGCGTTACAGTTGGTATCAGAGCGAAACGGGAAATTGAATCATCGAAGTAAGATTAAGACGGTTTCATGTCTCACTGACAGATAAGAATCCCAACTGACCGACTCTTCGGAGTCCGCTAACTGGGGGCCAGATTAATTTACTTCGATTGACTCAGACTGAACAATCAATCTGAGAACAACAATGAAAGATAGCAAAGTAAAGTACAGTCATCATATCTGGACATATCAAACATAGCAAAATAGGATACACTTCCCTAATATCCCCAAATTGAGAAGTAACACATGATACTTAGGGAGGTTCTCCCCGAGAATAGGAGAACATCAAGATTTCCCCAAATTGAGAAATGATACATGATACTTAGGGAGGTTTTCCCCGAGAACAGGAGAACATCAAGATTTCCCCAAATTGACAACGATACATGATACTTAGGGAGGTTTTCCCCAAGAACAGGAGAACATCAAGATTTCCCCAAATTGAGAAATGATACATGATACTTAGGAAGTTTCCCTAAAAAACAAAGAAATACAAAGAGTGGTGATTTGGCAATTTCCCAAAATTATGAAGAACACAAAACTTTACTTAGAAGCTAAGTCAACTGATGTTTCCATGACTTGGGAAAAATGTCTCCAAAGGAAGAAGAACATAACGGAGAGGGTCAGAATGGTGCAAACATTCCTGAAGTACCTCCAGCATTACGGAACCTAGTACAGGCGGTGGTCACTTCCGTTCTACAACAACTCGTGAGCGGAAATGGGCGGAAATGGAGACACAAACCCGAATAAAACACAGGACCAAAAAGGTCGAGGTGGGGCAAATACTTTTTGCCCTCGCAAAAGACTCAGTCCCTACTTATGGAGATCTTCAACCTTTACTGGTTCCACTGGAAGTTCCTGTTTCCAATGTGGTCAGCAGGGCCATTACAAAAGAGATTGTCCACAGGATGGAAGATCTCCTAGTTCCTGTTTTCGATGTGGTCGGCAGGGTCATTTCAAAAGTAATTGTCCACAGAATGGTAGATCTCCTAGTTCCTGTTTCCGATGTGGTTGGCAGGGCCATTTCAAAAGTAATTGTCCACAGAATGGTAGATCTCCTCATTCCTGTTTCCGATGTGGTCAACAGGGCCATTTCAAAAGAGAGCGTCCACAGAACAAAAGATCTCCTCACTTCAGGGGTTCTCACCTTGGTCCGGCTCAACCAGCTCAGTCACAAGAATCTGAACGACTGAACACTTTGACTTCTCCTCTAGAGACAGTGGAACATTCGGTAACTCAAGGTATGACAGTAATTTGTAGTTCATATGCTTATGCGTTATTTGATCTACTGCCTTCGCATTTGTTACTAGCACCATAATACAACAAGTGCCCACTGCACTTACTATAGTATTCCCTATAGATAGACAATGATGATTATTAGTGATTATATAGATCCAACAATAGATACAGTGGTCCCATGGTAAATGTGATGGATCTATAGATAGATGATACTCACTGGTAGATGAAATGCTCAAGGATGAATCATTTCCATGAATGGATTATACTCAGAGGTGGGTTATATTCATGGATGGTTATTAACTATGGATAGATGATACTCACTGGTAGATGAGATGCTCAAGTAAGAATTATTTCCATGAATGGATTATACCCATGGGAGGGTTATATTCATGGATGATTATTAAACAGAGATAGATGATATTTACTGAAAAACTGATACCAACTGTAACCCAATTGGGACCTAATGGGTCATAATGAACTTGTTTTACCATTGGGTGAGCCCAAATTTAATGGGGTTAAGCTAAATTGATTGGAAATTAAATAGAGGATAAATGGGTAGGCATGATGCAAGAATGTAAACCACATGCAAATGGCTAAAACATCCATAATTGGGTCATGGCGTCAAAATGCATCCATGGGCTAAATGGGGACCCAATGGGTCGTGTTGACCATCTGGATTATGTTTGACCGTGTGGACCCTCAAGTGAGCTCAAATATGAGTTAAATCAGGTTGAGTTGGGACTGAAGTGAGTTGGAATTAAATCAAGTAATGAGTTGACTCAAATGCATTAAATGAAATGCATTAAGTGTAGTGAGTTGGGTGAGTTGATAGGAAATCAAAGGGACCTTGAGTTCAAGCGAGTCAAATGGGATATGAAGGGTTGTCTTGATCTCAAAGACTCAAAGTCAAGTGATAGCACACGTTGGAAGTGAAGTGGGCGGCATTAATGAGGTAAGATGGAGGGGTTTTTCCATCTCAAAGGATGCATTGGTTGGTGCCAAGGGATGCAATCGTTGGCAGCAAGCATCTCCTTGGTTTAATCAAAATTTGATGAGGAGTAATGAGAGGATATGGGGCTGTTTAACAAAAGGGAATACACCAATCACTTGGCCGAATTTGTCAATTGCAAAACCTTAGAATTCTCATCTCTTTCCCTCTCTCAAGAACACATCTCCTTGGCCGAACCAGCTATTGGTGTTTTTCACCATTGATCAAGCACCTACTCGGCTAGAGACTAAGGAAGAAAGAAGGAAGGAAGCAAGAGGGAAGGAAGTAAAGAGCAAAGGCAAGAAGAAAGGCTTGGAAAATTGGTAAGTAATCCATAGAGTTTTTATTGTAAAATGGGTTAAATGGAATATGATTTGGCCATGAGATGGCCGAATCTACCAAGGGTTTGGAGTATGTATTTTGATGTTTAAAAGATAGCAAACATGGACCATAGGGTTTGGCCACTTTGGTTGGCCGAACCCCATGAAATATTATGGTTATAATTGATGGTTTTTGTAAGTTAAAACCATGCAAAATGATGGACTATTTTGGATGTTTTATTTAGACCTAAGAAGCAAGTTGAAAGGGTGTTTAAATCATGGATTTGGATGTCATGATTTGGCCATGGAATGGCCAAATGCATCAAAGAATTAAACCTTGGATAAAGGTTGTTTAAAATGGTTAAAATGTATCATTGGGTTCGGCCACTTTGGATGGCCGAACCCCATGAAGTTACTTGGGTAATTGGATGGTTTTTGTAAATTGAAAACCATGCAAAATGATGGACAGTTTTACATGTTTTTAATGGACATAAGGTGTAAGTTAAAAGGTCCAAATCATGGGTCATTGGGTCGGCCAATTGGGATGGCCGAACCCCATGAAGTGGTATGATATTTTTATGGTAATTTGTGATGGTTTTTAAGAGATAAAAACCATACAAAATTATGGGGTTTTTATGTGATTTAAATGGAGATAAGCTTACTGTTCTGGTTGGTCATTGGATGGCTGAACCATGTGGTAATCATAGCCAAAAGTATGTATGAATGTTGGAATCATTGAACCAAAGAGAACCATAGGGTTCGGCCATGAGTATGGCCGAACCCCATGGATTGTCTTCATGGGGTAATCGGATTAAGATCATGTGGGAATTTATGTCTTGTTTTATGATTTTGTGTTAAGAATCATCTATGCTTACTTATGAATATAAATTGATCAACCATGATAAATGGTGGAACATGAGATAAAAATCCATAAGGTGAGGTTCGGCCATACTAATGATCAATTGATGGACTTAGGGTTAATTTTTAATGTAATTGGAGAAGGGTGATGAAGGGATAAAAGAACCAAGGATGATGTATAGGGTTCGGCCATGGGTATGGCCGAACCCCATAGAAAGAAACTTGGGTCATGTTTGAGGGTTTTGAAAGATTAGAAGACCTAATTTGGATTGGTGAGGTTCGGCCAAGTAGTATGGCCGAACCCCACTAAGGTAGTTTGGTCATGTGGGCTTTGACTAAGAAGCAAAAATTAAATATGGTTAGGCCAATGGCAAAACCGTAAATACAAGTCAAAGTGTAATATGAAAGGATTGATTATACTTCCGCATATTTGACTTATTCCGCAGTCAGTTTATATTATTCCGCAAGATTTACTTAGTTCCATGTGTGGATCAGTTTTCATGGTCTTAGTCCATGCACACATGGGTGGCCAGTTAAGGGTCGGACTTGGGTAGTCCGAACTTAACTCGCGTCGTGACGTCGTCTGCCCTTTTTTGGCTTTAATTAAAAAAAATATTAGACTCTGAATCTCGGAGAGGGAGGGGCATTACAGTTGGTATTAGAGCGAAACGGGAAGTTGAATCATCGAAGTAAGATTAAGACGGTTTCATGTCTCTCTGACAAATAAGAATCCCAACTGACCGACTTTTCGGAGTCCGCTGAATGGGGGCCGGATTAATTTACTTCGATTGACTCAGACTGAACAATCAATCTGAGAACAACAATGAAAGATAGCAAAGTAAAATATAGTCATCATAAGTGGACATATCAAACATGGCAAAGTAGGATGCACTCCCCTGATATCCCCACATTGAGAAACAAACAACGGGAATTTAGAGATTTCCCCAGAAACAAAAGAAAACAAAGTGTGAAGATTTGGCAATCTCCCCAAGCAAAGTACATGATATTATACATAAGAAATCCCCAAAAATCAAGGTTGGTTTTTACTGGAACTGTTGTTGTTTTATGTGTTTTATATGTTATGATACAGATATGACGAACAAGGTGGAGTATACAGAGTTAGGGGACAAAGGAACCTCTAGCAATCCAATAGAGTTTCGTCTTCTAACAACTCCAACATGGAAGTTAACGTAGACATTCCAGAGGGAGACCCTGAGGAGATTGAAATAATAGCACCTTTTCCAGAAGAACACAATGGAGAGGGTGAGGACAGTGCAAACATTCCTGCAGTACCTCCTGAACTACGGAACCTAGTACAAGCAGTAGTCACTTCCGTTCTACAGCAACTCTTGAATGGAAATGGAGACATGACCCCCAATAAAACACAGGACCGAAAAGGTCAGGGTGGGGGAAATACTTTGTGCCCTCGCAAAAGATTTAGATCCTACTTTCGGAGATCTTCAGCCTCTACTAGTTCCACTAGAAGTACCTATTTCCGATGTGGTCAGCAGGGCCATTTCAAAAGAGTGTGTCCACGAATGGTGGATCTCCTCATTCCTGTTTTCGATGTGGTCAGCAGGGCCATATCAAAAGTGTAATAGCCCGGAATTTTTAAATCAATATATATGTGGCTATTATTTATTTTAATGATGGAAATTGGGAAATTTAATGGGATAGATGGTAAATGGATCAAAATATGGACAAAGGCCCAAGTATGGCCCAATGGACCATGGATTGGATTTAAAATCATTTAAATGGTCAATTGGGCCAAGGATGGTCAAATTGGGCCTAATACCCATTTGGGACCCAATGGATCAAGATGATGTAAGCTCTAAGGTAAATGGGTCGGAAGTGAGTGTGATTGGGCCATGGGCCCAATGGTGATCCAAGTAGTATTTAATTAAATCACCTAAGTTGGAATTTATTTAAAACCTAGGTGACATGGCCAAATGGGACCCACCTCCACCTCATCAAGTGAGGTGGCGTGTGGACCAAGGATTGGTGGGGCCGGCCACCATGGTTGAATTGGTCAACCATGGGTGTATGCATGAAGGGAATTTAAGCAAATGGAATTAAGTTAAATGGAATTAATTAACCTAATGATCTAATTAATTAATTAATTAAGCTAATCAAATGAGGTGGTCAAATGGTCAAGTGGAGGACCCAAAAGCCATCTTATCTTCAAACACCAAAAACATTGGCTAAGGGTGGTGGTTTATCCCAACTACCACCATAAAACATAAAGTATAAAGCATGAAAAAAATCCCATATTGGTGGTTGGAAGCCTTAATGGTAGAGTAAAGTTTAAGAAACCAAAAGGTGTTGTTTTTTATCTTATCTTTCAAATCCCATTCTTATCTCATTCTCTTCCTCTCTTGCTCTCCCACATTGCCATCCCACACCCAAGGGAAAGGAAGAAGAAAAGCTTGGAAGAAAAAGAGAAGAAGAGAAGAAAGAAGCCAAGCTTGGCCATTACCCAAGATCAAGCCATAGTATCTTCTTCCTCACCATCCTCTTCTCCTCCTCCCCCTCTCTCAAACACACCCCATGATGGCCGAACCCAAGCTTGGAGGTTTTTCATCTTGATCAAGCATCCTAGCCGATCAACAAAGGAGAAGAAGAAGAAAGGAGGCCAAGGAGTCCGAAGGGAGCAAAGAAAGTCGAAAGAGCCTACAGATTGTAAGTATTTCTAAACAAGAGATTGGATTTTTTTTAGGGTTTAAGATTTGGGGTCCATTCTTCTTAGATTTGATGGTGGCCAAATTATCATGGGCCTTGGATTTCAAATCCATCCAATGGAAGGATGAAAAATGGACAAAAACTTAATGGATAAATTAGGGTTAAGAAAAATGAATGGAGGTATAAAGGACATTAGGTGTTAATTAAGCATGGTAGGTGATTGATTAATTTATTAGGCTTTATAAGAATGGAAGCCATGGAGAATAATTTAGGGTTTTAAGTTGTTAATGATTAAATGTGGGAAATTTTAAAAGGGGTTTTTATGAGAAAAATCATGGGAAACATTGATGATTCTTAATGGCCTAAAAGACATGAGTGAATGATGGACCATGAACTTATGATGATGGAGTTAGAATTTTAATGGGGTTAGAGAATGGAGGCCATGTTAAGTGGTTAATGATGTTTAAAAGTTTTAAATGAAAGAATGATAGAAATTTTGAAAGGGGTTTTTAAATGAAAGAATCTATGGATGAAGGTTAATGTTTTTATGGTCTTAAATGTCACTAATGAATGATGAACCCTATGGTAATGTATTCATAAATTTTATGGATGGAATGTTTTTGAACCCTATGGTGATGAATGTGGAATGATGATGGATGTAAAATAATGGAAAAAAATAAATGGGGAATGTTGGTGGTGTTGATGGACAAAATGAACTTAATGTGGATGGTTGTAATGGACTTCAATGTGTAGTTAAGGATGATGATTTAAAAGTGTGATTTAAACCTCCTCATGAGAGGACTTATTATGGATCTAAATATGGTGAAATAGACCCAAGGAAAAAGAGGAGAAGACATCATGGGTTCGGCCATGGTGTATGGCCGAACCCAAGACTCATTTGAGAGTAATTTTGGGCTAAGAATTAAGGTATGTGCATGTATTTAAAATTAATGGGGTTTAGATTAAATTAAGGACTGATTTTAATGTGTCCATGTTATGGTTGGTGGGTCACTAATGGATCTAAGTTATGGATCAATTTTAGACTTATGTGTGCATGGGTAAATGAGTAATTAATCATGGGAAGGAGTAGTGGCAAAATCGTAAATAATGGCCAAATTCAAGAACTCCATGGGAAATGATCATAGACTTAAGTGCAATTATGGTAACCTTAAGTATGTGATTAATAAAGCCTAGGGTGGCTGAATTTTAAGACTCATGGGATTAAAAGGTTTAATGGATTAAACGGGACCCACAAAACTACATAGTGAGGTTCGGCCATGGTGTACGGCCGAACCCCACTAAGGCATGCATTAGGGACTTAATCATGGATAAAATATGGACTAATTTGGTAATGTATAATAAGGTATCGAGACATCCCAATCGGTGTGCGATCGGCGACCGGATTCGTGCACAGAAGCGTAAAGGGACGCTAGTCGGTATTTAGAGCCATGGATTATGTGTTATGTATGGGTTTTTCCTTGATTTATTTTGGTAACTATATGATTGTTTTAAGATGGGTTTTAAGGCTATGATGTGTATATTGATGCTTTGCTTGATCTATTTTTGATAATCAAATTATATGTTTTATTGATGGGATTTTAAATGTCATGGTTTGTGCTATCATGTATATTACATGGCATATGGTATCTACATCTCATGCATGACATGGGAGGGATATGGCATGGGAAGGATGAAAATAAAGAAACCGGAGTCCATGCTCCGTCGGGGCGACCGAGAAGCAAACATGGGGACACCTTGACGAGGTTTTGCCATCAAGGGGGATGATTTGTGATTGTTTATATCTTGACGAGGTTTTGCCATCAAGGGGCGTGATTTGTGATTGTTTATATCTTGACGAGGTTTTGCCGTCAAGGGGGATGATTTGTGATTGTTTATATCTTGACGAGGTTTTGCCGTCAAGGGGGATGATTTGTGATTGTTTATATCTTGACGAGGTTTTGCCGTCAAGGGGGATGATTTGTGATTGTTTATATCTTGACGAGGTTTTTTTTCCCGTCAAGGGGAATATGGTATCATGATGGTATGGATGATGGGTGGGACACATGACATAAAACACCCATGGCATGGCATTCATTTTATGGTTTTCATTATATTATACCTATGTGCTTGTTATCACTAATCCATGTGTCAGCCCTACTCGGAGTCCTACTGGGCGCGTTATCTAACGCCCTACTTCTACCCTAGTGATGACACAGGAGATGGCGGAAACGAAGGACGAGACGGGAGCCAAGCATAGGAGCTTGGGAAAGCGAGCTACTTAGTTTATTAAGATTTATTTTGGAAATGTAATTTGTGTAGCGTAGCTCGTCGGATTGTAATAATGTAGATTTCTTACTATGGATTGATCTTTATTTTGTACATTATCAGTTTGAGATATAATTATGAATTTAAGGGTATTTTAGTAATTTAAGGGTCGTACTTCCTTGCAATCTAAAACTGGTAGGATAGTCTTTATTATAATGTTCCGCATTAAGTTATATTCCACGAGCTTACGTCTACGTGTGAACCGTTCTCGTGGACTTTGTTCCACGTGCACATAAGGTTGGCCAGTTAAGGGCCGGGCTTTAGAAGCTCGGACTTAACTCGCGTCGTGACGTCCGCGTCCTTTGTCACTCTTTATTTTAAAAAAAAAATAGACTCTGATTTTGGTGAAAAGGGGCAGGCGTTACAAAAAGAGAGTGTCCACAAAACAAAAGATCTCCTCACTTCAGGGGTTCTCTCCGTCGTTTGGCTCAACTAACTCAGTTACAAGGATCTAGACAAATGAATACTTCGATTTCTCCTCCAGAGACGGTGGATCATTCGGTAATTCAAGGTATGGCAATAAATTGTAGTTTATATGTTTGTGCGTTATTTGATCTACTGCCTTCACATCTGTTACTAGCATCGTAGTACAACAAATGCCCACTACTTTTACTATAGTATTCCTTATTGATAAACGATGACGACTATTGGTGGATATATAGATTCAACAATAGATATAGTGGCCTCATGGTAAATGTGATGGATCTATGGATGGATGATTTCTATGAATGGATTATACCCATAGGAGGGTTATATTCATGGATAATTATTAATCATGGATAGATGATACTCATGAACAGAGTGATACCAAGGATGAATTGTTTCCATGAATGGATTATACCCATAGGAGGGTTATATTCATGGATAGTTATTAACCATGGATAATGATACTCATGGACAGAGTGATACTGAGAATGAATTATTTCCATGAATGGATTATACCCATAGGTGGGTTATATTTATGGATGATTATTAACTATGGATAGATAGTACTCACTGGTAGATGAGTTGCTCAAGGATTGTTTTCCATGAATGGATTAGACCCATGGGAGGGTTATATTCATGGGTGATTATTAAACAGGGATAGATGATAGTTAATGAAAGAGAGATACCAGGGATGGATGTATTTAACCATGGATGATTATTCCCATGGTGGTTTGGATTGATGTCGGGTATCGGTATCGTGGAAGTTGGAACAAAAAGGTGTTAGTCACATAGTGATATATGTGCAAATGAAGATGTGCAAAATTTTGGAGATGTATTTAACGGAAAAGATAAGAGCCTAGTGAAACTCGAATGGGAAACTATGGGCGACTGCCAAGTTAGACTGATCACCTAATTCTGTAGGCTTGCATTGACAGTCTACCTCACACAGAGAGTAGAGGAAAGAACTTATTGAGTAGGTAAAGTGAAACAGAGTAGATTGATCTACGTGAGATCCCAAATGGCTCACAAGAAAAAGATATAACATGAGACAGAACAAAAGGTGTTACGGAATCGAGCGATTCAATTTGTCAAAGTGGTGTGGACCGACATGGTAATGAAGAAGTCACTTGGGAACTTGGAATCGGAAATAAGAATAGCTCACTCTGAGTATTTATGTAAATCATTTAGAACCCTACTTCGTTCGATTTTCAGGACGAAAATTTTAAAAAGAAGGTTATATTGTAACACCCCAATTTCTCAAAGATATGAATATTTACGAAAATGCCACTGGATTGGTAAATTTAATAGATGTTATTGTAAATGAGAAAATGGTGGGGCCCATTGTTCAAATTAAGACCCTAGAAACATATTATAAGGATCAAATTTAAGTAAATGGGTAATGTACATCAAAGGATCCAATTAACCATTTTGACCCAATTTGATGTACATTACCCATTTACTTACATTTGATCCTTATAATATGTTCCTAGGGTCTTAATTTGAACAATGGGCCCCACCATTTTCTCATTTACAATCACATTTAATAAATTTACCAATCCAGTGGCATTTTCGTAAATATTCATATCTCTGAGAAATCGGGGTGTTACAATAAAGATGATGACCAAAATGTATGATGGAATCCCCTTTAAGAAGGGACCTTGCTGTGGATTAAAATGGTTGAAAAAGATTCACGGAAATGAGGAAAATAACATCATGGGTTCGGCCATGGTGTATGGCCGAACCCCATGACCATTTTATGAGTCATTTTATGGGCCAAGTTTAGGTCTATGTATGTACTAAAATGAATGGGTATTAAGTTAAGGAAATGAATGGTGTATAGTGATTTCATGTCATGATTGATGAGTCAATGATGGATCCATGTTTATGGATCAGTTATGGACATAGATGTGCATGAATGGAAGAAGTGTTTAACCATGGAAGAAGGAGTGGAAAAAATGTAAATATGGCCAAAAAATGAAGAACCATGGGTTCGGCCATGCCACATGGGGGATGGTTGTGGACTTAGGGACTCTTAATAATGACCCTATGTGTTGGGTAAATGAATCAAAGGGTGGCTGATTTTAGACCCACAAGATTAAAAAGATCAAATTTAAGTGGGTGAGGTTCAGCCATGGGGTATGGCAGAAACCCACAAGATGGTTTATGGGATCTAGACTTAATGAGAAATCAAAAGGTTATGTTATTAACTTGCTGTTATATAAACAAGGTATCGGGACTCCTTGAACGGTGCACAAGTCGTGAACGGGTGACGGTTAAGAAGATCGGACTTTTAAGTGACTTTTAAGTAGTTTCCTACCTCTTTGTGACCACATATTATATTTGGTTTTACCTTGATTTTGATGAGTTAATTATGTTCAAGTATTATGTTTCAAATGGGATTTGAATGTTAAGATTTATTTACAAATGACATGTATTCATTGACATCTCATGCATGACATGGGCTGATGGTTATGGAAGCCGGAGCCCACACTCGGTCGAAATGTCCGTGATGCAACTGTGGGGCCTCCTTAGGTGATGAGAGTCCCACCAGGAGGAATACCTTGATAATTAGAGTCCCATCAAGAGTAAACGAAAGAACACTGTGGATTACCTTGACGATGAGAGCCCAGTCAAGTGATGGCTATGTATACCTGTAATGGGTGGGACTCATTACATGTGCATACATACATAGCATTGTTTTATAAGATTTTGATAATCATGTATCATTATGTTATATGCATGTTTTTATACTAACCATGTGGTAACCCTAATCGGAAGACCTACTGGGCGCGTTAATCTAACGCCCTATTTCTATCCTTAGTGGATGACGCAGGAAAGGGAAAGGCAAAGGCTGAGGATCACGAGGAAAGCTAAGCATAGAAGCTTGGGTGTTGGAATGGAGTTTATTTATTGACGTTTTGAATGCATTATTATGGACATGTAATAATGTTGATAACTGCTATGGCTTGATTTAAGTTTGAATGAATATTTAGTTTAAAGTAATCATGACTTGTACTTGCTATCTAAACAGTTTGGTTCCGCATATTTGACTTATTCCGCAATCAGTTATGTATATTCCGCAAATTTATTTAGTTCTATGTGTGCTTTGGTTTTCATGGACTTGGTCCATGCACACATGGGTTTGGCTAGTTAAGGGTCGGACTTTGGAAGTCTGGACTTAGCTCTCATCGTGACTCTCCCCACTCTCTTCCACTTTACTTATTTATGAAAAAAAAAATTAGACTCTGATTTTCAGAAAGGTGGAAAAGGCGGGGCGTTACATCCGAAGAGTCGGTCAGTTGGGATTCTTATCTGTCAGTGAGACATGAAACCATCTTAATCTTACTTCGAAAGATTCAACCTTCCCATTTCGTTCTAATACCAACTGCAACGCCCCGCCCTTTTTCACTCGCTTTCCGAAAATCAGAGTCTAATTTTTTTTTTTAAATAGAAGAGTGAAAAAGTGCGGGACGTCACGACGCGAGCTAAGTCCGAGCTTCTAAAACCCGACCCTTAACTAGGTAACCTTACGTGTGCATGGACTAAGTCCATGAAAACGGTTCACACGCACTAAGTTATATATGCGGAATTAAACATAACTGCAGATTATAATAGAACCTAATTCTATTCCATTTTTAGATGGCAAAGTAGTTCGTCGCTTAACCATAATTATCATAACTTAATTACCCAAATAAAACATTCAAACCATAGAAAAATATCTAAGTTATTACATGCCCAAATGTTAGCTACTCAAATTACATAGTCTATGAGTAACTTTAAATAAATAAAACTAAACAACATCCAAGCTCCTAAGCTTGGTTCCTTTCACGTTCGTCGTTCCCCTCAGTTCCTGTGTCATCCACTAGGGTAGAAGTAGAGCATTAGACAACGCGCCCGTAGGTATTCCAAGTAAGGCTAACACATGGTTAGTAAAAATCATATATAATAACATATTATTAAAACCATATAAAAAAACTATGCCATGCCACGGTGTCAAATGCAATGAGTCCCACCCATCACAAATACATGTATCCTCTTGATGGAATTCTCCACATCAAGGTATCCCCACAGTTGCCTTATGGACGCCCAGAGGGAATGTGTTCTCCGGTTACTTCTTGATGGATAATGCACGTCAAGGTCTTCCTGCAAATGCCTTACGGACGCCCCGACAGAGCATAGCCTCTGGTTACAAACTTCCCTCCCATGCCATGCATGAGATGTATATGTCCACATGCTATGTAATAGAATAATCATAGCATTAAAACCTCATTCTGAAATATATAATTTTTACAACATAAACCATCAAAATAAGAAATCAAACCATATTACATATCCATGGTTTCAAAGAGGTAGAATCCTACCAAAGACCACTAAAGTTTCCTTGCGCTTTAATCCGGCAACCGTTCACAATCGTGCACCCCTTGTGAGGGTAACGCCCGCCCATTTTCACCTAAAATCAGAGTCTATTTTTGTTTTTTTTTTTAATAAAGAGTGACAAAGGGCGCGGATGTCACGACGCGAGTTAAGTCCGAGCTTCTAAAGCCCGGCCCTTAACTGGCCAACTCTACATGCGCGTGGAACGAAGTCCACGGAGAACAGTTCACACGTAGACAGCAAGCATCAAGGAATAATACAATTATATGCGGAATTAACAATAAGGACTATCCTACAAATTTGAGATCGCGGGGAAGATAACATCCATTTAAATTACTACAATACCTCAAAATCATAATGTCCATAATATAATCCCAAAACATAACAACTAATCTAATTTATTACATTTCTGACAAGCTAAACTATTGCAAATTACATTATCCGAAATAAACATTAGTAACTATCTAGCACGCCTTTCCAAGCTCCTTAGCTTGGCTCCCGTCTCTTCCTTCTGCTTCGCCACCTCCTGCGTCATCAGCTAAGGTAGAAGTAGGGTGTTAGACAACGCGCCCAGTAGGACTCCGAGTAGGGTTAACACATGGATTAGTGATAACAAACACATATGAAATCATATAAGGAACAAAAACTATAAGATGAATGTCATGCCATGGGTGTCTGTGTTATGAATCCCACCCATCATCTTTACTATCCCGATGCCATATCCCCTTTGACGGCACGGCCTCGTCAAAATATACACAATCCCAAATCATCCCCCTGGACGGCAAAACCTCGTTCAGATATAACCAATCACAAATCATCCCCCTGGACGGCAAAACCTCGTCCAGATATAACCAATCACAAATCATCCCCCTTGATGGAAAAACCATCATCAAGGTATCATAATTTCATACAACATCCCTGATAAATCAAATACATTAAAATATATCTATGTCTGTTTATCGGTCGCCCCGACGGAGCATGGACTCCGGTTTCATTTCATCCTTCCCCTGTCATATCCCTCCCATGCCATGCATGAGATGTAGATGTCATATGCCATGTAATGAATATAATAACAAACCATGACATTTAAAAAATCCCATCCATAAAACATATAACTTGATTATCAAAAATAGATCAAGAAAAGCCTCAATAACCACATCATAGCTTTAAAACCCATTTATAAATCAATCATATACTTACCAGAATAAATCAAATGAAAACCCCTACATAATACATAATTCAAAACCAATCTTAACCAAACCATATAATTTCCAAAGTAATTCAAAGAAACCATCACTCCATCTATGGCTTACAAAAAGGTTAGAATCCTACCAAATACCGACTAGCGTTCTTTCTTTCGTTTCCGTCCGACAGTCCAGCTACCGACACGCGTACCGCTTGTGATGTCCAGTACCTTATTACACATTAATCAGTCCACATTTTAATTACATGAGTGTAAAATCAGCCTCCCAGGCTTTATTTTACCCTACATAATGCTATTACTTAGAATCCCTAAACCCATGATCATCTCCCATGGAGTTGTTCATTTTAGCCATTATTTACGGTTTTGCCACTACCTCTTCTCCATGGTTAATCACTCATTCATCCATGCATGATTAAGTCCATAGATGATTCATAGATTTGGATCCATCAATGACCCATCACCCATATCTTAAAATCAATAAAGTCAGCTACTTAATTTAACCTAAAGTCCATTACTTTAAACATGTACAAACACATTAACCTTAGGCCATAATGATCTACAATTGAGTCATTAAAATTCAGCCCTTTAAATTTAACCAAATCTCCATTGTCCTTGGTCTTTGGTTGCACATTAAATTCATCATAAGTCCCTCCATTGAGAGAACCTAAACCATACACTTGACTTATCATTACTTAATCACATTTCCATTACAACTAACAACACTAAAAATTAGCCACTTAAACACTCTAATCCTCATTCCTTTTTCACATACATCATACCAAATTTATCCATAAGTTTACCCACAAATGGGTCATGGGTTCGGCCGTACACCATGGTCGAACCCATGGTGTCCTTTTCCCATTTTTTTTTCTTGGGTCCATTGCTCACATTTTAATTTATCACAAATCCCTCTATATGGGAATTTCATCATTTATTTAGATCATTCATTTGATCAACATTTGTTTCATCTCTTGAGCCCATCAAAACTAATAATATTCCCCCTCATCTTTTCATGGTTTCAAACATACTTAACCCATTGAATCTTCCCATTTTCCATCCTTTTTAAACCCCTTTAAAATTTGTAATACATGACCATAGGGTTCGGCCATACACCATGGCTGAACCCATGGTTCATGTTCCATTATTTTTCTATGCCTCTTAAGGCCACAACATTACTCATTCAAAACCCTAAACTCATTAATACATTAATCCCTCTTTTGCATCCCTTAAACCCATCATTTGATCACCATTACACCACCATAGGTTTCGGCCATTTACCATGGCCGAATCCATGGTTCATGATCCACCATTCATTGCTCCAAACACCTACATTGACCCATTTAAAATCCTAATTTTCATTTGCTACCCTCATTGTCTTCCACTTATCAAAATCTTAACCAATTAAATCAATTAGCTAATCACTCACCATGGGGTTCGGCCATGCTACATGGCCGAACCCTATGGCCCATGATTTTTCTTCCAATCATCCACTTCCATGCTTAATTTCATAAATTACCCAATGCACATAATCACTTATTTATTTCTTTTCCCTACTCCTAATTCACCCATTTAGGGTTTTCTCCATCTTCCATTTTCTCAAAACCCTAAAAAAACATACATTACTTACCATTCCTTCCATTTGATGGATTTAAAATCCATGGCATAAACTTATGTAACCACCATTAAATTCACAAAAATAAATTCCAATTCTTAAACCCTAAAAATCCAAATTTTCTTGTTTAAGAAATGCTTACAATCCGTCGTCTCCTCCGACTTCCGGCACTCCCGTCGGTTTCCTTAGCCTCCTCTCTCCTTCCTCTTGATCTTTGGTAGGTCAAGATTCTTGATCCATGGTGGCAACCCCCAACCTTAGGATCGGCCAAGGTAGGGTTTAAATTGAGAGAGGGAGAGGGAGAGATGATGAGAGGGGAGATGATCACCTTGATCTTAGGGTGATTTTCCTTAAAATTCTACTTCTTTCTTCTCTCCTTCTCTTCTTAGCTTCCTTTCCTTAATTTCCTTCTTCTCTTCTCCTTCCTAGTGTGGGACGGCCATAAGAGAGTGAAGGATTGAAATAAGAATGAAAAGAGAGAAAGAAAGGAAAAGATGAGGCTTTTCCCCATTTTTTTACTTTACATTAATTACATTCACCAACCTTAAGATATTTTTGAGATATTTAAATTGCTTTATGGTGGTGGTTATCTAAACCACCACCAAGCCCAACGTGTTTCATATTTGAGGTTGGAATGATGTGGGTCTTCACCTCTTGGCCCCACTTTGACCACTTTTAACCACCATTTTAAATAATTTAATTATTTAATTAATTAGATAATTACCTTAGGTTAATCCATTTGTACTTAACCTAACTCCATTACTCCACCCATGGTTGACCAAATCCACCATGGTGACCGGTCCCACCAAACCTTGGCCCATACGCCACCTCACTTGATGAGGTGGAGGTGGGTCCCACTTGGCCACATCACCTTGGTTTAATTCCAAATAACTTAGGTGATTTAAATTTTATTAAGCCCACTACAACCAATTGGATCATCATTGGGCCCATGGCCCAATTACATTTCCATCTTACCCATTTACCTTAGAGCTTAACCATCTTGACCCATTGGGTCCCAAATGGGTATTTGACCCAATTTGACCAC
Organism: Chimonanthus salicifolius; assembly: GCA_013350335.1. Taxonomy (NCBI): domain Eukaryota; kingdom Viridiplantae; phylum Streptophyta; class Magnoliopsida; order Laurales; family Calycanthaceae; genus Chimonanthus; species Chimonanthus salicifolius. The sequence continues at coordinate 16,602,106 of CM023539.1, forward strand.
CCATGGCCCAATTGGACATCATTGACCATTTAAATGACTTTAAAATGCAATCCATGGTCTATTGGGCCATATTTGGGCCTTTGTCCAAATTTTGGCCCATTTACCATTTATTCCACCAATTTCCAATTTTCATCAGTAAAATAAATAATATTCACATATTTATTGATTTAAAAATTTCGGGCCATTACAGTGAGGTCCCGTTTCCTTATAACATATCCATGAGTCAAACCAATATTCCATTTGATTTGCAATAATGTCTAAGTCCACAAACACACTTTGTGGGGTTCGGCCATACACTATGGCCGAAACTCACCTATTTGGTTTTAGTCCCTCTTTTGATTTGTTAATCAAACACCACTAAGGTAATCATTTAAACCCTAAATCCACAAAATCATTCCTCATGGGGTTCGGCCATACACCATGGCCGAACCCATGATCCTTCATTTTTACCCATATTTACATTCTTTGCCATTGTTTCCATCACCTTAAGTTTGGGTCCAAAATTGATCCATAATATAGATTCATGAATGATTCATAACATAAAACCCTAATAATTCCCTTCATTCCTTGGTTTGATAATCCATTCATTTAAAATATATATAGACCCACAAATGACCCATTAAAAGGTTTATGGGTTTCGGCCATACACCATAGCCGAACCCATGATGTCTCAATTCCAATTTCTCCATTAAAGCAATTACAATCTTTAAGTCCATCAGTCAAGTCCCTCCATGGGGAAGTTTAATCATACCCATAGCTCATCATTTAACCCTAGGATCCATAATATATCCCTTAGTTTTTCTTCATGGGGTTCGGCCATACACCATGGCTAAACCCATGGTCCATGATTCTTTCACCATTTACAACCTTGATACCATTTAAATTGATTAATATCCTTCCTTATTTCTGTAATGGCCCGAAAATTTTAAATTAATATAAATGTGGATATTATTTATTTTAATGATGAAAATTGGAAAATTGGTGGAATAAATGGTAAATGGGCCAAAATTTGGACAAAGGCCCAAGTATGGCCCAATGGGCTATGGAGTTGATTTAAATTCATTTAAAGGGTCAATGGGGTTAAATGGGTCAAGAATGGTCAAATTGGGTCACATATCCATTTGGGACCCAATGGGTCAAGGTAATTAAGCTCTAAGGTAAATGGGTAAAATGAAAATGTAATTGGGCCATGGGCCCAATGATGATCCAATTGGTTGGAGTGGGCTTAATGAAATTTAAATCACCTAAGTTAGTTTGGATTAAGTCAAGGTGATGTGGCCAAGTGGGACCCACCTCCACCTCACCAAGTGAGGTGGTGTGTGGACCCAAGGTTTGGTGGGGCCGGCCACCATGGTGGAATTAGTCAACCATGGGTGGAAGTATGAAGGTAATTTAAAGAGGTGAAATTAGGTTAAGTGGAAATAAATTAACCTAAATTAATAATTTAATTAATCAAGTGATTAAGTTAAGCAAATGGGGTTAAATTGGTCAAATGGGAGACCAAGCTACCCCACCTCAAATATAAAACACGTTGGGCTTGGTGGTGGTTTTGATAACCACCACCATAAAGCAATTTAAATATCTTTAAGATATCTTAAGGTTGGTAGAATAATTAATGCAAAGTGTAAGTTAGGTCACAAATGGGGCTAAGCCTTGATTCTTTTCTCATTTCTTATCCTCTCTTCGTTGTTACTCTCTCCATTTTTTCATTCTCCATTGCCGTCCCACGCTCCAAGTGAAGGAGAGAAAGAGAGCTAAGGAGAAGAGAAGAGAAGGAGAGAAGAAAAAAAGTGGAAATTTAAGCAAAATCACTCTAAGATCAAGGTTATCATCTCCCCTCTCATCATCTTTCCCTCTCCATCTCTCAATACAAACCCTAACTTGGCCGATCTAAGGTTGGGGGTTGCCACCATTGATCAAGAATCTTGACTTACCAAAGATCAAGAGGAAGGAGAGAGGAGGCTAAAGAAACCGCTGGGAGTGACGGAAGTCGGAGGAGACGACGGATTGTGAGTATTTCTTAAACAAGAAATTTTGGATTTTTTAGGGTTTAAGATTTGGGATTTATTTTTGTAAACATTAATGGTGGTTAAGTAGTTTTATGCCATGGATTTTAAATCCATCAAATGAAAGGGTGGAAGGTGGAGGAAACCCTAAATGGGTAAATTAGGGTTAGGGTAAGAAAAGAAATAAATGGATTATGTGCATTTTGTAATTCATTAAATTAAGCATGGAATTGGGTAATTGGAAGAAAATCATGGGCCATAGGGTTAGGCCATGTAGCATGGCCGAACCCCATGGTGGGTGATTAGGGGTTTTGATGTAATTGGTTAGGGTTTAAAGAATGGAAGACAATGAGGGTTTTTAGCTAATGAAAATTAGGGTTTTAAATGAATGAATGTGGGTAAGTTTAAAAATGGTTTATGATAAAAAAATGCAAAGGGGTTTTATGGCTTTGAAATGCATGGATGGAATGAATCTTGAACCATGGGTTCGGCCATGGTATATGGCCGAACCCTATGGTGATGAAATGGTGATCAAATGATGGGTTTAAAGGATAGAAAAGATGGATTTAATATTTTGGTGAATGTAGGTATTTTGGAGCAATGAATGATGGATCATGAGCCATGGGTTCGGCCATGGTGTATGGCCGAACCCTATGGTGATCAAATGATGGAATGAAGGGTTGTGAATAATGGAAAATAAATGGAAATGTTAGCAGTTTTGATGAACCGAAGAGATAAAACCAATGTGATCAAATGAGTGATTTAAATGAATGGTGAAATCCCCATATTGAGGGACTTGTGATAAATTCAAACGTGAACAATAGACCCAAAGAAAAAAATGGGAAAAGGACACCATGGGTTTGGCCATGGTGTATGGCCGAACCCATGGCCCATTTATGAGTCTTTTGATGGGTTAGGTTGGAGTATGAATGTGTTTAAATTGATTGGGATTTGGTAAAGTTAAGGACTTATCTTTAATGAGTTCATGTAATGGTTGATAGGTCACTAATAAATCTAAGTTATGGATCAATTTTGGACTTAATCATGTATGGATAAATGAGTGATTAATCATGGAAAATGAGGTAGTGGTAAAACCGTAATTAATGGCCAAATTCAAGAATTCCATGGAGATTGATCAAGCCTAGGGTGGCCAATTTTTAAGAATTATGGGATTAAAGGTTTTAATAGATGAAATGGGACCCACAAAACCTAAATAGTGACCGGTTTTTCATATGGACTTGGAAATGATTTATGGGCTTAGAAATGGTTAAAACTTGGACTGATTTGTGTATGTAATAAGGTATTGGATATTGCGAGCGGTACGCGTGTCGGTAGCCGAATTATCGGATGAAAACGAAACAAAGACGCAAGTCGGTATTCGGTAGGATTCTAACCTTTTTGTAAGCCATGGATTGAGTGATGGTTTCTTTGAATTATTTTGGAAATTAGATGGGTTGTTTTAAGATTGGTTTTGAATTATGTATTATGTAGGGGTTTTTACTTGATTTATTCTGGTAAGCCTATGAGTGGTTCAAAATGGATTTTAAGGCTATGATGTGATTATTGAGGCTTTGCTTGATCTATTTTTATAATCAAGTTATATGTTGTATTGATGGGATTTTTTTAAATGTCATGGTTTGTTATTATATTCATTACATGGCATATGGCATCTACATCTCATGCATGGCATGGGAGGGATATGGCATGAGAAGGATGAAATGAAACCAGAGCCCATGCTCCGTCGGGGCGACCGATAAACAGGCATGGGGACATTATGATGTGTTTGACTCATCAGGAATGATGTATGGATTATTATACCTTGATGACGGTTTTCCATCAAGGGGGATATTGTATTTGTGGTTACACCTTGACGAGGCCTTACCGTCAAGGGGGATGTTGTATTTATTGTTATACCTTGATGATGGTTCTTCCATCAAGGGGGATATTGCATTTGTGGTTACACCTTGACGAGGCATTACCGTCAAGGGGGATATGGCATTGGGATAGTAAGGATGATGGGTGGGATTCATAACACAGACACCCATGGCATGGCATTCATTCTATGGCTTTCGTTATGTATTATCTATATGCTTGTTATCACTAATCTATGTGTTAGCCCTACTCGGAGTTCTACTGGGCGCGTTGTTTAACGCCCTACTTCTACCCTAGCTGATGAGGCAGGAAATGGCGGGACGGAAGGACGTGGTGGAAGCCAAGCTCAGGAGCTTGGGAAAGGAGACTAGATAGCTTGTTTAAGTTTTATTTTGGAAATGTATATTTGAATAGGTTAGCTGGTTGGAATGTAATAAATTTAGTCTACTTGCGATGTTTTAGATTTTGTTATGGATATTGTGAAGCAAGGGTATTTTAGTAATTAGTTGAATGTGATCTTCCCTGCTATCTAAAAGTTGTAGGATAGTCTCTATTATCATGTCCGCATTAAATTATATTCCATGAGCTTACGCCTACGTGTGAACCGTTCTCATGGACTTCGTTCCACGCATACGTAGGGTTGGCCAGTTAAGGGCCGGGCTTTAGAAGCTCGGTCTTAACTCGCGTCGTGACGTCCGCGCCCTTTGTCACTTTATTAAAAAAAAAATTAGACTCTGATTTTCGGTGAAAAGGGGCGGGCGTTACAATTTCCTCCTTTAAAAACCCTTAAAAACCTTAACATACATCTATAATTTTCATGTTTTGAAACCCATTAAAATTATTAACCAACTTCCATGGTTTTCATGATCCAATTGCATCGAAGTCCATCCACAATACATCCATTTTAAACCTTTTTTAAAAAAGACATTAATCACCTTCCATGGGGTTCGGCCATACACCATGGCCAAACCCTATTGTTCATAATCTTCTCTTAAAATCAATTCAAGCTTATAATCCTTTGATGGGTTCGGCCATACATCATGACCGAACCTCATCAACCCCTTTTTATTCTTAAGGGTTCTTGTATATACCATTTGGCCATGCAATGGCCGGATCATGCTCCTTGACCATCTTACTTAATAAGAATTTCATTGAGTACTTACCAATTCCGCGACTCCTCCAATTTCTTACACTCCTTCTTGTTCCTTTGATCCTGTTCTTCCTTAGCTTCTTCTTCCTCCTTGATCCTTGTGAGAGGGTCGGCCTTAGGTTCTTGTGAGAGAGAGAGGATCTTGAGATGAAAATCTAAGTCCTTCCTCCTTTGTCTTTGGGATAGGTCGGCCTTGTGTGAGAGGGAGAGAGTGAGATGAAAATATTCTAAGTGCCCTTTTCTTGAGGTGTGGTTTGGCCAGGAGAGAGCTTGAGAGAGAGAGTCTAAGATGCAACCCCTTAGTCTTTTCTTGTTTACTGAAATTCAACCAAGGTGGTGTCCTTTGGTGACACCCCTTTGTAACTCCCATTCCCATTTACCTCCCTCCTTAATACTCCACTTGGGGGTTTCATCCATAAGATGAAACTCCCAAAGCTCCAACGGTGTAGCCTTGGCTTGGCTTGTGTAACAACACAAAACCGCCACCTCCCCATTGAAGTTCCATTTTGGAGTTTCATCCCATGAGATGAAACTCCCATTCCAACGTGTATGTCTTGCCTTGGATTGTGTAACCGTCCACCTCCCATTGATGTTCTATTTTGGGGGTTTCATCCATGAGATGAAAGTCCCACCTCCAACGTGTGAACTTTGTTTGAATTGTGTAACAACACAAAAACGGTCATCTTCCCATTCATGATCCATTTTGGAGTTTCATCCCATGAGATGAAACTCCCATGCATCCAACGTGTAGCCTTGACTTGATTTTGGTGGGGTGCACCTCTCCACCTTCCCACTCCTCTTACTCTTTAACTCAATTCACCTCTTTAATTTAACTCATTTAAAATCAACTCAATCCCATGATTCCATTTCCAATTTAATTCAGCCCCACTTAATTTAAACTTGAACTCACTTGGTGGTCAACCAAGTCAACCATGACCCATTGGGTCCCAATTGGGCATTTTGACCCAATTAACAAATTTTAATCCAATTAACAATCTTGACCCAATTAAATGGATCTTACCCATTTATTTCAATTGAAACCATAACCACCATCCGTTGGGTCTTAATTGGCAATTGACCCAACACCTTACCCATCTAAGGTCCATATCATTTAATTCACAAATTAAATGGGCAATTTCATATATATTGATAACTTGAAAATCCGGGGTGTGACAAAAATTGTCCACTGCACTTACTATTGTATCCCCTATCGGAGACACATCATTGGGACTTATATGCACAACAGTAAACACTGAACTTGCTGGATTCAGATTCGAGTTCAATTATCTGGTACTCAAGATGACTGAGTACGACATCATTTTTGGCATGGATTCGTTGGCTAACTTCCAGGCTAGCATTGACTGCCATCTCCGCAGGGTGATATTTTGGTCACCCGAGGGAAAGCGATACGTGGTACATGTTGACAAACAGAGCATTCCTATGACCAGGAGACTGTATGAAGAATTGAACCACCTTGTATTGAACAGCATCAGACTAAACAAGGCACCGGTGGCTGAACTACCTGCAGTAGTGAAAGACTACGCGGAGGTATTCCCGATAGAACTCCTTGGCTTGCCACCCAAGAGGGAGATTGATTTTGAGATAAAGTTGTATCCTGGCACTCCTCCAGTGTCATTGCCGCATTACCGAATGGCCCCAGCTAAGATGTCAGAGTTAAAGAAGCAAATTGATGAACTGCTCAGACATGGATGCACCCGGAACAACACATCATCATGGGGAGTCCCGGTATTATTTGTGAAGAAGAAGGATGGTACGCTTCGGATGTGTGTAGATTACAGGAAATTAAACCAGCTGATAGTCAAAAACAAGTACCCTCTACCCAGGATTGATGATCTATTCAACCAACTCAGGGGTTCCAATCACTTCTCCATGATTGATCTGATGTCAGGCTACCATCAAATCCTGGTTAAGGATGAAGACATAGAGAAGACGGATTTCAGGACGTGGTATGGACTATATGAGTATGTGGTCATGTCATTTGGACTTACCAATGCACCAGTTGTGTTCATAGATCTGATGAATAGGATCTTCCGTCCTTACTTGGACAAGTTTGTAATTGTCTTCATTGATGACATCCTGATTTATTCCAAAAATCGGGAGGAGCATGCTGAGCATTTCCAAATAGTCCTAGACACCCTGAAGAAGAATCATTTGCATGCCAAAGCAAGCAAGTGTGAATTCTGGCTATCTGAGGTTAACTTCTTAGGGCATGTCATATCAGCACAAGGTATAACTGTGGACCCGGCTAAAGTGGGGGTAGTCAAAGAATAGAAAGCACCAAAGAGTGTCACCTAAATCCACAGTTTTCTAGGATTGGCAGGTTATTATAGGAAGTTTATCTTGGACTTCTCCAAGATTGCATCTCCACTTACCCGACTCACTCAGAAAGGAGTCAAATTTGAATGGTTTGATGTATGCAACCGGAGATTCAAGGAACTGAAGGAGAGGCTAACGACTGCTTCTATTCTGATTTTGCCAGAAAGAGACAAGGGCTATGAACTATATTATGATGCTTCAGGAGAGGGACTTGGGTGTTCTCTCACTCAAAGTCAACACGTCGTGGCTTATGGTTCAAGACAGTTGAAAATCCATGAACGCCACTATCCCATGCATGATCTGGAATTAGCCGCAGTAGTCTTCGCTCGTAAAAGTTGGAGACACTATCTTTATGGTGAGAAGTTTGAGGTATTTTCAGATCACAAAAGCCTGAAATATTTGTTTGATCAGAAAGAACTCAACATGAGGCAGTGCAGATGGATGAAATATTTGCAAGATTATGAGTTTGCACTTCGATATCATCCTGGCAAGGCGAACAAAGTGGCGGATGCCCTCAGTCGCATGTCACATGCAACAGTGGCCAGTTTGATTTAGAAGGAATGGGAAATGCTGAATACCATTCGAGAGTTCAACTTGTACATCAAGAACCATGGGAGTATGTATAATCTAATCATACGGTCCAACATGGTTTCCAAGATTGAACAGGAACAACAGACAGATCCAAAAGTGGAAGAGATACGGGCCAAAATGTTTACCGGTGAGGTTACACCGGAATGGGAGTTACGACCGGGACAAGGTCTTTTATTCCGAGGCAGGACAAATCTGCCTCAAAACTGCAGAAGAGAGTTATTAATCGAGGCACACCAAACCAAACTCTCTATTCATCCGGGCAGCACCAAGATGTATCATGATCTGAAGAACACTATTGGTGGCATGGACTCAAAAGAGATGTGGCAGAGTTTGTTGCTCACTGCCTGACTTGTCAGCAAGTTAAGACTGAACATCAGAAGCGACCAGGTTAACTCAAACCCTTACCAGTGCCGGAGTGGAAATGGGAACATATCTCCATGGATTCTGTGACAGGGTGGCCATGGTCATCAAAGGGCAACTATGCAATATGGGTCGTGGTAGATCGATTGACCAACTCTGCACACTTTCTTCCCATTAAGATGACAGATTCATTTGAGGCTTTGCATCGACGGTACATCAAGGATATCATCAGACTACATGGTATTCCCCGGACTATTGTGTCCGACAGAGATGGCCGATTCACCGGCAGGGTGTAGCAGAGCATGCAGTGTAATAGCCCGGAATTTTTAAATCAATATATATGTAGCTATTATTTATTTTAATGATGGAAATTGGGAATTTTGATGGAATAAATGTTAAGTGGATCAAAATTTGGGCAAAGGCCCAAGTATGGTCCAATGGACCATGGATTGGATTAAATTCATTTAAATGGTCAATGGTGGTTAATTGGGCCAAGGATGGTCAAATTGGGCCCAATACCCATTTGGGACCCAATGGGTCAAGATGGTTAAACTCTAAGGTAAATGGGTAGGAAATAAATTTAATTGGGCCATGGGCTCAATGGTGACCCAATTGGTTGGAATGGATTGAATTGGAATTAAACCACCTAAGTTAGTGATGAAATGATCAAGATGGCATAACCAAGTGGGGCCCACCTCCACCTCATCAAGTGAGGTGGCGTGTGGACCAAGGCATAGGTGGGACCGACCATCATGGTTGACTTGGTCAACCATGGATAAGTCAAAGGGAATTAAAGAGGATCAAAGTGAATTAATGTGATTTAATTAATGTGAATCACCTAAGTTAATTTTGATTAAGCCTAGGTGACATGGCCGAATGGGGCCCACCTCCACCTCATCAAGTGAGGTGGCGGATAGGCTAGGAGTTAGTGGGGCCTGCCACCATGGTTGACTTGGTCAACCATGGGTGGATTAATGGAGAGGAAACAAGTAGATTAAAAGGAGATTAAATGGGAATTAATTAACCTAAGTTAAGGATCCAATTAATTACATTAATTAAGTTAGTCAAATGGGTCAATGGGGAGTCAAAAGGAATAAGTCAAGGGGTGGTTTCATCTCACCCAAACCACTCTAAGAAACACAAACCAAACCATTTAAAGAAACACAAATAAAACCATGGGTTAAGGATTGTGGTTTCGTCTCAACCACCACCACTAAGGTCAAGGGAGCCCATGCTTGGTTTGTGGGAGAAATGGTGGAGGAGTCTAACCCAAGCAACCAATGAGATGGGTTTTCATCTCATTTCTTCATATCATTCTTATCTCATCTCTCTCCCTCCCTTCCCAAAACCATCCTCCTCTCCCTCTCCCAAGGAAAACACCAAGACTTAGAAGAAAAAGAAGAAAAGACTTAGAAAAAAAGGGGACTCCAAGCTTGGTCACCACCCTAAGATCAAAACTTAGAAGATTTTTCCATTCTTTCCTCCTCTCCCTCTCTCTCAAAACCACTCCATCATTGGCCGACCCAAACCTTGATGATCTCATTTTGATTAAGGACATCTTGGCCAAAGATCAAGGAAAAGAAGAAAGGAGAAAGGCTAAGGAATTCAAAGGGAGAAAAGGAAGTCGGAGGAGCCGTCGGATTTGTAAGTAAATTCTTAACAAGGGTTTACATTTTGTTTAAGATTAAAAAGGGATCATGGAATCCATTTCTTAGATTAAATGGTGGCCAAAGTATTATGGGCCATGGATCTAAAATCCATCCAAGGAAAGGATGAGAAATGGACAAAATGGGAAAGATAAATTAGGTTAAGAAAAAAAAAATAAAGGATGTATTAAGGACACTAAGTATTAAGATTTATTCAAATATAGAAATGTAATTTTTGAAGGAACCATGGGCCATAGGGTTCGGCCATGTAGTATGGCCGAATCCCATGGAAGTTGATTAGGAGATTTTAATGGGATTAAAGGATTAAAACCATGGAAAGATGGTTAAGGATATTAAGGCTCAAAATGGTTAAAGTTTAAGGAGTTTAATGAGGAAAAATCATGGAGGATATTAATGATTTTTAAGGGCCTCAAAAGTGGTGGATGAAGGTGAGCCATGAACCCTGGGTTTGGCCATGGTGTATGGCCGAACCCTATGGTGATGTTTAATAATTTTAATGGATGTGAAAAAATAGAAATTGATGGAAAAAGGTTGTTAGTCTTAAATGGAATTTAAGCATCATAAATAAATGTTTTAAAAATAAAACCATGGACCATGGGTTCGGCCATGGTGTATGGCCGAACCCCATGGGGAGATTTTGATGGTTTAGGTATTTTGGAAACCATGAAAAGAATGGGGAATATGACATGATTAAATGAGTCATTAATGGACTAAAAAATGTACCAAATGATGATCAAAGTTAATGATTTAAAGGTATGATTTAAACCCCCTCATGGAGGGACTTATGGTGGGGCTAAATGATGTAAAAAGGTCCAAGAAAAATGGGGAGAAGACATCATGGGTTCGGCCATGGTGTATGGCCGAACCTATAACCCCTTTGTAGGTCATTTTATGGGTTAAATTTGGGATTATGCATGTGGTTAGATGAATGGAAAATTAGGCTAAGTTAAGGACTGATTTTTAATGTGTACATATCATGGTTGATGGATCATTAATGAATCCAAGTTATGGATCAGTTATGGACTTAAGTGTGCATGGTTAAATAGGTAATTAGCCATGGGAAGGAGTAGTGGCAAAATCGTAATTATGGCCAAAAAAATGAAGAACCATGGGTTCGGCCATGGTGTATGGCCGAACCCCATGGGGGATGTTGGTGGACTTAAGGGCTCTAAATAATAACCTTATTTGCTGATTTATGGAACATAGGTTACTGATTTTTAGACCCATGTAATTAAAATAATTAAATGGATTAAATGGGGCCCACAAAACCTAGATAGTGAGGTTCGGCCATGGGGTATGGCCGAACCCCACTAAGGTATGATTAATGGGCTTAGAAATGGTTAAAAACATGGGCTGATTATTCATATGTAACAAGGTATCGGACATCGCAAGCGGTGCGCGTATTGGTGACCGGATTATCGGACGGAAACGTAAAGGGACATTAGTCGGTATTCGGTAGGATTCCTACCTTATTGTAAGCCATGGATTATGTGTTGTACGATTGTTTTCCTTGATTTATTTTGGTAATTATGTGATTGTTTTAAGATGGGTTTTAAGGCTATGAATTATATGTTAAGGCTATGAATTATATATTAAGGCTATGAATTATATATATTACATAGCATAATGCATTTACATCTCATGCATGGCATAGGCGGGAAAATAATGAAACCGAAGTCTATGCTCCGTTGGGGCGACCGAGAAGCAAGCATGGGGATATCTTGATGTGATTCATCCATCAAGAGGGGTACTATAAGGTACAACCGGAGTCCATGCTCCGTCGGGGCGACCGAGAAGCAAGCATGGGGATTCCTTGATGAGGCTTTGCCATCAAGGGGGATGCCTAGTGTTGATCATATCTTGATGAGGCTTTTCCATCAAGAGGGACATGGCACCATGATGGTATGGATGATGGGTGGGACACATGACATAAGACACCCATGGCATGGCATTCATTTTATGGTTTTTATTATATTATTACCTATGTGCTTGTTATCACTAATCCATGTGTTGGCCCTACTCGGAGTCCTACTAGGCGCGTTGTCTAACGCCCTACTTCCACCTTAGCTGATGACGCAGGTGATGGTGGAAAGGAAGGATGCGACGGGAGCCAAGCGTAGGAGATTGGGGAAGCGGGCTAGATAGTTTACTTAAATTTATTTTGGAAATGTAATTTGAGTAACTTAGCTCGTCGGACTGTATAATTTATATTTCTTGCTATGGTTTGGACTTTATTTTTGGATGTCATAATTTTGAGGTAATTTAGTAAATTAAATGATGTAACTTCCCCGCTATCTAAAATTGGTAGGATAGACTCTATTATAATTCTGCACTTAGCTTAATACTCCGCAAGCTTACTTTCTACGTGTGAACCGTTCTCGTGGACTTAGTTTCCATGCACAAGTAGGGTTGGCCAATTAAAGGCCGGGCTTTAGAAGCTCGGACTTAACTCGCGTCATGACGTCCCACGCCCTTTGTCACTTTTATTTCCAAAAAAAAAATAGACTCTGATTTAGTGAAAAGGGGCGGGCGTTACATGCAGTCGGCTGTGTGGACCCTTTTGCAAACCCGTTTCCAATTGGATTTGTGGGATCGTCCCAGTTTTACCGGAGCGTTCCAGTATTGCAGACTCGCCCCAACTTCTCAGGCCCGGCTAGCCCGTGCATCATTTCCTTCAATCCTTTGATTTGTTTTCATTACTTGGATTTCAGAAAATGCACACCAGGTGAGGGGACTTATCACTGTTTTAGCATGCACTCGCATCTATTTAACCTTTAACATTGAACATGTCGTGACTTGAATGGGGCCATTTGTTTATTAAGCCACTCGATAAGGGAACTGTTGAAATGAACATATGGCAAGGGATCCGTTCAGGTGCACTCATGTCAACTATATGCGATTAATGGAGAATCGTAAATGGATGGATGGTTTTCTTTGAACTTGTAAACTTGCGGGTAACATGTTGTTTGTTTAATTATTACATGGGATTGAATTTATGATGAGAGTGAGATATGCATTGCATATTGGACATGATGTTCGAAAATTGTTAATGATATGTTTGTGTTCAATCATAACGTGTATACGTATTTATGATGAGAATGAGATGTACGTTGGATTTTGAGTATAATGCTTAAAAGTTTATTGATAAAATGTTATGTGATTATTTACAACATGTGAACATGATCATGATGAACATGGAGGTGTATGTTTAGATAACCTGTTATATGCTTTTGTTACACATGAAGCACATGTCGTTGACCTTGATTAATTATATCAGAACATGATTGAATTATTAGACATGACCATAATTCCACGTACATGTATGGGAGGTAACCCATAACGGACAATGTGTCGTTGGATATTGAGATGGAGGGATTGTTTACATGTGTATGTGTTTATAATGATATGATGGTTTGGTTGTTTGAAGGACTTCCCTGTTACGCTTCGGTGGTCGAGGCCCCCAAAGGAGATGCGGCTTTCCCATTGCATTCCGGTGGTTGAGGTGCCTGCCCTTAAGATTGGCTTTCTCGTTATGCTCCGCCGGTTGAAACCCCCATAGGAGATGCGGGTTTCCCCGTTGTATCCCTGTGGTTGAGGCGGTTATGTATTGTGTGGTCTCCCGTTTGTATTGGCAGGGAGGCCAGAGTTGTTGGAGGACCGTTATGAGTTACGGAGATGATGTCTTGGACTGGTTGTGTAATGGCCCAGAATTTTTAAATTAATATAAATGTGAATATTATTTATTTTAATGATGAAAATTGGAAAATTGGTGGAATAAATGGTAAATGGGCCAAAATTTGGACAAAGGCCCAAGTATGGCCCAATAGACTAATGTGTGGATTTAAAGTTATTCAAATGGGTCAAGAATGGTCAAATTGGGTCACATACCCATTTGGGACCCCATGGGTTAAAGTAGTTAAGCTCTAAGGTAAATGGGTAAGATAAAAATGTAATTGGGCCATGGGCCCAATGGGGATCCATTTAGAATGAATGGAATGAAATTTAATCACCTAAGTTGTTTAGAATTAAACCAAGGTGATGTGGCCAAGTGGGACCCACCTCCCACCTCATGACGTGAGGTGGCGTGTGGGCCAATGATTGGTGGGGCCGGCCACCATGGTTAATTTGATCAACCATTGGTGGAATAATGGGAATTAGGTTAAGTACAAATGAATTAACCTAAGGTAATTATCAAATTAATTAAATAATTAAATTATTAAATTGGTGGCTAAATGGGGTTAAATTGGTCAAATGGGAGACCAAGCTAGCCCACCTCAAGTATGAAACACGTTGGACTTGGTGGTGGTTATCTAAACCACCACCATAAAGCAAATGAAAGATCTTTTAAATATCTTAGGGTTGGTGGGGTCTTTAATGTAAAGAAAAATGGGGATAAGTCTTGAGTTTCTTTTCCATTTTTTTATCCTCTTTTCATTTTCACTCCATTCTCATTCTCCATTGCCGTCCCATGTTCAAGTGAAGGGAGAAAGAGAACAAAGGAGAAGAGAAGAGAAGGAGAGAAGAAAGAAGTAGAATTTGGAGGGAAATCACTCTAAGATTAAGGTTATCACCTCCCCTCTCATCATCTCTCCGTTTCCCTCTCTCAATTTAAGCTCTACTTTGGCCGATCCTAAGGTTGGGGGTTGCCACCATTGATTAAAGATCTTGACCTATCAAAGATCAAGAGGAAGGAGAGAGGAGGCTAAGGAGACCGACGGGAGTGATGGAAATAGGAGGAGACGACGGATTGTAAGTATTTCTTAAACAAGAAATTTTGGATTTTTAGGGTTTAAGAATTGGAATTTATTTTTGTGAAATTAATGGTGGATAGATAATTTTATGCTTATGGATTATAAATCTATCAAATGGAAGGAATGGAAGGTGGAGGAAACCCTAAATGGATGAATTAGGGTTAGGGAAAAGAAATAAGTAAATGTAGTATGTGCATTGTGTAATTTATTAAATTGAGCATGGAATTGGGTGATTGGAATAAAAAAATAATAATCATGGGCCATAGGGTTCGGCCATGTAGCATGGCCGAACCCCATGGTGGGTGATTAGGTGTTTGGTTTAATTAGTTAGGGTTTAAGGAATGGAAAGTGGGTAAAACCCTAATGGAGAAAAATTAGGGTTAAGGAAAAAAAAAAAAAAAAGGGACTAAGGATAGTACATGCTTAATGTGATCAAACATAGAGGTATATGCAATTTTTTTGAGTCAAGGGCCATAGGGTTCGGCCATGTAGCATGGCCGAACCCCATGGTGGGTGATTAGCTAGTTGATGTAAATAATTAGGGTTTTAAAGAATGGAAGACAATGAGGGTTTCTAGCTAATGAAATTTAGGGTTGTGAATGAATGCATGTGGGTAAGTTTTAAAATGGTTTTATGATGAAAATCCAAATGGATTTTATGGCATTGGAAGGTATAAAAGAGAGTGATATATGAACCATGGGTTCGGCCATGGTGTATGGCCGAACCCTAGGTTGTTGTGTGTGAAGTTAATTAGGGTTTTAGGGTATGAAGCCATGGAAAAATGGGAAGATTGATGAAATTAATATTTTGGTGAATGTAGGTATTTTGGAGCAATGAATGGTGGATCATGAACCATGGGTTCGGCCATGGTAAATGGCCGAACCCTATGGTGATGTAATGGTGATCAAATGATGGGTTTAAAGGATGGAAAAGATGGATTAATGTGTTAATGAGTTAGGGTTTCAAATGAACAAATGTAATGATCCAAATGGGGCTAAGAGTGGTGGTTTAAGAGTGTGATTTAAGCCACCTCAAGGAAGGATTTATTTTGGATCTGAATGGTGTAAATAGATCCAAGAAAAATGGGGAAAGGACACCATGGGTTTGGCCATGGTGGATGGCCGAACCCATGGCCCAATTGTGATCCATTTTGGTGGGTTAAATTGGATGATGAATGGTGTGTGTGTGTGGCCTCCAAAGGAAATGAATGAGTAATGGACTCATTGAAGTTAAATACATGAGGTAAATCCCATGAGAAGAGTTGATGAATAAGGTATTTTGAACCCATGGCCATTGGTGAACCATTTAAAGGGTTAAGTATGGGGTTATGGATGGGCTTAAATGAATAATGGTGAAATTAATAAAAAGACTAATTTTAATGATGTTATGACATGGTTCAATGGGTCATTAATGGACCTAAGTTAGGGATCTAAGTCTATGATCAATTATGGATTAAGTCATGCATGGATAAACGAGTGTTTAATTATGGAAAATTAGGTAGTGGCAAAACCGTCATTAGTGGCCAAATTCAAGAATTCCATGGAAATTGATCATGGACTTAGGGGATCTAATGTAATAACCTTATAAGTGATTAATAAAGCCTAGGGTGGCCGAATTTTAAGACTTATGGGATTAAAAGGTTTAATAGATGACATGGGGACCCACAAAACCTAAATAGTGACCGGTTTTTCATATGGGCTTAGAAATGGTTAAAACTTGAACTGATTTGGAAATTTAATAAGGTATTGGATATCGCGGGCAGTACGAGTGACGGTAGCCGGACTATCGGACGAAAACGAAACGAAGACGCGAGTCGATATTCGGTAGGATTCTAACCTTTTTGTAAGCCATGGATTGAGTGATGGTTTCCTTGAATTATTTCGGAAATTATATGGGTTGTTTTAATATTGGTTTTGAATTATGTATTATGTAGGTGTTTTTACTTGATTTACTCTGGTAAGCATATAATTGGTTTAAAATGGGTTTTAATGCTATGATGTGATTATGGAGGCTTTGCTTGATCTATTTTGGGTAATCAAGTTATATGTTTTATTGATGGGATTTTCTTTAAATGTTATGGTTTGTTATTATATTCATTACATGGCATATGGCATCTACATCTCATGCATGGCATGGGAGGGATATGACAGGGGAATGATGAAATGAAACCGGAGTCCATGCTCCGTTGGGGCGACCGATAAACAGACATGGAGATATTTTGATGTGTTTGATGTATCAGGGATGTTGTATGTAATTATGATACCTTGATGATGGTTCTTCCATCAAGGGGGATGATTTGTGATTGTTATATATCTGGACGAGGTTTTGCCGTCCAGGGGGATGATTTGTGATTGTTTGTATCTTGACGAGGTTTGGCCGTCAAGGGGAATATGATAGCATGATGGTATGGATGATGGGTGGGATTCATAACACAGACACCCATGGCATAGCATTCATTTTATGGTCTTCGTTATGCATTATCTATATGCTTTGTTATCACTAATCCATGTGTTAGCGCTACTCGGAGTCCTACTGGGCGCGTGATCTAACGCCCTACTTCTACCCTAGCTGACGATGCAGGAGATGGCGGAACGGAAGGACAGGACGGGAGTCAAGCTTAGGAGCTTGGGAAGGCGGACTAATTGTTTTGTTTAAGTTTATTTTGGGAAAATGTGTATTTGTATAATTTAGCTTGTCGGAAATGTAATAACTTAGATGTCTTGCTATGTTTTATTAATTATTTTGGAAAGTACGGTATGAGGGCATTTTAGTAATTTAATGGATATCTCTTCCCTGTTATTTGAAAATTGGTAGGATAGTGTCTATTATCATCCGCATTGATTTTTATGTGTTGCGAGCTTACTTTCTACGCGTGAACCGTACTCGTGGATTTATGTTCCACGCACGCGTAAGGTTGGCCAGTTAAGGGCCGGGCTTTAGAAGCTCGGAACTTAACTGGCGTCGTGACGTCCGTGCCCTTTGTCACTTTTACGTTAAAAAAAAAAAATAGACTCTGATTATGGTGAAAAGGGGCGGGTGTTGCAAATCATGTGGTTGTCTTTAAGATAAGTTTTGGATTATGTATCATGTGATGTTTTACTCTAAATTATTTTGGAAATTATGTGAATGTTTATGATGGGTTTTGGATTAAATATTGTGGGATGGGGTTTCCCTTTGATTTAGTTGGTAATCTTGTAATTGTTTTAAGATGGGTTTTATTACTATTGAATTTTATATATTACATGGCATATGGCATCTACATCTCATGCATGGCATGGGAGGCATATGACAGAGGCAGGATGAAATGAAACCGGAGTCCATGCTCCCTCGGGGCGACTGATAAACAGCATGGGGACATTTCACATATGTTATTATTATACCTTGATGAGACTTTGCCATCAAGGGGGGACTCTTGTAATTACGATACCTTGATGATGGTTTTCCATCAAGGGGGATGTTGTATGTATTGCTATACCTTGATGATGGTTTTTCCATCAAGGGGGGGATGCCTAGTGTGGACCGCATCTTGATGAGGCTTTTCCATCAAGAGGGTCATAGCACGATGATGGTATGGATTTTATTTGGGACACTATGGATGGTTGAAAAAGGGACATTGTAGGATGAGGATGAGATTGATGGGTGGGATTCATGACATAGAACACCCATTACATGACACTGCCCAAAGCGCATGGTTTTTCTATAATATTATCTGCATGCTGTTATTACTAATCCATGTGCTAGCCCTACTCGGAGTCCTACTGGGCGCGTTGTTCTAACGCCCTACTTCTACCCTAGCTGACGATGCAGGAGATGGCGGACCGGAAGGGCGAGACGGAAGCCAAGCTTAGGAGCTTGGGGAGGCGGACAAATTATTTTTGTTTAAGTTATGTTGGGGAATGTGTAATTGTATAATTTAACTTGTCGGAAATGTAATAACTTAGATGGCTTGCTACGTTGTATATTTTATTTTGGACGGTGCAGTCTAGTGGCATTTTAGTAATTAAATGGATATTTCTTCCCTGCTATCTGAAAACTGGTAGGATAGTTCTATGATCATTCGCATTTGTTTTTATGTTCCCTGAGCTTACTTTCTACGCGTGAACCGTACTCGTGGATTTATGTTCCACGTATGCGTAGGGTTGGCCAGTTAAGGGCCAGGCTTTAGAAGCTCGGAACTTAACTCGCGTCGTGACGTCCGTGCCCTTTGTCACTTTTATGTAAAAAAAAAAAAATAGACTCTGATTTTCGGTGAAAAGGGGCGGGCGTTACAGGTTGTGGGACCAGTGGTTTGTAGTACAATTAAGTACTCATGTGTGAAGACATCCATTCTATTATGACATTCATTACATTTCATACATGATATACGTTTATGTTGCTGACAGGTGATATGCTTTATCCCTTCACTGAGCAGGTTAGCTCACCTTTACCTGTGGCAGGGAGACACGAGTTTTTGGAAGGCCCGATGTGGGCTACTGAGATGATGTCTTGGAACCGGTCGGTGGATCTTTAGTTGGTGGTGTGGTTGGATATCTTGCATGTGAGCACCTTTATTATATTGATGTTCTTGCATTTGTACATGTGATATATTTTATGCTACTCACC
The DNA here is from genome assembly GCA_013350335.1 of Chimonanthus salicifolius. Lineage (NCBI taxonomy): Eukaryota > Viridiplantae > Streptophyta > Magnoliopsida > Laurales > Calycanthaceae > Chimonanthus > Chimonanthus salicifolius. The sequence continues at coordinate 16,621,442 of CM023539.1, forward strand.
TGTGATAGGCATTTTCTCTTCACTGGGTTGGTTAGCTTACACCCTTACCTTTCAAGTACTCCGATTGTGGAGGGCCCAGGTGGGCCCCTTGAGGAGACACTAGGGAGGAGTAGCAGCGGTTAGATATTTCATAATTGTGTTTTTACTCGAGTTGAGAGACCCTTGTTTCTATAGATTTATTAATGTATGTGATTTGTTTGGATGACATTATAACTGTATTTGAACAATCAATGATTGTTTGTTATGTTATCAATATAATGGATCTTGTTTTATTAGTTGTTGAGCGGGAAGCAATTAACCCGTTTAAAAAAAAAATGCCCGATATCCATCCTTTGGTGATATTTTGAGATGGTCAGAGTTTACGTGCCTGTAGCGGGACGGGGCGTTACAGCTGACGCTTTGTATTCTGTCATTGTTCCATTTTGTAATGGAGGACTTGTTAATGTATTTGAGATATGCGTATAATTCATTGAGCTGGATGAATGTAACAATGGGATGATGCTATTGTTTCCAATTATGATTAATACTTTATTGGTATTATTAGTTATTGGTTTATTTTGTGGGTGTCCCGTAGTTAGTACGGCTGCCGGTAGAGGTGTCCCCTTTTTTTTAAAAAAAAAAAATACCCGAGATAGTATTAGATTGGTTTTGGGCAGTTTATATTAGTTTTAACGTGCCCGTAGCGGGACGGGTCGTTACAGTTGGTATTAAAGCACGGTTCAATTCTCGGACTGTGCATGTGTAACGCCCCGCCCTTTTTCACTCGCTTTCCTTTCCGAAAATCAGAGTCTATTTTTTTTTTTTTATAAACAAAGAGTGATAGAGAGTGGGACGTCACGACGCGAGCTAAGTCCGAACTTCTAAAGTCCGACCATTAATTGGCCAACCCTATGTGTGCATGGGCTAAGTCCATGAAAACGGTTCACACATAGCAATATACACATGCGGATTAAAATCATAACTGAGGAATTATAATAGAACCTAATTCTATTCCATTTCAGATAGCAAAGTACGTCAAGTCCTTAATTATGATTAACATAATTTAATTATTCGAATAAACATCCAACCATAGCAAATCATCTAAGTTATTACATGTCTGATGTCTAGTTACTCAAATTACAAAGCCATAAGTAACTTTATTAAAAATATAAATTAAAAGCATTCAAGCTCCTATGCCTGGCCCGTTTCGCGTTCATCGTTCTCCTTATTTCCTGTATCATCCACTAGGGTAGAAGTAGGGCGTTAGAACAACGCGCCCAGTAGGTATTCCAATTAGGGCTAACACATGGTTAGTACAAAACATATATATTAATATCATAATGTCAAAAGCCATATAAACCATGCCATGTCATGATGTCAAATGCAATGAGTCCCACCCATCACATGTACATAAAAGTACCCCCACAAAGGTCTTTTGGACTCCCCGACGGAGTGTGGACCCTCTGGTTTCTTCCTGATGGAAAAACATATCAAGATATCCCACATAGGTTTTTCGGATGCCCCGACGGAGTGTGGCCCCTCCGGTTACATATCCTTCAACCTATGCCATGCATGAGATGCCAATGAAACACATGCTATTTTATAAACATAGCATTAAAAATCCTATTTGAAACATAACCTTTACAACATAAATTCATCAAAAACAAGATAAAAGCATTGTACATAAACTCATGGTTTCAAAGAGGTGGAATCTTACCAAAGACCACTACGTGTCCTTGCGTTTTCATCCAGTAACTGCTCATGATCGTACACACCTTATGAGGTCCCGTTACCTTATAATATATCAATCAATTAAAACATGTCCCGTTTGATTTACAATAATGTCCAAGTCCATAAAACAATCTCCATGGGGTTCGGCCATACACCATGGCCGAACCCATGGTCTATCATTTTCACACTTATTTACCACAATGCCATTCATACCTAATAACATAACCAATAACATAAACCATGAACATAGGTCTATATGTAATTAAATCCCTCATTACCTTAAACATGCATAACCACTCTAAGTGTCCCTTAAAATATCCCAACACATGATCCATCATATAATTCATGGGGTTCGGCCATACACCATGGCCGAACCCTATGTCCATTATTTTCACCTATTTACAATATTGCCATCCATGGCTATCATTCCATTATTCTCATTTACATATACTTAAGCTAATAAATAACCCACTAACAAGGTTCATGGGGTTCAGCCATACACCATGGCCGAAACCATGATCTTTCATTTTCAGCCGATATTACCAAATTGCCATTACGTCCATCATTGTCTCTCCATTAATCCAATCACCATATTAAGTCCATACATGATCCATAAAATTGACTCATGGGGTTCGGCCAAGCACCATGGCCGAACCCTATGATGTCTAACTTTCCATTTTCATCAATTCCCATTCTTGAATCCATAATTCAAGGTTCCTTCCTTTTTGATCAAATGTCTATAATTAGAAACTTTCTAATTTAATAACCATCTTCCATTTTAATCAATTAAAATCCATTAACAATACCAATACACCTACATGGGGTTCGTAATGTTCTCTTTTAAATGCAATCAAAACATCATAACCCTCCATGGTTTTCATGATCCAATTGCATCTAAAACCATCAAACCTTCTATCCATTTAAAATAAATCATAAATAACCTTTCCTATCATTTTCCATGATCTAAATTCATGAACATACTTCCATAAATATTTATGGGGTTTAGCCATACTCCATGGCCGAACCCATGGTCTAGGATCTTCACCAAAAACATCCTTTAAAACATACATAATATTCAATGGTTTTCATCATTCAAACTTCCATTAAATAATCCATGTCCTTCCATGGTATGGCCGAACCCTATGGTTCATCATTCCATAAAATTACCATAATCATCTCCTAATCTTCTTCTGTATGGCCGAACCCTATGGTTCCTTATTTTTAAACAAAGCTATCAAGTCACTTACCAGTTCCGCGACTCCTCTGGTTTTCCTTCGATTGTTTTTGCTCTTCCAATCGTTTTCTTCCTTAGCCTATTCTCCTCCTTGATCTTTCACAAAGCTGAGAACACCTTCTTGCCAAGAGCACACCCAGCGTCAATCCTTGCTGATTTGTGTAATGTCACGCACCCCCTATGTTTGCATTTTATCAACTTGCAATGGGTCCTAATTTAGAAGGTGCCATGCGCCCCTCTTGTTGCCTCTTTTATAAATCCAATTGTCCTATCTTAAAAGGTACCAAGATCCTTTAAATTAGCCATTGCCTAATGTCGTGCGCCCCTTGCTAAAATAGCCATTGCCGTGTGCTCCTTTGTGTCTTAAATTAGAAGGTGTCATGCGCTCCTTCTTCCTTATTTTGTGTATGCTGTTTTTAATCAAGAAAGACCCTCTTTAAAATATTCTAGCACATGCGCACATCTTACATCTGCAATGTCACACACAGCCATAAGCAATCTTTATTTAATCTTAGATATATTCTTAAGATATTCTAGCATAGCAATGTGGATATGAAAATCCCACATACATGGCCATACACAATTATCCCATTCATAATCCCTTATTTATAGATATTGTATTACCAATTAAATTCAGCCCCGTTTAATTTATTTGAAACCATTTTCACAATCCGTTGTGTCTTAATTGGGAATGACCCAACACTTTACCCATCTAAAATTCATATCTAATAATTCACAAATTAAATGGGTAATTTTCATATATATTGATAACTTGAAAATCCGAGGTGTTACAATACAATCCTCTTTTTAAAATTTTCGTCTCGAAAATCGAGTGAAGTAGGGTTTCAAATATGTACATAAATAGCTCAGGATGAGCTGTCCTCATTTCCGACTCGAGTTCCCATGTGGTTTCCTCAATGCCATGTCGATCCCATACCACCTTGACAAACTGAATCGCTCGGTTCCGTAACACCCTTTGTTCTGTGTCCACCACTAGGACAGACTTTTCGTCGTATGTCACATCGCTTTGGACCTCTATGCCTTGTATGTTCAGTACATGGGAGGGATCAGGATTGTATTTCCTCAACATCGATATATGGAACACATCGTGCAAAGATGCCAACTGTGATGGGAGTGCCAATTGATAAGCCACGTCCCCCATCCTTCTTATGATTGAGAACGGTCCCACATATCTTGGCAACAATTTCCCCTTCTTTCCAAATCTCATGTGTCCCTTTCGTGGTGAGACTTTCAAGAACACCATGTCCCACACTTCAAATTCAAGGAACCTCCTCCTCTTGTCAGCATAGCTCTTCTGACGACTTTGCGCAGTCAATAGATGTTGCCATATCAACTGTATATGCGCTATAGTCTCTACAACCAACTCAGGTCCAATCAGTGCAGGCTCACCGGCCTCTGTCCAACACACGGGTGATCTACATGGTCTACCATATAATGCCTCAAATGGAGCCATCTGGAGGCTTGCCTAGTAACTGTTGTTGTATGAGAATTCTACCAATAGCAAGTGATCCTCCCATCCACCCTTGACATCTAGCATACATGCTCTTAGCATATCCTCTAATGTCTGTATTGTCCTTTCAGACTGTCCATCAGTCTGTGGATGGAATGTTGTACTAGTTGGTAAGTCCGTTCCCATGGCTGACTACATACTCTACCATACTCTGCCGGTGAATTGACCATCTCTGGCGAACACAATAGTCCGAGGTATACCATGCAATCTGATGATATCCCTGATATACCGCCGACCCAAAGTCTCAGATAAATCTGTCATCCTGATGGGAATGAAATGTGCAGAAGTGGTCAGTCGGTCTACGATGACCCATATCGCATCGTTGCCCTTTGAAGACCTTGGCAACCCTGTCACAAAATCCATGGAGATGTGCTCCCATTTTCATTCCGGCACTGGTAAAGGTTTGAGTAACCCTGGTGGCTTCTGATGTTCCATTTTAACCTGCTTACACGTTAAGCAATGAGCCACAAATTCTGCCACATCTTTCTTGAGTCTGTGCCACCAGTAATGTCTCTTCAGGTCGTGTTACATCTTGGTGCTGCCCAGATGAATAGAGAGTTTGGTCTGATGTGCCTCAATCAGTAACTATTTTCTGCAGCTCTTAGGCACATATATCCTTCCTCGGAATACAAGACCCTGTCCTGGTCGTAACTCCCATTCGGTATAACTTCACCAGTAGACATCTTGGCCCAAATCGCCTCCACTTCCGGGTCTATCCTCTGTTCCTGTTCAATCTTGGTAACCATGTTGGACTGTATAATCAAATTGTACATACTCCCATGGTTATTGATATATAAATTGAACTCTCGTATGGTATTCAGCATCTCGCATTCTGTCATGATCAAACATGCCACTGATGCATGTGATATGCGGCTGAGGGCATCTGCCACCTTGTTCGCCTTGCCAGGGTGATAACGAAGTGCGAACTCATAATCAGCCAAATATTCCATCCATCTGCGCTGCCTCATGTTGAGCTCTTTTTGATCAAACAAGTATTTCAAGCTCTTATGATCTGAAAACACTTCAAATTTCTCGCCATATAGATAATGTCTCCAGTTTTTGAGAGCGAAGACCACTGCGGCTAGTTCGAGATCCTGTGTAAGATAGAGACGTTCATGTATTTTCAATTGTCTTGAACCATAAGCCACCACACGATGAGTTTGACTGAGGACACACCTGAGTCCTTCTCCTGAAGCGTCGCATTCTACCTCATAACCCTTGCCTCTTTCCGGCAAAATTAAGATAGGTACAGTTGTAAGTCTATTCTTCAGCTCTTCAAATCTCTGGTTGCATACATCTGACCACTCAAATTTGACTCCTTTCTGAGTGAGTCGGGTTAGTGGAGATGCAATTTTGGAGAAGTCCATGATAAACTTCCTGTAATAACCAGCCAATCCCAAGAAGCTACGGATCTCGGTTACATTCTTTGGTGCTTTTCCATTCTCCCACTGCTGCCACTTTAGCCAGATCCATGGCTATACCTTCTTCTGATATAACATGCCCTAGAAAATTAACCTTGGATAGCCAAAATTCACATTTGCTGGTGGCATATAACTTTCGGAAGAAGTGCTCGCTGCTTCTCTATCACCTCCCACCATTTACCCGCATCATCGATCAGTTGTAACGTGGCCAGTAAAATCTTGTCAATATGACTAGAAATCTTGAGTAGGGTCATGATCTGAGTGATCTTCTTTAGCCAATTTTCTGCTCCGATAGCCCCTTCTTTCCCTTTGAAGTAAGGAGGGCGCTGTTGCTGGAAGTCCCTGAACATGCTCCTGTCATTGGTTTCATTGGTGGTTCCATTCCCGTTCAAGTGTTGTTGAAGCACTGAAGTGACCACCGCTTTAACCAAGCTTTACAATTCAGGAGGCACCACCGGTATATTCATGTTGCTTTGTTCTTCCTCCTCTTGGTGGGATGGTTGCTCTTCCTCATGTCGAGATTGTCGTTCCTCCTCTTGATGTTGAGATTTTTCTACCTCCCTTTCATGTTGAGAGGTTTTCTACCTCTTTTTCCTTTCTTTTCTGGTTTTGTCGGGTATTCATCTTTTGAGGCATTCTTCCCTAAGCCATTAAAAAATGTCATGACCTAGTTTTCATCGTAAAGTTAGTATTTTCCTATTTTTGGGGAAATTTCCAAATAAACACTCTTGGTTTTGTCCTTTGGGGAAATATATCCTATTTTGCTATGTTGGATAAATCCAATTATTTTGACCGTACTTCCTTTGCTATCATCCATTGAGTCTAACGAAGTAAATTAATGCATGAGGGCCAGATTAATTTACTCAGAAAGATTCAATCTTTCTGATTCGCTCTGATACCAACTGTAACACTCTGCCCTTTTTCACTCGTTTTCATTTCTGAAAATCAGAGTCTATTTTTTCTTTTTATAGACAAAGAGTGATAGAGAGGGGGACGTCACGACGCGAACTAAGTCCGAACTTCTAAAGTCCGACCCTTAACTGGCCAACCCTATGTGTGCATGGGCTAAGTCCAAGAAAATGGTTCACACATAGCAATATACACATGCGGATTAAAATCATAACTGCGGAATTATAATAGAACCCAATTCTATTCCATTTCAGATAGCAAAGTACGTCAAGTCCTTAATCATGATTAACATAACGTAATTATTCGAATAAACATCCAACCATAGCAAATCATCTAAGTTATTACATGTCGATGTCTAGTTACTCAAATTACAAAGCCATAAGTAACTTTATTAAAAATATAAATTAAAAACATCCAAGCTCCTATGCCTGGCCCGTCTCGCGTTCATCATTCTCCTTGTTTCCTGTATCATCCACTAGTGTAGAAGTAGGGCGTTAGAACAACGTGCCCAGTAGGTATTCCAATTAGGGCTAACACATGGTTAGTATAAAACATATATATTAATATCATAATGTCAAAAGCCATATAAACCATACCATGTCACGATGTCAAATGCAATGAGTCCCACCCATCTCACGTGATAGTGATGAGATAAGTATATAGATTCTATGAGTATGGCTTAGAGTAGATATGAAACTGTGGGAACCTCGATTCGATATACGGAGACTTGGTCCCGTAGGGTTACCGTTTAGGAGTGGGTCCCTCGCATGCTACGCACTGGAGGGCACTCTTACGGCTATTTCGCACACTTGACGTGCGTGGATGCGCAGAGCTAGGTACTATTTTACCCCGTGGGGGTGGTGGTAGTTTCGTTAGACGTGGTCTGACAGCCTTAGACCTTGACTGAATCACTCTTGGGGTGAAGGGATGCAGGGCAGGGTAGACATGATCACGTTGGACGTGGGTCTTCCGCCTAGTAAGTCATGGGACATAAGTCTTGCTAGGGGTCGGGGTATATTTGTGAGTTGATATGGTTGCCACAGTCGGGTAGTGACTCATTCGAGTGTTGTTTCTATGGATAGAATATCTCATGGTAGAGGATGTGCTCTGGATTAATTATGCCCATGAATGGATTATACCCAGAAGGGGGTTATATTCATGGATGGTTATTAACTAGGGGTAGATGATACTCATTGATATAGTGGTACCAGGGATGAATGTGTATAACTGCGGATGGTGATTCCCGTGGTGGTTTGGATTAATGTCAGGTATCGGTACCAAGGTAGACATGTTGGTAGTATGATGAACCTGTTGGTCTCATAGATGACATATAGACCTAATGATTGGGACATGTTTCAATTTACGTCCAACGTTATAAGAAAAATGTGTTAGTCGTATTACGACTTGTATCACAGGAAAGTTAGTGTTGAAAGATACTTGGTATCGAAGAAATTATAAATAAAAGGGTTAGTCACATGATGACTTATGTGCAAATGAAGATATGTTTACTTTTGGAGATGTACTTAAGGGAAAAGTTAAGAGTCTAGCGAAACTCGAATAAGAAACTATGGGCGACGGCCGAGTTAGACTGGCCCGCTGACTCTGTAGTTAGCCGATGGAATTCCAAGAGAGTGAAGCTAGAAACCTAGTTAAAATGGAATCAGCAAAAGACTTAAGCAAAGGCTCGCATTGGCAGGCTACCTCGTGCAGAGAGTAGAAGAATGAAGGTATTGAGCGAGTACGTAAGGAAAATAACTTGGTAGCAGGTAAAAATGAAATAGAATGCATTGATCTACATAAGATCGCAAATGGGTTCACAAGAAAAAGAGATAACATGAGATAGAGTAAATCTTACGAGAATGAAACTCATAGGTTGATATGAGTGATTTTGATATAATTGAGTGGTACGTGACAAGATTGAATAGGAACAAAGGATAGATTCGGAAATGGAGGAGATATGGGTCAAGGTGTCTACTGGTGAAGTCATACCGAAATGGGACCATATCTCTATGGATTTTGTGACAGGGTTGCCAAGGTCTTCAAAAGGCAACGATGTGATATGAGTCGTGGTAGACCGACTGACCAAGTCTGCATTTTTTTCTTCCTATTAAGATGACAGATTCATCTGAGACTTGGGTCGACGGTATATCAGGGATATCATCAGATTACATGGTATTCCCCAGACTATTGTGTCCAACAGAGATGGCCGATTCACCGGCAGAGTATGGCAGAGTATGCAGTCAGCCATGGGAACAGACTTACTGACTAGCACAACATTCCATCCACAGATTGATGGGCAGTCGGAGAGGACAATACAAACATTGGAGGATATGCTGAGAGCATGTATGCTAAGATTTCAAGGGTGGATGGGAGGATCACTTGCCGTTGTTAGAATTCTCATACAACAACAGTTACCAGGCAAGCCTCCAGATGGCTCCATTTGAGGCACTATATGGTAGACCTTGTAGGTCACTAGTGTGCTGGACAGAGGCCGATGAGCCTGTACTGATTGGACCTGAGTTGGTTGCAGAGACTGCAGCGCAGATACAGTTGATACGGCAGCACTTATTGACTGCTCAAAGTCGTCGGAAGAGTTATGCTGACAAGAAAAGGAGGTTCCTTGAATTTGAAGTGGGAGACATGGTGTTCTTAAAAGTCTAGCCATGGAAGGGACACATGAGATTTAGAAAGAAAGGGAAATTGTCGCCAAGATACGTGGGACCGTTTTCAATCATAAGAAGGATGGGGGACTGTGGCCTATCAATTGGCACTCCCATCACAGTTGGCATCTTTACACGATGTGTTCCATATATCGATGTTGATGAAGTACAATCCTGATCCTTCTCACGTACTGAACGTACAAGACATAGAGGTACAGAGCGACGTGACATACGTCGAGAAGCCTGTCCGAGTGGTGGACACAGAACAAAGGGTACTACGGAACCGAGCGATCTAGTTCGTCAAAGTAGTATGGGATCGACATGGTATTGAGGAAGCCACATGGGAACTCGAGTCGGAAATGAGAAAAGCTCATCCTGAGCTATTTATGTAAATATTTGAAACCCTACTTCACTCGATTTTCGGGATGAAAATTTTTAAAAAAAGGGTTGTATTGTAACACCCCGGTTTTCAATTTATAAATATATATATATATATATATATATATATATATATATATATATATATATATATTACCCATTTTATTTGTGAATTTTAGATATGGACATTAGATGGGTAAAAGTGTTGGGTCTTTGCCCAATTAAGACCCAACGGATTGTGGAATTGTTTTCATTAAAAAAAATAAATGGAGTTGAATTTAATTGATAATACAATATCTATAAATAAGGGATTAAGAATGGGATAATTTTGCATGGCCGATTTTTAGATATTAAATCCATGTTTATGCGCATGAGTAATATGCACATCTATGTAATATGCTAGAATATCTTGAGAAGATATCTAAGATTTGCATATCACTCATGCGCATAAACATGGATTTAATATCTAAATTAAATAAAGAAGATATCTAAGAATAAAAATAAATATTGCATGGCCGTGTATAGGGTTATGTGCATGGATTGGAGTGTCTTAAAAAAGAGTCATTTCCTTTCTCAAAGAGTGAAACTAGGGGATTTCTAGATAAAGAAGGTGTCCAAATAAAGATAGGATTGGTTGCCATATAGGAGTTATGCGCCAAAAGGGATTCCTCCCTTGGTTAAAATATGGCAATTGCTATCTTGAGGAAATAGGATCGGTGGAAGTTGATAAAAGAGAGGAGGACTAAGGGCTCACGACAAACACAATCAAGGGAAGGTCTAGACGCTGGTTTGCACATTGGCAAGAAGGTATTCTCGGCATTACATCAAGGAAGAGAGAAGGCAACCAACAAGTGAAAGATCAAGAAGGAGAAGAAGATTGGAAGAGCAAGAACAGACGAAGAGAACAGGAGGAGTCGTGGAAACGATAAGTAGTTTCGGTAATTTTATTTAATGAAATAAGGAACCATAGGGTTCGGCCAAGGTGTATGGTCGAACCCCATGGAAGAGGATAGGGAGATGAATGTATTAATTTTAATGGAAAGATAGAAACCATGGAAAGACATGATTTAATTTATGGGTTTTTGAAGGTTGAACCCATGGAAGTTATCATTAATTTAGAAACCATGAAAGGAAATTGGATGATCATGGAATGTTTATTGGAAAGAAGGAAACATAGGGTTCGGCCTGTAACGCCCGCCAATTTTCACTATATTTCAGAGTCTATTTTTTTTTTTTTTAAATTAAATCAAAGTGACAACAGCGCGGACATCACGACGCGAGTTAAGTCCGAGCTTCTAAAGCCCGGCCCTTAACTGGCCAACCCCACGCGTGCGCGGAACGAAGTCCACGAGTACGGTTCACGCGTAGGAAGTAAGCTCGCGGAGCATAATTACATGCGGAACATTATACTAGAAACTATCCTACCGTTTTTAGATAGAAGGGAAGATACAACATTAAATTATCAAAATACCCCCCATGTTCACGATTATGTCTCAAAATAACAACGTACAGAGTTTAATCCAGACCATAGTCAGAAATCCAAAATTATTACAATTCAACAAGCTAAGCTACTTGAGTTACAACATTTCCAAAATAAAACTTTGCTAAACAAAGTAGCCGCTTTCCCACGCCCCTAAGCCTGACTCCCGTCACGTCCATCGTCTCCTGCGTCATCAACTAGGGTAGAAGTAGGGCGTTAGTCAACGCGCCCAGTAGGACTCCGGGTAGGGCTAGCACATGGATTCGTAATAACAAGCATACAGATAACAATATAATGAAAAACCATATGATGAATGCCATGCCATGGGTGTCTATGTCATGTGTCCCACCCATCATCCACATCATCATAACTGTCATATCCCCCTTGACGGCAAATCCTCGTCAAGGTGTAAACATCCCAAATCATCCCCCTGGACGGTAAAACCTCGTCCAGATATACATAATCACAATTCATTCCCCTAGACGGCAAAAAACCTCGTCAAGATATAAACATCCTAAATCATCCCCCTGGACGGCATGACCTCGTCCAGATATACACAATCACAATGCATTCCCCCTTGACGGATGAATCACATCAATATATCCCCATGTTTGGTTCTCAGTCGCCCCGACGGAGCATGGTCTCCGGTTATAGCCTATCAGGCTATCCCCATGGCTGCTTCTCGGTCGCCTCGACGGAGCATGGACTCCGGTTCCATTTCATCCTTCCCCTTTCATATCCCTCCCATGTCATGCATGAGATGTAGATGCCATATGCCATGTAATAAATATGATAATACAAACCATGGCTTTAATAATTTCATCAATAAAACATATGATTTGATTACCATAAATAGGACAAGTAAAACATTAATATTCACATCATAATCTTAAAACCCATATTAAAACAATCATATGCTTACTAAAATAAACCAGGAAAAATCCATACATAACACATAATCCAATGTTTACAAAAAGGTAGGAATCCTACCAAATACAGATAACGTCCTTTTTCGTTCTCGTCCGATAGTTCAGGTGCCGTTCATGAACCGTTGCGATGTGCCAATAACTTATTATACATTTCCCAAATTAGTCTATATCTCATCCACGATTAAGTTTCTAACTGATCATAAACCTATGTTCATTAATGATCTTTAACCAGATTATAAGATTACCATAATCAGCCCTTATATTGGCCTCTTTTTCCATTGATTTCAACACGTATATAATTCAATCCATAACTGATCTATACACCTAGATCCATTAATGACTTACCAATCATGTCATAGGATCATTAGAATCAGTCCCTTTAATTCAATATCATCTCCATTTATCCTACTGGATTAGTAGTGTCTTAGAAAATATTCAAAAACTGTACATTTCAATTCAGTCGGCTGATTTTGAATCGGATCGTCTGTTTGTCTGTCAGTTCAGTTTCAGTCGACTGAAATACACATTCAGTCGACTGAAACATGGTTCATACCCTTTTAGTCGACTGAATCACAGATTCAGTCAGCTGATTTTGAATCAGATCGTCTGTTTATCTTGTTAGTTTATTTTCAGTCAACTGAAATACACATTCAGTCGGCTGAACTATCAACCATCCGTTTACGTGTTTAATAAGCATTCCTTCAGTCGACTGAATCATATATTCAGTCGGCTGAAACTTCCAGAACCCTTTTTTTTATCAGCCACCACTAGTTCAGTCGACTGAACCCATCATTCAATCGGCTGAAACTCCCAGAAACTTGTTTCTGAATCTTTTATCACTAGTTCAGTCGACTGAATCTCTGATTCAGTCGGATGAGACTCCCAGAACTTCGTTTCTGGTTCGTTCATTATCTGTTCAGTCGACTGAATCCCTGATTCAGTCGACTGACCGTTTCGTCAGTCCTTTCCATTGCATGTTTTGTACTTCCCTCCTTCGCGATTTCTCTTAAAAGAGCCATAACGGCATGTTTGGAAATAATTACAATCCTAGGTTTTCCCGGTTGTCTCTTGCTCCTCTTGTTCCTTAGCCTTTCTCCTTCTTCTTCCTCCTTGATACTCGGCCAATGGTGAGCTTGATTTAGGTAAGGTCACCAAGGTTTGGTTCGGCCAAGGTGTAGCAGTTTTGAGAGGGAAAAACGGAGGAGAGAATGGGAAAATATCACACGTCTTGGGTCTTAGGAGTGATCAGCCAACTCCTAGCTTCTTCTTTCCTTCTTTCTAAATTCCTTTCTCTTCTTATCTCCTTAGTGTTTTCTTTGGAAGAGAGGGGAGGAAGGTTTTGGTGTGTGAGGGAGAGAGTGAGAGGGAGAAGGGTGTGATGATTGGTTTGACTCCCTCCACCAACCAAGCATGGAGGGAGGTATGGGCTTGCATGCCCCCAATTTTAGGGTCATTGTCCCCTTAGTGGGGGTGGCTGGAATGGGTTTGAGTCACCACTCATTTCAATGAGTTTGGTTAGTCAAATAAGATGGAAATCATCTTGACTCACCTCATCTCTTATGTGACTTACTCCATTATTTAATTTATTACTTAACTTAGCCCCTTTAATTTGTATAATTTAATTTCTATTTATTTCCCTTCAATTCTTTATGAATCCACCCATGGTTGACCAAGTCAACCATGGTGGCCGGCCCCACCAATTTCTTAGCCAACCGCCACCTCACTTGATGAGGTGGAGGTGGACCCCACTTGATTATACCCCTTAGTCTATTCAAGACTAAACTTAGGTGTTTTACATTAATTAAATCAACTTTATTTACTTGGGTCCTTTCTAATTCCATTTTGACTTATCCATGGTTGACCAAGTCAACCATGATGGTCAGCCCTACCTTTTTCCTTGGTCCACATGCCACCTCACTTGATGAGGTGGGGGTGGGCCCCACTTGATTATACCATCTTGGTTATTTCCTCATTAACTTAGGTGATCAATTCAATCCATTCTCCTTATTGGGTCATCATTGGACCCATGGCCCAATTATATTTATTTTCTTACCATTTACCTTGGGGTCTGAATCAATTTTGATCCGTTGGGTCCCACATGGTTATCGGGCCCCCCTTTTTTTTTTTGTGTCCATTATTGACCCCTTTAAATGAGTTCTATCCAATCCATGGTCCATTGGACCATACTTGGGCCTTTGCCCAAATTTTTGATCCATTTGACATCCATGACATCAAAACTCCCATTTTTCCATTATTAAAATAAATAATTGCCATATATATATTGATTTACAAATTCGGGCTATTACAATAGAATCCTCTTTTAAAATTTTCGTCCGGAAAATTCGAGTGAAGTAGGGGTTCTGAACATCTCATGTAAAGAGCTCCGGATAAGCGGCTTTCATTTCCAACTCAGGTTCCCAAGTGGTCTCTTCATTGCCATGTCGTTCCCATACCACTTTGACGATCTGAATGGCACGGTTCCGCAACACCCTTTGCCCACTTCCGATTACTCTGACTGGCTTCTCCACATATGTCACATCGCTTTGTACATCGATGTCTTGAACATTCAACACATGAGAAGGATCGGGATTGTACTTTCTTAACATGGATACATGGAATACATCATGTAGAGATGATAATTGTGGAGGGAGTGCCAACTGATAAGCTACTCCTCCCACCCTCTTCTAAATCGAAAATGGCCCTACAAATCTAGGCGACAGTTTCCCTTTCTTCCCAAACTTCATGTGCCCCTTCCGTGGTGAGACCCTTAAGAACACTAAGTCTCCCACCTCAAATTCGAGGAACCTTCTCCTTCTGTCGGCATAACTCTTCTGACGGCTTTGTGCAGTGAGTAAATGTTGTTGTATCAGCTTAATCTGCGTTGTAGTCTCCGTAACCAAATCCGGTCCAACCAATGCAGGCTCACCGGTCTCTGTCTAACACACTGGTGATCTACACGGCCTACCATACAAGGCCTCAAATGGAGCCATCTGGAGGCTTGCCTGGTAACTGCTATTGTAGGAGAATTCCATCAATGGCAAATGATCCTCCCATCTATCCTTAAAATCCAGTATACACGCTCTCAGTATATCCTCCAATATCCGTATTGTCCTCTCCGACTGTCCATCAGTCTGTGGGTGGAATACTGTGTTAATCAATACGTCGGTCCCCATAGCCGACTGCATGCTCTGCCATACTCTGCCGGTGAATCGGCCATCCCTGTCGGACACGATAGACCGAGGAATACCATGTAACCTGATGATTTCCCGAATGTACTGTCTACCCAAAGTCTCTGATGAATCTGTCATCTTGATGGGAAGGAAATGTGCAGACTTGGTCAATCGGTCCACTATGACCTTTATCGCATCGTTGCCCTTTGACGACCTTGGCAACCCTGTCACAAAGTCCATTGATATGTGCTCCCACTTCCATTCTGGCACCGGTAAGGGTGCGAGTAAGCCCGGTGGTTTCCGATGTTCTGCCTTAACCTGCTGACAAGTTAAGCAACGAGTAACAAACTCTGCCACATCTTTCTTAAGTCCATGCCACCAATAGTGCCTCTTGAGATCATGATACATCTTGGTGATGCCCGGGTGGATAGAGAGTTTGGTTTGGTGTGCTTCAATCAGCAACTCCCTTCTGCAATTCTTAGGCACATATGTCCTGCCTCGGAACATAAGGTCCTATCCTGGTCGTAACTCTTATTCCAGTACCATCTCGCCTGTAGATATCTTGTCCATATCTCCTCCATTTCTGGGTCTATTCGCTGTTCCCGTTCAATTGTGTCAAGTATCTCTTAATTACATCAACACCACTCATATCAACCTATGAGTTTTCATTCTTGCGGAATTTACTCTGTCTCATGTTATCTCCTTTTTCTCATGAATCCATTTGTGTTCTTATGTAGATTAACGTATTGTATTTCACTTTTACCCGCTACCAAGACATTTCCCATACATATTCATCCAACACGTTCTTTCGTCTATTTTCTGTGTGAGGTAGCCTACCAGTACGAGCCTATGCTCAAGTCCTTTGCTGATTTCATTTCAACTAGGTTTCTAGCTGCACTCTCATGGAACTCCATCGGCTAACTACAGAGTCAGCTAGCTAGACTAACTCGGCAGTCGCCCATAGCTTCCCATTCGAGTTTCACTAGACTCCTATCTTTCCCATTAACTACCTCTCCAAGACTTAGCACCTCTTCATTTGCACATAAGTTACTATATGACTAACCTTTTTGTTCATAACCTCCACGATACCAATACCCGGCATCAACCCAAACCACCATGGGAACCCTCGTCTATGGTTAATAACCATCCATGAATATAACCCTCCTATGGTATAATCCATTCATGGGCATACTAATACCTTCGTAGGACTATCCAGTCTACCGTAGGGCTAACAGGTCTAACATACTACCCACGCGTCGACTACAAAATCAAATGTCCATTATAAAACTCACGTGTTAACTTATAGAGCCAACTGTATCTATCGGGGAACCGACATACTCACCAATAACCATCATCGTCTACCAACAGGGAATAATACAGTAAGTGTAGTGAACATTTATTGTACTAATAACATACGTGAAGGCAGTAGGTACAAGAGAGTAGAATGTTCTCAATTTAAATAATGCATAAACATATGAACTACAAACTACTGCCATACCTTGAACCACCGAATGATCCATTGTCTCTGGAAAAGAAATCGTAGCGTTCAGCTGTCCCGGCTCTGTCGGAATAGGTGCCCTTCCTGTCAGGTCATGTCCTCTAGGCCCCTGTGGCTGAGTTGATCGAGCTAGACAACGACGAGGACCTCTGAAGTGCGAAGATCTATAGTTCTGAGGACACTCTCTTTTAAAATGCCCCTGCTGACCACACTGGAAACAGGAACCCCCAGTAGAGGTTGAAGGTCTCCAAAAGTTGGGTCTGAATCTCTTGTGAGGGTGAAAGGTATTTATCCCCACTCTGACCTCTTCGGTCCTGTGTTTCATTTCCGTTCAAGAGTTGTTGAATCACGTAAGTGACTAGAGTTTGCACTACGTTTTGTAGCTCGGGTGTTATCACTGAAATATTCACGCTATTCTGTGCTTCCTCCTGATGAGGTTGTTGTACCTCTTCTTCCGAATGAGGCTGTTGTACTTCTTCTTTCCCACACGGGCATTGTCGGGTTCTTTTCTTCGGAGGCATTTTCCCTAAGTCATAAAAAAAAAATTCACTGCTTTAGTTCCTTCATAATTTCATATTGCATATTTCCTTTAGAAGTCATTTAAACTTCTATCATATCACAAAGGTTGATAGGGTTAAAATAAACTCTTTAAAATAACAGAACGTACCCACGACCCTTACAAAATAATCCTCTTTGAATGACCTTTCTTACTACTCCCCAACCTAGCCTTCCGTAGAAGACCCTGCATCATCCTCAAACACAAAAGAACTGTCAGGGCATGACATCGATATGTGACCCAGCACTCCACATGTCAAACAAGGTATTATCCCTGATCTTCCAACATAAGGACAGTTAGTCCTTTCTTTCCCGTGTCCATGTAGCCCACAAACCGGGCATACCACTTCAAAAGGGTAGGGATAGTATGCGCAGTTGTGCCCCAACCTGGTTGCACAACTCGTACCAATAATCGGATCCTATTTCCTTTACCAACTTTCTTATCATCGGAAATCTCTCACATTCTCTTAAGGAAGAGATACTAAATTCTATCCCTCTTTCTCGGGAGGTCCCTTCTGTAAGTCCATGCCAACTTCTATGCTAGAAGCGGACAACAAATCTATGAAACACCTAGGGGTTCCCTTATCCCATAACTCCATATACTCTCCATCACTGGACATATCTGTATCATAGAATACAATAGAATACACAACCCTCATCCACAGCAGTTTCCAATAAAACCAATCTAGGTGTTGGGAATTTTCCTATATATAACACAACGTATTTTGGGGAAATTTTTTCCAAATTAGCACACTCAGTTTTGGGAATAACTGGCCAACCCCACGCGTGCGCGGAACGAAGTCCACAAGTACGGTTCACGCGTAGGAAGTAAGCTCGCGGAACATAATTACATGCGGAACATTATACTAGAAACTATCCTACCGTTTTTAGATAGGAGGGAGGATACAACAATAAATTGTAACGCCCCGCCCTTTTTCACCCGTTTTCCGAAAATCAGAGTCGATTTTTTTTTTTTTTTGAAATAGAAGAGTGAGAGAGGGCGCGGACGCCACGACGCGAGTTAAGTCCGAGCTTACTTCCCACGCGTGAACCATTCTCGTGGACTTAGTTCCGCGCACGCGTGGGGTTGGCTAAGATAGTGTTAGGTTTAGAGAGAGGGGAAGAGTGGGAGATGATGAAGAATGGTAATTCTTGATCTTCAAGAGTTGAATCCAATATTCCACCTCTTTTCTTCTCTTCTTCTCTTCTTTTTTTCTTCTAAGTTTTCTTCACTTTCTCCTTGCAAGGTGAAAAACGAATTTCCTTGTGTGTGTGGAGGGCTAGAGTCAAATGGGTAGTTTGAAATGAGATGGAGGTGGTTGGAGTGGTCTTCACTCAAGCATTAACTTTCTCACCAACCAAGCATGTCCCACCATTGATCAAGTTCATCTAGCTGATCATCAAGAAGAGAAAGAAGGAGAAAGGGCTAAGGAAAACGAAGAAGAAAGGAGGCCAAAGAGGTTGACGGGAGCGACAAAGACCGGAGGAGTCGTCGGGCGGTAAGATTTCTTTAAACAAAGATTTTATTTTAGGAATATAAAATCCATTTCTTAGACTAAATGTGGCCAAAAACGTGGTGGGCCATGGATCTAAGATCCATCAAAAGATAAGATAAGAAATGGATAAAAATGGAGGAATGGATTAAGAAATGGAAGAATGGAATTTCTAAATAGAATTTTTAAGTCTTTATTAAGCATAGGAAAATGGAAATTTTGATGGATTGGATGGACCTTAGGGTTCGGCCATGTAGCATGGCCGAACCCCATGGTAAATGGTGATGAATTTATTAAGATGTTAAGGTTTGAAAATGATGGAGAATGGTTAGGGTTTCAAGGGTTAAATGTAGGCAAATTTTTGGAAAAAGTTTTATGATGAAATCCATGGATGATGTTTTAGAATTTTTTTGGAACTATGGTGATGGTTAATTATTTTTATAAGAATAGAAAGATGGAAAATGATGGAGAAAATGATAGTTGTAAATGGATTTCCAAAATGTATGACACAAGTTTTAAATGGACCAAATGAATGATATTAATGATTTTAAATGGAATTTTTAACAAGAAAAATCATGGACAAATATTCATAGAACTTTGGTCTTAAATGGCTCTAAGAAAGGTGGGCCATGAACCATGGGTTCGGCCATGGTGTATGGCCGAACCCTATGGTAATGGTTTGAGATTTTTAGACATGGAAAATAATGTGGAGGAATGGGAATTTGAATAGATGGGTAAGTATGGTATATGGTAATTTTTTTTATGATGGAAAAGTATTGAAAATGGTTAAGAAAAATGGATGGATTGTATGGATGGTTCAAGTATGATATGTGATGTTGGTGATTTAAATGGATGATTTAATTTTCATTGGAGGTATGTTTAAATGGGTAATTGAAACCAAGAAAAATGGGGAAAGAAACATCATGGGTTCGGCCATGGTGTATGGCCGAACCCATGACCCAAATTTTGATCAATTTTAGGCTAAGGTTAAATGCATGTATCAATGCTTAGGAGTTTGATTTAAAGGGCCAAAATGATTTAAGTTTTTGTGATTTTAAATTGGATTATTTTGGGACAAAACTTAGTCTTTGAAAATGGTATCCATAAAGGTGAACCTTAGGGTAGTGATTAGTGGCTTTAATAAATGGAAAATAATGTAGAAGAATACTAGATTTTGATGGATTTATAAAAATGATATGTGGGCCACACCTTAGGCCAAAATGTGGAATTAGGTGTGGGAGTAATTATTTTTCAAAATTAAATATTAGGTGGCTGATTTTATGATGTAAGGTCATGATTGAATGGACCTAAGTATGAATGAATCTTGGACTTAGAATGCACATAAATGAATGGATGATTTACCATGGAAGGAGAGTGGCAAAACCGTAATTTGTGGCCACATTGAAGGACCATGGGTTTGACCATGGTACATGGCCAAACCCTATGGGGGTTGGACATGAAAATGGAAATATTATGAATGGTTAAGTAAAGCGATTAGTTGCTGCGTTTTAGGCTCGCAAATCGGAATTTTAAATTTGGCCAAAATTGGATCTATGTATGAGTCTAGAACCAATGGATAATGGGCTAAGTTAGGGACTTAATCATAGACGATGTATGGACTAATTCGGTAAATGTAATAAGGTATCGGGCGTCGCAAACGGTACGCGATCGGCGACCGGATTATCGAACGGGAAGCATAACGGAACGCGACACAGTATTCGGTAGGATTCCTACCTCTTTGTAAGCGATGGATATGTGATGGTGTTTTAAATTATTTTGATTTGGCTTATGATGGATTTATGAGTATGATTTATCTTATGATGAATTTTAAATGATGAAGCATATGGTTTATATTTTAATATTATGCATTATATGACTATGTATGATATGTCAAGTATATGGGATACATATATATTACATAGCATAATGCACTACATCTCATGCATGGCATGGGCAGAAAAAAAAAAATAAACCGGAGTCCATGCTCCGTCGGGGCGACCGAGAATCAGACATGGGGATTGCCTGAGGGTTATAACCGGAGTCCATGCTCCGTCGGGGCGACCGAGAATCAGACATGGGGATAGCCTGAGGGCTATAACCGGAGTCCATGCTCCGTCGGGGCGACCGAGAAGCAAACATGGGGAACAGGATATTGTATGATCATACGGATAATGGGTGGGACACATGACATAAACACCCATGACATAGCATTCATCACATACTTATTTTGTTGTATTTTATGTTATCGATATGTGTGTATCACTAATTCATGTGCTAGCCCTACTCGGAGTCCTACTGGGCGCGTTGACTAACGCCCTACTTCTACCCTAGCTGATGACGCAGGAGAGGTAGGAAGCGGTGGAAATACCGGAGGCCAAGCTTAGGAGCTTGGAAAACGCAGTCCTAGTTTATATTATGTTTAAATTTTGGAGATGTAATTTTAAAGTAACTTAGCTTGTCGGGTTGTATAAATTTACATTTCTGCGATGGTTTGGACGTTACTTATGGACGATACATTTTGTGATGAAATCATGAACATAGGGGCATTTTGGTAAATTCAATGTTATATCTTCCCTTCTATCTAAAACCGGTAGGATAGACTCTATTATCATGTTCCGCAATAACTATAATCCGCGAGCTTACTTCCCACGCGTGAACCATTCTCGTGGACTTAGTTCCGCGCACGCGTGGGGTTGGCCAGTTAAGGGTCGGGCTTTAGAAGCTCGGACTTAACTCGCGTCGTGGCGTCCGCGCCCTCTCTCACTCTTCTATTTCAAAAAAAAAAAAAATCGACTCTGATTTTCGGAAAACGGGTGAAAAAGGGCGGGGCGTTACATAAATTACCAAAATACCCCCCATGTTTATGATTATGTCTCAAAATAACAACGTACAGAGTTTAATCCAGACCATAGTCAGAAATCCAAAATTATTACAATTCAACAAGCTAAGCTACTTGAGTTACAACATTTCCAAAATAAAACTTTGCTAAACAAAGTAGCCGTTTTCCCACGCCCCTAAGCCTGACTCCCGTCACGTCCACCGTCTCCTGCGTCATCAGCTAGGGTAGAAGTAGGGCGTTAGTCAACGCGCCCAGCAGGACTCCGGGTAGGGCTAGCACATGGATTCGTAATAACAAGCATACAGATAGCAATATAATGAAAAACCATATGATGAATGCCATGCCATGGGTGTCTATGTCATGTGTCCCACCTGTAAGGTCTCGGAATTTGGGAATTAATATCAATGTGAATATTAATTATTTTAATGATGGAAATTAGAAAATTGGTGGAGTAAATGGTAAATGGGCCAAAATTGGATAAAGGCCCAAGTGTGGCCCAATAGACTATGGTTTGGATTTAAATTTATTTAAATGGGTCAAGAATGGTCAAATTGGGTCAAATACCCATTTGGGACCCAATGGGTCAAGATGGTTAAGCTCTAAGGTAAACGGGCTAGTGGGAAATGTAATTGGGCCATGGGCCCAATGGTGATCCATTTAGAGTGAATTCAATGAATTTAAATCACCTAAGTTACTTGGAGTTAAATCAAGGTGTTGTGGCCAAGTGGGACCCACCTCCACCTCATCAAGTGAGGTGGCGTGTGGGCCAATGATTGGTGGGGCCGGCCACCATGGTTGACTTGGTCAACCATGGGTGGAATAATGAACTTAGGCTAAGTATCAATGGATTAGCCTAAGGTAATTATCTAATTAAATTATTTAAATATGGTAGTTAAGAGTGGTCAAGGTGGGGCCATGAGGTGAAGATTCACCTCATCTCAAACTTAAAAGAATTCACACACGTTGGGCTTGGTGGTGGTTTAGATAACCACCACCATAAAGCAAATAAAAGATCTAAAAAATATCTTAAGGTTGGTGGAGGTAGTTAATGTAAAGAGAAAAAAAATGGGAATGAGTCTTATCTTTTTCTTTCTCTCTCTTTTCATTCTCATTTCAATTCTCCACTCCTCCATTGCCGTCCCATGTCCAAGTGAAGGAGAAAAAAAAAAAAAGAGAAGGAGCTCAAGGAGAGAAGAAAAAAAAATGGAATTTGGAGGGAGTTCACTCTAAGATTAAGGTCATCATCTTCCTCTCATCATCTTTTCCTCTTTTTATCTCTCAAATTCAAACCTAACATGGCTGATTTTAAGGTTGGGAGTTGCCACCCTTGATCAAAGATTTTGACCTATCAAAGATCAAGAGGAAGGAGAGAGGAGGCTAAGGAAACCGACGGGAGCGGCGGAAGTCGGAGGAGACGACGGATTGTGAGTATTTCTTAAACAAGAAATTTTGGTTTTTTTAGGGTTTAAGATTTGGAAATTATTTTCGTAGAATTTAATGGTGGTTACATAAATTTATGCCATGGATGTTAAACCCATCAAATGAGAGGGTGGAAGATGGAGGAAACCCTAAATGGGTAAATTAGGGTTAGGGTAAGAAAATAAATAAATGGATTATGTGCATTGGGTAATTTATGAAATTAAGAATGGAATTAGGTTATTGGAAGGAAATCATGGGCCATAGGGTTCGGCCATGTAGCATGGCCGAACCCCATGGTGGGTGATTAGCTAGTTGATGTAAACAATTAGGGTTTTAAAGAATGGAAGACAATGAGGGTTTCTAGCTAATGAAATTTAGGGTTGTAAATGAATGCATGTGGGCAAGTTTTAAAATGGTTTTATGATGAAAATGCAAATGGATTTTATGGCATTGGAAGGTATAAAAGAGAGTGATATATGAACCATGGGTTCGGCCATGGTGTATGGCCGAACCCTAGGTTGTTGTGTGTAAAGTTAATTAGGGTTTTAGGGTATGAAGCCATGGAAAAATGGGAAGATTGATGAAATTAATATTTTGGTGAATGTAGGTATTTTGGAGCAATGAATGGTGGATCATGAACCATGGGTTCGGCCATGGTAAATGGCCGAACCCTATGGTTATGTAATGGTGATCAAATGATGGGTTTAAAGGATGGAAAAGATGGATTAATGTGTTAATGAGTTAGGGTTTCAAATGAACAAATGTAGTGATCCAAATGGGGCTAAGAGTGGTGGTTTAAGAGTGTGATTTAAGCCACCTCAAGGAAGGATTTATTTTGGATCTAAATGGTGTAAATAGATCCAAGAAAAATGGGGAAATGACACCATGGGTTCGGCCATGGTGGATGGCCGAACCCATGGCCCAATTGTGATCCATTTTGGTGGGTTAAATTGGATGATGAATGGTGTGTGTGTGTGGTCTCCAAAGGAAATGAATGAGTAATGGACTCATTGAAGTTAAATACATGAGGTAAATCCCATGGGAAGAGTTGATGAATTAGGTATTTTGAACCCATGGCCATTGGTGAACCATTTAAAGGGTTAAGTATGGGGTTATGGATGGGTTTAAATGAATAATGGTGAAATTAATAAAAAGACTAATTTTAATGATGTTATGACATGGTTCAATGGGTCATTAATGGACCTAAGTTAGGGATCTAAGTCTATGATCAATTATGGATTAAGTCATGCATGGATCAACGAGTGTTTAATCATGGAAAATGAGGTAGTGGCAAAACCGTAATTAGTGGCCAAATTCAAGAATTCCATGGAAATTGATCATGGACTTAGGGGATCTAATGTAATAACCTTATAAGTGATTAATAAAGCCTAGGGTGGCCGAATTTTAAGACTTATGGGATTAAAAGGTTTAATAGATGACATGGGACCCACAAAACCTAAATAGTGACCGATTTTTCATATGGGCTTAGAAATGGTTAAAACTTGAACTGATTTGGAAATTTAATAAGGTATTGGATATCGCTGGCAGTACGCGTGACGGTAGCCGGACTATCGGACGAAAACGAAACGAAGACGCTAGTCTGTATTCGGTAGGATTCTAACCTTTTTGTAAGCCATGGATTGAGTGATGGTTGTTTTGAATTATCTTGGAAATTATATGAGTTGTTTTAATATTGGTTTTGAATTATGTATTATGTAGGGGTTTTTACTTGATTCATTCTGGTAAGCATTTGATTGGTTTAAAATGGGTTTTAATGCTATGATGTGATTATGGAGGCTTTGCTTGATCTATTTTGGGTAATCAAGTTATATGTTTTATTGATGGGATTTTCTTTAAATGTCATTGTTTGTTATTATATTCATTACATGGCATATGGCATCTACATCTCATGCATGGCATGGGAGGGATATGACAGGGGAAGGATGAAATGAAACTGGAGTCCATGCTCCATCGGGGCGACCGATAAACAGACATGGAGATATTTTGATGTGTTTGATGTATCAGGGATGTTGTATGTAATTATGATACCTTGATGATGGTTCTTCCATCAAGGGGGAGGATTTGTGATTGTTTTATATCTGGACGAGGTTTTACCGTCCAGGGGAATGATTTGTGATTGTTTTATATCTGGACGAGGTTTTGCCGTCCAGGGGAATGATTTGTGATTGTTTTATATCTGGACGAGGTTTTGCCGTCTAGGGGGATGATTTGTGATTGTTCGTATCTTGACGAGGTTTTGCCGTCAAGGGGGATATGACAGCATGATGGTATGGAATGATGGGTGGGATTCATAACATTGACACCCATGGCATATCATTTACTTATATTTCAGTATATGGTGGTTTATAGTTTTCACTGTGTTATTATCTGTATGTGGTTATTACTAACCCATGTGCTAGCCCTACTCGGAATCCTACTGGGCGCGTTGTTCTAACGCCCTACTTCTACCCTAGCTGACGATGCAGGAGATGGCGGACTGGAAGGGCGAGACGGAAGCCAAGCTTAAGAGCTTGGGGAGGCGGATTAATTATTTTGTTTTACTTTATTTTGGAAAAGATGTATTTGTATAGTTAGCTTGTCGGAAATGTAATAATTTAGGTAGTTTGCTATGTTTAGGTATTATTTTGGATAATACAGTATAATGGCATTTTCGTAATTAATTGGGTATTTCTTCCCTGCTATCTGAAGAACTGGTAGGATAGTTCTATGATCATCCGCACTTATTTTTATGTTCCGTGAGCTTACTTGCTACGTGTGAACCGTACTCGTGGACTTATGTTCCACGCACGCGTAGGGTTGGCCAGTTAAGGGCCGGGCTTTAGAAGCTCGGAACTTAACTCGCGTCGTGACGTCCGCGCCCTTTGTCACTTTTATTTAAAAAAAAAAAATTGTACTCTGATTTTACGGTGAAAAGGGGCGGGCGTTACACCACCCATCATACACATCATCATAACTGTCATATCCCCCTTGACGGAAAATCCTCGTCAAGGTGTAAACATCCCAAATCATCCCCCTGGACGGCAAAACCTCGTCCAGATATACATAATCACAATTCATTCCCCTTGACGGCAAAAAACCTCGTCAAGATATAAACATCCTAAATCATCCCCCTGGACGGCATGACCTCGTCCAGATATACACAATCACAATGCATTCCCCCTTGACGGATGAATCACATCAAGATATCCCCATGTTTGGTTCTCGGTCGCCCCGACGGAGCATGGTCTCCGGTTATAGCCTATCAGGCTATCCCCATGGCTGTTTCTCGGTCGCCCCGACGGAGCATGGACTCCGGTTCCATTTTATCCTTCTCCTTTCATATCCCTCCCATGTCATGCATGAGATGTAGATGTCATATGCCATGTAATAAATATGATAATACAAACCATGGCTTTAATAATTTCATCAATAAAACATATGATTTGATTACCATAAATAGGACAAGTAAAACATTAATATTCACATCATAATCTTAAAACCCATATTAAAACAATCATATGCTTACTAAAATAAACCAGGAAAAATCCATACATAACACATAATCCAATGCTTACAAAAAGGTAGGAATCCTACCAAATACTGATAACGTCCTTTTTCGTTCTCGTCCGATAGTTCCGGTGCCGTTCATGAACCGTTGCGATGTGCCAATACCTTATTATACATTTCCCAAGTTAGTCTATATCTTATCCAAGATTAAGTTTCTAACTTATCATAAACCTATGTTCATTAATGAACTTTAACCAGATTATAAGATTACCATAATCAGCCCTTATATTGGCCTCTTTTTCCATTGATTTCAACACGTATATAATTCAATCCATAACTGATCTATACACCTAGATCCATTAATGACTTACCAATCATGTCATAGGATCATTAGAATCAGTCCCTTTAATTCAATATCATCTCCATTTATCCTACCGGATTAGTAGTGTCTTAGAAAATATTCAAAAACTGTACATTTCAATTCAGTCGACTGAATCTCAGATTCAGTCGGCTGATTTTGAATCAAATCGTCTGTTTGTCTGTCAGTTCAGTTTCAGTCGACTGAAAGACACATTCAGTCGGCTGAAACATGGTTCATACCCTTTCAGCGACTGAATCACAGATTCAGTCAGCTGATTTTGAATCAGATCGTCTGTTTATCTTGCTAGTTTATTTTCAGTCAACTGAAATACACATTCAGTCGGCTGAACTATCAACCATCCGTTTACGTGTTTAATAAGCATTCCTTCAGTCGACTGAATCATATATTCAGTCGGTTGACACTTCCAGAACCCTTTTTTTTATCAGCCACCACTAGTTCAGTCGACTGAACCCATCATTCAGTCGGCTGAAACTCCCAGAAACTTGTTTCTGAATCTTTTATCACTAGTTCAGTCGACTGAATCTCTGATTCAGTCGGATGAGACTCCCAGAACTTCGTTTCTGGTTCGTTCATTATCTGTTCAGTCGACTGAATCCCTGATTCAGTCGACTGACCGTTTCGTCAGTCCTTTCCATTGCATGTTTTGTACTTCCCTCCTTCGCGATTTCTCTTAAAAGAGCCATAACGGCATGTTTGGAAATAATTACAATCCTAGGTTTTCCCGGTTGTCTCTTGCTCCTCTTGTTCCTTAGCCTTTCTCCTTCTTCTTCCTCCTTGATACTCGGCCAATGGTGAGCTTGATTAAGATAAGGTCACCAAGGTTTGGTTTGGCCAAGGTGTAGCAGTTTTGAGAGGGAAAAACGGAGGAGAGAATGGGAAAATATCACACGTCTTGGGTCTTAGGAGTGATCAGCCAACTCCTAGCTTCTTCTTTCCTTCTTTCTAAATTCCTTTCTCTTCTTATCTCCTTAGTGTTTTCTTTGGAAGAGAGGGGAGGACGGTTTTGGTGTGTGAGGGAGAGAGTGAGAGGGAGATGGGTGTGATGATTGGTTTGACTCCCTCCACCAACCAAGCATGGAGGGAGGTATGGGCTTGCATGCCCCCAATTTTAGGGTCATTGTCCCCTTAGTGGGGGTGGCTGGAATGGGTTTGAGTCACCACTCATTTCAATGAGTTTGGTTAGTCAAATAAGATGGAAATCATCTTGCCTCACCTCCTCTCTTATGTGACTTACTCCATTATTTAATTTATTACTTAACTTAGCCCCTTTAATTTGTATAATTTAATTTCTATTTATTTCCCTTCAATTCTTTATGAATCCACCCATGGTTGACCAAGTCAACCATGGTGGCCGGCCCCACCAATTTCTTAGCCAACCGCCACCTCACTTGATGAGGTGGAGGTGGACCCCACTTGATTATACCCCTTAGTCTATTCAAGACTAAACTTAGGTGTTTTACATTAATTAAATTAACTTTATTTACTTGGGTCCTTTCTAATTCCATTTTGACTTATCCATGGTTGACCAAGTCAACCATGATGGTCAGCCCCACCTTTTTCCTTGGTCCACATGCCACCTCACTTGATGAGGTGGGGGTGGGCCCCACTTGATTATACCATCTTGGTTATTTCCTCATTAACTTAGGTGATCAATTCAATCCATTCTCCTTATTGGGTCATCATTGGACCCATGGCCCAATTATATTTATTTTCTTACCATTTACCTTGGGGTCTGAATCAATTTTGATCCGTTGGGTCCCACATGGTTATCGGGCCCCCCCTTTTTTTTTTGGTGTCCATTATTGACCCCTTTAAATGAGTTCTATCCAATCCATGGTCCATTGGACCATACTTGGGTCTTTGCCCAAATTTTTGATCCATTTGACATCCATGACATCAAAATTCCCATTTTTCCATTATTAAAATAAATAATTTCCATATATATATTGATTTACAAATTCGGGCTATTACACGGCCATAGTGCATGGCCAAACCCCATGAAAGAGTGTTGAATAATTTTAAATGGAGATTGAAGGGTGAAAATCATAAGTTGATACATGATTTAAAAAGGAATTAATGGACCATAGGGTTCGGCCATGTTGTATGGCCGAACCCCATGGGAGTTTGTTGATAATGTTATATGATTTTTGGAGGGGTGAAAACCATGAAGGACATTAGTTATTTTAATGGAATTGAAAGATGACAATCATAGACGTAGGTTTATGATTTTAAAGGGTTTAAATGGAAAAATATAGATGGAAGTTCATGGCTTAATAATTGTCTTTGTGAGTGAGGTTCGGCCATGGTGTATGGCCGAACCCCACTAGGGTTTATTTTAAGAAGGATGGATATTAAGTTAGAAAGTTTCTGATTATGGACAATTGATTAAATTGAAGATGTTTATTAATTTAGAAAGTTTTTAATTATGGAAGGAACCTTGAATTATGGATTCAAGAATGGAATTGCTAAATTTGGAAAGTTTCTATAATTGGGAAGTTATGCATCATAGGGTTCAGCCAAGGTGTATGGCCGAACCCCATGAACCAACTAAGGGATCATATGGGTTTTGTGGATCAGTTTTGGACATAAACATAATATGATTAAAGGTAATGGCAATTTGGTAATATTGGCTGAAAATGAAAGATCATGGGTTCGGCCATGGTGTATGGCCGAACCCCATGAATTTGGATTAGTGGGTTAATTATTAGCCTAAGTATATTGTAAATGAGAATAATGGGTTATATTAGCCATGGATGGCAATCTTGTAAATATGTGAAAATATTAGACATAAGGTTCGGCCATGGTGTATGGCCGAACTCCATGAACTATTGTATGCATTATTTTGGAACATAAGCCTTATGAAAATAAGGAAGGTAAATGGCTATGGATATGAATAATGGCATTATTGTAATTAAGTGAATTAATGGACCATGGGTTCGGCCATGGTGTATGGCCGAACCCCATGGGGATTGTTTTGATGGACTTAGGGTTTATGTAAGTGGGAATTAAATAAAAGGGAAGTGATTAAAAGTTTAACTTAGTTGTTATTGATTAATAAACCAAAGAAAGAAATTAAAACAAAAAGGGGTGAGGTTCGGCCATGGTGTACGGCCGAACCCCACAAGTTTGGTTTATGTACTTGGACATTGTTGTAAATCAAGTGGGACTTGGTTTTAATTGATTGTTATATTATAAGGTAACGGGACCTCACAAGGTGTGTACGATCGTGAGCGGTTACCAGACGAAAGACGCAAGGACACGTTAGCGGTCTTTGGTAGGATTCCACCTCTTTCAAACCATGAGTTTATGTACAATGTTTTCTTATCTTATTTGATGAATTTATGTTGAAAAGAGTGTTTCAAATGTGAGGTTTTTAATGCTATGTTTATTATATAAAATAGCATGTGTTTCAAATGTGAGGTTTTAATGCTATGTTTATTTTATAAAATAGCATGTGTTTCATTGGCATCTTATGCATGGCATGGGGTGAAGGATAGGTAACCGGAGGGGCCACACTTCGTCAGAAGGTCCGAAAAGCCTATATGGGATACCTTGATGGTGAGAATACCATCAAGAAGAAACCCGAGGGGCCACATTCCGTCCGGGCGTTCGAAAGACCTATGTGGGGGCACCTTGATGATGAGAATTCCATCAAGAGGATACTATGTATGAAATGTAACCGGAGATCCACACTCCATTGGGGCCCGTAATACAATCGTGGGAGATACCTTGATGAGGAGCGTTCCATCAAGAGGTTACTATGTGTTTGTGATGGGTGGGACTCATTGCATATGATAGCATGGCATGGCATTGAATCGGCATGATTATTATCTTTATTATCATGCAATGTTTCTGGTTTTATCCGTATGATTGGATCTCTATTATCATACACTGTTTTGGATACGATGCTTTATAAGTATGGTATGATTTATTATAACTGGATTTGATATATATTATATCTGGATTTTTGGTACTAACCCATGTGTTAACCCTAATTGGAATACCTACTGGGCGTGTTGTTCTAAAGCCCTACTTCTACCCTAGTGGATGATACGGGAAATGAGGGGAACGATGAACGTGAAACGGGCCAGGCATAGGAGCTTGGAGGATTATAGTTTATATTTAGGTTAAGATACTCATGGGCTTGTAATTTGAGTATCTAGAATTTGGATTGTAATAACTTAGATGAATTTGCTATGGTTGGATATTTTACTGGATAATTGTTATATGATAATGATGATTAATGACTTGACGTACTTTGCTATCTGCATAGAATAGAACTTGGTTCTATTATTATTCCGCATGTTACGATTCCGCAGTTATGATGTTATTCCGCATGTTGATGTTGTATGTATGAACTGTTTTCATGGACTTAGTCCATGTACACATAGGGTTGGCCAGTTAAGGGTCGGACTTTGGAAGTTCGGACTTAGCTCGCGTCGTGATGTCCCACTCTCTATCACTCTTCGTTTATAAAAAAAAATAGACTCTGATTTTCGGAAGGGAAAGCATAATGAAAAAGGGCGGGGCGTTACAAAACCAATGACCCCTTTGATTTCCAACCATGTTTAAGTCCATAAACATAACCTAGTGGGGTTCGACCATACAACATGGCCGAACCTCACTCACTTGATTTTGGTCTCTCTTTTGATTTGACTAACCACATCCAAGTACATCATTTTAAAAACCCTAAGTCCACCAAATACACCTTAGTGGGGTTCAGCCATACAACATGGCCGAACCTCACCCACTTGATTTTGTCCCTCTTTTGAGTCTTTTGATCCTATAACTTAATCATTTAAACTTGGTAACCACCTAAGTCCATAAAAACATTCCTCATGGGGTTCGGCCATATACCATGGCCGAACCCATGATCTTTCATTTTAGCCTATATTTACAACATTGCCATTATTTCCCTTTCCTTACATAGTCATTCATCTAACATGATTGGTCCATGAATGACCCATACAATTTTTCATGGGTTCGGCCATGGTGGATGTCTAAATTCCATTTTCTCCATTGAGTTCATTACCATTTCTAAGTCCATAAACAAGTACCCTTCATAGGGGTTTAACCATACACTTAGTTTTCTCATTTTAAAACATCATCTTCCATATTTAAAAACCTATTAAGATGACCACATTTCTCCATCATCTTCATGGTCTAGATACATGTAAACACCTCAATATTTCTCCATGGGGTTCGGCCATACAACATAGCCGAACCCATGGTCCATGGTTCTCCACCCTTTTACATCATTTAGACCCATTTACCACCATTAACATTTACCGACGTCCATCCATCATTCTCATCTTTAAAACCCTTTAAACATCAACAATATACCTCCATGTAAAACCTTTTAAAATCATTATTAACCTTCCATGGGGTTCGGCCATACAACATGGCTGAATCCTATGGTTCAGTACATCATAACTCCATGATTGATCCTTTTAAAAACCTATTAAGATCATTAACTAACTTCCATGGTTTTCATCCTTCAAAAACCATAACAATTACTAACATACTTCCACTTTAAAACTTTTTAATATCCTTAACCCTTTCCATGGTTTAACCACCTTTAAAACCATTTAAACCAATGATTTTCTTCAATGGGGTTCGGCCATGTTGGTTCATCATTCCCATTTAAAAATCATGTATCCAAGATTATAGTCCTTTGATGGCCGATCCTCATCTAACCTTCTTTTGTCCTTAATGGTCCATGCATATCAACCTTAGGGCTTGGCCATGCAAGGCCAGGCCATGCTCTTTGATCATAATACTTAATGAAGTCTCATGGAGTACTTACCGATTCCACGACTCCTCCGGTTGCTTTCACTCCTTCTTGCTCTTACAATCTTCTCCCTCTTTAGCCTCCTGTTCCTCCTTGATCCTTGGCCGAGAGTGCTTGAGAGGTTTTGAATGAAAACCCAAAGAGAGGGTTTGGCCAAAGGGTGTAGGTTTGAGAAAGAGAGAGAGAGCTTGAGATCAAAAACTACTCCAAGTCCTTTGTCTTTGAGAGTGGTCGGCCTTGAGTGAGAGAGGGAGAGAGTGAGATAAAACAAGGAATTCTTCTTGCTGTCCAATGTAAATCAGCCAAGGGTGGTATCCTTTGGTTGATACCCCTTTTGTAACTCCCATGGCTTTTCACCTCCCCATTGATACTTACTTTGGGGGTTTCATCCCATGAGATGAAACTCCCAATCTTATGCCCCTTGGGCTTCCATGTTCCAACATGTAACCTTTTGTGTCTTTGTGTAACAACACAACTCTCCAACTTCCTCATCTTGATCAATGAGGGTTGGCCAAAGGTAGTGTCCTTTGGTGATGCCCTTTTGTAACTCCCATGACCTTTCATCTCCTCATTAATAGTACATTTGGAGGTTTCATCCATGAGATGAAACTCCCATATCTCCAACGTGTATGCCTAGGATATGTTTGTGTAATAGCAAAAACCCCTCATCTTCTCACTCCACTCACTTAAGATGAAGGTCCCATTAACGTCCCATCCAACTCACCATAACTCAATTATTTTTAATTCTTTTAAACTCAACTCACTTAAAATCAACACAATTACTTGATTCTATTTCCAACTTAATTCAGCCCCAATTAAGTAAGCTTGAACTCACTTGGTGGTCAACCAAGTCAACCACGACCCATTGGGTCCCAATTGACAATTTTGACCCAATTAAATAAATCTCACCCATTTAATTCAATTGAACCATATCCACCATCCGTTGGGTCTTAATTGGGCAATTGACCCAACATCTTACCCATCTAAGGTCCATATCCTTTAAGTCACAAATTAAATGGGCAATTTCCATAAATATTGATAACTTGAAAATCCGGGGTGTTACACATGTTGACTAATGCCCTACTTCTACCCTATAGATGATGGAACAAGAAATGATAAGGAAAAGGACGTGGGACCGGAAGGGGGCCAAGTGTAGGAGCTTCGGAAGATTTAAGTTTAAAATTATTTAGTTTTGATTTTTATGTTGTATTCGGAGGACTTATATTTTGAATTGCAGTAACTTAGAACTTATTTGTTATGGCTTGATAATCTTTAAGTGTATTTGGAATTTCATGTTGACTGACTTTCCTTGCCTAATGATGTTAAGAAAATGAATAGCATCTTATTCATATTATTTATTCTGCAACCAATAAGCGTGTGAAAATGTTTTAGTGGACTTACTCTACGCACAAGTAATAATGGCCAGTTAAGGGTCGGGTTTTGGAAACTCGGACTTGACTCATATCGTAATGACCCGTCCTCTCTCACTTATATAAAAAAAAAAAATATACTCTGATTTATGCAAGTGAAAAAGGGCGGGGCGTTACAAGTACGGTTGAGGACAGCTCCAGCTGGTATGGTTTGTGATTCCTTGATGACCGAGTGGGTTGAGGGTGTTTCGTCAGGACAACTCCGGTGGGCCTTATGGCCAGGTTATGATTCACGATTCGTGGTACCGGTTTGTGGTGTGTGCGGATATCTGTGAATGAGGTCCTAGATGTAGGGTGATCATAGAGTTTGTGTAAGGACCAGGAGTTTTAACTCCATATTTTATGTAATTTCTTCTTAAGTGAATGAAATACAGGATGATGAAAGTTCCCATTTTCAATGTGCTAAAACATCATGATTGACCCGAGAGACGGGGGTGAATAGGTAAGTCCCATTTTTAATGGTGTTCACAAATTTTTTGATTATTTAAAGTGCAGCGGAATGTTTATCAAGAGATTTGTTTAGTGTGATAATTTCATTAAGCGAATACACTAAGATTATGACCCTACATAGTTTGATTATCGATGCTTGTGCGCAATGTGTAGAATGAGATAATCAATATGTAAAGTGATGTGTGTTAAGAAGAGTACTTACATACTAAACACAAACACAATGATCAAACACCATAAGGCCAAATTTATAGTTGTTCGGTTAGCCAACCTACATCCACTATTATGACTCGCTCAACCTTCCTCTTTCTCTCACAACTCAATTCTTCTGATTGGTTGTATTTGATTCCCCTAGTGTAAGCACGAAAGAAAATGATCCTTATGTTGGCCCTTGTTAAATCACTGATAAAGATGATTGTTCAACTGATCCTTCCGAAGGATACCAACTGGTTGCATAAAGGTTGGTTTATATAGCGAAGGCAACCAGTTGTAGTAACGGTAATGTACCGACAGGTCGATCGCACTGAGGGTTCTGTGATTAGAAATGTTACCGTTACAATTTTGACCGTTGTGCATTAAGTCCACTCCCAGCGGTAATATTTTTCCCGGTCGACACTTATGATACCGAGGGGATCTATCCATACAAGAGGCTCGTTCTGGTGCAAAACATGCTCGACAGTAGTTTCATCTCTAGATGCCTATTACCAAGAACGACCTGTCGCCCATTACTGAGGGTCGGTCTTGGTACTCTCTATCGGTCTTTGATTACCGATATGTATGTTTCTTTGAGAGTCCACATGAGTTCAAAGTTTCAGAACTGAAGATCTTGATTGAGGAGTCGTGACCACGAGGGCTTGCTTCAGCCTTTCACAGAGGGTCGGTGCATACGAGACACTCGATTAGAGGCATACCCAGAATGACAGTTCAATGTTCCAGAACCTATGTCAATCTGGTCGACCAGTCCTTGACCACTATGGGTCGACCCTGACTACACCGAGAGGTCAGTGAGATAGACTGGTCGTACTGACAGTGAAACCAAATACATATTTCCAAGTTGGGTTCCAATTCACTATCAAGTATCCTCTCTAGGCATTTTATGAATTAACTATTTGTTTCTCTAAGCCTAGGGATAGTGCTCTCTGAGGTGTGGGTATCACCTAAAGTCATCTATGGCCATATTACCTGTTTTGTGATTGCCATAGTGATGAGCTTCAATCCGGTGGAGCCTGATCTTCATTCTTGATCACATTGGGTCTTTAAGCGTTTAGCAAGTACTTCGTTCCGAGTTATGGAATTGACAAACATTGGGACTTGGCCAAGCTGAGGCACTAACAGATGAGATTTTGGTCCAAATAATGTGAATAAAGTGTGGAATTGAATGTAAGTTGGAATAAGTTAGGAAAACCAAATTTCGCTTCCAACGATACATCAACTTGGTCGATGTGTCGGTGAAACACTAAAATCCAAACTCGAAGCGTAAGTTACCAGTGGACGCATCAACCTGTTCGATGTATCAGTGAAAACCCATGCTCAAACCAATCAACATGTAGATAAAGTTGATGTGTTGGGATAACTCAAACGTCTCTAGCAGACGCTCTGTCTACCGTCAACCACACACTTTATTCGATGCATGGGAACCCTCCCACGCCGTTTCCACTTGTCCAAACGCTCATTCAAGGATCTAGGGAAGCCAAAGGGAGGGAAGGAGAAAGAAATAAAATAAAGAGGATAATAATGAGAGGGAGAAGAGAATAGAAAGAGAGAAAGGAAAAGAAAGAAAATAGAGAAGAGAAAGAGAACACTCAACCTCACCGTCTCTCTCATGTATTAGCCCTCAGCTTGACAGTGAGCCTTCTCCCCTCTCTACTAACTTCATCTTCTCCGAGAAAGGAAGGAGAAATGAGGCAAGGAAGAAGGAGACATCGAGCCGACAAGGAGCGAAGGAAGCAAGGAGTTCATCCTTCATCCACTCGGGTACACCTACAAATCCTTCGAGGTAGGTGGATTGTATTATGATCACACTAGGATGATTATAAAATATGTATGAACATATTTAAGGGATAAAGAACCAAAATAATGAATATATAAGGAGAGGAAAGGCATGGAAGATGAACCCATGACTTCCGACTCAACCCAGCCGACATAACGAATCTGTCGATGTGTCGTCTGGAGAAAGAAGTCTAGCGAATCGGAACTTCGAAATATTGGACAGAAGGGACCCAACCCATGATGACACATCACCTTTGTCGATGTCTTGGCCTGGGTATGACCGAAATGTAAATGGAACATACAAAAGACAAACTGGTTCCAGGACGATATATCGACTAGGTTGATGTATTGGCCTGGAAATAACTAGAAATAAACATGAAGTTAACAAAGGAATAATGAATCTGTGGACATATCGACAGTGTCAATGTGACCATGAATTTTTGGTAGACGTATCGACCAGGCCTACATGTCGGCCTGGGAACAATGAATAAATTTGCGCAAGGATGATGTAT
Source organism: Chimonanthus salicifolius (assembly GCA_013350335.1). Classification (NCBI taxonomy): domain Eukaryota; kingdom Viridiplantae; phylum Streptophyta; class Magnoliopsida; order Laurales; family Calycanthaceae; genus Chimonanthus; species Chimonanthus salicifolius. The sequence continues at coordinate 16,658,726 of CM023539.1, forward strand.
CGACGGAGTCGATATATTGGTCTGTGAACGCAGATGAGTATTAGTATTGATAAACCAAACCCCAGAGGACATATGCACCAGTATATGTATCGACTGGATCGATACATTTGGGTTGAAAAACAGAGAACAAACACAAACAATGACCGATCAAACTTAGAAGAACACGTCGACATTGCTCGACACTTCAGGCCAATGAACCCCTATGTATCAACCGGGTCGATAGATATGGACTGAAAATAACTGGAAAAAATGAACATGAACAAACAGAGCCAGACGACATATTGAGAAATATCGAAGTGTCGGTTGTGTCCAGGATGCGATGTATCGACAGTGTCGATATGTTGGCCTGAGGCATGGACAATTTAATAAGGTTAGGGTATTTGATATTAAATCAAATGTAAATGGAATCCCTTAGAATTTGAAGATCATACAGATGACCCTTAGGTCTTGGTTTAACCTACATAATTGGAATTAGAAAAATTCTACATTTTAATGACATGAGATTATGATTTGAGACATGTACATGGACAAAAGGAACCAAGGGTAGTCCCGACGCAGTTCGAGCAACCGCGTGGGTTTCTCTTTAGCTGATCATTTTAGATCAGGTCGGATTTCATACTTTATTGAAGCACGTAAGTGTGAAATTTCTTATCATTTCTATATTTGTATTTTCTTGAAATTATAAGTTTGGAATTATGAAAATATGATCATTTCAACCTGATTTGTATTGAGTTAGATTACTATGGTATTTTCATGTATAGAAAAAGTAATTGAGCTATATGATGCATGATTTGTCATCATAATTGCATACATGTACCTCATGCATGGTTTCATGGGAGGGATTTACATTACCGAGCCAAGAAGGAAATGTCCAGACCTCGCTTGGTCTCGTATATATTGATAGTACATGTGTTAGACTTTGGTCCTATCCTTGTGTATGATTGTTATGACATTAATTGGGCCAAAGAGCTCCTGGGTAGGTTCCCAAACCCTACGCAGAGGGAGGAGTCCACACTCCAACGATAGCCTCGGTTAATTGTGGATGGGTAACAACACCCTGGTGGTCTCTACCTCAAATGTTGTGGGACATAAGTGGCCAATACTGAGAACCATTGAAATGAAAAGAGAACTATGATTTGATGCATGGGTATGGGCTGGCATTTCATTTATGCATGACACTCATGGCATATCATCAGGTGATTAATATCAAGTATGGATTTTAATTATGATATTTTAATTTCTTTTGATTTCCTTTGAGAAAAGTATACTTGTCATATCATGTGTTTTTACCAATATGATTATTATTATATGTGGTTTTCGTATTACACACATTGTGCATTTCCTTGATCAGAATTCCTACTGACAAGTTGACTAAGCCCGTATATTTTCCCCTAGATGTTAACACAGATTAAGGCACAAAAGAAGAGGCTTGACCCAGTGGTAGTCAAGTTTGAGCAAAGTGGAGAAAGAAATGCTTGGAGATTTTAGTTCTTCATTTTGATACTCTATTAGAACAAATGATTCATAGGAGAAACTCATGGGGAATGTAATAACTGAGATTTTTGAGTTATATATTGAGTTGGTAACGTATTTGACTTATGAGTTGAGTATTTCTCCTATCTTTGCTATAAAATGGTTGAATGTTATAAATATTTCTGCAAATTATCTTTTCATAAGATGTGCTAGCACACGCTCAATTAATTAATGAGCTATTTTCTCACGTGTGCTAGGTTGGTCCAGTCGGGGGTCGGGACTTCGGACTCGGACTCTGCTCGCGTCATGGCGTTTCCATTCTTTATCTATAAAAAAAAATTACTCTAATTTAAGCATTGAAAAATGGCGAGGCGTTACAATACGTTGAGTACGTACTAGGTCGCCCTGGGATCCACGTGGGTTAAGTGTCTGTTCGCCCACATTTTGGCTGAGGAGTGTGGTAGTGTGATTGCCAGTGGTTATGACTTTAGGGTTCATTACTGTGACTTGTGTTGTGAGTGTTGACTCACTAGGAGTTTTTGGGCACCTAATGAGTGAGTTTGACCGCTCACTCGGTAGAAGGCCTATGGAATTCCATGAGGGGTGTTTGTGCTAGTTGTGTGGAGACCGAAAGGTGGCGTCCGAGGTTACGAGTGTGACTATCGGGGGTTTGGTACTTGGTTGAGGAGATCACAGATGGGTCTGGTTGGTAGTCAATTGAGGAGTGGCACGATAGTTACTCCCGTGTGATAGTCCGTTTGGGACTCCTGTGAGCCCGGCTCATGGGCTGGTTGTGTAACACACCGGATTTTCCTTAGCTTATAAATTTATTGGATTGGCCCATTTGGAATGCAATTTAAGTGATTTTGAAATTAAAAAGTTGAAATGGACATTAGATGGGCAAGGAAATAGGTCAATTACCCAATTAAGACCCAATAGGTCATGGGTGACCTTGATTTAAAAATAATTGGCTAAATTTAGTTAAGTTAGTTGAATTGGATAAGTTAGTGTATTTAATGCATTAAAATCCACCTCATCAAGTGAGGTGGCATGTGAGTGATGTGGCATTGCCATGTGGCATTCATGTCATCACATGGAAGCCAACTAAGCAAGGATGCCACGTCATCAAGTGACATGGCCAAAGTGGGACCCAAGTGCCATGTGGTGACCAAGTCACCACATGAATGGTCGACCATGACATGGGTTGACTTGGTCAACCACTTTTGAGTTTAAGTCTTGAATTAAGGGTTCTTGCTTAAGTTGAGAAGATGAAGGGATGAGATGGAAAGGCTAGGATTCCATCTAAGGGAAGATCAAGGGTTGAGATTAAAAATTGGGGTGTCTTGTCTAAGTACATTGTACTCAGACACTTGGGAACCCAAGGGTCTTCACCTCAAAAGCCATGAATCCACCCTTGGGAAGCCAAGGGCCTCTTTGGTTAAACCAAGGGCCTCCTTGGTTAGGCCAAGCCATTATGAGAAGATGAAGGGAAAAGATTAAGCTTTAATACAAAAACAACTTTAATACAAAAACACAAACCAAAGGGCACTTCAAACCCCCTGGACGACCCCTCCTCTCTTGGACAAGAGTTTTCTCTCCACTCCTTTCCTATCTCTCTCTCACCTCTACCTCCATACACTTGACCTCGAAGAACAAAGAAAGGGGAAATAGAATTAAGGAAGAAGAGAAAGACCAAAAATAAAGAAGGAGATTGAAGGAATGTATGTCTAGACTTAATAAAATGGAGATTAATCTAAGGAAACCATAGGTTCAGCCATGGTGTGGCCAAACCCATGGGTTCCATGATTGGTTGGAATGAATGGCCAAAATTGTGATAAGTCCATGGACATGGAAATCCAAGCACATAAAGGATCTGACCCAAAGTCAGTTGACTGAAAGTGTACAGACCAAGCACACAAAGGATCTGACTCAAAGTCAGCTGACTGAATCTGTGATTCAGTCGACTGAAAGTATACTGGCCAAACACGTAAATGATCTGGTTGTGTTTCAGCCGACTGAATATTATGATTCAGTCGATTGAAAGTATACTGGCTGAAACACGTAAGTGATCTGGTTATGTTTCAGCCAATTGAATCTTATGATTCAGTCGACTGAAAGTATACTGGCCAAACACGTAAGTGACCTGGTTGTGTTTCAGTCGACTGAATCTTATGATTCAGTCGACTGTAAGTATACTGGCCAAACACGTAAGTGATCTGGTTGTGTTTCAGCTGACTGAATCCGATGATTCAGTCGACAGAAAGTATACTGGCCAAACACGTAAGAGATCTGGTTGTGTTTCAGCCGATTGAATCTTATGATTCAGTCAACTGAAAGTATACTCGCTAAGCACGTAAGAGATCTAGTTGTATTTCAGCCGACGATGTAACACTTCAGAATTTCATGTTATCAATATTTACGAAATTTACCATTTTAATTGTGAATTAACAGATATGAACCTTAGATGGGTAAGGTGTTGGGTCAGTGGTCCAATTAGGACCCAACGGTTAGGGTATAAGGTTCAATTTAAATTAAATGGGGCTGAATTAAAAAGGAAATGTAATATGTCTAAAAAATTAAATATGGATTGCTTTGGCCGTGTATGTGAGGTTGACATGGAAACATATATTGACTAGATTTTAGGAGTTATAGTCGAACAAGGTTTGTCCTAAATTGGGCAACGTGTAGATGGGATTGGGATTAGGCAATGACATCTGATTGCCTAATCCAAATAAAGAAGATGTTTAAAATTAGTATAGATTACCTTGGCCGAATATTAGATACCCATATCCATGATGATGCACTAAAGGTGTCCTTTCCTTTGATTAGAAACGGCACTAGGGGAATTGCTAAATGAAGAGTCATGGCATCTTCTAATTATAGATAGGACCGAGTGGAAGAATTAGAAAAAAAAGAAAGACACAACAAGGGCGCACGGCATGCACAAGCAAGAAGGTGTTCTCGGCATTATTCAGAGAAGGAGGAGGCAGCCAGCAAGTGTGAAAGATCAAGTAGAAAGAGGCTAAGGAAGAAAAGGATCGGAAGAACAAATCGGAATGACGGAAAACCGGAGGAGTCACGGAACCGGTAAATATTTTGATAATTTTGTATAGAGAAAGGAACCATAGGGTTCGGCCATGGTGTATGTCCGAACTCCATGGAAGAAAATTGGGAGATGAATATAGTAATTTTAGTGGAAACGATGAACCATAGTGTTCGGCCACGGTGCATGGCAGAACCCCATGGAAAGACATTGGTTATTTTAAGGGTTTTTGAGGGATGAAAACCATGGAATATTATAAAAACATTAAAGGGTTTAAATGGAAGGTTGTTGGTGAAGAACCTTAGACCATGGGTTCGGCCAAGGGGTATGGCCGAACCCCATAAATAATTATGGATATCAAGAACTGAAAGAAGGTCACAAAACCAAAGGGTGAGGTTCGGCCATGTGGTATGGCCGAACCCCACCAAGGAGTATATATGGACTTAGGGTTTTAGATATTGAATTTAAGCGGATTGTTTTAATAATTTTAATGGATGAAAATAATAGATGAAGGTTAATGATTTAAATGGTCTTAAACATTGCAAATGGTGAAGAACTATGGACCATGGGTTCGGCCTTGTGGCATGGCCGAACCCCAGGAAGAGTTATTGGTGGACTTAGATGTTTATGAACTTATGTTTTGAACCTAAACATAAAGTGATGGAGGAAATGGCAATATTGTAATTTAAATGGAAATAAGGGACCATGGGTTCGGCCATGGTGTATGGCCGAACCCGATGGGAATTATTTGGTGGACCTTGGGTCTATGTATGGTAGATTAAAATGAATGAAAGGTTAACTAAGGATTAGACCAATGGTAAAGTTGTAAATAGGAGGAAATGATAGACCATGGGTTTGGCCATGGTGTATGGCCGAACCCCGTGGGGAATGATTTATAGATTTTATGGACTTGATACGGTTAGACGATTAATCTATAAGTGTTTGGTTTCATGAATCAAGGATGGCATGGTTGTGGAATTAATTGAATAAATCAAAGGAGGGACTAAAGCCAAAGAAGTGAGGTTCAACCATGGTGTATGGCCAAACCCCACAAGTTGGGTTTATGGACTTGGACATAATTGTAAATCAAATGGGACATGGTTTTAATTGATTGATATATTATAAGGTAACGGGACCTCACAAGCGGTGTACGATCATGAACGGTTACTGGACGAAAGCGCAAGGACATGTTAGTGGTCTTTGGTAGGATTCCACCTCTTTGAAACCATGAGTTTAATGTATAATGTTTTTATCTTATTTTGATGAATTATATTGTAAAAGATATTGTTTCAATTGTGAAGTTTTAATGCTATGTTTACAATATAAAATAACATGTGTTTCATTAGCGTCTCATGCATGGCATGGGGTGAAGGATATGTAACCGGAGGGGCCACACTCCGTCGGGGCGTCCGAAAAACCTATGTGGGATACCTTGATGTGTTTTTCCATCAAGAAGAAACCAGAGGGACCACACTATGTCGGGGCGTCCGAAAGACCTATGTGGGGGTACTTATATGTACTTGTGATGGGTGGGACTCATTGCATTTGACATCATGACATGGCATGGTTTATATGATTTTTGACATTATGATATTATTATATATGTTTTGTACTAACCATGTGTTAGCCCTAAATGGAATACCTACTGGGCGCGTTGTTCTAACGCCCTACTTCTACCCTAATGGATGATATAGGAAACGAGGGGAACGATGAACGCGAAAAGGGCCAAGCATAGGAGCTTGGATGCTTTTAGTTTATATTTTGATTAAGTTACTTATGGACTTGTAACTTGAGTAACTAGACTTTGGGCATGTAATAATTTAGATAATTTGCTATGGTTAGATGTTTATTTAGATAATTATGTTAAATTAATTATGGATAAGACTTGGAGTACTTTGTTATCTAAAAATGGAGTAGACTTAGGTTCTATTATAATTCTGCAGTTATGATTTTTAATCTGCAGGTTTATATTGTTATGTGTGAACCGTTTTCATGGACTTAGTCCATGCACACATAGGGTTGGCCAGTTAAGGGTCGGAATTTAGAAGTTCGGACTTAGCTTGTGTCGTGATGCCCCGTTCTCTATCACTATTTCTTTATAATTAAAAAAAATAGACTCTGGTTTACGAAAAACATAGTGAAAAAGGGCGTGGCGTTACAGTTGGTATCATAGTGAACTAGAAAGATTGAATCTTTCAGCGTAAATTAATCCGGCCCCCGTGCATTAATTTACTTCGTTAGACTCAGACGGAACATTCAATCTGAGAACAACAATGAATGATAGCAAAAGAAGTACAGTCAAAATAAATGGATTTATCAAACATAGCAAAATAGGATATATTTCCCCAATATACCCGAATTGAGAAACAAAACAATAGATACTTAGGGAATTCCCCAAAAACAAAATCAAGAATGCTTATCTGGAAATTTCTCCAAAAGTAGGAAAATACAAACTTTACGATGAAAACTGAGTCATGATATTTTTCAATGGCTTAGGGAAAAAATGCCTCCAAAGAGAAATACCCGACAAAACCAGAAATGGAAGGAAAAAGAGGTCGAAACCTCTCAACATGAAAAGGAGGTAGAGAAATCTCAACATCAAGAGGAGGAACGACAATCTCAACATGAAGAGGAAGAACAACCATCCCACCAAGAAGAGGAGGAACAAAGCAGCGTGAATATACCAGTGGTGCCTCCTGAACTACAAAGCTTGGTTAAAGAAGTGGTCACTCCGGTGCTTCAACAACACTTGAAAGGGAATGGAACCATCAACGAGACCAATGACAAGAGCATGGTCAGGGACTTGCAGAAACAACGCCCTCCTTATTTCAAAGGGAAAGAAAGGGCTGTCAGAGCAGAAAATTGGCTGAAAGAGATCACTCAGATCCTGACCCTACTCAAGATTTCGAGTCATGCTGACAAGATTTTACTGGCCACGTCACAACTGATCGATGATGCCGGTAAATGGTGGGAGGTGATAGAGAAGCAGCGAGCACTTCTTCCGGAAGGATAGAGGACTGCAATGACTTGGGATCAGTTCTAAGCTACCTTCTTGGACCATTATTTCCCTGAGGAGGAGAAGGAGCGCCAGACCCAAGCTTTTCTATCTTTGGTACAAGGTAACATGACGGTGGCAGAGTACCACCAGGAGTTTCTCAGTTTGTCTTGCTATGCATTCTATATGGTGGATACAAAGTATCAAAGGGCACGCAAGTTTGAACGAGGCCTTCGGCCAAGCATTAGGGCCAAGGTAACCATATTCAAGGCACCTACATTGGCAGAGGTAGTCAGCAGGGCCACTATAGCAGAGCAAGAGATGGCTGAGTTAGTGCGCTTTGACAACCGCCGAGCTCAGAGTGGGAGGGTACATTTCAGTCCAACAAGAGGTTCCGACAGAACTTTAGCAGACCCTCACCATCCACTGGGTCAGCAGGGGGCTTTCGTCCCAGCCAGCCCTCCCCAACTGCATCAGTCACTCAAGCTCCAAGAGGGGTGAACAATTGCTTTCATTGTGATCAGTCCGGGCCATTTTAAGAGGGAATTCCCACAACTCAACAGACTTTCTTATTCCAGAGGTTCATCTCGTCCATCAGTTAGACCAGCTAACTCACGAGGAGGCAGGACATTTAACCAGGCGGGACGGGCGCCTACAGGATCGGGACGGTTATTTACCTTAGCTCCTCCAGCGGCAGAGGATCACTCTGTGATTCAAGGGATGGCGGTAGTCAGTAGTTCCTACGCCTTTGCTTTATTTGATTCTAGAGCATCCCACTCTTTCATATCTGCTACATTCATATCTGCAACTGGAACTTTAATACAAAAACTGTCCACATCACTCACCATTGTATCCCCCGTCGGAGACATGTCATTGGGGCTTATATGCACAGCAGTGAATACTGAACTCGCTGGACTCAGATTTGAGTTCAACTATTTGGTACTCGATATGGCGGAGTACGATATTATCATCGGCATGGATTGGTTGGCTAGTTTTCAGGCCAACATTGATTACTATAGCCGCAGGGTGACATTTTGGTCACTCGAGGGAAAACAACATGTGGTGCGTACTGACAAACAAAGTATACTGCATGAAGGGTTGAGTCATCTGGTATTGAACAGTATCAGAATCAACAAGGCACCGGTGGCTGAACTTCTGGCAATAGTAAAGGGCTATGCAGGCGTATTTCCAAAAGAACTCCCTAGCTTGCCTCCCATGAGGGAGATTAATTTTGAAATCAAGCTGCACCCTGGTACTGCACTAGTGTCATTACCACACTATCGGATGGCACCAACAGAGATGTTCGAGCTAAAGAAGCAGATTGATGAACTGCTCAGCCTGGGTTGCATCCGGAACAGTACATCGGCTAGGGGAGCTCTAGTTTTATTTGTGAAGAAGAAGGATGGTTCACTCCGTATGTGTGTGGATTACCGAAAACTGAACCACCTGACGGTCAGAAACAAATACCCTTTACCCAGGATCGATGATCTATTTGATCAACTTAGAGGTTCCAGTCATTTCTCTTAGATTGACCTGATGTCCGGGTACCATCAAATCCGTGTTAGGGAGGAGGACATAGAAAAGACAGCCTTCAGAACTCGGTATGGACTATATGAGTTTGTAGTCATGCCGTTTGGACTCACCAATGCACCAGCTGTGTTCATGGATTTAATGAACAGGATCTTCCGTCGTTACTTGGACCAATTTGTCATTGTATTTATTGATGACATTTTGATTTATTCCAAAACTCAAGAAGAACATGCTGAGCACCTGAGGATAGTTCTGGACACTTTGAGAAAGAACAAGTTATATGCCAAAGCCAGCAAATGTGAATTCTAACTACCAAAGGTTAATTTTCTAGGGCATGTTGTATCAGAAGAAGGTATAGCTGTGGATCCGGCTAAAGTGGCGGCAAGTGGGAGAATGGAAAGCGCCAAAGAATGTAACCGAGATCCGTAGCTTCTTGGGATTGGCTAGTTACTACAAGAAGTTTATCATGGACTTCTCCAAGATTGCATCTCCACTCACCCAACTCACTCAGAAAGGAGTCAAATTTGAGTGGTCAGACGTGTGAAACTAGAGATTTGAAGAGCTGAAGAAGAAACTTACAACTACACCTATCTTAATTTTGCCGGAAAGAGGCAAGGGTTATGAAGTACAATGCGATGCTTCAGGAGAAGGACTCGGGTGCGTCCTCAGTCAAACTCATCGTATGGTGACTTATGGTTTAAGACAACTGAAAATACATGAACGCCTCTATCCTACGCACGATCTTGAACTAGCAGCAGTGGTCTTCGCCCTCAAAAGCTGGAGACATCTATATGACGAGAAATTTGAAGTGTTTTCAGATCATAAGAGCTTGAAGCACTTGTTTGATAAGAAAGAGCTCAACATGAGGTAGCGCAGATGGATGGAATATCTGCAGGATTATGAGTTCGCACTTCGTTATCACCCTGGCAAGGCGAACAAGGTGGCAGATGCCCTCAGCCGCATATCACTTGCATCAGTGGCATGTTTGATCAGGACAGAATGGGAAATGCTAAATACCTTACAAGAGTTCAATTTATATATCAATAACCATGGGAGCATGTACAATTTGATCATACGGTCCAACATGGTTACCAAGATTGAACAGGAACAGCGGATAGACCCGGAAGTGGAGGAGATTTGGGCCAAGATGTCTGCTAGAGAAGTCATACCGGAATGGGAGTTACGACCAGGACAGGGTCTTGTATTCCGAGGAAAGATATATGTGCCTAAGAGCTGCAGAAAAGTGTTACAGATTGAGGCGCATCAGACCAAACTCTCTATTCATCCGGGCAGCACCAAGATGTATCACGACCTGAAGAGACATTACTGGTGGCACGGACTCAAGAAGGATGTGGCAAAATTTGTAGCTCATTGTTTAACGTGTCAGCAGGTTAAGATGAAACATCAGAAACCACCAGGGTTACTCAAATCTTTACCAGTGCCGGAATGGAAATGGGAGCACATCTCCATGGATTTTGTGATAGGGTTGCCATGGTTTTCAAAGGGCAACGATGCCATATGGGTCGTGGTAGACCGACTGACCAAGTCTGCACATTTCCTTCCCATTAGGATGACAGACTCATCTGAGACTTTGGGCCTGCGGTATATTAGGGATATCATCAGATTGCATGGTATTCCTCAGACTATTATGTTTGACAGAGATGATCGATTCACCGGCAGAGTATGGCAGAGTATGCAGTCGGCCATGGGAATAGATCTACTGACTAGCACAACATTCCATCCACAGACTGATGGGCAGTCTGAGAGGACAATACAAACATTGGAAGATATGCTGAGAGCATGCATGCTAGATTTCAAGGGTGGATGGGAGGATCACTTACCGTTGGTAGAATTCTCATGCAACAATAGTTACCAGGCAAGCCTACAGATGGCTCCATTTGAGGCATTATATGGTAGACCATGTAGATCACCTGTGTGCTGTACAGAGGCCGGTGAGCCTGCACTTACTGGACTTGAGTTGGTTGCAGATACTACAGCGCAGATACAGGTGATACGGCAGCATCTATTGACTGCGGAAAGTCGTCAGAAGAGCTATGCTGACAAGAGGAGGAGGTTCCTTGAATTTGAAGTGGGGGACATGGTGTTCTTGAAAGTCTCGCCACGAAAGGGACACTTGAGATTTGGAAAGAAGGGGAAATTGTCGCCAAGATATGTGGGACCGTTTTCAATCATAAGAAGGATGGGGGACGTGGCTTATCAATTGGCACTGCCATGACAGTTGGCATCTTTGCACGATGTGTTCCATATATCGATGTTGAGGAAGTACAATCCTGATCCCTCTCATGTACTGAATATACAAGACATAGATGTCGAAAGCGATGTGACATACGTCGAAAAACCTGTCCGAGTGGTGGACACAGAACAAAGGGTATTATGGAACCGAGCGATCCAGTTTGTCAAGGTGTTATGGGATCGACACGGCATTGAGGAAGCCACTTGGGAACTCGAGTCGGAAATGAGAACAGCTCATTCTGAGCTATTTGTGTGAAAGTTTGAAACCCTACTTCACTCGATTTTCGGGACGAAAATTTTAAAAAGAGGGGTGTATTGTAACACTTAGGAATTTCACGTTATCAATATTTACGGAATTTACCATTTTAATTGTGACTTAACGGATATGAACCTTAGATGGGTAAGGTGTTGGGTCAATGGCCTAATTAGGACCCAACGGTTAGGGTATAAGGTTCAATTTAAATTAAATGGGACTGAATTAAAAAGGAAATACAATATGTCTAAAAAATTAAATATGGATTGCTTTGGCCGTGTATGTAAGGTTGACATGGAAACATATATTGACTAGATTTTAGGAGTTATAGCAGAACAAGGTTTGTCCTAAATTGGGCGAAACGTGTAGATGGGATTGGGATTAGGCAACGACATCTGATTGCCTAATCCAAATAAAGAAGATGTTTAAAATTAGTATAGATTGCTTTGGCCGAATATTAGATACCCATATCCATGAAGATGCGCTAAAGGTGTCCTTTCCTTTGATTAGAAACGACACTAGGGGAATTGTTAAATGAAGGGTCACGGCATCTTCTAATTATAGATAGGACCGAGTGGAAGAATTAGAAAAAAAAAAAAAGACACAACAAGGGCGCATGGCATACACAAGCGAGAAGGTGTTCTCGACATTGTTTTGAGAAGTAGGAGGCAGCCAGCAAGTGTGAGAGATCAAGTAGAAAGAGGCTAAGGAAGAAAAGGATTAGACCAATGTCAAAGTTGTAAATAGGAGGAAATGATAGACCATGGGTTCGGCCATTGTGTATGGCCGAACCCCATGGGGAATGATTTATGGATTTTATGGACTTGATAAGGTTAGACGATTAATCTATAACTGTTTGGTTTCATGAATCAAGGATGGCATGGTTGTGGAATTAATTAAATAAATCAAAGGAGGGACTAAAACCAAAGAAGTGAGGTTCGACCATGGTGTATGGCCGAACCCCACAAGTTGGGTTTATGGACTTGGACATAATTGTAATAACCCGAATTTTTGATAAATATATATTGGCATTTATTCATTTTAAATTGAAGTTTGATGTAATAAAATGCCAAATGGACCAAATTTTGGGACAATGGCCCATGGATGGCCCAATTGGGCCATGGGTTGGATGAAATCCATTAAATGGGTCAATGAGGACTAATCAGGTCAACGATGGTCAAAGTAGGCCCGGTAGCCATGTGGGGCCCAATGGATCAAAATCGGTTCAAATCCTAAGGTAAGTGGAAAAGGAAGGAATCTAATTGGGCCATGGGCCCAATGGTTACCCAATAAACCTTGAATTGAAATTGATACATGTAATTGGTCAATTTGGGTCAAAGAGCCATGTGGGACCCAATGGGCCAAGGTAACTAAGCCCTAAAATAAATGGGTAAGACAAGAATCAAATTGGACCATGGGCCCAATGATGATCCAATAAAAGGGATACAATTAATAAAATTTAAATCACCTAAGTTAGGTGATAAATGGACCAAGGCAACATGGCCAATGGGGCCCACCTCCACCTCACCCATTGAGGTGGCGTGTGGACCCAAGAGTAGTGGGGCCGACCACCATGGTTGACTTGGTCAACCATGGGTGGATCATGGAGGGAAATTAATGGGATTAAATTATATAGAAGGTGATTAATTAAATTAATCAAGGGATCAAGGTGATCTAAGTTAATCAACCTAAGATTAAAATGGTCAAATGGTTAAATGGTCAAAACCACTCCAACAAACACAAACCACCTCAAGAAAACACATATTAAAACCATGGGCTTGAATGATGGTTGGGTCTCAACCACCACCACCAAAGTCAAGCCAACCCATGCTTGGTTGGTGAAGAAATTAATGTGGAGTGAAGACCACTCCAACCACCTCCATTCCTTTGCAAACCAACCCATTTCACTCAAGCATTCCTCATACACCAAGAAAAAACGGCACCCACCTTGCAAGAGAGGAGAAAGAACTTAGAAGGAAAAGAAAAAAGAAAAGAGAAGAAAAGAGGTGAAACCTTGGATTCACCATTGGAAGATCAAGAGTTACTATCTTCATCATCTTCCCCTCTTTCCCTCTCTCAACCTAACCCTATCTTAGCCAATCCAAACATGTCCCACCATTGATCAAGCACATCTAGCCGATCAAAGATCAAGAAGAAGGAGAGAAGAGGTTAAGGAAATCAAGTGGAGGAACAAAGACCGGAGGAGTCGTCGGATCGTAAGTATGTTCTAAACAAGAGATTTAATTATTAAGGTTTTAAGTTTTGAAATCCATCCTTGCCATATGATGGTGGCCAAATTATTTTAGGCTATGGAATGGATTTAAAATCCATCAAATGGAAGGCTAAGAAAATGGAAATGATGATGAATTTATTAAGAGGTTAAGGCTTAAAAGTTTGGAGAATGGCTAATGAGCTTTGGGTTTTTTAAATGAGTGAACATTAGTGATTTATGATTTCAAATTTTTGGAATTCTAAGGTTGTATTAAAGCATGTAGAATATGGAATGTTTAATGAATGGATGGACCATAGGGTTCGGCCATGCCATGGTAAATGAGGATGATTTTAATTTGGATTATATTTTAATATTATGCATTTTAATTAGGGTTTTTATAAGGAATAAAAAGTTGGAGAATGGTTTAGGGTTCCAAGGATTTAAAGGATTAAATGTAGGCAATTTTTGGAAAAAAGTTTTATGATGGAATCCATGGATGATATTTTAGAATTTTTATAAGATTAGAAGTATGGAGAATGGTTAATGAAAATTAGTTTTCAAATGATTAAAAATGGGTGTTTTAAAGGATTGTTAAAATGAGAAATCATGAGGAAATGTTGGTGGTTTTTAATGGACTTTAAATGTGATTAAAGGACCCAAGTTAAAAATGAGGGAAAGGCATCATGGGTTCGGCCATGGTGTATGGCCGAACCCATGACCCATGTTTTAGGTCATTCATGGGCTAAGTATGGTTTATATATGTGCTTAAACAAAATGGAAATTAAGTTAAGTTAATGATGAAATTTAAATGGATGTTACAAGTATGATATGTGATGTTTAAATGGAATAAAGATAGTGATTGAAATGGATGATTTAAGTTTCATTGGAGGTATGTTTAATGGGTAATTGAAACCAAGAAGGATGGGGAAAGAAACATCATGGGTTCGGCCATGATGTATGGCCGAACCCATGACCCAAATTTTGATCAACTTTAGGCTAAGGTTAATGCATGTATCAATGCCTAGGAGGTTGTTTTAAAGGGCCAAAATGAATGAAGATTTGTGATTTTTGAAATGGATTATTTTTGGGACAAAATATGAGTCTTTGAAAATGGCACCAATAAAAGCGAACCCATGACCCAAATTTTGATCAACTTTAGGCTAAGGTTAATGCATGTATCAATGCCTAGGAGGTTGTTTTAAAGGGCCAAAATGAATGAAGATTTGTGATTTTTGAAATGGATTATTTTTGGGACAAAATATGAGTCTTTGAAAATGGCACCAATAAAAGCGAACCCATGACCCAAATTTTGATCAACTTTAGGCTAAGGTTAATGCATGTATCAATGCCTAGGAGGTTGTTTTAAAGGGCCAAAATGAATGAAGATTTGTGATTTTTGAAATGGATTATTTTTGGGACAAAATATAAGTCTTTGAAAATGGCACCAATAAAAGCGAACCCATGACCCCTTTGGGAGCCATATTATGGGCTAGGTATGGAATTATTTATGGGATTAAATATTTACAAATTTTATTAAACTAGATGGCTGATTTTATGATGTTATGTATGATTAAGAAATTATAAATGGGTCCAAGTTTATGGGTCAAATATGGACTTAAATATGCATTGATAAAAGGGGTAACTTAACCATGGAAGAGGAGTGGCAAAACCGTAATTTGTGGCCACATTGAAGGACCATGGGTTCGACCATGGTACATGGCCGAACCCTATGTGGGTTGGACATGAAAATGGATATATTATGAATGAATAAATGAAGCGGATTGTTGCTGCGTTTTAGGCTCGCAAATCGGAATTTTAAATTTGGCCAAAATTGGATTTATGCATGAGTCTAAAACCAATGGATAATGGGCTAAGTTAGGGACTTAATCATGGATGATGTATGGACTAATCCGGTAAATGTAATAAGGTATCGGGCGTCGCAAACGGTACGCGATCGGCGACCGGATTATCGAACGGGAAGCGTAACGGAATGCGACACGGTATTCGGTAGGATTCCTACCTTTTTGTAAGCGATGGATATGTGATGGTGTTTTAAATTATTTTGACTTGGCTTATTATGGATTTATGATTATAATTTATGATCTATGGGACTTGCACTATGATGGGTTTTAACTTATGAATTACATGATAGTATCATGGATTATATTTTAATATTATGCATCATATGACTATGTATGGTATATCGAATATGGTCTATCTATATACTACATAGCATAATGCACCTACATCTCATGCATGGCACGGGCAGAAAAAAATAAATAAACCGGAGTCCATGCTCCGTCGGGGCGATCGAGAATCAGACATGGGGATAGCCTGAGGGCTATAACCGGAGTCCATGCTCCGTCGGGGCGATCGAGAATCAGACATGGGGATAGCCTGAGAGCTATAACCGGAGTCCATGCTCCGTCGGGGCGACCGAGAAGCAAACATGGGGAACAGGATATTGTATGATCATACGGATAATGGGTGGGACACATGACATAAGCACCCATGACATAGCATTCATCACATACCTATTTTGTTGTATTTTATGTTATCGATATGTGTGTATCACTAATCCATGTGCTAGCCCTACTCGGAGTCCTACTGGGCGCGTTGACTAACGCCCTACTTCTACCCTAGTTGATGACGCAGGAGAGGCAGGAAGCGGTGGACATACCGGAGGCCAAGCTTAGGGGCTTGGAAAGTGCAGTCCTAGTTTATATTATGTTTACATTTTGGAGATGTAATTTTAAAGTAACTTAGCTTGTCGGGTTGTATAAATTTACGTTTCTTGCGATGGTTTTGGACGTTACTTATGGACGATACATTTTGTGATATAATCATGAACATAGGGGCATTTTGGTAAATTCAATGTTGTATCTCCCTTCTATCTAAAAACCGGTAGGATAGACTCTATTATCATGTTCCGCAATAATCATAATCCACGAGCTTACTTCCTACGCGTGAACCGTTCTCGTGGACTTAGCTCCGCGCACGCGTGGGGTTGGCCAGTTAAGGGTCGGGCTTTAGAAGCTCGGACTTAACTCGCGTCGTGGCGTCCGCGCCCTCTCTCACTTTTCTATTTCCAAAAAAAAAAAATAGACTTTGATTTTCGGAAAGCGGGTGAAAAAAGGCCGGGCGTTACAGAAATACACATTCAGTCGGCTGAAACATGGTCCGTACCCCTTTCAGTCGACTGAATCTCAGATTCAGTCGGCTGACCTTGAATCAGGTCGTCTGTTTACCTTGCCAGTTTACTTTCAGTCGACTGAATCATAGATTCAGTCGGCTGAACTATCAACCATCCCTTTACGTGTTTAATAAGTATCCATTCAGTCGACTGAATCGTATATTCAGTCGGCTGAAACTTCCAGAACCCTTTTCTTATTCGAGAAGTTTGTGTTCAGGCGACTGAATCATAAGATTCAGTCGGCTGAAACTCCTAGAACTCATTCTATTATCAGCCACCATTAGTTCAGTCAACTGAATCCCTAATTCAGTCGGCTGAAACTCCCAGAAACTTGTTTCTGAATCGTTTATCACTAGTTCAGTCGACTGAATCTCTGATTCAGTCGGCTGAAACTCCCAGAACTTCGTTTCTGGTTCGTTCATTATCTGTTCAGTCGACTGAATCTCGGATTCAGTCGACTGACTGTTTTGTCAGTCCTTTCCATTGCATGTTTTGTACTTCCTTCCTTCGCGATTTCTCTTAAAAGAGCCATAACGACATGTTTAGAAATACTTACAATCCTTGGTTTTCCCGGTTGCCTCTTGCTCCTCTTGTTCCTTAGTCTTTCTCTTTCTTCTTCCTCCTTGATACTCGACCAATGGTGAGCTTGATTAAGGTTTGGTTCGGCCAAGGTGTAGCAGTTTTGAGAGGGAAAAACGGCGGAGGGAAATGGGAAAATATCACAAGTCTTGGGTCTTAGTAGATCGGCCAACCCTTAGTTTCTTCTTCCCTTTCTTTTAAGTTTCTTCTCATTCTTTCTTCCTTGAATTGGGTCGGTGGTGAGAGGGAGGAGGAGGGAAAGAGAGTGAGATGAGTGCAATGGGATGGGAGACCATCTCCCAAGTACTCTTGGCCTTCACTTCATCGGTTAGCACTCATGAAGGGGGGTATGGCCTTGCATGCCCCCAATCTTAGGGTCTTTGTCTCTTTAGTGGAGGTGGTTGGGGATGAGGTGGAACCACCACGCATTCCAACGGTTTTGGGTGAGTCAAATGAGATGGAAATCATCTTGACTCACCCCCATTTCCTAAGTGACTCACCCCCCTCTTGACCCACTTAATTATTTAATTTATTATTTAATTTAGCCCCTTTAATTTTATAATTTAATTTCTATTTAATTCCCTTCAATTCCTTCATGAATCCACCCATGGTTGACCATGGTGGCCGGCCCCGCCAATTTCTTAGTCAACCCGCCACCTCACTTAATGAGGTGGAGGTGGACCCCACTTGATTATACTATCTTGATTGTCTCCTCATTAACTTAGGTGATCAATTCAATCCTTCCCTTATTGGGTCATCATTGAACCCATGGCCCAATTATATTTATTTTCTTACCATTTACCTTGGAACTTGAATTAATTTTGATCCGTTGAGTCCCACATGGTTATCGGGTCGACATTGACCATTATTGACCCTTCAAATGAATCCTATCAAATCCATGGTCCATTGGACCATACTTGGGCCTTTGTCCATATTTTGATCCATTTAACATCCATGACATCAAAATTTCTATTTTTCCATTATTAAAATAAATAATTGCCACATATATGTTGATTAAAAAATTCGGGCTATTACAATAGAATCCTCTTTTAAAATTTGTCACGAAAATTTGAGTGAAGTAGGGGTTCTGAACATCTCATGTAAAGAGCTTCGGATAAGCGGCTTTCATCTCCGACTCAAGTTCCCAAGTGGTCTCTTCATTGCCATGTCGTTCCTATACCACTTTGACGAATTGTATGGCACGGTTCCGCAGTACCCTTTGTTCGCTCCCGATCACTCTGACCAGCTTTTCCACATATGTCACATCGCCTTGTACATCGATATCTTGAATATTCAATACATGAGAAGAATCAGGGTTGTACTTTCTCAGCATGGATACATGGAATACATCATGTAGAGATGATAATTGTGGAGGGAGCGCCAACTGATAAGCGACTCCTCCCACCCTCTTCAGTATCGGAAATGGCCCCACAAATCTAGGTGACAGTTTCCCTTTCTTTCCGAACCTCATGTGCCCTTTCCGTTGCGAGACTTTTAAGAACACTAAGTCTCCCACCTCAAACTCGAGGAACCTTCTCCTCTTGTCGGTATAGCTCTTCTGGCGGCTCTGTACAGTGAGTAGATGTTGCCGTATCAACTTAATCTGGCTTGTAGTCTCTGCAACCAAATCCGGCCCAATCAATGCAGGTTCACCAGCCTCTGTCCAACACACTGGTGATCTACACGGCCTACCATACAAGGCCTCAAATGGAGCCATCTGAAGGCTTGCCTGGTAACTGTTATTGTAAGAGAACTCCACCAGTGGCAGATGATCCTCCCATCCGCCCTTGAAGTCTAGCATGCATGCTCTCAGCATATCTTCCAGTGTCTGTATCGTCCTCTCTGACTGTCCATCAGTCTATGGGTGAAGCGCTGTGCTAGTTAATACATCGGTCCCCATAGCCGACTGCATGCCCTGCCATACTCTGCCGGTGAATCGTTCATCCCTGTCGGATACAATAGACCGGGGAATACCATGTAACCTGATGATCTCTCGGATGTACCGTTGACCCAAAGTCTCGGATGAATCTGTCATCTTGATGGGAAGGTAATGTGTAGACTTGGTCAATCGGTCCACTATGACCCACATCACATCGTTGCCCTTTAATGACCTAGGCAACCCTGTTACAAAGTCCATGGATATGTGCTCCCATTTCCATTCTGGCACCGGTAAGGGTGCGAGTAAGCCCGGTGGTTTCCGATGTTCTGCCTTGACCTGTTGACAAGTTAGGCAACGAGTAACAAACTCTGCCACATCTTTCTTAAGTCCATGCCACCAATAGTGTCTCTTAAGATCATGGTACATCTTGGTGCTGCCCGGGTGGATAGAGAGTTTGGTTTGGTGTGCTTCAATCAGCAACTCTCTTCTACAATTCTTAGGCACGTATGTCCTGCCTCGGAACATAAGACCCTGTCCTAGTCGTAACTCCCACTCCGGTACAACCTCACCGATAGACATCTTAGCCCAAATCTCCTCCACCTCTGGATCTGTCCGTTGCTCCCGTTCAATCTCGGAGACCATGTTGGATCGTATGATCAGATTATATATGGTCCCATGATTATTGAGGTAGAGTTTAAATTCTCAGATGGTATTCAGTACCTCCCATTCCTTCCTGATCAAACTGGCTACTGTCGCATGTGACATGTGGCTGAGTGCATCCGCCACTTTGTTTGCTTTGCCAGGATGGTATCGAAGTGCGAACTCATAATCTGCCAGGTATTCCATCCACCTGCGCTGTCTCATGTTGAGTTCTTTCTGATCAAATAGGTACTTCAGGCTTTTGTGATCCGAGAACACCTCAAACTTCTCACCATAGAGGTAGTGTCTCCAGCTTTTGAGAGCGAAGACCATTGCTGCTAGTTCTAGATCAT
This sequence comes from Chimonanthus salicifolius, assembly GCA_013350335.1. NCBI lineage: Eukaryota > Viridiplantae > Streptophyta > Magnoliopsida > Laurales > Calycanthaceae > Chimonanthus > Chimonanthus salicifolius. The sequence continues at coordinate 16,679,128 of CM023539.1, forward strand.
GTGTGGGATAATGGCGTTCATGAATTTTCAATTGTCGTGACCCGTATGCCACCGCACGATTACCTTGACTGAGTGTACACCCCAGTCCCTCACCGGAGGCATCACAGTACACTTCATAATTTCTGCCTCTTTCCGGCAAGATTAGAATAGGAGCGGTTGTAAGCCTCTCCTTTAGCTCCTCAAACCTCTGGTTGCATAGATTTGACCACTCAAACTTGACTCCTTTTTGAGTGAGTCGAGTAAGTGGAGCTGCAATCTTGGAAAAATCCATGATGAATTTCCGGTAGTAACTGGCTAATCCCAGAAAACTGCGGATTTCGGTCACATTTGTCGGTGCTTTCCATTCCTTGACTGCTGCTACCTTAGCCAGGTCCACGGCTATACCTTCCTCTGATATGATATGCCCCAAGAAGTTGACTTTAGATAGCCAAAATTCACACTTGCTGGCTTTGGCGTACAATTGCTTCTTCCTCATGGTGTCTAGGGCTATCCGTAGGTGTTCGGCATGTTCCTTCTGACTTTTGGAGTAGATCAGAATATCATCAATGAATACAATCACAAACTGATCCAAGTAAGGACGGAATATCCTATTCATCAGGTCCATGAACACCACCGGTGCATTAGTAAGCCCAAACGGCATGACTACATATTCATATAAGCCATACCGAGTCCTGAAAGCTGTCTTCTCTATGTCCTCCTCTCTAACCCGAATTTGATGGTATCCAAACATTAGGTCAATCTTGCAGAAGTGAGAGGAACCCCTAAGCTGATCAAATAGATCGTCAATCCGGGGTAGGGGATACTTATTCCTGACCGTCAGTTGGTTCAACTTCCTATAATCCACACACATTCGAAGGGTACCGTCCTTTTTCTTTACAAATAACACTGGGCTCCCTATGCGGATGTGTTGTTCCGAATGAAACCCAGTCTGAGCAGTTCATCAATCTGCTTTTTCAATTCGGTCATCTCAGCTGGTGCCATTCTATAATGGGGTAATGATACTGGAGCGGCGCCGGGGTATAATTTGATTTCAAAATCTATCTCCCTCTTGGGTGGCAAACCAGGGAGCTCTGTTGGGAATACCTCGGCATAATCTGCTACTACCGCCAGAAGTTCGGTTATTGGTGCCTTATCTAATCTGAGACTGTTCAAGGCAAGATGGTTCAATTCTTCCTGCAGCCTTCTAGGGATGCCCTGCCTGTCAGCGTGTACCACATACCGCTTTCCCTCGGGTGACCAAAATATCACCCTACGAAGGTGTCAATCAATATGGGCCTGATATGTAGTCAACCAGTCCATGCCAAATATAACATCGTAATCGGCCATATCGATTACTAAATAGTTAAACTCGAATCTGAATCCCGCGAGTTCAGTGTTCAATGCCGTACATATGAGTCCCAGTGATGTGTCTCCGACGGGGGATACAATGGTGGGTGATGTGGACAGGTTTTGTACTAATGTGCCCGTGGCAGATATAAATGCAGCAGATATAAATGAATGTGAAGCTCCAGAGTCAAATAATGTAACAGCATAGGAACTACTAATTACAGCCATACCTTGCATCACACGAGCGATCCACCGCTACTGGAGTTGGTATGGTGAAAAGTCATCCAGATCCGGTAGGGGTTGGCGCCCGTCCTGCCTGATTGTATGTTCTGCCTCCCCGCAACTGAGTTGATCTAGCTGGAGGGCAGAAGGCACCCCTGGAGTTAGAGGGTCGGTTGATCTGTGGGCAATCCCTCTTGAAGTGGCCTTGTTGGCCACACTGGTAACATGTGTTCCCGCCCCGGGGAACTTGTGTGACTAATGTTGATGAGGAGGGCTGATTGGGGCGAAAGCCCCCGGTAGATCCTGTGGAGGGTGAGGGTCTGCTAGGATTCGGACGGAACCTCTTGTTGGGTTGGAATGTACCCCGCCCACCCTGCCCTCGGCGGTTGTCGAACCGCACTATCTCATTTAGTTCCCGTTCTGCGATGGTGGCCCTGCTAACCACCCCTGCTAGTGTGGGCTCTTTGAAAATGGTCACTCTAGTCTTGATGATTGGCCGAAGGCCCCGTTCAAACTTGCGGGCCCTTCGGTGTTCAGTATCCACCATATAGAACCCATAGATAGACAGCTTAAGAAATTCTCTGTGATACTCCGCCACTGTCATGTTGCCTTGTACCAATGAGATGAAGGCTTCAGTCTGGCTCTCTCTTTCTTCCTCCGTAAAAAATTGTTCTAGGAAGGTGGCTGAGAACCACTCCCATGTCATGGGGATCCTTTCACTTTCCGGTACCAGCATTTGTTACTTTTCTACCACTTCCCACCAACTACTGTCATCCTCGATTAGTTGGGATGTGGCCAGTAAGATCTTCTCAGTAGGACTAGAAACCTGGAGCAAATTCAAGATTTGATTGATCCTCTTTAGCAAGTGCTCTGCTCCCACAGCCCCTTCCTTTCCCTTGAAGTAGGGAGGGCGCTGTTGTTGGAAGTCCTTGACCATCTTCCGTTTACCGGAGTCGCTAGCGGTCTCATTGCCACTTGAGTGTTGTTGTAGGGCAGAAGCGATTGCCGCTTGAACTATGTCTTTCAACTCGGGAGGTATACCTTCTATGTTTATACTATTTTCTCCCTCGGCTGTATGAGGTGGTGGTTGTACTTCCTCGTCCTGACGAGGGGGTGTTACCTCTTTCTCTACTCGGCGGTTGCGACGGGTTCTTCTTTTTGGCTGCATTTCCTAAGTCATCGAAAAATATTGACTTAGTTCCCTCATAATATTGGCATGTTCATAGTTTCAGAACAACTTTCCTAAGTATCAAATATTTCCTTCAATTTTGGGGGAGAATTATCGATTAAGTATACTTCATTCTTGGGGGAAACTTCCTAAGTATCGAATATCGTTTCTTTCATTTGGGGAAAGTTGCCAAATAAACATACTTGGTTTGGGGAAAACTTCCCATCTAGCTATGTTTGTCCATTTTTGTGAAATTGGGGGAAAATTTTCCTACGTTTGATAAATCTATCAATGTTATTTTTATTGTACTTCCATTACTATCATTTTCTTACGTCAAATGTGGCGCTCAGATTGAATGTTTCAGTCTGAGTCAATCGAAGTAGATTAATCCGGCCCCCATGCAGCGGACTCCGAAGAGTCGGTCAGTTGAGATTCTTAGATGTCCGTGAGAGATGCAACCGTCTTAATCATACTTCGAGAGATTCATTCCTTCGATTTCGCTCTGATACCAACTGTAACGCCCACCCCTTTTTCACTCGCTTTTCGAAAATCAGAGTCTATTTTTTTTTTTTAATAGAAGAGTGAGAGAGGGCGCGGACGCCACGATGCGAGTAAGTCCGAGCTTCTAAAGCCCGGCCCTTAACTGGCCAACCCCACGCGTGCGCGGAGCTAAGTCCACGAGAACGGTTCACGCGTAGGAAGTACGCTCGCGGATTATAATTATTGCGGAACATGATAGTAGAGTCTATCCTACCGGTTTTTAGATAGAAGGGAGGATACAACATTGAATTACCAAAATGCCCCTATGTTCATATTTATATCACAAAATGTAATCGTCCATAAGTAACTTCCAAACCATCTCAAGAAATGTAAACTTATACAACCCGACAAGTTAAGTTACTTTAAAATTATATCTCCAAAATGTAAACGTCAATAAACCAAGACTGCGCTGCCCAAGCTTTTAAGTTTGGCTCCTGTCATGTCCACCGCTTCCGCCATTCCCTGCGTCATCAGCTAGGGTAGAACTAGGGCGTTAGTCAACGCGCCCAGTAGGACTCCGAGTAGGGATAGCACATGGATTAGTGATGACATGCATACTAAATAATAATAAAGTAAACATATGATGAATGCCATGCCATGGGTGCCTATGTCATGTGTCCCACCCATCCACCGTATCATCATAAAATATCGTATCCCCCTTGATGGAAAAACAAAGGAAGGGAGGCTAAGAAAGATAGGAAGTAAAGAACAAAGGCAAGAGGAAAAGCTTGGAAAATTTGTTAAGTATTTCCATGGATTTTGGTTTAATAAAATGAGATTAATGGAACATGATTTGGCCATGGTTTGGCCGAATCTACCGAGGGTATGAAGTATACAAATTGATGCTTAAAAGATAGGAAACATGGATCATAGGGTTCGGCCACCTTGGCTGGCCGAACCCCATGAAATGTTATGATCATGTGGATGGTTTTTGTAAGATAAAACCATGAAAATAAGGGACTGTTTTAGATGTTTAATTAGACTTATGATGCATGTTTTGAAGAGGTTTAAAACATGGATTTGGATGTCATGAATGGCCGAATACATCATGGGTCTAACCTTGGGTATAAAATGATGAAATGGATCATTGGGTTCGGCCACCTTGGATGGCCGAACCCCATGAAATGATGTTGGTATTTTGATGGTTTTTGTAAGTTAAAACCATGCAAATGATGGACTGGTTTGGATGATTAAATTAGACATAAGATAAATGTTTAAAAGGTTCAAATCAAAGGCCATAGGGTTCGGCCAATGAGTATGGCGGAACCCCATGAAATGGTGTGATAATTTTATGGTTAATGATGATGGTTTTGAGAAATAAAAACCATACATTACTATGGGTTTCTATGTGATTAAAAATGGAGATATGGGTACTGTTTTGGGTCAGCCATTGGATGGCTGAATCATGTAGTTTTCATGGTTAAAATGTAGAGCCTATTATGTATATAATTGCTGGAATTATTGTGTTAAGAGAACCATTGGGTTCGGCCATATGTATGGCCAAACGCCATGGACTGTTTTGGTGGATAAATGGATTATGATAATGAATGGTATATGCTTATGATTTCGAAATCACATATGTCAACTATGGATTAGTACTAAGGGGATTAAACATGAAAGATGATGGAACATGGGATTAAAATCTCTAGGGTGAGGTTCGGCCATGCTATGTGGCCGAACCCCACCAATTGTCAATTGATGGACTTGGCGATCAATTCATAATGAAATTAAGCAAATGAAATACATGTATGAGGGACTTAAAGGACCAAATTAAATGGTGAGGTTCGGCCATGTTGTATGGCCGAACCCCACTAAGGTGGTTTGGTGATGTACTTTGGTTTTTAAAGGAAAATTAAGTAAAGGAGTGTATAGTGGCAATATTGTAAATATGGAGGAAAGGTTCAAAAATGAAATGTTCAAAAGAATGGACATATGAGCCAAAACTCAAGGTAGTAAGGTTCGGCCATTTAGTATGGCCGAACCCTACCAAGGTTTTATTTGGAGATATGGTTTAAGTGTATGGTTGTAATTATATGAAAGAGAGATCAAATTGTAAATAGGTGAGGTTCGGCCTTGGGGTATGGCCGAACCCCACATAGTGCATTTTTGGGACTTAGACCAAGTTGGAATTACATGGATGAATGTTTGATTTGTTGCTATGTAAATAAGGTATCGAGACTTGCGTGAACGACATACGAGTCTTGAACGGGTGACGATTAAGAAAGATCGAACACTAAAGTGAATCTTCAGTAGGTTTCCTATCTACTAGTAACCACAATTATGATTTGGTTTTATTATGTTTTTATGAGATATGTTGTATTTGATTTATGTTTCAAATGTGGTTTTGAATGATGAATTATGTATTTACAAATGACATACAATGCATTGACATCTTATACATGGCATGGGATGATGATTTGTGGAAAGTCTCCTTAGGCGATGCAGGTCCCGCCAGGAGTAGTATCATGATGATGATAATACATTGGTCTCCTTAAGTGATGCAGGTCCCGCCAAGAGAAATGTTACGATGATGAGAAATACATTGGTCTCCTTAGGCGATGCAGGTCCCGGCAGGAGAAATGTTATGATGATGAGAAATACATTGGTCTCTTTAGGCGATGCAGGTCCCTCCAAGAGAAATGTTATTGTGATTTACCTTGACGGTGAGAGTCTCATCAAGTGATGGCGATGTATATGCATGCTGGGAGGGACTCATTACATGTGCATATTTACATAGCATTGATTTACCTATTTTGATGACCATATATATTATGATAAATGAATGTTTTTATATACTAACCATGTGGTAGCCCTAATCGGAAATCCTACTGGGCGCGTTAATCTAACGCCCTAATTCTATCCATAGAGGATAATGCAAGAAATGGAAAAGGGAAAGAGAAGGTCGTGGACCTGGAGGGGAGCTAAGCTTAAGCCTTGATTGATGATTAGGATCTCTTTATTATTGTCTTTTGAGTTACATTTAATGGACACGTAATAAGTTGATACTTTTGCTATGGTTTGTTTATGATATAGACAATGGATGGTTGGATAGGTTACTTTTATTACTGAGAGTTGTGCTTGCTATCTATTCAGTCTAATTCCACAGTTAATCTAGTTTATTCCGCATATCTTTTTTAGTTCCATGTGTGGATTGTTATCGTGGGTTTAGTCCATGCACACATGGGTGGCCAGTTAAGGGTCGGACTTAGGAAGTCCGAACTTAGCTCGCGTCGTGACGCCGCTCGCTCTCTGCCTGTGTTATTTTATTATTATTTAAAAAAAATTTAGACTCTGATTTCTCGGAGAGGGCGGGGCGTTACAGTTGGTATCATAGCGAAACGGGAAGTTGAATCATCGAAGTAAGATTAAGGTGGTTTCATGTCTCACTGACAGATAAGAATCCCAACTGACCAACTCTTCGGAGTCCGCTGACTGGGGGCCGGATTAATTTACTTCGAGTGACTCAGACTGAACAATCAATCTGAGAACGACAATGAAAGATAGCAAAGTAAAGTACAGTCATCATAACTGGACATATCAAACATAGCAAAGTAGGATGCACTCCCATGATATCCCCACACTGAGAAGCAAACAACAGGAATTTAGAGATATCCCCAGAAACAAAAGAAAACAAAGTGTGAAGATTTGGCAATTTTCCCAAACACAATGCATGATATGATATGTAAGAAATTTTCTGAAACCAAGATTGGTTTTATTAGAACCTATGCTGATTATTTATGAGTTCTATGTGATGACACAAATATGTCGAGTAACGTTGAGTACACGGAATTGTGGGATAAAGGGACACCTAGCTGTCCAATAGATTTGGTGTCGGCTTCCAACAATACCAGTATGGAAGTCAACATGGACCTTCAGGAGGGACCACCCGAGGAAATTGAGGAGGATATAGCACCTTTTCAGTAGGATCTTATGGAAGACATTCCTTGGATAATGGAACCTCCCGAGGAAGATGAAGAGGATCTAGCACCTTTACCGGAAGATCCTATGGGAGATGTTGAATACTATCCGAGAGTTTAAACTCTATTACAACAACAGTGGGACCATATACAATCTGGTTATACAATCCAACATGGTCACCAAGATTGAACAAGAACAACGTATGGATCCAGAGGTAGAAGAGATATGGGCCAAGATGTCCACTGGTGTAGTCTTACTAGAATGGGAATTACTGATCGGGACAGGGTCTTTTATTCCGGGGAAGAATATATGTGCCAAAGAGTTGTAGGAAAGAGCTATTGATTAGGCACATCAATCCAATCTCTCCATTCATCCGGGTAGCACCAAAATGTATCATGATCTGAAAAGGCATTATTGGTGGCACGGACTAAAAAGGGATGCGGCGGAATTTGTGGTACATTGTTTAACTTGTCAACAAGTTAAGACTGAACATCGAAAAGCCACCAGGTTACTCAAACCCTTGTCAGTGCCAGAATGGAAATGGGAGCACATTTCTATGGACTTTGTGACGGGGTTGCCGAGATCTTCAAAGGACAATGATGCCATATGGGTCGTGGTAGACCAACTGACCAAGTCTGCGCATTTCATTCCTATTAAAATGACGGATTCAATCTGAGACGTTGGGTCGGCAGTACATCAGGGAAATTATTCGGCTACATGGCATTCCCCGAACTATTGTATCTGACAGAGATGGCCGGTTTACCGGCAGAGTGTGGCAAAGCATGCAGTCAGCTATGGGGACAGATCTACTGACTAGCACCGCTTTCCATCCACAGACTGATGGACAGTCAGAAAGGACGATACAAACCTTGGAAGACATGCTAAGAGCATGCATGTTAGATTTCAAGGGCGGATTGGAGGACCACCTGCCACTGGTAGAGCTCTCATATAACAATAGTTATCAGACAAGCCTTCAGATGGCTCCATTCGAGGCTTTATATGGTAGGCCTTGTAGATCACCAGTGTGCTGGACAGAGGCTGGTGAGCCTGCACTGATTGGACCTGAACTAGCCGCGGAGACTACAACACAAATTCAGGTTGATACGTTGGCTCTTATTGACTGCACAGAGTCGACAAAAGAGCTATGCTGATAAAAGAAGATGGTTTCTGGAATTTGAAGTGGGAGACATGGTATTCTTAAAGGTCTCGCCACGGAAAGAACATATGAGGTTTGGGAAAAAGGGGAAACTATCACCAAGATTTGTGGGACCGTTTCCCATCATGAGAAGAGTGGGGGATGTGGCTTATCAGATAGCATTTCCTTCACAATTGGCAGCTCTACACGATGTGTTTCACGTGTCGATGCTGAGAAAATATAATCCCGATCCGTCCCATGTATAGAATGTGCAAGACATAGAAGTACAAAGCGACGTGACATACGTTGAGAAACCAGTTAGGATACTGGAGACTGAGCAAAGGGTGTTGTGGAATAGAGCGATTCAGTTCGAAAAAGTGGTATGGGACCGACATGGTGTTGAAGAGGCCACATGGGAACTTGAATCGGAGATGAGAATAGCTCACCCCGAATTATTTATGTAATTTATTTTGGAACCCTAATTCGTTCGATTTTCAGGATGAAAATTTTAAAAAGAGGGTTATATTGTAACACCCCAATTTCTCAATGAAACGGATAATTACGAAAATGCCCCTGGATTGGTAAATTTATTAATTATGATGTTAAATGAGAAAATAGAGGGGCCCATTGCTCAAATTAAGACCCTATGAGCACATTATAAATGTCAAATTTGATTGGATGGGTAATGTACATCAATTTGGGTCAATATGGGTAATTGGGTCAAAGGACCCAATTGGACCCAATGGGTCATAATGGACTTATTAGACCATTGGGTGAGCCCAAATTTAATGGGGTTAAGCTGAATTGATTGGAAATCAAGTGGAACAAAAATGGGTAGGGTTGATGCACATGTGAAAACCACATACAATTGGTTAAATCAGCCCATAAATGGGTCATGTTGTCAAAACGGGTCAAGGAGCTAAATGGAGACCCAATGGGTCGGGTTGACCAAGATTGACCACGGCTGACCGTGTGGGTTCTCAAATGAACTCAATGGTGAGTCAAGTCAGGTTGAGTTGGACTGGAATGAGTTGCATTTAAATTAAATGGTTGGGTTGACTCAAGTTGTAATAAATGTATGGCATTTAATGTGGTGAGTTAAGCCATTGAGTTAGTTGAGTCAAAATGGAAATCAAAGGGGCTGTAAAATCAGTGAGTTAAAGGGAATATGAGGAGGTTCCTTGGTCTCAAACAAACCAAAACAAGTCCCACACGTTGGGGACTTGTAATGGTAGTTTCCATGCTAAGTTTTAAATGTAAATGGATGGGAATTGGATGAGATACATGGGGAGCTGAATGGTTGCATTGGCTGATGCCAATGGGTGTCTTGGTTGTGCCAAGTGACCCTTTGGTTTAATCAAGAATTTATGAGGGAAATTGAGAGGTCATAGTGGCTGATTTACAAAAGAGGAAGAGCACCCCATTTGGCCGATTTTCACAATAAGAAAATCCTAAGAATCCTCATCTCTCTCCCTCTCTCCAAACTCTTTCTCTTGGCCGAACCAGCAATGATGTTTTCACCAATTGATCAAGCATAAACCGGCAAAGGAAGGGAGGCTAAGAAAGATAGGAAGTATAGAACAAAGGCAAGAGGAAAAGCTTGGAAAATTTGTTAAGTATTTCCATGGATTTTGGTTTAATAAAATGAGATTAATGGAACATGATTTGGCCATGGGTTGGCCGAATCTACCGAGGGTATGAAGTATACAAATTGATGCTTAAAAGATAGGAAACATGGATCATAGGGTTCGGCCACCTTGGCTGGCCGAACCCCATGAAATGTTATGATCATGTGGATGGTTTTTGTAAGATAAAACCATGAAAATAAGGGACTGTTTTAGATGTTTAATTAGACTTATGATGCATGTTTTGAAGAGGTTTAAAACATGGATTTGGATGTAATGAATGGCCGAATACATCATGGGTCTAACCTTGGGTATAAAATGATGAAATGGATCATTGGGTTCGGCCACCTTGGATGGCCGAACCCCATGAAATGATGTTGGTATTTTGATGGTTTTTGTAAGTTAAAACCATGCAAATGATGGACTGGTTTGGATGATTAAATTAGACATAAGATAAATGTTTAAAAGGTTCAAATCAAAGGCCATAGGGTTCGGCCAATGAGTATGGCGGAACCCCATGAAATGGTGTGATAATTTTATGGTTAATGATGATGGTTTTGAGAAATAAAAACCATACATTACTATGGGTTTCTATGTGATTAAAAATGGAGATATGGGTACTGTTTTGGGTCAGCCACTGGATGGCTGAATCATGTAGTTTTCATGGTTAAAATGTAGAGCCTATTATGTATATAATTGCTGGAATTATTGTGTTAAGAGAACCATTGGGTTCGGCCATATGTATGGCCGAGCGCCATGGACTGTTTTGGTGGATAAATGGATTATGATAATGAATGGTATATGCTTATGATTTCGAAATCACATATGTCAATTATGGATTAGTACTAAGGAGATTAAACATGAAAGATGATGGAACATGGGATTAAAATCTCTAGGGTGAGGTTCGGCCATGCTATGTGGCCGAACCCCACCAATTGTCAATCGATGGACTTGGTGATCAATTCATAATGAAATTAAGCAAATGAAATACATGCATGAGGGACTTAAAGGACCAAATTAAATGGTGAGTTCGGCCACATAGCATGGCCGAACCTCACCCTAGAGATTTTAATCCCATGTTCCATCATCTTTCATGTTTAATCCCCTTAGTACTAAGTCCATAGTTGACATATTTGATTTCGAAATCATAAGCATATACCATTCATTATCATAATCCATTTATCCACCAAAACAGTCCATGGGTTTGAAATCACATATGTCAACTATGGACTTAGTACTAAGGGGATTAAACATGAAAGATGATGGAACATGGGATTAAAATCTCTAGGGTGAGGTTCGGCCATGCTATGTGGCCGAACCCCACCAATTGTCAATCGATGGACTTGGTGATCAATTCATAATGAAATTAAGCAAATGAGATACATGTATGAGGGACTTAAAGGACCAAATTAAATGGTGAGGTTCGGCCATACAATATGGCCGAAACCCCACTAAGGTGGTTTGGTGATGTACTTTGGTTTTTAAAGGAAAATTATGTAAAGGAGTGTATAGTGGCAATATTGTAAATATGGAGGAAAAGTTCAAACATGAAATGATCAAAAGAATGGACATATGAGCCAAAACTCAGGTCGTAAGGTTCGGCCATGTAATATCCCTGATTTTCAATATATCAATATTTACGAAAATTGCCATTGAAATGGTGAATTAAAAGGATATGACCTTAGATGGGTAAAGGATTGGGTTAATTGCCCAATTAAGACTCAACGGATTGTGGATAAGGTGGCAATTGGATTAATTGGCTAAGATATATTCAATTGGGTTAAAGCTGTTAATTGGGTCAAAATGTCCAACTGGGGCGCAATGGATCATATATGAGATAGTTAGAAGTAAATGGGTAAGGCTTGATAATTGGGTCAATTGGTCAATTAAGACCCAATGGATGTTGTATATGGTTCAAGTGAATCAAATGGGTGAAGTTTTATTTAATTGGGTAAAAAATGTCCAATTGGGACCCAATGGGTCGTGTTTGACTTGGTTGACCACCAAGTGAGTTGAGCTAAATTAAATGAGTCGAGACGTACAGTTTATAATTCGAATTCAAATAAACGAGACGTACGGTTTATATCTCAAATTCAAATTCAAACGACGGGACGTACGATTGATATTTCAAATCCAAATTCAAACAAAAGAAAGACGGTTTACATTTTGAATGTAAAGGGATGGACGGCTCCATGTTTAAAATTTAGATGAAGGAGTTATTTGATTTCAAATTCAAATAAGTACGTTGGACGGCCTTCACATTTTGAATTTAAATTCAAAATGGTGGATGGTTCTATGTTCAAAATTCAAACAAATAAGATGGAGGATTTATCTTTAATTTAAAATTATGATACACGTTGGAAAAGATAGGGAGGCTGGTTTGTTTCAAAATTTAAACAAAGAGAAGAGTTTGGTTTTATTTCAAAATATACACGTTGGAGGTGGTTTAAGTTTGAAATTCAAGCAAATGGTGTATATTTGAAGTTCAAAATCAAGTAAGATAAAGGAGTTATGTTTCTTTCAAATACAAGTAAGATGGAGGAAACTATGTTTAAATTCAAATTAATGATACACGATGGAGAGATGGAAGGATATATGTTTATTTCAAATTCAAAGACAAGAATACACGTTGGAAAGATGAGGGAGGCTTAAAGTTTAAAATCAAACAAATGAGTTGGATTTAATATTTGAATTTCAAGCAAATGGAATACATCTGAAATTCAAATGGGTTGGACGGTTTCAATACTGGAGATTCAAACAAAAGAAATGGAAGAGCTATAATTGATACACGTTGGAGCTGATTGTAAAATTTGAAATTCAAAACAAATGGAGATGTTTATGGATTGGCTTATTTCAAAATCAAGACAAGGATGCTCAAGGAGGGATAGTGAGATTATTTCACATTTAAAATATTCAAATTTTGAATGGCTCAAACGTTGGAGTCTTGAGAATTTTATCTCATGTAAAGATAGGAAAGATAACCCCAATTGGTCATCTATCCCTCACACTCTACCTAGGACGGCCAGCAATCTAAGAGAAAAGATCAAGCACTTGGAGAAGTTCTCATCCCATTTTCTTGCTCTCTTGGACGTCCCTCTCAAAGACTTGGAGTAATTTTATCATCTCAAGGTTTCCTATCTCTCAAATCTATACCCTAGCCGAACCACCTCAAGGACTGCAGCAAGATCAATCTCAGTAAAGGAGAAGGAAGGAAGGACTAATAAAAGAACGGAAGAGCAAACCGGAGCAAAGACTAAATCGGTGGAGTCGAGGAAACGGTAAGTGTTCTACAATTTTCAGTTAGTAAGATAACCAAAGAAGCTTGATCAGTTCCTTGAACATCCAAATCTTAAAAAGGGATGTACAAAACCATTGAGCATGAAAAGGAGGTGATTAGGTTTGGTCATGAGGATTGGCTAAACCCATCAAAGAATATGATCATGGCTCGGATGTCCAAAGGAAGAGGTAAAGGAACATGGCCGAACCCCATGGAAGAAAATGAATGGTTAATGTTGTTTAAAAGGAGTAAGAATTGGGTCATAGGGTTCGGCCACCTTGGATGGCCGAACCCCATGAAAGAATATGGAACTTTTTATGGTTTTTGAGGGATAAAAACCATACTAGGTTTTGGAGGTTTAAAAGGTTTTAAAAGGGAGTTAAGTTACCGTTTTGGACCAGTTATTACATGGCTGAAACATGTGGTTATCATGGCCAAGTTGCTAGTCATAGACCATGGAAAAATAATGGAGTAATTGGGTTAAGAGAACACATGGCCGAACCCCATGGACTGTTTTTATGGGTTAAGTCAAAGTAAGAACATGGTTGAAATTTATGGACTATGATGTGCTTTGCTTAAGAATTATACATGTTGATTTATGGACTTAGTATAGGTAATTAATCAACCATCATGGATGATGGAAAGTGGAACAAAAACCGGTTTGGTGAGGTTCGGCCATGAAGTATGGCCGAACCCCACTAATGGTTATTAGTGGCTTAAATGTGTAATTAATAATGTGATTGAAGTGGTATTTAAGAATGATTCAAGGGATCAAAGTGTGATGGTGAGGTTCGGCCATGTTGTATGGCCGAACCCCACCAAGTGGATTGGTTATGGTTATTTGTTTTTAAGTAAAAATTAGACAAAGGTTAGTATAGTGGCATAATGGTAAATATAGATGAAATGACCAAATGATTGGAAATATGGGCTGAAACCAAAGTGGTAAGGTTCGGCCATGTTGTATGGCCGAACCCTACCAAGGTTCCTTGGGAAGTTGAGTTAATTGATTGGTTTTAGTTAAATAAAAAGAGAGACCAAAAAGTTAAGTGGGTGAGGTTCGGCCATGGGGTATGGCCGAACCCCACAAAGTGGATTTTTTGGACTTAGACTAAGTTGGAATCAAATGGTTAAGAGTTTGATTTGCTGTTATAAAATAGGGCCACGGGACTTGCATGAACGGCGTACAAGTTGTAAACAGGAGACAGATCAAAAGAAGGGTCAAACTAAGTGAACATTAAGTAGGTTTTCCTACCTCTTTGTAACCACTCTCATATGTGATGTTTATCATGATTTTTATGAGTAGTTTATGTTAATGTATTATGTTCAAAATGGGATTATGAAATGCTAGAATATATTTCCAAATAGCATGTATCATGTATTCATTGACATCTCATGCATGGCATGGGGTGGTGGTTATGTAGCCGGAGGGTCCACACTCCGTCGGGGCGTCCGGAAAACCTGTGTGGTGGTATCTTGATAATAAGAATTCCCATTAAGGGAAACTGGAGGGTCCACACTCCGTCGGGGCCTCCGAACAACCAATGTGGAGGGAGGCTGTGTATATTTGTGATGGGTGGGACTCATTACATTTGCATCACATACATAGCATTCTTTTTGTAAGATTTTGATGACACGTATTTTTATATTATTTGCATGTTTTATACTTTAACTTTGTGGTAACCCTAATCGGAAGACCTACTGGGTGCGTTGATCTAATGCCCTATTTCTATCTTTAGAGGATGATGCAGGAAAAGGAGAGGCAAAGGCTGGAGATCACGAGGAAAGCTAAGCATAGGAGCTTGGGTTTTTGATTGGATTTATTTATGGACCTTTTTATTTAAGTTTACATGGACATGTAATAACTTAGTTAATATTTGCTACGGTTTGGTATGGTTTGGAATGATTGATTAAGTTAAGATAACTTTGAAAAAATGACAATGTACTTTGCTATCTAATAAAATGGAATAGTCTTAGGTTCCATTATAATTTCGCTGTTAGATTTAATAATATTCCGCAAGTTTTATTTAGTACCGTATGTGAAATGTTTCTCATTGACTTAGTCCATGCACATATGGGTTTGGCCAGTTAAGGGTCGGATTTTAGAAGTTCGGACTTAGCTCGCGTCGTGACACTCCCTCCCTTATCACATGTTTATATAATTAAAAAAACATATATACTTTGATTTTAATGTGAAAAAGGGTGGGGTGTTACAGGCCATGTAGTACGGCCGAACCCTACCAAGGTTTTATTTGGAGGTATGGTTTAAGTGTATGGTTGTAATTGTATGAAAGAGAGATCAAATTGTAAATAGGTGAGGTTCGGCCATGGGGTATGGCCAAACCCCACATAGTGCATTTTTGGGACTTAGACCAAGTTGGAATTACATGGATGAATGTTTGATTTGCTACTATGTAAATAAGGTATCGAGACTTGCGTGAATGGCGTACGAGTCATGAACGGGTGACGATTAAGAAAGATCAAACACTGAAGTGAATCTTCAGTAGATTTCCTACCTACTTGTAACCACAATTATGATTTGGTTTTATTATGTTTTTATGAGATATGTTGTATTTGATTTATGTTTCAAATGTGGTTTTGAATGATGAATTATGTATTTACAAATGACATACAATGCATTGACATCTCATGCATGGCATGGGATGATGATTTGTGGAAAGTCTCCTTAGCCGATGCAGGTCCCGCCAGGAGTAGTATCATGATGATGATAATACATTGGTCTCCTTAAGTGATGCAAGTCCTGCCAAGAGAAATGTTACGATGATGAGAAATACATTGGTCTCCTTAGGCGATGCAGGTCCCGGCAGGAGAAATGTTATGATGATGAGAAATACATTGGTCTCCTTAGGCGATGCAGGTCCCTCCAAGAGAAATGTTATTGTGATTTACCTTAACGGTGAGAGTCTCGTCAAGTGATGGCTATGTATATGCATGTTGGGAGGGACTCATTACATGTGCGTATTTACATAGCATTGATTTACCTGTTTTGATGACCATATATGTTATGATATATGCATGTTTTTATATACTAACCATGTGGTAGCCCTAATCGGAAATCCTACTGGGCGCGTTGATCTAACGTCCTAATTCTATCCATAGATGATAATGCAGGAAATGGAAAAGGGAAAGAGAAGGTTGTGGACTTGGAGGGGAGCCAAGCTTAAGCCTTGATTGATGATTGGGATGTCTTTATTATTGTCTTTTGAGTTACATTTAATGGACATGTAATAAGTTGATACTTTTGCTATGGTTTGTTTATGATATAGACAATGGATGGTTGGATAGGTTATTTTTATTATTGAGACTTGTACTTGCTATCTATTCAGTCTAATTCCACAGTTAGTCTAGTTTATTCCGCATATCTTGTTTAGTTCCATGTGTGGATTGTTATCGTGGTTTAGTCCATGCACACATGGGTGGCCAGTTAAGGGTCAGACTTAGGAAATCTGAACTTAGCTCGCGTCGTGACGCCGCCCGCTCTCTACCAGTGTTATTTTATTATTACTTAAAAAAAAAATTAGACTCTGATTTCTCGGAGAGGGCGGGGCTTTATAGAAACGAGATAAAAAGGAAGAACAATAGGGTTCAACCATGTTGTATGGCCAAACCCCATTGAGGGTCTTAAACGGATAACGGACTACGATGCGTAAATGCGTTGAGAAATGAACATGGAACTTAGATGGAAATAGGGATGATGAAATTAAAATGGAAAATCAAACTAATATGTATGTTTGAATTTGATGAGGTAAAGAGGTTCGCAAAGGGATTGTGATTCATCTCACGCGACCGTTAGCTATATCCTTGCAAGACAAGAAATGATAGTATATCAGACAATGGTAAGATTCCTAACTCATTGAGAACACTATGGAGTATAATATGACACTTGTTATACTCAAAATATGATGAATGCATTAGCTAAATAAATTGTATATGATTATGAGTTAATTTTCAATGATATTATGTATTTTAAATGAAATGGCATTCCTGCATACATTACTTCATGCATGGCATGGGAGGGAACACATATGACCAATAAGCCAAGTTCTCAGCAGTTCGGACATAACTTGGGCTTGAGATTAACTTATTTGAAGCTATATGAACTGTTGAGTTTTAGCCGCATTCGGTTGATAGAAAGGTACTGCGTAATTGGGCCAAAGAGCTCCTGGGTAGTCAGTCCTGAGATCCTGAGCAGAGGTAGGAGACCACACTGCATCAGTAATCCCGGTTAATTTGCGGATGGGTATACAGTGCCCTTGTGGTTGCCGCCTCAAACACTGTGGACATAATTGGCCATGGAAACCATTGATTGATTTATGATGTGATTGGGTATGGACATTGGGTGGGATTTCATTTGGAATTGACCATGATATGACACTTATGTTAGCATGATTATGATATGAACATCATGCACAGTTTTATTATTTATAAAATGTTTTTATAAATATGCCATTAATGATGTATAAACCCTTGATTTATGATATTCTAATATTACTCCTATGTGTACCCTAACCCTAATTGGAATACTTACTGGGCCTTTTAACTAATGCCCTACTTCTACCCTATAGATTATGGAACAGAAAATGATAAGGAAAATGACGTGGGACCGGAAGGGAGCCAAGTGTAGGAGCTTGGGAAGACTTAAGTTTAAATTACTTAGTTTTTTATTTCAAAGATGTATTCAGAAGACTTGTATTTTGGGTTGCAATAACTTAGACTATTTGGGACACCTTAGAACTTATTTGCTATGGTTTGTTAATGTTTAAGTTTCATTGGAATTTTATGCTGATTGGCTTTCCTTGCCTAATGATGACAAGAGAATGAATAACATCTTATTCATATAAATTATTTCGCAAGCATTACGAAAAGCGTGTGAAAATGTTTTAGTGGACTTAGTCCATTTACACGTAATAGTGGTTAGTTAAGGGTCGGGTTTTGGAAAACTAGGACTTGACTCCAGTCGTGACGGCTCGTCCTCTCTCACTTATATAAAAAAAAATATAGTTTGATTTATGCAAGTGAAAAAGGGCGGGGCGTTACAGTTGGTATGAGAGCGAAACCGGAAGTGTTGAGTCTCGCAAAATAAGATTAATACGGTGTCATGTCTCACTGATAGATAAGAATCCCAACTGACAGACTCCTCAAAGTTCGCTACACGGGGGCCGGATTAATTTACTTTGATGAGAATCAGACTGTAAGTATTCAATCTGAGAACAACCTTTGATGAGAAAAACAATAGCATGGGAAGGACAATCACTATAAATTGTTGATTTATCAAATGTAGCGAAATAGGTCGTCCCTCCCCCGAAGAAGAAACATTACATGATTTCCCCAAAAATAAGGAACACTATATGATACTTAGGCAATTTCCCCAAGTAAGGAACACAAAGTGATATATAGGAGAACTAAACAACACTTTGCCCTCTCTATGATTATTTGATCAAGTGTAACTTCAAGTATTTGAACACAAGTCCTTATGAGAAAACTAAGTCAACCAATGTTTCGATGACTTAGGAAAATGCCTCCACAAAGAAGAAAAATCCGACAGAACCCGAATCAAGAAGAGGGACAAGACAATGTGAATATTCCTGAAGTACCACCCAAACTGCAAAGCCTATTGGAGGCAGTAGTCACCTCCATTCTATAGCAACACCAGAACGGCAATGGAGGCACTACTTCCAATAATCCCATGAAACGCCCCGCCCCTTTCTCACTCGTCGAAAGTCAGAGTATATTTTTTTTTCTTTTGAAATAAAAGAGTGAGAGGGAGCGGGACGTCACGACGAGAGCGAAGTCCGAGCTTCCGAAGCCTGGCCCTTAACTGGCCAACCCTACGTGTGCGTGGAACTAAGTCCATGAGAACGGTTCACACGTAATAAGTTAAGCTTGCGGAATGTAAACTGTAGATGTGGAATTATAATAGAATTACTATCCTACCAATTATTAAGTAGCAAGGAAGTACATCACTTAATGGTAATTACCTTCAATTAAAATGTCCAAAATAAAAGTCCAAACCATAGTAAGTAGTCTAAATTATTACAGTCCAACAAGCTAAGTGCTCAAATTACATTTCCATAAATAAAACTTAAATAAGTAAATCTAATCATCCAAGGTCCTAAGCTTGGCTCCGATCATGTCCTTCGCTTCCTCATTTCCTGCATCATCATCTAAGGTAGAAGTAAGGCATTAGAAAACGTGCCCGGTAGGTACTCCGAGTAGGGTCAACACATGGATTAGTATAAACAAAACACATAGATATAAATAATATCAAAACCATGCAAGTCAATGCCATGCAATGGGTGTCATATGCCATGAGTCCCACCCATCATCCATATCACCATCACATAGTATCCTCTTGATGGAAAAATCCTCATCAAGGTATCACAATCAGAAAGTATCCCTCTTGATGGAAAAGCCTCATCAAGGTATCACAAACACATAGTATCCCTCTTGATGGAAAATCCTCATCAAGGCATCACAATCACATAGTAACCTTCTTGATAGATAATGCACATCAAGGTATCCCCACGTTTGTTTATTGGTCGTCCCGACGGAGCGTGGACTCTGGTTACATTTCAATCATGGTATCCCTCTTGATGGAAAATCCTCATCAAGGCATCACAACTCCATAGTATCCCTCCCATGCCATGCATGAGGTGCAAGTGCAACATGCTATGTAATAATAGTAAACACCATAGCATTCAAAATCCCATCATTAAGACATATAATTTGATACCAAAATAATTTAAGTAAAACATTCACATATACACATAATCCATGGTTTCAATGAGGTAGGAATCCTACCAATGTCTAAATACCGAGTCCTTGTGTTTCCATCCAAAGATCGATCACCGATCGCGCACCGCTTGCGAGATCCCGTTACCGTATTACACATCAACAAATCAAACCAATATTCCAACCATATCTAAGTCCATAACACATGCCTTAGTGGGGTTCGGCCATACAACATGGCCGAACCTCACCCATTTGGTTTTTGGGTCCCATTTTAATCCTTAGATCATTTTAATCATGTGGGTCCAAGATCAGCCACCTTTTGATTCATTAACCCAAATACACATAAGTTCATCATTAAAAACCCTAAGTCCAAAAAACACTCCCCATGGGGTTCGGCCATGGTGTATGGCCGAACCCTTGGTCCTTCCATTTTCACCATATTTACCTCTTTTGCCATTATTCTTCCCATGGTTAAACACTCCTTTCATTCATGCATATCTATATCCATAACTTATCCAAAAACATGGATCCATCAATGACTCATTAATCATGACATAAAAGCCATTATAAATCATCCATTTCCTTAGCTTAATCATTCCCTTTCTTAAACATTTAATTTCCTCAACATGCATGGACCTACCATGTCCAAAAATGGATCATGGGGTTCGGCCATACACCATGGCCGAACCCATGATGTCTTATTTTTCATCCCCCTTGTGAATCATTTGTAACATTAGGTTCATGAATAAGGTCCCTCCATGTGTTTAATAATGCACTTTGGTCCAATATTTTGCAACCCATAATCCCTTAACATTTCCTCCATCATTTCTTGGTCAAAATATCTCAAGTCCATTAATATTTTCTCCATGGGGTTCGGCCATACAACATGGCCGAACCCATGGTCCATGGTTCATCATTATTTACAACATTTGAGACCATAAAGAATCATCAACATTTCTCCATGATTTTCCTCATTTAAAACCCCTTTAAAAATTACTAACATTCATCTATTCAAAACCTTAAAATCATTAACCAACAGTCCATGGTTTTCATCCTTTAAACCCATTAAGAATCACTTAATATCCCTCCATGGGGTTCGGCCATACAACATGGTTGAACCCTATGGTTCATTATTTCCTCTAAAACAACATATTTCCATGATTTGTTACCTTGATGGTTCTCATACAAAAAACCCTCGGGTTTGGCCATGCAAAGGCCAAACCATGCATCTTGGTCATTCACCATTCCTTACATGGAACATGCACAAGGTTCTTAGCCATAATAAAATTAGGGTTCGGCCATGCAAGGGCCGAACCATGATCCTTAACTGTTTTCCATGCTTAAGCCTTTTATACATAGTGTCCTTAATCATATCCATTAATCATTGCCTAACTTACTCATTAGGGTTTGTCCATTTTCTATCTCATCTCTTGGATGGATTTTAGATCCATGGCCCATGATATTCTGGCCACTCTTCAATCCAAGAAAATGGAGTTCCATGGTTTTAACTCTCTCAAATTAATAAATCACATCTAGGTATACTTACCACTTCCGCGACTCCTCCGATTTCCTTTTGTTCCTTCTTGTTCCTTAGCCTTCCTTCTTTCTTTCCTCCTTGATCTTCGGCCTTGAGTGTGTTGCTTGAGAGGTCTTGATATGGAAACCCAAAGAGGGGGATTCGGCCAAAGATGGGTGTAGGTTTGAGAGAGGGAGAGGAGGAGAGAATGGAAAATATTCTAAGTCCTTGGTCCTGAGAGGGTGGTCGGCCAAGCTTGGGATCCAATCTTTTTTTCTAAGTCTTTTTCTTCATTTTCTTAGTTGAGAGAGGGCCGGCTTGGAGAGGGAGGGAGAGAGGGAGAGAGTGAGATGAGAAATGAGATGGAAACCCTAGTTTTTCCCATCTTGTTTTGGGTTTCTTGGGTTAGACTCCACCCTCATCAAGGTGGAGTCTTCCCCATGAGCCCATTGACCAAACCAATGGGTGCATGGCCTCCACATGGCCATCACTCTCCTCCCAATGATTTTTGGTTGGCCTTTATCCCTTGGTGGTGGTGGTTGGGAGGAGGTGGAACCAACACCTCACTTTGGGCCAATGCATGCCCTAGCATGTCCATCTTTCAAGCTACCTTGTCTAGCCATAGAGGGAGCATGCCCTCCACATGGCACACCCAACCCCTTATGGCTCACAGTTTTGGCTCATTTACCTTGGGTGGTTTGGTGGTTTTGATGAGGTGGAACCACCACCTCATTTTTCGCCAATGCATGCTCTCCACCTAAGCTTTTGGTCTAGCCATGGGGGGAGCATGCCTTCCACATGGCACTCCATACTATCCCAACGGTTTTGGATGGGTTTTATCTTGATGGTTTCCATGATATGAAACCACCCACTTGACTCACTCATTTTCTGTAACGCCCGCCCCATTTTCACCGAAATCAGAGTCTATTTTTTTTTTGAAATGAATAGTGACAACGAGCGCGGACATCATGACGCGAGTTAAGTCCGAACTTCTAAAGCCCGGCCCTTAACTGGCCAATCCTACGTGTGCGTGGAACTAAGTCCACGAAGAATGGTTCACACGTAGAAGTAAGCTTGCGGAAATTTAACATTAACACGGGGGTTATAATAGAGCCTATCCTACCAGTTTTAAATAGAAGGGAAGATACATCGTTAAATTACTAAAATACCCCTATGTTCATAATTATGTCTCAAAATGATAACGTCCAGCGTATGGTCCAAACCATAGCAAGAAACAATAATTATTACATGCCGACAAGCTATGTTACTTAAATTACAACTTTTCCAAAATAAAACTTAAATAAAACAAAGTAGCTGCTTTCCCAAGCTCCTACGCTTGGCTCCCGTCGTGTCCACCATTTCCGCCGTCTCCTGCGTCATTAGCTAGGGTAGAAGTAGGGCATTAGACAACTTGCCCAGTAGGACTCCGAGTAGGGCTAACACATGGATTAGTGATAACAAACATACCGATAACAATATAATAAAACCATATGATGAATGCCATGCCATGGGTGCCTATGTCATGTGTCCCACCCATCATCTACATCATCCTAAAATGTCATATCCCCCTTGACGGCAAAGCCTCATCAAGATGTCCCCATGTTTGCTTCTCGGTCGCCCTGACGGAGCATGGACTCCGGTTATAGCATATTAAACCATCCCCATGTTTGATTCTCGGTCGCCCCGACGGAGCATGGACTCCAGTTATAGCATCTTAGGCTATCCCCATGTTTGCTTTTCGGTCGCCCCGACGGAGCATGGACTCCGGTTTCATTATTTTCCCGCCATGCCATGCATGAGATGTAAGTGCATTATGCTATGTACTATATATATAATTCATATCCTTAATATAAACTCCATGGTATTGAAATATAATCCATAGACTTAAAAATATCATCCATAGCATTAAAATATAATCCATATCATTTAAAATATCATCCATAGCATTAAAGTATAATTCATAGCATTTAAAACCCATCTTAAGATAAATCACATAATTCCGAAATAAAACGAGGAAACCATCACATACACATAATCCACGGCTTACAAAAAGGTAGGAATCCTACCGAATACCGCTTAGCGTCCCCTTACGTTTTCGTTCGATAATCCGGTCTCCGATCGTGTACCGTTTGCGACGTCCCGGTACCTTATTATACATTTACCAAATTAGTCCATATTTTAACCATGATTAAGTCCCTAACTGATCATAAACCTAGATCCATTAATGATCCCTAACCATGTTACAAGATCATTAAAATCAGCCCTTAACTTAGCCTCATTTTCATTGATTTAAACACATACATAATTCCAAATTTTGCCCATTTAAACATTCTAATTTTGTCAGCCTAAAAGGCAGCAACCCTAAGCTTCATTTAATCATTCATAATATCATCTTAATGCACCCAAATTCATGTCCAACATACATGGGGTTCTTCATTGTGGCCCATAATTACGGTTTTGCCACTACACTTCCATGATTTAATATTTCCTCCATCCATGTATATTTTTGGTCCATACTTCATCCCTATACTTAGCCCCATTAATGATTCATTGATCATGACCTAACATCCCTAAAATCAGCCACTTAATTTAACTAAATTTGCAATCATCTAATCTCATACATAATGCAATATTTAGCCCATAACATGACCTACCAATGGGTCATGGGTTCGGCCATACACCATGGCCGAACCCATGATGCCTTTTTCCCATTTTTTTTGGGTCTATTTCACCTCATTTGGTCCTACCATAAATGAATTTAAATCATACATTTACATCATCCTTTCATAATCATCATGAGATATACTTTGGTCCATTTAATTTAACCATCATTCCATTTTATTTTCCATGGTTCCAAGAACACTAAATTCCTCAAATTCTTCCCATACATGGCCGAACCCATGGTCCATAATTTTATTTTAAAAACCTCATTTCCATTCATTTAAAACCTTGTTTTAAAATACCTAACAAAAATCCACTTAATTACCATTAACATTCTCCATTAATTTCCATACTCTTATAACCATTAAATATCTCATTCCATCACCATAGGGTTCGGCCATACACCATGGCCGAACCCATGGTTCATGATTCCCCATTTTTCCTATGCTTCTTGGTGCCATAAAATCATTCACAGACTCCATGATTTTTCCTCATTTAAACCCCTTTAAATTTTTTTCCAATATTTAATCATTTACAACCCTACAATCATAATCATTCTCCATAGCCTTTAAGCCTTTAAAAACCCTAATTAAGTCATCAACCATTTACCATGGGGTTCGGCTACACTACATGGCCGAACCCTATGGTCCATCAATCCATTCAAAAGCCCATTACTTCCATGCTTAAATCCATTTAATTTCATAACCTCCTTAATCCTTTTACTTATTATTTTTCTTAATCTATCCCTCCCCTTTTTCATCCATTTCTCATCTTATCATTGAATGGATCTTAGATCTAAGGCCCATAACATTTGTTGCCACCATCCATTCTAAGAAATGGATTCCATAAACACATCTTAATCTTTTAAAAAAAATATAATTTCTTGTTTAAGAATTCCTTACCACACCGACGACTCCTTCGTCCTTTCTTTGCTCCCGTCGTATTCCTTGGCCTCCTTTCTCCTTACCTCTTGATCTTTGGTCGGCCAAGATGCTTGATCAATGGTGGAACCCTCCAACTTAGGATCGGCCAATGTAGGGTTTGCTTGAGAGAGGGAGAGGGGAAGATGATGAGAGGGAAGATAATAGACCTTGATCTTAGGGTGATAGACTAAAAATTTCCCTTCTTTCTTCTCTTCTTTTTCCAAGTTTTTCTTCTTCTTTTTCTTTCTTAGAGGTGAGGGACGGTGGTGAGAGGGTGGAGGAGAGGAATGAGAGTGTAGTTTGAGTGGTAAGGTGAAAGCCATCTAATCCTTGATTCCTTAGCCCACACACTTCCATGATGGCCTTCACCCACCAAGCATGGCTCCCTTGTCCTTGGTGGTGGTGGTTGAGACCAAACCACCACCAAGCCAATGGTTTTGGTCCCTTGTGAGAGAGTGGTTTGGTCTTCCCCCTTTGACCACTTGACCATATGATGAGGGGTATGGGTCCCCAGACCTTGAGTGGTGGTGGTTGAGATGAAACCACCACCCTAAGTCCATGGTATTTTTGTGTTTCTTTGGGTGGTTTCAATGGGATGAAACCACCATTTGAGTTACCCCTTTGACTTATCAATTTGACCCTAATTTGACCAACCTAATTAATTAAATTAAATCCTTACTTAGGTTAATTAATTCCTATTTAATTTAATTCCATTAACTTCTCTTTCTAAGAAATCCACCCATGGTTGACCAAGTCAACCATGGTGGATGGCCCCCACCAACACCTACCCTACCCGCCACCTCACTTGATGAGGTGGAGGTGGGCCTTATTCGGCCATATCACTTAAACCCCATTAATCTTAACTTAGGTGATTTAAAATAATTTAATTAACTTAATCCACTTTAATTGTCCTTAGTCCCCTTAACCTATCCATGGTTGACCAAGTCAACCAATGTGGTCGGCCCCACCTTTTCCTTGGTTCACACGCCACCTCACTTGGTGAGGTGGAGGTGGGCCCCACTTGGTTATGCTAGCTTAATCATCTCATCATTAACTTAGGGGGTTTAATTCAATTCAACCCATTCCAATCAATTGGGTCACCATTGGGCCCATGGCCCAATTAAATTATTTTCTACCATTTACCTTAGAGTTTGAATCGTTTTGATCCATTGGGTCCCACATGGTTATCGGGTCCACTTTGACCATTATTGACCCTTTAAATGGATTCCATCCAATCCATGGTCCATTGGACCATACTTGGGCCTTTGCCCCATAATTTGATCCATTTAACATCCATAATATCAAAATTCCAATTTTCCATTATTAAACTAAATAAATGCCATATATATGTTGATTTAAAAATTCGGGCTATTACATTTTCTAGGTGACTCACCCCCATTTAACTCACTCCATGTAATGCAACTCATTCATTTAAATTGATATCTAACTTAGGTCATTCAATTAAGTAATTTAATTCCACTTATTTATCTTTAATTCACCCATGAATTCACCCATGGTTGACCAAGTCAACCATGGTGGCCGACCCCACTTATGCCTTAGCCCACACTGCCACCTCACCGGATGAGGTGGAGTTGGGTCCCACTTGATTATGCCACCTTGACTAACTTGGGTGATTTTAATTAAATAATTCACCTCAATTCACTTGATCCTCCTTAATTCACC
Organism: Chimonanthus salicifolius; assembly: GCA_013350335.1. NCBI lineage: Eukaryota > Viridiplantae > Streptophyta > Magnoliopsida > Laurales > Calycanthaceae > Chimonanthus > Chimonanthus salicifolius. The sequence continues at coordinate 16,705,872 of CM023539.1, forward strand.
TTTGACTTACCCATGGTTGACCAAGTCAACCATGGGGGTCGGCCCCACAAGTACTTTGGTCCACACGCCACCTCACTTGATGAGGTGGGGTGGGACCCAACTTGGTTATGCCACTTGGATATCCACTCCTACCCTTGCCAATGAGATGGACCCCATGCCTTTGATCTTAATTGGGTCCATGCCCCGATTAAATCCATTCCTTACCCATTTACCCTAATGCTCAATCCATCTTGACCCATTAAGTCCCAATCGGGCATTTGACCCAATTGACCACTTTGACCCAATTAAATAAAATCAAGCCTATCCATGGTCCGTTGGACCATACTTGGGCCATTGTCTCAACTTTGATCCATCTATCATTCATTCCATCTATGAATCTAAATCCATTCCTTACCCACTTATCCTAATCATTAATCCATCTTGACCCATTGGGTCCCAATTGGGCATTTGACCGAATTGACCACTTTGACCCAATTAAATAAAATCAAGCCTATCCATGGTCCATTGGACCATACTTGGGCCATTGCCCCAACTTTGATCCACTAAACATCCATTCCATCTATGGATCTCAATTTTTAACATTTAAAATTCATAATAGCCAATATAATTATTGAATTGAAAATCCGGGCTATTACATCCTAGGACTGAACAATGGTCAGAGATTTCCAATAGCTTTGGTTCAGGGCCCCATGACCGTCGCAGAGTACTATCAAGAATTCCTCCGTCTATCATGCTATGCTCTATACATGGTGGACACACAATATGAGAAGGCCCGAAAGTTTGAGCGAGGCCTGCGGCCAAGTATCAGAGCCAAAGTCACTATTTTCAAGTCAGCTACTTTGGCAGAGGTGGTCAGTCGAGCCAGCATAACTGAACAAGAGCTGATGGAGACAGCCAAGTTTGTGGAGAACAGACTGAAGCCAGAGCGGGGGAAATTTTTTCCGCCCACGCAAGAAATTTAGACCCAACTTTGGAAAACCCTTAGCCTCCACTGTTTCCACTGGTGGTTTTCGTCCCAGTCAGCCCTCCATATCAGGACCAGTCTCTTAGTCTCCTCGAGATGTTATCACCTGTTATCAGTGTGGCCAGCAGGGCCATATCAAGAGGGAGTGTCCACACAAATACACTCTGATTTTCGGAAAGCGAGTGAAAAAGGGCGGGGAGTTACATCCACCCGAGGGAAAACGGTTTATTATACATGCCAACAAACAGAGAATTCCTATGACCAGGAGATTACATGGAAGAAATGAACCATCTTGTACTGAACAGTATCAGACTAGACAAAGCGCCGATCACTGAACTACCTACTGTAGTGAAAGACTACGCAGGGGTATTTCCGACAAAACTCAGTGGTTTGCCTCCAAAAAGGAAGATTGACTTTGAGATTAAGCTCTATCCTGGCACTACCCCTGTATCATTGCCTCATTACCGAATATCCCCTAAAAAATGTCAGAGCTGAATGAGTTGCTCAGACTGGGATTCATCTGACACAACACCTCATCCTGGGGAGCACCAATATTATTTGTAAAGAAGAAAGATGGTACTCTTCAGATGTGTCTGGATTACAGGAAGTTGAATCAGCTGACTGTCAGGAACAAGTACCCTCTGCCCAAAATTGATGATCTGTTTGATCAACTCTGAGGCTCCAGCCATTTTTCCAAGATTGATCTTATGTCAGGCTACCATCAAATCTGTGTCAGGGACGAGGACATAGAAAACACGACCTTTAGAACTCGGTATGGACTGTACGAATATGTGGTCATGCCTTTTGGACTCACTAATTCACCAGCCGTATTCATGGATTTGATGAACAAAATAATCCGTCCTTATCTGGATAAGTTCGTAATTGTCTTCATTGATGATATTTTGGTTTATTCCACCAGTCGGGAGGAGCATGCTGAGCATTTGAGGATAGTCCTGGACACACTAAAGAAGAATCAGTTATATGCCAAAGTAAGCAAGTGCGAGTTCTGGCTATCTGAGGTCAACTTCTTGGGGCACGTCATATCAGCAGGAATAATAGTTGTGGACCCGACCAAAGTGGCAGCGGTTAAAGACTGGAAAGGTCTGAGGAATGTGACCGAAATCCGCAGCATTCTTGGAATGGCTGACTACTGTCGAAAATTTATTATGGACTTCTCCAAGGTTGCGACTCCACTCACCCGACTAACTCAGAAATGAGTCAAATTTGAATGGTCGGACGTGTGCAATCGAGGGTTTGAGGATCTGAAACAGAAGCTTATCATCGCTCCCATTTTGATTTTGTCAGAGAGAGGCAAGGGATATGAAATATACTGTGATGCTTCAGGAGAGGAATTGGGTGCTCTCTCACTCAAAGTCATCATGTGGTGGCATATGGTTCAAGGCAACTGAAAATCCATGAACGCAACTATCCCACTCATGATCAGGAACTAGCTGCAGTGGTCTTCACTCTCAAAAGCTGGAGACACTATTTATATGGCGAGAAGTTTGAGGTGTTTTCAGACCATAAGAGCCTTAAATATTTGTTCGATCAAAAGGAGCTCAATTTGAGACAGAACAGATGAATGGAGTACCTGCAAGACTATGAATTTGCACTGCGATATCACCTTGGTAAGGCAATCAAGGTGGCAGATGCCCTCAGTCGTATTTCACATGCAACTGTGGCCAGTCTGATTATGAAAGAAAGGAAATGCTGACGACCATCTAAGAGTTCAATTTACACATCAAAAATCATGGTAGCATGTATAATCTTATGGTACAGTCCAGTATGGTTTCCAAGATTGAACAAGTGCAGAGGACAGATCCTGAAGTGGCAGAAATATGGGCCAAGATGTCGATTAGAGAGGTCATACCATAATGGGAATTACGACCTGGACAAGGTCTCTTATTCCGAGGCAGGATATATGTACCTAAAGGCTGCAGGAGAGAGCTGTTGACAGAAGCTCACCAATCAAAGCTCTTAATCCATCCGGGTAGCACCAAAATGTACCATGATCTGAAAAGGCATTATTGGTGGCATGGACTCAAAAGAGACGTGGCTGACTTTGTCTCTCACTGCTTTACTTGTCAGCAAGTCAAGATAGAACATCAAAAGCCACCAGGGCTGCTCAAACCCCTACCCGTGCCCGAATGGAAATGGGAACACATTACCATGGACATTTTGACACGGCTGCGAAGGTCTTCAAAAACGGACAAACCCGGAGGTGGAGGAGATTTGGGCCAAGATGTCTACTGGTGAAGTCATACCGGAATGGGAATTATGACCGGGACATGGTCTTCTATTCCGAGGAAGGATTTATGTACCTAAGAGTTGCAGAAAAGAGTTATTGGTTGAGGCACATCAGACCAAACTCTCTATTCATCCCGGCAGCACTAAGATGTATCACGACCTGAAGAGACATTACTGGTGGCACGGACTTAAAAGAGATGTGGCAGAATTTGTGGCTCATTGCTTAACTTGTCAGCAGGTTAAGACAGAACATCAGAAACCACAAGGGTTCCTCAAACCCTTACCAGTGTCAGAATGGAAATGGGAGCACATCTCCAGGGATTTTGTTACAGGGTTGCCAAGGTCATCAAAGGGCAACGATGCGATATGGGTCATGGTAGACCAACTGACCAAGTCTGCACATTTCATTCCTATTAAGATGACAGACTCATCTGAGACTTTGTGTCGGCGGTACATCAAAGATATCATCAGATTGCATGGTATGCCTCGGACTATTGTGTCTGACAGAGATGGTCGATTCACAGGCAGAGTATGGCAGAGCATGCAGTCGGCCATGGGAACAGATTTATTGATTAGTACGGCATTCCATCCACAGACTTGTAACGCCCCGCCCTTTTCCAACCTTCCAAGAATCAGAGTCTATTTTTTTTTTTAATAAATAAAGTCAAGTGGAAGAGGGCGGACGACGTCACGACGCGAGCTAAGTTTGGATTTCCAAAGTCCGACCCTTAACTGGCCACCCATGTGTGCATGGACTGGACCCATGGGAAACACTCCACACATGGAACTAAGTAAATCAATCTTAAGCTAACCATTCAATACCATATCAAACTATTCACAAACCATAGCAAAGTTATAAGCTATTACATGTCCATATAAAAGTATTCAAACAACTGTAATTCAAATTCCAGTCCAACACCCAAGCACTTAAGCTTGGCTTTTCTCGCGATCTTCGGCCTTTGCCTTTCCCTTTCCTTTTCCTGCATCATCCTCTAAGGATAGAAATAGGGCGCTAGATCAACGCGCCCAGTAGGTTTTCCGATCAGGGCTACCACATGGTTAGTATATAACATTCATATATCATAGGATATGATCATTAAAAACATCTGAAATCAATGCTATGTATGTAAATGCAAATGTAATGAGTCCCACCCATCACAAGTATACATAGCTATCACTTGACGAGACTCTCATGTCAAGGTAATCCACAGTACTCCTCATTTCCTATGGATAGGACTCTCATGTCAAGGTAATCCACAGTACTCCTCATGTCAAGGTAATCCACAGTACTCCTCATTTCCTATGGATAGGACTCTCATGACAAGGTAATCCACAGTACTCCTCATTTCCTATGAATAGGACTCTTGTCATTAAGTTATTCCTCTTGGCGGGACTCTCATCGCCTAAGGAGGCCCCACAGATGCATCACGGGCATACCGACGGAGTGTGGGCTCCAGCTTCCATAATCATCACCCCATGCCATGCATGAGATGTCAATGAATATATGTCATTTGTAAATATATATCTCATCATTCAAAACCAATTTGAAACATAAAACAATAACAATATATCTCATAAAAACCATGATAAAACCAATTATAAAAGTGGTTACAAGTAGGTAGGAAACCTACTGAAAGTTCACTTAAACCGTCCTTTCTTCTCAACCCGTCACCCTTTCGCGATTGCGCACCGTTCAAAGAGTCTTGTTACCTTATTTCATGTCAATAAGTCAATACAATATACCATCTGATTTCTAACTAAGTCCAAAACCCCATAAACCATTTTGTGGGGTTCGGCTATACCCATGGCCGAACCTTACCTCATTTGAATTTTATCTCCCTTTTCATTTGCTAAACACTTCAACACTTCACATTTCAAAATATATATCTTGATAGGGTTCGGCCATACAACATGGCCGAACCTTACCACCTTGGTTTTGGACCCTTCTTTTCAAATCCTTTGATCAATCCCTTCATATTACAATTTGGCTTGTATTTACGGTTTTTCCATTGGCCTAACCAATGCTTACTTTTGCTAATAATCCAAGTCCATATAACCAATCCACCTTAGTGGGGTTCGGCCATACTACTTGGCCGAACCTCACCAATTTGTTTTTGATCCTTTTACATCTTTCATACATAAATCTTCATTTTGATTTTAACCAATCAAATTACAAGTTAGCCACCATGTCTACTAAATGACCATTAGTGGGGTTCAGCCATATTACATGACCGAACCTCACCATACTGATTTTGTCCCTTTTTCCATCATATATAATGGCTGATTATTTACTTATCACAAGTCCAAAGATAAGCATATATGATTCCTTAATCCAAATCATAAAACAAATTATAATCTCCAACATGATCATTATCCAATTATCCCATCAAAACAGTCTATGGGGTCCGGCCATACACATGGCCGAACCCTATGGTCCTCTTACTCAATGATTACATCATTTATATACAAATTAGGCTTTACACTTTAGCCATGATAACCACATGGTTCAGCCATCCAATGGCCAACCCAAAACAGTAATCTTATCTCCATTTAAATCACATAAAAACCCCATAATATTGTATGGTTTTATCTCTCAAAAACCATCACAAATTACCATATAATTATCATATCATTTCATGGGGTTCGGCCATCCCAAGTGGCCGAACCCTATGGCCTATAATTTAAAACTTTTTTTAACAAATACTTTGCCTCATCAAAACATGTACCAATCTCCATGGTTTTGCATGGTTTTTAGCCTTCAAAACCATCAACCTAACCAACTCTTTTCATGGGGTTCGGCCATCCAAAGTGGCCGAACCCTGTGGTCCATGTTTTCTATCTTTTTGAACATCATTATTCATAATCTAAACCTTTGGTAGATTCGGCCATACCATGGCCAAATCATATTCCATTTAACCAACTTTATTAAACAAAATTCCATGGAGTACTTACCAATTCTCTAAGCCTCTCTTCTTGCCTTTGATCCTTGCTTTCCTCCTTCTTGCTCCCTTAGTTCTTAGCTGATTAGAAGCTTGAACAATGGTGAAAACACCAAAGGATAATTCGGCCAAGAGGGTAGGTTCTTGAGAGAGGGAGAGAGATGAGAATTCTAAGATTTTGCAATGCATAATTCAGCCAAGAAGATAGGTTTTGAGAGGGAGAGAGAGAGGGGTGAAATTCTATGGTTTCTTGGTGATGAAATTTGGCCAATGGTGTGTTGCATCTCCTTTGTATATCAGCCCTCAAACCTCTCATTTACCCTCATTAATTCTTGATCTAACCAAGGAGTCCTTTGGCATAACTAAGGGACTCTTGGCTTAAGATCATGCAGCCTTTCCATCTCCCCAACTGTAACACCCCAATTTCTCAATGAAGCGGAAAATTACGAAAATGCCCCTGAGTTGTTAAATTAATTATTTTGTGATGTCAAATAAGGAAATGGTGGGGCCCATTGCTCAAATTAAGGTCATATGAGCACATTATAAATATCAAATTTGATTGGTTGGGTAATGAACATCAATTGGGTCGAAAATGGTTAAATGGGTTAAATGGCTCAATTGGACCCAATGGGTCAAATTGGATGATTTGACCATTGTGTAAGCTCAAATTAAATGAGGTCAAGCTAAACTGATAGGAAATTAGCTATAGCAAAAATGGTAGGCTTGATCCATATGTAAAAACCATTTACAAATTACCAAAATACCCATAATTGGGTCATGGAGTCAAAAACGGGTCAAGGAGCTAAAGGTGGACCCAACGGGTCAGGTTGATTTTGTTGACCACAACCGACCGTGTGGGCCCACAAATGAGTACAATGGTGAGTTAAATCAGGCTAAGTGGAACTGATTTTATTTAATTTGAATTAAGAATGAGTTGACTCAAATGCATTAAATGGTTGTCAATTAATGAGGTGAGTTGGACATGTGAGTTGGGTGAGTCAAGGTGGAAGTCAATGGGACTGTAAATCACTAAGTTCAGAGGGAATATGAGGAGGTGGCTTGGTCTCAAACCAACCAAAACAAGTCCCACACGTTGGGGACTTGTTTTGGTGATTTCCATGCTAAGTTTAAATGCAAATGGATGGGATTGAGATGAGATACATGGAGAGCTGAATGGTTGCATTGGTTGGTGCCAATGAGTGCCTTGGATAGCACCCAAGACCCATCGTTTTAGGCAAGAATTGATGAGGGAGTGGAGGGGTTTTGGGGGCTGAAATACAAAAGGAATGAACACTCCCATTTGGCCGAATTTCATTCCAAGAAAAACCTTTGAATTCCATCTCCTTTCTCTCCCTCAAGAACAGTTCTCTTGGCCGAACCAGCTGTGGTGTTTTTCATCATAGATCAAGCACTAATTTGGCAAGAAGCTAAGGAAGAAAGAAGGAAACAAGAGGGAAGAAGGCAAAGAGCAAAGGCAAGAAGAAAAGCTTGGAATTTAGTAAGTATTTCCATGGACTTTTGATTAATGAAATGGGATAAAGGAAACATGATTGGGCAATGGGTTGGCCGAATCTACCAAAGACTCAAAATATGGATTTTTATGTTAAAAGAGGGAAAAACATGGACCATAGGGTTCGGCCACTTTGGGTGGCCGAACCCCATGAAATTTATTTGTTAAAGTGATGGTTTTTGTAAGATAAAATCATGCAAAATGATGGACTGTTTTTGTATGTTCAAATTAGGCCTAAGATGCAAGTTGAAAGGGTTTTTAAATTATGGATTTGGATGTCATGGTTTGGGCCATGGAATGGCCGAATGCATCATGGGCTCAAACCTTTGGCAAAGTGGGTGTAAATGATAAAAAAAATGGACCATTGGGTTCGGCCATTTTGGATGGCCGAACCCCATGGAAATTGTATGGGTATTTAATGGTTGTTGAAGTGTAAAAACCGTACAATACTATGGGGATTTTTACGTGATTGAATGGACATAATATGTAAGTTAAAAAGGTCCAACAAATGGGCATAGGGTTCGGCCACATGGGATGGCCGAACCCCATAAAAGTATTTGATAATTTGGTATGGTTTTTGGAGAGATAAAAACCATACCAATGGTGGAGAGTCTTATGTGATTTAAATGGAAAAAAGTGTTACTGTTTTGGGTGGTCATGGGATGGCTGAACAATGTAGTTAACATGGCTAAAGAGTAGAGCCTAACTTGTAAACAAATGATGGATCATTGAGTGGGAGGATCATAGGGTTCGGCCATATGAATGGCCGAACCCCATAGACTGTTTTGTTGGAGATTATGATTGGGTTGTATGATTTTGATTCAAGAATTATGTATGTATATTATGTATTTAATATCAGTAAATAACCAAGCATGATAGATAAGGAAGTATGGGATAAAAAAATACATAGGGTGAGGTTCGGCCATGTAGTATGGCCGAACCCCACCAATGATTATTGATGGACTTTGTGCTAATTCATAATGAATGGGAGATGTATGTATGTATGATGTAAAGGACCAAAGAAAAGTGGTGAAGTTCGGCCAAGTAGTATGGCCGAACCCCACTAAGGTGGAATAGTTATGGATGTTAGTTTCAATATGGTTTAAGGTCAATGGCAAAACCGTAAATACTAGTCAAAGTTCAATATGAAAAGATTGACCAAAGGAATTGATTTGTGGGCCAAAACCCAAGTGGTATGGTTCGGCCATGGTGCATGGCCGAACCCTACCAAGATATGTTTGTAATATGTAATGCCTAATGAGGATTAAATAAAGGAGAGATCAAATTAAAGTGGGTGATGTTCGGCCATGGGGCATGACCAAACCCCACCAGATGATTCATGGGATCTAGACTTGATTAGAAGTCAAGAATATTGAGTATTAACTTGCTGTTATATGGACAAGGTAACGGAACTTGAACGGCGCACGAGTCGTGACCAGGTGAAGCTCAAAAAGGAACAGACACTTAAGCAAAGTTTCAGTAGGTTTCCTACCTACTTGTAACCACAGTTTTTACCCTAGTTTTCTTTATGAGATTCTTGTTTATTTTATGTGGTTTCAAATGATATGTTATGCATTTACAAATGGCATACACAGCATTGACATCTCATGCATGGACATGGGATGCTGAATGAGGTTCTACAGTGTTGCAATTATGGGTTACGTCTTCCTTAGGCAATGAGAGTCCCGCCAGGAAGAGTAACGTGAGGATCATAGTCACATTGGTCTCCTTAGGCGATGAGAGTCCCGCCAGGAGGACTAATAGGTGATATGAATCAACTCAATGATGAAGAGATGGAAGTGTATTGTGATTTACCTTGACGGTGCGAGGCACGTCAAGTGATGGCTATGAATGTACATGATGGGAGAGACTCATTGCATGTGCATACTTCATAGCATTGTTTTACCTGTTTTTGATGATCATGTATTATGATATATATATGCATGTTTTATATGCTAACATGTGGTAGCCCTGATTCAGGAACCTACTGGGCGCGTTGATCTAACGCCCTAATTCTATCCTCAGAGGAGAATGCAGGTACAAGGAAAGGGAAAGAGAAGGTCGATGACCGGGAGGGGAGCCAAGCCCAAGTGCTTGAATGATGAACAGGATTACTTATCTACTGTTATTTGAATTGTATATTTTGATGGACATGTAATAAGTTAATACTTGCTATGGTTTGATTAGACTATTAACTATGGATGGTTGTTTATCTTAATTATCATTTGGACTGTTACTTGCTATTTTTTCATATTATTTCCACAGTTAATCTAGTTTATTCCACATGTTGTTGTTAGTTCCATGTGCGATTCATTATCATGGTCTAGTCCATGTACACATGAGTGGCCAGTTAAGGTTCAGACTTGAGTAGGGTTTAATGATTTAAATGGAAAAGAAAGAACCATAGGGTTCGGCTATAGTGCCCATGGAAAGACTTGATTTATTTTATTGGGTTTTTAAGAATGAAAACCATGGAAGTTATTAATAAGTTTATAGGGTTTTCAAACTTGAAGATAATGGATTTATACTTATGTTTTTAAGAGGATTTTAAATGGAAGATCATTGATAATGTAATATGATGTTTGGAGGGGTGAGGTTCGGCCATGGTGTATGGCCGAACCCCACCAAATAAATTTATGAAATTGGGGTTTTCATAAGCATTGGATTATATGGACATAAGGTTAATAATTTTTAATGGAACCATAGGGTTCGACCATGGGTATGGCCAAACCCCATGGAAGGGATATTGATAAAATGTAATGGAGTTAAATTAATGGTTAAGATCATGAACCATTGGGTTCGGCCATGGTGTATGGCCGAACCCCATGGGGTTGTTTTAGAATGGAGATAGATTTTGGTTACCAAAATTGGAAAGCATCCAATTAGGAAAGATGGTTTCTAATTTAGGAAACTATCTAATTTTGGAAGGGGTTGCTAAACTTGGAAAGCATCCAATAATGGAACGATGGTTTCTAATTTAGGAAACTATCTATTTATGGAAGGTGGAGTTTAATTATGGAAGCCTTCCAATTATGGAAATGTGGAGTTTATTTATGGAAACTTTCTAATTATGGAATTTTAAATTGGTAAGTTTTAATTATGGAAGGTTATTGGATAAATATGGACTTTCTAAATAAGGATTTTGGAAGCCATAGGGTTCGGCCATGGGTATGGCCGAACCCCATGGAGTTGGATTGTATTTTAATGTAAGTGAATTTATTAAAATACAAGGATGGTTATTAATTTAGAAAGGATCTAACGTGGAGATTAAATTAGTAACTTACTAATTATGGAACTTAGATGGAAGGCAATTCAAAATTTGGAAACCTTCTGTTTATGAAAGGATGCCCATGAATGGCAATTTTGTAATTATGGAAGTTGGATGCTAAAATAGGAAACTTTCTAAGTATGGATTATTATTGTTATAATTGGAAATTATACACCATAGGGTTCGGCCAAGGTGTATGGCCGAACCCCATGGACCAAATTAAGGGATTTTATGGATCGGTTTTGAACATAAACATGAGGTAATGGACACCAATGTCAAGGTTATAAATACTTGCAAAATATAGAAGGTTAGCTAGGAGTGGCAATCTGGTAAATGTATGGATTATTTGGAACCTAAGCAAGGAGAAAGGGTTATGGTTATGAACAATGGCATAATTGTAATTAACTAAAGATTAGACCATGGGTTCGGCCATGGTGTATGGCCGAACCCCATGGGGTTTTGTTTATGGACTTAGAACCTTGTAAATCAAGTGGGACTTAGTGTTATTTATTATTATATTATAAGGTAACAGGATCTCGCAAGCGGTGCGCGATCGGTGATCGATTCTTGGACGAAAGACGCAAGCACACGTTAGAGGTCTTTGGTAGGATTTCACCTCTTTGAAACCATGGGTTTATGTACACTTGTTTTATCTTAGGATTGATGAAATTATGTTTCAAATGATGTGATTTAAATATGATTTTGAAATGCTATGTTTATGTTATAAATAGCATGTGTTGAATGTGTTTCAAAGGTTGATTTTAAATATTATGTCTATATCAGAAAAGAGCATGTGATTTAAGTATGATTTTGAAATGCTATGTTTATGTTATAAGATAGCACGTATTTCATTGGCATCTCATGCATGGCATGGGGTGGAGGATTTGTAAACGGAGGGGTCACACTCCGTCGGGGCGTCCGAAAAACCTATATGCGGTACCTTGATGTGATTTCCATCAAGAAGATTCCGGAAGGTCCACACTTCGCCTGGGCGTCCGGAAGACGTATGTGGTGTGTACATTTATGTACATGTGATGGGTGAGACTCATTGCATTTGTCATCATTGCATGGCATGGATTTTACATGGTTTCGGATATTATGTTATAATATATGTTTTGTACTAACCATGTGTTAGCCGTAATTGGAATACCCACTGGGCGCGTTGTTCTAACGCCCTACTTCTACCCTAGTTGATGACACAGGAAATCAGGGGAACGACGAACGCAAGACGGGCCAGGCATAGGAGCTTGGAAGACTTATTTTATATGTTTTGAATAAAGTTACTCATGAACTTGTATTTGAGTACCTAGATTTCGGAATGTAATAACTTAGATGGTTGGATGATTTATCGGATAATCATGATGTGTAATGATGATTAAGGACTTGACGTACTTTACTATCTGAATGGAATAGAACTTGGTTCTATTATGATTCCGCAATTGTGATGTTATGATTCTGCAGGTTATGATTTTATTCCGCAAGTTGATATTGCTATATGTGAACCATTTTCGTGGACTTAGTCCATGCACACATAGGGTTGGCTAGTTAAGGGTCGGACTTTGGAAGTTCGGACTTAGCTCGCGTCGTGACATCTCACCCTCTATCACTCTACTCTGTTATATATAAAAAATATATATATATATATATATATATATATATATATATATATATATATATACTCTGAATTTACTGGAAAAAACGAGTGAAAAAGGGCGGGGCGAAGGAAGAAGAAGGATTGGGAGAACAAGCGAAGGAAAAACCGAAGGAGTAGTGTAAATGGTTAGTAGTTTGATTTTATATTTTTGTTTAAAAGAAAAGAACCATAGGGTTCGGCCAAGGTGTATGGCCGAACCCCATGGAAGAGAATTGGTAAATGGAAGAAGATTTGGGGATTGCATGGCCGAACCCCATGGAAGGTTTTGGTGATTTTAATGGATGAACATGGGTCATATTTTTATGGATGATGATTGGTAAATTTATTTGATCTATGGGTTGGAAAACCATGGAAGGACATTGTTTGGGTTTAATGGATTTCAAAAGGATTTAAATGGAATTATGTTAATGCAATTAGATCATTAAATTAATGGAAGCATGAGCCATAGGGTTCGGCCACAATGCATGGCCGAACCCCATGTAAGAATATTGGTTAAATATATGGCCGAACCCCATGGAGTTGTTTTATTATGGTTGTTGGATTTTAATTGATTTAATGGAAGGTTGGATCCTAGGTTTGGAAACTTTCTAATTATAAAGTTGGATATTTAATTTAGAAAGTTTCTATTTAAGGACTTTCTAATTATGGAGTTGGATATCCAAGAATGGAAGGAATGGATTGTTTTTAGAAGGGGGAGATTAAATTAGAAAATATGGAAGGATGCATGCTAAATTTGGAAACTATCAAATTATGGAAGTTGGTTGCTAAATTAGAAAGATTTTATTTATGGAAGTTGTATATTGAATTTAGAAAGTTTCTATTTATAGACTTTCTAATTATGGACCTAAGATGATGAACCAACTAAGGGATCATATGGGTTTAATTTTAAAAGGATATTAATATGTCTAATGGATTTAAATAAAGGAAGGTCATTGGTTATTCTTATGGAAGATTGGAGGATCAAAAATTATAGAATTATGGGTCATGTATGGACGTAATATTTTATATGAATGGTAGACCAATTGGATAATGCAAATTTATGCTTAGGGAGTATATTATTGGTTTTTGCTTCGGTTGTTGAACCTAAGATTATAATCTTTTAAATGGAATTAAGATATCATAGGGTTCGGCCAAGGTATATGGCCGAACCCCATGAATCATGTTAAATGGCAATCTTGAAATTATGTGAAATATTGGACATAGGGTTCGGCCATGGAGTAAGGCCGAACCCCATGAACTACTGTATGGATTGGTTATGGAATTAACCTAATGATTGATTAAATATTAAATGAAGGATACAAATTTATGTTTATCAATTATGATATGGGTTATGATAACTATGGATGGCATTTTAGTAATTAAGTGAAAAATAAGGGACCATGGGTTTGGCCATGGTGTGTGGCCAAATCCCATGGGAATTGTTTGATGAATATAGGGTTATGCATTTTGGATTAAAATAAATGGAATATTAACTAAGGTTTAGACCAATGGCATTTTGGTAATTAATGGAATAAATGAACAAAAAGGGTGAGGATTCGGCCATGATGTATGGCCGAACCCACAAGTTTGGTTTGTAACACCCTGGAATTTCAAAGTTATCAATTTATATGAAATTATTCACATTTACGGAATTGCCATTGTGATATAATTGATTTGAATTTAAATGGGTCAATGGTTCAATCAAGACCCAAAGGATGGTAGTTTTGTTTACAAAACAAATAAATGTATAAGATATACTTAAACGGGTCAAAAGTCATAATTCGGTCAAATTTTGTTAAATGGGTCAAAAATGACCAAATTGGACACAATGGGTCGTAGTTGACATATTTGACTATTTGGTGAGCTCAAAGCTTAATTTGGTTAAGATGAGTTAAATGTTTGAGTTGGGTTTGAGTTGAAATAAATGTTGGAGTTGAGTTGAGTGGAATTTGTTAGTTGAGTTACATTAATGAATGAGTTGAGTTTTGGGTGAGTTAAATATATGAGTTAGATGGAATAATTGTTTAAGTGAGTGTATGAGAGTGGAGTGGACTGGTGGTAGGTTTTAAACACCATGAACGTTGGCTGCATGGGAGGTATTACCATGCATGTAACTCCCATTTAAGTGGTAAAGGAAATGGGAGTTACATTTTGAAAATACATGGAAAACGTTGGAGGTGGGAGTGTTATTTCAAATGCAAAGTGTTTACACGTTGGAAATGGTTAGAGTACATTGGTTGGGTCTTCAAAAGACAGCAATAAATAGATTGATGGTTCATGCATGTAACTCCAAGGTTGGAGAACAAATGGGTAGCTGATTGGAGGAGTAACACATAAGAGATTACAGCATTTTAAATTCAAATTAGATATTAAATCAATGGGAGTAACAAAGTGTGTTCACACTTGGAAGAGGGGAGTTTTTATTCCAATGATAGAACTCCCACATGGGACGTTGATGAGGGCCAAATGGGGCTGATTGGAGCTGTTGTTTGTGGAGTTACACTTGAGAGTGGTGGCTGTTACATAAGCCAAAATTTAGAGGCAACCAACAAGGGACGGTGCAGCACATGGGAGTTACATTTCAAAATGAAACTCCCATGTGAGACCTTAAGGAGAGGGGAGGTTACATTAGTCCAACCACAAGAGACGTTGGTTGCTTGGGCTGTTTCATTTCATAGATGAAACCCCCAAGTAACATAAAGAAGTTTGATTAAAGTGAGGGAGTTACACAAGGGTAACCTTGGACTGTTTTTGATCAAACAAGGGATTCTCATTTTACTCTCTCTATCTCTCTTTCTTTCTTGGACTGTATTATCATCTCCCAAACACCAAGAACAACAGCTGGTCACGAATTTTGTAATCAGTCTTGGGTTGTTTTCTTTCACCAAATCAAGAGCACACATTGAGCAAAGGAGGGGGGGATCAAGGTTTCCCATCTAAAAGCCAATATTCTATCTATCTCGCTTTGCTGTCCTTGATTTTTCCAAACACCTAAAGCAGCAGCTGGTTGTTTAAATCAGTCCTTGACCATCAAGGAATCAAGAAGAAGGAGAGGCTAAGAAAGGGAAAGGAATAAGCCGGAGTGAAGATCAATTGGAGGAGTCGCGGAAACGGTAGGTTTTTCGATAAACAATTTTTAAATCATGATCCGGCCATTGGATGGCCAAATCTAACAAGGGTTAGATATTGGATGGAGGTACATGAATGAGATAAAAAGATGGACCATAGGGTTCGGCCCCATTGGATGGCTGAACCCCATGGAAATAATTGATTTATTTGGATGGTTTTTGGAAGTTAAAACCATACAAGTATGGGACTGTTTTTAGATGATAAAAGTGGATTAAGTTTGATGTTTTTGAAGGACAAAAATCATGTCAAAACATAGTAAATTTTATATATGTCAAATGGGTCATTTTGTGGCCAAAAATCAGTAAGTAGGATAAGAAGATTTACATCAAGGAAACCTTGGGGTTTGGCCATGTGTATGGCCTAACCCCATGGACTGTTTTTGATGGTGATTTGGGTCAAGTGTAGGATGGATTTTTATGTAAACATAATGTGCTTTGATTTAAGAATAAACTAAGTTTATAAATGGATAAATGGATCTAAACCATAGGCCATGAGGTTCAGCCAATTGGGTGGGCCGAACCCCATGAAATGGTATGACATTTCATGGAAGTATTAAATGGTTTTGTGAGATTTTAAAGGATTTAAAGTGAAGATAAGTTTACTATTTTTTTAGGTAACTAGGGCTTGGCTGAACCATATTAATACTATGGTTAAATTATGGATTAAAACCATGGACAATGGTTGGATTAATTACACCAAGAACCATAGGGTTCGGCCATATGTATGGCCGAACCCCATGGACTGTTATGTGGATATTTGGATTGAGTTTATAAAATGGAAATCATACAAAGTGATGGGCTTATTGGATGGTTTTGAAAGGTAAAAACATGATAACATTATACTGTTATCCTATGTCTAAATGAGACCATAAACATGTTTAAAAGGACCAAAACTATGGGGTTTTATGGCTAAGATAGGACATGGAAGTTTAAGTGGATTTTTGGGACTTAGACTAAGTTAGAATCACATGAATGAATGCTTAACTTGCTGTTATGTAAATAAGGTTTTGGGATTTCTAGAACGGTGTACAAGCCGTGATCCGAAGACGGTGCAAAGGAAGGGTCGAACAAAGTAAACTAGTAGGTTTCCTACCTTTATTGTAACCACTATTTCATATGCTGTTTTATGTTGATTTCAATAACTTATATGATTGTAAAGTTATGTTTCTAAATGACATGTTTGCGTAGACATCTCATGCATGGCATGGGATGATGGTGTTGTAACCGGAGGCCACACTCCGTCGGGGCGTCCGAAAGACCACTGTGGGGTACCCTGATGATGAGAATCCCATCAGGAGGAATCCGGAGGCTACACTCCGTCGGGGCGTCCGAAAGACCACTGTGGGTTACCTTGACGATGAGAATCCCGTCAAGTGATGTCTATGTTGAATGGTGTGGGTGGGACTCATTACATGTTCATTTCATACATAGCATGTTTTTATGGAATTTTGTCTCACATGTATTATTATTATATTATTTGCATGTTTTGACTAACCATGTGGTAGCCCCATTCGAAAACACTACTGGGTGCGTTGATCTAACGCCCTATCTATATCCTTAGTGGATAACGCAGGGAAAGGGAAGAACGTGGATCGAGATGAAAACCAAGCATAGGAGCTTGGGCATTTTGAATGGATTTGAATGGACATAAATGGACTAATTATGGATTTGTTATTTGACATATTTGGACAATGTAATTTGGTAATTAGTTATGTTGGCTTGTAATAAGTAGTTAAGATAGATGCTATGGTTTGTTTTATGTTGGATGTTTTGATTAAACGATTAGTTAAGATTGATTAGTAATTTTGGAGAATAAGTTATGTATTTTGCTATCTAAGAATGGAAAATTGGATTAGTCATAGGTTCTATTATAACCTCAGTTAGATTTAGACTAAGTTAATTCCGCAAGTTATATATGTACCATGTGCGGATCAGTTTTATGGACTTAGTTCATGCGCACATGGGCTTGGCCAGTTAAGGGTCGGATTTAGAGATCCGAACTTAACTCGCGTCGTGACACTCTGGCTCGATCACATGATTATTTTATTAAAAAAAAAAAAACTCTGAAAATTAGAGTGAAAACGGGCGGGGTGTTATATGGTTTATGGACTTGGACACTATTGTAAATCAAGTGGGACTTGGTTTTAATTGATTAATATGTTATAAGGTAACGGGACCTCAAAAGGTGTTTACGATCATGAGCGGTTACCAAACGAAAGACGCAAGGACACGTAGCGGTCTTTAGTCGGATTCCACCTCTTTGAAACCATGGGTTTATGTACACTATTTTTATCTTATTTTTGATGAAATTTATACTGCAAAGGATATGTTTCAAATGGTGATTTTAAATGCTATGTTTATATGATTAAAATAGCATGTGTTGGATATGCTTAAAAATGTGATTTTTAATGCTATGTTTATATGATAAAATAGATGTGTTTTCATTGGCATTTGCATCTCATGCATGGCATGGGAGGGATGATATGTCGCCGGGGACCCACACTCCTTCGGGGCGTCTGTAAAGCACTCGTGGGGGGAATACTGTAATATCCCAGATTTTCAATATAGCAATATTTACGAAAATTGCCATTAAAATTATGAATTAAAAAGGTTATGACCATAGATGAGAAAATTGTGGGGCCCATTGTTCAATTAAGACCCAATTTACGTGTTATAAGGATCAAATTAAATTAGATGGGTAATGTACATCTAATTGGGTCAAGGTGATTATTTGGGTCAAAAGACCCAATGGGGACCCAATGGGTCGTGGATCAACTTGTTTGACCATTGGGTGAGCTCAAGCTTAAATTAAAATGGTGAGTTGAATGAGTTGAATGTGGACGGTTTACATTTCAAATTCAAATTCAAACAATGGTTGTACGTTGGAGAGATGAAGGTGGTTTAAAATTCAAATTCAAAACAAATGGGGTGGACGGTTTTACATTTGAAATTCAAGCAAATGGGGTGGATGGTTTTATATTTGAAATTCAAACAAATGAGATGGAGGAGTTATGTTTAATTCAAATTCAAAACAATGATACACGTTGGCGAGATGGGAAGTTTTGGTTACACATTTCAAATTCAAAACAAAGATATACGTTGGAGAGATGGAGGTGTGTTGGTTTATTTCAAATTCAAACAAATGAAGGTGATTTGTTGTTTCAAATTCAACAAGGATACACGCTAGAAAGGTAGGGAGTGTTGGTTTAATTTTTAAATTCAAACAATTGGAGGAGTATTGGTTTATTTCAAATTCAAAGGCACACGATGGAGAGATAATGGAGATGGTTATGGTTTAATTTTCAAATTCAAACAAGGCTTAACTCTCCCTCTCCCACTTGGCTATCTCTCTCCCTCACACTCTCTCTTAGCCGACCAGCATTCTAAGGAAAAGGAGATCAAACACTTGGAGAATTCTATCTCATTCTCTCCCTCTTTCTCTCCCAAGGCCGGTTCTCCTCTCAAAGACCAAAAAGGTTTGAAGCATTGTGCTAAGCTTCTCTCTCAAACCTGCCTCCATCTTGGCCGAACCAACCCTTGGTGATCTTATCTTGATCAAGCTCATATATTGGCCGAAGATCAAAGAGAAGAAGAAGAAGGAAGGCTAAGGATTAAAGAGGAGCAAAAGGAAAACGGAAGAACAAGCCAAAGCAAAGATCAAATCGGAGGAGTCGCGGAAACGGTAGGTGCTCAATAAACTTTTATTAAGTAAGATAGCCAAGGAAACATGATCAGGCTATTGTATGTACAAATCCTAAAGGAATATACGAAAACCATTGAGTATGAAAAAGAGGTTGATTAGGTTCGGTCATGATGAATGGCCGAACCCATCAAAAGGTATGATCATGGCTATGAAGTTTAAAGGAAGAGATAAGGAACCATAGGGTTCGGCCATGTGTATGGCCGAACCCCATGGAAGAAAATGAATGATAAATGATATGTTAAATGGAAGGTTATTATATATTTCTAAAGGGATTAAATGGAAGTACGAATGGGAAACATCAAAGGATCAAATGATAAAATTGTATGTTATAGTTTGAAGGAAAGTAAAGAACCATAGGGTTCGGCCATGTGTATGGCCGAACCCCATGAAGGGTTTTTGATGTTTTTAAAGGGTTTAAAATATGTGGGAAAGTGATGGACTTGGATATATTTTATTTACCAAAAAGAATGGAAAGAGGAGCACCAAAACAAAAGGGGTGAGGTTCGGCCATGGTGTATGGCCGAACCCCACCAAGTGCTATGTATGGTGTTTTGTTTTAAAAGGTCTAAAAATATTCAAATGGATAGAATTATGAGAACCATTCATAGATGGATAAAGGTTTTAATGAAAATAAGGAACTATAGGGTTCGGCCATGTATATGGCCTAGGGTGACAATGGTGGATGATTAAGGGCTAGATAATTAGATGAATGGATTGGTAACTAGTCTTATGTATGAAGGATTAAAGGACCAAATTTAAGATGGTGAGGTTCGGCCATGTTGTATGGCCGAACCCCACTAAGGTGGATTTGTTTTGGACATTGGTTGTTAGCAATATTAAACAAGGGTTTAGGCTAGTGGCAATATTGTAAATATGGAATGAAATGATCAAAGGACTTGAGAGAGGGGTCAAAACCAAAGTGGTAAGGTTCGGCCATGTTGTATGGCCGAACCCTCCCAGGGGATGTTTGTAGTTTGAGGTGTTTAATTAAGTTAATTGGATGGTGTTGGTTAAATAAAAAGAGTGATCAAATTCAAGTAGCTGAGGTTTGGCCATGGCCTATGGCCGAACCCCACAAGGTGGTTTTTGGACTTAGATTTAATTAGAAATCAAAAGGATATTGTCTTGACTTATTGTTATATAAACAAGGTAACGGGACTTCTTAAACGGTGCGCAATAGTAAACGGGTGACGGTTTAAGAAGAGCGAATATTTTAAGTGACATTGGTGTAGGTTTCCTACCTCTTTGTAACCACACTCTATACTTAGTTTTTATCTTGATTTTTATGAGATATGTGTTAAACTATTACGTTTCAATGTGGATTTGAATGTTAAGATTTATTTACAAATGGCATGTATTCATAGACATCTCATGCATGGCATGGGGTGATGGTTATGTAACCGGAGGGTCCACACTCCGTAGGGGTGACCGAAAAACCTATGTGGTGGTACCTTGATGATGAGAATCCCATCAAGAGGAAACCGGAGGGTCCACACTCCGTCGGGGCGTCCGAACAACCTATGTAGTGGTACCTTGATTATGAGAATCCCATCAAGAGGAGGCTATGTGTACTTGTGATGGGTGGGATTCATTACATTTGCATACATACATAGCATTGTTTCTGTAAGATTTTGATGATCATGTATTAATATGTTATATGCATGTTTTATACTAACCTTGTGGTAGCCCTAATCGGAACACCTACTGGGCGTGTTGATCTAATGCCCTATTTCTGTCCTTAGTGAATGACACAGGAAAGGGAAAGGTCGAGGATCGCGAAGGAAACCAAGCATAGGAGCTTGGGCATTTGAATGGTTTAATTATGGACATTCTGTTTAAGTTTACAAGGACATGTAATTCGTTAGTTAGATGTTGGCATGTAATAACTTAGTAATATTTGCTATGGTTTGGTATGGTTTGAATGAATGATTAGTTTAAGGTAATTTTTGGAGATATGATGTTGTACTTTGCTATCTAATAAAATGGAGTAGTCATAGGTTCCATTATAATCCGCAGTTAGTTTAAGTAATATTCCGCAAAGATTATACTTTACTATGTGAGAACCATTCTCATGGACTTAGTCCATGCTCACATCGGTTTGGCCAGTTAAGGGTCGGACTTTAGAAGTCCGGACTTAACTCGCGTCGTGACATCCCGCTCTTCATCACTTTTGTTTATTTTATTTTTTAAAAAATAGACTCTGATTTCTAGTGAAAAAAGGGCAGGGTGTTACAAATACCTTGATGAGGAGAATTCCATCAAGAGGATACTATGTGTAAAATGTAGCCGAAGATCCACCACTCCGTCGGGGCGTCCGTAAAACAATTGTGGGGGATACCTTGATGTGACATCCATCAAGAAGATTCAGGAGATCCACCACTTCGTCGGGCGGTCCGTAAAATAATCGTGGGGGATACCCTGATGAGGAGCTTTCCATCAAGAGGTTATTTTGTGATGGGTGGGACTCATTGCATATGATAGCATGGCATGGCATTGAATCGGCATGATTATGATCTTTATTATCATGCAACGTTTCTTGTTTTTATCTGTATGATTGGATCTCTATTATTATACACTGTTGGATGCAATGCTTTATAAGTATGCATGATTTATTATAATTGTATTTGATATATATTATATCTGGATTTTTTGGTACTAACCCATGTGTTAACTTTAATTGGAATACCTACTGGGCGCGTTGTTCTAACGCCCTACTTCTACCCTAGTGCATGATATAGGAAACAAGGAGAACGATGAACGCGAAACGGGCCAGGCATAGGTGCTTGGAGGATTAAAGTTTATATTTTGTTTAAGATACTCATGGGCTTGTATTTTGTGTATCTAGAATTCAGATTGTAATAACTTAGATGAATTTGTAATACCCCGGATTTTTCAATATATTATTTATATGAAAATTATCCATTTTTAATTATGAATTTTAGATTGGATCTTATATGGATAGAGAATTGGGCCATGACCCAATTAGGACCCAATTGATTGTGGAATTAGTTTCATTAAAATTTAAATGGGTTGAATTATTTTAGTAATGCATTATGTCCAGAATTAATTAAAAGATTTTATGGCCGTGTATGGGATAAGTTTGGCCGAATTTTAGATAATAAAATCTATCATAGGCGCATGGGATCTCTTAAAAAGGGTGTACATATTTTCTTTAAATAAATAAAAGAAGTATCTACATTAAAAGAAGGGGCGCACGGCATAGGGGATTTGTTTAGCTATAGTACATTCCAAATGAAGGAAGAGAGGTCGGCAATGGCTAAAAATAACACATGGGGCGCACGGCCAAAGGGGGGAGTAGCTATCTTAAACACTTCCTAAATATGGACCAAGGAAAATTATAAAAGGGAGAGAGGGACAAGGGCACAAGGTTACACTCTATTTGAATTCTCTCTCTATCTCTCTCAATCTCTCATTCTCGCCAAGATCAAGAGCAAGAAGAAGAAGAAGGCAACCAGCAAGAGGTGTTCCTTGTTTGAAAGAAATTAAGAAGAAAGGAGAAGGATTGGAAGAACAAGAAATCGGAAAAAGGTTAGTACTTTGTTTGATAAATTTATCTTGAAATAAAAAAACCATAGGGTTCGGCCATACGAACCCCATGGAAGAAGCTTGGAGATAAGTTTTAATGATTTGAATGGAAAGGAAGAGCCATAGGGTTTGGCTATAGTGCATGGCCGAACCCCATGGAAACATTTGATTTATTTTGTTGGGATATGTATATTGAAAACCATGGAGGGAAATTGGATGGCAATTGGGTTTATGTTCTTAGATTTTAGATCATGGAAACCTTTGATGGTTAAGTGGTTTGGATTTAAAAAGAGGAAAAGAATGGAACCATAGGGTTTGGCTATGGGTATGGCCGAACCCCATGGAAATGGATTTGAGAATTAATTACATAGATTGAAAACCATAGAAAGTTATGATTAATGGAGTTGTGATGAGGTTATTATTAAATTTTAATGGATCCAAATTAAATAGTCGAGATTATGAACCATAGGGTTCGGCCATGGTGTATGGCCGAACCCCATGGAATTGATTATTAAATTAGAAACTATCTAATTATGGGCCATAGATTAAAATGGAAGGAGGAGTTTATTTATGGAAACCTTTTACTTAAGGAAATGGTATGTTAAATTTAGAAAGTACCTAAATTTGGAAAGCTTCCAATTATGGAAGGAGTTGCTAAAACTAGATTTGTTCTATAGGTGAGGTTCGGCCATGGTGTATGGCCGAACCCCACTAAAGTCCATTTATGGAAGTTTGTCTAATATTGGAAAGTTTCTATTCTTGGAAAGTGGACATGGAAATTAGAAAGTATCTAATTGTAGACCATGAAGATTATTTATGGGAACTATCCAAGAATGGAAGGTGGATATTAATTATGGAACTTAGATTAAATGGAAGGTGATTCTAAGTTTGGAAACCTTCTATTTATGGAAGGTTGGCCATGAATGGCAATTTTGGTAATTATGGAAGTTGGATGCTAAAATAGGAAACTTTCTAAGTATGGATTATTAATGTTATTTTGGAAACATAGAAGGTGGAGATAATTGGAAACAAGGACATCATGGGTTCGGCCAAGAGTATGGCCGAACCCCATGAATCAAACTTATGAGTTGTGTTTTATGGACTTGATTTGGTTAAGGAATTCTTAAAGGGTTTAATTATGGTAGATTTAAAGGAATGAGGGAACCAATGGCAATTTTGTAAATGTATGGAAATATTGGACATAGGGTTCGGCCATGGTGTATGGCGGAACCCCATGATTTAATTATTGGACTATGTGATTGGATTCAAGAAGTGTGTATTATTTTGGAACCTAAGCAAATAAAGTGGCTATGGTTATGTACAATGGCATTATGGTAATTAATTGAATTAATGGACCATGGGTTCGACCATGGTGTATGGCCGAACCCCATGGGGTTTTGTTCATGGACTTAGAACCTTGAAAATCAAGTGAGACTTGGTTATGATTAATTATTGTGTTATAAAGTAACGGGATCTCACACGGCGTTTACAATCGTGAGCGGTTACCGGACGAATGACGCAATCAGACGTTAGCGGTCTTTGGTAGGATTCCACCTCTTTGAAACCATGGGTTTAATTTACAATGTTTTTTATCTTATGTTTGATGAAATTATGTTTTAAAGGATATGCTTTATATTGAATTTTAAATGCTATGTTTATTTGTATAAAATAGCATGTGTTGATTATGTTTCAAACGTGATTTTAAATGCTATGTTTATGTTATAAAATACCATGTATTTCATTGGCATCTCATGCATGGCATGGGGTGGAGGATTTATAACCGAAGGGGTCACACTCCGTCGGGGCGTCCGAAAAGCCCATGTGCGGTACCTTAATGTGATTTCCATCAAGAAGATTCTGGAGGGTCTTGTAATAGCCTGGACTTTTTAAATCAGTATAAATGTGGATATTATTTATTTTAATGGTGGAAATTGGAAATTTGATGGAATAAATGGTGAATGTATCAAAATATGGACAAAGGCCCAAGTATGGCCCAATGGACATAGATTTGGATTTAAATTCATTTAAAGGGTCAATGATGGTCAAATTGGGCCCAATACCCATTTGGGACCCAATGGGTCAAGATAATGTAAGCTCTAAGGTAAATGGGTAAGGGTGAATTTAATTGGGCCATGGGCCCAATGGTGATTCAATAAGAGTAATGGATTTAATTAAATTTAAATCACCTAAGTTGGTGATGAATTGACCAAGGTGACATGGCCGATTGGGACCCACCTCCACCTCATCAAATGAGGTGGCGTGTGGACCAAGGATTGGTGGGGCCGGCCACCATGGTTGACTTGATCAACCATGGGTAGAATATTGGAATTAGGTTAAGTGGGAATTAATTAACCTAAGGTAATTAACTAATTAATTAAATGATTAAATTATTTAAAAGGTGGTCAAGCGGGTCAAAAGATGGAAAACTAAACCTTTCCATCTTAAAAAGCCAAAAACGTTGGCTTGGTGGAGTTTATCCCAACCACCATAAAGCATAAAGCATAAAGCATAAAGCATAAAAAATATCTTATGTAGTTGGTGAGAAAATTAAGTGTGAAGTGTAGTTTAAGCAAGCCTTGGGATAAATGGTTTTCTTTTCATTCTCTCCCATTTCATTCTCTTCCTCTCTTGCTCTTCACCACCGTCCCACACCAAGGAAAGAAAGAAGAAGAAAAACTTTGAAGAAGAAGAGAAGAAAAGAGAGAAGAAAGGTGCAAGTGTTGGCTACCACTCCAAGATAAAAGCTTGGTATCTTCTTTCTCACCATCTCCTCCTCTCACTCTCTCAAGTACACCCCATCTTGGTCGACCCAAGCTATGATGTTTTTCCATTGATTAAGCTCATTTTGGCTGATCAAACAAGGAGAAGAAGAAGAAAGAAGGCCAAGGAGTTCAAGAGGAGAAAGAAAAAATCGGAGGAGCCGTCGGATTGTAAGTATTTCTAAAACAAGAGATTAGATTTTTTTTTTTTACGGTTTAAGAGATTATGAAATCCATTGCTTCAATTTAATGGTGGCCAAATTATTATAGGCCTTGGATCTCAAATCCATCCAATGGAAAGATGAAAAATAGATAAAGTGGGAGAGATGGATTAATAAAAAAAAAATAAAGGATGCTTTAAGGGTTTTATGTATTAAAATTTTTATACAAACATGGGAGAGATAGATTAAGAAAAAAAAAAAACAAATGGATTAAGGACATTATGTATTTAAATTATTTAAGCAATGGATGTATGGAAATTTTGGAAGGAACCATGATAGATAATTAAGAGATGAATTAGGGTTTTAAAGAATGGAAGTCATGGAGGATGATTTAGGGTTTGAAGATTTTAATGGTTAAATGTAGGTAATTAAGGATCTTTAATGGAGTTTTTAGGGTTAGTATCATGAAAGAATGATTAATGATGTTAGGATTTTAAATGATTAAATGTTGGTAAATTTTAAAAGGTGTTTGAATGTAGAATGATGATGGATGTAAAATAATGGAAAAAAAAATAAATAAATGGGGAATGTTGGTGGTGTTGATGAACCCTATACATCAACTAGCTAATCACCCACCATGGGGTTCGGCCATGCTACATGGCTGAACCCTATGGCCCATGATTTCCTTCCAATAACCTAATTCCATTCTTAATTTCATAAATTACCCAATGCACATAATCCATTTATTTATTACCCTAACCCTAATTTACCCATTTAGGGTTTCCTCCATCTTCCACCCTCTCATTTGATGGGTTTAACATCCATGGCATAAATTTATGTAACCACCATTAAATTCTACAAAAATAAATTCCAAATCTTAAACCCTAAAAATCCAAAATTTCTTGTTTAAGAAATACTCATAATCCGTCGTCTCCTCCGACTTCCGCCGCTCCCGTCGGTTTCCTTAGCCTCCTCTCTCCTTCCTCTTGATCTTTAATAGGTCAAGAGGCTTGATCAATGGTGGCAACCCCCAACCTTAGGATCAGCCAAGTTAGGGTTTAAGTTGAGAGAGAGAGAAAAGAGGATGGAGATGAGAAAAAAAACACAAGTACCTAGTCTTGACCTTGGTGTAATGGCTTACCCTTGCACTTCCCTCTATTTTCTTCCAAACTTTTCTTCTTCTTTCTCTTGGTTTTCTTCCTTTCTTTCATCTCCTAGTGTGGGATGGTGGTAGAGATGAAAAGAGGGAGAGAGTGAAGAGCTCGTTGGAATGGAGAGAGTGAGATGAAAAGTCATCTCACCTCTTGATTGCTTAAGATATTTTCCACAATAACTCCTCCCACCAACCCATGGGATATTTTCATTTTTTTTTTTTTACTTTATGCTTTATGGTACCATGCCCAACGTTTTGGTGTCTTTAAAGATAACATGGCTTTTGGTCCTTTGACCATTTGACCACCTTTGACCCTCATTTGAATAATTTATTTAATTAATTAACTAGATAATTAACTTAGGTTAATTTAATTAATTCCCATTTTAACTTAATTCCATTTACTTAAATCACCTTCATACATCCACCCATGGTTAACTAATTCCACCATGGTGGCCGGCCCCACCAATCCTTGGCCCACACGTCACCCCACTTGATGAGGTGGAGGTGGGTCCCACTTGGCCACATCACCTTGGTTTAATTCCAAATAACTTAGATAATTTAAATTTCATTCCATTCATTCTAAATAAATCACCATTGGGCCCATGGCCCAATTACACTTTCATCTTACCCATTTACCTTAGAACTTAACCATCTTGACCCATTGGGTCCCAAATGGGTATTTGACCCAATTTGACCATTCTTGACCCTTTTAACCCTCATTGCCCCTTTAAATGAATTTAAATCAACTCCATAATCCATTGGGCCATACTTGGGCCTTTGCCCAAACTTTGGCCCATTTACCATCTAATCCGCAAATTTTCTAATTTCCATCACTAAAATAAATAATATCCACATTTATATTAATTTAAAAATTCCGGGCCACTACAATATTACATGGCATATGGCATCTACATCTCATGCATGACATGGGAGGGATATGGTATGGGAAGGATGAAATGAAACCGGAGTCCATGCTCCGTCGGGGCGACCGAGAAGCAAGCATGGGGACACCTTGATGAGGTTTTGCCGTCAAGGGGGATGATTTGTGATTGTTTACACCTTGATGAGGTTTTGCCGTCAAAGGGGATGATTTGTGATTGTTTATATCTTGACGAGGTTTTGTCATCAAGGGAGATGATTTGTGATTGTTTGTATCTTAACGAGGTTTTGCCATCGAGGGGGATGATTTGTGATTGTTTGTATCTTGACAAGGTTTTGTCGTCAAGGGGGATGATTTGTGATTATTTGTATCTTCACGAGGTTTTGCCGTCAAGGGGGATGATTTGTGATTGTTTATATCTTGATGAGGTTTTTCCGTCAATGGGGATATGGCATCATGATAGTAAGGATGATGGGTGAGATTCATAACACAGACACCCATGGCATAGCATTCATTTTATGGTTTTTCGTTATAATATTATCTATATGCTTTGTTATCACTAATCCATGTGTTAGCCCTACTCGGAATCCTACTGGGCGCGTTGTCTAACGCCCTACTTCTACCCTAGCTGATGATGCAGGAGAAGGTGGAAATGAAGGACAAGACGGGAGCCAAGCTTAGGAGCTTGGGAAAGCGAACGGCTTAGTTTACTTAGTTTATTTTGGAAAAATGTAATTTGAGTAGCTTAGCTTGTCGGAATGTAATAAATTAGATTACTTGCTATGTTTTGGTCCATGCACACATAGGGTTGGACAGTTAAGGGTCGAGCTTTGGAAGTTCGGACTTAGCTCGCGTCGTGACATCCCGCGCTCTATCACTCTGCTCTGTTATAAAAAAAAAATAGACTCTGAATTTATGGGAAGAATCGAGTGAAAAAGGGCGGGGCGTTACAGAATTTGCTATGGTTGGATATTTTACTAAATAATTATGTTATGATAATGATGATTAAAGACTTGACGTACTTTGCTATCTGAATGGAATAGAACTGTGTTCTATTATGTTTCCGCATGTTATGATTTTTATTCCGCATGTTTATACTGCTATGTGTGAACTGTTTTCTTGGACTGAGCCCATGCACACATAGGGTTGGCCAGTTAAGGGTCGGATTTTAGAAGTTCATACTTAGCTCGGGTCGTGACGTCCCGCTCTTTATCACTCTTCGTTTATAAAAAAAAAAAAGTAGACTCTGATTTTCGGAAAGAAGCGAGTGAAAAAGGGCGGGGCATTACACCAATGAATCCTAGGACCGAACAATGTTCAGATATTTCCAACAACAGCGTCCCCCTTACTTCAAAGGGAAGAAGGGACCCGCAGGAGTAGAGAATTGGATTGAGAATATCACAAAGATCTTGAAGCTGCTTAAGATCACCAATGATCAGGACCGAATACTGCTAGCTACCTCACAACTGGTAGACGATGCATGCAAATGGTGGAAGGTCATAGAACATCAACAAGCGCAGATTCCAGCGGCGAATAGAACAGAGAAGACTTAGGACCAGTTCGCTGGGATGTTTTTGGACCATTACTTTCTAGAGGAGGAGAAGGAACGCCAGACACAAGCATTCATAGCTTTGGTTCAGGGCCCCATGACCGTCGCGGAGTACTATCAAGAATTCCTCCGCCTATCATGCTATGCTCTATACATGGTGGACAAGGAATATAAGAAGGCCCGAAAGTTTGAGCGAGGCCTGCAACCAAGCATTAGAGCCAAAATCACTATTTTCAAATCAACGACTTTGGCAGAGGTGGTCAATCGAGCCAGTATATCCGAACAAGAGCTGATGGAGACAACCAGATTTGTGGAGAACAGACGAAACCAAAGCGGGGAAATTTTTTCCTCCCTCGCAAGAAATTCAGACCCAACTTGGGAAATCCTTAGCCTCCACTGTTTCCACTGGTGGTTTTCGTCCCTGTTAGCCCTCCACATCAGGACCAGTCTCTCAGTCTCCTCGAGGTATTATCACCTGTTATCAATGTGGCCAGTAGGGCCATATCAAGAGGGAGTGTCCATAGAACAACAGACCTTCTTACTCCAGGGGTTATTTCCGTCCTCTAGCTTGGCCAAGTCAGTCGTAAGGATCTAGAGCATACAACCAGACAGGACGGGCACTCATTCCAGCAGGATCTGGACGGCTATACACTTTAGTTCCTCCTCCAAAGACGGTGGATCACTCGGTGATTCAAGGTATGGCAGTAGTTGGTAGTTCTTATGCTTTCGCGTTATTTGATTCAGGAGCATCCCACTCCTTTATATCTACTACCTTCATATTTGTTACTGGTATCTTAGTACAACAACTATCCACTACACTCACTATTGTATCCTCTGTTGGAGACACATCACTGGGACTAATTTGCACCTACGTAGATACTGAACTTGCTGAATTCAGATTTAAATTCAACTATTTAGTACTAAAGATGACAGAATACGACATCTTATTTTGCATGGACTAGTTGTCTACCTTCTAGGCCGGCTTGACTGTCACCTTCGAAGAGTGATATTGTGGTCACTCGAGGGAAAACAGTTTATTGTACATGCTAACAGACAGAGCATTCCTATGACTAGGAGATTACATGAAGAAATGAACCATCTCGTACTGAACAGTATCAGACTAGACAAGGCGCCAGTGGCTGAACTACCTACTGTAGTGAAAGACTACTCAGGGGTATTTCCGACAGAACTCCCTAGTTTGCCTCCAAAAAGGGAGATTGACTTCGAGATTAAGCTCTATCTTGGCACTACCCCTGTATCATTACCTCATTACCGGATGGCCCCTACAGAAATGTCAGAGCTGAAGAAACAAATTGATGAGTTGCTCAGACTGGGATTCATCCGACACAACACCTCATCCTGGGGAGCACTGGTATTGTTCGTAAAGAATAAATATGGTACTCTTCGGATGTGTGTGGATTACAGGAAGTTGAATTAGGTGACTGTCAAGAACAAATACCCTCTGCCCAGAATTGATGACCTGTTTGATCAACTCAAAGGCTCCAGCCATTTCTCCAAGATTGATCTTATGTCAGGCTACCATCAAATCTGTGTCAGGGATGAGGACATAGAAAAGACGGCCTTTAGAACTCGGTATGGACTGTATGAATATGTGGTCATGCCTTTTGGACTCACCAATGCACCAGCCGTGTTCATGGATCTGATGAACAAAATATTCCGTCCTTATCTGGATAAGTTCGTAATTGTCTTCATTGACGATTTTCTGGTTTATTCAACTAGTCGGGAGAGCATGTTGAGCATCTGAGGATAGTCCTGGATACAATAAAGAAGAATCAGCTATATGCCAAAGAAAGCAAGTGCGAGTTTTGACTATCTGAGATCAACTTCTTGGGGCACGTCATATCAGCAGGAGGAATAGTTGTGGACTCAGCCAAAGTGGCTGTGGTTAGAGACTAGAAAGCTCTGAGGAATGTGACCGAAATGTACAGCTTTTTGGGACTGGCTTGCTACTATTGGAAATTTATTATGGACTTCTCCAAAATTGCGGCTCCACTCACCCGACTAACTTCGAAAGGAGTCAAATTTGAATTGTCGGACGTGTGCAATCGAAGGTTTGAGGATTTGAAACAAAAGCTTATGACCGCTCACATCTTGATTTTGCCGGAGAGAGGCAAGGGATATGAAGTATACTGTGATGCTTTAGGAGAAGGACTTGGGTGCTCTCTCACTTAAAGTCATCATGTGGTGGCATATTGTAACGCCCCGCCCTTTCCGAGAATATCAGAGTCTAATTTTTTTTTTTTAAAAGTAATCATAAAACATCGAAAGAGAGCGGGCGGCGTCACGACGCGAGTTAAGTTCAGACTACCCAAGTCTGAACCTTAACTGGCCACCCATGTGTACATGGAATGGACCATGATTATGAATCACACATGGAACTAACATCAACATGCGGAAAAACCTAGATTAATTGCAGAAAAGAAAGACGAGATAGAAAGTAACAATCTTAAACATAAGTTAACATAGATCAACCATCCAATGGTTATTAACCTAATCAAACCATATTAAGTAATGAATTATTACATGTCCCACAAAAGTATTCAAAAGACAGTAATGTAAAGTAGTTCAGTCCTTCATTCAAGCGCTTAGGCTTGGCTCCCCTCCCGGTTAACTACCTTTCCTTTCCCTTTGCTTGTACCTGCAATCTCCTCTGAGGATAGAATTAGGGCGTTAGATCAACGCGCCCAGTAGGTTCCCGAATCAGGGCTACCACATGTTAGCATATAAAACATGCATATATATATCATATTACGTGATCATTAAAAACAAGTAAAACCATGCTATGAAATATGCACATGCAATGAGCATCACCCATCATGTACCTTCATAGCCATCACTTGACGTGCCTTGCACCGTCAAGGTAAATTACAATACAACTTCCATCTCTTCATTATTGACTGATTCATATCACGTATTAGTCCTCCTGGCAGGACTCTGATCGCCTAAGGAGACCAATGTGACTATGATCATCATGTTACTCCTCCTGGCGTGACTTGCACCACCGAGGCAGGACGTAACTCATAACTTGTAACACTGTAGAACCTCACTCATAATCCCATGTCTATGTATGAGATGCCAATGCCTGTATGCCATTTGTTAATGCATAATATATCATTTGAAACACATATATTAAAACAAGAGTCTCATAAGAAAAACTGGGTAAAACCGTGGTTACAAGTAGGTAGGAAACCTACTGAAGAATCACTTCAGCGTCCGTTATTTCTTAGGCTTTAACCGGTCATGACTCGTTCGTCGTTCAACTTTCGGTACCTTATTATGCAACAATAAGTAAATCATAATCTTATTTACATGTCCATTCACATATGAGACCTAAAACATCTTATCAGTCCTTTTGATCAATCTCTTCATTTGGCTTGTATTCACAGATTTACCATTGGTCTGTCCAATCTTTAATCCACCAAACTTACTCCATGGGGTTCGGCCATACCTTTGGCCGAATCCAATGGTTCCCTTATACATTACTACATGGTTTTCCATTAGGGTATTTTAAACCTTTTAAATCAACATAGAACCATTACCAACTACTACTCATAAGCTTAGGCTATTTAACCCATTCATTATGAATTACCATAAAGTCCAATTCTCCTAATGATCTCTCATCATTTATCATACATCTTAGCCATAAAAAACAGCAACCATAATTCTAATTAAAAACACATATGCATCCATAAAATGACCCATGAAAACAGTCCATGGGGTTCGGCCATACTCATGGCCAAACCTTTATGGTTCTTTTGCTCAACAATGTCCTTTATTTACATACTAATTGGCTCTACCCCTTAGCCATGTTAAACCCATAGTTTAGCCATCCTATGGCCAACCCAAAATCAGTAATCTTATCACATAAAAATCTCCCAAAAATAGTCCACAAAGGTCTATGGTTTCCATGTTTTCCAACATGAAAACCAACCCTCTTTTACATGGGGTTCGGCCCTCCATGGTGGCCGAACCCAATGGTCATCTTAATCATTTCTAAACCTCCATTAATCAAGGTTAATCATTGGTGTATTCGGCCATGATCATGGCCCAATCCACACCCTATTTGTTCGATGTTTTTCAACAAAACTCAATGAAATACTTACCAATTTTCCCAAGCCTTTCTTCCTGACTTTTGATCCTTGCTTCCTATCTTTTATTTCTTCCTTTCTTCCTTAATTCCTTCCTGGTTTAAGCTTGAATATTTGGTACCAAAAGCCTGTGCTGTTCCATCCAAGAACACCAATTGGAGAGAGGGAGAAAGAGATGGAAAAACTTGGGTTTGCAATGACAAAAGTCGGCTAACCTTGGTGTTCATTGTTTTCTATATCAGCCATCATAACCCCTCCACTCCCTCATCAATTCTTGCCTAAACCAATGGGCCACTTGCTGCCAACAAATGCACCCATTGGCATTCAACGTTGAAGGCTTGGGGTTTCCAAATGGGATAGAAACCCCCCATATTCCATTTAATGTTTTGCATGAAACTCTCCATAACAAGTCCCCAACGTGTGGGACTTGTTTTGGTTTGTTTGAGATCACCACACCTCCTCATATTCCACTTAACTCACTGAATTTGCAGCCCATTTGACTTCCATTTTTGACTCACTCAAC
Organism: Chimonanthus salicifolius; assembly: GCA_013350335.1. Lineage (NCBI taxonomy): Eukaryota > Viridiplantae > Streptophyta > Magnoliopsida > Laurales > Calycanthaceae > Chimonanthus > Chimonanthus salicifolius. Next base: position 16,739,944 of record CM023539.1, read on the forward strand.
ACAATGTCCAACTCACCATAATTAATGCATTTCATTCAATGCACATGAGTTAACTCAACCCTTGATTTAATTCCAACTCACTTCAGCCCCACTCAACTGATTTAACTCGTGTTTTAGCTCCCTAGAGGGTCCACACGGTCAACCATAGTCAACTCGACCCGTTGGGTCCACTTTTAGCTCCTTGACCCTTTTTTGACTCCATGACCCAATTATGGTATTTTGGTCATTTCTAATTGGTTTTTGCATATGGATCAAGCCTACCCATTTTTTCTCCACTTGATTTCCAATCGAATAGGCTTAACCCCATTTAATTAAAAATTACAAAACGGTCAAATACTCCAGTAAGACCCGATGGGTCCCATTTGGGCCCTTTGACCCATTTAGGCATTTTTGACCCAATTGATGTAAATTACCCATCTAATCAAACTTGACATTCATAATGTGCTCATATGATCTTAATTTGAGCAATGGGCCATACCATTTCCTTACTTAACATCACAAAATAATTAATTTAACACGTCAGGGGCATTTTCGTAATTTATCCACTTCATTGAGAAATTACCCATCCAATCAAACTTGACATTCATAATGTGCTCATATGATCTTAATTTGAGCAATGGGCCCCACTATTTCCTTATTTACAATCACATTTATTGAATTCACCAATCTAGGGGCATTTTCGTAATTATTCCAACCGTTGAGAATTCTTTGACCCAATTAACCATTTTGACCTAATTTGATGTACATTACCCATCCATTATAATTTGACCCTTATAATATGTTCATAGGATCTTAATTTGAACAATGGGCCCCACTATTTTCTCATTTAACATCATAATTAAAAAAATTCCAATCCAGGGGCATTTTCGTAAATATTCATCTTATTGAGAAATCGGGGTGTTACACATATGGTTCAAGGTAACTGAAAATTGATGAACGTAACTATCCCACTCATGATCTGGAACTAGCTGCAGTGGTCTTCGCTCTCAAAAGTTGGAGACATTATTTATATGGTGAGAAATTTGAGGTGTTTTCTGACCATAAGAGCTTAAAATATCTATTCGATCGAAAGGAGCTCAATTTGAGACAGCACAGATGGATGAAGTACTTGCAAGACTATGAATTTGCACTGCGATATCACCCTGGCAAGGAAAACAAGGTGGTGGATGCCCTCAGTCGCATTTCACATGCAATTGTGGCCAGTCTGATTATGAAAGAATGGGAAATGCTGACGACCATCCGAGAGTTCAATTTGCACATCAAAAATCGTGGGAGCATGTATAATCTGATGGTACAGTCCAGTATGGTTTCCAAGATTGAACAAGTGCAGAGGACAGATCCTGAAGTGGCAAAAATATGGGCCAAGATGTTGACTAGAGAGGTCATAACAGAATGGGAATTACGATCTAGACAAGGTCTCTTATTCCGAGGCAGGACATATGTACCTAAAGGCTGCAGAAGAGAGTTGTTGACAGAAGCTCACCAATCAAATCTCTCCATCCATCCGGGTAGTACCAAAATGTACCATGATCTGAAAAGGCATTGTTGGTGGCATGGACTCAAAAGAGACGTTGCTGACTTTGTCTCTCACTACTTTACTTGTCAGCAAGTCAAGTCAGAACATTAGAAGCCACCAGGGCTGCTCAAACCCCTACCCATGCCCGAATGGAAATGGGAACACATTTCCATGGATGTTGTGACAGAGCTGCCAAGATCTTCAAAGGGTAATGATGCAATCTGGGTTATAGTGGACCGTCTGACCAAGTCTGTACATTTTCTCCCTATCAAGATAACAGACTCATCTGAGACTTTGGGACGGCGATATATCAGGGACATCATCAGACTACATGGTATACCCAAGACTATTTTATCCGACAGAGATGGCAGATTCACTGGCAGGGTGTGACAGAGTATGCAGTCGGCTATGGGGACAAATTTATTACACAGTACAACTTTCTATCCACAGACCGACGGTCAGTCAGAGCGAACAATATAAACATTGGAAGATATACTGAGAGCATGCATGATAGACTTCAAGCGCAGTTGGGAAGATCACTTACCACTGGTCGAGTTCTCATACAACAAGAGTTACTAGACAAGCCTCAAGATGGCTAGATTTGAGGCATTGTATGGTAGACCCTGCAGATCCCCAGTATTTTGGACAGAGGTCGGTGAGCCTGCTCTTATTGGACTTGATCTGGTTACAGACACCACAGAATAGATCAAGGTAATACGACAACATCTACTCACAGCACAGAGTCGTCAGAAGAGCTACGCTGACAAAAGAAGAAGTTCTCTTGAGTTTGAAGTGGGAGACCTAGTATTCTTGAAAGTCTCGCCACGAAAGAGACACATGAGGTTTTGAAAGAAAAGGAAGTTGTCACCCAGATTTGTGGGGCCCTTCCCAATCAACGAGAAGGTGGGGGAAGTGGCCTATCGTCTGATACTCCCTCCACAGTTGTCAGGACTGCACGATGTATTCCATATTTCCATGTTGAGGAAGTAGAACCCTGACCCATCGCATGTGCTGAATGTGCAAGACATAGAAGTGCAAAGTGAAGTGAGAGGCCTGTTCGAGTAATTGATACAGAGCAAAGGGTGTTACGGAACAGAGCGATTCTATTCTTGAAAGTGGTATGGAACCGACACGGTAATAAGGAAGCCAGTTGGGAACTGGAGTTAGAAATGAGAGCAGCTGTGATAGCCCAGATTTTCAAAGTAATAAATATATTGGCTATTATTTATTTTAATTGTTAAAAATTAAGATTAATAGTTGGAATGAATGTTAGATGGATCAAAGTTGGGGCAATGGCCCAAGTATGATCCAATGGACCATGGATAGGAGTAATTCTATTTAATTGGGTCAATGATGGTCAATTGGGTCAAATGCCAATTGGGACCCAATGGGTCAAGATGGATTGATGATTAGGGTAAATGGGTAAGGAATGGATTAAATCGGGTCATGGACCCAATTATGATCAAAGGCATGGGGTCCACCTCATCAAGTGAGGTGGAAAGTGTATGAGGAATTGTCGAAGTGGCATAGCTAAGTCGGGTCCCACTCCACCTCATCAAGTGAGGTGGCGTGTGGACTAAGGCACAAGTGGGGCCAGCCACCATGGTTGACTTGGTCAGCCATGGGTGAGTTCAAAGGTGAATTAAAGAGGACCAAGTGAAGTGAATTGAGGTAAATTAGTTAATTAAAATCACCTAAGTTAATTTAGAATAAATCCAAGTGCTTAAGTTAGGAGTGAGTTTCATTTAAATGGAGTGAGTCAAATGGGGGTGAGTCACATGGGAAAGGATGGAGTGAGTTAAAGGAGAGGTGGGTCGTTTCCATCTTAATGGAAACCACCAAGCCAAAACTGTTGGAGATGGGGGTGGTATGCCATGTGGAGGGCATGCACCCTCTTGGCTAGACAAAGAACTTAGGTGGAGGGCATGCATTGGTCAAAGGAGAGGTGGGAGTTCCATCTCATGCAAACCACTAGCCACCAAAGCAAACCACCAAGCTAAAACCGTTGGAGATGGGGTGGTATGCCATGTGGAGGGCATGCACCCTCTTGGCTGGACAAAGAACTTAGGTGGAGGGCATGCATTGGTCAAAGGAGAGGTGGGAGTTCCATCTCATGCAAACCACTGGCCACCAAAGGAAACCACCAAGCCAAAACCGTTGGAGATGGGGGTGGTATGCCATGTGGAGGGCATGCACCCTCTTGGCTAGAAAAAGAACTTAGGTGGAGGGCATGCATTGGTCAAAGGAGAGGTGGGAGTTCCATCTCATGCAAACCACTAGCCACCAAAGGAAACCACCAAGCCAAAACCGTTGGAGAGGGTGTGTGCCATGTGGAGGGCATGCATTCCCTTGTTTGGTCAAGGGACTCATAGGGAAGACTCCACATTGATGAGGGTGGAGTCTTGCTCAAAGAAACCCTAGACAAAATGGAAAGGGCACTTTCCATCTCATTCACTCTTTCACTCTCTCCCTCTCACTCTTAGCTGACCTCTCTCATTAAACAAGGAAAAAACACTTAGAGAGTTTTCTATCTCAAAATCCCTCCCTCTCTCAAGCTTGGCCGACCTCTCTCACAAGACAAGGAGAACATTTAGGGTTTTTACATTCTCTCCTCCTCTCCCTCTCTCAAACCTTCACCAAGGCCGAACCATCTCCTTGGGGTTTTCATCTAAAACCCTCTCCCTCTCAAGCAACACACTTTGGCAGAAGACCAAGGAGGAAGAAAAAAGAAAGACTAAGGAAAGAAAAGAGCGGAGGAGCAAAATGGAACTGGAAGAAAACGGAGGAGTCGCGGAATTGGTAAGTATTGCTTGACAAAATTTTATTAAGGAGAAAGGGGTTAGAAGAACATTCTATTTAGGATTGGAAAGTTGGCTAAAAATATTACGGGCCATGGATTTAAAATCCATCCAAGAAATGAGATAGAAAATGGACAAAACCCTAATCTTACTAAGGGGTAAGATAGGTTATATAAATGATGGATTACTAAGGACACTATGTATATATATGGCTTAAGCATGGAAAGAATGGTCAAAGATCATGGTTCGGCCCTTGCATGGCCGAACCCTAATTATTATGTATATATGGCTTAGGACCTCATGCATGTCCAAGATAAGGAATATGATCAAAGATCATGGTTTGACCTTTGCATGGCCAAACCCTAGATTTTATGCATGGACCATTAAGGACAAAGGAATGATTGGATGAGGTTCAACCATGATGTATGGTCGAACCCCATCAAAGGATATAATCATGAGTATGTAAGTTTTAAGAGGAAAAGATGAAACCGTAGGGTTCGGCCATATTGTATGGCCGAACCCCATGGAAGTGTGTTAGTGGTTTTAAAAGGTTTTAAAGGATGGAAAATGATGGAGGAATGTTGATGATTTTAAATGGATTTTTAAATGTTGAAAATAATGGCTTAAAATAAGGAGATGATGAAGAACCATGGACCATGGGTTCGGCCATGTTGTATGGCCGAACCCCATGGAGAGATATTGATGGACTTAGATGTATTTGGACCATGAAAATGATGGAAGACATGTTGATGGATTTTTGGTTTTAAAATGATGGATCTAAGTATATGATTAAACCCCCATAGAGGGACTTTGGTTATGGACCTAATGTTTGTAAATGATTTAAAGGAAAGGATGAAAATGAGACATCATGGGTTCGGCCATCTTGTATGGCGAAACCCCATGAACCATTTTGCTGGATCATTTGGTAGATCCATGCATGATTAAGAGATGGAATGATCAAGCTAAGGAATGGATGGATTTGTTATGGACCTATGTTATGTTAATGAATGATTTATGGACCTAAGTCATGCGTAAATAAGCTAAGTGATTAGCTATGGAAAGAATAATGGCTTAGATGGAAATATGGTGAAAATGAAGGACCATGGGTTCGGCCATGGTGTATGGCCTGAACCCCATGGAGAATGTTTTGTGGACTTAGGGTTTTATTAATGTTAAATGATTAACTTATGTGTGTTCGGATTAATGAATCAAAAGATGGCATGATCTTGGACCCACATGATTAAAATGATCAAAGGACTAAAAAGAGGGCCCAAAACCAAGGGAGTGAGGTTCGGGCATGTTGTATTGCCGAACCCACTAAGGTATTTTGTGGACTTCAACATGGTTGGAAATCAAATGGATCATTGGGTTGATTTATTTATATGTAATAAGGTAACAGTATTTCACAAGAGGTGTACGATCGGCTTGATGCGATTGGTGATCGATTTTTGGACGGAAACACAAGGACCCGGTATTTGGACATTGGTAGGATTCCTACCTCATTGAAAACCATGGAATATGTATATGTGATGTTTTCTACTTGAATTATTTTGGTATCAAATGATATGTCTTAATGATGGGATTTTAATACTATGATGTTATTATTATTACATAACATGTTGCACTTGCATCTCATGCATAGCATGGGAGGGATCAAATGAGGGGAGTCCACGCTCCATTTGGATTTCCGATAAATAATCATGGGGAGGAATCTACACTAATTCCAAGGGATGTATGATTGAATTGTAACTGGAGTCCATGCTCCGTCAGGGCGACCGGTAAATCATTCGTGGGGAGATGTAACCGAAGTCTGCACTCCATTCGGGGCGACCGATAAGGCATTTACGGGGAGTCATGACAATACGTGGATGAGGATTTTCCATCAAGAGGGATACTATGTGACTGTGATATGGATGATGGGTGGGACTCATGGCATATGACACCCATGGCATGGCATTGACTTGCATGGTTTTGATATTATTTATATCTATGTGTTTTTTTTTTTTATACTAATCCATGTGTTGACCCTACTCGGAGTACCTACTAGGCGTATTGTCTAACACCCTACTTCTACCTTAGATGATGACACAGGAAATGGACAAAGCGAAGGACGCAATCGGAGCCAAGCTTAGGAGCTTGGATGAGCTAGATTTATTTGATTTAAGTTTTTATTTATGGACAATGGAATTTGAGCAATTAGCTTGTTGGAACTATAATAACTTAGAGTATTTGCTATCATTTGGACTTTTATTTTGGACATTTTAAGTTAAGGTACTATTATTAAGTGATGTACTTCCTTGCTATTTAATAATTGGATAGGATAGATCTCTATTATAATTCCGCATTTAAGTTTAATTCCGCAAGCTTAGCCTTAGTACGTGTGAACTGTTTTAGTGGCTTAGTCCACGGACACATTTGGTTGGCCAGTTAAGGGCCGGGCTTTAGAGGCTCAGATTTAGCTCGCGTCGTGACGTCTCGCTCTCTCTCACTCTTTTATTTCAAAATATATATATATATATATATATATACTCTGATTTTCGGCGAGTGAAAAAGGGTTGGGCATTACAGCAGCTCATCCTGAGCTATTTGTATGATTTGTTTGAAACCCTACTTCGCCCTATTTTCGGGACGAAAATTCCAAAAAGAGGGTAATATTGTAACACCCAGAATTTTCCTTAGCTTATAAATTTATTGGATTGGCCCATTTGGATTGCAATTTAAGTGAATTTGAAATTAAAAAGTTGAAATGGACATTAGATGGGCAAGGAAATGGGTCAATTACCCAATTAAGACCCAATGGGTCATGGGTGACCTTGATTTAAAACTAATTGGGTAAATTTAGTTTAGTTAGTTGAATTGGATAAGTTAGTGTATTTAATACATTAAAGTCCACCTCATCAAGTGAGGTGGCATGTGAGTGATGTGGCATTGCCATTTGGCATTCATGTCATCACATGGAAGCTAACTAAGCAAGGATGCCACGTCATTAAGTGACATGGCCAAAGTGGGACCCAAGTGCCATGTGGTGACCACATGCATGGTCGACCATGACATGGGTTGACTTGGTCAACCACTTTTGAGTTTAAGTCTTGAATTAAGGGTTCTTGCTTAAGTTGAGTAAGATAAAGGAATGAGATGGAAGGCTAGGATTTCATCTAAGGGACGATCAAGGGTTGAGATTAAAAGTTGGGGTGTCTTGTCTAAGTACATTGTACTTAAGACACTTGGGAACCCAAGGGTCTTACCTCAAAAGCCATGAAACCACCCTTGGGAAGCCAGGGCCTCTTTGGTTAAATGAAGGGCCTCCTTGGTTAGGTCAAGCCATTATGAGAAGATGAAGGAAATAGATTAAGCGTTAATACAAAAACACAAACCAAAGGGCACTTCAAACCCCTTGGACGAGCCCTCCTCTCTTGGACAAGAGTTTTCTCTCTCACCTCTACCTCCATACACTTGAAAGACCTTGAAGAACATAGAAATGAGAAAAATAATTAAGGAAGAAGAGAAAGACCAAAAGAAAAGAGGGAGATTGAAGAAAGGTATGTCTAGACTTAATAAAATGGAGATTAATCTAAGGAAACCATAGGTTCTGCCATGGTGTGGCCAAACCCATGGGTTTCATGATTGGTTGGAATGAATGGCCAAAATTGTGATGAGGCCATGGACATGGAAATCCAAGCACATAAAGGATCTGACCCAAAGTCAGTCGACTGAATCTTATGATTCAGTCGACTAAAAGTATACTGGCCAAATACAGAAGGGATCTGGTTGTATTTCAGCTGGATGAATCTTATGATTCAGTCGACTAAAAGTGTACTGGCCAAACACAGATGGGATCTGGTTGTATTTCAATCAACTGAATCTTATGATTCAGTCGACTGAAAGTGCACTGGCCAAGTACATATGGGATCTGGTTGTGTTTCAGTCGACTGAATTCCATGATTCAGTCGACTGCATTAGAAGGTTCTATGCTGGATTATCCTCCAGACACTTTGCCTACTTTGTAGGATGGAAGCGAGATAAAAAGGAAGAACAATAGAGTTCGGCCATGTTGTATGGCCAAACCCCATTGAGGGCCTTAAACGGATAACGGACTATGATGCGTAAATGCGTTGAGGAATGAACAGGGAACTTAGATGGAAATAGGGATGATGAAATTAAAATGGAAAATCAAACTAATATGTATGTTTGAATTTGATGAGGTAAAGAGGTTCGCAAAGGGATTGCAATTCATCTCACTCGACCGTTGGCGTTATTCTTGCAAGACAAGAAAGGATAGTATATCGGACATTGGTAGGATTCCTACCTCATTAAAAACACTATGGAGTATAATATGACACTTGTTATATTCAAAATATGATGAATGCATTGGCTAAATAAATTGTATATGATTATGAGTTAATTTTTAATGATATTATGTATTTTAAATGAAATGACATTCTTGCATACATTACCTCATGCATGGCATGGGAGGGAGCACATATGACCAACAAGCTAAGTTCTGAGCGGTCCGGACATAACTTGAGCTTAAGATTAACTTATATGAAGCTATATGAATTGTTGAGATTTGGCCGAGTCCGGTTGATAAAAAAAATACTGCGCAATTTGGCCAAAGAGCTCCTAGGTAGTTAGTCCCGAAATCCTGCGAAAAGGGAGGAGACCACACTCCATTGGTAATCCGTTTGTGGATAGGTATACAGTGCCCTAGTGGTTGCCGTCTCAAACACTATGGACATAATTGGCCAAGGAAACCATTTATTGATTTATGATGTGACATTATAACGCCCCGCCCTTTTTCACTCGCCCAAAATCAGAGTCTATTTTTTTTTGTTATTAAAAGAGTGAGAGAGAGTGGGAACATCATGACGCGAGCTAAGCCCGAGCTTCCAAAGCCCGATCCTTAACTGGCCAACCATGCGTGTATAAGGACAAGTCCACTAAAACATTTCACGCAATACTATGACTTACGGAATACCCATTGCAGAAATAACATCAGATTACAAAATTTACTTAGCAAGGAAGACAATCAATATAAATTAACTTAATCCAGATTAATCATCATTCAATCCATAGTAAATAGTCTAAGCTATTACATTCCCAAATACTAGATACTCAAATTAAATTATCCATGAATAAACTTAAATAAAGTGAAACTAAATTATCCAAGCTCCTAAGCTTGGTTCCGATCGCGTCCTTCGTTCCGTCCATTTCCTTTGTCATCATTTAAGGTAGAAGTAGGGTGTTAGAACACGCCCAGTAGGTACTGCAAGTAGGGTCAACACATGGGTTGGTATAAAAATCATATAGATAACATAATATCAAAACCATGCAAGTCAATGCCATGCCATGGCTGTCATATGCCATGAGTCCCACCCATCATCCATATCACAAACACATAGTATCCTCTTGATGGAAACTCCTCATCAAGGTATCCCCACGAATGCCTTACGGATGCCCTGACGGAGCATGGATCTCTGGTTACAAATCAATCATACATCCCTCTTGATGGATAATGCACATCAAGGTACCCCCACGAATGCCTTACGGACACCCCGACGGAGCGTGGGTCTCCGATTACATTTGATCCCTCCCATGCCATGCATGAGATGCAAATGCCAACATGCTATGTAATAATAAACATCATAGCATTTAAAATTCCATAATTGAAATATATCATTTGATACCAAAATAACTCATCAAAACATGAATTAAAATCATTATATATATATATATATATATATATATATATATATATATATATATATATATATATATATATATATATATATACATATATATATATATTCCATGGTTTTCAATAAGGTAGGAATCCTACCAACGTCCAAATAACTGGTCCTTGTGTTTCTGTCCAAAAATCGATCACCGATCGCGTCAAGCCGATCGTTCACCGTTTGTGAAATCCCGTCACCTTATTACATTTAACATATACATACATCAATTTGGTGATCCATTTAATTCCATAAAATAACCAATTTAATTATTCCAATTGATTTAAACTATTCCTTCATCCTTCCAATTTAACCTAACCATTTGGAAAATCATATCAATATTTCATTTATAAAATCAGCAGGTTACCCGCTGCCCACTACCCACTGTCCACTGTCCACTGTCCACCAAAACTCACTTGTGGGGTTCGGCCATACAACATGGCCTCATTCTTTGGTTTTGACCCCCTTTTTAACCCTTATTTTATTTTACTCAAAATGGGTCCAACACCATCCATCTTTTGATTTATTCATCCAATCACATAAGTTAATCATTTGACAACCTGAGTCCATAAAATGTCATCTTCATCATAGACCTAGGTTCATGAAAGGCCCTTCATGGGGTTGTATGGCCGCACCCATGGTTCCTTATTTTGTCATTTCTCATCTTAGCTACCATTCATTTTCATAATTAATCACCTAACTTATTTACACATAACTTAGGTCCATGAATGATTTATAAACATGAACATAGATCCACAATAATTTCCTCCGTTTTCTTAGCTTGATCATTCATGCTTTAAACAAGCATAGATCTACCAAGTGATCCATCATAATGGTTCATGGGGTTTGGCCATGTTGATCTACCAAGTGATCCATCAAAATGGTTCATGGTGTTCGGCCATACACCTTGATTGTGCCTTTTGGGTTTCCTCCTTTGAGATGGAAACCCTCCATCTTCCCACTCCACTCACTTAAAATAAAAGTCCCATTAACTTCCCATTCAACTCACCTTAACTCAAATATTTTTAATTCTTTTAAACTCAAGACTTGTACTCATTCATTAACTCAATTCCTTGATTCCATTTTGAACTCACTCAATTGAACTTAATCCAATTTAATTCAGCCACACCTTAATTAAATTTGATCTCATTTGGTGGTGTCTTTTGAGATGAAACTCCTCATTTCTTTCATAATAGTTGTCTTCAACCCATGAGATGAGACCTTCCATCTCCCCCAACGTGTGGATCATGATGGTGTCCCTTGAGATGGAACTCTCCATCTCCTTATTTAACTCATCTCTTTAATTCAACTCTATTTAACTCACTTAAAATCAACTCAATTTAATTCAATTTGGATTCATTTCCAACTCAAAATAATTCAACTCAATACTTGGATTTACCCATTTATTTAAAATCAGCTCATAAATGACCCATTGGGTCCCAAATTGACAATTGGCCCATTTAAGTACATTTACCAATTGTTTTCAAACCAAACCCTAATCAATTCATCTTGATCCATTGGGTCCCAATTGTGTATTTGACCCAATTAAATCACACTTATCCGCTTATCTTCATTCAAACTCTATCCATGACCTGTCGGGTCTTAATTGATTCAATTAAATATATTCTAACCGTATCCACTTTCTATTGGATCCTAATTGGGCCATTGATGTAACACCCCAGATTTTCAATTCATGAATATATATGGAAATTGTCCATTTAATTTGTGAATTAATGGAAATGGACCTTAGATGGGGAAGGAGTTGGGTCAATTGCCCAATTAAGACCCAACGGATTATGGATAAGGTTTAATTGAAATAAATGGGTAAGATTTTTTTAATTGGGTCAAGGTAGTCAATTGGGTCAAATGCCCAATTGGGACCCAATGGATCATAGATGAGCTAATTAGAAGTAAATGGGTAAGGTTTGATAACTGGGTCTAATAACCAATTAAGATACAAGGCATGAGGTCCACCTCATCAAGTGAGGTGGCATGTATGTGACATGGCTAAGGGTACCCCAAGTGCCACGTGTCATGGTTGACTTGGTCGACCACCAATTGAGTCCAAGTTTAATTAAAGGTGTGGCTGAATTAAATTGGATTAAGTTCAATTGAGCGAGTTCAAAATGGAATCAAGGAATTGAATTAATGAATGAGTACAAGTCTTGAGTTTAAAATATTTGAGTTAAGGTGAGTTGAATGGGAAGTTAATGGGACTTTCATTTTAAGTGAGTGGAGTGGGAAGATGGAGGGTTTCCATTTCAAAGGAGGAAACCCAAAAGGTACAATCAAGATGTACATGTTGGAGGTGAATAGATGCCATGGTGAAGACCAAGGGACACCTTGGTTGGTCAATAGTTAAGATGGGGAGGGGTTTCCATCTTGAATGCACAAGTTGGGAAGGTGGAGGATTTCATCTCATGAGATGAAACCCATGGATACACGTTGGGGAGATGGAGGGTTTCCATCTCATGATGGAAACCCAAGGGACACATGGTTGGAGAGTTTCATCTCATGGGATGAAACCCCCCAAGGAACATTAATGAGGGAGGAAAAGGTTTTGGTTGTTACAAAGGGGCATAACCCAAGAGACACCACCCTTGGCTGAATTCCATTGCACAACAAAGAGAGTTCTTTGCTTCATCTCTCTCTCCCTCACTCAAGCTTGGCCGATCCCTTACAAGACAAGAAAAAGACTTGGAGTTTTCTCCCATTGTCTTCTCCTCTCTCTCCCTCTCTGAAACCTCTTCCTTAGCTGAACCACTCTAAGGATTGTTATCTTAATCAAGCACCACTCTTTGGCCGAAAATCAAGGAGGAAGAAATAAAAGACTAAGGAACGAAAGAAGATCAAGGAGGAGAAAGAAAAGAGCAAGACAGAATGAAAGAGATAGGAGGAGTCGCGGAATCGGTATGTATGGTTTATTAATTAAAGAGAAGCTAAGGCATCATTCCATAGAAATTGGAAAAGGTTGGCCAAAATATTAGAGGCTATGGATCTAAGATCCATTCAAAGAAAGGTAAAATGAGGTTCGACCATGTTTTAGAAGAAATTGATGAACCATAGGTTCGGCCATGTTGTATGGCCGAGCCCCATGGAAGAATATCATTGGTTTAAATGGGTTTTAAAGGATGAAATGATGGAAGTGTATTATTAATTTTAATGGGTCTTAAAGGATAGAAAGGGATGGATGTGTGTTGGTGATTTTAAAGGGGTTGTAAATGTTAATGAACCATGGACCATGGGTTCAGCCATGTTGTATGGCCGAACCCCATGGAGAAATGTTAATGGTTTTAAAGGTGGTTAGACCATGGGAGGATGGAAACAAAGGACCATGGGTTCGGCCATGTGTATGGCCGAACCCCATGAATTATTTCATTTGGTAGATCTATGCATGTTAAGTGGTTGAATGACAAAGTTAAGAAATAAGGGTTAAAATGGTAAGAAGATGAAATGAAAGAGCCATAGGTTCGGCCATGTTGTATGGCCGAGCCCCATGGATAATATGTGATGGATTTAGGTGTTGTTTTTAGCAAGTTAAATGATTAACTTAGGTGATGGGATGAATAAATCAAAAGCTGGATGGTGTTGGACCCATTTTGTGTAAAATAAAACAAGGGTTAAAAAGGGGGTCAAAACCAAAGAGTGAGGTTCGGCCATGTTGTATGGCCTAACCCCACAAGTGAGCTTTGGTGGCAAGTGGACAGTGGACAGTGGACAGTGGGTAGTGGACAGCGGGTAACCGGCTGATTTTAGAGATGAAATATTTATACGATTTCCCAAATGGTTAGGTTAAATTGGAAGGATGAAGGGAATGGTTTAAATCAATTGGAATAATTCATTTGGTTATTTTATGGGATTAAATGGATCACCAAATTAATGTATGTATGTGTTAAATGTAATATGGTAACGGGATTTCACAAACGGTGTACGATTGGCTTGACGCGATTGGTGATTGATTTTTGGACAGAAACACAAGGACCAGATAATTGAACGTTGGTAGGATTCCTACCTTATTGAAAACCATGGAATATGTACATGTGAATGTTTTACTTGAATTATTTTGGTTTCAAATGATATGTCTTAATGATGGGATTTTAATGCTATGATATGTATTATTACATAGCATGTTTGCACTTACATCTAATGCATGGCATGGGAGGGATCAAATGTAACCGGAGATCCACACTCCGTCGGGGCGTCTGTAAGGCATTCGTGGGGGTACCTTGATGTGCATTATCCATCAAGAGGGATGTACAATTGATTTGTAACAAGAGATCCACGCTCTGTCGGGGCGTCCGTAAGGCATTCGTGAGGATACCTTGATGAGGATTTTCCATCAAGAGGATACCATGTGATTGTGATATAGATGATGGGTGGGACTCATGGCATATGACAGCCATTGCATGGCATTGAATCAGTATGATTATGATCTCTATTATCATGCACTGTTTCTAGTTTTTGTCTGTATGATTGGATCTTTATTATCGTACACTGTTTTGGATACGATGTTTTACAAGTATGGCATGATGCATTATATCTAGATTTTTATACTAACCCATGTGTTTGACCCTACTCGGAGTACTTACTGGGCGCGTTGTCCAATGCCCTACTTCTACTTTAGATGATGACACAGGAAATGGACGGAACGAAGGACGCAATCGGAACCAAGCTTAGGAGTTTAAATAATTTAGTTTCACTTTATTTAAGTTTATTCATGGACAATGTAATTTGAGTAGTTAGTATTTGGGAATGTAATAGCTTAGACTATTTACTATGGATCGAATGATGATTAATCTGGATTAAGTTAATTTATATTGATTACCTTCCTTGCTAAGTAAACATTGTAATCCGATGTTATTTCCGCAATGGGTATTCCGCAAGTCGTAGTATCGCGTGTGAAATGTTTTAGTGGACTTATCCACGCACACGTATGGTTGGCCAGTTAAGGGCTGGGCTTTGGAAGCTCGGACTTAGCTCGCGTCGTGACGTTCCCGCTCTCTTTCACTCTTTATTTTAAAAAAAAAAATAGACTTTGATTTTCGGTGAGTGAAAAATGGCGGGACGTTACAATTGACCCAATTAAATTTATCCTCTACTCAATTACATTCCAAACCCAGTTACCTTGACTCACCTTAATAAATTAATCACTCTCTTTAATTTCACTCTTAAGAGGGAATTTCCTTTATTTCCTGGGTTAAGATCTCAGGGTGTTACAATACTAACACCTTTTAGAATTTTCGTCCCGAAAAATTTCGACAGGGCTTGGGTTCTACTTATTTCCATTCCAATCATCTCAGATAGAACACTCTTATCTTCTATCCATATTCTCAAGTTCGTTCCTTCATCGTCATGTCACTTCCCTGCTAACCATCTCATTATCCATATGGCTTTCAAAACCAGATGGGGAAGCACAACCATTATATCAGCGGTGTTCGTTGTTTCCTTCCATCTCCGTATAGTCAGTTCCTATACCAACAGTGTCTAGTATTTGCCTCTTCATTACTCTTTTTCTCTAATATGGATATTGTACTCCCTTCAGGACAATACACCGAACACAAGTCCATGCATTTATGCTATCACTGTTTTCTATCATACCTTTATGTTTACTACAGTCTCTCATTAATTGATGTATTTCAAGGATTTCTTTACACATTCATATCACGTTCACCCACATATCGGGTCTTATTCCCTCAAACCACATGTTTACTTTCTAAATTTGATTACCCAATGCCATTCATATCATTTGTTATACACGGATATACAGTGACCATCACAGGACCTATGCACTACAATACAACATCTGGAATTTAAATTTTCAATACATTTGCTAACGGCATTCCGGTAATCCATTACATCTTTCACAAATGGCCATAATATTATACAACTTGTTGTGGTCCACACCACATAATTGCATCAAAATCACTCATATCAACCTATGAGTTTCATTCTCACAGAATTTACTCTGTCTCATGTTATCTCTTTTTCTCGTGAGCCCATTTACGATCTCATGTAGATCAATGTACTATATTTCACTTTACCTGCTACCTAGATATTTTCCATACGTACTCACTCAATACGTTCATTCGTCTACTCTCTGTGTGAGGTTAGTGATGACCTTGCCCCTCATTGAAAATTTGTTAGTGAGGTAGCCTGCCAATGCGAGCCTATGCTCAAGGCTTTCGCTGATTCCATTTTAACTAGGTTTCTAGCTGCACTCTCCCGGAACTCCATCGGCTAACTACAGAGTCAGCTGGCCAATCTAACTCGGCAGTCGCCCATAGCTTCCCATTCGAGTTTCACTAGACTCTTATCTTTTCCACTAAGTACATCTCCAAAATTAAGCATATATTCATTTGCACATAAGTCACTATGTGACTAACACCTTTTGTACAAAACTTCTACGATACCGAGTATCTCTCAACACTAACTTTCTTGTGATACAAGTCGTGATACGACTAACACCTTTTTCTTATAACGTGGGATGTGGATCGAAACATGTCCCAATCATTAGAACAATACGTCATCTATGGGACCAACAGGTCCATCACACTACCAACATGTCTACCATGGTACCGATACCCGGCATCAATCCAAACCACCATGGGAACCATCATCCACGGTTATTCACATCCATCCCTGCTATCACTCTATCAGTAAATATCATCTATCCATGGTTAATAACCATCCATGAATATAATCCTTCCATGGGCATAATTAATCTAGGGCACATCATCTACCATGAGATATTTTTTCTGTAGGAACAACACTTGAATACATGATTGTGGTAACAATATCAAATCATAAATATACCCCCACCCCCAGCAAGACTTAGGGCCCATGACTTACTAAGCGGAAGACCAACCTCCAACGTGATCAAGTCTACCTCGTCCTGCATCACTTCACCCCAAGGGTGATTCAGTCAAGCTCTAAGGCGGTCGAACCGCGTCTAACGAAGCTAGCACCACCCCCATGGGGTAAAATAGTATCTAGCTCTGCGCATCAACGCACATATACCAGGACGAGCCTATCTCCCCTACGGATTCTCCTATCATTAGGATATCTCCCATATTCTCTTCTGGAAAAGGGGCTGGAATCACTTCGACATCCTCGGGTGATCCTACTTGGACGTCTACGTTAATTCCCACAATGCGGTCTGGCCTGCTGGAGTTGTTGGAAGAAGAAACCAAATCTATAGGACAGCTAGGGGTTCCTTTGTCCCACAACTCTGTATACTTTATGTTGCTCGACATATCTGTATCATAACAACAGAAGCATATTGATGTGCATTTTAAATTAACTTGCAAGCGTACGAACCAGTTATAGTATAGAGTATGAGTGCGAGGTCGTACCCAAGGGAAATCCACAAAATATATATACGAAATAAAAAATAGCACTATTAAAATAATGTGATTTAATAAAATAAGTTTCTAAACTTATAATTATAATCTTAATTTAGAAAAAGTAATTAATTTATTATCTAGTTTTAGTGGTTAACAATAAATTTTGATTAAAAGAATGGAGTAAATTTAAATGACCTAAATTTTTAAAATGTAGATTTAAGAGACACATAAAATGTTTCTAACCTAGTTAAATTATTTTGATGATTTTTGAGAAAAAGAAAAATAAATCAAGAATAAATAAATTGTTTACATATTTTACAATGGAATCGGGTCAAACATCGAAGCGGCATGTTATCCTATTTAAAAACAAAAATATGGCCTAGACTATGAAATATTCTAGAATTATTAAATATAATTCAAGTTTCTTATTTAATAAAATTCTAATTAGAATAATTATGTCTTCCATTAAATCGGAATTTCTCAAGTCAAGCCTTAGGCTTGAGCGAGATTTAAACTTGCATTTTCGAGATCGAAAACAAACCGTTCTTGAAAAGAACCTTAGACTGGAAAATTGGTCAAGTCCCACTGATCCTAAAAGGGGTTCCACTTTTCCTTGAAAAATTCTCAAATTAATTTGTTTCATAAAGTTCATAAAAAGAATTAAAAAGAAATTAAAAACCATCATTATCAAATATTCAATAATTGGTAATAACATAAATCTAAACAAACCGCCATGAATTTTATTTAAAAATTTGGAAATAGAAATACATTCCTTTGGACTTTACATTAAAAGAAAATAAAATAATAAATAACTTACAAGAAATTAAATATTTTTTTCTCTGTCTTTTGGTTGTCCTACTGCAGTCCTTTCGACGTCTTGCCCGGTTCGACCTTCAATGGTCTCAAACACTTGAATTTATAGGAGAAAAAGGAATGAGATAAGAGACCCTTCAAACTCAGCCGAGATAAGACCCATTTCATATTCAAATTCAGCCGGGATGAGCCTTGTCTTTCTTTATCTCCTCTAAGGATCGGCTAACCCTCTTCTTTCCTTTCTTATCTTCATCTCTCCTTAGTCCTTCTATCGTTGAAACCCAGCTCCAAACGGCAGCTGATTCTTATCCATTTTCTCTTAGGATCGGTTAACTCAAACTTCTATCTTATCCTCTTCTTTTCTTATCTTTTCTACTTCAACTTTGAAAACCCAACTGCTTATCTCTTCCTTTTTTTTCGGCAGATCTTATCCCTCCTCATCTCTGTTGTACCTTATCTTCTTTATACTTGATCTGCCAAGATCGACTTGCTCTTTCTTATCCTCATCTTCTCTCTGTTGAAATCCAGCTGAGGATTGGCTAATCACTTTATCCTTTCTTATCTCGGCAGATCTGTACAACGAATGCTGTGTGCACCGCTCCTACTTCACTACTGTACCTATCTTCCTTTACCTCGACTGAAATCGGTTCAGCTTCGGCCTTATCTGTGCTGCTATGTATGGCTGTTATTTGACTGTTGCTGCTGCTCTCCGTCTCTCCTTCCTGCTGCCCTCTTTAGCTGGCTGCTTTTCTCCCCCGACTGCTGTTTGCTCGGCACCTGATCCAACCAGAAGGCCAGGCCGTGCTGCCCTTCTTCTCCTCTGCTGTTTATGGATTCCGACCTCCTCTTTCTTCCCAGCTGCTACTTCATTTTCTTTTCTTCTTTTGGTTTTGTGTTTCTCCCATAAGTCCTACAACCAAAGAAAAGGAAAAATAGAAAGAAATGGTAATAGTTTCTTTCGGCTTTCCTTCAGGTACCGGGCACCCCGATCGACAGTAAATGAGAAGGGTTGGTAAATGAGACTCGACTTTCACTCGAAATTGGACAATGAAATTTAAATATTAATTACATGAGTGTAGAAGGTGGCAGGTTCTGAAACCCAACTGGTTTAATCAACTTGACCTGACCATTCTGAAGGTGACGTCGACTGTATTTTTTACTTAGCCATTTTATCATTTTTTATTTTCTTTTCTTGTATTTTTCAAAATAAACTGTAAAACTAAAAATAGCATTTAAACATATCTAGTATTTATAAAATAAGGACTAATTAATCTAATATTAAGGAGTAAAATTGTAATTTTACGGTGTTCATCACATATCAATGACAACTGCAATTCTAATCAAACTAATCTTTGTTTTGGGGAATTTCCCTATGTATCACATAATTTTGCTTATTTTGGGGAAAATCTTGATGTTCCTTGTTTTAGGGAAATTACCAAATCAGTATCTTGTATTTCTCATTTTTGGAGAAACTTCCTAAGTATCAAGTGTTGTTTCTCAATTTGGGGAAAAATCTAGATGTTTCTCATGTTCGGGGAAATATGTCCTATTTTGCTATGTTTGATAAATCTATATTTATAGTGATTGTCCTTCCCTTGTTGTTATTCCTTTTTCATCAATTGTTTCTCTCAGATTGAATGCTTCAGTCTGAGTCTAATCAAAGTAAATTAATCAGGCCCCCGTGTAGCGGACTCCGAAGAGTCGGTCAGTTAGGATTCTTATCTTGTAAGTGACACATGATACCGTCTTAATCTTACTTTGAAAGATTCTTCCTTCTCGTTTCGTTCTGATACCAATTGTAACACCCCGCCCTTTTTCACTTGCCGAAAATCAGAGTCTATTTATTTATTTTATTAAAAGAGTGAGATAGAGCGGGAACATCACTATGCGAGCTAAGTCCGAGCTTCCAACGCCCGACCCTTAACTGGCCAACCATGCGTGTGCGTGGACAAGTCCACTAAAACATTTCACACGCGATACTATGACTTGCGGAATACCCATTGCGGAAATAACATCCTATTACAACATTTACTTAACAAGGAAGGCAATCAATATAAATTAACTTAATCCAGATTAATCATCATTCAATCCATAGCAAATAATCTAAGCTATTACATTCCCAAATACTAGCTACTCAAATTACATTGTCCATGAATAAACTTGAATAAAGTGAAACTAAATTATCCAAACTCCTAAGCTTGGTTCCGATCGTGTCCTTCGTTCCGTCCATTTCCTGTGTCATCATCTAAGGTAGAAGTAGGGTGTTAGATAATGCGTCCAATAGGTACTCCAAATAGGGTCAGCACATGGGTTAGTATAAAAATCACATAGATAACATAATATCAAAACCATACAAGTTGATGCCATGCCATGGGTGTCATATGCCATGAGTCCCACCCATCATCCATATCACAAACACATAGTATCCTCTTGATGGAAACTCCTCATCAAGGTATCCCCACGAATGCCTTACGGACGCCCAGACGGAGCGTGGATCTCCGGTTGCAAATCAATCATACATCCCTCTTGATGGATAATGCACATCAAGGTACCCCCACGAATGCCTTACGGATGCCCCGACGGAGCATGGGTCTCCGGTTACATTTGATCCCTCCCATACCATGCATGATAAACATCATAGCATTTAAAATTCTATTATTGAAACATATCATTTGATACCAAAATAACTCATCAAAACATGAATTAAAATCATCATATATACATATTCCATGGTTTTCAATAAGGTAGGAATCCTACCAACGTCCAAATAACGGGTCTTTGTGTTTCTGTCCAAAAACCAATTACCGATTGCGTCAAGCGTATCGTTCACCGTTTGTGAAATCCCGTTACCTTATTACATTTAACATATACATACATCAATTTGGTGATCCATTTAATTCCATAAAATAACCAATTTAATTATTCCAACTGATTTAAACTATTCCCTTCATCCTTCCAGTTTAACCTAACCATTTGGAAAATTATATAAATATTTCATTTATAAAATCAGCAGGTTACCCGCTATCCACTACCCAGTGTCCACTGCCCACTGTCCGCTGTCCATTATCCCCTACCCACTGTCCACTGTCCACTGTCCACTGTCCACCAAAACTCACTTGTGGAGTTCGGCCATACAACATGGCTTCACTCTTTGGTTTTGACCCCCTTTTTAACCCTTGTTTTATTTTACTCAAAATGGGTCCAACACCATCCATCTTTTGATTTATTCATCCAATCACATAAGTTAATCATTTGACAACCTAAGTCATCTTCATCATACACCTTGGTTCATGAAAAGCCCTTCATGGGGTTCGGCCATACAACATGTAACACCCCGCCCTTTTTCACTTGCTTGCCGTAAATCAGAGTCTATTTTTTTTATATATATAGAAGAGTGAACGAGAGTGGGATGTCACAACGCGAGCTAAGTTCGAGCTTCTAAAGCCCGACCCTTAACTAGCCAACCATACGTGTGCATGGACTAAGTCCACGAATACGGTTCACACGTACTAATATATATACATGCAGAATAAAACATAAATTGCGGATTATAATAGAACCTAACTCTATTCCATTTTAGATAGCAAAGTAGTTGAAGTCTTTAACCATCATTATCTTAACTAGAATATCCAACATAAACCATTCAAACCATAGCAAAATATCTAAGTTATTACATGCCCGAATTCTAGCTACTCAAATTACAAGTCCATAAGTAACTTAATCAAAATATAAATTAAACACATTCAAGCTCCTATGCTTAGCTTCGATCACGCTCATCGTTCCCTTCATTTCTTGTAACATCCACTAGAGTAGAAGTAGGGCGTTAGACAACGCGCCCAGTACGTACTCCAAATAGGGTTAACGCATGGTTAGTACAAATCATATATAATAACATATTATCAAAACCATATAAATACTATGCCATGCCATGGTGTCAAATGCAATGAGTCCCACCCATCAAAAATACATGTAACCTCTTGATGGAATTCTCCTCATCAAGGTATCCCCACAGTTGCCTTACGAACGCCCTAACGGAGTGTGTTCTCCGGTTACTTCTTAATGGATAATGCACATCAAGGTCTTCCTACGAATGCCTTACGGACGTCCCAACGGAGCGTAGCCTCCGGTTACAAACATCCCTCCCATGCCATGCATGAGATGTATATGTCCATATGCTATATAATAGAATACGCATAGCATTAAAACCTCATATTTGAAATATAACATTTTAACAACATAAACCATCAAAATAAAAAATTAAACCATATTACATATCCGTGGTTTCAAAGAGGTAAAATCCTACCAATAACAACTAGTATGACCTTGCGTTCTCATCCGAAAACCGTTCACGATCGTATACCACTTGTGAGGTCCCGTCACCTTGTTACATATCAACAAGTCAAACTAAAGTCCCATTTGATTTCCAATCTAAACATAAATCCATAAACCGACCTTAGTAGGGTTTGGCCATAGAACATGGCCGAACCTCACCCACTTGAATTTGTGTCCTTCCTTTAATCCTTTGATCTTTTAAATTAAGTCTAACTTCATATCACCTTTAATTCATTAATCTAATCATACATAAGACCCTAAGTCCACCAAACATTCCCCATGGGGTTCGGCCATACACCATGGCCGAACCCATGGTCCATTATTTTTACTTATTTACAACATTGCCATTATTCTATCCATGGCTAACATTTCATTCATTTAAGCATACTTAAGTCTATATTTTGATCCATAAAATGGTTCATGAGGTTCGGCCATACACCACGGTTGAACCCTATGATGTCTAAATCCCATTTCTACCTTGAATCACTTACCCTCCTTAGGTCCATAAACCAAGGTCCCTCCATGGGGTTTAACCATACATTTAGGTTCATCCTTTTTTATCCCAAAGTCCATCAACATAACTTCCATTTTAAACCTTTTAAAACATTACTAACCTTCCAAGGTTTTCATCCTTCCAAAAACCCATAACCATTACCAACACACTTCCATGGGGTTCGGCCATGCATCATGGCCGAACCTTATGGTTCTTTAATTTCTTAAAAAATCATACAACCGAGATTACATCATTTGATGGTTCCCATTCATACATCCATCTAAACCCTTTAAAACATTTTAAAATCATAAGCATACTTCTATGATTTCCATCTTTCAAATCCAAAAAATATAAACAATGTCCTTCCATGGGGTTCGGCCATTCCACATGGCCGAACCCTATGGTTTATCCTTTCCATTAAAACACAACATTCATCCATTAATTTTTCTTTTAAATCCAATCACCATGATCATAACCTTTGATGGGGTCCGACAACACATCATGGCCGAACCTCATCTACCCCTCTTTGTTCATATGAAAGGTCCTTAGCCATAACATAACTAGGGTTCGGCCATTGCATATTCCTTGACCATATTTCCTTACTTATTAAAAATCTATCAAAATACCTACCGGTTCCGTGACTCCTCCGGTTTTCTTTCGCTCCGACTTGTTCTTCTGATCCTTTCCTTCCTTAGCCTCTTCCTCCTTCCTTCTTAATCCTTTGGCCGAGAGTGAGAGCTTGAGCGAGAGAGAGAGAGAGAGAGAGAGAGAGAGAGAGAGAGAGAGAGAGTGATAGGGAGAGAACCTTGAGATGAAGCTCTAAGTCTTTTGTCTTGAGGAGTGGTCGACCAAGAGAGGGTTTGAGGGAGAGAAACTGCCAAGAGGGAGAAGGAGAGAGTGAGATGAAAACCAAACTTGTTTTGTTCCAATGAGGGTGGTCGGCCAAGGGTGATGCCTTTGGTAAAGCCCTTTGTGTAACTCTCATTCTCATTTACCTCCCTCCTTAGTGCTCCACTTGGGGGTTTCATCCATGAGATGAAACTCCAAGGCTCCAACGGTGTAGCCTTGTTTGAATTGTGTAACAACTCCAAAACCGTCCTCCTCCCATTTAATTCTCCATTTGGGGGATTCATCCATGAGATGAAACTCCCACCTCCATTAATGATCCAATTGGGGGTTTCATCCATGAGATGAAACTCCCATGTCCAACGTGTGGACACCTTAGGTTTGACCTTTTGAGATGTAACTCTCCATTTTATCACCCAACTCACTTGATATGAAAATCCCATTAACTTCCCCTCAACTCACCATAACTCAATTTTAATTCTTTTAAACTCAACTCACTCAACTCACTTAAAATCAAGTCAATCACTTGATTCCATTGTAACTCAATTCAGCCCAAATTATTTAGGCTTGAACTCACTTAGTGGTCAACCAAGTCAACCACGACGACCCATTGGGTCCCAATTGGGCATTTTGACCCAATTAACAATCTTGACCCAATTGAATACATCTTACCCATTTATTTCAATTGAAACCATATCCACAATCCGTTGGGTCTTAATTGGACAATTGACCCAACACCTTACTCATCTAAGGAAGGAGAAGGTCGGAGGAGCAAGGCGGAACTTAAGAGATCGGAGGAGTCGCAGAATCGGTATGTATGGTTCGGCTAAGGAAGAGGTTTGAAGAGGGAGAGGATTTGAGAATGGAAAACCCTAAGTCTTTTCCTTGTCTTGTGAGAGATTGGCCAAGGGGTGGTGTCCCTTGGGTTATACCCCTTTGTAACAAACCAAACCTTTCATCTCCTTCATTAATGTTTCCTTTGGAGTTTCATCCCATGACATAAAACTCCCACCTCCCCAACGTGTATGCCTTTTGGGTTTCCTCCTTTGAGATGGAAACCCTCCATCTTCCCACTCCAATCACTTAAAATAAAAGTCTCATTAACTTCCCATTTAACGCACCTTAACTCAAATATTTTTAATTCTTTTAAACTCAAGAGTTGTACTCATTCATTAACTCAATTCCTTGATTCCATTTTGAACTCACTCAATTGAACTTAATCCAATTTAATTCAGCCACACCTTAATTAAATTTGACCTCATTTGGTGATGTCTTTTGAGATGAAACTCCTCATTTCTTTCATAATGGTTGTCTTCAACCCATGAGATGAGACCCTCCATCTCCCCCAACGTGTGGATCATGATGGTGTCCCTTGAGATGGAACTCTCCATCTCCTTATTTAACTCATTTCTTTAATTCAACTCATCTCTTTAATTCAACTCTATTTAACTCACTTAAAATCAACTCAATTTAATTCAATTTGGATTCATTTCCAACTCAAAATAATTCAACTCAATACTTGGGTTCACCCATTTCTTTAAAATCAGCTCATAAATAACCCATTGGGTCCCAAATTGGCAATTGGCCCATTTAAGTACATTTACCAATTGTTTTCAAACCAAACCCTAATCATCTATTCATCTTGACCCATTGGGTCCCAATTGGGCATTTGACCCAATTAAATCACACTTATCCTCTTATCTTCATTCAAACTCTATCCATGACTCGTCGGGTCTTAAATGATCCAATTAAATATATTCTAATCGTATCCACTTTCTATTGGATCCTAATTGGGCCATTGACCCAACTAAATTTATCCTCTACTCAATTACTTTCCAAATCCATTTTACCTTGACTCATCTTAATAAATTAATCACCCTTTAATTTCACTCTTAAGAGGGAATTTCCTTTATTTCCTGGGTTAAGATTTGGGGTGTTACAGACATTGGGTGGGATTTCATTTGGTATTGACCATGATATGACACTTATGTTAGCATGATTATGATATGAACATCATGCACAGTTTTTTTGTAACGTCCCACCCTTTTTCACTCGTTTTCCAAAAATCAGTCTATTTTTTTATAATAGAAGAGTGAGAGAGAGCGGGGCGTTACGACGCAAGCTAAGTCCGAGCTTTCAAAGCCCGACCCTTAATTGGCCAATCATACGTGTGCATGGAACAAGTCCACTAAAATGGTTCACACGTACTCAAGTTAACTTGTAGAATAAATCATACATGCAGAATTACAATAGGATAACAATCTTATTCCGTTTTAGATAGCAAGGACATCCATCACTTAATAATAATTACCTTAAGATAAATATCCAATATTAACCATCCAAACCATAGCAAATATAACTACGTTATTACATTTCCTACTGATAGTTACTCAAATACATTATCCATGAGTAACTTTAACAAAATGAAACTTAACATCCAAGCTCCTAAGCTTGGCTCCAATCTCGTCCTCATTCAGTCCATTCCCTGTGTCATCAACTAGGGTAGAAGTAGAGCGTTAGACAACGCGACTAGTAGGTATTCCAATTACAGTCAAACACATGGGTTAGTACCAAAAATCCAGATATAATATATCAAACCATACTGGTAAAGCATCGCATCCAAAACAACGTATGATAATAGAAATCCAATCATATAGATAAAAACCAGAAACATTGCATGATAATAAATATCATAATCATGCCGATTCAATGCCATGCCATGCTATCATATGCAATGAGTCCCACCCATCACAAACACATGGTATCCTCTTGATGGAAACTCCTCATCAAGGTATCCCCCACAGTTGCTTTACGGATGCTCCAACGGAGTGTGGATCTCCGGTTACGTTACAAACATAGTATCCTCTTGATGGAAAGCTCCTCATCAAGGTATCCCCACAATTGCCTTACGGACGCCCCGACGGAGTGTGTTCTCAGGTTACTTCTTGATGGATAATGCACATCAAGGTCTTCCCACGGATGCCTTACGGACGCCCGACGGAGCTTGGCCTCAGGTTACAAATCATCCCTCCCATGCCATGCACGAGATGCAAATGTCCATATGCTATGCAATAATACAATCATAGCCTTTAAAATCTCACATTTGAAACATATCATTTGATACAAAATAACTCATCAAAATAAGAATTAAAACCATTGTACACATCCCATAGTTTTCAATGATGTAGGGAACCTACCAATGACCACTAGTGTGTCCTTGAGTTTTTGTCCGTAACCGCTCACCGATCGCGTCAAGCCGATCGTTCACCGTTTGTGAGGTCCCATTACCTTATTACATATCAATCAATCAAACCCATGTTCCATTTGATTTACAATTATGTCTAAGTCCATAAACACATCTTTGTGGGGTTCGCCATACAGCATGGCCGAACCTCACCCACTTGAATTTGGGTCCCTCTTTTATTTATTAACCAATCCACATAAGTTCAACCATCTAAGAAACCCTAAGTCCACAAATATTCCTTATATCCCCACAGTGGTCTTACGGACGCCCTGTTGGAGTGTGGCCTCCGGTTACCTCTTGATGGAATAATGCACATCAAGGTATCCCCACAGTGGTCTTACGGACGCCCCGTCGGAGTGTGGCCTCCGGTTACATATCATCCCTCCCATGCCATGCATGAGATGCAAATGTCCACATGCTATGCAATTATACAAATCATAGCATTTAAAATCTCATGTTTGAAACATAACATTTTTACAACATAAACCATCAAAATAAGAAGTTAAACCATATTACATAACCATGGTTTCAAAGAGGTAGAATCCTACCAAACCCCACTAAGGTGTATTTGGTGGACTTAGGGTTTTTAAAATGGTTTACATGGATATGATTGGTTAGATAAAAACAGGGACCAAATTCAAGTCGGTGAGGTTCGGCCATGGTGTATGGCCGAACGCCACAAGGATGGTTTATGGACTTAAATATAATAGGAAAGCAAATAGAACATGGATTTTGATTTATGGATATTTTATAAGGTAACGGGACTTCACAAGGGGTGTACGATCGTGAACTGTTTCTAGACGAAAGCGCAAGGACACTTTAGTGGTCTTTGGTAGGATTCTACCTCTTTGAAACCATCGTTATATAATATGGTTTAACTTCTTATTTTGATGGTTTATGTTGTAAAAATGTTATGTTTCAAATATGAGATTTTAAATGCTATGATTTGTATAATTGCAAAGCATGTGGACATTTGCATCTCATTCATGGCATGGGAGGGATGATATGTAACCAGAGGCCACACTCTGACGGGGCGTCCGTAAGACCACTGTGGGGATACCTTGATGTGCATTATTCCATCAAGAGGTAACCGGAGGCCACACTCCAACGGGGCGTCCGTAAGACAACTATGGGAATACCTTGATGAGGAGCTTTCCATCAAGAGGTTACTATGTATTTGTGATGGGTGGGACTCATTGCATATGTTAGCATGGCATGGCATTGAATCGGCATGATTATGATCTTTATTATCATGCAATGTTTCTGGTTTTTATCTGTATGATTGGATCTCTATTATCATACATGATTTTGGAAACGATATTTTATAAGTGTGGTATGATTTATTATATCTGGATTTGATATATATTATATCTGGATTTTTGGTACTAACCCATGTGTTAACCCTGATTGGAATACCTACTGGGTGCGTTGTCTAACGCCCTACTTCTACCCTAGTTGTTGACACGGGAAGGGAATGGAACGAGGAACATGATCGGAGCCAAGCTTGGGAGCTTGGATGATTAAGTTATATGTTGTTTAAGTTACTCATGGAGATTGTATTTGAGTAGCTAGTAATTGGGAATGTAATAACGTAGATTAATTGTGTTTGAATGTTAACTTTGGATATGTTAACTTAAGATAATTATTATTAAATGATGGACTCCTTGCTATCTAAAATGGAATAGAATTATTATTCTATTATATTTCCGCATATATGATTTATTCCGCATGTTAACTTGAGTACGTGTGAACCGTTTAATGGACTTGGTCCACGCACACGTATGGCTGGCCAGTTAAGGGTCGGGCTTTGGAAGCTCGGACTTAGCTCGCGTCGTGGCGTCCCGCTCTCTCTCACTCTTCTAAGAAAAAAGAAATAGACTCTGATTTCTCGACATAGTGAAAAAGGGCGGGGCGTTACATTTATTACTTATAAGTTGTTTTTACAAATATGCCATTAATGATGTATAAACCCTTAATTTATGATATTCCAATATTACCCCTATGTGTACCCTAACCCTAATTAGAATACCTACTGAACATGTTGACTAATGCCCTACTTCTACCCTATAGATGATGGAACATGAAATGGTAAGGAAAAGGACATGGGACTGGAAGGGAGCCAAGCGTAGGAAGTTGGGAATATTTAAGATTAAATTACTTATTTTTTTTTTTCAAAGATGTATTCGGAAGACATGCATTTTGGGTTGTAATAACTTAGGCTATTTGGGACACCTTAGAACTTATTTGCTATGGTTTGTTAATCTTTAAGTTTCATTGGAATTTTATGGTGATTGGCTTTCTTTTCCTAATGATGACAAGAGAATGAATAGCATCTTATTCATATAAATTATTCCGTAAGTATTAAGAAAAACATGTAAAAATGTTTTAGTGGACTTAATCCATGCACACGTAATAGTGGCCAGTTAAGGGTCGAGTTTTGGGAAACTCGGACTTGACTCGTGACGGCCCGTCTGATTTATCCAAGTGAAAAAGGGTGGGGCATTACTAGTTGTGGTATGTGTATGGGTTGTCCTGGGAGAGTCATAGGACTGGTTGAGGGCTAGAGACCCTGATCTGTTTAAGAATTGTTCTGAATACCCGTGGGTGGGTGGACCGTAGCGGATGGGCATATGAGGGAGTTGCCTTAGAGTTGCATTGGGTTGGTTAGAGGATGTGCTGGAGTCCCGGTATATGTGGGCCCATGTGCTAGGGGTAAGGCACACATTTGCATGGTCGTGCATGTAGACATCCTAGACATTGATGTACCCACATGATTATATGCAGTATATGCATGATGACATATGATGCATGTGTTACCCTCACTGGGCATGTTGAGCACACCCCTTGCCTTTCAGGTACTTCATCGAGGAGGGGTCGGTGAGACCCTCAATCAGACGTTCGGCATGGAGTTGACGCTTTATATGCTGTCATAGTTCCATTTTGTAATTGAGGACTTGTTAATGTATTTGAGATATGTGTATATTTCATTGAGTTTGATGAATGTAACAATGGGATGATGTTATTGTTTCCAATTATAATTAATACTTTATTTGTACTTTGGTTATTGGTTTATTTTGTGGGTGTCCCAAAATTAGCGCGGCTGCCGGTAGAGGCATCCCCTTTTTAAAAAAAATATCCGAGATAGTTTTAGATCGGTTTTAGGTAGTTTGTATTAGTCTTAATGGGCCCGTAGTGGGACGGGTCATTACATGACGGGTTTTTTACTTCAAGACATCTCCGTGATTTTCCAAATCCAAGTATATCATGTGCTCTGAACCTATTTGCGCTGTCAAATTTTTTCAAAAGAATTTCTAAAGTACACGAGTACACGTTACTTGTTGATGAAGTTTGAATCAATATAACAAATACCGGTGGTATTTTCATTTTTACCACAAAAATAATGGCAAAATACTCTTATCATGATAAAAAATGCGATGTTATCACCAATGCCATTTTTAACAGTAATTTAACGGTAAAAACACATTTTTAATGCGAGAAATTGTAAAAATGCATTTTTATCGTTAATTTTTTTCTCCCCAAATTCAAATTCGCAAGAGAGACATGCAGTCACGCTCTACTCTCCTCTCCCACTTTTAGGCGTCAACTGCCATCTTCTCTCTTGCCGCTCTCTTTCTCTATTCTCCTCTCGCAGTTTTAATTGCCATCTTCTCTCTCGCTTCTCGCTCTCTATTCGCCATCAGATCTGTCCCTACGTCACCAACTGGAAAAGAGGTAAAATCTCTAATTTTTGAGGCATGGGACTTTTGATTGATCTGTTTAGGAATCCTTACTGTAATCCGTACCTATTTGACATGAAACAATACAGCTCCATCGCCCTTTTTTGTTCATAATCAGAGACTCATTTGAGCTACAACAGACTAAAATGCTCCCTTACCTGCAATTCCTTTAATGAGTTTAGCTTCTAAACGCCAGTAATCATGTCATTTGATTCTTAAGCATGCAATTAAAGATGGGTTTATTTTGTCCATGCACGGCAGTATTCATGTCATTTGTTGGAAGATTGTTTATGATTTTGAGCAAGACGAACTACATGCTAGCAGGTTCTTATAATGCACAATGGGTAGCTTTCTCGTATCATTGATTTGATTTTAGTAACAAATTATCATAGCGTTCCAGCCATTTCTCTTTTTTAATTTCATCTCAACGATGTCAAGTCAATTGAAATCCATGTGAAACTTTGCTTCTTGCAACGGTTTGGTTTGTTTCAAATGATCAGGGTGAATATTGTAGCTACCATGAAAAGTTTTGTACCAACTGCCTACTGCTTTAAAGTTTAAAGTGGTTAATCTCATCCTTCACATTCCTAGCAAGAAAATAAATGTCCATTGTATACATGTTGGAAGACATTGACATTATACTTATTTATACACTCCCCACGATCATTATATCATTTGTTTGTTTATTATTTTCTAAAATTTATGTTTATATTTTTTCTAGATCTTTATTTTCACTTTCCATAAAAAATGTCTCAATAAAAAGATCATATTTATTTATTATATTTATTTTTATTATTTTTAAAATATTTATATTTTCCACGAGATTTTCCTGTTAAAAACTCGAGAATTTGAAAATAACCCATTATTAACAATTGTGGTTATTATCCCGAGAATGGTATTTGTCACATTGGTTTGAATGAGGTTTTTGAATTAATAGAGTAAAAGAAAATAAGGAAGAAAAGAGGAGGAAGCAATCCATATCAACTATACACCTTCAACCCATGATCCAATGGTTGGGGTGGATTTG
Source organism: Chimonanthus salicifolius (assembly GCA_013350335.1). Classification (NCBI taxonomy): domain Eukaryota; kingdom Viridiplantae; phylum Streptophyta; class Magnoliopsida; order Laurales; family Calycanthaceae; genus Chimonanthus; species Chimonanthus salicifolius. The sequence goes on from CM023539.1 coordinate 16,771,822, forward strand.
AAAATACTATAAAAAGAGGTTGTTTTTTTGTTGAATTTTTTAAGGGCTTAAGTGCGTTTTTGTCTCCATTTCTTTTTCTTCATTTATAGTTTATATCACTAGCGAAGCTCTCCCAAATTTTTGGATAAAAATACCCGATAAAAATCTCAGAAAAAAATGCCAGAAATAAATAGAAAAATATTGGCAGACTGGTTGAACTCACTTGACCAGTCGAACAATTACAGAAGGTGAACAGTGCCAGCTGACACTATTCGACCGGTCGAACTGATGAACATTTTTTTGAGGATCTTTCCAAGTTATTTTCTTTGGAGATATAATTGGTATTTTTTGGAAAAGTTTTGAAAAAGTCTGAAAATTGTTTTTCTGAGGAGAATTCATGTATTTGACTGCTTGAATGTTTACTTTAAAGTCTTGAGTGTTTACTTTACTGTCATTTAAATACTGCCTTTTTTCCTTTTCTTGTCGTTTAGGCCAAATTCTACCTCTCCGGAAACTTGCAACACTCTGGTTTCCATAGGTGCCACGTGCAATATAAGTATAAGCTCTAGAATCCCGAATACCCTTTTGGAATATCTTAGAGGCATGTGTGTAACACCCCGCCCTTTTTCACTCGCCACAAATTAGAGTATACTTTTTTTTTAAATGAGTGAGAGAGAGTGGGACATCACGACGCTAGTTAAGTCCGAGTTTCCAAAACCCGACCCTTAACTGGCCACCTTTAAGTGTGTGTGGACTAAGTCCACTAAAACATTTCACACGCTTTTCTGAATACTTGCGGAAATAATATATGAATAAGATGTTATCCATAATCATGTCATCATTAAGCAAGAAAAGCCAATAACCATAGAACTTTAAATAAAACATAAAGGTAATCAAACCATAGCAAATAGTTTCTAAGTTATTACAATCCAAAACATCAATCATCCCAATACATCATAAACATCAAAACCAATTAAATTAAACTTCATTCATTCCAAGCTCTTACACTATGCTCCTTTCATGTTTCATATCCGTTTCCTTGTCATTCCCTGTTCCATCATCTATAGGGTAGAAGTAGGGCATCAGTCAACATGCCCAGCAGGTATTCCAAATAGCTTTATGGTACACATAGGATTAATATAAATCTAGATAGATACACCATATCATATTTGTAAAACATCTCATAAACAGTAAAAAAACAATGCATGATGTCCATATCATTATCATGTTTACATACGTGTCATGTCATGGGTATCAATGCCAAATGATCTCTCACCCAATTTCCATTTCCAATCACATCATATATAAATAGTTTCCTTGATAAATCACCATATCAAGGTGTTCCCTTGGCCAATAACGTCCGCAGTATTTTGTGACGGCACCATTAGGTCACTGTATACCAGCCCACATATGAAACACCCCGGAATTTTCATTTCATAAATATATTCGATTTGTCAATTTAAATTGCTAACTGGTTGAATTTAAGATTAGAAATTGGAATGGACCTTAGGTGGGTAAGGAGTTGGGTCAATTACCCAATTAAGATCCAATGGATCATGGATAGGATTTGATTTGAAAACAATTGGGTAAATGTAATTAAATGGGTTAATTGCCCAATTGGGACCCAATGGGTCATAGATGAGCTGATTTTAAGATAAATGGGTAAGGTTAATTTAATTGGGTCAACTATCCAATTAAAATCCAATGCATGAATCCACCTCATCAAGCTAGGTGGCATGTAAGTGACATGGCAAGGACGGGACCCAAGTGCCATGTGGTGACATGGTCACCACATACATGGTCGGCTAGGTCATGGTTGACTTGGTCAACCATGAGTGAGCTCAATTGAGTTCAAATTAAATTGAGTACAAATGTTGAGTTTAAAAGAATTAAAGTTGCTTGAGTTAAGTGAGTCCAATCGAATGAGTTCGAGTTTAGAGTCAAGATTAATTCCTTGAGTTGAAATGAGTTGAGATGGGAAGATGGAGGGTTTCCATCTCAATGGAGATGAAACCCATGCACATGTTGGGAAGGTGGAAAGACTCCTTAGCTTAAGCCAAGTGTCCTCTTGGTTAAACCAAGGGACTCCTTGGTTTGGACAATCATAATGAGGGTGGTTGAGGGGACTGGGTTGGTATACAAAGGGGCACACCGCACGCCTTGGCCGGCTCCCACAAATTGAAACAAAAGATTGGTTTTCTCTTCTCTCTCTCTCTCTCTCTCTCTCTCTCTCTCTCTCTCTCTCTCTCTCGCATCTCTACACTTAGAGGATCGGCCAAGCACCAAGGAAGGAGAAGGATTAAGGAGGAAAGACAGAACAAAAGAAAGGAGGAGACAGGGAAAGAAGGTATGCATGAGTTTAAACAATATGAGATTCAAGAACAAGGAAAACCATAGTTTTGGCCATGGTATGGCCGAACCTATGGGTTCCATATCTGATTTGAAAGGAATGACCAAACTGATATAGGGTCTGTAACACTTTGGAATTCCATATTATCAATATTTACGAAATTTTCCATTTTAATTGTGAATAAACGGATATGAACCTTAGATGGGTAAGGTGTTGGGTCAATGGCCCAATTAAGACCAACGATTATGGTATAAGGTTCAATTTAAATTAAATGGGGCTGAATTAAAATGGTAATGCAATATATCTATAAATAAGGGATTTGGATTAAGTGGCATGCGCATAGAGGGAACTTGGAAGATTGTATACGGTTGTAGAGACTTGGAATGGAAGCAAGGTAAGGATATGTGTATAGGTGTATGAGGATAAGGTGTCAACGGATGGAAGGTATTGATGGAAAGAATTTAGGAATGGGATATTGTGCATGGCTGTGTATGAGATATGCACATCCATGATTATGCACTAGAATCTTTTTAAAAGGGGTCTTTTCCTTTGTTAAGAGTGACACTAGGGATTTGCTAAATTAAAGGGTCTTGGCATCTTCTAAGGATAGTACCGAGTGGAAGTTTTATAGAAGAGAGGCGCATAAGGAAGAAGGGGCGCTCGGCATACACATACAAGGCCGACCACCCTCAAGACAAGAGCTTGGTGTATTTTCTATCCCAAGCATCTTCTCTCTCTCTCAAACTATATCTCTTAGCTGAATTACTTCAAGGGGTTTCATCAAGATCAGTCTCGGCTAAAGATCAAGAAGAAGGAGGAAAAGGCTAAGGAAGGAAATGATCGGAAGAACAAGTCGGAGCGAAGGAAAACCGGAGGAGTCGTGGAACCGGTAAGTATTTTGATAATTTTGTTTAAAGAAAGGAACCATAGGGTTCGGCCATGGTGTATGGCCGAACCCCATGGAAGGACATTGGTTATGTTTAGTGGATTTTTAAGGATGAAAACCACGGAAGCGGTTAATAATTTTATTGGGTTTCAAAGCGTGAAAATTATAGATGTATGTTAAGGATTTTAAAAGGTTTTAAAGGAGGAAAAATAAGGAAGGAATGTTAATCATTTTAAAGGGTATCAAGGTTGTAAATGGTGAAAGAACCATGGATCATGGGTTCAGCCATGGTGTATGGCCGAACCCCATAGAGAAAAACTAAGAGATATATTATGGATCTTAAGGTTAAAAGATGAATCATAGGGTTCAGCCATGTTGTATGGCCGAACCCCATGTGAAAGGTTATTTATGATTTATTTTAAATGGAAGATGGTTAATAATTTAGAAAGGTTTTAATGATGGACTTTTGGATCAAAGAGGAATGAACCTAAATGTATGGTTAAACCCTATGGAGGAACCTTGATTTATGGATTCAAGGATGGTAATTGATATAATGGAGAAATTGGAATTTAGACATCATGGGTTCGGCCATCCCATGAAGCAAATTTATAGATATTATGTCTATTAATATCTTAAATGAATGGAGAATTAATTGGAGGATGCAAATATATGCTTATGGATTATGTTATTGGATTATGGGTTTTTGGATCATTGGTGGATCCATGTATGTATTGTCTATATTTATGGACCTAAGATTATAAGTCATTTAAATGGAGAATATGAGAAATAAAATACCATAGGCTCGGCCATGGTGTATGGCCGAACCCCATGAATCTTGTGAGTGGGTTATTTATTAGCCTAAGCATATTTTAAATGAATAAAATGGACAGTCATAGATTAAGCAATGGCATGGATGTAATAAAGGGTGAAAGTGATGGATCATGGGTTCGGCCATGGTGTATGGCCGAACCCCATGAGGAATGTTTTATGGACTTAGGTGGCTACCAATGGTAGATGATTAATTGCTAAGTGACTAAATGATTAACTTAGGGGTTATTGATTAATAAACCAAAGGAGGGACAAAAACCTAGTAAGTGAGGTTCGGCCATGGTGTATGGCCAAACCCCACAAGTTGGGTTTATGGACTTAAGACATTATTGTAAATCAAATGGGATATGGTTTTAATTGATTGATATATTATAAGGTAACGGGACCTCACAAGGTGTGTACGATCGTGAGCGGTTACCGGACCAAAGCGCAAGGACACTTTAGAGGTCTTTGGTAGGATTCTACCTCTTTGAAACCATAGGTTTATGTACAATGATTTTATCTTATTTTGACGAATTTACGTTGTAAAAGATATGTTTCAATTGTGAAGTTTTAATGCTATGTTTACAATATAGAATAGCATGTGTTTCATTAGCATCTCATGCATGGCATTGGGTGAAGGATATGTAACCGGAGGGGCCACACTCCGTCGGGGCATCCGAAAAACCTATGTGGGATACCTTGATGTGCATTTCCATCAAGAAGAAACCAGAGGGGCCACACTCCGTTGGGGCGTCTGAAAGACCTACGTGGGGGCACTTATATATACTTGTGATGGGTGGGACTCATTGCATTTGACATCATGACATGGCATGGTTTATATGGTTTTTGACATTAGGATATTATTATATATGTTTTGTACTAACAATGTGTTAGCCCTAAATGGAATACCAACTGGGCGCGTTGTTCTAACGCCCTACTTCTACCCTAGTGGATGATACAGGAAACGAGGGGAACAATGAATGCGAAAAGGGCCAAGCATAGGAGCTTGGATGCTTTTAGTTTTTATTTTGCTTAAGTTACTTATGGACTTGTAATTTGAGTAACTAGACTTCGGGCATGTAATAATTAGTTAATTTACCATGGTTGGATGTTTATTTGGGTAATTATGTTATGTTAATTATGATTAAAGACTTGATGTAATTTGCTATCTAAAATGGAATAGAATTAGGTTCTATTATAATTCCGCAGTTATGATTTTAATCCGCATGTTTATATTGTTATGTGTGAACCATTTTCATGGACTTAGTCCATGCACACATAGGGTTGGCCAGTTAAGGGACGGACTTTAGAAGTTCGGACTTAGCTCGCGTCGTGACGTCCCGCTCTCTATCACTCTTTTTTTTAAAGAAAAAATAGACTCTGATTTTCGAAAAGCGAGTGAAAAAGGGCGGGGCATTACAATTGGTATCAGAGCAAACCAGAAAGATTGAATCTTTCGAATTAACATTAAGACGGTATCGTGTCTCACTGACAGATAAGAATCCCAACTAATCGACTCTTCGGAGTCCGCTGCATGGGGTTCGGATTAATTTACTTCGTTAGACTCAGACGGAACATTTAATCTGAGAACAACAATGGATGATAGCAAAGAAAGTACAGTCAAAATAATTGGATTTATCAAACGTAGAAAAGTAGGAGATATTTCCCCAAGATACTCGAATTGAGAAACAAACAATAGATACTTAAGGAATTCCCCAAAAACAAAGAAAATCAAGAGTGCTTATTTGGAAATTTCCCCAAAAATAAGAAAACACAAACTTTACGATGAAAACTAAGACATGATATTTTTCAATGGCTTAGGGAAAAATGCCTCCAAAGAGAAATACCAGACAAAACCAGAAAGGGAAGGAAAAAGAGGTAGAAAAATCTCAACATGAAGAGGAGGAATGACAATCTCGACATGAAGAGGAAGAACAGCCATCTCACCAAGAGGAGGAGGAATGAAGCAGCGTGAATATACTGGTGGTGCCTCCTGAACTACAAAACTTGGTTCAAGCGGTGGTTACTTCGGTGCTTCAACAACACTTGAACGAGAATGGAACCACCAACAAGACCAATGACAGGAGCATGGTCAAGGACTTCTAGCAACAGCGCCCTCCTTATTTCAAAGGGAAAGGAGGGGCTGTCAGGGCAAAAAATTGGCTGAAGAAGATCACTCAAATTCTGACCCTACTTAAGATTATGAATCATGCTGACAAGATTTTTTTGGCCTCGTCACAACTGATCGATGATGTCGGTAAATTGTGGGAGGTGGTAGAAAAGCAACGAGCACTTCTTTCGGAAGGAGAGAGGACAACAATGACTTGGGATCAGTTCTCAGCTACCTTCTTAGACCATTATTTTCCTGAGGAGGAGAAGGAGCGCTAGACTCAAGCTTTTCTATCTTTGGTATAAGGTACCATGACGGTGGCAGATACCACCAGGAGTTTCTCAACTTGTCTTGCTATGCATTCTATTGGTGGATACAGAGTATCGAAGCGTACGCAAGTTTGAGCGAGGCCTTCGGCCAAGTATTAGGGCTAAGGTAACCATATTCAAGGCAGTTACATTGGCAGAGGTGGTTAGCAGGGCCACTATAGCAGAACAAGAGATGGCTGAGTTAGTGCGTTTTGACAACGGCCGAGCTCAAAGTGGGAGGGGTACATTTTAGCCCAACAAGAAGTTCCGACCGAACTTTAGGAGACCCTCACCATCCACTGGGTCAACAGGGGGCTTTCGTCCCAATCATCCCTCCCCATCTGCATCAGTCACTCAAGCTCCCAGAGGGGTGAACAACTGTTTTCATTGTGATCAGCCGGGCCATTTTAAGAGGGAATGACCACAACTCAACAAACCCTCTTATTCCAAGGGTTCATCTCACCCACTAGTTAGACCAGCTAACTCACGAGGAGGCAAGACATTTAACCAAGCGGGACGAGCTCCTACAGGATCTAGAAGGTTGTTTACCTTAGCTCCTCCAGCAGCAGAGGATCATTCTGTGATTCAAGGTATGGCGGTAGTCAGTAGTTCCTACGCCTTTGCTTTATTTGATTTTGGAGCATCCGACTCTTTCATATCTGCTGCATTCATATCTGCGACTGGAACTTTAATACAAAAACTGTCCACATCACTCACCATTGTATCCCCCGTAGGAGACACAGCATTGGGGCCTATTTGCATAGTAGTGACTACTGAATTCACTGGACTCAGATTTGAGTTCCACTATTTGGTACTCGATATGACAGAGTACGATATTATCTTCAGCATGGGCTGGTTGGCTAGTTTTTAGGCCAACATTGATTGCTATCGCCGCAGGGTGACATTTTGGTCACCCGAGGGAAAACAACATGTGGTGCGTAGTGACAAACAAAGCAGACTCCATGAAGGGTTGAGTCATTTCGTATTGACCAGTATCCAAATCAACAAGGCACCAGTGGCTGAACTTTCGGTAATAGTAAAAGACTATGCAGATGTATTCCCAAAAGAACTCCCTAGCTTGCCTCCCAAGAGGGAGATTAATTTTGAAATCAAGCTGTACCCTGGTACTGCACCAGTGTTGTAACACCCCGCCCTTTTCATTCTAATTTTCAGAGTTTATTTTTTTTTTATATAATATATCATGTGATCGGGGCGGAGTGTCACGACGCGAGTTAAGTTCGGATCTCTAAATCCGACTCTTAACTGGCCAAGCCCATGTGCGTATGAACTAAGTCCATAAAACTGATCCGCACATGGTATATATATAACTTGTGGAATTAACTTAGTCTTATTCTAACTGAGGTTATAATAGAACCTATGACTATTCCATTTCTTTCCATATTAGATAGCAAATTACATAATCTTATTTTCCAAAATTACTAACTAATATTATTCTACTATTCAATTCAACCATCCAAAATAAACTAATCCACAGCATCTACTTATCTACTTATTACATGCCAACAAATCTAGCTACCAAATTACATTGTCCACATAATTCAAATAACAAATCCATGAATAGTCCATTCAAAATCATTCAAACCGGCCAAGTTTCCGTGCTTGGTCCTCTTCTCCAACCACGTTCTTTCCTTTCCCTGCATCATCCACTAAGGATATAGATAGGGCGTTAGATCAACGCGCCCAGTAGTGTTTCCGAATAGGGCTACCACATGGTTAGTTAAAACATGCAAATAATATCATAATAATACATGTGAGACAAAATTCCATAAAATCATGTTATGTATGAAATGAACATGTAATGAGTCCCACCCATCACCATTCAACACAGCCATCACTTGACAGGATTCTCATCGTCAAGGTAACCCACAGTGGTCTTTCGGACGCCCCGACGGAGTGTGGCCTCCGGATTCCTCCTGATGGGATTCTCATCATCAGGGTACCCCACAGTGGTCTTTCGGACGCCCCGACGGAGTGTGGCCTCCGGTTACAACACCATCATCCCATGCCATGCATGAGATGTCTATGCATATATATCATTTAGAAACATAACTTTACAATCATATAATTTATCGAAATCAACATAAAACAGCATATTAAATCGTGGTTACAATAAAGGCAGGAAACCTACTGAAGAATCACTTCAGCGTCCGTTCTTTCTTAGGCTTTATCCGGTCACGACTCGTTCGTCGTTCAACTCTCGTCACCTTGTGATACAATAATCAGTAAATCATATTGTCACTTAAATGTCCATTCACATATAAGGCCCAAAACATCTTGATTTGGTCCTTCTTTCAAGTCCTTCCATTATTGCCCATATTTACAATTTTTGCCATTGGTTCCAACCAATCTACTTAGTCATCCAATCTTTAATCCACCAAACTTACTCCATGGAGTTCGGCCATACATTTGGCCGAACCCAATGGTTCTTTTATCCATTACCATATGGTTCTCCATTAGGGTATTTTAAACCTTTTAAATCAACATAGAACCATTACCAACTACTACTCATAAGTTTAGCCTATTTAACCCATTCACCATGAATTAGCATAAAGTCCATCAACGTGCTTGGTTATTTACTGATATTAAGTACATAGATACATACATGATTCTTGAGTCAAAATCATAGAACCCAATCAGTAAGCACAACCATATATAAACCAAATAAAAACCATAAAGTAACCCATGGGGTTCGGCCACTCACATGGCCGAACCTCATGGTTCTTTGAATCCAATTCTTCTAATGATCTTTCATCATTTATCATGTATCTTAGGCATAAAAACAGCAAACATAACTCTATTTAAAATCCTATAGAAACCCCATGGTATTGAATGGTTTCTAACTCTTTAATTTCACAATAATCATCAATCTCTTTCATGGGGTTCGGCCATTCAAGTTGGCCGAACCCTATGTCCATGAATTGATCCTTCAAACATGCATTAGGTGTTATTTAAATTATGCAATATCAGTACCCTTTTACTGCCTTTATACCTCTTTGAAACCCTCTTTTAAACATGTATTTTAAATCTAATAACATATGTAAAAACAGTCCCAACGTGCATGGTTTTAAATTTCAAAAACCATACACACTAATCAACTTTTTCCATGGGGTTCGGCCACCCAAAGTGGCCGAACCCAATGGTCCATTTCCACTCCTTTAATCCACTGATTTAGACCATATAAACTTCAGTCCTTGATGACCTTCAAGTCCATGTTTTAACCTTTTTAAAACATACATTTTATGTCCAATAAAACATCTAAAAACAGTCCTATTCTTGTATGGTTTTAAATTCCAAAAACCATCCAAACCAACCAATTGTTTCCATGGGGTTCGGTCATCCAAAGTGGCCGAACTCCATGTTCTCAATTTCCATCCTTTAAACCTTATCATCACACTTTAAAACCTTACTTATTTCGGCCACAAAATGACCCCAAAAATCAGTCCATAAAACCCATGGTTTTCATGTTTCCAAAACATGAAAACCATGCAATCTTTTACATGGGGTTCGGCCCTCCATGGTGGCCGAACCCAATGGTTATTTTCACCATTTTAAATCCTCCATAATCAAGGTTAAATATTGGTGTATTCGGCCATGACCATGGCCCAATACATCCCCTACTTGTTTTATGTTTTTAAACCAAAAAATCATAAAGATACTTACCAAATTTTCCAAACTTCCTCCTTGTCTTTGATCCTTGTTTTCTCCCTTTTATTTCTTCTTTTCTTTTGCTGTTTTGTGCTTGAATATTTGATGCCAAAACCTCTGCTTTTCCAGCCAAGAAGAACAACGAATTGGAGAGAGGAGAGAGGGAGAGAGAGATGAGGAAAATCTTAGGCTTTGCAATGATAAATTGGCCAAGTGATGGTGTTCATTGGTTTTGTATTTTAGCCATCAACACCCCTCCACTTCCTCATCAACTCATGCACAAAACGATGGGCATTGGGTGCCCTCCAAGGTACCCCTTGGCAGCTACCCATGCAGCCATTCAAATTCCCAAGTAACTCACCTCAAACCCATGCATTTCATTAACCATTCACCATGGAACTCACCAAAACAAGTCCCCAACGTGTGGGACTTGTTTTGGTTGGTTTGAGACCAGCCAACCTCTTCAAATTCCCATTAAACTCACTGATTTACAGTCCCTTGGATTTCCATTTTGACTCACCCAACTCAAGATATTTTTATTCCAACCCAACTCATCACATTTAATGCTCCATCTTTGAGTCAACTCTTTTCTTAATTTAGACTCACTCCAAATCAGTCTAACTCAAGCTGAATTATCTCACACTTGAGTTCCATTGAGGGCCCACACGGTCATCCGTGGTCAAACTAGTCAACCCGACCCGTTGGGTCCACTTTTGGCTCCTTGACCCGTTTTTGACTCCATGACCCAATTATGGGTATTTTGGTCATTTGTAATTTGTTTTTGCATATGGGTCAGGCCTACCCATTTCTTCTCTACTTGATTTCCAATCAAATAAGCTTAACCCCATTTAATTTAAATTCACAAAACGGTCAAATCATCCATTTTGACCCGATGGGTCCCATTTGGGCCCTTTGACCCATTTAGCCATTTTTGACCCAAATGATGAAAATTACCCAACTAGTCAAACTTAACATTCATAATATGCTCATATGATTTTAATTTGAGCAATGGGCCCCACTATTTCCTTTCTTCACATCACAAAATAATTAATTTAACAACTTAGGGGCATTTTGGTAATTTTCCATTTCATTGAGAAATTGGGGTGTTACAAGTGTCATTACCACACTACCGGATGGCACCAACAGAGATGTCCGAGCTAAAGAAGCAGATTGATGAACTGCTCAGGCTGGGTTGCATCCGGAATAGTACATCGGCTTGGGGAGCACCGGTTTTATTTGTGAAGAAAAAGGATGGTTCACTCCGTATGTGTGTGGATTACCAAAAATAGAACCAGCTGACGGTCAGAAGCAAGTGCCCTCTACCCAGGATCGATGATCTATTTGATCAACTTAGAGGTTCCGGTCATTTCTCTAAGATTGACCTGATGTCCGGATACCATCAAATCCTGGTTAGGGAAGAACACATAGAAGAGATAGCCTTCAGAATGCGGTATGGACTATATGAGTTTGTAGTCATGCCGTTTGGACTCACTAATGCACCGATTGTGTTCATGGATTTAATGAACAGGATCTTCCGTCCTTACTTGGACAAATTTGTCATTGTATTTATTGATGACATTTTGAATTCTGGACACTTTGAGAAAGAACAAGTTATATGCCAAAGCCAGCAAATGTGAATTCTGGCTACCCAAGGTAAATTTTCTAGGGCATGTTATATCAGAAGAAGGTATAGCCGTGGATCCGGCTAAAGTGGAGGTAGTGGGAGAATGGAAAACGCCAAAGAATGTAACCGAGATCCGTAGCTTCTTGGGATTGGCTGGTTACTATATGAAGTTTATTATGGACTTCTTCAAAATTGCATCATCACTGACCTGACTCACTCAGAAGGGAGTCAAACTTGAGTGGTCAGACGTGTGCAACCGGAGATATGAAGAGCTGAAGATGTAACACCTCGGATTTTGATGTTATAAATATATATGAAAATTACCCATTTAATTTGTGAATTATTAGATATGGACCTTAGATGGGTTAAGCGTTGGGTCAATGCCCAATTAAGACCCAACGGATTGTGGAAATGGTTTCAATAGAATTAAATGGGGCTGAATTAAAAAGGTAATGCAATATGTCTAAAAAATTAAATATGGATAGCTTTGGCCGTGTATGTGAGGTTGACATTGGAACATGGAAAGATTTTAGGAGTTGCATGGCCGTATATGAAGATATGCACATCCATGTGAATGTGCTAGAATATCTTTAAAAAAGGGGATTGCTAAATAAATAAGATGTCTAAGATTAAATTGAAAGATTACATTGGCCATGTATGAGTTATGTGCATGATGTGTTGGAGTATTTTTAAAAGGAGTCCTTTTCTTTATTAAGAGAAATACTGGGGGAATTGCTAAATAAAGAAGGTTGCTTGGCCGCATGAGAGATTTGCATATCCATTAAGAGGCGCTAAAAGGTGTCTATTTCCTTGGATAAAAACGGCATTAGGCAACTACTAAATTGAAGGGTCGGCAACTTCTAATTAAGACACAAGGAAGGGGCGCACGACACACACAAAATCTAGAAGAGTCTTGGCAAGTGTGCAAAGGAGAAGAAGATTGGAAGAGCAAGAACAAGTGAACGAAAACAGGAGGAATCGCAGAACCGGTTAGTATTTGATGATTTTGTTTAAAATAAGGAACCATAGGGTTCGGCCATGGTGTATGGCCAAACCCCATGGAAGAAAATTGGGAGATGATTATGATAGTTTTAATGGAAAGAATGAACCATAGGGTTCGGCCATGGGAAGGACTTTGGTGATTTTTAATGGAAGTTTGGAGGATGAAAATCATAGAGTTATGCTTATGGTTTTAAAAGGTTTTACAAGGTTTGGATGAATGTAAGAAATTAAAGAACCAAACATGGCCGAACCCCATGGAGGTGTGTTGGTAATGATTATGGGTTTTTGAAGGATGAACTCCATGGAAAATTATTCATATTTTTAAAAGGTTTTACATGGAGAAATATCGAATTGGTTACATGTACTTAGATCATGGAAGGTCAAGGATGAATGATTTTTAAAGAGAAGATTTTGAACCATAGGGTTCAGCCATGGTGTGTGGCCGAACCCCATGGAAGATGTTATTAATTTAGAAAGTGATGGGAATGGTTAGATTGTCTCTATGAGTGAGATTCGACCATGGTGTATGGCTGAACTTCACTAGGGTTTATTTTATGGAATGATGGACTTTTGGATCAAAAAGGAAGGAACCTTGATTATGGATTCGAGGATGGTAATTGCTATAATTGGAATTTAGACATCATGGGTTCGGCCATGGTGTGTGGCCGAACCCCATGAATCAATTCTATGTGTCAATTATGGATTTATTATTGTAAATAAATTAAGAAGGAGGATGGAACAAGGATATCATGGGTTCGGCCATGATGTATGGCCGAACCCCATGAACCAACTTAATGGGTCATTTGGGTGTTTATATAACTGATAATGGATCGTTTATGGAGGGTTTTATTTATGGTTCTATGGTTGTGGATTATTGGTGGATCCATGTATGTAATGTCTAAATTTATGGAACCTAAACATAAGTTGTTGGAGGTAATGGCAATATTGTAATATAGGTTAAAAATGAAAGATCATGGGTTCGGCCATGGTGTATGGCCGAGCCCCATGAGGAATGCTTTGATTATGGATTTGAACAATGGCAATGATGTAAATAAGTGTGAAAATGATAGACCATGGGTTCGGCCATGGTGTACGGCCGAATCCCATGAGGAATGATTTTATGAACTTAGACCTAATGTTAAATTAAATGGGACATGGTTTTAATTGATTGATATATTATAAGGTAATGGGACCTTACAAGGTGTTTACGATCGTGAGCGGTTACAGGACGAAAGTGCAAGGACATGTTAGTGGTCTTTGCTAGGATTCCACCTATTTAAAACCATGGGTTTATGTACAATGTTTTTATCTTATTTGATGAATTTATGTTGAAAAAGATATGTTTCAAATTGTGAGTTTTAATGCTATGTTTATTATATAAAATAGCATGTGTTTCATTGGCATCTCATTCATGGCATGGGGTGAAGGATATGTAACCGGAGGGGCCACACTCCGTCGGGGCGTCCGAAAAACCTATGTGGGATACCTTGATGTGCTTTTCCATCAAGAAGAAATCGGAGGGACCACACTCCATCGGGGCGTCCGAAAGACCTATGTGGGGGTACTTATATGTACTTTTGATGGGTGAGACTCATTGCATTTGACATCATGACATGGCATGGATTATATGGTTTTTGACATTATGATATTATTATACATGTTTTGTACTAACCATGTGTTAGCCCTAATTGGAATACCTACTGGGCACGTTTTTCTAACGCCCTACTTCTACCCTAGTGGATGATATAGGAAACGAGGGGAAAGATGAACGTGAAAAGGGCCAAGCATAGGAGCTTGGATGCTTTTTGTTTTTATTTTGATTAAGTTACTTATGGACTTGTAATTTGAGTAACTAGACTTCGGGCATGTAATAATTTAGATATTTTGCTATGTTTGGAGGTTTATTTGGATAATCATGTTATGTTAATTATGATTAAAGACTTGACGTACTTTGCTATCTGGAATGGAATAAAACTAGGTTCTATTATAATTCCTTAGTTATGCTTTTAATTCCGCATGTTGTATTTTTATGTGTGAACTGTTTTCATGGACTTAGTCCATGCACACATAAGGTTGGCAAGTTAAGGATTGGACTTTAGAAGTTCGGACTTAGCTCGCATCGTGACGTCTCGCTCTTGCTCACTCTGTTATTTAAAAAAAAAAATGGACTCTGATTTACGGAAAGCGTACAGTGAAATAGGGCGGGGCGTTACAGTTGGTATCAGAGCAAACTAGAAAGATTAAATCTTTCGGAGTAAATTAATCCGGCCCTCGTGCATTAATTTACTTCATTAGACTCAATGATGATAGCAAAGGAAGTACAGTCAAAATAATTGGATTTATCCAACATAGCAAAATAGGGTATAATTCCCCAAAAACAAAATCCAGAGTGTTTATATGGAAATTTCCCCAAAAGTAGGAAAATGCAAACTTTACGATGAAAACTAAGTCTTGATATTTTTCAATGGCTTAGGGAAGAATGCCTCCAAAGAGAAATACCCGACAAAACCAGAAAGGGAAGGAAAAAGAGGTAGAAACCTCTCAACATGAAAAGGAGGTAGAGAAATCTCAACATGAAGAGGAGGAACGACAATCTTGACATGAAGAGGAAGAACAACCATCCCACCAAGAGGAGGAGGAACAAAGCAGTGTGAATATACCGGTGGTACCTCCTGAACTACAAAGCTTGGTTAAAGTAGTGGTCACTTCGGTGCTTCAACAGCACTTGAACGGGAATGGAACCACCAATGAGACCAATGACAGGAGCATGGTCAAGGACTTCCAGCAATAGTACCCTCCTTATTTCAAAGGGAAAGAAGGGGCTGTCAGAGCAGAAAATTGGCTGAAGAAGATCACTCAGATCCTGACCCTACTCAAGATTTCGAGTCATGCTGACAAGATTTTACTAGCCACGTCACAACTAATCGATGATGTCGGTAAATGGTGGGAGGTGGTAGAGAAGCAGCGAGCACTTCTTCCGGAAGGAGAGAGGATTGCAATGAATTGGGATCAGTTCTTAGCTACCTTCTTGGACCATTATTTTCCTGAGGAAGAGAAGGAGCATCAGACTCAAGCTTTTCTATCTTTGGTACAAGGTACCATGACGGTGGCAGAGTACCACCAGGAGTTTCTTACTTTGTCTTGCTATGCATTTTATCTGGTGGATACAGAGTATTGAAGGGCACGCAAGTTTGAGTGGGGCCTTTGGCCAAGCATTAGGGCCATGGTAACTATATTCAAGGCAACTACATTGGCAGAGGTGGTCAGCAGGGCCACTATAGCAGAGCAAGAGATGGCTGAGTTAGTGACAATCGCCGAGCTCAGAGTGGGAGGGGTACATTTCAGCCCAACAAGAGGTATCGACCGAACTTTAGCAGACCCTCACAGTCCACGAGGTCAACAGGGGGCTTCCATCCCAATCATCCCTCCCCATCTGCATCAGTCACTCGGCTCCCAGAGGGGTGAACAACTGCTTTCATTGTGATCAGCCAGGCAATTTTCAGAGGGAATGCCCACAACTCAACAAACCTCTTATTCTAGAGGTTCATCTGGCCCACCAGTTAGACCAGCTAACTCACAAGGAGGCAGGACATTTAACCAGGCGGGACGGGCGCCTACAGGATCTGGACGGTTATTTACCTTAGCTTCTCTAGCGGCATAGGATCACTCTATGATTCAAGGTATGGCGGTAGTCTGTAGTTCCTACGCCTTTGCTTTATTTGATTCTGGAGCATCCCACTCTTTCATATCTGCTGCATTCATATCTGTCGGAGGCACATCACTGGGGCTTATATGCACAGCAGTGAATACTGAACTCGCTGGACTCAGATTTGAGTTCAACTATTTGGTACTCGATATGACAGAGTACGGTATTATCTTTGGCATGGATTGGTTGGCTAGTTTTCAGGCCAACATTGATTGCTATCGCCGCAGGGTGACATTTTGCTCACCCGAGGGAAAACAACATGTGGTGCATACTGACAAACAAAGTAAACTGCATGAAGGGTTGAGTTATCTGGTATTGAACAGTATCAGAATCAACAAGGGACCGGTGGCTGAACTTCCGGCAATAGTAAAGGACTATGCGGATGTATTCCCAACAGAACTCCCTAGCTTGCCTCCCATGAGGGAGATTAATTTTGAAATCATGCTGTACCCTGGCACTGCACCAGTGTCATTACCACACTACCGGACGGCACCAGCAGAGATGTCCGAGCTAAAGATGTAGATTGATGAACTGCTCAGATTGGGTTGCATCCGAAACAGTACATCGACTTGGGGAGCTCCGGTTTTATTTGTAAAGAAGAAGGATGGTTCACTCCGTATGTGTGTGGATTACAGAAAACTGAACCAGTTGACGGTCAGAAACAAGTACCCTCTACCCAAGATCGATGATCTATTTGATCAACTTAGAGGTTCCAGTCAATTCTCTAAGATTGACCTGATGTCCGGATACCATCAAATCCTGGTTAGGGAGGAAGACATTGAAAAGACAGCCTTCAGAACGCGGTATGGACTATATGAGTTTGTAGTCATGCCGTTTGGACTCACCAATGCACCGGCCGTGTTCATGGATTTAATGAACATGATCTTCTCTCCTTACTTAGACCAATTTGTCATTGTATTTGTTGATGACATTTTGATTTTTTCCAAAACTCAGGAAGAATATGCTGAGCACCTGAGGATAGATCTGGACACTTTAAGAAAGAACAAGTTATATGCCAAAGCTAGCAAACATGAATTCTGGCTACCCAAGGTCAATTTTGTAGGGCATGTTATATCAGAAGAAGGTATAGCCGTGGATCCGGCTAAAGTGGCGGTAGTGGGAGAATGGAAAGCGCCAAAGAATGTTACCGAAATCCGTAGCTTTTTGGGATTGGCTGGTTATTACAGGAAATTTATCATGGATTTCTCCAAGATTACATCTCCACTGACTCGACTCACTCAGAAAGGAGTCAAATTTGAGTGGTCAGATGTTTGCAACCGGAGATTTGAAATATTGAAAGAGAAACTTACAACTACTCCTATCTTAATTTTGCCTGAAAGAGGCAAGGGTTATGAAGTACAATGCGATGCTTCAGGAGAAGGACTTGGGTGCATCCTCAGTCAAACTCATCATGTGGTGGCTTATAGTTCAAGACAATTGAAAATACATGAACGCCTCTATCCTACGCACGATCTTGAACTAGCCGCAGTGGTCTTCGCTCTCAAAAGCTGTGGACATTATTTATATGGCGAGAAATTTGAAGTGTTTTCAGATCATAAAAGCTTGAAGTATCACCCCGGCAAGGCGAACAAGGTGGCGGATGCCCTCAGCCGCATATCGTATGCATCAGTGGCATGTTTAATCAGGACAGAAAGGGAGATGCTGAATACCATACGAGAGTTCAATTTATATATCAATAACCATGGGAGTATGTACAATTTGATCATACGGTCCAACATGGTTACCAAGATCGAAAAGGAACAACGGATAGACTCGGAAGTGGAAGAGATATGGGCCAAGATGTCTACAGGTGAAGTCATACCGGAATGGGAGTTACAACTAGGATAGGGTGTTCTATTTCGAGGAAGGATATATGTACCTAAGAGCTGCAGAAAAGAGTTACTGATTGAGGCACACCAAACCAAACTCTCAATTCATCCGGGCAGCACCAAGATGTATCAAGACCTGAAGAGACATTGCTGTTGGCACGGACTCAAGAGGGATGTGGCAGAATTGGTGGCTCATTGCTTAACGTGTCAACAGGTTAAGACGGAACATCAGAAGCAACCAGGGTTACTCAAACCCTTACAAGTGCCGGAATGGAAATGGGAGCACATCTCCATGGATTTTGTGACAGGGTTGCCAAGGTCTTCAAAGTGCAACGATGCGATATGGGTCGTGGTAGACCGACTGACCAAGTTTGCACTTTTCATTCCCATCAGGATGACAAACTCATCTGAGACTTTGGGTCGGTGGTATATCAAGGATATCATCAGATTGCATGGTATTCCTCGGACTATTGTGTCCAACAGAGATGGCCGATTCATCGGCAGAGTATGGCAGAGCATGAGACCTACTGACTAGCACGGTATTCCATCCACAGACTGATGGGCAGTCTGAGAGGACAATACAAACATTGGAGGATATGTTGAGAGCATGTATGCTAGATTTCAAGGGTGGATGGGAGGATCACTTGCCGTTGGTAGAATTCTCATACAACAGCAGTTACTAGGCAAGCCTCCAGATGGCTCCATTTGAGGCATTATATGGTAGACCACGTAGATCACCTGTGTGCTGGACAGAGGCCGGTGAGCCTGCATTGATTGGACCTGAGTTGGTTGCAGAGACTACAGCGCAGATACTGTAACACCCCGCCCTTTTCACTTTAATAATCAGAGTTTTTTTTTTTTTATAATAATCAAGTGATCGGGGCGGAGTGTCATTACGCCAGTAACTCCAAAGATGGAGCATGAATGGGCTTGGCCAGTTAAGGATCAGACTTTAGAAGTCCGAACTTAGCTCGCTTCGTGACATCCCGCCCCGATCACTTGAGTATTATTATTTAAAAGAAAAAAAATTCTGATCACTAGAGTGAAAAGGGCTGGGTGTTACAGATACAGTTGATACGGCAGCATCTATTGACTGCGCAAAGTCGTCAGAAGAGCTATGCTGACAAGAGGAGGAGGTTCCTTGAATTTGAAGTGGGAGACATGGTGTTCTTGAAAGTCTCGCCACGAAAGGGACACATGAGATTTGGAAAGAAGGGGAAATTGTCGCCAAGATATGTGGGACCATTTTCAATCATAAGAAAGATGGGGGATGTGGCTTATCAATTGGCACTCCCTTCACAGTTGGCATCTTTGCACGATGTGTTTCATATATCAATTTTGAGGAAGTACATTCCTGATCCCTCTCATGTACTGAACATACAAGACATAGAGGTCCAAAGCGAGGTGACATATGTCGAAAAGCCTGTCCGAGTGGTGGACACAGAACAAAGGGTATTACGGAATCGAGCGATCCAGTTTGTTAAGGTGGTATGGGATCGACATGGCATTGAGGAAGCCACTTGGGAACTCGAGTAGGAAATGAGGACAGCTCATCTTGAGCTTTTTATGTAAATATTTGAAACCCTATTTCACTCGATTTTCGGGACAAAATTTTTAAAAAGAGGGTTGTATTGTAACACCCCGGATTTTCAAGTTATAAATATATATATATGAAAATTACCCATTTAATTTGTGAATTATTAGATATGGACCTTAGATGGGTAAAGT
This sequence comes from Chimonanthus salicifolius, assembly GCA_013350335.1. NCBI lineage: Eukaryota > Viridiplantae > Streptophyta > Magnoliopsida > Laurales > Calycanthaceae > Chimonanthus > Chimonanthus salicifolius. Next base: position 16,791,820 of record CM023539.1, read on the forward strand.
GTTAGGTCATTGCCCAATTAAGACCCAACGGATTGTGGAAATGGTTTCAATAGAATTAAATGGGGCTGAATTAAAAAGGTAATGCAATATGTCTAAAAAATTAAATATGGATAGCCTTGGCCGTGTATGTGAGGGTGACATGGGAACATGGAAAGATTTTAGGAGTTGCATGGCCGTATATGAAGATATGTACATCCACGTGAATGTGCTAGAATATCTTTAAAAAAGGGGATTGCTAAATAAATAAGATGTCTAAGATTAAATTGAAAGATTACATTGGCCGTGTATGAGTGATGCGCATGATGTATTGCAGTATTTTTAAAAGGAGTCCTTTCTTTTATTAAGAGAAATACTAGGGGAATTGCTAAATAAAGAAGGTTGCTTGGCCGCATGAGAGATTTGCATATCCATGAGGAGGCGCTAAAATGTGTCTATTTCCTTGGATAAAAACGGCATTATGCAACTACTAAATTGAAGGGTCGGCAACTTCTAATTCAGACACAAGGAAGGGGCGCACGGCACACACAGAATCTAGAAGGTCTTGGCAATTTCTATGTATATTACATCGGCTTAAAATGAGGAATGGCAATTGCTACTTCAGCAAGTTAGGACCGAGTGGAATTTTATAAAGGAGAGACACAAGGGGGCGCACAGCATAACAAGAGAAGGAGAGGGCAGCCAACAAGTGTGCAAAGGAGAAGAAGATTGGAAGAGCAAGAACAAGCGAAGGAAAACTGGAGGAGTCGTGGAACCGGTTAGTATTTGATAATTTTGTTTAAAATAAGGAACTATAAGGTTCGGCCATGGTGTATGGCCGAACCCCATGGAAGAAAATTGGGAGATGATTATGATAGTTTTAATGGAAAGAATGAACCATAGGGTTCAGCCATGGTGCATGGCTGAACCCCATGGAAGGACTTTGGTGATTTTTAATGGAAGTTTGGAGGATGAAAATCATAGAGTTATGCATATGGTTTTAAAAGGTTTTACAAGGTTTGGATGAATGTAAGAAATTAAAGAACCATAGGGTTCAGCCATGTTTCATGGCCGAACACCATGGAGGTGTGTTGGTAATGATTATGGGTTTTTGAAGGATGAACTCCACGGAAAATTATTCATATTTTTGAAAGGTTTTACATGGAGAAATATAGAATTGGTTACATGTATTTAGATCATGGAAGATCAAGGATGAATGATCTTTAAAGAGGAGATTTTGAACCATAGGGTTCGGCCCCATGGAAGATGTTATTAATTTAGAAAGTGATGGGAGCGGTTAGATTGTCTCTATGAGTGAGGTTCGACCATGGCCTATGGCCGAACTCCACTAGGGTTTATTTTATCGAAAATAGTTATTGATTTAGAAAGAAATTAATGATGGACTTTTGGATCAAAAAGGAAGGAACCTTGATTATGGATTCAAGGATGGTAATTGCTATAATTGGAATTTAGACATCATGGGTTCGGCCATGGTGTATGGCCGAACCCCATGAATCAATTCTATGTGTCAATTATGGATTTATTATTGTAAATAAATTAAGAAGGAGGATGGAACAATGTTATCATGGGTTCGGCCATGATGTATGGCCGAACCCCATGAACCAAATTAATGGGTCATTTGGGTGTTTATATCACTGATAATGGATCGTTTATAGAGGGTTTTATTTATGGTTCTATGGTTGTGGATCATTGGTGGATCCGTGTATGTAATGTCTAAATTTATGGAACCTAAACATAAGTTGTTGGAGGTAATAGCAATATTGTAATATAGGCTAAAAATGAAAGATCATGGGTTCGGCCATGGTGTATGGCCGAACCCCATGAGGAATGTTTTGATTATGGATTTGAACAATGGCAATGATGTAAATAAGTTCGAAAAATGATAGACCATGTGTTCGGCCATACACCATGGCCGAACCCCATGAGGAATGATTTTATGGACTTAGACCTAATGTTAAATCAAATGGGACATGGTTTTAATTGATTGATATATTATAAGGTAAAGGGACCTCACAAGGTGTTTACGATCGTGAACGGTTACCGGACGAAAGCGTAAGGAAACGTTAGTGGTCTTTGGTAGGATTCCACCTCTTTGAAACCATGGGTTTATGTACAATATTTTTATCTTATTAGATAAATTTATGTTGAAAAAGATATGTTTCAAATTGTGAGTTTTAATGCTATGTTTATTATATAAAATAGCATGTGTTTCATTGGCATCTCATTCATGGCATGGGGTGAAGGATATGTAAACGGAGGGGCCACACTCCGTTGGAGCGTTTGAAAAACCTATGTGGGATACCTTGATGTGCTTTTCCATCAAGATGAAATCGGAGGGGCCACACTCCGTCGGGGCGTCCAAAAGACTTATGTGGGGGTACTTATATGTACTTGTGATGGGTGAGACTCATTGCATTTGACATCATGACATGGAATGGCTTATATGGTCTTTGACATTATGATATTATTATGCATGTTTTGTACTAACCTTGTGTTAGCCCTAATTGGAATACCTACTTAGGCGCGTTGTTCTAACGCCCTACTTCTACCCTAGTGGATGATATAGGAAAGTAGGGGAAAGATGAACGCGAAAAGGGCCAAGCATAGGAGCTTGGATGCTTTTAGTTTATATTTTGATTAAGTTACTTATGGACTCATAATTTGAGTAACTAGACTTCGGGCATGTAATAATTTAGATATTTTGCTATGGTTGGATGTTTATTTGGATAATGATGTTATGTTAATTATGATTAAGGACTTGACGTACTTTGTTAACTGAAATGATATAGAACTAAGTTCTATTATAATTCCTCAGTTATGATTTTAATTCTGCTTGTGTGAACTGTTTTCATGGACTTAGTCCATGCACACACAAGGTTAGCCAGTTAAGGGTCAAACTTTAGAAGTTCGGACTTAGCTCGCGTCGTGACGTCCCACCCTTGGTCACTCTATTATTTTAAAAAAAAATGGACTCTGATTTATGGAAAGCGTAGAGTGAAATAGGGCGGGATGTTACAGTTGGTATAAGAGCGAACCAGAAAGATTAAATCTTTCGGAGTAAATTAATCCGGCCCTCGTGCACTAATTTACTTCGTTAGACTCAATGGATGATAACAAAGGAAGTACAGTCAAAATAATTGGATTTATCCAACATAGCAAAATAGGGTATAATTCCCCAAAAACAAAATCAAGAGTGCTTATTTAGAAATTTCCCCAAAAGTAGGAAAATGCAAACTTTACGATGAAAACTAAGTCTTGATATTTTTCAATGGCTTAGGGAAGAATGCCTCCAAAGAGAAATACCCGACAAAACCAGAAAGGGAAGGAAAAAGAGGTAGAAACCTCTCAACATGAAAAGGAGGTAGAGAAATCTCAACATGAAGAGGAGGAACGACAATCTCGACATGAAGAGGAAGAACAACCATCCCACCAAGAGGAGGAGGAACAAAGCATCGTGAATATACCGGTGGTGCCTCCTGAACTACAACTTAAAGTAGTAGTCACTTCGGTGCTTCAACAGCACTTAAACGGGAAAGGAACCACCAATGAGACCAATGACAGAAGCGTGGTCAGGGACTTCCAGCAACAACACCGTCCTTATTTCAAAGGGAAAGAAGGGGCTGTCGGAGCAGAAAATTCGCTGAAGAAGATCACTCAGATCCTAACCCTACTCAAGATTTCGAGTCATGCTGACAAGATTTTACTAGCCACGTCACAACTAATTGATGATGCCGGTAAGTGGTGGGAGGTGGTAGAGAAGCAGCGAGCACTTCTTCCGGAAGGAGAGAGGACTGCAATGACTTGGGATCAATTCTCAGCTACCTTCTTGGACCATTATTTTCCTGAGTTGGAGAAGGAGTACCAGACTCAAGCTTTTCTATCTTTGGTACAAGGTACCATGACGGTAGCAGAGTACCACAAGGAGTTTCTTAGTTTGTCTTGCTATGCATTTTATATGGTGGATACAGAGTATCGAAGGGCACGCAAGTTTGAGAGGGGCCTTCGGCCAAGCATTAGGGACAAGGTAACCATATTCAAGGCAGCTACATTGGCAGAGGTGGTCACCAGGGCCACTATAGCAGAGGAAGAGATGGCTGAGTTAGTGCGTTTTGACGATCGCCGAGTTCAGAGTGGGAGGGGTACATTTCAACCCAACAAGAGGGTTCCGACCGAACTTTAGCAGACCCTCACCATCCACGAGGTCAACAGGGGGCTTCCGTCCCAATCATCCCTCCCCATTTGCATCAGTCACTCAGGCTCCCAAAGGGGTGAACAACTGCTTTCATTGTGATCAGTAGGGCCATTTTAAGAGGGAATGCCCACAACTCAACAAACCCTCTTATTCCCGAGGTTCATCTGGCCCACAACTTAGACCAGTTAACTCACGAGGAGGCATGACATTTAACCAGGCGGGACGGGCGCCAAAAGGATCTGGACAGTTATTTACCTTAGCTCCTCCAACAGCATGGGATCACTCTGTGATTCAAGGTATGGCGGCAGCCAGTAGTTCCTATGCCTTTGCTTTATTTGATTCTGGAGCATCCCACTCTTTCATATCTGCTGCATTCATATCTACAACTGGAGCTTTAATACTAAAACTGTCCACATCACTCACCATTGTATCCCCCGTCGGAGACACATCATTGGGGTTTATATGCACAGCAATGAATACTGAACTCGCTGGACTCAGATTTGAGTTCAACTATTTGGTACTCGATATGATAGATTACGATATTATTTTCGGCATGGATTGGTTGGCTAGTTTTCAGGCCAACATTGATTGCTATCGCCGCAGGGTGACATTTTGCTCACCGAGGGAAAACAACATGTGGTGCGTACTGACAAACAAAGCAAACTGCATGAAGGGTTGAGTCATCTGGTATTGAAGAGTATCAGAATCAAGAAGGCACCAGTGGCTGAACTTCCGGCAATAGTAAAGGACTATGCGGATGTATTCCCAACAGAACTCCCTAGCTTGCCTCCCACGAGGGAGATTAATTTTGAAATCAAGTTGTACCCTGGCACTGCACCAATGTCATTACCACACTACCGGATGGCAGCGACAGAGATGTCCGAGCTAAAGAAGTAGATTACTGAACTGCTCAAACTGGGTTGCATCAGAAACAGTACATCGGCTTGTGGAGCTCTGGTTTTATTTGTAAAGAAAAAGGATGGTTCACTCCGTATGTGTGTGGATTACCGAAAATTGAACCAGTTGAAAGTCAGAAACAAATACCCTTTGCCCAGGATCGATGATCTATTTGATCAACTTAGAGGTTCCAGTCAATTCTCTAAGATTGACCTGATGTCCGGATACCATCAAATCCGGGTTAGGGAGGAAGACATATAAAAGGTAACCTTCAGAAAGCGGTATGGACTATATGAGTTTGTAGTCATGCCGTTTGGACTCACCAATGCACCAGCTGTGTTCATGAATTTAATGAACAAGATCTTCCGTCCTTACTTGGACCAATTTGTCATTGTATTTATTGATGACATTTTGATTTATTCCAAAACTCAAGAAGAACATGCTGAGCACCTGAGGATAGTTCTGGACACTTTGAGAAAGAACAAGTTATATGGCAAAGCCAGCAAATGTGAATTCTGGCTACCCAAGGTTAATTTTCTAGGGCATGTTATATCAGAAGAAGGTATAGCCGTGGATCTGGCGAAAGTGGCAGCAGTGGGAGAATGGAAAATGCCAAAGAATGTAACCGAAATCCGTAGTTTTTTGGGATTGGCTGGTTATTACAGGAAATTTATCATGGATTTCCCCAAGATTGAATCTCCACTGACTCGACTCACTCAGAAAAGAGTCAAATTTGAGTGGTCAGATGTTTGCAACTAAAGATTTGTAACGCTGAAGGAGAAACTTACAACTACTCCTATCTTAATTTTACCGGAAAGAGGCAAGGGTTATGAAGTACAATGCAATGCTTTAGGAGAAGGACTTGGGTGCATCCTCAATCAAACTCATCGTGTGGTGGCTTATGGTTCAAGACAATTGAAAATACATGAACGCCTCTATCCTACGCACGATCTTGAACTAGCCGCAGTGGTCTTCGCTCTCAAAAGCTGGAGACATTATTTATATGGCTAGAAATTTGAAGTGTTTTCAGATCATAAGAGCTCGAAATATTTGTTTGATCAGAAAGAGCTCAACCTGAGGCAGCGTAGATGGATAGAATATCTGCAGGATTATGAGTTCGCACTTCGTTATTGTTGCACCCCGATTTCTCAATAAGATGAATATTTACGAAAATGCCCCTGGATTGCTCAAACTAAGATCCTATGAACATATTATAATGGACAGATTATAATGGATGGGTAATGTACATCAAATTGGGTCAAAATGGTTAATTGGGTCAAAGAATTTTCAACGATTGTGATAATTACGAAAATGCCCCTGCTTTGTTAAATTAAATGTTTGTAATGTTAAATAAGGAAAAGGTGGGGTCCATTGCTCAAATTAAGATCTATGAACACATTATAAATGTCAAATTTGATTGGATGGGTAATGTGCATTAATTGGGTCAAAAATGGCTAAATGGGTCAAAGGGCCCAAATGGGACCCAACGGGTCTGAATGGATTATTTGACCATTGTGTCAGCTTAAATTAAATGGGGTTAAGCTGATTTGATTGGAAATCAAGTGGAGTAAAAATGGGTAGGCCTGATGCACATGTGAAAACCAAGTACAAATGACCAAAATACCCATAATTGGGTCATGGAGTCAAAAATGGGTCAAGGAGCTAAAGGGGGACCCAACGGGTCGGGTTGACTTTGTTGACAACAGCCAACCGTGTGGGCCCACAAATGAGTTCAATGGTGAGTTAAATCAGGTTAAGTGGAACTGATTTTATTTAATTTGAATTAAGAATGAGTTGACTCAAATGCATTAAATGATTGCCAATTAATGAGGTGAGTTGGACATGTGAGTTGGGTGAGTCAAAATGGAAATCAATGGGACTGTAAATCAGTGAGTTCAGAGGGAATATGAGTAGGTTGGCTCAGTCATAACCACCAAAACAAGTCCCACACGTTGGGGACTTGTTGGGGTGATTTTCATGATGGATTTTAAATGAAATACATGGGAAATGGGAGGTGATGCTTGGGGAGTTGAGAGGATGCGACGTTTGGCACCAAGGGGTGCCTTGAATGGCACCCAGCACCTCCTTGTTTTTATCAATGATTAATGAGGAGTGATGAGATAATTTGAGTTGTTTTAACAAAAGGAAAACAACCATCATATGGCCGATTGCACATTGCAAATCTTGGAGTTCCATCATCTCCCTCTCCCCCTCTCAAGAACATCATCTTCTTGGCTGAACCAGCTGCTGATGTATCACCAGTAGATCAAGCATAAACCAGCAAAGGAAGGAAGGCAAAGAAGGATAGGAAGTAAAGAGCAAAGGCAAGACAAGAAGCTTGAGAAATTTGGTAAGAATTCTTATGGATTTTGGTTTTAAATATGAGTGTTAAGCTATGAATTTGGATGACATAATTTGGTCATGTATGGCCAAATTTGTCATAGGTCTAAACCATGGAAGATGGTGTCAAAGAATGATGGAAATGGGCCATAGGGTTCGGCCACTTTGGATGGCCGAACCCCATGAAGATAATTGGTTGATTTTGATGGTTTTTGGAATTTAAAACCATACAAGTTTGGGACTGTTATTATATGTTTTATTAGATTTAAAATGCATGTTTTAAGAAGGTTAAAACATGGATTTGGATGTTTAATTCGGACCTAAGATGAAGGGTTAAGTGGCTCAAAACCAAAGGTCAAAGTGTTCGGCCAATGAGCATGGCCGAACCCCATGAAATTGGGTTGGTTATTGGATGACTTTTAAATGGTAAAACTCGGTAATATGTTACTGTTTTATTACATGATTATTGAAACATACAAATATGTTTATGAGGATCAAGTCATGGACATAGGGTTAGGCCACCTTGGAGGGCCGAATCCCATGAAAGAATTTGATGAATAGTATGGCTTTAGAGAGTTAGAAACCATGTAAATTATGGTGATTTTTACATATGTTAATTGGGTCATTTTGTGGCTGAATTAAGTACTGATGTAAAGTATTATGATGAGGTTTAAAGGATGAAAATTTAGAGCATGGAGTTCGGCCACTTTGGATGGCCGAACCCCATGAAAGTAATTGATTAAATGGTATGGTTTTTGGGGATAAAAACCATACCATGTGTGAAGATTGCTAAAGGATTGTAAAATGGAATTAATTAATTGTATGGGATCGGCAATGGATGGTTAAACCTTACTTTTTTTATGGCTAAGATGCATGATAAATTATGTAAGATCATTAGAAGAATTGTATCCAAAGAACCATGAGGTTCGGCCATGTGAATGGCCGAACCCCATGGGTTGCCTTATGGGTTGTTTGTATGGGTTTTACTTGGGTTTATGGTTACTAATTTGGCTCACCCTATGGATGGCTGAACCATGTAATAACCTTGGAAAAAGGGTGTAGCCTAAGTTAAATACCTAGGTTAAAGTTATTGGACCAAAGGAACCATTGGGTTCGGCCATGTATAGGGCCAAACCCCATGGACCACTTCATATGATTATTTTATGTGGAATGTTTTTATTGAATTAAAAGGTTTCAATGTAGAGATCATGGACCATGACAATAGGTTTTGGTGTGGATCCATTCCATGGAATTGATCGGTAGTTTTAAAGGTTAAAATGGGATATAATTGAGTATTGGAACCAATGGCATAATGGTAAATATGGGAGAAATGATCAAAGGTGGAATGATCATAGGTATGGTTGTATGGACCCAAATCAAAGGGGTATGGTTCGGCCATGCTGTATGGCCGAACCCTACCAAGGTATTTTTGTAGAACTTGATGCTGAATAAAGATTAAATGAATGAGAAACCAAAGGATAAATAGGTGAGGTTCGGCCATGGGCATGGCCGAACCGCACATAGTGCATTTTTGGGACTTAGACCAAGTTGGAATTACATAATGAATGTCTAATTTGCTGCTATGAAAATAAGGTATTGAGACTTGCGAGAACGGAGTACGAGTCGTAAACGGTTGACGATTAAGAAAGATCAAATACTGAAGTGAATCTTCAGTAGGTTTCCTACCTACTTGTAACCACAATTATGATTTGGTTTTATTATGTTTTCATGAGATATGTTGTATTTGATATTATGTTTCAAATATGGTTTTGAATGATGAGATATGTATTTACAAATGACATATATGTACATTGACATCTCATGCATGGCATGGGGTGATGATTATGGATTACCTTGACTTGAGAGTCCCAATGAAAGAACACCGTGAAACAACTCAATGATGAAGTGTCTTTCCACAGGTAAAGAGGATTACTGTGGATTACTTTATCATGTGAGTCCCAATGAAAGAATACTGTGAAACAACTCAATGATGAAGTGTCTCTCCACAGGTAACGAGGATTACTGTGAATTACCTTATCATGTGAGTCCCAATGAAAGAATACTGTGAGTCCCAAATGAAAGTGTATTGTGATTTACCTTTACGGTGAGAGTCCCGTCAAGTGATGGTTATGTATGTGTGATGGGGTGGGGCTCATTACATATGCACTTACATACATAGCATTGTTTTCAGATGTTTTATTGATAATCATGTACTATGATATATATGCATGTTTTATATGCTAACCATGTGGTAGCCCTGATCGGAAAACCTACTGGGCGCGTTGATCTAACGCCTTAATTCTATCCATAGAGGATAATGCAGGAACACGGAAGGGGAAAGAGAAGGACGATGACCAGGAGGGGAGCCAAGCTTAAGCACTTGATTGATGAACATGACTTTTTATTTATTGTCGTTTGAGTTATAATGGACATGTAATAAGTTAATACTTTGCTATGGTTTGATTAGGTTATTAACTATGGATGGTTGTTTATGTTATTTAATATTTGAGACTGTTACTTGCTATCTAATCATTCTATTTCCGCAGTTAGTCTAGTTTATTCCGCAAGTTATTGTTTAGTCCCATGTGTGATTTGTTATCATGGTCTAGTCCATGTACACATGGGTGGCCAGTTAAGGTTCGGACTTAGGAAGTCCGAACTTAGCTCGCGTCGTGACGCCGCCCGCTCTCTGCCATTGTTATTTTTTTATTATTTAAAAAAAAAATTAGACTCTGATTTCTCGGAGAGGGCGGGGCGTTACAGTTGGTATCAGAGTGAACATGAGCTCATAACTTAACTGATACCAACGTTACAGTTGGTGTCAGAGCAAAACGGGAAGTTGAATAATCGAAGTAAGATTAAGACGGTTTCGTGTCTCACTGACAGATAAGAATCCCAACTGACCGACTCTTCCGAGTCCGCTGACTGGGGGCCGGATTAATTTACTTTGAGTGACTCAGACTGAACAATCAATCTAAGAACGACAATGAAAGATAGCAAAGTAAAGTACAATCATCATAACTGGACATATCAAACATGGTAAAGTAGGATGTACTCCCCTGATATCCCCCATTGAGAAACAAACAACAGGAATTTAGAGATTTTCCCCAGTAACAAAAGAAACAAAGAGTGATGATTTGGCAATATCCCCAAACTGAGAAGTGATACATAATACTTAGGGAGGTTTACCCCGAGAACAGCGGAACATCAGGATTTCCCCAAATTGAGAAATGATACTCGTTATTTAGGAAGTTTTCTCAAAAACAAAGAAATACAAAGAGTGCTGATTTGGCAATTTTCCCAAATTATGAAGAACTCAAAACTTTACTTAGAAGCTAAGTCAACTGATGTCTCCATGACTTAGGAAAAATGTCTCCAAAGAAAGAAGAACATAACGGAGAGGGTTGGAATGGTGCAAGCATTCCTGAAGTACCTCCGAAATTACGGAACCTAGTACAGGCGGTGGTCACTTCCGTTCTACAACAACTCGTGAGCGGAAATGGAGACACAAACCCGAATAAAACACAAGACCAAAAAGGTCGGGGTGGGAGAAATACTTTTTGCTCTCGCAAAAGACTCAGACCCTACTTATGGAGATTTTCAGCCTTTCCTGGTTTCACTAGAAGTTCCTGTTTCCTGTGTGGTCGACAAGGCCATTTCAAAAGAGAGCATCCACAGAATGTTAGATCTCCTAGTACCTGTTTCCAGTGTGGTCGACCAGGCCATTTCAAAAGAGAGCGTCCACAGAATGTTAGATCTCCTAGTACCTGTTTCCAATGTGGTCGGCAGGGCCATTTCAAAAGAGATTGTCCACAGAGCAAAAGATCTCCTCCCTACAGGAGTTCTCTCCTTGGTCCGGCTCAACCAGCTCAGTCACAATAATCTGAACTGACTGAATATTTTGACTTTTCCTCTAGAGACAGTGGAACATTCGATAACTCAAGGTATGGCAGTCATTTGCAGTTCATATGTTTATGCGTTATTTGATCTACTGTATTCGCATTTGTTACTAGCACCATAATACAACAAGTTGCCTACTGCACTTACTATAGTATTCCCTATAGATAGACGATGACGATTATTGGTGAAAGATGTGCCTGGATTAACTATGAACAAGATTGGTTTCCATGAATGGATTATACCCATAGGTGGGTTATATTCATGGATGGTTAGTAACTGTGTATAGATGATGCTCATGGACAGAGTGATACCAAGAATGAATTATTTTCCATGAATGGATTATACCCATAGGAGGGTTATATTCATGGATGATTATTAAACAGGGATTGATAATATTTACTGAAAGAGTGATACTAGAGATGGATGTTTTTAACCACAGGTGATTATTCCCATTGTGTTTGGATTGATGCCGGGTATTGGTATCGTACAAGTTTAGAGCAAAAGTTGTTAGTCACATAGAGACTTATGTGCGAAGAAAGACGTGTTTAAATTTGGAGAGGTATTTAGTGGAAAGTTAAGAGACTAGTGAAACTTGAATGGGAAGCTATGGGTGACTGCCGAGTTAGCCTAGCTAGCTGACTCTGTAGTTAGCCGATGGAGTTCCAGGAGAGTACAACTAGAAACCTAGTTGAAATGGAATCAGAAAAAGCCCTGAGCATAGGCTCGCATTGGCAGGCTACCTCACACAGAGAGTAAACAAAAGAACGTATTGAGCCGGTACGTATGGAAAATACTATGAGAACAGGTAAAGTGAAACAGAGTAGATTGATCTATGTGAGATCACAAATGGCTCACGAGAAAAAGATATAACATGAGACAGAACAAAAGGTGTTACGGAACCAAGCGATTCAATTTTTCAAAGTGGTGTGGATCGACATGGTAATGAAGAAGTCACTTGGGAACTTGAAATCGGAAATAAGAAAAGCACACTCTGAGATATTTATAGAATCGTTTCCTACTTCGCTCGATTTTCGGGATGAAAATTTTAAAAAGAGGGTTATATTGTAACACCCCGATTTCTCAATAAGATGAATATTTACGAAAATGCCCCTGGATTGGTAAATTTATTAATTATGATGTTAAATGAGAAAATAGTGGGGCCCATTGCTCAAACTAAGATCCTATGAACATATTATAAGGGACAAATTATAATGGATGGGTAATGTACATCAAAGTGGGTCAAAATGGTTAATTGGGTCAAAGAATTCTCAATGATTGGAATAATTACGAAAATGCCCCTGGTTTGTTAAATTAAATGTTTGTAATATTAAATAAGGAAAAGGTGGGGCCCATTACTCAAATTAAGATCCTATGAACACATTATAAATGTCAAATTTGATTGGATGGGTAATGTGCATCAATTGGGTCAAAAATGGCTAAATGGGTCAAAGGGCCCAAAGGGTCTTAATGGATTATTTGACCGTTGTGTGAGCTTAAATTAAATTGGGGTTAAGCTAATTTGATTGGAAATCAAGTGGAGTAAAAATGGGTAGGCCTGATGCATTTGTGAAAACCAAGTACAAATGACCAAAATACCCATAATTGGGTCATGGAGTCAAAAACTGGTCAAGGAGCTAAAGAGGGACCCAACGGGTCGAGTTGACTTTGTTGACCACAGCCAACCGTGTGGGCCCACAAATGAGTTCAATGGTGAGTTAAATCAGGTTAAGTGGAACTGATTTTATTTAATTTGAATTAAAAATGGGTTGACTCAAATGCATTAAATGATTGCCAATTAATGAGGTGAGTTGGACATGTGAGTTGGGTGAGTCAAAATGGAAATCAATGGGACTGTAAATCAGTGAGATCAGAGGGAATATGAGTAGGTTGGCTCAGTCATAACCACCAAAACAAGTCCCACACGTTGGGGACTTGTTGGGGTGATTTTCATGATGGATTTTAAATGAAATACATGGGAAATGGGAGGTGATGCTTGGGGAGTTGAGAGGATGCGACGTTTGGCACCAAGGGGTGCTTTGAATGGAACCCAGCACCTCCTTGTTTTTATCAATGATTAATGAGGAGTGATGAGATAATTTGAGTTGTTTTAACAAAAGGAAAACAACCATCATATGGCCGATTGCACATTGCAAATCTTGGAGTTCCATCATCTCCCTCTCCCCCTCTCAAGAACATCATCTTCTTGGCTGAACCAGCTGCTGATGTATCACCAGTAGATCAAGCATAAACCAGCAAAGGAAGGAAGGCAAAGAAGGATAGGAAGTAAAGAGCAAAGGCAAGACAAGAAGCTTGAGAAATTTGGTAAGAATTCTTATGGATTTTGGTTTTAAATATGAGTGTTAAGCTATGAATTTGGATGACATAATTTGGTCATGTATGGCCAAATTTGTCATAGGTCTAAACCATGGAAGATGGTGTCAAAGAATGATGGAAATGGGCCATAGGGTTCGGCCACTTTGGATGGCCGAACCCCATGAAGATAATTGGTTGATTTTGATGGTTTTTGGAATTTAAAACCATACAAGTTTGGGACTGTTATTATATGTTTTATTAGATTTAAAATGCATGTTTTAAGAAGGTTAAAACATGGATTTGGATGTTTAATTCGGACCTAAGATGAAGGGTTAAGTGGCTCAAAACCAAAGGTCAAAGTGTTCGGCCAATGAGCATGGCCGAACCCCATGAAATTGGGTTGGTTATTGGATGACTTTTAAATGGTAAAACTCGGTAATATGTTACTGTTTTATTACATGATTATTGAAACATACAAATATGTTTATGAGGATCAAGTCATGGACATAGGGTTAGGCCACCTTGGAGGGCCGAATCCCATGAAAGAATTTGATGAATAGTATGGCTTTAGAGAGTTAGAAACCATGTAAATTATGGTGATTTTTACATATGTTAATTGGGTCATTTTGTGGCTGAATTAAGTACTGATGTAAAGTATTATGATGAGGTTTAAAGGATGAAAATTTAGAGCATGGAGTTCGGCCACTTAGGATGGCCGAACCCCATGAAAGTAATTGATTAAATGGTATGGTTTTTGGGGATAAAAACCATACCATGTGTGAAGATTGCTAAAGGATTGTAAGATGGAATTAATTAATTGTATGGGATCGACAATGGATGGTTAAACCTTAACATTTTTATGGCTAAGATGCATGATAAATTATGTAAGATCATTAGAAGAATTGTATCCAAAGAACCATGAGGTTCGGCCATGTGAATGGCCGAACCCCATGGGTTGCCTTATGGGTTGTTTGTATGGGTTTTACTTGGGTTTATGGTTACTAATTTGGCTCACCCTATGGATGGCTGAACCATGTAATAACCTTGGAAAAAGGGTGTAGCCTAAGTTAAATACCTAGGTTAAAGTTATTGGACCAAAGGAGCCATTGGGTTCGGCCATGTATAGGGCCACACCCCATGGACCACTTCATATGATTATTTTATGTAGAATGTTTCTATTGAATTAAAAGGTTTCAATGTAGAGATCATGGACCATGACAATAGGTTTTGGTGTGGATCCATTCCATGGAATTGATCGGTAGTTTTAAAGGTTAAAATGGGATATAATTGAGTATTGGAACCAATGGCGTAATGGTAAATATGGGAGAAATGATCAAAGGTGGAATGGTCATAGGTATGGTTGTATGGACCCAAATCAAAGGGGTATGGTTCGGCCATGCTGTATGGTCGAACCCTACCAAGGTATTTTTGTAGAACTTGATGTTGAATAAAGATTAAACGAATGAGAAACCAAAGGATAAATAGGTGACGTTCGGCCATAGGCATGGGCGAACCGCACATAGTGCATTTTTGGGACTTAGACCAAGTTGGAATTACATAATGAATGTTTAATTTGCTGCTATGAAAATAAGGTATCGAGACTTGCGAGAATGGCGTACGAGTCGTGAACGACTGACGATTAAGAAAGATGAAATGCTGAAGTGAATCTTCAGTAGGTTTCCTACCTACTTGTAACCACAATTATGATTTGGTTTTATTATGTTTTTATGAGATATGTTGTATTTGATATTATGTTTCAAATGTGGTTTTGAATGATGAGATATGTATTTACAAATGACATACATGTACATTGACATCTCATGCATGGCATGGGGTGATGATTGTGTATTACCTTGACTTGAGAGTCCCAATGAAAGAACACCGTGAAACAACTCAATGATGAAGTGTCTTTCCACAGGTAAAGAGGATTACTGTGGATTACTTTATCATGTGAGTCCCAATGAAAGAATACTGTGAAACAACTCAATGATGAAGTGTCTCTCCACAGGTAACGAGGATTACTGTGAATTACCTTATCATGTGAGTCACAATGAAAGAATACTGTGAGTCCCAAATGAAAGTGTATTGTGATTTACCTTTACGGTGAGAGTCCCGTCAAGTGATGGTTATGTATGTGTGATGGGGTGGGGCTCATTACATATGCACTTACATACATAGCATTGTTTTCAGATGTTTTATTGATAATCATGTACTATGATATATATGCATGTTTTATATGCTAACCATGTGGTAGCCCTGATCGGAAAACCTACTGGGCGCGTTGATCTAACGCCTTAATTCTATCCATAGAGGATAATGCAGGAACAAGGAAGAGGAAAGAGAATGACGATGACCAGGAGGGGAGCCAAGCTTGAGCGCTTGATTGATGAACAGGACTTTTTATTTATTGTCGTTTGAGTTATAATGGACATGTAATAAGTTAATACTTTGCTATGGTTTGATTAGGTTATTAACTATGGATGGTTGTTTATGTTATTTAATATTTGAGACTGTTACTTGCTATTTAATCATTCTATTTCCGCAGTTAGTCTAGTTTATTCCGCATGTTATTGTTTAGTTCCATGTGTGATTTGTTATCATGGTCTAGTCCATGTACACATGGGTGGCCAGTTAAGGTTCAGACTTAGGAAGTCCGAACTTAGCTCGCGTCGTGACGCCGCCCGCTCTCTGCTGTTGTTATTTTAATATTATTTAAAAAAAAAAATTAGACTCTGATTTCTCGGAGAGGGCGGGGCGTTACAGTTATCACCCTGGCAAGGCGAACAAGGTGGCGGATGCCCTCAGCCGCATATCGCATGCATCAGTGGCTTGTTTAATCAGGAAAGAATGGGAGATGCTGAATACCATACGAGAGTTCAATTTATATATCAATAACCATGGGAGTATGTACAATTTGATCATACCGTCCAACATGGTTACCAATATCGAACAGGAACTACGGATAGACCCGGAAGTGGAGGAGATATGGGCCAAGATGTTTACAAGTGAAGTCATACCAGAATGGGAGTTACAACCAGGACAGGGTCTTGTATTTCAAGGAAGGATATATGTGCCTAAGAGGTGCAGAAAAGAGTTACTGATTGAGGCACACCAAACCAAACTCTCAGTTCATCTGGGCAGCACCAAGATGTATCAAGACCTGAAGAGACATTGCTGTTGGCACGGACTCAAGGGGGATGTGGCAGAATTTGTGGCTCATTGCTTAACATGTCAACAGGCTAAATGGAACATCGAAAGCCAACAGGGTTACTCAAACCCTTTCCAGTGCCGGAATGGAAATGGGAGCACATCTCCATGGATTTTGTGACAGGGTTGCCAAGGTCTTTAAAGGGCAACGATGCGATATGGGTCGTGGTAGACCCACTAACCAAGTCTGCACAATTCATTCCCATCAGGATGACAGACTCAACTGAGACTTTGGGTCGGAAGTATATCAAGGATATCATCAAATTGCATGGTATTCCTCGGACTATTGTGTCCAACAGAGATGGCCAATTCACCGGCAGAGTATGGCAGAGTATGCAGTCGGCCATTGGAACAAACCTACTGATTAGCACGACATTCCATCCACAGACTGATGGGCAGTCTGAGAGGACAATACAAACATTGGAGGATATGTTGAGAGCATGTATCCTGGATTTCAAGGGTGGATGGGAGGATCACTTGCCGTTGGTAGAATTCTCATACAACAACAGTTACCAGGCAAGCCTCCAGATGGCTCCATTTGAGGCATTATATCGTAGACCATGTAGATCACCTATGTGCTGGACAGAGGTCGGTGAGCCTGCACTGATTGGACCTAAGTTGGTTGCAGAGGCTACAGCGCAGATACAGTTGATACAGCAGCATCTATTGACTGCGCAAAGTCGTCAGAAGAGCTATGCTGACAAGAGGAGGAGGTTCCTTGAATTTGAAGTGGGAGACATGGTGTTCTTGAAATTTTCGGCACGAAAGGGACACATGAGATTTGGAAAGAAGGGGAAATTGTCGCCAAGATATGTGGGACCATTTTCAATCATAAGAAGGATGGGGGATGTGGCTTATCAATTGGCACTCCCTTCACAGTTGGCATCTTTGCACGATGTGTTCCATATATCGATTTTGAGGAAGTATAATCCTGATTCCTCTCATGTACTGAACATACAAGACATGGAGGTCCAAAGCGACGTGACATACGTCGAAAAACCTGTCCGAATGGTGGACACAGAACAAAGGGTATTCAGAATCGGGTGATCCAGTTTGTCAAGGTGGTATGGGATCCACATGGCATTGAGGAAGCCACTTGGGAACTGAATTAAATATGGATAGCTTTGGCCGTGTATGTGAGGTTGACATGGGAACATGGAAAGATTTTAGGAGTTGCATGGCTGTATATGAAGATATGCACATCCACGTGAATGTGCTAGAACATCTTTAAAAAAGGGATTGCTAAATAAATAAGATGTCTAAGATTAAATAGAAAGATTACATTGGCCGTGTATGAGTCATGCGCATGATGTGTTGGAGTATTTTTAAAAGGAGCCATTACCTTTATTAAGAGAAATACTAGGGGAATTGCTAAATAAAGAAGGTTGCTTGGCCGCATGAGAGATTTGCATATCCATGAGGAGGCACTAAAAGGTGTCTATTTCCTTGGATAAAAACGGCATTAGGCAACTACTAAATTGAAGGGTCGGCAACGTCTAATTAAGACACAAGGAAGGGGCGCAAGGCACACACAAAATCTAGAAGGGTCTTGGCAACTTTTATGTATATTACATCGGCTAAAAAGGAGGACTGGCAATTGCTACTTCAGCGAGTTAGGATCGAGTGGAATTTTATAAAGGAGAGACACAAGGGGGCGCACGGCATAACAAGAGAAGGAGAGGGTAGCCAGCAAGTGTGCAAAGGAGAAGAAGATTGGAAGAGCAAGAACAAGTGAAGGAAAACAGGAGGAGTCGCAGAACCGGTTAGTATTTGATGATTTTGTTAAAAATAAGGAACCATAGGTTTCGGCCATGGTGTATGGCCGAACCCCATTGAAGAAAATTGGGAGATGATTACGATAGTTTTAATGGAAAGAATGAACCACTATGGCCGAACCCCATGGAAGGACTTTGGTGATTTTTAATGGATGTTTGGAGGATGAAAATCATAGAGTTATGCTTCTGGTTTTAAAAGGTTTTACAAGGTTTGGATGAATGTAAGAAATTAAAGAACCATACATGGCCGAACCCCATGGAAGTGTGTTGGTAATGATTATGGGTTTTTGAAGGATGAACTCCATGGAAAATTATTCATATTTTTAAAAGGTTTTACATGGAGAAATATAGAATTGGTTACATGTATTTAGATTATGGAAGATCAAGGATGAATGATTTTTAAAGAGAAGATTTTGAACCATAGGGTTCGGCCCCATGGAAGATGTTATTAATTTAGAAAATAATGGGAACGGTTGGATTGTCTCTATGAGTAAGGTTCGACCATGGTGTATGGCCGAACTCCACTAGGGTTTATTTTATCGAAAATAGTTATTGATTTAGAAAGAAATTTATGATGGACTTTTGGATCAAAAAAGAAGGAACCTTGATTATGTAACGTCCCGCCCTCTCCGGGAAATCAGAATCTAATTTTTTTTTTAAAAGAATAACTTCGGCAGAGAGCAGGCGGCGTCACGACGCGAGCTAAGTCCGGACTACCCAAGTCCGACCCTTAACTGGCCACCCATGTGTGCATGGACTAAACCCATGATAAATAATCCACACATGGAACTAAGTACAACTTGCGGAATGGACATAACTGATTGCAGAATAAGTCAAATATGCGGAATTATAATCAATACTCAGACTGTTCCATTATCAGATAGCAAAGTACAAGTCAAGTTTGCTTTAACATAATAACCTCATTAGACTATTCTCAAACTTAGCATTTGTCCACAATAACTTAATTCATATATCCAACATCAAGACTATAATTCAAACCATAGCAAATATACTAGCTATTACATGTCCATAATTGTAACTCAAAAGACAGTAATAAAGAAATCCCATTTATCATTCAAGCTCTTAAGCTTGGCTCCCCTCTTGGTCACCGTCCTTCTCTTTCCCCTTCCTTGTTCCTGCATTATCCTCTATGGATAGAATTAGGGCGTTAGATCAACGTGCCCAGTAGGATTTCCGATTAAGGCTACCACAGGGTTAGTGTATAAAACATGCATATATCATAGTATATATGGTCATAAAAAACAGATAAATCAATGCTATGTATGCAAATGTAATGAGACCCTCCCCATCACACATATACATAGCCATCACTTGACGGGACTCTCACCGTCAAGGTAAATCACAATACACTTTCATTTGGGACTCACACGATAAGTTAATCCACAGTAGTCCTCATTTTCTGTGGGAAGACACTTCATCATTGAGTTGTTTCACAGTGTTCTTTCATTGGGACTCACATGATAAGGTAATCCACAGTAATCCTCATTTTCTGTGGAAAGACACTTCATCATTGAGTTGTTTCATAGTGTTCTTTCATTGGGACTCTCAAGTCAAGGTAACCCATAATCATCACCCCATACCATGCATGAGATGTCAATGCATTGTATATCATTTGTAAATACATAACTCATCATTCAAAAACCACATTTGAAACATGATATCAAATACAACATATCTCATAAAAACATGATAAAACAAATCATATTTGTGGTTACAAGTAGGTAGGAAACCTACTAAAGATTCACTTCGGTGTTCGATCTTTCTTAATCGTCACTCGTTCACAACTCAAACACCGTATACGCAAGTCTGGATACCCTATTTAAATAGCAGTAAACCAAATATTCATCATGTAATTCCAACTTGGTCAATGTCCCAAAAATGCACTATGTGGGGTTAGGCCATGCCCATGGCCGAACCTCACCTATTTATCCTTTGGTTTCTCATTCGTTTAATCTTTATTAAACATCAAGTTCTACAAAAATACCTTGGTAGGGTTCGGCCATACAGCATGGCCGAACCATACCCCTTTGATTTGGGTCCATACAACCATACCTATGATCATTCCACCTTTGATCATTTCACCCATAATTACCATTATGCCATTGAGACCAATCTTTTCCTTAAACATCCTTAACTATGACCAAACCACCTTGGTGGGGTTCGGCCATACACATGGCCGAGCCTCACATTTTTATTGATTCTTTAAATCATTCTTTCCCATATCTTTAATCACAAAATCGGCTACACAATAAAGCCACACAAAGACCCATAGTGGGGTTCGGCCATACGACATGGTCAAACCTCACCAATCTGATTTTTGACCCCACTTTTCATCTTATATCATAATTAATCAGCTCCATATTAAATCCGTACCTAAACCTAGGTAATTTTTAAATCAAAAGCATATCACATCATAGTTTTCCAATAGGATTCAATCCAATCCTATCATCCAAAAACAGCCCATGGGGTTCGGCCATACACATGGCCGAACCCAATGGTTCTCTTGATTTAATTATGTAATCAATTAACCTTGATTTAAATCAATATCTTAACCTCAACCTTAACATGGTTCAGCCATGTATTGGCCAACCAAAAACAGCAATTATACTTCATTTAAATCACATAAAAACCCCATAATTTCACATGATTTCCAACTCTACAAGACCATACATTTCATCAAATTCTTTCATGGTGTTCGGCCCTCCAAGGTGGCCGAACCCTATGTCCATGACTTGATCCTCATAAACATATTTTTATGTTTCAATAATCATGTAATAAACAGTGTATTATCACTGACTTTAACCATTTAAAAATCATCTAAAAACCAACCCAATTTCATGGGGTTCAGCCATGCTCATTGGCCGAACACTATGACCTTTGGTTTTGAACCACTTAACCCTTCATATTAGGTCCGAATTAAACATCCAAATCCATGTTTTAACCTTCTTAAAACATGCATTTTAAATCTAATAAAACATTTAATAACAGTCCCAAACTTGTATGATTTTAAATTCCAAAAACCATCAAAATCAACCAATTATCTTCATGGGGTTCGGCCATCCAAAGTGGCCGAACCCTGTTGTCCATTTCCATCATTCTTTGACACCATCTTCCATGGTTTAGACCTATGACAAATTTGGCCATACATGACCAAATTATGTCATCCAAATTCATAACTTAACACTCATATTTAAAACCAAAATCCATAAGAATTCTTACCAAATTTCTCAAGCTTCTTATCTTGCCTTTGCTCTTTACTTCCTATCCTTCTTTGCCTTCCTTCCTTTGCTGGTTTATGCTTGATCTACTGGTGCAAACACCTCTGCTGTTCCAGCTATGAAAACGAATTGGAAAGAGGAAGAGAGAGAAGGGAAATCTTACATTTTCAATGTAAAAATCGGCTAACCATAGTGGTCATTCCCTTTTGTACTTCAGCCCCCAAGACCCCTCCATTCCCTCATCAATTCTTATAAAAAACGATGGGTCTTGGGTGCTATCCAATGCACCCCTTGGCACCTGCCAATGCAGCCTCCCAACTCCCCAAGCATCACCTCCCATTTCCCATGTATTTCATTTAAAATCCATCATGAAAATCACCCCAACAAGTCCCCAACATGTGGGACTTGTTTTGGTGGTTATGACTGAGCCAACCTACTCATATTCTCTCTGAACTCACTGATTTACACTCCCATTGATTTCCATTTTGACTCACTCCACTCACATGTCCAACTCACCTCATTAATTGGCAATCATTTAATGCATTTGAGTCAACTCATTCTTAATTCAAATTAAATAAAATCAGTTCCACTTAACCTGATTTAACTCACCATTGAACTCATTTGTGGGCCCACATGGTCATCCGTGGTCAACCCGGTCAACCCGACCCATTGGGTCCCCAATTAACCCCTTGACCCGTTTTGACAACATGACCCATTAATGGGCTGATTTTGCCATTTTTAAATAGTTTTCACTTGTGCATCAAGCCTACCCATTTTTGCTCCACTTGATTTCCAATCAATTTAGCTTAACCCCATTAAATTTGGGCTCACCCAATGGTTTAATAAGTCCATTTGACAGATTGGGTCCAATTGGGTCCTTTGACCCAATTAACCATATTGACCCAATTTGATGTTCATTACCCATTCACGATAAATTGGCCATTATAATATGTTCATATGATCTTAATTTGAACAATGGACCCCACCATTTCCTCATTTGCAATCAGATTTATTAAATTTACCAATCCAGTGGCATTTTCGTAAGTCCTTTGACAATGGTTAATTGGGTCAAAAATTCTCAATAAGATGAATATTTACGAAAATGCCACTGGATTGATAAATTTAATAAATGTGATTGGCAAATGAGGAAATGGTGGGGTCCATTGTTCAAATCAAGATCATATGAACATATTATAATGGCCAATTTATCGTGAATGGGTAATGAACATCAAATTGGGTCAATATGGTTAATTGGGTCAAAGGACCCAATTGGAACCAATCTGTCAAATGGACTTATTAAACCATTGGGTGAGCCCAAATTTAATGGGGTTAAGCTAAATTGATTGGAAATCAAGTGGAGCAAAAATGGGTAGGCTTGATGCACAAACCAAAACTATTTAAAAATGGCAAAATCAGCCCATTAATGGGTCATGTTGTCAAAACGGGTCAAGGGGTTAATTGGGGACCCAATGGGTCGGGTTGACCGGTTTGACCACGGATGACCATGTGGGCCCACAAATGAGTTCAATGGTGAGTTAAATCAAGTGAAGTGGAACAAATTTTATTTAATTTGAATTAAGAATGAGTTGACTCAAATGTATTAAATGATTGCCAATTAATGAAGTGAGTTGGACATGTGAGTTGGGTGAGTCAAAATGGAAATCAATGGGAGTGTAAATCAGTGAGTTCAGAGAGAATATGAGTAGGTTGGCTCAGTCATAACCACCAAAACAAGTCCCACACGTTGGGGACTTGTTGGGGTGATTTTCATGATGGATTTTAAATGAAATACATGGGAAATGGGAGGTGATGCTTGGGGAGATGGGAGGCTGCATTGGCAGGTGCCAAGGGGTGCATTGGATAGCACCTAAGACCCATCGTTTTTTATAAGAATTGATGAGGGAATGGAGGGGTCTTGGGGACTGAAGTACAAAAGGGAATGACCACCATGGTTAGCCGATTTTTACATTGAAAATGTAAGATTTCCCTTCTCTCTCTTCCTCTCTCCAATTCGTTTTCATAGCTGGAACAGCAGAGGTGTTTGCACCAGTAGATCAAGCATAAACCAGCAAAGGAAGGAAGGCAAAGAAGGATAGGAAGTAAAGAGCAAAGGCAAGATAAGAAGCTTGAGAAATTTGGTAAGAATTCTTATGGATTTTGGTTTTAAATATGAGTGTTAAGTTATGAATTTGGATGACATAATTTGGTCATGTATGGCCGAATTTGTCATAGGTCTAAACCATGGAAGATGGTGTCAAAGAATGATGGAAATGGACCATAGGTTCGGCCACTTTGGATGGCCGAACCCCATGAAGATAATTGGTTGATTTTGATGGTTTTTGGAATTTAAAACCATACAAGTTTGGGACTGTTATTATATGTTTTATTAGATTTAAAATGCATGTTTTAAGAAGGTTAAAACATGGATTTGGATGTTTAATTTGGACCTAATATGAAGGGTTAAGTGGTTCAAAACCAAAGGTCATAGTGTTCGGCCAATGAGCATGGCCGAAGCCCATGAAATTGGGTTGGTTTTTAGATGATTTTTAAATGGTTAAACTCAGTGATAATACACTGTTTATTACATGATTATTGAAACATAAAAATATGTTTATGAGGATCAAGTCATGGACATAGGGTTCAGCCACCTTGGAGGGCCGAACCCCTTGAAAGAATTTGATGAAATGTATGGTTTTGTAGAGTTGGAAATCATGTGAAATTATGGGGTTTTTATGTGATTTAAATGAAGTATAATTGCTGTTTTTGGTTGGCCAATACATGGCTGAACCATGTTAAGGTTGAGGTTAAGATATTAATTTAAATCAAGGTTAGTTGATTACATAATTAAATCAAGAGAACCATTGGGTTCGGCCATGTGTATGGCCGAACCCCATGGGCTGTGTTTGGATGATAGGATTGGATTGAATCCTATTGGAAAACTGTGATGTGATATGCTTTTGATTTAAAAATTACCTAGGTTTAGGTACGGATTTAATATGGAGCTGATTAATTATGATATAAGATGAAAAGTGGGGTCAAAAATCAGATTGGTGAGGTTCGGCCATGTCGTATGGCCGAACCCCACTAAGGGTCTTTGTGTGGCCTTATTGTGTAGCCGATTTTGTGATTAAAGATATGGGAAAGAATGATTTAAAGAATCAATAAAAATGTGAGGCTCGGCCATGTGTATGGCCAAACCCCACCAAGGTGGTTTGGTCATAGTTAAGGATGTTTAAGGAAAAGATTGGTCTCAATGGCATAATGGTAATTATGGGTGAAATGATCAAAGGTGGAATGATCATAGGTATGGTTGTATGGACCCAAATCAAAGGGGTATGGTTCGGCCATGCTGTATGGCCGAATCCTACCAAGGTATTTTTGTAGAACTTGATGTTTAATAAAGACTAAACGAATGAGAAACCAAAGGATAAATAGGTGAGGTTCGGCCATGGGCATGGCCGAACCCCACATAGTGCATTTTTGGGACATTGACCAAGTTGGAATTACATGATGAATATTTGGTTTACTGCTATTTAAATAGGGTATCCAGACTTGCGTATTCGGCGTGCGAGTCGTGAACGGGTGACGATTAAGAAAGATCGAACACCGAAGTGAATCTTTAGTAGGTTTCCTACCTATTTGTAACCACAAATATGATTTGGTTTTATCGTGTTTTTATGAGATATGTTGTATTTGATATTATGTTTCAAATGTGGTTTTTGAATGATGAGTTATGTATTTACAAATGATATACAATGTATTGACATCTCATGCATGGCATGGGGTGATGATTATGGGTTACCTTGACTTGAGAGTCCCAATGAAAGAACACTGTGAAACAACTCAATGATGAAGTGTCTTTCCACAGAAAATGAGGATTACTGTGGATTACCTTATCATGTGAGTCCCAATGAAATAACACTGTGAAACAACTCAATGATGAAGTGTCTTCCCACAGAAAATGAGGACTACTGTGAATTAACTTATCGTGTGAGTCCCAAATGAAAGTGTATTGTGATTTACCTTGACGGTGAAAGTCCCGTCAAGTGATGGCTACGTATATGTGTGATGGAGAGGGTCTCATTACATTTGCATACATAGCATTGATTTATCTGTTTTTGATGACCATATATACTATGATATATGCATGTTTTATACACTAACCCTGTGGTAGCCTTAATCGGAAATCCTACTGGGCGCGTTGATCTAACGCCCTAATTCTATCCATAGAGGATAATGCAGGAACAAGGAAGGGGAAAGAGAAGGACGGTGACCAAGAGGGGAGCCAAGCTTAAGAGCTTGAATGATAAATGGGATTTCTTTATTACTGTCTTTTGAGTTACAATTATGGACATGTAATAGCTAGTATATTTGCTATGGTTTGAATTATAGTCTTGATATTGGATATATGAATTAAGTTATTGTGGACAAATGCTAAGTTTGAGAATAGTCTAATGAGGTTATTATGTTAAAGCAAACTTGACTTGTACTTTGCTATCTGATAATGGAGCAGTCTGAGTATTGATTATAATTCCGCATATTTGACTTATTCCGTAATCAGTTATGTCCATTCCGCAAGTTGTACTTAGTTCCATGTGTGGATTATTTATCATGGGTTTAGTCCATGCACACATGGGTGGCCAGTTAAGGGTCGGACTTGGGTAGTCCGGACTTAGCTCGCGTCGTGACGCCGCCCTCTCTTTGCCGGAGTTATTCTTTTAAAAAAAAATTAGACTTTGATTTCCCGGAGAAGGCGGGACGTTACAGATTATGGATTCAAGGATGGTAATTGCTATAATTGGAATTTAGACATCATGGGTTCGGCCATGGTGTATGACCGAACCCCATGAGGAATGTTTTGATTATGGATTTGAACAATGGCAATGATGTAAATAAGAGTGAAAAATGATAGACCATGGGTTCGGCCATGGTGTATGGCCGAACCCCATGAGGAATGATTTTATGGACTTAGACCTAATGTTAAATCAAATGGGACATGGTTTTAATTGATTGATATATTATAAGGTAACGGGACCTCACAAGGTGTTTACGATCGTGAGCGATTACCGGACGAGAGCGCAATGACACGTTAGTGGTCTTTGGTAGGATTCCACCTCTTTGAAACCATGGGTTTATGTACAATGTTTTTATCTTATTTGATGAATTTATGTTGAAAAAGATATGTTTCAAATTGTGAGTTTTAATGCTATGTTTATTATATAAAATAACATGTGTTTCATTGGCATCTCATGCATGGCATGAGGTGAAGGATATGTAATCGGATGGGCCACACTCCATCGGGGCGTCCGAAAAACCTATGTGGGATACCTTGATGTGCTTTCCATCAAGAAGAAACCGGAGGGGCCACATTCAGTCGGGGCATCTGAAAGACTTATGTGGGGGTACTTATATGTACTTATGATGGGTGGGCTCATTGCATTTGACATCATGACATGGCATGGTTTATATGGTTTTTGACATTATGATATTATTATGCATGTTTTGTGCTAACCATGTGTTAGCCCTAATTGGAATACCTACTGGGCGCGTTGTTCTAACGCCCTACTTCTACCCTAGTGGATGATACAGGAAACGAGGGGAAAGATAAACGCGAAAAGGGCCAAGCATAGGAGCTTGGATGCTTTTAGTTTATATTTTGATTAAGTTACTTATGGACTTGTAATTTGAGTAACTAGACTTAGGGCATGTAATAATTTAGATATTTTGCTATGGTTGGATGTTTATTTGGATAATGATGTTATGTTAATTATGATTAAAGACTTGAAGTACTTTGCTATCTGAAATGGAATAGAACTAAGTTCTATTATAATTCCACAGTTATGATTTTAATTCCGCATGTTGTATTGTTATGTGTGAACTGGTTTCATGGACTTAGTCCATGCACACATAAGGTTGGTCAGTTAAGGGTCGGACTTTAGAAATTCGGACTTAGCTCGCGTCATGACGTCCAGCTCTTACTCACTCTGTTATTTTTTAAAAAAATAGACTATGATTTATGGAAAGCGTAGAGTGAAAGAGGTTGGGGCGTTACAGAAGAAGAGACTTACAACTGCACCTATCTTAATTTTTCCGGAAAGAGGCAAGGGTTATGAAGTACAATGCGATGCTTCAGGAGAAGGACTTGGGTGTATCCTCAGTCAAACTCATTGTGTGGTGGCTTATGGTTCAAGACAATTGAAAATACATGAATGTCTCTATCCTACGCATGACCTTGAACTAGCCGCAGTGGTCTTCGCTCTCAAAAGCTGGAGACATTATTTATATGGCGAGAAATTTGAAGTGTTAGATCATAAAGCTTGAAATACTTGTTTGATCAGAAAGAGCTCAACCTGAGGCAACGGAGATGGATGGAATATCTGTAGGATTATGAGTTCGCACTTCGTTATCACCCTGGCAAGGCGAACAAGGTGGCAGATGCCCTTAGCCGCATATCACATGCATTAGTGGCATGTTTGATCAGGACAAAATGGGAGATGTTGAATACCATACGAGAGTTCAATTTATATATCAATAACAATGGGAGTATGTACAATTTGATCATACGGTCCAACAAGGTTACTAAGATTGAACAGGAACAGCGAATAAACTCGGAAGTGGAGGAGATATGGGCCAAGAAGTCCACTGGTGAAGTCATACTGGAATCGGAGTTACGACCAGGACAGGGTCATGTATTCCAAGGAAAGATATATGTGCCTAAGAGCTGCAGAAAAGAGTTACTGATTGAGGCACATCAGACCAAACTCTCTATTCATCCAGGCAGCACCAAGATGTATCACGACCTGAAGAGACATTACTGGTGGCACAGACTCAAGAGGGATGTGGCAGAATTTGTGGCTCATTGATTAACGTGTCAGCAGGTTAAGACGGAACATCAGCAGCCACCAGGGTTACTCAAACCCTTACCAGTGCCGGAATGGAAATGGGAGCACATCTACATGGATTTTGTGACAGGGTTGCCAAGGTCTTCAAAGGGCAACGATGCAATATGCGTCGTGATAGACCGACTGGCCAAGTTTGCACATTTTCTTCCCATTAAGATGACAGACTCATCTGAGACTTTGGTCGGCGGTATATCAAGGATATCATCAGATTGCATGGTATTCCTTGGACTATTGCGTCTGACAGAGATGGTCGATTCACCGGCAGAGTATGGCAGAGCATGCGGTCGGCCATGGGAACAGATCTACTACCTAGCACAGCATTCCATCCACAGACTGATGGGCAGTCTGAGAGGACCATACAAACATTGGAGGATATGCTGAGAGCATGTATGCTAGATTTCAAGGGTGGATGGAAGGATCACTTGCCGTTGGTAGAATTCTCATACAACAACAGTTGCCAGGCAAGCCTCCAGATGGCTCCATTTGAGGCATTATATGGTAGACCATGTAGATCACCCGTGTGCTTGACAGAGGCAGGTGAGCCTGTACTGATAGGACCTGAGTTGGTTGCAGAGACTACAGCGCGGATACAAGTGATACGGCAACATCTATTGACTGCGCAAAGTCATCAAAAGTGTTGTACTGACAAGAGAAGGGGGTTCCATGAATTTGAAGAGGGGGACATGGTGTTCTTGAAAGTCTTGCCACGGAAGGGACACATGAGATTTGGAAAAAAGGGTAAACTGTCACCAAGATATGTGGCACCGTTTTCAATCAAAAGAATGATGGGGGACGTGGCTGATCAAATGGCACTCCCTTCACAGTTGGCATCTTTGTACGATGTGTTCCATATATCGATGTTGAGGAAGTCCAATCCTGATCCCTCTCATGTACTGAATATACAAGACATAGATGTCCAAAGCGACGTGACATACAACAAAAAACCTGCCCGAGTGGTGGACACAGAACAAAGGCTATTACGGAACCGAGCGATCCAGTTTGTCAAGGTGGTATGGGATAGGAATGGCATTGAGGAAGCCACTTGGGAACTCGAGTCGGAAATGAGAAAAGCTCATCCTGAGCAATTTATGTAAATGTTTGAAACCCTACTTCACTCGATTTTCGGGACAAAAATTTTAAAAAGAGGGTTGTATTGTAACACTTCGGAATTCCATGTTATCAATATTTAAGGAATTTGCCATTTTAGTTGTGAATTAACCGATATGAACCTGAGATGGGTAAGGTGTTGGGTCAATGGCCCAATTAGGACCCAACGGTTATGGTTTAGGGTTCAATTTAAAGTAAATGGGTAAGGTACATTTAATTGGGTCAATGTTGCTATTTGGGTCAAAATGCTCAATTGGGACCCAATGGGTCGTGGTTAACTTGGTTGACCACCAAGTGAGTTCAAGCCTAATTAAATGGGGTTGAATTAAAATGGTAATGCAATATATCTATAAATAAGGGATCAGGATTAAGTGATGCGCATAGAGGGAACTTGGAAGATTGTATACGGTTGTAGAGACTTGGAATGGAAGCAAGGTAAGGATATGCGTATGAGGTGTATGAGGATAAGGTGTCAACGGATGGAAGGTATTGATGGAAAGATTTTAGGAATGGGATATTGTACATGGCCGTGTATGAGATATGCACATCCATGATTATGCGCTAAAATCTTTTTAAAAGGGGACTTTTCCTTTGTTAAGAGTGATACTAGGGATTTGCTAAATTAAAGGGTCTTGGCATCTTCTAAGGATAGTACCGAGTGGAAGTTTTATAGAAGAGAGGCGCATAAGGAAGAAGGGGCGCTCGGCATACACATACAAGGCTGACCACTCTCAAGACAAGAGCTTGGTGTATTTTCTATCCCAAGCATCCTCTCTCTCTCTCAAACTATATCTGTTGGCTAAATCACTTCAAGAGGTTTCATCAAGAAGAGTCTCGGTTAAAGATCAAGAAGAAGGAGGAAAAGGCTAAGGAAGGAAAGGATCGGAAGAACAAGTCGGAGCGAAGGAAAACCGGAGGAGTCACGGAACCGGTAAGTATTTTGATAATTTTGTTTAAAGAAAGGAACCATAGGGTTCGGCCATGGTGTATGGCCGAACCCCATGGAAGGAAATTAGGGGATGAATATAGTAATTTAATGGAAGATGATGAACCATAGGGTTCGGCCATATTGTATGGCCGAACCCCATGGAAGGACATTAGTTATGTTTAATGGATTTTTAAGGATGAAAACCATGGAAGTGGTTCATAATTTTATTGGGTTTCAAAGCGTGAAAATTATAGATGTATGTTAAGGATTTTAAAAGGTTTTAAAGGAGGAAAAAGAAGGAAGGAATGTTAATCATTTTAAAGGATATCAAGGTTGTAAATAGTGAAAGAACCATGGACCATGGGTTCGGCCATGGTGTATGGCCAAACCCCATGGAGAAAGACTAAGAGATATATTATGGATCTTAAGGTTAAAAGATGAATCATAGGGTTCGGTCATTTTCTTTTTCTTGGAGGCATTTTCTTAAGTCATTGAAACATCGCTTGACTTAGTTTTCTCATAAAGTTTTGTGTTTACATAGTCTGGGAAATTGCCAAATCAGCATCTTGTATTTCTTGTTTTGGGGAACTTTCCTATGTATCACAT